>CM074515.1:6956708-9456708 GCA_037379345.1 Perna viridis | reverse complement strand
AGTGTTTTACATACACTCTGTGGTGTACTGATTGTTGTAGAGTGAGCTACTTCACAACATAGCTGGTTACCATTATTAGAAAGAGCTGGGCTCCAATTCAGTGTTCCAGTAACTGTGAACGATCTCCCTCCATTTACTGGTGTAGACACAAATGAGTACTCAGGTGAAGTAAAAGTGACTCCAGTGTTTGTATTTTTAATTGTCATAGTACCAGCTGGGTAACCATTAGAGGAGGTACATGTCCATGTACCTGGATTACCAGCAACTAAATCTGTTGGTCCATTAAACACAGGTGGATCTGGTGTATCTAGAAACCAAATTTAGAAGTTTGGAAAGCAATAAATAAGACAGCTCATTACAAATAAAGTTTTTCTAAAGTGTCCCCATGAAGTAACGGATTTCACGAAATTACCAAAACACTGTGCTCAGTTCTCAACAGGTGGATGAATTTACAACTGTTGTTCTGGCCTATTTATTTCATTTCCTTCCTAGATTATTTTGAAGCATTTGTTTAGCTTTATGTTTTCCCATATACATCATACTTACAATGCACATAAACAAATTTGGTCGTACTCAAAGGGTTTTGTAGGACACCATTTTCTGCTTGACATTCAAACACTTCATAGTGTTCTTTTAGTGTAGCAATAAACGTATAAGTAGTTGTTACTGTAGATCCACTTGTTGACGAACTGACACCAGTTGTTATTTCTTGATCATCTCTGAACCATTTGACAGTCGGTGCAGGACTTCCACCAACAGAAGAACAACTCAAAACAATATTTTCACCTCTCACTATTACATCAGGCCCAGTTATAGAGGGCGATCCAGGTGGTACTATAAAAACACAAAGCATTGCTTAGTCTCAATTCAAAATGTATGTTATTCTTCTGAATTTTAAAAATGAAACCAATTGATTGTTAAAATTACCATAAAGAAACAAGATATGAATCAAGTCACGAAATATGTGGATCTAGAATAAAATTTGCTATCTTATAACATCTCAAGAAAACAGATCATAAATGAATTAAAGAAATTAGCATTGGATATTAATATTCTGAAATATTTTCAACCTTCAAAATGGCCAGTATAATTGTAAGAATAAATACAAAATGTTTTCAAAAAATGAATAGTTCATTTCTGATTTCTCATTATATATATATATATATATATATATATATATATATATATATATATATATATATATATATATATATATATATATATATATATATATATATATATATATATATATATATATATAAATCAACATGTATCGATAGAGTAATCCTTGTTCAACTTGAGAATATGTTTCTTTTATTTCAAGATAATATATCATTGAATACTAAACTAACAGTATGCATTAAGAAATTATGTTCATGAGTATAGGACTTCAAAAAAAAAAATTTAAACATTCTAACCTCCCCATCACCACAAATACAGTATTTGAAAATGTCAAGAACCATTCACTTAGTTATTGATTCAATTTGTTAATTACGTGTATATTTGAGATTGACAATACTATTTCCAAACATTGTAGCAAATGTCCTTTAGATAACCATAGTCACATGCTAAAACAAATCAGGTTAATATTAGAAAATTAATTTGTAACTAATCCAAGAACCAATCAGTTTAAGAGACACAAAAGAACAAGAATATTACAAAAAGGTTATACAAGCCAGAAACAATTTCCATATTCTACCAATAGTATAAAACTGAACTTAGTATAAAAACAGACTAATCTAATTCGACACTTTTTCACACCTTTAAGGGACAAAAAATAATCTTTTGTACTTAAAATTTAGAAATTAGCCTGACAATAATCTGAACAGAAAAAGTACTATTACTTTTGATGAAGGAGGCAGAATACTCTGTGATAAATTTATATCATTTTATCACTATATCATTTTTACTCTTTATTTAATAAAGTAATTCCATACATCTTTGCTTGCATTGGGTCAAAATGTACATCAAATGAACAGATTGAAAAACAGTCAAAAGAAATGACAAATACTGTAACAACAAACAATGTACCAAACAGTTTAACTCATTCCTTGTGGTCAAGGACAGTATTTTAGTTGGAAAATTAGAGGGTCATAATAACAGAAAACAGGACACTTCAACAGAAAATAGTTGATCAAAGGGCATACATTTTTTTATTTATTTAATAATAATTTCAACTACTTCCTAGCTTGAGAAAGAATTGCAATTTAATATTTATTGAAAAAGGGAGAAATGGTTTTTTGTATGAAAAGGGTAAAGGAATCAATGCAACAGACTAGCTGAGGCCAGAAGGTTACAGCAAGGCAATATTTTGAAGAAGTCACCATAGCTAATTAAAATCATAAGCTGGAATTGTTTCATAACCTTGTTGAGTTCTCTTACCCATGCAAATTGGAAATTTAGTTTGTAATTTATAATTAAAATGCAATAGCCAATTTCTGTTAAAAATACTGATTTACGTTAGTACATACATCAATAACAATAGAAGCCTTTACAAAAAAACAAAACAAAACAAAACAACCCCCTGCCCCCCCCCCAAAAAAAAAGGGGGGAAAAAACAGGATAGAGTTTACATACAAGGATATTTCAAAGAAAAACATTAATTTGACTGACTATATAGTATGTAGATATACGATTAGGGAATACAACAATATTGGCCACTGGAATATGTAGTAACTTACTGTTAACACCTTTATTTTACATAAAACATGAATGACTTAGGGTTGTTTAACAAAACATATTTGTCAAAAGTAATACGTTTTCAAGGTATTGCTACCAATGGCCAATTACATGATAAAGCAATTGAGATAACAGGCTTTAAAAACATATACAATGCTGTTTGGAAGAGAACATATACGTTATGCAGTGAAGGAAGGCATTCAAGTGATAATGTTCATTTACAAGACAATTTAGATTATTTTAATATAATGCTATAACTGTACCCAACTGGATACAAAAGGCAAGACTTTCCTAACTCCATTCGAGTCCCGCGGAGGGAACGACCAAAACTTTGCATGGTAAAATTTGTGGCTGGAACATCGGGCAGTCTGATGATACCTATATATGTGAATTTGCCGAAAAAAGAAAGTTCGAAGAATCAAAAATATTTTTTTTGGTCAGTTGAAAGGTAAATGTTACATACAATACTTTTCATACATAACATATATTGCATCTTAATTGTTTACATTGTAAACTACACACTTTTGTCACATTTTATGAACTATAGTATACCTTGCGTTAAAACTGGATATACGGTGCAGACATTCAATATAACAAAGAAGAACTGTATTTTGCATGCTAAAGGTAATACACTCATTTTGATGTCTTTTGTCCTATGCATTTTATCACATTATGCGGTCTTTTTAGTCTCTTTAAGTACATATGTTGACTATAAATAAAAAATGAAAGTTCGGAATTAGCTAAGTTGGTTCAAACAGTTTAAAGTGCAGACGGATAAAGTAAAAACCGAAAAGGCATAGTTGTTACTTCAGTTTAAAAAAAAGTATTCGCTATCGCCATACAAAATCTTACGTCATCTAATTTCTTCTATGAAAACTCACATATGTGTTTATCGATCAATAAGAAACACAAAAGATAGGGGACACAAACAAATACAATTACAATTTTTTAACGATTTAATTGTTTTTTTTTTGTTTGTTTGTTTGTTTGTTTGTTTTGTTGTTGTTGTTGACACAAGAATAATAGGGTCGACATATTTTGATTGCCACTAGAGAAAGGGGGATGGGTAGGCTCGGGCAATTTAGCCTCCTGTGTCGGGAAGCAAAGGTTTCTACTTCTATCGAATACCACAGCAGGGCTCTTTAACGTGCGAGGAACGTGGCATCTTTCCCAACACGGTGCATCACAATGGTATGCAGTCATGTTTTCCGTATTATAGCCTGACAATCCCAGCATGTAACACGCCAGGGGTATCCCATTCCACCACCTGGGGCACACATTCCAGTTGCTCTGTGGGCAGGCAGGCTTTTTTTCTGTTGTTGTTGTATTTGTCATAGAATATTTTAATGAGCTTAATGATTTTGGTTGGAACTACATATGCTCTTAGAATGTCCCATATATATTATCTTGTTACATTGAATGGTTCTCTGTTCGATTAGGCATCAGACAGGGATGTGTTATCTCCGGTCCTTTTTGGAAATTTTTACATTGGAATCAGATTAATGGACTGCTTTTTTTCTTTCACAAACTTGGACAGTGTGATAAGCAACGATCATGTGACAAGCAGGGACATCAAAGCTGAGCAAAGTAAGACCATCATTCTATCAGCTAAGAGCAATCTGGCGATCAACATCATTGAGCAGAAGGTCCGAGCTCAGACACTAAAACAGCGATGTAAAATAAGTATTGCTCAATGTCTCTGAGTCTTGGAGAATAATCCAAAGTGACTTTAACAAAAAGAATACCTTTTCACATACATGCTTATAATAAATCTCTAAGATTTCTCTCCAGCAGAGACCTCATTTGTGTAATTTATATTCAGTTTCTTTATTTCCGTTCTAACAAGGGTCTCAGACCTTTTTGAACTGATTTTTGTGGGGTTGTGATCACGTCACAGTACTTTAATCCCGCCGAATTTTTGTGCCTGTCCAAAGGCAGGAATTTCTGGCCATTCTACGAAAACCAATTGATGGCCTTGGGCTTACATTTTTATCCAGGTGGAGTTGTTGTCTCTTTGACATATGCAACATATTAATTCTCGGTATATGTATTTATTTACTCAGGTTATAATACTATCCAAAATAAAGTAAAAGTGAAAAAGATGATGAAGAAGTCCCCGTTCTGTTACCATTGATTTTGTTACCTCCGTTGTCGGGGCCTCTTGTCATAATATGAGATGACATCTCAAATAAAAATCAGAGAGGAAATCAAAACAGGAAGTGGAAGTGGAAGTGGATAGGGCATATGTTAAAAAAAGGCGCCAAACAACATCGCTAGAGTGTCACTAAGATAAACTCTAAATTCTATCGTTCTACCCCTGAGCTAGGCGGTTTCCGTAAACCCTGTTTCTATCAAAGTCGAAACATAAGACGTATTCGACCATATATAACTTAAGAATGCCTGTAAAACGTTGGTGTGCTCATTAGTTACTTTTAGACTGGAATACGGAAATGCATTATTATATGGCGTCAACAAAAGTTTATTAGCAGAACTCCACGGCAGCAAGACTTGTTACGAGAACTAAGAAGCATGATCATATCACACCTGTGATAATAAGTCTTCATTGTCTACCAATACAGTATCGCTGTCAGTACAAAATTTGACTTTATGTATTAAAAGCATCAGCATACCTCCAAGAACTGATTTGTTTGTATAGTACCCCTTGATCTTACGTTCAGATAATGGTAATCTTCTGCAAGTACAAACAGTTCGAACACAAACTTACGGCGAGAGCCGATTCAATAAATTAGAAGTAACCCTCTGGAACAATCTACCTACTGAACTATGCAATGTAAGATTGCTGGATGTTTTTTAAAAAGGCCCTTGAAACTCACCTGTTCAAACTCGCTTTTTTGACATTTACTTTTTACTTTTATTTTTTACTTGTCGCCCTTGAATGAACTTGAATGACTAACCTAAAAATTTTTATCTATCATATTTCAGTGATTATTTTAATATTTTATTGTATAAATTTTGAACATTGATATTTATGTTGTGTAAGCACTTCATTTAAGCTTTTATCTTATTTTATATTTTATAGATTGATTCATATATTATTCATGTCTTCTTTACTTTTTGTCAAATAGAAATCTAATTCCATTGCTTTCAGTCATTAAAAATTTTATTTAACTTTCTCTGCGTTTAAAGTTAACGTAATGTTCAACATGACATGCTGATAATATACTAATAATTTTAAAAATGTTTTACGTAATTTATTTTTTGACTCAAGTGTTGATTTTATTCATTGTGGTTTTTCATTTGATTATTTTTGATGTGTATCCTCTTAATAATTTTATCTATGCAATTGTGGTCAAAATTGTTATATATGCTATAAATTTTTATATATTGATATATTGTGAATGTATTTCATATGTTTTTTTAACATGTAAAGCGCTTAGAATAATGGTATAACTAGATCATGCGCTATACAAATATAGTGTAATAATAATAATAATAATAATAATAATAATAACAATAATAATAAACCACGATCTAAAAGAGGGACAAGAAGTCATTTTAAGTATTCGGCTTAGAATTGGTTCCATCAAAATAAAACATTTTTTTTCTTTTGTCCTAGAGTCTGATTCATTTAGGTTTTGAAATGTTTAAAGCGAAAATGCCTTATTTTCGTTATAAATATTTCTGCTTACAAACCTGTAAAATAGATATTTTTCAGACTTTTTGAAGATTGTCCTTATTATTATTATATTTCACCAGTCATTTTTTTACGATAAGTATGTTCTTGACACAACATAACTTATTATAAGAAATGTACATGCCATTGTTATGCAACTGTTTTATTATTTTTTAGCATATTTATTTATAGCTATTAATTTAAAACTGTAGAATTTACCATAAGGTACTTGATATTCTACAAGTTTTATTGAGGTCTTTAAAAATAAGATTTTCATGAGAATTTTTTGCATTTTTGGAAAACACATTTCGTTTTGTGAACTCTGACACCATTCACCGAAAACAAAATCATTATTAAATAAAGAAGTTTCTCATCACCCCTAATGCAAAATTTCATACTAACATTATCACATCAATTGAATTAGTGTTAAGGTAAAAGGAAACGCTCAGATACATGTAAACAAAACTAGAACCATGTGGTGTTGGTATATTTTTAGCTTGACATGTGTTCAATCTTTTAAATGGATTTTGATTTTTAAAATAGGTTATTACATGTCATGCTTAAAAAGGACCGAGAGCACATGTTACACGTACATGTATGATGTTTAAAATGTTTTACCCAATTTGTTAGGAATTTGGACAAATCTATTTTTTAATTTTCTTTTTAATCCAATATAAATCAAATGGACAATACCTGTGAACTTATTTGCATAAAACTATAGGTCAAACCCTTTTTTACGGATAAGATACCTAAAATCGTCATACTTACCTCACTAAAAATTTCAAATCTTTAGTAACATTTTGGAGCAGAATTATGTTCCGTGAATACCAGGCTTTAAAACTATGCGTGACTGCAAAATATGCTGAAATGCATCAATGACAAATCATATTTTGGTCAACAAAAAAACCCTTAGGGGGAGAGGGTACACTTTCCCATCGTCTACTACTTTTAGTTAAAACAATGTGAGTTTCCAAAATAACCATTTTTCACCAGTTATTTTGTTAGAAAAGAACAAAATCAGCCAAAACCTTTATTTTCTATGTTTTAATTTTGCTAAGTTTTGTTTATACAATGGTAAATTCACTGCTTCTTCTTCAATCGTAAGGCACCACTTATTCAAATCAAATGCATAACAATCACGGTCATAGCCACAATTATCAATGAATATAAAAAATTAATTTTGATTGGTAGAATTTTGGTCAGAATTACTCTTTAAAGTTTTTCGGGTTTTAAAAAACAGTTTCAATACAAATCAATAGCTGCACCATGCGCGCATGGTTAATCTATCTCTATGATCGAATTAAAGGGTGGCTTGTGACAAAATAAACTCCAAAAATGCAAATAGTCCCAAACGTTCTGAATCTTAATATCAAAATATCTCCTTATGACGTACAGACCGGTAGAAAAAAAATCAGTTAATGAACAACTCAATCTACGGTGCGACGTATGAAAAAGGCCTGGAAAAAAATGAAAAAGTACCATAGCTCTAAAAATAACAATAGAAATTTCGCCAAGATGTATAGACCTCCAAACATTAACCTCAAACAACAGAAATAGTTTGAAGAAATTTAAAATTTCGTTTCCAAAATATAGGATGACATGAAAATTATTGACCCTCCCTTTTTTTAAACAAAGTCTCAAAACTCTGGAATTTTCTCCCAAAACTATACAGAACGTTATAACTTAAAAAAATTATTTGTGTAAAGTTTGTGCTTTACTACAAGGAGTATTCAAATGGTGGTGCAACATATGAAAAACAATTAATCTAGATAACATGAGAAAGTCAATGTCTTGAAAATAAAAATAGGATTTTCACCAAATTATATAGAGACCTTCGAACAGCATTTAAACATTTGCAACAAACATTAAACGTTTCATTTCAAAAATATTGGATGCCATGTATAATATTGTCCTCCCCTTTTTTTAGATTACGAATTACAAATCATGCATTTAAACTGATATTTTTTCCTAAAATGAATACAGACCGTAGGACAAACGTTTCAAACACATGTATAAAGTTTAAAGTTTATTGAACAAGGGGTTCTTAAGTCACAGAATAATCAGATGAATATGTGTATACAATAATACAACACGTCCTTGATATTTGTATAAAAAATGTTGTTTTTTTTTTGTTTTAAGTATCATATTCGATTTTTGATATTGAATTAGAGAGGCACTTGTCATGACTAACTTTCACATTATATTATGATATTGTTTTATTAAATCTATGTTCATTATTATTATATTCATTTGATGTGTTGGTATATTTATGAGCTGAGTAAATTACATATTCATGTTGATATTTACTTTTCAGTGTGCCCCGTGCAGGTCCGGGTGTTAAAAGATTAGGCATGCAGCAGCGCTAAGCTTGTCGTATAAGGCGACTAAATAGTGCTCAGAAAACTAGTCGGGGGCTAGGCGCTCTGCCAACAGAGCAACTGGGATGTGTGCCCCAGGTGGTGGAATGGGGTACCCCTGGCGTGTTACATACTGGGGTTGTCAGGCTATAATACGGAAAACCTGACCGCAAACCATAGTGGTGCACCGTGTTGGGAAAGATGCCACGTTCCTCGCACGTTAAAGAACCCTGCTGTGGTATTCGATAGGAGTAGGAACCTTTGCGCTCCGCCACAGGAGGCTAAATTGCCCGACCGTACCCATCCCCCCTTTTTCCAGTGGCAATCAAAATTTGTCGACCCTATTATCCTTGTGACCCATCCTTTTTTTTCATTTCATGTTCATTTTATCATCTATTTCATGTTCATTGTCTGAATATAGCTGAAATATTGCTGCTCGGACGTTAAACACCAAACAAACAAAACAAAAACTTTTCAGTGTAGCTGTAGCCACCTATTAATATTCAGTTTGGAATGATTGGTCAAGTGAAATCTTTTATGGTTTTTTTTTATATCAGGTATATTCTGTAGCTTCACTCTGTGTAATTTGACTGTTTGGGTCACATGTAGTTTGTGGGATTCTTTTGTGATAGGTGATTTTCTTCACTGTCAATTAAATTTTGGGTTAGGCATGTTTTTCTTTTACATTGGTACTTGGGAAATTTGTGTCTTGTTTAGTAGTTTTCATTATTATACCGACTTTATAGAGTGGGGCTATATTGCAATCACCTTTTCTGTCAGTCCGTCATGTTTTTTAGGAAATAATTTCATAGCTTCTATCACTTACAGTTCTAAGATATTAAGTATATTTTTTGCATGATGACTTGTACTGCGTCGCCTTTACTCCTGCTTCCACTAAAATGGTTAAATGGAAGAGTACATTTTGTATTCTTAGCACGACGCTTAAGCTATTCTACAATTGTTCAGACGAATTTAAGCTAAACTTATCCCTCTGAATACTAATGTAAAAGTTTACACGAAGACTTCGTTTTATTCATTCGTTTGGAATATAATTTAGGTACCAGTCTGTGTAAGAATCAGTCAATGAGATGCATATTATAATTCTCGATTTGGTCTATTTTGCTCAAATATATTCAATACTAGAAAACAACCGAAAATGAATTTAAATGTATCATGAAGCATATGTTACGATTTTATTCCTTGACTGGATATGCATGAAAAAAATGCGGGAAATCTTTTTCGCCATTTTTCCATAGTGCATTTCAACTAAATTTGACCTATCAATATCTTCAAAAGGCAAATTTTACAGACAATTTGATAGTTACTTCAAGAGGTTATCAGTTATAACTACTTTAGGCGAGTACCGAACAAGGAATTTCGAGGTTTTTAATGCACCTATCTAACACACGGCTATATTACATATCTTTGGAAAGGTCTTTAATCGTACTTTCAGAATTGCTTGGTTGTGAAAATGGGAAGTGGTCACATTTTTTTAAATATTGCAGTGACAGTAAAAATGACTATTTCAAAATCCTATAACAATTAAATAAAAACGTGGTTTAAAAATAAACCATATTTTAAAATTATATTAAAATTGCTTTTTAATCAATTTAAATCTTAGCTTTATTCATTTTTTAAATTTACCTTCTAGAAAATCTTTAGAATTTAGGAAAAAAACGCATTATTTAGTAAAAAAAACCAAAATCTTTTGGGGATTTCCATATTAAATGACCGGCATTTTTTTTCTTGCCTTATAAACATAAAAAAACTTATGTTTTCGTCACAAGAATATATTTATCTATTTTTGTAAACCTACCATCGTGGTTGATTCGTCCTTTTATTGCTCGAAATGCTGTTTTCTTTAACTCAAAAAACTCGGGAAAAGGTGTTTATTATATCCAACGAAAATTTGCGGATATTTGATGTTTTGGTACGTTCAAGTATCTGTCCGTACGTCCGTACTTGTGTCCGTGCGTCTGTCATAACGTGTTGTAGGCTAGGTAACGCTTCCTTTTTTTACCGATTTAGTTCAAACTTAAATGAATGCTTAGTAACAATAATATCTTAGACGTTTGTCACATATAGCGGTCAATGGGCAATATTTAATTTGGTTACATACATGTAAAGGATTGAATATACTGAGGTGCGTAAATGTTTGCGTGTTGGGTATTGTGAGCGTGGTCGCTAAATTTCTTTAAATTGTTCCCCTTTTAGTTAGACAATCATACAACTACCAATATCTTAATCGGAAGCTAAACCAACGCAAAAAAGGTCGAGGGCCACTGGCAACTTCAGTAGGCAGAATAAAGCATGTCGTGTAAGACGACAGGTGTCCATTAGGGGCCTGAGGGGTGTACTTTATTAGAGACAGAAAGGTAAGCCAACAATGAGAATAATGAATGCAAATGAAATTCATATATCTTTTGCACTCTTCACTATTAATTGGCAAAACTTATCATGTTTTAAGAAGTTAGAGGCTAATTATAAATCCCCATTTGCTTTTATTACTTTTTGATGATTTTAATTTCGATGATTGTCCAATGTGAGAGAACGAATCATAAAACTGTCAAATGTTGTATGCGGCATGCCAAAACACTTGAGGTATGTCGAGACATTCTTGTTACCTAATACAACCTCAAAAGGAGCAGCTTCAGTCGGCTATATGCCTTACACAGAAGTATGAAACTTCGTAGGGCACAGTTGGGTTGTTTTCCTGAAAGCATTTGGTAAATAGGAGTGACTGCATATAAATCTGTATATACCAACAGATATCAAAGGCTCCCATTTCCCATTTTTTCCTAATGATGCCTTAAAACACGGCAGAGTATAAAAACCACCAAAGCGCAGAATATGTAACTGAAAATAGACGCTCAAGTATGCACCGAAAATGGTCGACACGCCTGCTCACATATATCAGCACACCAATAATATTGTATTTCTGCTTGTTGAACACAGCACACAAAAGAATTTGCTGTCTGTTAATTGTAGGTAATCTACATGGTACCTCAACAACAGCTGTACGTGGTAAACTTCTATAGCAGTACCAGGTAATGAGAGGTTTCGGCATGGAAGGGAAACATTCCAGTAGCTTAGAAAAGCCTAGTTGTTCTGAAGGGTATCAGCTCTATACTTTAATTGCACCAGTATTAAGCGATGAAACTTTTTCGTCTATTACCTAGGCTTCTTTTCGAGAACTTGTGATTGTCTGATTGCGTTGCCAAGTATTTAATTTTTATTGTGGCTTACATCCTCATCAACATGAAATGCGGCACTAACTATTGAGTAAAATAATCCTTCCCATCTACTGTTTCAGCATTCATGTCAACTTTGACATCATAATGGCTGAAAACAGTAGGAATATATCAAGTGAAAAAATGCAAAGGTTGTCAACTACAATGTGCAATTAAACCTCGTGATATGAAGCAAGGATTCTATGAAAGTACAAGTGCTCAATTAGAAATTATGACCTTCGAAATAGTGCAATTGCAAAGAGATGTCAATACAAAGTGTGACTAGAGCATTTGTAAGCAATTACACAATGCATTCGAACAAACCTTATTTTTTTCCTATAAATACAAAAGATATTCAAATAAATGTTCCTTTTTCTACATTGCTGTAAGATATATCATCAAAAAGTCTCTAAAGGTTTCATCGGTGTCATTTTGTTCACAGTAGGATATTTATTGAAAAACAGTAATCCTAATTTTGCGTCTTAGAACTCAAGCTTCCAAATACAGTATTTTGGTTTCTATTTCTGAAGTTTACTCATTCAGTCATAGTTAAACATATTCTTTTTTCAGTTTTTGAGCTAAACACTTTGAGCGTCTTAGTCAGTTGTGAAAAAAATACTTGATACAAAGTTTGACTTCCCCAGACCATGATTCACATCATTAACTATGTTGTCCCCGAGATATTTATAAAAAAAAATGAGTTCAAGTCTAAACGACGCGTATTTGAATACATTGTCTGTATGCAAAAAGCGATATTTTGTATTTTTTTCAGCAAGAGACATTTTTCTTCAAAACGAACCACTCTACGCTTTTAGATTTGATAAGTTATGTTAATGGTACACGAACATGTTCTCATTTGATTTTTTGCCAAAGTTATGCTATATTTTGAAACACAAATAAATACGATGGAGTTTCCGATCTTTTTGCATATAATGCAAGACCACTAATTGTGTAAGGTATTAGATATAATGAATTGGTTTGGACATGTGCCCAAAAAAGTAGCTTTTCTTCGAGTGAGTTTGTGTTTACACTACAAATGATAATGAAAACTCGAATGAAATTACTGGTACGGTAAGTGTCCTCTGCTTTTCTAGAAACATCCGCCGAGTTTCTCATAAAAATGTCAAGTCCAGGGTAGATAAACGAGGGAAGGAAAACTATGACCCGTTGAATAAATCAGTTTTCATGGTGCAGATGGATACACCATAACGATCCACGAGTTCATGATGACGACCATAAAACTTCTGTAGTGATGACTTCAATCTTGTAGCAACATAACCCTGTTCCAGAAGCTTATTTGTTAGAGTTCTAGCGCGATACAAAAAGTCTGCGTGGTTTCGGCAAGCTCTGGAATAACGTATGAATTGTAATATGAACACTCCATACGCAGGTGCTGAAGGGATATTGCCACAGATGAAAGGAAAGTTGACAATTCTGAATGAAAAATCATCACGTTTGTCGTAAAGTTTGGTCAATAGTTTTCCTTTACCATCGATTTCTAAGTGTAGGTCAAGATATGAGGCTGACGTCACAGTGTCTGTAGTATCCTTTCTCTCAAGTTCTTTTGGGTAGATGCGATGGATCGATTCCCCGAAATTAGGATTGTTTAAAGATAATACGTCATCTAAATAGCGGAAACTGAGATTGAAGGATCTAGCCAAACGATAGTCTTTCATTCTGATCAGATCAGCTATAAAGTCAGCCTCATAAGAGTGAAGGAATAGGTCAGCAAGTAAAGGAGCACAATTTGTTCCCAATGGAATGCCGACCGTTTGTTGAAAAACACGTCCACCACACTGAACAAATATGTTGTCGATTAAAAATTCCAGCATTTTGTAAACATCTTCCTCTGTATATTTGGAAGATGATTTGGAATTATTTCTTAAAGAATATAAGGAAATTCTACCAAGAACTATATATTTGTATGTAGGTGTACCATCTTTTGTTGATAAACAACAATGTATAATGTTTTTAAGTCGGGATTTTAACTGAGTATGGGGAATAGAAGTATACAGTGTTGAAAAATCATAGGTTTTAATGTTATTATATTCAGATAATAGTCTTGAACTAATTGTCTCCAAAAGATCTTTCGAATTGTTCAGGATCCACATTGAATTAATACCACTACGGGAGTAACAAGCATTGTGGTAGGACTGCAGACCCTCTTTGACAGTTGTGAGTATAGAAGTTAAAAGTTTTTAAAGAGGTTTGGTAGTACATTTTGCAGATCCAGCTATGAAATGTTGTTTGTATGGATTCTTGTGGAGTTTAGGAATCCAGTACATAGACGGTAAATCACAATCATCGTCATTGGTAGAGAGACCAAAAGAGGATAGCACAGATTTATGGTTTTCCACAATCTCTTCTTTGGAGAGTGTGGTAGCAGTATAGGTCTTATCACTGCTATAATTTTCTACGTCAAACTCTGATAATAAACATTGGATGTAAAACGTTTTGCAGACAAAAACAATATTATTTTGGACTTTGTCTGCTGGTACGACAACATATTTGTCATGTATAGTAGACAATGTTTTTGCTACATCGGGGTCTTTGAAAACTGATGTTGCCTTGGCACTAATTGACCCACTTAAAACTTTCATTCGTTTCAAAATTAAAACCTCACGGCCTTTAACCAGTAATCTCCTGTAACGACATGACCAGACGGACCATATTTGAATGGAGAGGTTTTGCAAGAACAGTCAGGTGGTTTAGCTTTGAAAAATTCTCAATCTACAATAGCCTTTTATAATTGAAAATTTTGGATGCAATGGGTGAAGTATAGGAATATGAAATAATTGGTATGGATTTGTCCTTGAAATACGGGGGAACTTTGTTGGTAACGTTTTTGTGATGGAGGATGTTAGCCAAATTAATTGCATCCATACCTTTGTTGACAAACGTTAGTGGAAGAAATGACTTCGTCTTGATTTTTCCCACAAACTGGTTTAAAAAGTCTGTGGAAACCAATATCCAAAATGATGGTAACAAGGTCCAAGAGGTTTTTGTATGAAAGTCACTTAGGTGACGTATAGTGGCGATGGCCATGAGTCCTTTCCCGTCTTTTGTCAAATAAATTCATCACACGTATGCTATTGTTATATTGGCTTGAAAGGTTTCCTGTACTTTTGATGTTGTCATTGCATCCGTAAGGTATTGCAGTACCTTGTGTGCGTATCCAGTACTCCTGTCTTTCCCTACGATAGTTTTTACTTAGAACGGGACAATTCGTAGGATGGTAATTTTTTTTTCTAAAATACGAACTTTCATGAAGAGGATTGAATGATCTTGTTGATTAAAAAGTTGATAAACTGTCCGGAATTTAGGTTACAGACCACCAATTCAACCAATGAGCATTTGGAACGTACGCAAAAATAGTCCTACGCAGAAATTACCCCTGTTCCTCATAGTGCTGTGAAAAAAGTTCTCATCTTATTTAAAAAATTTAAACAGTTTCTGAAAGGAAAAACATTTTTGTACATTTTATAGGTGCATTTTGCTTCTTGTGATGTGAAGCCTAATCTCCATAATGATTTTTAAATATACCCCTATCTTGTGAAAACACTGGGATTTCCTATGCTATTTATAGACCCTTCACTTCCGGTGACCAGTACTGCACTGCAAGTCTGCTAACCCCACATGCCATTCTGAGGATTGTGAGCTGACATATGTAGAATTATGCTGATATATAGTCCTCTGCAGGTTAAAGTTAAGGTAAAGTCCAGAGAAGCCATTGAATATTGTGAAATTAGCATAGAAGCCTATGGAAAGTGGAATTAGTGGTTTTTAGCCTTTATTGGTGTTAATTCCCGGACGATGACCCTCATTCTTTTGTTTAATCGTTCTTGCGTTTCTCCGACATATACTAAACCACGTCAGTTGCATTCTAATCCATATATTAAGTTTGTTGATTTGCAACTTAAGTCATCGTGACTTCTTGTATGGAAGGTTTTGTTTGTAAGGGAACTGGAGAAGTAAGGGTCGGTTATAAGAATGTTGCATGTTTTGCAATTTTTAATACCACATTTTGATATGGTACAATGTGGTTAGTCATTGTTGTAGTAAAATCTATCATTTAGAGTGATGGAATATGGTTTGATAATTTTGAAATAGTTAGAAATTTTGTACTGGAATAGATGGTCTGCAGATTGAACGTGTGATTGGGTACTTTTAGTTGAATTGGTCAGGGCACTTTCCATACCAGATGTGAGTGTGCTAAGATTCCCATCTGGGGACACCACATACTTACAAGACAAAAGAGTGTCCGATCTGCTGTCAGGTTCGGACCTTTTTATACTAGGCGACGTCCGAGCCAGTTTTTCTTTCATTTCTCTTGTTAAAAACATTAATTTTAAAAATTGTTTTACTGGGTTGATGATACCATCGGGGACAAAATCCTCCAGCAGAGGTATCGATCCAGTGGTGTGAAAGAGTAATCAAGGGAACCAAAGTTATAGCTGTAATCAAAAAAATGTAATCCAGGGACAAAGACCAGACATGGAAAACAGACATACACAACAAAGAACATAAAGTAACTAAAATCATACATACAAAGTAACAAAAGCAAATGAGCAACTCGGACTCCACTAAAAACTGGGAGCATGGACATGCTTGGAAAGCAGACAATCACAACAAAGAATATAAGGTGTCGTTTACTTGTATGAGTCCTGTAATAACTTTTGTGATGCCTAATTTTGTTTGAAGGAATGTAATCAAATGGATCAAATTCAATAAGTAACATACTATATACATCATCTTTCCTGCCTTAAAGCATTCCATTCATAAAAGTTATTTTATCAGTTGATAAGCGGTTAGTTTCCTCTTGTGTGACAGTTTGGCATACAAAACGATGCCAATTCATTGGCTTTATATACGTTTCAGATGCATTGTATGCATTCAAAGGGCCTGAAACTCGACCATGATACGCAAACATTATGTCTTTTTAAGGAATATCTCATTTTACACAATGAATAAACAAAAACACAATCCGGAAGACAGCTGCACTGCTTTTATTTTAAAGACTTGTAAAAATATTAAGTCGCATCATTGATCTACATTACGTAAATAAATCGATCAAATGTATTCGAAAAAAGATTAAAAAAAGACTTATGAAAGTTCAAATAGCTTATAAATAGCTGATAAGAAATCTAAAGTAATACAATGTTTTGAGCTGTTTAAGTGGCCGACAATAATGTCGTTGCATTTGATTATTTATACTTTAATATAGTTTTTATCAAGATTTTCTTTCATGACAATGGTTTATCTTTATATTAAGAAAAGAAATAATTCAGCATCTAAAGTTTAAAAATATATTGAATTGAATCTCACTGTATAATTACAAGCTTTTCGACATATCTTTGATCTCGCGAGATTTTTAAGAAACGTGACCACGGCAAACTTTTCCAATCAAATCTTAAGCTATGACGTATTTTCTTTCAATCCATACCAAAATTAGCCATGTGTTAGGTAGGTGCATTAAAAACCTTAACGGATGGCATTTTTTCCAAATTGGCGCTCCCCTACTTGGCTAATGCAATAAAATCTGGGCGTTTTATTTTCCTTGATTTGCCACACCTTATACATATTTTACCTGATTCTTAGACAGGGAAGTACTAAACTATCATCTTCGTTATCTGTCTTTTAAAATGATTGCTGTTAAGCATACCATAGTATAATTAACATGCGTATTTTAAACGAGTATTTACAATTACATTTATACACACCTTATTTGCTCATTTGCTTTTGCTACTTTGTATGTATGATTTTAGTTACTTTATTTTCTTTGTTGTGTATGTCTGTTTTCCATGTCTGGTCTTTGCCCCTGGATCACATTCTTTTGATTACCGCTATAATTTTGGTTCCCTTGATTAATCTTAAGAGCTATAAACATCTATTAACGATGACATAACCATATCGAATTACGTTTGAAGAATTCTGATAATTTTTTTCACTTACCTTACACACCGAATGTCAAGCAATTACATCTAGCCCACACAAGTACATTTCATATCTAGAGCATTAATATGATTTTTCCAACGCAGTTGATATAGTTTCGCTTTTTACCCTTTGACCTTTAAGACGCTCTTCAATGGAAACGCAAGTCACCTGATCACAATTCGTTTCCCGAATGTCCAAATACTGATAACTTAGGGGCGTTCGAAAAAAAAGTGTTTCCTGTATGAAATTTAGGAAATTATAAGCAAAAAGAACAAACTTTTACCGCGTCGGCCATCTTTTTTTTATGATAGTAATTGTTTTAAATACTCACATTTAGTTAGGTATCACAATTTATTTTGACTATCCAAGCATACTATTTTACGTTAAAGTAGTTGTTTTGAAAAAGTAGACATTTAAAGCCTTCATCTGAAAAGATTGACAAAATACTTCACAGCTTAAATTTAAGTTTCGTTTCGAATGAATCAAACACAATTGTTAGACATAGTTTTTGATGAATCTATTGATTGTTTACACGCAACTAACGTGTATTTTAAATATTCTCCGTGCTTTGTGTTCTTTTTCTTAACATTGATATTATGAAGCCCTCTTATAATGTAGTGTGTTGAATTTAAATAGTTATTCAGATAATCGATTTAATGTTTGCTTTAAGGACCCGACAAACTATGTCATGCTAGTTTAGAAAAACATCATGCCTAATAATGCCTAAAAACATAATGTTATGTGTGTATATATTACATATGGTCAATTATCAGTTTATAGATGAAATCTTTTCTTCTAGTGAAATGCATGAAGTGTGTTACTTTTTGCCCTCTAGGCTGTTAATTATTTGCAGAAGTAATTGAGCAACTCGATCTCCACTAAAATCTGCGAGCATGAACCAGGTACACCGGCAGGGTAAGCGTCCTCTGCTTTTATAGGAACACCCGCCGAGTTGCTCATAAAAAGTCAAATCCGGGGCAGAGGAAAGAAGAAAACTATGACACGATGAAGGAGTCAGTTTTCATGGGGCAGATGACAGCAACATGATAACCCTGTTCCTGAAACCCACTTGTAAGAAGTCTGGAGCGACACAAAAGGTCTGCATAATTTCGGCAAGCTCTGGCTTATAGTTTGAGTTGTGATATGAACACTCCATACGCTGGTGCTCGAGGGATATTACAGCAGATTAAAGGAAAGTTGACGATTCTGAATTAAAAAAAAACACAAAATGACCATAAAACTTAACACAAAACAAGGTAAATGAGCAAATCGGACTCCACCAAAAACAAGGATCATAATGACGTCCATATTACTAATATTAATGGCGACGTCATTCCTGTAGCAACATAACTCTGTCATATTGCTATACGATTGAAGAGAAAGAGAGAGTTTTAGGTTTTAATCTTAAGAGCTATAAACATCTATTAACGATGACATAACCATATCCAATTACGTTTGAAGAATTCTGATAATTTTTTTCACTTACCTTACACACCGAATGTCAAGCAATTACATCTAGCCCACACAAGTACATTTCATATCTAGAGCATTAATATGATTTTTCCAACGCAGTTGATATAGTTTCGCTTTTTACCCTTTGACCTTTAAGACGCTCTTCAATGGAAACGCAAGTCACCTGATCACAATTCGTTTCCCGATTGTCCAAATACTGATAACTTAGGGGCGTTCGAAAAAAAAAGTGTTTCCTGTATGAAATGTAGGAAATTATAAGCAAAAAGAACAAACTTTTACCGCGTCGGCCATCTTTTTTTTTATGATAGTAATTGTTTTAAATACTCACATTTAGTTAGGTATCACAATTTATTTTGACTATCCAAGCATACTATTTTACGTTAAAGTAGTTGTTTTGAAAAAGTAGACATTTAAAGCCTTCATCTGAAAAGATTGACAAAATACTTCACAGCTCAAATTTAAGTTTCGTTTCGAATGAATCAAACACAATTGTTAGACATAGTTTTTGATGAATCTATTGATTGTTTACACGCAACTAACGTGTATTTTAAATATTCTCCGTGCTTTGTGTTCTTTTTCTTAACATTGATATTATGAAGCCCTCTTATAATGTAGTGTGTTGAATTTAAATAGTTATTCAGATAATCGATTTAATGTTTGCTTTAAGGACCCGACAAACTATGTCATGCTAGTTTAGAAAAACATCATGCCTAATAATGCCTAAAAACATAATGTTATGTGTGTATATATTATATATGGTCAATTTTCAGTTTATAGATGAAATCTTTTCTTCTAGTGAAATGCATGAAGTGTGTTACTTTTTGCCCTCTAGGCTGTTAATTATTTGCAGAAGTAATTGAGCAACTCGGTCTCCACTAAAATCTGCGAGCATGAACCAGGTACACCGGCAGGGTAAGCATCCTCTGCTTTTATAGGAACACCGCCGAGTTGCTCATAAAAAGTCAAATCCGGGGCAGAGGAAAGAAGAAAACTATGACACGATGAAGGAGTCAGTTTTCATGGGGCAGATGACAGCAACATGATAACCCTCGGCAAGCTCTGGCTTATAGTTTGAGTTGTGATATGAACACTCCATACGCTGGTGCTCGAGGGATATTACAACAGATGAAAGGAAAGTTGACGATTCTGAATAAAAAAAAAACACAAAATGACCATAAAAACTTAACACAAAATAACAAAGGTAAATGAGCAACTCGGACACCACCAAAACAAGGATCATAATGACGTCCATATTACTAATATTAATGGCGACGTCATTCCTGTAGCAACATAACTCTGTCATATTGCTATACGATTGAAAAGAAAGAGAGAGTTTTAGGTTTTAACATTCTGGCACCCCGTGGCACCAATCAACGTTCTGGTGCGATTGAATTCATTAAATAAATCAAAATAAATGCTTGTTGGTACAGGTATAATCATGTATTTGCAGCATACGTTATGTATATATATTATTTTATCACTAACAAATCATAGAAATTAAGAATATCACCATCGTATCAAGACATAAAAGCCTTATCTTTAGAATCTATTGACAATTGACCATTATCTTGGGCTTCATCTCAAAATAAGAAATAGGTACCGAATTATGTGTTGAACGCCAAGACTTCTTTATCACCATTTTCAAGTATTCTTTCCTAATACGTAAATGCGCCAGGATATAGACGTTTCTCCTTTCATCTAGTGTGCTTGGCTTGAAGGTGCGGGAACCACTAGATATGTCTCTAAGCTATTGGAAAACTGATATCTTACCCATATTTTATGATTATCGAAACATATATTGTCGTTTTAGTCGGATTCCTGTTTGTGTTCGAAAAATCGTTTAAATTTTACTGCCATTTCATTGAGAGTACTCTTCTCGCTATCCACATTAATTAGAAATATAATGCATGAAATGCATGTAAATCAAAAAGAAAACATAATTACAGGTATGGTTTTATTTAATTAAACAAAAACAAAAACAAAAAACCGCGTGCTTAGTTTTTTTTTTTTTCACTTATCAGAATCAAATTGCCTTTCGAATCTGTTTCTGCTGTATTTGAGGTACTTCAATACACATAATACAAATTATTACTTGTTTGATCTAAATAACTCAATTGACTGAACAAATTTAATATGAAGCTTAACAAATATTATATCGCCTAATAAATAAACAACTCAGCCTTAAAACGTTTTTTTTAACTATTTATACTTTCCCTTACTCAGTTAGCATCCCGACTCAAAAACATTATACATCGTTGTTACTCCGAAAACGACGGTACACCTAAATACAAATATGTAGTTCTTGGTATAAATTCCTCATACTTTGTTAAATAAATAATTCCAAATCATAATCCACATATACATATGTACCGAAGATTTTAAATCTTCCAATTCTATCGACAACATATTTGTCAAGTGTGGTAGATGCGTTATGCTAGAGCTTGCCGTAACAACCCAGACTTTTTTGTATCGCGCTTGACTTCTTACAATTAGGTTTCTAGAACAAGGTTATGTTTCTACATGATTTAAGTCATCACTATATTAGTTAATATAGTTAGTCTTCATGAACTCGTGGATCATTACGGTGCTCCATCTTCACCATGAAAACTGATTTGTTCGACGTTGCCTAGTTTTCCTTTAATCTTTCTACTATCCTGGACTTGACTTTTTATGAGCAGCTCCGGGTGTCTCTAGAAAAGGAGAGGACGCTTACCCTGCCGGTGCACCTGGTTTTTATTGGAGTCCGAGTTTTACTTTATTTACTTTGTACGTATTATTTTAGTTATGTTATGTCCTTTGTTTGTGTTTATCTTATTTCCATGTCTGCTTTTTGTTGCCGGATTACATTCTTTTGATTACCCCTAGAATCTTGGTACTTTTGATTACACTTTCTGAGAAACTTGCTCCTAGGCACTCATTTTCAGAATGACTAGCTTCCTGGACACCCTATTTCAGAAAAAATGAGTTTCAAGCATACCCGAAAATAACTACAATCAACCTGCTAGACCATTCCAGCTAAGTAAAATAAAGTAAAATAAAGTTATTGAACAACCCGATAGCTTGCATGAAAACAGGAAGAAAAGACGATCCTGATACATGTACACTTTGTAACATAAAGAATAAAGTAGATCATACATATAACCACTGATTGTGTACTATTATATACACTTTATAAAGAAATTCAGATTAGTTTTCAGTAATTTTGTCGTTTCACTTATGCTTCAGAATGGAATTAAAAGGTAAAGACACCCCAAAAGGGTCAAATGAAAATTTAAGATCTGATATACTTGTGGCCCCACGCATTGCAAGATGGGATGGCGGAAAAGCAATTTCCGGCTCGTGAATTATCTTAAACTATACGTTTTCATGATGTCATGTAACGGAACACGGGAGGAAACAGACTAGGACTCGATCGGATCAAGTAGGACCCTAATTAATTGGGGCTATTATTTTAGTATGTTTCTTCAGAAATGTTTAAGGTTTTATCTATCTTATACCATGATAAAGCTGAGTAGTGATTGATATCAGTTTTAGGATTTATCATGCAGCACACATTACATATTGTGACTCTATAGTGAGAGTTATAGAATAAACTACATATGAAGTCAGCCTCATATCTTGACCTACACTTAGCAATCGATGGTAAAGGAAAACTATTGACCAAACTTTACGACAAACGTAATGACTTTTCATTCAGAATTGTCAACTTTCCTTTCATCTGTGGCAACATCCCTTCGGCTCCTGCGTATGGAGTGTTCATATCACAACTCATACTTTATGCCAGAGCTTGCCGAAACTACGCAGGCTTTTTGTATCGCGCTAGAACTCTAACTCTAAACAGGCTTCTGGAACAGGGTTATGTTACTATAAGATTGAAGTCATCACTACAGAAGTTTTATGGTCGTTATCATGAACTCGTGGATCGTAATGTATATCCATCCGTGTATCCATCAGCACCATGAAAACTGATGTATTCCACGGGTCATAGTTTTCCTTCCCTCGTTTGTCTACCCCGGACTTGACTTTTTATGAGCAACTCGGCGGGTGTTTCTAGAAAAGCAGAGGACGCTTACCCTACCGGTGCACCTGGTTCATGCTCCCAGTTTTTAGTGGAGTCCGAGTTGCTCATTCACTTTTGTTACTTTGTATGTATGATTTTAGTTACTTTATGTTGTTTGTTGTGTATGTCTGTTTTCCATGTCTGGTCTTTGTTCCTGGATTACATTTTTTTATTACCGCTATAACTTGGTTTCCTTGATTACTCTCTACTACAATTCCTATACAAAAAAGTCTTGACACTCCTGTTTCTGACCCCACCTCATCATTATACAGACCTGTTGCCATTACTTTGGATATTGGTTTCCACAGACTCTTTAAACCAGATTGTGTGAAAAGTCAAGATGAAGAAAAGCGATCATTTCTTCAACTACTATTTGTCAACAAAGGTATATATGCAATTGATTTGCCTTACATCATCCATCACAAAAACGCTACCAACGAAATTCCCTTATATTTCAAAGACAAATCCATACCAATTATTTCATATTCCTATATTTTACCCATTTCATCCAAAATGTTTAATTATAAAAGGCTATTGCAGAACCTCGAGATTGAAGGCTAAACTAACTGACTGTTCTTGCAAAATCTCTCCATTCAAATATGGTCCTTCTGGTCACGTCGTTACGGGATACTTACCCATCATCGAAAATGAATCTCCGCTCAATATCCTTTGTAAAGGTCCCAAGTACCGTGAACCGCGCTCCATACATTGGGATTATAACTTCTTATGGATTGTAAGATTGCCGTGGAGGACTATGCAAGAAAATTGATAAAACGAGAGCAAGAAGACATTGATTTTCTATCAGAGTGGTTAAAGGCCGTGAAGTCTTTAACTTTGAAACGAATGAAAATTTAAGTAGGTCAATGAGAGCTAAGGCTACATAAAGTTTCAAAGACCCTGATGTAGCAAAAACATTGCCTACTATATATGATATATATGTTGTCGTACCAGCAAACAAAGCCCAAAATAAAATTGTTTTTGTCGGCAAAACGTTTTACATCCAATGTTTATTATCAGAGGAAGACGTAGAAAATAATAACAGTGATAAGATCTATACTGCTACCACACTCTCCAAAGAAGATATGGTTGAAAACCATAAATATGTACTATCCACTTTTGGTCTTTCTACAAAGGACGATGATTGTGACTTACCATCTATGTACTGGATTCCTTAACTCCACAAGAATCCATACAAACAAAGTTTCATAGCTGGATCTGCAAAATCTACCACCAAACCTCTTTAAAAAATTTAAATTCTATACTCACAACTAGCTAAGAGGGTCTGCAGTTCTATTTGATTTGATACATCGCATCTACCCCAAGGAACTTGAGATAAAGAACACCATAGAAACTGTGAAGTCAGTCTCATATCTTGGCCTACACTTAGAAATCGAACCTAAAGGAAAACTATTGACCAAAATTTACGACAAACATGATGACTTTTCATTCAGAATTGTCAACCTTTCTTTAATCTGTTGCAACATCCCCTCAGCACCTGCGTATAGTTTGTTTATATCGCAACTCAAACGTTATGACAAAGCTTGCCGAAACTACGTTTGTATCGAACTAGAACTCTAACAAATAGGATTCTGGAACAGGGTTATGTAGGATTTAAGTCATCACAAGTTTTCTGGTCGTCATCATGACTCGTGGATCGTTATGGTGTTCCAATCTGCACAATGAAAACTGATTTATTCAACGAGTCATAGTCTTCCTTTCCTCGTTTGTCTTCCCCGGATTTGACTTTTTATGAACAATTCGGCGGGTGTTTCTAGAACAGCAGAGGACGCTTACCCTACCGGTGCATCTGGTCCATGCTCCCAGTTTTTAGTGCATTTGCTTTTGTTACTTTGTATGTATGATTTTATTTACTTCATGTTCTTTGTTGTGTATGTCTGTTTTCCATCATACATACAAAGTAACAAAAGCAAATGAGCAACTCGGACTCCTCTAAAAACTGGGAGCATGGATCAGGTGCACCGGTCAGCTATAAAGCCAGCCTCATAAGAGTGAAGGAATAGGTCAGCAAGTAAAGGAGCACAATTTGTTCCAATTGGAATGCCGACCGTTTGTTGAAAACACGTCCGCCACACAACGTAATGTTGTCGATTAAAAATTCCAGCATTTTGTAAACATCTTCCTCTGTATATTTGGAAGATGATTGAGAATTATTTCTTACAAAGTATGAGGAATCTCTACCAAGAACTATATATTTGTATCTAGGTGTACAATCTTTTTTTGGAAAAACAACGATGTACAATGTTTTTAAGTCGGGATTTTAACTGAGTATGGGAAATAGAAGTATACAGTGTTGAAAAATCATAGGTTTTAATGCTATTATTTTCAGATAATAGTCTTGAACTGATTGTCTTCAAAAGATCTTTCGAATTGTTCAGGATCCAAATTGAATTGATGAAATTGATGTTTGAGTCCAGTCAATAAATTTAGAAACTACGATTTGAGTAAGTAAAAGTAATTTTTCAGAAACCAAATCCGGTCTACAGAGCAAAATATAAAAGTTATACAACACGCAGTTTGTAAATTCATTGTTCCCATACGCTAACATGTACAATAAACAATAACTGATGCCAAGTTTGATGGAATTAGCATTATGTCTGTCTTCAAAGAAATAGGAGGTCTTGAAATATCAGGACGTTTTACAAACTGAAAGGCATCTTACTTTTTTGCTACACTTTGAAGCTTATTATACATGTATATACCAAATACATCAGCCATGCATATGGGACCGCTTCGGTGATAGCATGTCAACCATAAGTGTAACAATTTGTGAGATTGATCACACTAACAACTTTAGAGTTAGTAGATACTGCTATCTACATGTTAGTAAAAAACAATGCATGTAGAATAAAGAACAAAGACTTGTTTACTATAAGTCAAAGCTAGCACAATAAAGATCTGATTCGGCATGTTAAGCTATTTCAAAGTAAAGTCTGTTTGTTCTAACATAAATTTTCAACATATCTACCAAAGAACAATCAATAAAGGTCATTCTTATGAATGCAAGACTTTGAGAATGGAGAATTTGTATGAAATTATTCAAAATGTGTTTCAATTTATTTTCTGACAGTCAGAAGAAATATATTTCCACACATTGTGCAGATAGCAGCAAAAGAACACAGAACAGAGATTAATTTTAGTCGACATGTATCTCCTGAAATGCCGATGTCCGATGAAGCTGAACAAGTAACTGGAATTGTTTGGAATGGACAAAAACATTTTTAAAAGGTGTAGAACTTCGTTAATATTAGATCTGCCATGTCAGATTTTTTTCTTTGGTTAAAAATGTTTCATAATGGTTACTTGTAGCACATAATGGGAAGTTTTGATTTTCGATTTTTGTCAGCAGTGTTTATAATTGTAGATTGTTTGATATTTTTTAGAAACTGTAGTTGGGTTTGTAGAATCATTAGCTTTATTTAGACCACAATTTCAGAAAATAGGAAAATACAGTCAATCTTATCTAGCACAACATTTTTGTAAGGAAATCTATAATACACATAATGCTGAAGAGTATGTAAAGATGCCAGACAAAATACTTTTTGCAGACAAAATAACCTTTGAACAACTGTTGAAGTATTCATACCAAACAAATCTGATACAGGAAAACTTCATCAAGGCAAAATCTAAGAACTTGCCAAGTACTTATGTCAAAGAACATTTTTTGAAAACCAAGGGTTTCACATGATAAAAATCTAATGTTGTCTGTGGTACAAAAATTATGCCAGTGTTTTGTGTTAAAGTGTTCATTAGTTCATTTGAACCAAAGTTCTGTATGTGTCATTTATGACTTTTGTATCTCATGCTTTGAAGCAGTGTGTACGTAGTGAAAATGATGACTTTTCTTTTTTGTCTATGCGATTACATCTCATGTGGTTAACCAATTGTTATGAAATTTGGATATTATTTTACTAATGACTAAAGGATTCCTACTATTTTGTCTATGTTTATTATTTTTTTTTTTATTTTTATCTTATTCCTCATAAAAATTCCTCCTTGTGTTTTACAAGCAGATTTCAGATTTCCCATTCAGTTTTCGAGTTATACAGTATAAAAGGGGCCTCAACCCAAAAATAAACTCTTTTATTTTTGGTCTAATTTTGAAATAATTTGATTGAATTTAAAGTTTTGTGCATATAGTGTCCAAACCTGTTGTTGTGTCTATAATGAATTGTAAGTCCCTATGTTCAAGTGGATTAAAATAACCGAGCTCTCTGAATCGGATCGTGTCTCTGAGTTTAGTAAATCAATATTTATAGTACGTGGGCTGAGATAACCCCCCACACACACACACCCGTGCACCCCCCACTTATCAACCAGAATATTATTTTCAGATACCCTTATACATCCCATTTACGAATCTTTTTGTCGCCAAAAAATAAACTGAAACATTTTTGTATTTTTTGCTACTTTTTATAACTCGTTGAGGCAAAAATCAATTTTTAAAGCTTTTTTTATTCTACGAACTTCTTTCTACCAAACGGAGTAAACTGACATATGTATATATTATCATTTAGCTCAATGTCTCAGCTTTACAACTTTACAATGAAAAAAATGTACCCCTACCCCGATGAAAAATCGCTTAAATGACATATTTTTCAATGTGAAAAAACCTAAAGTATTAATGCTCCAGTAAAAATTGGCTTGAGCTACAGTTTTTCGGCGGGAAAGGGGTATTTTTTTTTTTCATTTTACTGCAAAACCCTAAGTGTTACCGCAACATTCTCTTTACCACTGTAAAGCTGAGACATTGGGCTATATGATATACCTAAATGTGTTTAGTTTGTTCACACATGCTATCCCAGGAAGGCTTAGACGCTCAAACTATTGAGTCACAAAAATCTTGGCTTTTTGACCCAGTGGGGTTCAAATATAGGCTTGTAGTAAAAAGAATCCGAGAATCTTCTTTTTTAGCGACAAATTGATTCGGTAATGGGAGGTATCAAGGTACTTTAAAGCACCATGAAGTTGATGAGTGGTTAGGCGCACGGTGGACCTTCCAAGCCCATGACTATTTGGTTTAGATAAGGAAGGTTCATTGTGTGCCAGAATATTTCCTGTATGTCCGTCTACGTGTTTATCTAACACACAATAAGTTTAGTAAAGTTGTTGATAAGTGTGAACATCATTTTAATTTGAAGTTAGTTGAAGTTAACATACTTGTAAATGAATAAAATTCACATGTGCATGTATCAACAAGATACACAGTAACCAATGCCATCGATCCCGTGGTTAATCATAACAGCAAGAAATTAAATTCTAATGTCTCTAGAATGATCCATTGGTGTAATTTTCAGTTAGTTTGTCAGTAGAAAAGGGAAGTTAGTACATGGGTTTGTATTTCCATCCTCAATTACTATACTTGAGCTACTTTTTTGGTTGTACCGATTTCATAATTTCGAATGTTCATGTATATACTAAGATGGTGTCTATGCAAGAACCAGGCAGCAGATCGCACATGACAAATTTTTTTTTCAATTTTTTTTTCACCTATTTCATGTTCATGTTACAAATGCATCTTTTCTCAATGTTGAATGTTAGTTTTGCAACGATTAAAGAGAAATAAATAACGTAGAAAGCATTAAATTTATTTTGACATACATATGATGTATACATTACATTGGGAAAAAAATCAGTGAGATAAAATTTACCCTGTGCCACTTGTATCATTGGATCAGCCTGATTTTTTACATGGACAGATTCTTAATGATTTATAAGACCAAATGAATTTTATTTTAGATTTAAGTAAAAACAGATAGATGTAGATGGATTTAAATGTGCAATACAGAAATATCTAATTTCTTAATTAGCGAGAGATAAACTGGACACGGCAGGGGCGGATCCAGTCACTTTTATAAGGAGAGGTCCCAGGCAGGTTTCTTCAGAACTTTTAAGTGCAAACTATAGTTAAGTTTATTATTTTATTCAATTTGTTCTTTTTTTATCTTGTTTTGTCATGTCTTGAATGGTTTCTTTTTTTTTATTCCGTTTCGGAGCTTACATGTACCCACTTTACGCGACTCAACAGATAA
The DNA here is from genome assembly GCA_037379345.1 of Perna viridis. Lineage (NCBI taxonomy): Eukaryota > Metazoa > Mollusca > Bivalvia > Mytilida > Mytilidae > Perna > Perna viridis. Next base: position 9,427,291 of record CM074515.1, on the reverse strand, counting down.
ATAGATGTTGCCTCACGTTTATTTCATTTATATTTTTAATCTAATGATGTCAGCTTAAGTTAGGCAATTTAACATTATGTCTATCTGAATTTTCGTAGAAGTCGATATATTTTTTAACGATTGTACACTTAATCTCCACATTTCAATTAAAATTAATCGCCTTATCTGAAACAAAATGGTGTGTCAACTATGTTATATTAACATAAAAAAATATTAAATTCCTTATCTAACGAGTCATCAATTTTTTTATTGCCACTTAATTTATGTCAGAATCTTCCTCAGTAGAAGGATGAATTAAACAATGTAAGTCAGATTACATATGTGCTTTTTGTAAATTTCAGTTGAATATATGAATGTCAATTTATTTAATGTAAGATAATACATTTAGAACTTTCTTATCAACATAAGATAAGTCAACATATACCAAAATAATGTATGACCCTTATACACTTCCGCAGATATACTCCAAATCCGAATACTGTTTCAATCGATTTGTTTACAAACGAAGTTCGTAAGTTCCCGTCGAACTTCGGTGACAATCGTCTGCTTGATCAACTTCTCAGCATTGTACGTTGTACAAATCCGAGATATCCGAACTTACGCCGAAATGCATTCTGGGTTCTTCGGTTTGTGGACAAACCAATTAAACGTAAACAACAACCCGATCACTGTAAACATGGCCGACTTTTCACAATGTAAATTTTGGGACCGAGAATTAAAATCTCACCGGAATTTAACGATTCAATGTTTAGGGAGAAGCCGTTTGGCTAAACGAATTAGCAAGTCATTTAAGACAATTTAGGTGCCAAAAAAGTCGTAGAAAATATTTTTATTCAAATTTTAACAGTATCTTATTTATGTGACGCCGAGTATAGGCTTCTTTAATCATCTAAAATTCGTTAAATTTACCTCCCATAATTCACAAATTGTATACCAACTCCAGCATAACAAATAGTCAACAAGTTTTTAACACTTTAAAACCATAAAAAAACATGCATTCATATTTTACGGGTGCTTTACCTTTTTAATAATCTTTTACATGTAGCAAATAGTATGTTTCATTCCAGCTTGGAATCTAGAGTGAAACAGAAATTACGTCGAGTTGACGTCACTAATGATGCATACGGTTATCTATTGCAACGTCAATTTAGCATATCAACGCACGATAACGTACCACAAACACCAGTCCTTGTATAACTCTTTTTTATAGTACAAAAATTGTATTGTATGTCAAAATACAACATGAGGCACTGACCGCAACAAAGTATTCACCACTTTAATGAATGATCAAAATCACTGACAATATGATATTCATAAATTTGATGTATTGAATAGCACTATTGCAAATATTATAAAGAAATGTTGGTACAGGACTTAGAAATAAATTCTCAATCGAGTTTATCAAAGCAAGAAAAAGCTCTTAAGAAACATATCCAAAATAATTGATTTGATCTACTACTATATAGTCCTCTTACATCTTTGGCAAACAAACCTTCGAAAAATACCGAAAACTCCATCGATCGTATATAAATTTGCATTATAAATAAAACGTTTGGCACAATCAAATGAAACATTTCGTGAACCATATACAAAAATGAATGCATGCATTCTATAGGTAATGAAGTATTCATTCAGAGAAAGGCTTTTCCGTGCAATACCTGCTGGAAAAATACAAATCGTTTCTTCCAAGGACATTTACCCTACGGTGCATCTGTTCCGTGATCCCAGTTTTAAATGGAGTCCGAGTTACTCATTTACTTTTGTAACTTTAGTGTTTGTCTATTTTCATTGTCTGGTCTTTGTCCCTGGTTCCCCTGATTACTCTTTCAAACATATTTTCTAAGTACACTTCTTAAAGACTTAAACTAAAAAATATCCCGGTAGCAACACAGTTGTTGATCTATATGAGGGAAGTAAGACTTAAGATGTTAATTTCGCATGTTAACTAAGGCATTTATAACTGTTATTAAGAAATTACGGATGTCTTGCTCAATTTCACAAGGATCAAACCATCGGAAACCCAAATACTGTATTCGGTAGCTTCAATTCTAAGACGCAAAACTAAGAATGTTGTTCATCTTTTAGATAAATATAAAATAAAAAAGAGAAATATAGTATAGCGAACCATACTTCATTGGTCATTTTTATTGATTAAATCTCTAGAAACTTTGCCTGCTTTATTGACAGGGTGTTTGGCCTGTCTTCAAGATACATTTGTAAATCTCATGAAAAATTCCATTATGACAAAAAGGGCATATTTTAAATTCGAAATTCCTTTTGAAATTACAAGGAAAAGTCAAGTGTGTCAGAATGCTTTATGCCGATGGATATTAAGTACTGGGCAAGCGGATGGTGAACAGGGATTGGTTAAGAACCATATACATGTAATAGACAAAGGCTTTTTACGCTCAATACTTGTGCAATTAAAGCAACCAGCGGAATCTGTTCGTAATGACGATGCTTTTCTTTAACTATCGGAATGTTTCCTGCCAAATGCCGGAACCTCTGATTTTACTGCCTTTTTCTCAAGAATTTATTGGTGACCTACCATGACGAATGACGGACAGCTTATCCTTCTTTGACATCAACATTACATATCATTTTGTAAGTTCTAAACTTATGAAGCGAAGATTTGTGCTGAAATGTACAATCAATTTGAAAGATATATTAACGCAGCCGCTCCAGATTATCAAATGCTTTCAGGAAAAGAATTCAACCGCGACGTGCGATGTTTCTGCTTTATTGGGGTATGATTTGGGCAGAAGAAGAAAAGTATTGAATAGTTTTTGCATTTCTCATACAACGTTAACTGTCATTCTATGATAGACCCAGGCAGAGGTCAATTCATCAAAGTATACAGAATTTCACAAAATTTGTACCAAATAATACCTAAATGAAGCAAAACTTGGGTAACATTTTATTTTTTTATTTTTCTCAATCATAAAAGGCTAAAATGAGGACCATCTCTATGTCTCCCTTTTTTGCCCCTAAAATTCATCAAAATTCCTAAAAATCACCTAATTTCAACACCATACTGAAATGTTCCTGATGGAAAACAAGGCAATCAAAGGTTATAAAAAAATAAATTTGTCAAATATCTTTATGTCTCAACAAAAATATAAAACAATTAGGTCGTCTCTCTTTAAAAGGGAAGACAATTTGAATAAAAACAAGGTATTATTTTAATTCGGAATTATTTTGGATTTAAGAAAATAAGTGAAAAAAAATATTGGTAAAACTTACTGCTATTATGGAGGTTAGTCATCCCGTCTTGATTAAGTGGGGTTAGTAAGTTTCCTTGACTTTTGTTATCCTACTAACCCTACCCCTTAGACATGCGGGCATGACTTATCCCCTTAGTAACGGTTACATGTAGTTTTACAAATTTTATTTTTGGTCAGTTTCTTAATTCCAAAATAATTCCAAATTTAAACAATACCTTGTTTGAAACGTATTGTAAACATAAGTTTCACATACATTTTGTATATCTTAATTTAAAACTACTTTTCAAGAAATTAGCAAATCTTTCTGCCTAAAACACAACAAACAGTAAAATGTGTGTACGCTTGGTTTTTCCCTCAATAATTTCATACATGTTCATGTTCATGTTGTACATGCATTATGTATGGTCTGCACCGATAAAAAAAGTTTTCAGGGTTGAAATAATGTTTTTTTTCCATTTATAGTAGAGAAACCCTCCTTATGAAAATTATTTAGTTTTTTGGGTTGATGTAAAATCATACTCCTATTACATGTATTACAGACCATACTACAGACTGGTAATACTTTGAGAAAAGCTCACTTATTGGTGAAAATGCGAAATGAAACATTCAAATATGACGAAGAATTTGTGGAAACCTCATTAATTCCATTTATTAGTTTTCTGAGGAGTAGCGAATGGACGGACACACAGAATAATCAATATACATGTATACTCATGCTTTTCAAAGGGAGGGGGATAATAAAACAGACCTACACTGTCTGTAAAACTGCCTGTTGTGGATGTATTATTTACATTCTAAATTTCCATTTTTCAAGCTGGTTTTGCATGTTTGGATAAATACACAAATATCAATTTTTAAAACGGTTTACATTTTGATTTTAAATTTCTTTAAATTCACTCATACAAATTCACAGTTAACATATTTTCAGTTACATAATATACAATGTCGTGTGCTAGTTAACAAATCTCACTCAGTTCTTCACTTTTTTTTTTTTTTTTTTTTTTGGTTTTCATAGACGATTCCACTTTGTTTGTTTTGGATTTACTGGAAGTCTCCATTATCTTTGAAGGGCATTAAGCTAAGAGACTCTTCACTTTCTGCACAAAAATCCAATCATTTGGGCAAAATGTATGTCTCCCACACTAATCACAGCCATTGATACATGTAATTTGTAATAAATAATTTCACAGAATTTGCTACCTGAGGTTTCTTCTTCCTCAAATACATGTTCATGTATATCATATACTGTTTAACATCTTTGTCTGATAAGGGCTTTGTTTTCTGTGAATTGTAATTACTCTCATTAAACTGACTGTCCATACATTTGACTGGTTATAGGTTATTGAGTCTGCGCATGGTACTTGCCAACAACTACATATGTACATTGCAAGTTTTTCCATGGTGAAAAAAGTTATCGGCATCAGTGTGTTTTCAAGAAGAAACTACTTTTTGAATGACTTTTCACAGCTAGGTTCTGAGCAACTAAACTTCCAGTTTCAGTAATACATTTCTCTTGAGATGTGCATTCCATACATGTAGCTGCATTTCACATGGTTCTTTTAAAACCTGAAATGTAGAGATAATAATTTATGCAAATTATTTCACTTGTAAGCAACCATACTGAAAAAAAACAGCATATCGCTTCTTTAATGAATACTGCTATTTAGTTTATAATATAGAAAATACTGTTTTAATACATCTGGTATTGATAAGCGATCTTGGACAAAAAATGCACTAGGATTTCAATACAATATGGGCCATTTGTTCTGTGTTTTGTTCACTTAACTGAATCATATTGATATACATGTTTACTATTAATACGCCTAATTGTACATTAAGTGAACATTCAGTAAAATACAACTTCTACTACATTGTATGATGTCTTAAATAAGGAGGCTAATTCTTATTTAAATGGCTTCTTAATTTATTGACAGATTATAAATAATTCAAGGGATTTTAATTTGGTTAACTGCTAGCTACATGTATTGTTAACACCCAGATTCAATTTTTATACGCATGCATGAAAAGGTTGTATAATTCCCAGTTTGCTGTATACTTGCATTTGTCTTTTTTGGGACAAGTCCGAAGCATGCCGTTGTTGTGGGAATTCTTGCACCACTCAATGAAGACCCATATTGACATTTTTATAGTATAGAGTATAATACAGTGTAGTTTATCATAACAGCTAATTATAATCATATTGTTTAATTTGAACCGAAAAAGATATAAATTTATGGTTTATGTCCTGAAAATAAAATAAGTCAAGGGGATATCGACTTATCTTGAACTATTGTGGAATTTTAAATCAGGGGCGGACTAAGGCTGGGTCGTAACGGGCATGCACCCCCCTTAGAATTTGCAAAGCATGGGTTGTCAGGGGTAGATTTATGCGGTTTTAGGTTGAAACTTCAATTTCTCGCTAATTTTACCATCTACATTGCACCCAATCTAGAAGAATATTTCAAAAATTTAACCTCAAAAAAATTTATCTGTGTGTCCTCACCCCTAATCTAAAATCCTGGATCCGCTACTGTAAACCATTATAAAACATGCAGGGATTTCATTAAATAATTCTCACTTGAACCAATCTAGGTGCTATGTTCACTGGGATATGATATTACCCATTTAATGTCACCTTATTTTAGTACAGGGTAGCTTTCTGAAATACTAAACATCTGAAGATATTATGTGAAAGTGTAATTGAGAACAAAGGTGCCAGTGACATATTTTCATGACCTACATTTGTACATGTAAATAATCAACTCCTTATGCTTACACAAGTGTGGCAGTTCATGGCTTTGACCCCTGGCTGAGACGCACCTTGATTTAAAATTGGTAGTTATGCACTGCTTCTCTGCCTAGCCTGTGCCATAAGAGAAATTGAATGTGAATGGTTGGCAGGGAAACAGAATAATGCGTCTGACTACCTACCTGCAGGCTGTTACTACTGTTAGGTCAAGCACCAGGCAAGGTAAACTTGATTGATCAAACATTCTCTTCCTGAAATGCTTGAATAATGGAAAATGATTCATCACAATGAACAAAATCTAGTTTGAAATGGACAATTAATTGACAGGTAAATATGAAAAACTAGCTATTAATTTCAATATGCCTTGAAAACACAGGCCCCCATTTCAGATAGAACCTTGATCTCTAAGTACTACCACTCTTGTGCGGTAATGGGGTCTGTGCTTTAATATTATGCTTGGTAGACCACCATGGCATGACCATGTAGAATATAATTTGCTACATTGTACCTAATACTTTGAAAATCATACCTTTTCAAACTGTAATTTATAAAGGATGAAATCCCCATAATGGTATTCAATACCAGTAGAATCAGATAACGAATTCAATGTCCACTGGACATCCTGTCATTGACTTTCGTACCTGGCTCCATTTAGTGTGGTGCTTTAAATCGTTGTAACATCATAGCTACTTTTTTAGTAATTTGAACGGTCACAACTATTAAATTAAAAAAAATAATAATCAGTGAGTAAACTTAATGGCTGCGCATGTTTGCAGCTAGAGACTGATACAATTTCAACTACAGTTGTAACAGAGTTTTACCAAATTGTGTAATTTGAGAAGAAAAATAAATTGAAGATGATGTAAAACTGTAAAAGGCATACATTTTTTTTAAAAATCAATTTACTCCACATCATGCTCTTACAGACTACATCTGCCTCATAGTATACACAGGTATTTGTAATTTTACTTACCAGTATGGAACGCTTAAACTGTCTGATGAGATACACAATTGTTTGTGTGTTGTCAAATTTATATTACTTGCTGTGGTTTTAAAATTACATGTGGTCATTTTGTATTTATGTTATGTAGGAACATCGTTACATTATGTTGTTTTGTCTACGTTTTACCATTTCGTCTTTACGTTCTGTCATTTCGTCTTTATGTTCTGTAATTTTGTCCTTACGTTCTGTAGTTTTATGATTACGTTATTTCAACATATATTTACGTTATGTGGATTTATCTTTACGTGCAGTGGTTTTCTTTTTCTTGAGGTCGTTTCATATTTATGTTATGTCGATCTCTGAATACTTTATGTGCATTTTCTTTTCTTTACGTGCAAAGGTTTCTTCTTTACGTGAGGTGGTTTCTTCTTTACGTGATGTGGACAAAAATTTCATGATGACGTGCGACCCCGGAACTTTTTGATCGTGTAAATTTCAAATCAGTCCGTTAAAGGGAAAATAGACGTCACAAAGCCGATTAGAAAAATGCTGAACGAAATACACTTGAGTAGTCTATCCAGTCACCCTAGAGTATTTATTCTATAGTAAAAATAACTTATCTGTTATTTACGTTCAATATTATCACAATTGATACACCTGGAACTCTGTTGATGACTTGTGTCGATTTTCGTAGTCAGAATATATTTTTTTAATTCCAAAAACATGGGAATTTGCATAGATTCGACTCTACAAGTTATTGCGTGACTACATTTAATTTTCTACATTAATAAACCACCAAAATTAATTTCAAGAAAGAATGTTTTTAAAAAATGTTAAAAATATTACCTCTACCCCTAGAAAAATGGTCTCAGTATCAAACATTATTCTCATTCACAGCATACCGACACTTTTAACTTTTAAACTCATATTATAGGCACTCATAATTAAGATAATGATTTATTCAACATATCTGATAAATTCAGGCGCTTGAATTTCTTTTTAAAGGATTGCATTTACTATAAAATCAAGATATGGGGAATTTACAGAATTTCTTTATGCACCCGTTCTTATCTCTCTTCAGAATACCGTAGTTTAAACAAGTGTTTGTGTGATACAGCGCATGTATATAGTGGCTAGGCTTTCAAATGAGCCCAAGTAATTAATAATCTAAGTTATCCAAGTCCAATAAGGTGAGAAATTACCACCCCTACCCATGAAAAAAATACCTCAACATGAACCAAAATGTTAGTTTAAAGTTTATTAACGGTGTACAGTAGGCATGCTTGGTGCTATAGTTTTCATCATTGATATATCCAACGTCACTGTTCATTTCATGGGCGTATTATTTTAGTTTTAAGGCGACAATAAGGTGTTTTCGTAAAAAGGGGAATTTTAGGAATTTCATTTTTCTTCCATTTTACTTTTAATTGGCATATTTTTTATTAAAATACCGTACTTCAAAAAAGCTTTTGTAAATAAATACTACTATACAGTTTAGTAGCTTTCTTGTGAGCCCAAGTTATAAATATTTGAACTTTTCCAAGTCAAGTTAGTGCGAGAAGTACCCCCCACCCATGAAAAAAATACCTCAACATGAACCAAATGTTATATTTAGCATATAATCGATGTTAAAAAGAAATGCTAGGTACTAGTGTTTTAATTATTGACGTATTCAAAATATCTACTCATTTCAGGGTCGTATTGTTTCCAGTTTCGATGTGAAAATATTGTGTTTTTCATAGTTAAGAGGGGATTTTTTTTTAATTTCATATTTTCTTTCATTTTAAAACCTGTTATGTTCATTTTTTTCAAGTACCGTACTTCAAACATGCCTTTGCATATCTACAACTATTTAGCATCTTAGCTTTCTAATAAGAATAGGCGATGGGCCGTATTAAGGTATTTTTATCATAGGTAGGGGCAATTTTTGCACTAACGACTTGGAAAAGTTCAAGTACTTATACTTTGTATATAGGCTCATTACAAAGCTACTACACTATATAGTTGTATTTTAATATACAAAAGCTCTTTTGAATGTATGGTATTTGAAAAAAAAATACGCCAATTAACGATGAAATGGAAGAAAAATGAAATTCCGGAATTTTCTCTCATTATGAAGAAACACATTATTGTCGCCTAGGCTCCTGAAATTAGCAAATATGTTGGATGCATCGATAATGAAAGCAATCGCCCGCAACATGCCCAGTGTACGCCGTTTATATGTTAAAAATTAACATTTTGGTTCATGTTGAGGTATTTTTTCATTGGTAGGGGTGGTAATTTTTGCACCAACTTTACTTGGAAAAGTTCAAATATTAATTACCTGGCCGATTTGAAAGCTTAGACACTATACAAATCTACTGTATCACACAAAAGCTTGTTTAAACTACGGTATTCTGAAAAAAGCGATAATAACGGGTGATATAGAAGAAATTCTGAAACTATGTAAATTCAACTCGGCGGGTGTTTCTAGAAAAGCAGAGGAACGCCTACCCTACCGGTGTACCTGATCAGTTTTTAGTGGAGTCCGAGTTGCTCCTTTGCTTTTGTTACTTTGTATGATTTTAGTAAATTAATGTTCTTTGTTGTGTATGTCTGTTTTCCATGTCTGGTCTTTGTCCCTGGATTACATTCTTTTGATTACCGCTATAACCTTGGTTCCCTTGATTACTCTTTACGATTGTATAGTAATTTTAACCCTATAAAAAATCAGATGCCTGAATTGTTTACATATTTTGGGTAAATAATTATCTTTTAAATTATGAATGCCTAAAATATGAGTTTCACAGTCTCGGTATGCTGTGAATAAGAATTATGCTTGATACTGAGACCAGTTTTCTAGTGGAAGGGTTTAAATTTTTAAACATTTAAAAAAATCTTTCTTGAAAATCAGTTAGGGTGGTTTATTAATTCAGAAAATTTAATTTCTATCGAACGATTCCAAATTTGAGACTTTTTAGTCGAGTAATATCTTGTAGAGTCGAAGCTATGCGACTTTTTGCGGGAAAATTGAAAGTCCCATTTTTTTTATTTTTTATTTTCATCATTATTTTTTGTTTTGGTTTTATAAATTCTGACTACGAAAATCGCCACAAGTCACCATCAGAATCCAAGAAGTATCAGTTGTGAATATCCCGAACATAAATAATAAATACTAGTAAGCCATTCTTCACTGAAGAATAAATACTCTAGGAGTTTTGACATTGAAAAATATGTCAATTTAAGCGATTTCTATGAGACAGAGTTCCATTGAATTCATTTCGATACAAAACCCAAGTGTTACCGCAAATTTCTTTGTATCATTGTAAAGCTGAGACATTTGGCAGCATATTGATACATACATATGTGAATTTACTTCGTTTTGCAGAAAAAAAAGAAGTTAGAAGTATAAAAACCGTAAACAATATGCTCCAAGGACCCTAAATAGCTCACCTAGTTGTTTTTGTTTTCTTTTAAGGACAACAACTCCAACAAGGAGCTGTCCAACAATTTTGACTCAATGAACACTTTGGTAGGACTTATCAGAAGGATCCTTTTATTAATTGAAAGTTTCATTCTATATATTATAGTTTTCAAGATATTGGCTGAAAACTGCTGAAAACTTTTTTTTGTCTTTCAAGGGAGAAAAAATTAACAAGGAGTCATCCAACAAGTTTGATCCCCACAAATATTTGTAGGTCGTATCATAAGGATCATTTCAACAATTTAAAGTTTTATTTTATCTATCATAGTTTTCAAGATATTGACTAAAATCTGTAAAAAAAATAATCATTTTTCACATTTCAAGTGCAATAACTCTTACAAGAAAACGTCTGACAACTTTTTCTCACTGTAGACTTTAGTAAGCCTTATAAGGATCATTTCAGCAATAAAAAGAATTTGGCAAAACCTAATGGTTTTGGAGATATATGCAAAAAACTATTGTCTGACCCCTATGTTCTATTTTTAGTAACGGCGGTCATGTTTTACAACAAATCAAAACTCCCTACATCAGTTCTATGCAAGATACCTCAAGAAACATTCATACCAAGTTTGGTTACAATTGGTCAAGTAGTGTCAGAGGAGAAAATTTTGGAAAGAAATAATTTAAACATTAAAAATAGCAAATAAAACATCAAAAAATGGCAATAACTCCATCGTGGCTTAACAGATTACAACAAAAATTTGACCACAGATAGATATAAACATGCAAAATAGCCTGTCAAAATGTGGCTAAATCTAATGGTTATAGAGATCTATGCGAACATATACGGTATGACCCCTATGTTTTATTATTAGTGAAGGCGGCCATGTTTTTCGACGAAACAAAAATCCCCATTTCAGTTCTATGTAGGATAACACAAGAAACATTCATACCAAGTTTGGTTGTAATTGGTTAAGTCGTTTCAGAGGAGAAGAGTTTTTTGTATAATTGTTAACGACGACGAACGGCGACGGACGAGAAATGATGGTAATAGTTCACATGGTCTTGGGACAGGTGAGCTAAAAATGATTTTTGCCTCAACTTCCAGGGGTAGGGGTAATATTTTTAACATTTTTTGAAAATTCTTTCTTGAAAATTAGTTTATTAATGTAGAAAATTAAATTCAAACGAAATAACTTGTAGAGTCGAATTTATTCAAATTTTCGCGGTAATCGAAATATATCGAAAAATATATTCTGACTACGAAAATCGACACAAGTCATCAACAGAGTCCCAGGTGTATCAATTGTGATAATATTGGACGTAAATAACAAATAAGCTATAAATACTCAAGTGTATTTCGTTCAGCATTTTTCTAATCGGCGTTGTGACGTCTATTTTGCCTTTTACGGACTGATTTGAAGTTTACACAATTAAAAAGTTCCGGGGTCACACGTCATCATGAATTTTTTGTCCACATCACGTAAAGAAGAAACCACCTTATGTAAAGAAGAAACCACTGCACATAAAGAGAAGAAAATGCACATAAAGTATTTAGAGATCGACATAATGTAAAGATGAAACTACCTCACGTTATAAGAAAACCACTGCACGTAAAGGTAAATCCACATAACGCAAATATATGTTGAAATAACGTAATCATAAAACTACAGAACGTAAAGACAAAATTACAGGACATAAAGACGAAATAGCAGAACGTAAAGACAAAACGATATAATGTAAAGATGTTCCTAAAAACGTAAATACAAAATGACCACATGTAATTATAAAACCACAGCAAGTAATATAAAATTGACAACACGTAAACAAATGTGTATCTCATCAGACAGTTTAGGCGTTCCATATACCAGAATCAACTTGTACAATATGCCAGTGGTTGCACAAATTCTTCCCTTGTCCGATTTCTCCTTCTCCTACAGTGCAGTAGATTCAGAATAATGTTATAGAGTAATAGTACATTGTCCTCCAAAGCAGATTTTTTATGTTTATGGCAGACCTCAAAACCAATAACATCTTTGTTGGAAACAAATTGACTCATTCGTATAAAGTATATGTAGTAATAGATTTCTGGTATTAATACATGTACATGGACTGGGAATTATTGAAACTTAAGTGCTTTAGAGTGTCTGTCCTGCATGTACAAATCATTTTCTAAAACGCAAAACAGATGGACAAGATCCAAAGGATGAACAAAACTTCTTAGTGTAAATGTAAAGGGGGGCTGCCATTTTGCAACTATTTTACCTTACAATTGATGAGTGATTACCTGAAAGGGTACCAATACGGGAAATTGTTTATTTCATATCTTTTATGGAGTTTAATAGTAATTTCTGAGCATGACATAAATTAATTACCAGGTATACCTTTTTTCAAATAATATGCTGACATTCATGACCCGAGATGATTGTTACATGTACAAACAATTATTTCGATTGGAAATAATTTACTACACATTTATTACAACGTAAATTCAGGGCTATTTCAACAGTCATTTATTTCTAAACCGGCGAAAACCCAAATATGCCAATTGGCACATATAGAGAGAAAAAAATTGGTTTACCCGAACCAGTAGATTTCACACAAAAAAATGCGTCTATTCTATGCTTTTATACTGGGTAAACTTGATACTAATTGAACGTCATTTCGCGTCGTTGCCATAGCAACATGTCAATTACTGTTTCAAAAACATGTAACTCATACTAGATTGTTATCATTACTTTTCACATTTTTATTGTTAGTTTGTGGAAATAACAATGATAAGCCTAATTTTTTCCATTTCATTTTGTCATTTTTGGCTCCGTATTTTTCACTTATTTTTATGCATTTAATTCCCTCTTTTGAAATTATAACAAATAAACAGAACACAAAAGGATACGCATTTTTATCCTTTAAAACACTTATACTTTTAAAATCTATCACAATTTTGGGGTTTGCGAATACTGCAGAAATTAATATTGTTTAATACCGCCTGGTTTTCTCGTAGAATGACAGTTAAACAGATTTAAAAGACGTTATCTCGCATAGGGCAACCATAAAAATTTTGAAAAAGCCACAGAAGCAACCCCAGGTCAAAATGAAAGATCCGTCAAGAATGAGGCATTAATGTTTGACATACCTTTCGATTTTCGGGTGTGCTTCTTGAAGCGTTAGATGTTTAACTAAATAATATCCGCGAGAAAAGACATTTGCATTAAATCATAATCTCAACATTTCCATACTTCCAAAACTCACCCGGATGGACCCTTGTTTTCTTTATAGACATGCATACATATGTAATCTGCCCACTGAAGTTCATGTATTTAGTGACCCTCGACCATGTGGCGGTTGTTGGCTTCTGACAAGGATATTACACCAGTAAATGTCTTTTGAACTAGCTAACAAGAGAAACCTTCTTACCTTAGTAAGCACGCTCACAATAACCCACTCGCAAACATAAAAAAAATCAGTCCCTAAAAGTGATCCACCATCGATATACTTCTTCTTACTATACACCAAAGATTGAAAGAAATAGAATCGCTTTATAAGCAACAAATCTAAATTATTTATTTTGTACGAAGTCTTCCCCTAAAATCAAGGTTTTGAGTCGCCTTTGCCCCTGGGAGGGAGCCAGGATGGACTCAAAACCTTTACTTCGAGAGTTTGTACAAAGCGTCTCTCCCAAAAACTGACCCATTCGATCCTGTCAAAACGGTAAATTATTCGCCCGCCTCATATTAACGGAAATCAGACAAAATTTGAAGCGCTGTCTAGTTGACAACATGGGCACACGGATGAACGGACCTACAGAGTGATAGATGGGTGGGTTTAAACGTTACATATCCGCAACTTAGTTGTGTGAGGTAAACTATTTAAGTTAAATTGATTATAATGATAAAACCTTTCCCTCATTTTGGCATTTTGAAAAACAGAATGTTAGACAATATCACTGATTATATTCATGAGGCAAAAAACAAAGCTCCCAGGAGTCTGAATTGCTCAACTGGTTAAAGGTTTGCCTTTCAAGGACAATAACTCTCAGTTCATCAGGTCTCACTAACCACTTCCGGGTCAAATGGCCACCCCCCTATGTAGTACCAAAAACACAATGAACCTAGACATATGCATTGTAAGTGCATTATTTGTGTGTATTATGATTAAAAGTAGTCAAAATGAAGCTGAGAATGTGTACTTTAAAATCATATATGTAATTAACTACAAAAGTGTATGAATATTGTTTACATGTGTGAGTAATTTGCCTCCATGCTGTCAGTTAGCAAAACAGGTAAAAATGTGGATTTTCAGTATTATTTATTCAAGTAAATTTTGTGAAGAATTTCTACTATCATCGTACCATTAGCATAATGATTTTGGAAGCCTTATTTTCCAAGCTTCGCAACGGTATGCAACTTTAAGATGTCATTTGTCCTGGGAATTCACAGTGAGACTTTGAAAATTACTTTTTTAACATGTAAAGTAATGGAAACGTTAGAAGTGGTTAGTGAGACCTCAATTGGAAGTTTCATTCTATCTATAATAGTTTTGAAGATATTGACTGAAAACTGCTTAACAAATATAATGTTTTGCCTTTCAATGGCATTTACTCTAACATGGAGTCGTCGGAAAACTTTGTTCTCCCAAAACTTTTGTAGGACTTATCATAAGGGCCATTTTAGCAACTAAAAGTTTCATTTTATCTATAATAGTTTTCAAGATATTTGCTAAAAACTGTTAAAAAACGTCATTTCTCACCTTTCAAGGACAATAACTCTTACATACATTCGTCAGACAACTTCGATTCCTTCAAAACTTTTGTGGGCCTTATAATAAGGATCATTCAGCAATTGAAAGAATTTTACGAAACCTATCTGTTTTGGAGATATATGAGAAAAACTTCTGACTGACCCCTTTGTTCTATACGGCGGCCATGTTCGTTGGCAGATCAAAAATCCTCCCACATTAGTTCTATGCATGATACCTAAAAATGCATTCATACCAAGTTTTGTATTAATTGGTCAAGTAGTCTCAGAGGAGAAAAGTTACGAAGAATTGTTAATGACGGACGACGACAACGACGGACGCCAAGTAAGCCAGGTGAGCTGAAAATGGGCCGTATAATATTGAAACCCCTAAAACTGTTGGGTTACACAAAATCATGCGCTTTTCCCTACATTCTCGGGAGCTTTTTAAAGTTACTTTACAAGTGAATTAGGTTAGATTTAAACGAAATGTACATAAGGTTAACATAGCATATGTAATTCCTCAGTAAGAAACTCATTGTTAATCGTAAGGATAAAATACATAGGGCGATCTGCTACCTTTTGCATTTTCTAACGTGGTCCATGCACAATCAAACGGTAATATTATTATCGATCAGTTCATGTTCATTTCTCTCGCTTGTACAGCGTGACTGGCTGTTTAGAAAGGCTTGGCATTCAAAATAAACACATTTTAGTTGAATGAATTGTTACGCTTCAATGGAAGTAAATGCATTCTATTTTTATCCAGAATGTAAATTCGAAATGTAAGTAGATTAAGTAGTAAATTAATTATGATGAAAAGAAAGAATACAGAAAGTAAACCTTAATCAAAGGTAATAAATAGGATTAGAAAGCATAGTGAGAATGTATTAAAAATGTGTTTAATAATAGACTTAATCCAAAAATGAGATAAAATAGAAAATGGCGTCAATGGCCACAGAACCGAGAAATGAAAATAAATGTTTTCGTGAACTGGATATTACAAGATGATTTTGTGAACCGCCGATTCAGTATATATGGCACGTTAGTACTCTTCTGTAACATTAGAAGCGGATATCCTTCCGGCTTTAAAATAATAAATCACAATACTACACAATCAACAGAGAAACGGATACAAGAAAAAAAAACGGTGCGACGGCAGATATTCAATACAGAACTCTTAAAAGATATGAAGAAGTTTAATTACTAAGGATCAATTCAATACCCAGTCTCTCTGGTAAGCAGAGAAGATCATGATAAAATTATGCAGTATCACAGAAGCTTAAATATAACTAGGCGCACAATTTTGGTATACATATACATGTCCCGTGATCATCTTGTCATATCCCGCTCATCAGCTATGACGTGTTATCAAACTATGAGACCATATAAATAATAATGGACAAGTGCGCATGTATAGAACATACTCAAGACAAATACTTAAAAAAAAACTAATAATAATGTTCTCGTCATCGCTGTTACTTAAAGCACAAGAAAAAAAACAATCTGTAGTAAGGTTGGGGCACTAGGCCAAACAAAATCTACTACTTACTACATGTATAACTACATTTATTGGTTCGAGCACTTTCCGTCAACTTCGGACATACAGGAAAGAAAAACACCCTGTAATATAATAATGGCAATAAGCTACATATATGGAAAGTATACAACATTATAGATGATAACACATAAAAATATTCACACCTAAAAGAGCATAGCAGAATTCGCTTAGAACAACCGGGCACTGCATTTAAAAAGAAAATAACTATTTGCGTCTTGTAAGTAGTTCATGTATCTACATACCAAAATGAATATAGTATGTTTTGCTAACTAAAGACTGATTCTCAAAAATACAGATAAACTACTAAATCAATTATGCACTGTTCCATAATTCACATTAAACGAAATGCTTATATAACTACACAGTTCAAAATATAGAAAATATAAAACGCAATCATTCTGTTAAAATGACTTAGCATTTAAAGTATACCTTGTAAGTTTGTACAAAGGCTTTTTGTACGTCTGGAATAAACATGTATCAAACAGTCATACCTACAGTACAATATACAAATCATAAATACCTTTAGTAGAAATAGTGCTGCGGTAAACAAAATCATATTTATAAAGGAATACAGTTTAGATATTTAGCACATTACCAATGAAAATGTACGTTCGCACATATTTTAGTGAATCAGGATTTAGACATTTTAACTTTTAAACCGGTTTCTTTAAAAATAAAATGCGTTAAATATCTTTTTAGCAACTAGCGCTCGTCAGTTACTCACTTCGATCGCATATCTGCTCATAGCCACTCATTCCTATACTAAATCGTGAATTAGAGCTAGACAATTAGAATAATTAGTAAAGAGAATGAAAAACTAATCTGAGAATAAATATTGAATCAGTATGCAAAATTCTCCCTGTAACATTAGCACATCTGATATGCTCGACTATTGAATTCTCTCTGAGAAGATTCCCGCCGAATAATTTCAGTCTGAACTCAAAGAAGTAAAATTCAATACCTAAAACACCTGTCCAATTTTACACCTGAGCGAACCTGAAATACCTGAATCTACTCCCAGTACTAACACACCTTGAATAGGACACTACAATAAAAATACAATCTGTCCTGAAATATGAATTAATTAACACAATGAAAATGCACTAGTAAACCTATAAATATACATACATACCAAAAATACCACCTTACCACACATTCCCTCCAGCTGCAAAAATGACGTCCCGTCATTACAGCTAGTGTTGATGGATGATGTCTAGTACAGAAAGATCTGCTTCTCTGGTTAAGCCAGTCTCTCTAAACAGAGGTGTCTGTGCTAAAGTTGTCAGATATTCAGCTTTCTGTCGCCAGTCAGGTAAACTAGACGGTACAGCTTCAAACTGTCCAGATCGAAGTCAGGCTGGTTGTCTTCACATCCTACCAGACCATCTGTCATACATGGTGATGTCTGTTCTGACTCCTGAGACGTATCACTATGGACGAAGTGACCATCAGTGATATCCTCAATATCATCGGACGCGCTTCTCTGTGCCTCCTCAGATTGGGCGTCCCCAATCGAGCTGGTATTGTCAACTTGTACATTCATGTTAACAGCAGGTGTCTCAGCAAGAGTTGATTCGCTGTCTACTGTCCAAACGGACCCAACATCGGACTCCTCACTTACTGTTGATTCTGTTTCATCAACTGATTCGTCTTCTATTGACTTTGCTGTCTTTAACCTAGTTCTTGGGTGTGGCACTGGCTTTGGTTTTTCTGCAAGCTTATTCTGGTCTCTAATGTTACCCACAGGAAGTAACAAGTTTCGGTGAATCTTTTTGATGCTTCCCTTTCAATCCTCTCGGGTAACAGCAAAGACTGGCTTCTCTTGATTTTTTGCTGGTCTACAACAACATAAGGTGTATTTCCCCACTTGTCTGCCGTCCCTCGAAATGGAGTATCTTCACCAGAACTCTATCACCCTTCTGGATGGCGGCACCTCTAATGCGGACATCATATCCTTTCTGGGTTGCATGTGCCTTTCTGGATGACTCCGCTGCTAGCTGATAAGCATTGGCTAATCTGTCACGTAGATCCTGTACATACTTTGTCATCGGCATCTTCTTGTCCTCATGTAGGCCAAAAGCAAGATCCAGTGGAATGATTGATTGATTGTTGGGGTTTAACGCCCGAGCAGCAATATTTCAGCTATATTCAGGCGATGAACATAAAAGGGATGATAAAATGAACATGAAATGGTGATGATGAAATGATAAAGGGATGGGACACAAGGATAGTAGGGGCGAAAAATTTTGATTGCTACAAGATAAAAGGGAGATATGGGTAGGGTCGGGCAATTTAGCCTCCTGTGGCGGAGCGCAAAGGTTCCTACTCCTATCGAATACCACAACAGGGTTCTTTAACGTGCAAGGAACGTGGCATCTTTCCCAACACGGTGCACCACTATGGTTTGCGGTCAGGTTTCCCGTATTATAGCCTGACAACCCCAGTATGTAACACGCCAGGGGTACCCCATTCCACCACCTGGGGCACTCAACCCAGTCGCTCTGTGGGCAGAGCGACTAGCCCCCCGCTAGGTTTCTGAGCACTGTTTAGTCGCCTTTTACGACAAGCTTAACGCTGTTGTAGGCCTATTGTTTTGACACCCGGACCTGCACGGGGCAAGATCCAGTGGAAGGCGAGGATATCGTCCAAACATAACAAAATATGGTGCAGCTCCTGATGTTTGTCTATGGTTATGGTTAAGTTAGGGTTAGGGTTAGGATTAGGTCTAGAGATAGGTCTAGGTTAGGTTTCGGTTAAAGTTAGATCTAGACTTAAGTCTTGTGTCTGGTGTTGGTCTTGATGGTCTAACATGAGGCATTTGATTAAAGTTATATCTAGAGTTACTTATCGGGTAAGGGTAAGATACATGTACTTCTTTCGGTTCTGGGTTATGTTTAGGGTTAGTGTTTGTAATAAACTTAAAGAGTTTGTATTAAGGTGAAAGATACTGTCATGATAAAGTTATTACTAGGGTTAGGGTCTGAATTTCAGATAAGCTCTAGTACCAAGAAAGTTGCTAGAGTCAACCGTTAGATCATGGATCGGGTCTATGATTAAAGTTAAGTTTATGGTTATGTGTAGATTTACGCCTAAGGTTACGTTTAAGGTTGAGGTCGGATGTTGCCCTTTGTCTAGGGTTATGGTTAAGTCTAGAGTTAGGTCTATGTCAGGTCTTAGACTTTATAAAAGTCACACATAAGAGTTTGTTATGGGGATTGGGGTCGGATGTTGATGTTTGTTCAGGGTTATGGTTAAGTTCAGGTTAGGGTTAGCGGCTTGGGTTAGTGATGAAGGTTATGGTTTGGTTAGGGTAAGGCAGATTAAGTGTATGGTTAAGTATATGGTTACGAGTAGTGTTATGTATGTTACTAAGGTCTAGGGTTAGGGTTAGGGTCAGAGTTTCAGATAAGGTCTTGTGTCAGGAAAGTTGTTAGACTCAACCGTTAAATATAGGCCCATGTCAATGGCAAAGGTTAAGTTTATGGTAAAATGTTGGGTTATGGTTGAGGTCAGATGTTGATATTTGTCTAGGGTTATGGTTAAGTTCGGATTAGGGTTAGGGTTAGTGATAAGGGTTGTGTTAGGGTTAGGGTTAAGTGCATGGTAAAGTACAGGGTTACGCCTAGTGATATGTATAAAGTTAAAGTCAGTAGGGGTTGGCTAGGAATAGGTTTAGGATTAGAGTTTCCGATAAGGTATAGTGTCAAGAAATTTGTTAGACTCAACCACTAGATAAAGTATCAAGTCTATGGCAAGGGTTAAGCCTTTGGTTAAGTGCTGGGTTAGGCTTAGGGTTATATTCAAGATTCGGGTCAGATGTTGATGTTTGTCCAGGGTTATGGTTAAGTTCAGGTTAAGGTTAGGGGTTTGGGTTAGTGGTAAGGGTTAGGTTAGTTTACGGTAACGGTTAGGATTAAGTTCATGGTTAAGTGTATGGTTAAGTATAGGGTTAGGGTTGAATCTTCAGAATTGCGTAGGGTTACTTGTGTCTATCGCAGGTTTTGTATCGGTTAGGGTTTGGTGTTATGAATGTTATTGTTAAAGAAGTAACCTCATGTCAGGTTAAAGGTCTGGAGTTAAAGATAGACATAGTTTAGGTTAGGAGGAATGAAGGGAAAATTGTAGGTGATTAGAATCTTTAAGAGTAGAGACAAGAGTTGTTAGAGTCAAGAATGGTTAGAGTCGGGAGTAAGAGTCAAGAGTCGTTAGAGTCGGGGCTACGAGTCCAAAACCGGAGTAAAGAGTCGTTAGAGTCAAGAGTCGGAGTCAAGTCGGAGTCAAGAGTCGTTAGAGTCTGGGGTACGAGTCAAGAGCCGAACCGGAGTAAAGAGTCGTTAGAGTCAAGAGTCGGAGTCAAGTCAGAGTCAAGAGTCGTTAGAGTCTGGGATACGAGTCAAGAGCCGGAGTAAAGGGTCGTTAGAGTCAAGAGTCGGAGTCAAGAGTCGTTAGAGTCGGGGTAGGAGTCGAAAGCCGGAGTAAAGAATCGGAGTCAAGTTGGAGTCAAGAGTCGTAAGAGTCGGAGTCAAGAGTCGTTATAGTCGGATGTAAGAGTCAACAGTCTTTATAGTCGGACGTAAGAGTCAAGAGTCAGTATTAAGGGGTCAAAAGAAAGAAAGAGGAAAGTAAAGAACCAAACATAGCCTCAAAAGGTGGGGTTAGAGTATGGAAGGAATATCAGCGAGAAGACTTGCAAAAATAGTATTAAAAGTAAAAGTAAAAAAGATTTGTTCTCATTTCGTTCTCAGTTTTCGAAGAAGAAGGTCGTCGTTTACAAGATGACCACGACCTGTCCAGAATGCCAGATGATCTGTCCAAGAAGGTATAATATGAAACGTTATTTTAGGAAACTCATGGATACCCGGCTTTAATTGATGTACCCCATCGGAGTGAAACCAAGTGTTTTCCTTATTATAGAGCATCGCAAGGATCACTGCGTCTATCACGCAATGCGAACAATGCAAACAGACCAATACAGCCCAAATACGCATCCTGAATCTGTTTAACAAAATCCACAGAACCATCAGTCAGAATGCTCATTACCTGGTTCTGTTTAAAAATCCCAGGTACGTATCACAGGCCATGACCATGAAATGTTTCCCAAAAAGACAAACTACTTTATGAAATCGTACGAGTGTGCCACTGCCAAACCCCACGGATATTTATTGATCGACATGAAACCGGACACTCCCGACAACTTCAGATTTAAAAGAAACGTTTTCCAATGGGAATTTCAGGATGTCTTCTTGGATGAAAAAAAAAGTATAAATAGAGATGAAAAAGGATGTGTGGTCACCTCTTGGGCGACTCCAAAGGAGATTGACGCACCCGGAGCAATAAAGATTTACAAGATAGTCCCCTGTCGAGGATACTCGGACGGCAAAACTACTTATAGTAAAGCAGAATCATAAGAAGATCGTACCGTGAAGTTATATAAAGGGGAAGAAGAACACTTTATGGGAGTAGAACCCGGATTTGACGACACCCCGACGAATGAAACAATGAATATGAATAAAATATAAAAGAAAAAAAATGTTGTGTAATAAAACTAGACTAAGGAAAGACCTCCTTACAAGACAGGATCGCTCAAAATTGTTAACACCTAAAAAAAACCGTTAGCGATAGCATTACAAACATATTCACTATCAGAGCCTCATAAAACGGGTCAAAGTTTGAGTGTAAGTAACTTGAAAATATACTATAGCAATAAAAAAGTTCCTGAAAAAAAACCATCATACAGTACTTAAACAAAAAAGGGGCGAAGGAACAAACCGCGAATGAAAATATTGAGAGAAAAAATACATTCCGTAGTTCAATGGTTTTCCCCCATAACGGGTCAAATCTAGTACACGCGACATGTACATATTAAAAGTATGAAAAAGAAACCGATTTACCCGATATAGCTTCATAACACGTTCAAAGGGTGTACGCGACATGCAAATATCGAAAATACTATAGCAGTAAAAAGTTCAATCTCCTTATAATAACAAAAGAATAGAATCAAACGAGCACACGTCTCAAACTTTAACGGAATATGGCGTAAGAAACAAAGTACGAATGAAAATATGGAGAGAAAAAAAATCAACAAATCAATGGTTTACCTAAAACAACCCCATAACGGGTCGAATCAAGTGCATGCGACATATAAACATTGAAAATATTAAAAAAAGGAATTTGCCCGATAGAGCCCCATAACACGGATAAAATCGATGAAAAGGTTGAGTGGGTCTGTAATAGGTAATGAAATGGCCAACTTTAAAAATCTAATTATAATAAAAATGAAAGGCAATACACCATTCAAAAGCTCTTAACGTTCCAAATGAAAATCTTACAATTGTCAGGATAATCTTTAGTGGTTAGTCAAAATAGAAACATTAATTACTCAAACTGAATACAAAAAATATTAAAACAAAGATAATTAAAACAATGATAAAAATTTATTTCTTAGTGGTTAACATTGCACAACACGTCCTCACACTTGTAATGTATTAATAAAGCAGAATAAAAACGGTTAAAAATCAATACATGGGCTATTGAAATCACCAGTAAAATGGAAAGTTTCAAACATCTGTCTAATCCGTGAGACATCTATTCAAATTTCACAATCCATTGAACACAAAGAAAATCAAATCAAAATTTAAAATCTGTTCAAAGTGCCAATTCACATATTACACAAAGAAAATTAAATTACAATTAATTTACAAAAATAATTAAAAAAAAAACAATTAACGATAATGAAAATGGGGCTGTTGTCAGTGTGTACATACAAGTATTCCTTAAACATATCACACACCGCCCACTTCAAGGCCAGGAATTCCAACTTGTGTGGTGGGTATCGCTTCTCAGACTTAATTAGAGTCCTACTAGCATAACTGATGACTCTCTTTACCCCCTCATGTTCGTGGTACAATACTGCTTCCAAACCGACTCCTGAGGCATCTGTATGTACTTCATAGGGAAAGTCACTGCTGGCATATCCAAGAATGGGTGCGGACTTAAGTAGATCCTTCAAGTACTGGAGGGCATGATCTTGCTCTGGTCCCCATTGCCATGGTTTCTGCTGATGTTTCTTCGATTTCTTGGATAAAAGTGCTGGCATCAGGTCGATTAATGACTTACAGATTTTGCTGAAGTTACGGATGAACAGACTGTAGTAGCCCACAAATCCTAGAAATCGGCGAACATTTTCAGGGCTGGTTGGCTTTTGCCAGTTCACTGCTTTGTCTGTCTTGTCATGATCAATTTCCACCCCACTGTCAGACACAACATGACCCACATACTTAACTTTCCTCTTAAAGAAAGAATACTTGTCAGGTGCTAACTTCATTCCATGCTGTTTAATCCTTTCGAAAACCTTGTGAAGATTGTCCAGATGTTCCTCATATGTTCTGCCAAATACGATGACATCGCCTCTCCATCATACGCTGGTAAGTAGCTGGGAAATTTGCCAAACCAAACGACATTCTGTTTAATTCATAGAAACCCAACGGACCAACTGTGAATGCAGTTCTCTCTTTATGGTTTTCTAAGATCTCAACCTGATGATAGCCGCTCTTCATGTATATGGTTGATAAAACGTTACTTCCTGCCAGAGATTCCAGAAGTTCTTCAATTCTTGGTAGAGCATAACTATCCTTCTTGGTATTCTTGTTTAGCAATATGTAATCCACACAAAGTCGTAGTTTGCCATTCTTCTTCCATGACTAACACCACTGGAGATGCCCAAGGACTTTGAGATGGCCTGATAGTGTTGGCTGATAGCAACTGTTTAAGGTATTTGACTTCATCGTACATGGCTGGTGGAATTCGCCGAAAACGTTGCTTGAAAGGCTTGTCACCCAATAAGTGTATCCTATGCTTCACTTCGCAATTACCAATGTCGATGTCGTCTTTTGCAAAAATACTCTCATACGATTTGATCAACTGCATGCCCCTCTCAAGTTGCTCTGGGTTAAGTCGCTCTTGTTGATCTCTGTCTTGTCCAAAACCGATGCAGTGGATGGTATGACTGGTGCGGATTCCTGATGTTGAGATTCGATTGTGACTGGTTGGATCTCGCACAAGACTGCTTTCGGATTTATAGTGATTGTTCTTGTTGTTACATTTGCAATCTGCACATTTACTGTTCCTGTGTCCTTATATTCTGTTTTCGATCAAGCTTTGTTCAACATCTAGATCTTTGTAATTGGGCTGGTGTTTGGATGAGACCAACATGGCTGGAGTGGTACTGTATGGTATATCTCTATCTACATATCCTGGAATCTTTATGGTTGTGTTAGGTCCAATGGTAATTGGTCGATTTACAGCATTCTTGATGACAGCTAAGGTATTATGGTGCCATGCAAGTTCTTTCTCCCTAAGTGTAATAGCTCCTCGAAAAGTCAAATACCATGGTGATGTAAGATCGGATCTCTGTAAGTACTTTTCTTCATGCTGTTGTTGAAGTATTCCTTTAATATGGTGAAGGATGTTGGTTCCGATTAACATTGGAATATGACTATTGTAGTTGCTATCAGGAACAATTAAAAGATTACATGGGTGGATGTCCTTCTGATGTGGCAACTGTAACCCAGCTTCAGTATAACCCTCATACGGAAGTTGCTGCCCATCTGCACATTCAATGTCCAGTAGAGTTGTAAATTTTTGCAATGGTATGGCTGCTAAATTGTTCCTATAGTAAGTACAGCTTAAAGTTGAAAACGTTGAACCAGTGTCTAGTAGACTCTTTACATTCAAACATTTGAGTACAACCTCAGTCTCTGTTGGATCTCCAAACAAACCTGGTGGAATTGATGAAGGATCTTGTACTGTGGTTTCTGCACATAAGCCTATTGATGGTCCTGCTCCATAGGCTTTTTCTCGTTTAAATATTGTTGATCCTTGTCTAGAATAGCAGTGGAACCCTTCTTAATATAACCATATTTTCCACATCTAGAGCACTTGGTTTCTTGGGTTCTTGGTCTGATCTTGGTCTGATCTTGTGATGCTTGATCTTGTCGTCTCCTCCTGTTCGGTCTATAACGTCTACCCCTTCTGCTGAATTGAGTTTCCCATCTGTCCATTCTAGTAGTGAGTTGATGAATGAGTCCCTTTAATTAATCAATCTGGGTTTGTTGAATGGGCTCCGATGATCTGGCAACTTTCACAGTGTGTGGCTTGGTGTTGCTCTTTCTGTCATCATGATCTTTCTCTATGTGTCGCAAAGCAACTCTCAACTCATCAAAGTCTTTTATGGAATCGAACTTGTGTCCTGAGTGTAGCATGGTGTTTCTGTCTTTCTGATTAACTATTCCCTTCTCAACTGCTCGACCCATGATGGCTTCGAGTCTGCAACTTCATCTAGTGACTAACTCATCCTCAGCTTGTCTGGCATGGTAGAACTGTGCAAGCAAATCTTCTTTCTTTTCAACATCTCCATAAATGCTGTCTAACCTGTGGATAATATCCGGAACAGAAGCATTTGGACCAAGGTGCATCGGTATGACTCCTACGTCTCCTTTCAGTGATCTCCTGACGGCGTAGCTTATGTTTTCATATTATCTACCGTAAGTCCAGTAACCTCGTATCGCCATAACTCATAACTCGTCTCTCCTTTGTTGTTACTACCAGAGAAATTAGAAATTCTGGGTGGTTCTCTAAACTTAGCATGGGTCTTCTGCTTTCGTTTTTCAGTTTTAGTGTCAGAGTCAACTTACATCTCCGCTTTTGCTAAATAACTCTTCTTCCAGTTCTTTAACGCCTTTGGGGTGTCACATTTAGGTAAATCTATCATCTCTGTCGTCAGATGCTGGAGTTAGGCAAAATCTTCCAAGAATACTTTTGGTTCATCTCTGCTGAATACAACTAATATTCACCAATACCTACAAACTTACCTAAATACTTAATTATTTACTTAAAGAATACCCAGTTACTGCAATTTAACTACTTAATTACCCTACTGGTGCACCTGGTCCATGCTCCCAGTTTTTAGTGGAGTCCGAGTTGCTTATTTGCTTTTGTTACTTTGTATGTATGATTTTAGTTACTTTATGTTCTTTGTTGTGCATGTCTGTTTTCCATATCTGGTCTTTGTCCCTGGATTGCATTCTTTCGTTTGCGTCTTGTAAGTAGTTCATGTATCTACATTCCAAAATAAATATAGTACGTATTGCTAACTTAAGACTGATTCTCAAAAATACAGATAAACTACTAAATCAATTATGTACTGTTCCATAATTCACATTAAACGAATTGCTTATATAACTACGCAGTTCAAAATATAGAAAATATAAAACACAATCATTCTGTTAAAATAACTTAGCAATTACAGTATACCTTGTAAGTTTGTACAAAGGTTTTGTGGACGTCTCGAATAAACAGGTGTCAAACAATCATACCTACAGTACAATATACAAATCATAAATACCTTTTTTTCAGAAATACTGCTGCGGAAAACAAAACTTACATCATATTTATAAATGAATACAGTTTAGATATTTAGCACATTAACAATGAAAATGTACGTTCGCACATATTTTAGTGAATCAGGATTTAGACATTTTAACTTTTAAACCGCAATTGGTTTTCTTTAAAAATAAATTGCGTTAAAAATCTTTTTAGCAACTAGCGCTCGTCAGTTACTCACTTCGATCGCACATCTGCTCAAAGCCACTCATTCCTATCCTTACGCTAAATCGTGAATTTTAGAGCTAAAGAATTAGACTAAATATAAAGAAAATGAAACATTAACCTGAGAATAAATATAGAATCAGTATACAATACCTAAACACCTGACCAATTTCACACCTGAGAACCTGAAATACCTGAATCTACTCCCAGTACAAGTATACCTTGAATAGGACACTACAATACAAATATCTGTACTGAAATATAAAATAATCAACACAATGAAAATGCACAAGTAAACCTATAAAAGCACATACATACCAAAAATACCACCTTACAACAAAACAAACAAACAAAAAATGGAAAAACGGCTAGATATATAAAGTTCTATCACAATAACTAGTAGTGTTTCTCATGAACATTCAATGTCATATAGAAAACACTGAAAAAAGTTATAACAGTCCGTCGGTGCTTTCTTTCCGGTGCTATATTTTTAAGTTGTCACTTGAAGCTGATCCTCCTAATACTTCTCAATGAAAAAGAAAGTTCAACATGTACTACAGTAGATATCAGCTTCTGTAAAAAAAATCTTTCTTCAGATAGCAAGTGTGGACACATACTGCTATTGCCCGAAGAGCACATTTGAATATAAATACATTTGTCATTAATGTGTTTGCATTGTCTTGAAAACTCCTCCATTCATTGATATCAATAACTGCATTATACATATGCTGATAAATATCCATTTATAGTGAAGTAGCTTTTAAAGTTTGGATGTCAGTATCTGGCTACAGGTCCTACATCATTTGTCTCCATATGGCTGTCACTTCACTCTATACTAATATCCCAAACGATGACGGTAAAGAAGCTTACAATGAAGCTTTGGACGCACGATATATTTTGGACCCCCTACTGACTGCCTAGTAAAATTACTCAACCTAGTTTTGAAGTATAACAACTTTACTTTCAACGACGAACACTACCTCCAAATCGATGGTACAACTATGGGAACGAAATTGCTATTTCATATGCTAATATCTGCATGGGTAAGTTAGAAAATGAAATAATTTCAACATATTTATAGAAACCCCTCTCTTGGTTTCGATTCATCGATTATGTCGACATGAAATGAACTGAGTTGTAACAAAATTTAGACAATTTTATCACACATTACAACTCATAATATGATTTTTAATTGAATCACTTTTGCTTATGACTTCGTTCCAATAAAGTAAAGTTTGTACATGTACATAAAAAAATATGTTTAGTCACCTTCATATTTAAACATTGTACATGTAAATATAACTCATTTTTAAGATGTTTACCATATGACTGATTGATTGATTAATGGGGTTTAACGCCTGAGTAGCAATATTTCAGCTATATTCATGCGATGAACATGAAATGGATGATATGATAAAATGGACATGAAATGATAATTATGATGAAATGAAAAAAGGGATGGGACACAGGGGTAATAGAGTCCACAAATTGTGATTGCAAGTAGAAAAAAGGAGGGAAGGGTACGGTCAAACAATTTAGCCTCCTGTGGCGGAGCACAAAGGTTCCTACTCCTATCGAATAGTTTTTGTTAAAGGAAACATTTTTTCAGGCTACAAATGTATTTAGAAGTTGATAAAATTGTTTGATTCAAAATTCAGTTAAAATATTGATTTTGAAGTGTTAACTGTAAGCCAGTATCAACGGATTTATTCTTCAAGTCCTTCATATACCGATATCGGAATTTTGTTTCATATGAATTTCGAATGTTTTCTGTTTCGTACATTATTGTAAGTGGGAAATTTTTCCATTATGCATTTTTATTCTCTTTTGCTAGAGAACTCTTGAACAAGGACTGATATAAAAAACGCCTTATAAAAAAGGCCTTATAGATGTAAATTCTTAGCAAGTCACAAAACTACTAATTTGGTTCTAAGGAAGAGTAATTGACAGGGTTTTTAGGGAATTGAAAATGGAGCATAACCAAACCACAAATTTGCCTATTTATGTATGGGTATGGTGCTGACAGCTGCGTCATCGTCAACGGTGTCATCGTTAGCGGTGTCCGTCTCGTCGTCGTCGTACATATTCACTTTCTTTTCTACGATTACTTTATAGTTATGGTTGTTTTAATTGTTATGAATTGTTTATATGATTTAACTACTATTCAATTTTGAGTTCATGGCCTCTACCATTTTAAAATTACGGCCATCCATGTAACTGACAGATACCACACTGTTGGTTTCGGTTATTCTTAAAAAAGTCCAGAACTTGACCAAGCTAACCTACATAAAGTGAAATGGTTAATCTTTAACATGACACAGCAAGTTCAACATATCCATGCACGTACGCCCTCAAGAAAGAAGCACTGTTATATGTATAAGACTTGTCTTATGGTTATGGCAATCCATCGTGGTATTTGTTCCCCATTTATTTATATCAGTAGATATTTAGTAACATATGTTAATGGATATTTATCAACATGTGCATACTTCAGTTATTGATATCAATAAAATATGAGTTTTCTAAACAATGCAAACACATTCAACCTACCGGTGCACCTGTTTTCCATGTCTGCTTTTTTTGTCTCTGGATTGCATTTTTTTTATTTCCGCTAGAATCTTGGTTCCCTTGATTACTCTTTCAAGACAAAACGTGTGTATGTTAAATTTGCTCTTCGGGCGATACCAGTTTGCGTCCATAATTTTCCGTTCAGGCAATACCAGTCTGTGTCCACGCTTGTTGTTTATAATTAGAATCGATTGTAAATATACATGCCGTGAGTGTGCTCTTGGCCGCGGATAATCCCTTTTGGGAATTTGCGCTTGAGATTTTTCTATTTGACCACCACTGTCGAAACACAAAATGTATCTCCAGCGCCGAATCTCAAAGGGATTAGACATTGGACTTAGTCTATAACATATTTAGTCTTTGCAGATTTGATTTCCTTTGTATTGCGAGTTTGGCGTCACTATGACTTATTTCATTTCAAAATTTAAACAAGAATAAAAATAAATCCCTACCTACCGACCCTACAAAACTTACGAATGGCGATCTGAAACATAACATTCTCGGCCTTGGAGATGTCTCAACAATTGACTCGCATGCACCAATAAGTTAATTGACTTACCACTCTCTCTTTCATGAATTGAAAAGTGTTGATTGTTTTGCTTGGTCAAAGATTCAGCAAATGCCGTAGGCTGTACAGTGTGCAGATCGCAAATTGGATCACTAGGTCATGTATCGACATAAAATCACTTGAAAACGAATTTAATGAATTTAGTGAATGGAAGTGGTCACATGATAATTGATTTTCCCAAATACACCATGATCCACATTCACGGGTATGGCTATTTTTTTATTTAGAGAAAGGAATTTGCTACTAATGACCTAATGTTCTACTGCATATTTCGGGTTTAAATCTCGTCAGACATTCCCCAGCGAGCACTCCACATTGAATCAACGTAGAAATATGGTGGATATTTGGTGGTGACGTCGATCAACGTCAATTCCACGTCGTATCCACGTGGATAAATTCCACGTTGATGTTTCGACGAAATGTCTACGTTGTTTCCACGTCCATGAAATCCACGTGGATGTGTCGACGTTGAAATCGTGTCAATAATTTCAACATGGATTCATCCACGGTTTTCCCAGGTCAGGGTCATATAACTTTTAGTCGAATAACTTTTTTTTAATTTCACTCCGCGCATGCTTTTCGACAGTCCGCTTTCTTCAAATTTGAAGATGTAAACAAACTCGGATTGAGAAGAACGAGAAGAAAACGCTGATTACAGAGCAGATTGAGCCATTTCTTTCACAGGATGGGAGTTATTTTATAGTACATGTGACCAGATTGCTTAATTATAATCTTAGTTCGTGTTAATAATGATAAATTTAGTATAATAACCGTTATTCGAAAAAGGGGGAGGGAATCCAGATGCGATGCTGACTTTATTCCATGTTGATCAATTATTTAATTTCATTGCAAGGAGATGTTTTCTGTTTTATATTTATTTTGCTTTTTATCGAATTTATCAAATAGACCTTTAATTGCAGGACACTTAAGTAGCACTGAGTTCTTGAAAAGAAGTTACAGTCTTCAATGCCACGGATAATAAATACTGTACAGAAAGAATTTGTAACACTTGGAAGAGTTTACAATGTAGTCACACCTGCTCTTGTAAGTACATATTAAATCTGTTATTAATATTACAAACTCAAGGATTAATTCATTAGTCTTTATATTCCCTTGCTGAACATATAGAAATCACAACTTGCATGTCACCTCCTATAATTGTCTCTTTGTAAGTTCTTGGAGCCCAATGCCTCCCTAACTGATCAATGGAATGTGATGATATTCAGGAATCTCAGGCATAATATGATAATGTAGATGTACATAAAGTTTATATTTTTTCTTTAGTAGGTCTGGAATGGCCAACAGTATCGAATTGAAACAAAAATTGTTTATGATTTTACGAGGGCTTTTTAGCAACTCTATTTCAATCCGGAATATTAGTATAATTTGGACCAAATAACCAATTCAATTTTGAAAAATCTTGAAAAAATTGACAGATGGACAATGCACAAATTGCATGCATGAATTACATGTACATCAAATTATGTCAAAGTAGTAATGTTAAAAAATAGAGCCTATCATATTAAATAGAGGTCTATTTATCTAAGGCATAATTGTAAAGAAAATATACTTTTATTTCAGAGGTGCAAGGTCAGAGTTTTTACATTGGTGGATAAAGAAACAAGTTGTTGCACAAGAACTTTCTATTCACAGAACTTATAAGAAATGTTTTTGATACATGCACATTATTGTTGACATAAAATCTACTTTGAAAGACTGTTTACTTTCATCTTATGTTGAACTAGTTGAATGGGTAGATACTGTCGAAAAAAAGTTGTATATTTCAAATATAATATGTATATATAGCAATGAAAGGCTTTTGTTATTGTGAGTGCAATGTGATAAGATTTAAATATATTACAATAAAACATTATTGAAGGTTTACAATGTTATATTATTGCCATATCAGTTTAAACTCGAAAATAAAAAGGGTATACATTCCTACATTCAGTTATTTGTTATTTATATTGAGATCAAACTTTATTGGTATGATGTAAACTGAATGTGATTCCAACTTAAAGAGAAGGTATATTATTTCACAATAGTTTTAAAGGCATGTGATGTTGCGTAGGATTCAACAAAATACACTAAATATACATGTACAAGAAATGTTTATGTTGCATCACTAAAACGAAAGATAAATAAAAAAACTTCTTGGTGATAACATGGCATATTTCAACTCAATCACTGCCTTTAAGGATCAACCTTAATTCAACGTGGATGTTAAATTAATTTTCAACGATCTTCATACGTGGAATTTAAGTCATAACGTAACGTTGATTCAACGTAAAATTTCCACGTGATTTCAATTTTCATATCAATACCATTTTTCAACGTTGTTTCCACGTTGAGAACTGACGTGATTTCAACGTTGAATCCACGTCGCGTGCCCGCTGGGTAAAAGTTGTATATAAGTTAACGCCGGTTACACTTATAAAAAATTATTGACTCGGGTATAACTATTTTTTCTTTTTTTTTTTCATGTATCAAGTTTCTACAACTCCAGATAATTAGTGCAAAAACAAAAAAGCGAAAACAAATCAATAGGACCGGATGTCGCTGTCACAGTGGAGACAGATCCTCTGGTTTATAGTAGTATTGTGTCTAGCATTACTCACTCATTGTCAAGGTATTGAATATGTTTCTTTAAAACTAGATTGAAATTGAAGTACCCAGGTAGCACGAACCTCTTTCGAAATATATATTTAGAGTTTGTTGGTAGTTTGCTAAAACATTTTCAACAGAAGATTTAAAAGTCGTTTTTGAAGCATTTGATTTTTTTCAAAATGTTTTGATAATGTTTTTGAAACATTTTACCGTTTAAGTTTGAAATAGGTTTTCAAAAACTGATTACTGAAATGTTTAAATGACATGTCACTGTAATGTTGGAGCAGAGTGGTTGCGCAGTGGAAGCGATTTTACGATTGTTTGTTCATTTATGTATGGGGAAGCTAGACGACGAGCACTATAACCTTTGTCTACGACCATGGTTTCGATTTAAACGATCTTTCTAATATTACGTTTATTTATACAATATATACATTCACATATATTAATACAATATTTACCGATTGAAATCTGATTTCTAACTGTCAATAATTATATGCCGAATCTGAACCAATAAACCCAATTAACCTAAATGTAATGGAAAATACCCCAAATTACCAATTTGAAATTTTACTATCTCAGTGTCTGTCTGATATAGATCATGAAACATGTTAAACAGTTGACCGCTATCAAAATAATTAATTAGTTCCATGTACTGGATGACCAGACAAACAACGACTATCTTATCTTAACTACATCAAGGTTACAATTCGATGTAAAATTATCAATGAAATTAAAAATGAAATAGAACTAATAAAAGACGTTACCTAAAAACATATGAAAATTGAAGTCAAAAATTTAATTGTCTTTTAAACATTCTCCCCTTCTTGATGGAGCCTAGCCAGTCAACAAAAATAAAAAATAAAACGAAATAAATGAAAATATTCAATAGTCTATAATCCATAACTATAGCGATAGTCCATGTAAACGGAGAGAATTAAAGTCACTGCTTATCTATAGTTATTTTACGTTAAATTCAAGTCAATTAATTTCCAACTGGCACAGTTTGGTAATTGGTCGTACTAAATATTTTGTCCAAGTCTAATTTTGACGATTCGAACATGATTGTCCTTTCCTGGGTACACCTCGATGATTCTGCCTAACGGCCAATGTCTTCGTGGAAAATTTGGATTCTTTACAAACACAATACCATTTGGTTTCAAGTCCTTTTCACTTTCAGTCCATTTATGTCTTCTATTTAGTCCTGATGTCCACTCTTTAATCCATCTTTGCCAGAATTGTCTAATTCCTGGATTCGATGCCATCGTTTAAGTGGGTTAAAGTCAGTTGTATTAACGGTCTCTGGTGCAAACGCTCCTCCGATTTGCCCATGGAAGAAATGGTTAGGCGTTAACGGTAAGTCATCTCTGGAATCTGCCGACTGGTATATAAGCGAATGCGAATTAATGAGTGCTTCGGCGCCGATGAATGCAGTTCACAATTCTTCGTCAGTAATGTCTGCATTTCTTAATATGGAATAAATTGCTTTCTTTTCGGCTTTTAATATCGTCTCATGTACGCCTCCTAAGTGCGGCGCGAGAGGAGGATTGAAATGCCACTTTACACCTCTATTCGACGTATTATCACATATTTTGTCTATCTAATAGTGAAACTAGTCCATGTAATTCCTTGTTTGCACCGATAAAGTTTGTTCCATTGTCCGAAATAACTTCTTATGGCATTCCACGTATACTGGCCATTCTATAAAACGCATTTAGAAAAGAGTCAGTATCTAGTCCAAAAGCAACTTCTAAGTGCACGGCCCTTGATGCCAAGCACATGAATAAACACATGTATTTCCTTTAATGTCTCTTTCCTCGACCCTGCACGGTTATAAACGGTCCACCATAGTCAACTGCTAAATGAATGAAATGGCGTTCTGAAACGAATGTCCGGTAAAGGAGCCATTACTTGCTCTGTTTTTTCGCCTTTCTCCTACGACACGTATAGCACTCATTTTTTTCACTCGCGTATTTCCTCTCTGGCGGATATAATCCAATATTTAGCTGACATGGATAATGTTTGATTTGTCCAGCACATATGTCTACCTTTGTCGCGTGGTAGTATTTCACGATTAGTCTTGTCACGCGATTTTTCTTCGGAAGTAGTATAGGATATCTAGTGTCATACGGCAAGAAATCTGCATGTTGAAGACGCCTGTCACATCTAAGTTGCCCATATTCATCGATTTTCGGGTTTAAACTTAGAAGTTTACTTCCCGACGGTTACTGTTTTTCTTTCATAATCGAATTATAGTCCTATAGAAATTCACATCTCTGCGCGTCGCGCACGATTTGAGTCTCTGCCTCTTCGAGTTCATCTACACTAAGTCGACCTTTTCTACGTAAATCACGTGTAAATCTGCAATTTTCAACGAATCTGTTAACCCATGAACGAACATGAATGAGTCTCAACCAGCTCGAATAATGTTCTGGATTTAAACGCCACTACTTCCCCGATACAAACACAATTTTCATTGAAAATATTTCGCTGTGCTTAGAAGTCTCGAATACAGCACCCAATTTAGCGCTTTTAGCTTCTGTCGCATGATAGTTCTTTGTTAATACGACATTCAGGCCAGTCACATTGTTTTGATAGAAAGTATGGACCTTCCCATCATATAATGTCTGATTTCAGCTGAATTACAGTCCTGCCTCTCGGCACCAGATCCGCGGGGTTTTCTTTAGTTGGTACGTATCACCATTGTGTAGGACTCTAAGCCCTGCGGATCTCTCCAATGCGATTCGCAACAAACGGCTTGAAGTATCTGCTTCGACCATGTATCCACCATAAAACATCCATGTAATCTGACCAAAACACAAGTTGTTCTGTCGGTATTCTAAGCGGTTCCGCAACGGAAAGTGCAAGTTTTTATTCTAAAACAGGAGCCATCAACTCTAATCTCGGAATCCTAATCACAGTAATTGGTACAACTTTCGATTTCGATGCAATAATCCTTGTCGAAAGTAATCCACTCTTAAACTCGATTTTCATGTACGAAACGGCACCATATCCTTCTCCAGACGAATCAACGATTGTATGAATACTAGTGTGAATAATTTCCTCATTTTGATATACAACTTGTAAACACCTTTGAACTTCGATTTGATTCAGATCATTTAGCTCTTTAAACCAAGATTTTGCTTTACACATTAAATTTACATCTAGTAAAAAATGATCCCAATTATATCCAATTAACCACATTTCTTGAAGCAACATTTTAGCTCTCACTATGTAAAGCGAAATAAATCCAAGAGGATCGAATAACATACCCACTTTTCTCAAGAAATTTTGCTTTGTGAACACAAAATCCTCGCCTGGAGGATTCGCATTGAACGTGACAATATCTACATTTGCTTTCCACATAATTCCCAAGGTTTTCACAGTAGGCAAAATGCCATGGTCAAGATTAACTTCGGACGCGCGATCTTCCTTCGGTATAAATTCTAACACTGCCCCTGAATTTGATAACCATTTGCGTGCGTACATTCCAGCTTTACACCATAAATCCGACAATTGATTATACAATAATATTCCATCATGTTCATTCATTACTGAATCCATGCTATCATCCATCTAAGTCGAATGAAGTACGGTTTCCGCGGCTCTCGGATGCGACGCTTTCATGTTCTCGACAGGCTTCTGCACAACATATTGTGCCTGAAATGGCGAAGAATTAACTCCAAAGACAACACTACTGCATTCATATTCATCTGGTTCTCGATTTAATTCAATTGATCGCCACAAATACCTGTGAAATCAACCTATCAACCGGAGCTATATTTATCCTCAGATATAGTTCAGCGATATCATAAACTAATGCAATTGGATTCTTTCCAAATCGCAATAGAACATCAAATTAATCCCTCTGTAATTTTGGACTTTGATGAATGACACTATTTAATGATGTATTTTTACACTTTGCGGACGCGTCGAAAACGATCCTTGTCTTTGTAGTTTCCTTGTCTGGTCTTACAACTGGAAAGTGCGGTAAATACCATTTTTCCGATTTCGGCTCCTCTTCTTCAGCTGGCACTTCACGGACATAACCTTTGTAAAGATACTTTTCAATAGTGTTAACGTAATTGTTCTTTACAGTCGTATCCTTGATTAACCTCTTCTCAGTATTCTAAAGTATGTGATAAGCCATATTATAATTGTCCGGCAAATTTGCAGGGTCGCTCTTCCAAGGCAGGGCTATTTCATAACGGTCATCTTTGAAACAAATTGATTGTTCAACGATTTTGACAGCTTGTTTATCTTCGGCTGTTGGCATCTCATTCTTATCGATCGGTTTGACATGTTCAATGTCCCAGAAGTTCTTTAACAATAAATTGTACTCATTTGATTTAATGATACTTCCGACAAAGTGTGTGTAATTGTAATGTGTCAGATTATCATCAGCGTCTGGATTCCCAATACACGTCCATCAAAAGGGAGTCAATCTTGCTATTGGCTCTCCAGGTTTACCACGAATATCCTTGTACGAATAATGTTAATCGGCATAATCCAAACCAATTAATATATCAACTTTAATTTTCGAGCCTATGTCCAGAAACTGTATACCTTTCAAATGTTCCCACTTAGAACTACGCTGTCGCCAATCTATTGGTTTCATATTCCCGGTCCACCTTGTTTGTCGTAAAAGCTTCGATTCGATTTCTTGTTCCGCCATTAACACTTTCAATTTCGAACTCAACTGGCATTGTTTCAAACGATTCACATTCATCATTTAGAACATTTACTCCACTAAAAACTGGGAGCATGGACCAGGTGCACCGGTAGGGTAAGCGTCCTCTGCTTTTCTAGAAAGAAATGCAAAGTTGCTCATAAAAAGTCAAGTACGGGGTAAACAAACGAGGAAAGTAAAACTATATGCCTATTTGTTAGAGTTCTAGCGCGATACAAACAGTCTGGGTAGTTACGGCAAGCTCTGGCATAACGTATGAGTTGTGATATGAACACTCCATACGCAGGTGCTGAAGGGATGTTGCCACAAATGAAAGGAAAGTTGACAATTATGAATGAAAGTCATTACGTTTGTCGTAAAGTTTGGTCAATTGTTTTCCTTTACCATCGATTTCTAAGTGTAGGTCAAGATATGAGGCTGATTTCACAGTGTATGTAGTATCCTTTATCTAATTATCTCCCAAACAACGATAACAAAGTTTATGCTCCTTTGCAACATTCCATTTTTTTTTTTTGCACATCCATTCTCTAGAACATTTTACAGTTCCACACACAATGCGGCTCATTACATACTTTACACAGTCGTCTACTTTCTGTCTGTGTTTTCAGTGTTAGTGACGAAAGTTCAGTCTCATACGATCTCATACACGTGAAGTCACTGCACTTCAAGTTGTCTGATCCTTGGACAGTTTCGCTCGCGATAATTTGGAATTCCGCTTCCTGAATTATCAACTCTCTTAATGATTTAACTGATTCCGGTTTCCGTTTCTCGAATACCCATCTATGGTACTGTGCGAGCATAGACTCCGGTA
Source organism: Perna viridis (assembly GCA_037379345.1). Classification (NCBI taxonomy): domain Eukaryota; kingdom Metazoa; phylum Mollusca; class Bivalvia; order Mytilida; family Mytilidae; genus Perna; species Perna viridis. The sequence continues at coordinate 9,388,826 of CM074515.1, read as the reverse complement.
ACTTTTGCTGTAATTTATTGTACAACGATCCATGACCATTAAGCGTTGTCCACACACGACATGAAGGCGGTCCTCTATGCTTCATAACTTCGTTGCAATCGCAATTCGTTTCAACTGCTTCCACATGTCATTTCCGATTTCGATACGATTGTCACTTTTAACTTCAACTGGTATGTCACGATTAATACGATCTGCTAATTGTCCAATGTCATCTTTACTTTCACGTCTATCGCCACTATTGTCGGCAACTGGAACATCTTGGCTATCTATTTTTTCTCTATTGTTCGAGGCATGCGATGAATATTCATATATATTAATATTTCGTTTCTCTTCTTATAATCGTCATGTAATAATTCCATAATGTTCATAGCATTTTCTTCTGCATTTGTACGTTTTTGTCTTAATTTTTTTAGGTATCACGATCTGGAATTTCGTCTGGTTCATCGGTTAAATGAGGAAGTTTGTCTCAATTTTGTGAAGGCCGATTTAGCTTTTGCCTTGTCCTTTTTAATATCCTAGATATTTTCGTTTTCTCGTTCGATCATTGTCTTTTCCATTTTGTCGTTTCTAAGATCTAGCTCCCAATTGCTTATATTGCATTAAAGATCACTAAATGTCAATATTAATTCCGATTATGAATTATAATTCCGATACGATTTCGATAAGTCCGTTTTGTCCATATCAACCACGCAATGGAGAAGAGTGGTTGCGTAGTGGAAGTTATTTTAAGATTGTTTGTACATTTATATAATTGGGAAGCTAGACGACGAGCACTATAACCTTTTTCTACGACCATGGATTCGATTAAAAACAATCTTTCTAATACTACGTTATTTACACAATATATACATTCACATGTATGAATACAATATTTACCAATCGAACACCGATTTCTAACTGTCAATAATTATATGGCGAATCTGAACCAATAAACCCAATTAACCTAAATGTAATGGAAAATTCCCCAAATTACCAATTTGAAATTTTACTATCTCAGTGTCTGTCTGATATAGATCATGAAACATGTTAAACAGCTGACCGCTATCAAAATAATTAATTAGTTCCATGTACTGGATGACCAGACAAACAACGACTATCTTATCTTAACTACATCAAGGTTACAATTCCATGTAAAATTATCAATGAAAATTAAAAGTGAAAAGATAAAAAACTAATTAAAAACGTTATCTAAAAACATATGAAAATTGGAGTCAAAAATATAATATATAATAAAATATGATCTAAACAAATATTTTTGTATCTATTTTTTAAACATTATTTTGATATATTAAACAAATGTACTTATGTGTTACGGAAAAAATATTTCCGGATGTTTTCATTACATTCCTTTGAAACGGGTTAAAAATATTTCCAGATATTGTTTTAATACGGTTTTCTGAAATGTTCAATAAATAGTTGTAGAAATGTAAGAAAACGTCTTAATATTTATTTTTTAAAAACGTTTTGAAACTAATTCAGAAAATGTTTCTAAAGTATTTTAAATTACATATGTAAAAAACAATTTCCTCATAAATATCAAATATAGAATAATAAGTAAAAAGGCCATAAGACAGTAGAGGCTATATATAATTACATCATTATTTAAAAATTTTAAGAAATGAACGAACAATGATACATGTATTATACACATGCATTATTCATGTACATGTGATACTAGTCTTCTTAATTTGTCATGCATATTTGATTTACAATTAATTCATCCCAATTTACTGTTCCTTGTCTTTTAATTAACCAACATCGATGATATATAGATGATGGCATCTCCATGAAAATAATAAGATAATATTAGAAATGGTGCGCAACATACTGCTATTGAAATTCTTTGTAATTAGATAGTTAAAAACTGTATGCCAAAGTAATTTGAATAAGTTTGTGTAACCTTGTTTTATAAACATACCTGGTCAATTAGTCATTTTACAATTTCCCATTCACTAGACAACATCACGCTGTGAAGACGAACACTCAAGTGATTTCTGATTTTTTTTTTTTTTTTTTTGTAATGCCCCGAAAATTTGTACTGCTTCGGAAAATTTACATGTTTCTCCGTTTCCGGTTTTGTATAATATTGATTTAATTGCATGTCCGAAATGACAAAGATTACATGTCAAAATTTATATCAAACAATTAGGTGTTGTCCCCGCATGGAGTAAGTTTTTTTTTTAACTTTTCATTATTTTTTTTATGATCACTGAATTAATTGATATGTTTATATTGCCGAACTTTGTGTAAATATGTGTATTTTGAACGTCACAAAGAACGTCCTATATCCTGGTCTCATTGGTTCTCGATAGCATATCAATGTTGTTTACCTGTTTGTTGAACAACTTATTAAATAGCTACAATTTTAAAGCGTTTATAAGAACTGATCTTTGTTTTTATTTTCGCAGAAGATTGGCGAGATTGCATGTTTATATTGTGAGAAAAACACATTTAAGTTAGGTGACCTACACTGTATTAAAGACTTTATGGGTACTACGTCTTCAGTTCTCGTTAGGGAAATGACTTTCTGTATGGAGGGCATGAGAGACATAATTGGAAAGTGAAAATAAAGAAAATAAATAATTCAATATATTTTATCGATACTTCATATTTTCAGGGTCCATATATTACTTCCAGTGAATGTTATAATAGATTGATTTTGATATGGCTAAAAACTTTTAATCACTTGTTATATTTTTTTAATTTGATGTGATATGGTGTTCCAATCATAGAAGCAAAGATATACAAGGTTATTCGTAATACAGTTCGCCCAATATTAATAGGGTTTTCATATTATTGCTCTTCTAAATCTCATAAAACATTGATAACGTCATGATGATTTCAATGTTTTCTGGTAAGAAATATTAAGATAAGACCAGTACTGCGCACCATAAATGTTTTCACTGACATAGCCATGCCTATATCATGACCGCTCATGACCGGTGAATATATGCCCTACCAAATTTGTTTACATTCAAATGTGTGTTGGGAGAGGTGGGCTCTTAAATTATTTATGTTAAATGCATTACAGTGACATGTTATTTTAACATTTCAAAAATATTTCAGTAAACAGTTCTGAAAAGTTTTTTTTCGAAATTGAAGGTAAAGTGTTTCAAAAACGTTATCAAAACATTTTGAAAAAGAATCAAAATGTTTTAAAAACGATTTATAAATGTTCTGTTGAAAATGTTTTAGCAAACTACCAATAAACTGTAAAAAATATTTCGAAAGAGGTTCGTGCTATCTGGGTATGATAACACTGCTTCCAGGAAACAATTTGACTATCTTTGGATATAAACCACAAAAATCCCCAAAAATATCTTTCGTAATGTAGTTTTAACCACGCAAGCAAATGCACAATATGAGTAACGCTGACGATCAGCTGACTGTTCCTATACTTGGTGTAATTACCGTTTACGGGCTAAGAATATATACTCAATACTTTGCCCTTGTATGTGGCATTTGTGATATGTGGCCGTGACCGACTATCTGATTTCTTAACGTCCTTGGCTATTATTTGTTCATGAAAATCATTATTGTTCTTTAGAAAGCGAAACATTTTTTACAATAGCAACTTTTTTTAAATATGGATGTTGTACCATCTCTCTCTCTATGTCGTAAAGAGGGGTTATTTTAATTTGTTTCCATGCCTTAGTCGACAGCGTTTTCATGAAAATTATGTTTGTAATTTTAAAAGTAGGTGAAACCTTATATAATGATCAGAGTAGCAATTCAAAACATGAATAAAATGTGTGTACCCCCGCAGTACCCTCACTCTATGTTGTAAAGCAATATACAGCTAATGCAAGTAAAAGGGATATAAAAGGTGACGTTTATATTTTTTTTATAACTGCTTTAGTTGAACATTATTTCAATGTGTATAATTTACTTTTTGAGTAGTTAACAAGTGTTCAATGTTATACATTCGTGTACTATTTACAACACGTAATAGTCAACATTTTATCTATTCAATGAAAAGTTGGGACCCCGCCGTACCCCTTTCCATCTCAAGTGGAAGCGGTTAAAACATTTCTGCGGAGGGGTTATTTAAGTTAACATTCTGTGTAAATATCTTTTAAGAACGTTGAGTATTTATATTAATATATATTTAATTAATATATATTAAATATATATTTTGGAATTATATCTTCTTATATCTCGTGTGATGTACGATTGAAAGAGGGACACTAGATTTGTTAAATATAAATCTAACTATAGTCCCTCGGAAACCTGCATATTACTCAGCCATTTCCGCAACACTAAAAAATAACCACGGATGCAGAAAGGAATTACTTCTTGAACAATTTGCCGGAATTGTAGTCATACGCGAATTTCACAGTTGTGGGACTTGAAAACTTCAGTACAGAAATATCCTTAACAGTGTACGTATAGATACCACATTATTGGTTTCTGTAAAACCAAAAAATCTTAAAGAGTCCATATTTAGAGCAACAAACATATATTAAGCGAAATGGCCAATCCTTAACACGACATTCCTAAGTTCAACACTTCCATACAAGTACACACCCTCAAGAAAAAAATGTAATGTATATGAATATAACTTGATTGTCTTATAATATATAAATCTAAACCTTAGTTTCGGAGAAATAGAACTTCAACTCTCCATTCCCTCTATGAATAGCACAGGAAATATCCTCAATCATCTTACTTCCTAATTTTGATGGGGTTTATAGTGATAGAGGTAACAATACTTCCTCCTTTTGTTACGCAGAGGAGTTCCTATATCTTAAATTTATTCCTCCTACACCACTAAATGGATTTAATGAAACTTTCATAGAATCTTTTAGTTGCGAAATTTTGGATCTTTTGCATTTAAAGAGGGCGGGGTTAGAGATTCACAGTGTCATCCCCTATAAAAAGAAGTCTTGAAGTGCAAAAACACTCCCCCTCCCCACGGCTTCAATTGTTGTTAAATACCTTGAAATTTTGTCTTCTATCCAATCCAAACTCATTCAAGAAAAAAACGAATTTTCTCTTCGGGAAATACTAGTCTGCTTCCATACTTGCCTCTCAGACAATACCAGTCTGTGTCCAAAAGTGCCCCTCAGACAATACCAACACTTGATGGAATGAAAAAAAAGTTTAAGGAATGAAATGTATGAAACAGGATGTTACATGTACTTGTTACATATAAGGCATAATACAAGACGTATAATATTGAAACTACTCAAATACGTTGTAATGTACAGAAACGTAAATCATTCAATTTCTTTATTTTCCTACGTCGTCGAAAAATTTTAACCCCCTCCCCCCATTACCACGTATGTACCACCTTGAAAACGATGTCTTGTTTCCAGCCACCGACTTCGAACTTGGTACATAAGTGGCAAGGGGGACTCCTTTTTATATTTTTTTCAACGACAGAGTTAGATATGGAAATTACCAATATTTTAGAAATTGATAGTCCCCAAGTAGGCCTAAATCTCACCCCAGTCTCTAGATGGACTAATGGACCTAGGTTCCAGCCGCCGACTTTGTAATTAGTGCATAAGTGGTAATGGGGGCCCCATTTTAATTTTTTTTTCAACGACAGAGGAAGATATGTAAATTTCCAATATTTTGGGAATTTATAATCCTCGTGTAGGCCTTAAATATCATTCTAGTCTCAAGACGGACAAATTGACCGTGGTTCCAGCCACCAACTTCAAAGTTGGTAAATAAGTGGAAAGGGGTGCGTTCTTTCTATAATTTTATCAACGACAGAGTAAGATAGAAAATTTTCCAATATTTTGTGAATTGATAGTCTCAAGTAGGCCTAGAATCTCATCTCTTAGTTCCAAGATGGACTAATGGACCCTGGTCCAAGCAACCACCTTCGAAGTTGGTACAAAAGGGGTGAGGGCCCCTTTAGAATTTTGTAAACGGCCGAGAAAGATATGGAAATCCCAATATTTTGGGAATTGATAGTACTCAAGCAGGCCTAAAATCTCAAACATTTCCATTGATGGACTAATGGACCTTGGTCACAGCGATTGAAGTTTGTACATAAGTGATAAGTGATAAGGGATTTTTTGTTTTTAACGACAGAGGAAGATATGGAAATTCCCAATATTTTGTAGGCCTTAAATCTCATTCCAGTCTCAAAACGGACTAATGGACCTTGGTTCCAGCCACTGACTTCAAAGTTGGTACAGAAATGACAGGATTTTTTTGTATTATTGTTCATATGCAAATAATTCCACTTAATCCATTAGACCGTGTTAAGAATACATTGTAGGAACGACAAATTAAAAATGACAAGATTTATTAATATTAACTTAAAGACAATGAAAAGTATTCAGGAAATGTGGCGGAGGAAGATTGTACTGGTATTTTAAAGCTTTTCTTCGTGAATGAAAATGAAATTTCCATTAAAATAATCTCCTTCTACCTTACATTACCATCCTTTAGATTTCATTGTTTTTGGGCAGTTGAATTTATATCAAGTTAAATTGCGAAAAAGATTCAACAGTACAAGTAACTAGTATGTAATAGTTCCTTGTACTGTTGAATTTGTTTCTCAATTTAACTTGATATCAATTCAAATTATTTACTAATACAATTGAAGTGATTCACTTGTTAATTTTTTGTTTGTCTGAGGCTTATAAAAATAGTTTGATACTTCAACTGCTCAACTATATATCAATTTAGTTTCTGTAAATTAAGAAGAAATTTGCTCACAAATGTAGAATAGTTAGAATACAAACTCTTTACAAGTGACTTAAAGTAATATTTGTCTTGGTGTTTATGATTCACAAGTGTCCTGAAACCTTGGAAGGAACTACCTAATACCTTCTTTTTTCCACATTGTACATGTATTAGTACATAATTTGAATTTACTTTTAAGATATTCCACCTGGATCGCCCTCTATAACTGGGCCTGCTGTAATAGTGAGAGGTGAAAATATTGTTTTGAGTTGTTCTTCTGTTGGTGGAAGTCCTGTACCGACTGTCAAATGGTTCAGAGATGACAAAGAGATAACGACTGGTGTCAGTTCGTCAACAAATGGCTCAACAGTAACAACTACTTACACTTTTGTTGCTACACTGAATGAACACTATGAAGTACTTGAATGTCAAGCAGAAAATGGTGTCCTACAAAATCCGTTAAAGACAACTAAGTTTGTTTACGTGCATTGTAAGTAAGATGTAGTCCTTAAGATTACTTAAAATGGTGGACACGAATTTAATAAACAGACTGAAATAAATAATTGACTTTAGAAAAAAATACATAAAAAAGTGGAATAAGGATGTTTTTACTATTTTTCCTTCGAAGATTTAAATGTTCTTCTATGTAATAGTTTTTCTTCTTCAAATAAAAATATATCAAGGACCTCTTATTGATGACTTAATGAAAAGACTGAATGAAATAATAAACTAAAGACAAAAATATATGAAAAGTTTCAGCAAGATGGAATAATGATGGTCTTACCATTTTTCCTTCGAAATGTGAATGTTTTTCTTCTTTAATTATTGTTATTTGTAATGCATCCGAACTTTGAAAATTATCATTTTGAAGGCAAATTAGCAAATTATTTTACGACCATTACATGCATGTACTTTTTAAAATATTTTTTTTTAATAAATTTCGTAACCACATCAGTTTTTTGTATTTGTATTCGGAACTTCACCTCATAGTCATAATTTTTGTGTCATTCTATCGTCACTTACTGTTTTCCTAATATCGATAACTAAAATAAAAGAATAAACACACCTTTATTTGTCTATTCTGCTTCATTTCACCATTTCACCATATATTTTTCTTTGAAGTTTGTGGGAATTTTCAAACATGTTAATTAACTGTAAAAACGACATGTTACCAGATGTCAAAATGAAGGAGGACGATTTATTTCATCTTTATTTAGAAAGCTTGTATTAAATGTAAAGATTACATGAATCGGTAAAGAGTTTATTAAAGTACAACTATCACCACTCATGACACCCCCGCCCCCGGTAACAATCTATTTAAGGGTACAATCTTCTTAATTCTAATGCAAAACAGGTAGTCTAAAAACTTGGCACCATTTTTGATGATTTTATCAAAAAATTAATAAGAACATAAACCAAAGCTTAGGTGGGACATTTCATTAAATCTATATCGAAGTAGGCTGTCTATTCCAAGCAGTGAAGCCCAAAATAATATGTACTTGATTTCCAGATACACCAGACCCACCTGTATTAAATGGACCAACAGATTTAGTTGCTGGTAATCAAGGTACATGGACATGTACCTCCTCTAATGGTTACCCAGCTGGTACTATGACAATTAAAAATGCAAACTCTGGAACCACCTTTACTTCACCTGAGTACTCATCTGTGTCTACACCAGTAAATGGTGTAGATCATTCACAGTTACTGGAACACTGAATTGGAGCCCAGCTCTTTCTAATAATGGTAACCAGCTATGTTGTGAAGTAGCTCACTCTACAACAATCAGTACACCACAGAGTGTATGTAAAACACTTAATGTTAGAGGTATGTATTAACATTTATAGTCAAATAAACAATTTCTTTTTCAAAAATAAATGCTATATTTGCCATTTCAATGAAATGATTTTGATCTTTTATGTGTTGTTTGACTAAATAATTATTTTTTGCATTTCATTTTTCACATCCATGGTTGTGTCCTTATAAGGTATAATAATTATTGAAAAGTGTGGCATTTATTTGTCCATTTTTCTTTTTCAGAAACTGTTTTGGAATCATTTTAATATATAAATCATATTTGACATTTAAGTCAATTGTATAATATTTGTCAATTAGTGCATATTGTTCACACAGTATATATGTACACTTTCTTGAATCATGTAGGACATGTTATGATTAAAAACTTGTATGCAACTTTCAAGATGTGATATACATAGTTTATTTTACACTTAACTGTATGAAATAAGTGTATCTGAAACAAAAGACCGGAAATTTTGACAGCCCATGCCGGACATTTTATCAAACTTCAGATGACGTCTTTTACATGTTCAGATCGAAAATAATTTTTTTAAAAGTTTGTATGTTGTTATTTTAAGATAGATATTGGAAAGTGTTCTTTCATCACATACTCTGTCTTTTACAAAATATCATGGCGAGTGAACGAGTTCGGTTTCGACTACACGTGGATGTTCTATAATATAAACAAAACATCATATATCTCGGACTTTTTCATCACTTAGGCAAATTCTGAAATTTACTTAGAATTTTAAATATGAAGAAGAAAAAAAACTTGCGGAATGAAAAATTCTCTTTTAGATGATGACAAATTTTTAGGCCTTGAAATAAATGTATTCAATATAAATAATGCTTATTTCTGAATATCTGTAAAAAACATTTTAAAGAACAACTGGCTATCAATGTACCCATCAAATCGTATACACCAACAATTGGAACATCAGTTACCCTTCGGTGTGTTGTTACTTCTGGAAATCCAACAATCATATCGTGGTATAAAAGAAATACTCAACGGAATCCAGCAACTGACAGTCGGTATACAAATGGAAATGTTAACACTCCTTCTTTGACTATCAATTCTGTAGTACAGAGTGATGCTGGAGACTATACATGTCGTGCTAACGATGGATTTGTCTCGGTAAATTATGATAACATAAATGTCAATCCACAGGGTAAATATGATGTGTATATTGTTTGTTGTATAGATAAAATAGTTTGTCAACAGTGATAAGTTCAGTATTAATTTGAAGCCATAAAAAAATAAGAAGTTTTCTGTAATTGTACTGAAGTTAATTACTTTTTCTTGAATAGTTTTGTATTTCAACATTTATTCTTAGAAAAGATCCCTTTCAGTGTTGCATAAAAAATACTGGGTACTTTTTAAACTCACATCAAAATTATTGTTGTTTACCATATGAATAACTGGGGTTTTTTTAATACATTTAGTGAATGGTTGAATGTATGTACATTGTATTTATTGGTATTTTCACCTGATTTGTAAGGAATCATTTAAATTGTTTATATTAACTTCAAAATCTTTTATAAAAGAATTTAAATCTGTATTTTTTATGCATTTAAAAAATCTCTTTTTACTTTTGCCCTTATAGCTCTTTATAAAGACTTATTCACATTGGTTTGTTTATAGATTTTGTTTTGATAAACCTGTTTAATATCAATCATAATGTTTTAACTGCATCTTGAAATATAGGAGAATAATACATGTACCTGTTTGTTGTACAATATGATTGAGAAGAAAAAGGAAGTATGAAAGTGCAATTTTTTTTTAAATAATATTTTACTTAATAATCTATTGGAAGGACCAATCACGTGAATACTTTTTACATTAATAATTCAGCTGATCGTGGAAATTACAAATGTAAGGCTAGAGATAAGATAATAACAATCGCCAGTGCTACAATTCATTATTCTTTTTTGGGGGGATATACACGAAAGTAAGAATTTGAAAATCCTAAATCAATAACAAAATGAATTTTAGTATTTTATTTTCATGATTTACAAGTTATCAAATGTTACCTAAAACATTTAAATAATGAATGTAAAAAAATGTAAAATCAACTGATAAATTCTCGTTAAACATATTTTATCATTACAGATAAACAAATTCCAACTGGTGACAAAGCAACGTTTATTGCTGTCATATGTTCTCTGTCTGTTGGATTAGTCATCTCTATAATAATATCTGCTGTGTGTTGGCTTCAAAGAAAGTCATCTGGTAGGATCCACAGTTCTATATAATAAACTGTCCTCAAAATTTTTCTTGCAACAATGGTCTCTGCTTATAGTCAAGGTTTAAACATTTTTCGTATGCTCTAAGAGACGTCGAGGCGACTTAATACGTGTCCATGTCATATTACGTAATTAATTACTTTGGATGAGGTTAATATCAGGATTTATCAACGGTAGAGATCTAACAATAACTGAGGACACCGGTCGAGGTGATTATGGGACCTGAGGGTTGATAAATCATGATATTAACTGAAATACAAACTTATCAATTAATTCATTATGTAACTAATTTGTCCCACAACACTTGCACCATCCAACAAGTCCATATACACCTTGAATGTGTGACATTCCTCATTTCCTATAAACCAAATCATGCATGTGTGTGTGTGTGTGTGTGTGTGTGTGTGTGTGTGTGTGTTGGGGTTTTTTTTAGGCTTCAGTTTTTCCCTTAATTCACAAGATGTAAACAATTTAATCGACGATAATAGGTATTAAATGAGAATTCGTGGCCTATTTTGTTACTTTTGATGTCTTCGTTAGTCAAGATATCCTAAATATCATCGTCGTTTAAAGTAGAAAACTTTATTTTGTTGCCCATCTCGATCGCTTAGACCAACCTACTCAGTCATAATTGTTGATTGAATGTATTTAAACCTTAAGTATTAAAGCAGCGACATTCTGAAGAAAGAACTGTCTTAATATATCAACCAATCTTAAAAACGAACAAACAAATTATAGATATAACCAGATACTATATTTGGGTACACGCTGAAGCTGAATACCTCGCGTACCTTTTTGCCAGATAATCATCATAATTTGCAAAGGACCTAAAAGTCCGATTGAACCAATTAAACTCGTGGTTATTTATAACCATATGATAACTTTATTTGTGAGGTTCTTAACAGGTATGATTTTAATCGATCTAAATCTTATCCATAATATTTGTATTGTAGGTATAACATGTCTGCATAATGCAGCCAATTTCTGTTTTAAAAACGTCTAAGATTTTTAATGCTCCCAGTTTTTAGTGGAGTCCGAGTTGTTCATTTGCTTTTGTTACTTCGTATGTATGATTTTAGTTACTTTATGTTCTTTGTTGTGTATGTCTGTTTTCCATGTCTGTCCCTAGATTACATTCTTTTGATTACCGCCCTAACCTTGGTTCCCTTGATTACTCTTTAATGATTTTCATAATTAGGAAAGATTCATAATTTTAAACATCGGTCTCATATTCATGTAAATGAACGACACAATTTTATTTATCCACCTTAAACAATTTCCTGCTTACCTTAATCTTCTGTGTTTTTTTATGTAAATTGAGTTATACAATTTGATTTTTTTCATAAAGCATTGGCATTGTTTTATTAGACTGTCTTTAAAATAGGTCATAATCAGGTCCAGGTCAAATGGAAAAATCTATTAATCATCGATTGAAACTTTTGTTACTTCTATTTAAAATATCTGCAAACAAATACTTAAGCATTTGCCAGATTGACTGTAAGTAATATGAAATATTCATTGTTTTTGAAAGAAAGATATCACCGCATCAATTCATTAAAGAACGAAAATTGTTAATTTTATAGTAATTTTGTGTTCATTACAGATAAAGACAGTAATTATCGTGTGACAAGGTAATCACCACCTGTTAATTGTTCATAGAATGTTAATGTCCAAGAGTAATCAAGGGAACCAAGGTTATAGCGGTATTCTAACGTGCATTTAATTTGTTATTTATCATTGCATTGTGAATGGGTAATCAATGAAACAAACATTCTAGCGGAATACTAAAGAATGTAATCCAGGAACAAAGACATACACAACAAAGAACATTGAATAATCAAAAATGCACATACAAAGTAACAAAAGCAAATGAAAAACTCGGACTTCACTAAAAACTGGGGGGATGGACCAGGTATGCCGGTAGGGTAGTAAATAAATAGAAAAAATTAGAGAGCAAACAATGTATGAAACAATACCAAGGGTTCCGAATAGATTTGAATTTCTGTGAAAACGCAATGGATTAAATATCATTTTATATATACCTGATTTACTGTATTCACATAATTGAAGACAAGTACAAATGCTTGACTTTGCGATTGTTTTGATGCAAGTTTTCATACACTAACGCTTATTTTGTATTTTAGCCCACCTGAAACCTATGAAACACCTGATCATCAAAACGGTCCCCACTTATATGACAGTACAGATATATATGATAGGATACATGAACCGGTTACTAGTACTGGTATTAATTTATCTGTGATAAATCTTAATGAGAAAACAGACAACAGTGAAATGACAACCAATGATAGCAGTTACTTTGAAATTATTTCGTGATTCTGCTAAATATATGCTATGTAAACGAGTTATACTATCGCAGATACATGTACATTTGTTTCAAGTTATTTTGATTTATGGAATGTTATGCATTCTCAAACCCAAGTGTGAGCTGTACTCAACACATGCACGAGTGTTCCTTGCTTCCAATACCCATTTAAGACTTTTCATCAAAATATCGAAGAGTTCTACACGTGCTGTTTTAAAGATGGTAGGGTGCAATGGATGGACTACTGTAGTACTACTTTAGTAGTTTCCAAAAAAGAGACAATACTTTACATGGCATCTCCCAAGCAAATGACATTAAAATACAAGCCAAACTTTTTTTTCCAAATATTAATCTTCGAATAACAAACAGTAATATATCTTTAAAGGGGTAAGGAAAACGCAAGTATAGGAATATCTTGATGCAAGTAATTAAATATTTTGAATATAGATACTTATGTTGAAACTTTACATTAGTGAATGTTTAGGTACTTTGCGTATAAAGTTATGTAGTATCCTTTCAAAAATATTCCGGCTTTATGGGAACGAGGGTATCTTTACAAAAACTATTTTACCGAAAAGGATATAAATGTAAAAAGTCAATTAGAAAGAGCATTATTAAAGTATACTTAGTTACAGCATGGTGCTAACCAGCTTTAGACGCAGACGTTAATTCGTTAATTCTATCTGGAGAAACTGTTTGTAATTTTTCATCCAAAAGCTGTCCCGAGACACTCTGATTTTTATTTTAGACCATTATGTTCTATGATCGGAATAACGAAGATGTAAAGTTTACCATTTTAAAGGGAACATTAATGTTTTAATATGTATTATTTTCAGATACAAATCAATAGCTTTACTGAAATGCTTTAAATACATACGTATTTTAGTAAAAGTTATAACTAGTAACAAATACTTGTTACATGCTGAACAGCGAAATATTATACATTGGAAGAACAAATATAATAAAGATTACATATTTAAAAAATGTTATTAGTGGTAAGTTCAATCTTTTACTTTACCAAAATCATTGCTAGAAAAATTGTAGATATTATTATGTGAAATTGGTAAATATTTCAATTTCTTAGTTGGTTAAGATTATTTCATGTTTAACAGTACAGCAACTGTATTCTACAACCGGTGTAATTAATATTGATTGTCATGCTCATTTAGATTCATAAAGTATATGGAACCATAGACAGTGAACAACTTGTTATTGTACCAACTAAACTGATTTATCATTAGTACTATTATTATTATCATCGTTATCATTTGTGCTATTATTATTATCATTGTTATCATTGTGTATATATCATTATAATTGCAATTGTTATTATTATGGTTATTATTATTAATATCATCGATAAAATTTAGATATTTAAACACCCAATCAACCATAGATACACTCAAAGCTGAAGAATGTTCATCATACTCTTTAGCATACGATCATTTTAACTCAAAAACCGTCAAGATATATGATATATGATTCAAGTAAACCAGACAGAGGGGAATCTAAAACAAACAACAAAAATCAGAAAATATTATTTACATACCTCTAGACAAATGAAATGGAAGAAAATGTTCTTAAATATATGTATATTAAGTAATCAACGCTACCTCGTATAGTTTATATATATTCATTTACAAGTAATTTTAGCAATGTGTGAATTTTAGTTAATGTAAGACAAAAATCCCTGTCATATTTATGCAATGTAAGCCATTTTAGCAAGTTTTTCAAAGGGACGTAACTAACCAACACACGAAAACGTGGCTGGCGGTCTAATGAGGTAAAGGAAGTACAGTAAACATTTTTCTTGGGAACAATTTTCAATTCCATAGGTAGCTAAGTGGATTGAAATAAAGTTTTAAAAGTCTCCAAGTACTAACCGCAGCTACAATAAGTCAAATGTTTGATTTAAGATCTACTGTCCCTTTCTCCAATCGGAGAGTATACCATTCTATCGGGAGTTGCTTCCCTTCGAGAGTATGTCAATTGAAATATACGCTTCAACTTCTCTAAGCATTACAAAATACCAAGTCAGTCTTTTTACACATTGGCATTTATGCAAAAATTGCTTGAAGGGCGGGTGGTCATACATAAATATTTTTTTAAAAATACCTGAAAAGTCCAAAGTTGCCTTTAATTTTTACATTTTGCTGCATTTATAGTTCATTTAATGCAAAACATAACACGGCTTATTGACAAAAATGTAATGCATAGCCAATTTAGTTCTAAAGTCATGCCTTTAAAAGAACAATATGTAAAACGCAACAATTTATGTTGTTGTACAAAGAATTGTTTTGATATGACATGCTACAGCTTTTATAACTTTCGTCTTGACTTCATAAAGGAAACCAATTATTGCTATAGTCCTGTCTCCGAAATATTTTAAATGATGTTTTGATTTATTCACAGTGGGAATGTTTAATCTCCGATAGGCCGTTTTTGTACGACGATTTGTTTTGTTTCTCGCCGATTTAGTAAAATTCAGTTCTTGTTTTATTCGAAATCTAGAGATTTAATTTTAAAACAGTTGTGTCATGATAATCGGAAACACATTTGAGCCAAGATATTTTAATTATTAAACATTCCTCGTCATGAATAGAAATGTATGCATATCCGAGTTACCAATAATTCATCTAAAGTTGTTGAAGGACCACATGACAACTACTCTCTATGTATCAGATATCCTAAATGGGTAAATGCTTTTTGCAACAAAAAATCATATGCCCTTGGATTTTTCATATTTAGTTACAAAATTCGAAGATATTTACTTCTTATAAAGGGTAATCAAGGAAACCAAGATTCTAGCGGAAATAAGAAAAAATGTAGTCCAGCGACAAAGCAAAGACATGGAAAACAGACATACACAACAAAGAACAAAAGTAGCTAAAATAATAAATAAAAAGTAACAAAAGCAAATGAAAAACTCGGACTACACTAAAAACTGGGTGCATGGACCAGTTGTGCCGGTAGGGTAGTGAATAAATGGGAAAAGAGGAGAGCAAACAATGCATGAAATAATATCAAGAGCTCCGAACAGATTTGCAAGGGATTAAGTGTCATTTTATATATACCTGATGTACTTTATTCACATAATTAAGGACAAGTACAAATGCTTGACATTGTAATTTTATTGAAACAAGTTCTCATACTCTTGTGCTTATTTTGTATTTTAGCCCACCTGAAACCTATGAACCACGTGATCATTAAAACGGTCCCCAATTATATTACAGTATAGATATATATGATAGGATCAAAACTGATAGCATGGACCAGGTGCAACGTTCTATGCTTTTCTAGTAACACCCGACGAGTTGCTCATAAAAGTCATGTCCGGGGTAGACGAAAGAGGAAAGGAAAACTATGACACGTTGAACAGCTCAGTTTTCATGGTACAGAAGGATACACTGTAACGAGTTCATAAATATATCTAGGTGCACCATCTTTTTTTGGAGAAACAACGATGGAGGATGTAAATGAAATCTACACCTTTGTTGACAAACGGAAGAAAAATAAATGATCATGTTTCTTCATCTTGACCTTTCGCACCAACTGGTTTAAAGAGTCTGTGGAAACCAATGTCCAAAATAATGGCAACAAGTCTGTATAATGATGAGGTAGGTTCAGAAATAGGAGTGCCAAGACTTGTTTTGTAAAGAGAGTGTACAAGAATGAGAGCTATAGAATAGAGTTGAGTTTGAATGTGATGAATTCCAAGAGGTTTTTGTATAAAAGGAAGAATACCATCTATTGAGACATCATGCATCTTAGGTGACGTAACAACAAAATTGAAATGTTAAGCTTCCTGCATGCACTGAATAGTGGCAGTTTATGTCAGATGGCCAGTAATCTTAATTAAAAAAGGTGTTTGCTTACCCAGATTGAAACGGAAATATAGTCTATAAAGCACACTCTTTGAAACAAAATTCGATGGGTTAATCAAATACCCTTTATATATTTATTCGACGCGATTTTCAAATCATTGAGTATTCTTTATTTTAACGCAGTTAGATGTTGGTCATTAATGTGTCTTTGTGTGGTTATTTCACTTTTTTTTTAATTATTTTGAAGAAGTGTCATCGTTAAGTTTCCGTAGATTTTATTGCATTTGTTATTGTGTTAAAGACCTTTTGGTGATCTCTGTAAGTATTCATTATTTTGTAGTTAAGGTCTACTCTTGTGTGTGTTGCGTTTCTCCATGTCAGTTCCTTTTTTAAATGTAGGTTTCCTATTTTTTTTTATATTGAATGCTAGTACACCATACCTGTTCACATCCTTTCAAAGGATGAATCTCTTTTGGAGTTTTCATCAACTTTAAACTTTAACTTCTGATCGTTAAACAGTTTATCTTTATGTTTTTTGCATTAATTATGGGTTATTATATGGGTTATTAGTATTTTCCTTTTCACTAGATATAGATTGATCTGACAGTAAACAACTCTTCCATTTACTGAAAATTTTTCAGATATATATATATATATATATACCAATTGACCAATAAAGTATCAATTATTCACGTTACAGCAATAGACATTCACGAGAACAATTGCCATGGATCTTCTGAAATTCATGGACAAAAATATAAAGATTATCATATTTAATAAGCCTAAAATACGATTATCATTGTCTCTTTTCAATTCAATAATTTCAATACGTTGCGACTCATAAACGCAACGTTTCTGACAAAGACAAATACTTGTATGATATGAAAAGTTTATAAAAACTACACGTTTGTCGTGAAAATGGTTCCTACGTATTGTTAAATCAAAAACCAAACAATTCATTCTTTCAAAATGTACATCATGTCATTTTATACATTCAGAATCGTCGATAATTATCGAAATAAAGCAAAAAAACATCGGATAAAGCAAGTACGTTTTGTATGAATCAAGAACATTTGAATTTGATTTTTTTTCCAAAATTCACAATAATCAAAAAATTTTTGGTAAATCTTGATGGCACGTCGTTTTTATAATGACATATGGGAACTTCAAATACATGAAATATGACTAGTCAGTATTTGATTTAATGAATTCGTGTCATATAACTAATAATACGACGAATTAAAGTTTGAGCTCTCATTTCCGTTTGTGCTGAAGATAAATCTTCAAAACCTACCTTTTCATATTTCCATATATATTGTAGTTCATTCAGAATAAAACCATTCGCTTGCAAACTACTTTTGTAGAAAAACCATCAGCCAAAAACAGGACTAATTATCGCAAAAAATGTTTTATTGACTAAGTATGCCCACTGTTATTTTAATATCTTTTTAGTGTTTTCATTGACTAAGTATGCCCACTGTTATTTTAATATTTCTTTGGTGCTTTTCGGTACATTTATTATTAAAACTAGTATTTTTGCATCATCAAAATATATACCTAATGACTATCAATAGTGCTTTCTATGGTTCTTGTTCATTTGTGTCAAAACGGAAGAAGATATTAAAAGAAAAAATCCGATTTTTATTTATCATTGTTTAACCATATTTTTACTAATTTATAACCATATTTATCATTTAAACTGTGCAGATGCGTGTTTATCGGTGTTGTTTGACGTATCCAAATTCTTGACATTATTTATAAATATAGAGGAAAAAGCTAAAATAACTTAATTTGAGATCTTCAGTTTTCAGTTTCATCTCGCTTTTGCCCACATAAAAAACAATTTACAGTTCTGGATTCAAATTATTTTTAATGGTTGTTCACTAGTGTGCCGCCGCTGTCAACCTTCTTTTATCACAAGCGAACCTATCCGTTCAATGGTCAATATTCATGCACGATCAAATCTTTCATCTCAAGTAAATCTTTTATCGATGTACAATACTTAACGTAAAATTTATTCCATGTGTTTAAGAACGACAATTAATTGAGATTTATTGTACCAAACCATTTTTAGTAAGCTTACCATTGATTTTAAGATATTGTTTAATAATATTCAATTATTATAAAGTGAAATACGAAAAAATCTGCCACAATTTGAAAAGATACAAAATGAATTCAAGAGAAAGAAAATCTGCAAATCAAGACAAAACAAAAACCAATACAAAATACTCCATACATCTAAAATTTTACCTATACACATCTTTGTATGAATTATACAAAACTCTCTTAAATGTAATAAGTAGAATAATTTGCCATCCGATGCACCAGAACCGCTAAATTTCTCTGTTGGACGATCAGACTGTTTCTTGGAAAACGGATTCCTCTTTCGAGTTGCTCCTGTGATTGCTCCGCATTAATCAGCTGCATCATCTTTGTCATCAGTCAAATGACTGTAAAGATATTCTTGAAGCGTGTCCCATCCATATATAGCAGCATTTTGGAGGATTTTATGTCGTTTTCAAAATAGCTCTTTCTCGGAATCAACGAATTCAGTAACCGCACTATATGCCTCTTGTTTTAATAATTTTTCAAACCTGGATACATTTTTAAACGTTCAGCATTGAAGTTAAATTGAATTTTGATTCTTTCGTGTTCAATTCAATACTACACCAGTTGATGACTTGATAGTCACTGATTACTGGAAATACTAGGAATGCGAGATTCAAGTGATCAATAATGTTTTTCTTCTGATTTTCTAAAGTATTGTTCAACACTGTAAAAAATAACAATAATGTCCCTTCTGTAGCACGTTCTGTATCAGGATTACGGTATCCGTTGTCGCAAGTAACAAGAAACGTATGTACATGAATATGTACTTTGTACAATAAAGCCCGATTTTACTGACAGAAGAAGGAAACAATGTTTTAATAAAGGTTTTTAGCCTATTTCAATGAACTGCATATTTGCATACCTTCTTCAATTTTTCATATACAGCATTTCAGTTTTTAGTGGGAAATTTATATTTTCGGGAATTTATATTCATAAATATGCAATTTTACTAAATGTAAATCAAACAAAGATAATGCGTCAAACATTAATGAAACCACAGTAATAACAAAGATGTTTAATAAATTAAATCCATCTCTACAAAACTAATAAATAATCAATAAAGAACGTAATGTCCAGTAAACATGGTACCGATGAGGATTTAACTCACTGATGTTGTCAAAACCGTTCTCGGGATAACGGTTCTTTCTCACCCTTATGTGTTCCTCTCGACGCTGACTATGATTAAGTCTTTTGTTCTGATATTTTGTCGTAGATGCTTTGAAGTTTCTTGTTTCTGGTTTCTGCTTAAACGAGAATAAATGAAATTTCGTTAGTGGATTTGGTTTTCTACTTCGGTAGGAGAGGCCTGGAGTACTTTCTGTTTACCATTTATGTATGGATTTCAATCTTCCAGTAAATTTAGCTCTAATGCTAATGAGATTACTATACGACAAATACGTTTGTTTGTTTGTTGCGGTTTAACGTCCGAGCAGCAATATCTCAACTATATTTTTAACATCCGGACCTTCACGGGGCACGACAAATACGTACAGGACAACAGTGTACCGGAATTTGCATTTGTTCAATAAGAACTTTTTTTTGTCTTAGTGCAAGATATCTTAGTGTCTTTTTTCTTGAAAATTTCTCTTTGCTTCTAGTTTATTATCAATACACTCAATTTTTACATGTATTCTCTCTGGCAAATTTTCGTCGAATTTTGTCTTTTCAGAATCTTCTATTCCAATTCGAAAACACATGTTGCTCATTTACCTTTGTTACTTTGTATGTATGATTTTAGTTCTTTGTTGTGTAGGTCTGTTTTCCGTGTCTGGTCTTTTGATTACCGCTATAACCTTGGTTCCCTTGATTACTCTTTTTAATACACATTTCTGAGGAAAAAAAACACAAGATAAATACATGTACGTTTAAAGGTATATGTCATATGGATGTTAATCGATAGATACATGCAAATAACAACATCTTTGAAGACAGAGCGACGAAGTTTCATAGTATTGTATTTCTATCTGGATTTTGTCCAAATAATACGATGGCATGTTTTGTGACTAAGTATGTCATGTTACATTACATTTCCCTCTCCTTTCAATTATTTAAACTACGGTCACAAAACGTCAGAAAAAATAATTCCAGGCATTTATTACAAATCAAAATGACACCACACTCAAGTCATCGATAAATCACCTCTTACACCTACCCCTGGGCGATTCAAAGTAGAAATTACGTTTTTGTCATATTGTGAAAAAAACTATTGTTCGTTGGGTACCAATACTCGTGGTTTTTGTGGATAGTGTAATCCCCGAATTACATGTAGACCATCGATTTACGGTGTTTACCTGCAAGTTCAAGCTAAATTCACTAACAAAATGACCATGCATATCTTCATGATTGTTATGTAATCATTTGTGTAATCATTTTCTTTTGAATTGTGTAAAACAACCGTAAAATGTCATTTGTGAAAGATAACCATTGTTTTCATGCAATGTTCATTTAATCCCAACTGAATTAAAGTTCTTAAATATTATTTCATTTGTAAGTGGGAGCTGGCTTTGTACGTGATATACTTCCAACTATCTGACTTCTTTTCAAAGGACTTTGATTACAACCGTGTAACATCAAACGATTTTTGTCTAAGATTGGGTTATAATTGTGCAAGAACTTGGGAAGCAAGTCTTTTCTTTGTTAGCGGTGTAACTAACACCATTTGTAATATAAAAAAGTAATCCAATCAGTGTTGATAGCTGTTAAATGTTGTAAAGAGAATTATGTTTAAATCTAAGATTGTTTTAATTACTTTCTAATATTACGTTTTTAAGAATAATAAATTGTATATCTTTATGGTACAGACTGGGTTTCAGCCATTTAACGAAGAGCAAATAACTACACTTTCGATTGTTTTTTGGGGACGGGGATTCCATTTACTTGAGAATCCACGAATCAGCACTTTTTAATAAAACCACAAAAATTGGTACCTACGAAAAAAAGTACCGTCATAGAATTAGACTAGAAATAATTTATTTTAGGTGTATGTTATTGTATTCATTTACGCATAGGCTTTGACTTCAAATTTCAAATGATTTTTACATATTTCCATACTTATTCTACTTCGTTTCTTCGTGATGCAATGAAATAAATTTGAACAATTAAATGTCATATTGTGTAAAATCACGGTATTTTTACATGTCACATATGCGTAAATAAAGTGCAATATTTTTATCAATTTTAGGAATAGACGAGATGTTCTTTGATTCTTCAGTCTGAATGAAACACAAATGTACATTGAGTCGGTTATGTGGTGTTTCATTCATTCCGGGAAACGTTTTGAAATATATTAGGATAACCAAAAGATTTGTACAAATCAGATGAATCCGATGATTCACTTGAAATTCCTTTAACAATTATTACTGATAAACGAAGAAATTCAGACTTTTTAAAAGGATTTAAATGACGATTTTTCAGCCTTTGCGAGCCATTTAAAAGGCGAAAAACATTGTGCATAACAAAGGTCCAATTCATTTTGACATATCATCTGCAATTTCCTCAATAAAATTCTCCGAAACAGAGGTTAGTAGCTCCTTCCTCCCTGTATTAACATCTGCAATGGGCACTCCGTCATTTAAATAATACTCCGCCCCTTTATTCAAATAACGTCTAATTATATCTGAATTCCCATGATTTGTTTGATTTAAAACTCATGATAATCTGCTCATTAATGTGTGATTTCAGAAAGTCGTCTGAATATAGGTGAAATTTTGCTGCTCGGACGTTAAACCCCATCAAACAGACAAACAAACATAAATTCAAACCTTTGTACCTAGTATACACGTCTTAAGGACGGACACGTTAAGTTGTCGCACTTGCTGCTCTTTGAATAGCAGGCAGAGGACTGAACACTAAAACTGTCCCTCTCAGTATGTATGGCAAAAGCTGCTAAGTCATGCTCTTTCCACAGCCTGCAAAACTCTAAGGGTTTCTTTATGGCTTTTAACACTTTGAATAACTTCCTCTTGCAGAGGACTCAGACATTTTATGTTCCATCCCAGCTTAAATAGACGTTGCGCCATGGTGGAGGACACCTGTTTACACGTAAGCAATATAGTGCTACATGATTTGTTGGTTCGTATGAAATAAATTATTTTTTGATTTAATAAAATAATTCACTTAAAAATGATTTTCAAGGAGAAAATACAAAGAAATGAGCTCAACATTTTTTATTCTTGGATCATACATTGATCTAGCACTCAATCGGGCGTTATTATTTCCATGCAAATTATGTGATCATGGGCAATAGGAGGCGGGACTTATCCATAATGAGGGACTTGACACAAAATTGCAGAGCATACGTGGCAGAGGTGTTTGTTTGACATAGGAGATACAAGGACCTCTGTTTCGGAGATTGTAAAATTTGTCGGTTGTGACGTTATTTAGTATCAACGCAAACTTAACTATGGAGTTGTACGGTTTATACTGTAACAGTATGGACATTATACAAGCCAACGAGCTTATGAGCTGCCATCGAAAGTCGTAACGTAAAAGTCTTGTACTTTTGTTGTTTTCCTAGTTGACTAGTACTAAAATCAAATAATCAAATATTTTGTTGCCTATTATCTCTGCTGTTTTCCCTATTGAAGTACTATACCTTGCGATAAAACCGGGTAAATGGTCCATATATACAGCGATATAACGCACAAAGGCTGTAATCCAAATACCACATTATTATTTTTCGTCGTTTAGCGTATTGTTTTAACAAAGGAAAAAATTGACTACAAATAAAAAATGTAAGCTGTAGATTTACATACTATAAAATACCGTTTTTAATTATTTTATGATAATCTGGCCATAAGTTGCTGATTCTGATAATAATATTATACATAATCATGCTCGTTAACCTTTTTTTATTATCATAAAATGAAAAAAAAACTGTTTGCGATTTTTGTTTTTTTATGTTGTTTTGTTTGTGGGGGAGGGTTGGTTTTTGTTTTTGGTTTTTGGTTTGGTTTTTTTTTTGTTTGTTTTGTTTGTTTTGCTTTTTTTGTTTTTGTTTTTGTTTTTGTTTTGGTTTTGGTTTTTGTTTTTGTTTTTGTTTTTGTTTTTTTGTTTTTTTTAGTTTTTTTATCTTCAGTGTTAAAATCATTGAAAATCTGAAAATCCTCATGTTCTGCCGGGAAAAAATTGTAAATTGTAAATGCGTCAATTAATGATTCATATTATTCCATTGTATTCAAGAATGTTGGTGACCAGTCTCGTTCTCATTTATGACTTCCACGCTTGAACATACCAAATAATACCTCTCAAAAGTATAAATAAGAGTCTCTCATAATTTCAATTGCGATCAACTGAATTATATTTAAAAACAGAGTTCCAATGCACTCCTTTAAAGGTTTAAAAAAAAATTTGCGAACTACTTGAATTTCACTTAGAACCTAAAAATAATATAACATTGATACTATGTCTGCATTAATGTCTTTTTTCTTGTTGTTTTGTAGTCTGTTTAGATCAGATCACCACCATCCTAACTTGGAATGTTACTGACTATGTAATAGCTCTTACCTTTATAGTTTTCACCAAAATCCGTCCTGGATCCAATTTATAATTATCCATGTTACAACTTATGAAATATGTTATCATATAAATTATCCTTTATTGCAGACAAGCAACTAAACAATATAACATTTAAGGTAAGGACATGTTCATAACATTTGTGTTTTTTTTTTTTTATTTTTTTGTTTTTTTTTTTTTTTTTGGTTTTTTTTGTTTTTTTGTGTTTTTGTTTTTTTGTGAGGGGGGAGTCGGCGGGTTGTTTTATGTGTGCGTTTTTTGTTTTTTTTACACTATAGTTTACTATCAAATCGATATGAAATTTAGACACTATTAATGGTAGTAAAGTTAGTTGTAGTTTAAAAAAAAACACCAGAAAACATTGCTTTATCGATCTACATACGCCATATTTGTATGGAACTAAAGTCCTTCTTCTGTAGAGGTCTGTATTTTGGAGAAAAATATGCAATCTTTCTGAACATAAATCATACAAATCAAAAATGGAAACAAGATGCAAATTGTACGTACACTCTATAGTATATATTTTTTTATCTCAATATTGCAACAACAAAATGAAAAGGTAAGACTGGCTATGTATTGTGTAACTGTTTCAAAATGAGAAACAAAAAGAATATGGCGATGCATGAATCACCTCTTGTGTTATTTGAATAAAACTGCTACTTCAATATTCACATATCTTGAAAATACAAAGCCCAGTAATAACTTTATACATGGAAATTCTAATATGTTCAATGCAAACACTTTAAACCTATTCATTTGTTTATTTGTTTATCAAACTGTTTTATGTTTATTCTAGTTTATGGATGTCATATATGTGTATATGTTGTAGTTTGATAATACTTTGTAGATTTATGGAGATGTAGCTAGTGATGTTATTCTAGATGTGATTGGGTCTCCAACACAAAACAAAAGGCTTCAAATCATGTAAAACCAATGAGGTAAAAGTACTATATGTAGTTTCACTCGTTACAACTGTATGAGTTAAATATCATTTGGTTGGTAATTTTGATTACTGGTAGCAATAATTCATTATATGGAAAATTAATAAAACGACATATATAAATCAATTTTTCTTTTACGCGTCTTGTGGTCTTTAAATGTTGGCAGTCATATATGTACATCATCTTCAAATCTGATTCAACAAAAACACGAATGACCCGTCTAAAGCATGAGACGATTGCCTCCCCATCCAACTTTACAATACAGAGCGACTGTATCAGACATAAGCCATCGCATCCATTGCAATAACTAGACAAACGCCATTTATATCTTGATATTTTTTTGTTCTCTAATATCTGCAAAAATACCAAAATCATCAACAGTGGGTTAATTCAAATGTGTCA
Source organism: Perna viridis (assembly GCA_037379345.1). Taxonomy (NCBI): domain Eukaryota; kingdom Metazoa; phylum Mollusca; class Bivalvia; order Mytilida; family Mytilidae; genus Perna; species Perna viridis. Next base: position 9,363,021 of record CM074515.1, on the reverse strand, counting down.
AAATCGAAATAGACGCCTGAAACCTTAGAGCAAGAAACAAAGACCATCAATATTTACAATGTAGCAAACAGAATACATATATTACATATAAAAACTGAAGATAAGGAAAACGTTACAAAAATAAACTAAAGCGCTAGCAATATTGACAGCCACAAAAAAACGGTGGTGGGGGTAAGCATTTCTTGTTATGTTAGTGTTCAGCCCCATATTGTAAGTGAGTACATGTACTATCCGGTAAAATTCTACAAACAATAATACTGCTCCCTGACATGAGCCATAAAACAGTCTTATTAAAAACAAATCACACTTGGGCGATACCATTTACTTAGTAGCTCAACAAAGTAGCAATGTTGAAATGGCAAAAAAAATGTCCCAAATAGATACATTTAATTTGTGATTATAAAGAACTGTCATAAAACATATATTTAAAAACGCCAGAACATTTTGGTCTTGAGCTTGATATAAGCAATAATTTTTGCAAAAAATAAACATGGTGTCAAGAATGAGCTTGGAGATGTCGAAAGAAATCAAATGTATCTGTGTAATTTCAACAGCCTTACATGATAGTAGAGTGAATTATAATTGTATTTGACAACCGCAGTGAATCATATGACCTAGCGCTTATGACTTGCTCCGATATAATTTTGTTAAAGGAGCTACATAACTCCGGCAAAGCAGTGTCAAGTTCGGAAAGGATTAGTTTGGTAAGACGCGGGATCTAATTAAAGGTATCTTGTCTCAATCGTAAAATAAAACCTTCATTTCGGTCAATCAAATTGTGATATCGACCACAAAAAAAATATTAAGCTGAATTACCCCTTGTTAAGACGTTTATTTGACAATATCCGAGCTTTACAGAGAAATTCTGAGTACAGACAACAGGACCGACAGTAACTGGTCAACTGTAACACCTTTACTTCATAGGCTGGAGATGAGGGGTTCACTGCCACTTAGAAAGAGGAACTTTACAATTGGGGAGTCAAAATCATCTGTTTGTCATTAAGTTTTGATTCCAAACGTCCTGTTTTACCTACGTACAAGTTAAGGTCTATGTATGTGGCAAACAAACTAAGATAATTCTCTTTAATTTCAAGTTTGGTTAGATTACATGGAGGTAATTCTTTATTTATCGGAAACTGCAATTGAAGGACTGGGCGACTCACTTCTCTCTTTGTCTGTAAGAGTAATCAAGGGATCAAGATTCTTGCCGAAATCAAAATAAGGTAATCCATGGACAAAGATCAGACATGGAAAACAACCAAACACAACAAAAAACATAAAGTAACTAAAATAATACATACAAAGTACCAAAAGTAGCAACTCGGACTCCACTAAAAACTGGGAGCATGGACCAGGTGTACCGGTAGGATAAGCGTCCTCTGCTTTTTTACAGACACCCGCCGATATGCTCATTAAAAGTTAAGTCCAGAGTAGACGAAAAAGGAAATGAAAACTATGAAATATTGAACAAATCCGTTTTCATGGTGCAAATGGATACACCGTAACGATCCACGAGCTCATGATGACGACCATAAAACCTCTGTAGTGATCAAGACTTCAATCTTGTAGCAACATACCCCTGTTCCAGAAGCCTAGTTGTAAATAGTTTAGCATGATACAAAAAGTCTGCGTAGTTATGGCATAATGTATGATTTGTGATACGAAAACTCCAAATGCACGTGCTGAAGGGATGTTGCTGCAGATGAAAGGAAAGTCACCACGATTGTATATAACAGTCTCTGTAAAAAATATGGCTTCATACGAATGTAAGACTAGATCAGCTAAGAGTGGTGCACAATTCGTTCTCATAGGTATTCCAGTGCACTTGCCCCCATAACGCGACGAAAAGTATGTCGATCAGAATTAAAGTCCAACATTTTCAGTATCAGTCCATATTAAATTCAGACAGACACTGCCTAATGTAAAGATGACTCATGGTGAAGAAAAACTTCCGAACAAATGAGGGTTTTTTGGGTCTACAATTTGGGATACTTTTGAGTAACAATAGTCCTTTCTGTTCTTAGATCTGCACTTTTCAGAAATTCATACATCGATCTTCCACTAAAATCAACCAAATCAAACCGAATCAAGAACTTCAGCTCTTGCAAATGCCAATTACATACACAGTCTATATAATTTTTATTTCAAAAAGTGTAATAACCAAATGACAAACTTAGACCAGTTTTGTGGTCTTTAACGGTCATTGAGTAACAAATAAAAGTGAATTTGGTGGGTTTTTACATGGATAAATCACCTTATGTCCGTTATTACAAAACCTGTTACTTAACAACATTAAAATTGGAGTTCTTTTTGCCAATCAGTGCGGTTTTATCACAAAATAAGCCTTTTCTCTACCTAATACAACAAGAGCATATCTTTTAGTTCCCTTGCCTGCTTTGAATAAAATCAATGATGAATAAGATCATGTAGAACTGACGAGGGAAAAAATGTATACTTCTGGAAACGAAAAGGCTACTAAAAGAAAGATACTCTTGTAGATCTTTTAAATTTTGGAAGAATCTACAATTGGAAACTCTTTTGACCATCTTTGACTCCGTAAGTTTAGTTGTAAGGGATCGTGTCGAACATTTGGCAGACCCATCAATATAGTTGCCTCTATTTGTCAAGACACTTTTGCCACAAGGAAGAGGAAGAGTCATGTTAGCATCACCTATAGAAATACTGAAGTCTGTTAGCACAGACTTGTGATTGCTCATGATGTTTTCCTTGAATATTACAAAGCGATTATGTTGGGTTACCAAATGAATTGTCTATGACCATGACTACATTTGCGACGTTGACTTGAAAAAAAATCATCACATTTACAGAACTACAACGGGACTGAACAGATTGCCTACAATTTTGATAGTATCGTTGCAGCTCTATGGTATTAAGGTCCTAAGTTCACGAGTTTATTTCTCTGTTAACGGTACGGTCTACTTTAAGAGAATTTGCAATTGTTCGTTTTTCGATTATTTGTACCCGTATACACAGGAAATATTTTTCATGTGAAGCTCATGTTAATCGAGCTTCACGTGAAATTCATGTATACTTCACATGAAATTAACATGATTTTTAAGTGAAATTCACTTAATTTGACTTTCATGTGAATAATTCACGTGATTTTCATATGAAAATTATGACAAAGTTTATTTGCTCAATTCAGGTGAAAATCATGTGAACTAATTTTGCCTGTGTATTGTGCCTCGAATTTGAAATTATGGTTTGAAACGACCTTAGCATTCGAGATAATGAATAAAATCGTGATGAAGATTTGGTGTGTAACAGGTATTGATTTTTGTAGAAAAAAGCATGCTAATTGAGATAACAGGGAACGCAAGTTACACTTTTTTACGTACAAAGCAATTGAGAAATTATATTTGGGAATATAGAATATAGAAAAGTCAAGAATAATAATACAAAATATAACTTATTTAATCATTTAAAATATTAAATGTTGTGTGTTCACTGTTTATAAGAATAAAAGAATAAAACTAGTATTAAGTATGATACATCAAAGTCAATGAATAATTTGGGGATCTTATGAAGAGCATAGTGTCCGTCATTTGAGACCGGCGCCAACGTGCCAAAGTACTAACGCTCATTGATCCCTCCTTGATTTTATTACATACTTAGCTCGTGTGTTCTTTTTCTTTAGATATTTTATTCAGTCCAAATAAGTCTGTAGAAGATACATTAATCTTAAGGATAGATGTTAGTCCTAAACTATCATCTGAAGCATTCATAACATATATATCTTCCACATAATTATATTTTGAAAAAACATTATCTACCTTCTGATGTTTTTCAATGTTTTTGTAAGATAAACAAACAATATCGATGTTCTAGCGATGTTTTGTCTCTAAATGTTGTAGCCTTGCTTTAAATACTTTATGCAACGTGTCATAGCCAAGTCTATGGTACAACAATGCACATCTACCATAAGTAGGGGATTACCCTTGATCTATTAAACACTGATGGTGTTTATGCTCATTGGTTTGATATTTTTTCCATCTTAGGTTCAACAAATTTCATTTGTAATAAATATAGTTTCAAAATACCACACAATATCAATAAAATGTTTAATTTTCAAAGAGAAATTAAGGGATATTAACAGGACCAAGATCAGAAGGCGACCAAGCAGTTCGAGCAACATTGAACCAAAACAACACACATGCACAAACGAAAGTATGTGTGCAACTCCGATTCAACGAAAACCTGAGAGAATGGATCAAGTGCACCGGTAGAGTACGCGTCTTTTGCTTTTCTCGCAACACATCAGAGTTGCTCATAAAATGATACGTCCGGAAAAGACAAAGAGGAAAATAATGACACGGTGAACCAAAAGGTCTCGTGAAGATTTTGTACCTTGAAAAATACACTTGATTTTCTTCAATTGATGGAAGAGTAATCAAGGAAACCAAGGTTATAGCGGTAATCAAAAGAATGTAATCTAGGGACAAAGACCAGACATGGAAAACAGACATACACAACAAAGAACATAAAGTAACTAAAGTCATACATACAAAGTAACAAAAGTAAATGAGCAACTCGGACTCCACTAAAAACTGGGAGCATGGACCAGGTGCACCGGTAGGGCAAGCGTCCTCTGCTTTTTCTAGAAACACCCGCCGAGTATGGAGCTTCAGTCCCAAAAAGAAGAACATACAACTTTCATTGGTCTGTCTCAAAGAGGTACTAACCCTGTGATCATAACTTCTGTACATATCAACCAGAAAGGACGTGTTGACTCACATATCCTAAAGATCAACCAAGATTAACAGGATCAGTAGATCACAAAAAAGGCAGCTCTTCAAGTGCAATCTGGCACAAAGTACTTGTCCTATTTTACTGTCAAGAAGAAAAGAGTTTTGCCATTTTGCTCGTTCTACATTTTAATTGCCAAGTTTTTGTTATGTGTTATTTGTTCGAACAATCTGGAAAACTTGATGTACCATACAGAATATCATACCCTTTTAAACCCGCATTATTACAATCTGAATAGCGTGTGTCTCTTACCGTGTATTATTATTGATTGTTCGGCTTATACAACTTCTGTGGTGACATTTTTTCGCAACAGTTTAAATTCCATGTACATGTTGTGGCGATAGAATTATCATTTGAAGAATTTTAACTGCCACTCTTCATTTAAGCAGTACAGATTTCAACAGTCGTTTTCATGGTTATGTCATAGATTATGTTCTGGAGGTGCTGTTTGTTCTGGCAGCAGATGCTTTAAATTGGAGTTGATATTTTACCATTTTACAATGTCAAATTGCCTCCGAATGAAAATCCATCCAACAGGATACATGTTTTTTTCTTTGTTTGTTTATACTGGCCTGACTGTAACCCATCTATTCTTTAGACTTTTTTACATTTGCTGGTGTTGCAATGTGTTCTCTAATTATACGAACGAATTAAACAAAGGGAAAAACATTATCGAATCAAAATTAAAAAGTGTTATAATACCATGAGCTAACCAGATCTAACTGATCATATCAGTAAATTATGAGAATAAGTATTCTTTTGGGAAAAATGATTGATCAAGTACCTTCAGAGGTTGTATCTGTAAATTGTGGCATACATTTTACTGCCTTACACAATACCATCAGAGGTTGACATATAGAAATCGCTAAACAGTCATAGATGTACATATTTTCATGCTCTGGATTTTTTCGATAATATATCACATGGTTAGTCACCTATATAGCAAATTTTGTCGAGATATCTAGTGCATTGAAATTAGTGCAGGCAGTAAATTGTCTGCCAGAACGGAAAGGGTATTAAAATTCTGCTGATCATTTCTTGTAAACTTTGCAGCTTACCATCGGTTCTACAGTTCCATGGGCCCGTAGGCCTGATCTAATATAAAGCAGCTTACCATCGGTTCTACAGTTCCATGGGCCCGTAGGTCTGATCTAATATAAAGTATAATTATCTCTGTATCAACATCCATTGTATGATACTGTGAAAGTATTATTATTCGTGTGGTACTAATTGTCGTGGTTTTCGTGGTTTAGTTAAAGAAAGAAATTTGGTTCCCAACGGAATAGAAATTTCCCATTCCTTTTAATGGTAGAGGTATCAAATCTACGAATTCAATAATCTACGAACTGACATTTCTCCCTTAAACCACGAAAATTGGTACCCACGAATATAAGAACTTTCACAGTATATGTCAGTAAGATGGCAATTTCTCACATCGCGTTTTAATGATTAAAAACAAGCGAAAGTATTCGGAAATTGAAATTTCAAATACATTAGTTACACATGCCTATGATCAGTAACATATGACTCAAAGAATGGATTTTTGTCTAAAATTGCTTTTTTTTGTAAAAACATGTTTAGATCAGAAATGATAATAAGAATATCAGTTTCATTACAGTTTATCCAAGCACGGCATATGACAGTATACGTTCAAGAAAAGTTCACAAAGAATGGAGCAACATGAAGCAAAATATTACGAATATCATTCTACCAAATATACTGTACCAATGAAGCGAAAAGTTTATTTTTCTTATCTCCCTTAGTCCAATGTGACACGTTTTCTCGAATTGTATACTGCTTGAAATGTCTAAACATCAACACCAGCATAATTAGTTTGTAAAGTTATTAAAGTAATTAAACTCACGATGTAACTACATCACAATATCGAGAGCAAACTAATGAAAACACGACTAAAAGTATATTTCCATTTACTAAGTATTCATGTTTAAAAAAATCATGCTATTTTTTCATTAATAGCTCCAGTTCCTTTGTTGTAGATGTCGTTCATTAAATTGTTTCTGTTCTATATGTAATGTAAATGTCGTTATTTCTTAATCACATTTTTTCTTACACTTTATGGAAAATAAAATATATTGTAGCAGAAGGTAATGATTTGACTAACAAAATTATACCTTCGCCACCGAGGAACGAAAATTCTAAATCGAACCCTAGGTGGTTAGCCAGCAACAAACCGATTCGGTTAAAGATTAATTCCTTTCGCCTCGTCAATTGAATGGTTATTCAAATATCATTACTTACTACAATGTAGGTAGGCCGTCCTACCACACTTCCCCATCGGAAAAGTCTACATTCAATGATGAGCTCTTACCCAATAGCTTAAACAGATATACAAACACCGTAGTTTGGCGCCAAATGTAATGGGAGAGCATGATTTGACTCATAGAATTCTATCTCCGTATCAGAGGATAGAACCTTAGACCGCTCGGTGACAAGCCAGACACAAACCGATTCTAGGATCGGTGGGTTTAAGACATGCATGTTTTTTTACTTTCCCCAGTTTGTCATATTCTTTTTAATACTTACTCTTAAGTTTTGAACTGGAATTAAAACTGGTATGATTAGTAAAATTTGCTTGACAAGTTGCAGAAAATTTCATAACATCATGGAACAAACATAAAACATACCTTGTTGGTTTGATTTAAATGTATAAGAACATGTAATCGGTGGGGAAAATAAACACCAACATTGATTCAATTAGCTAAAAAAAAATCGGTGTCCTATGGAAAATATTTCATATCTTTCTCTATATTAATTATATGTTTTACTTCGTGGGATTGTAGTTTTTTGTAATTTGGACTCACTATATACAACCAAAAAAGGAAGACGTAATATTACGTAATTGAAGATGTTTATTTAATTGATTTAATATATAGGATTTCCTTCACCAAACTTATGTGCCGTTGAGTACATAAAACCACACAAAGGCAGTTGCATGTGTTTTAACCGTGATACTTTGAAAAGCATTGAATAGTAATGCACTTTAAGTTTTTTTAATGCAAAGTTTTGGTTTCTTTAAAATATGTATGTTTGTTTGTTTGCTACTGGATATTATAGTCTTATTTGATTTTTTAGTTTTAATTCTTCATCACTGTTCTTTTTCCATGGAATGAAAGAAATACATGAAAATAAAAAAGTATTTCATACAAATGATCGGATTACTTTAGAAATAGAAAAAAAGTAATGTCCCCGATACAAATTGAAAATCGGAGAATAGAACCTTTTCAACAATAATAGTAGCTTAAAAATGATTCTTTACAGTTGCTAACAAAAACCTAGCACAGTTCAGGGTTTTCGATTTAGTGTCAATACTTCAGAGCAATTGTTTAAAAAATTATTATCCTTTATACTCAGAGTAATATTTAAAATATCTATGCTAAATCAAATTATGTCTTTTTTGTATTTCCGTTGAGGTGTTTTTGTTTTTGTTTTTTGTTTTTTTTTTTGTTTTTTTTTTGTATTGAGTTGTAAGAGAGTAATCAAGGGAACCAAGGTTATAGCGGTAATCAAAAGAATGTAATCCAGGGACAAAGACCAGACATGGAAAACAGACATACACAACAAAGAACATAAAGTAACTAAAATCATACATACAAAGTAACAATAGTAAATGAGCAACTCGGACTCCACTAAAAACTGGGAGCATGTAAACAACCCTACCGTATGACAAAAATAGAAATAAAACATTTTTGATTAAGAAAAAACCTGTTTCACTACGAACGCCTACACCGTTTATCATAATATTTTGGGTGTGATCTCCTTCCATCTGATTATGAGTATACATTTGACTTGCTCATCTTGTGTTTGAAATGGAATTTTTTATTTAAAATCATTAATGATGTCAGTGTTATGGAGTGTGAATATTATTGTCATGCTTTGTGCTTTTCAGCATTCAACTATGTATTACTGCCTTTGATATTTTTTCTATCAAAATACCTCTGCTTCGTGCGGTAAGGACATATACCTTATTACTTGCTCTTACATAATCTGTCAACTGGTTATGTTTAAAACCTGTATTAACAATCTACTGAAATTATACGGTTTAAATGATGACTCCAGTGATAAAAGTTGACTGATTGGAATGTGAAGAAACCAGTTTTAATTGAAGAATAAAGTTTAAAAATAATTGAATCCTCTCGGTATTCTATAGTTACAAAGAATACAACGTGTCTTTTAATTGTCTCTGGATGATTTTGTTTTATATCACATTTTACTGTATTATAATTATTCTTCTACAATCTTTTCATGTAAAAGTGGTTGTGAAAATTGAACTTATCCTTACAAATCTAAAATCAATATTCATAGTTTTATAACAGAGATGTAACCAGATTTGAGTAAATTCTTTAAAATGAAATTAAGTCTTCTATATGAGCATGTATATATATTAGAAAGACTAAAGCACCAAACCAGATAATATTTAGACATTACCTATAGTAGAGGGGATAATATATATTATATTCGTATTCAAAATGCGAGGAAAATACACATAAAAAGACTTTTTGGGTCTACATATGACCCTAAAACATACTTTCTAGCGTCTGCACGAATCATTTACCGAAGTTACTAAACGTGTCATTACTTACACTAATTTATTCGAAATATGAAAAGCAAATTTTTAAAATAGGAAAAACATTGGAAGAGTAATCAAGAGTACCAAGATTTTAGCGTAAATCAAAAAATGCAATCCAGGGATAAAGACTACACAGGGAAAACAGACACGTACAACAAAGAACATGAATATTCTTAACTGATTACTGATTGATTTAGATTCTTATAGAAATGAACTCGTAATATCGCGAATACCGCTAACAGAACAAGACATGCTTAACCTTCTAGGTAGGAATGCTTAATTTGTGTATTTGTTTTATTCTGTTCTCTACTTTGTGTATGTAGATCGTGTTTCCGTTTAGGCCATGTTTCTGGTTGTGTCGTATTTGAATCAAACCCGCTGTTGACGCTTCGGTATTTTTGCTGGCTTTTCTTCTTAATCAAAAAATACTTTCTGAATCTGACATTGTATTTGTGTTATACATGGTTTTTAATATCATTTATTGATATGTTTGCCCATTTGACAATTCGCCGTAGATTGTATTTGTTGTTTTTTTTTAAGTTTTGTGCCAGACATGCTGTTTTATAATTAAATTTAGTACTATGACATCATCTAAGTCCATTTGTATGCAATCTGTGACTAAAAAATACAAAATCTTAAATATTTATCATACAGTGAATAGCATGTTTTATAATATGACACTGATGAGGAAGATGGCTTTTCTTTTCTTTAGAAAACTTGTTTGGAGACTAGACTTGATGAGTATTATATCATGTACCCCTATTTTTTACAATAAAATTAAAACTTTATTTAAGTAGAGTTACAACCCGTGAAGAACTTGATTAATGTTTGTGTCAACTTGACATTGAGGAATTATATTTGTCCATTACAATATTCTTATAGTACACATTTAGTTATTCTGGTATATTTATTACAGTTTGAAAATGTTTGATAATTTAATGTTGTACATGTATAAGTATGGAATTAAAAGCTGACCCAATATTTCATATCTTGTTGTTTGATCTTCATCAAAACTTATAAATGAGTAGAATTTTTTTCAAAAAGTGACTTTTACATTACAAGCGTCTGGACATCTTCTCGTCAATTTCAATCCTACAAGTAGGATTGTTTAAAGATGATACGTCATCTACATAGCGGAACCGGAGATCAAATGATCTTGTTAAACGATGATCCTTTCTTTGATAAACGATGTTCCTTTCTTTGGAATAGATCTGCTATGAAATCAGCCTCAAAGAGTAAAGGAATAGGTCAACAAGTAGAGGAGCACAATTTATTATCGTTGGAATGCCGACCGTTTGTTGAAAAACGCGTCCACCACACTGGGCAGATATGTTGTAGATCAAATCTTTTGAAAACAAACACTTCAGTGTATTTGGTAGATTATTTGAAATCGTTTTTACAAAGTGTGGAGGATCTCTACCAAGTACTACATATCTGTATCTTGGTGCACCGTCTTTTTGGAGTAACAACGATGTTTAATGTAAAAGTGTTGAATAAAACTGTCACTTTCAACTGTATGTAATGAAGAAAATTATTTTCATGTTTTGGCCAAATTTTGTTATCTTAAATGCGCATTTTTTAAGCATTTAAATTTCTACATTGGAATTAAATTTAATCATTTAATTTTTTGGTTAAATAGAATCACAAAAAATATATAATTTGAACCACACAAACAATTGTCATTTCACATAACATAATATAATCTAATTGTATAGTTTCCTTTCTGCATGTAAATAAAATTCTTTAGGTCCCATCAATACTTTGGTCGGTTTCACAGTTAATACTATGTGTATGTTTTCGTAATTAATGATGTTACAATGAAGTTTTCTTTAATGACGTCATAACTTACGAATATTTGTTCGCCATCAATACATTATGATGTCATTCATTATTATCAACTTTACACTCACCATATTTTGTGTAATCGGCCGTTGGTGCATCAGTATTCAAAACTCGCATTTTTATGGTTGACAATGCAGCTTCCCACAATAGGTATAACATAAAAATCTACGAGACGCATGATACAACAAATATAGGATTTTTGTCATTAACTCTAAAAGATTTATTTATGCAGTTCGTTCAAGATATTTTTAACATCAATCAAAGTTCTTGCTATGGGTCTAATCTCAACTATTTTGTAGCCTCAAAATATATGTCAAATTCAACTTAGAATACACCACACAAATGAAAACCCTATTTTCCCAATGCTCCATAAGAATGTTTTTGTTTTTTTTTTTAAATTAAACAGCACATCTCGCTTTGAGAACCCTGCAAATAGTGAATTTGTTTAAACAAGCTATGACATAGGTTTTAAGTAAACATTTTGTGTCTAGACGTTTAAACGTGTAATGATTTTTTCTCTGTGTACAAAAAGTCCCACAAAACTATAAAAAAAGAAATTTATAGAAAGCCAGTTATAACTGGTCATATATTCAAAAAGAACAAAGTAACAACGTTAAATAACAAAACATTGATAAAAAAGACACTATGATGAAATAAAAAATATAAATGGTACCATATATTGCAGTCTATAAGAACAAATAACAAAAGAATATTTCTGTCACATCTAACTACGGAAGCATTTTCTAACATGTGACGTGTGGTCTTTAAAATACGAAACTGTAACGAAACTGGAGATACGTCATACATTATACCTACTGCATTGCAGAAGCAGCAAGTTGTTTGGGACACTTTTGTATATCTTTTTTTTCTAGATTTTTTTGGGTTTTTTTTTTGGGGGGGGGGTAAATGTGTGTATTGCTTAAGCATTTTTATCAACCGAAAAACAGAGATGATCTTCACACTTAGTGTATCTACAGTTCAAGAACGGAAGATAATGAAATTAGAGAGCGCACAACAGTCTAAGACATGTACAATATGAACTTCCATAATAACCCGGAAGGAAAGAGATGAAATTCATTTGTTATATATTGCGATATTCAAAACTCAAATGAAATAAATGATAAAACACATTTGCTTAATATATCGTTTTAAAATTATACAGTAGATATACCTTGGTAATTGACAATTTAGTGTGAGTCACTAAAGCTTCGGCTATTTATGCCAAACAAAGAGTGTTTTATTTCAAAACAAAACTACAAGTTAATAAACGGAAAATATATGAAAAAGGAGCATACCTGTAAATGAATCAAAACAATATTTGCATAACAACTATTTATTCAGACTTTACAGTGTAAATGATGTATTTTGTGAAAGGGTTAAAAATCTAATCACACGACAATTAGACATATTAAAAAGTAACAGGTACCGCATGGTATACAAAGGTGATACAGACAGGTATTGTTGATGATTAGGTGCAAATTGTGGCGAAACTCGACCCTAAAGCATTAAAATGAGACGATGTGGTTTTCTTCCAATATATTTCAGTGATTTGATTTTTGTCAAACAGATACATGTTTGTGCATGGCAATGTTAAGTAGTACATTTACAAACTATTCAACTTTATTGCATTCCTCTTTTCTATCTCTAAGAAATGTGTGTTTTATTTCATAAACAAAGACTTACATCATTGCAATAAGAACTATACTACACTTGATGTAGTCTGACAATGGAAAAATGAACAAATAAGTTGAACTTCAACAATTATTCGTGGAAAAGTTTGTAAAAGTTTACAAAAATGATCTGTGCTACCCCTTTTATAAACTTCTGAATGAGCCTCTTTTTCTGCAATAACTTTTATTTAGAAAAGGATTATTAAATATTATCTTTAAAAAAAACATGAAGAAATTATTACAAGCAAACCATCAGCTTAAGATAGGCGACCAAATGAAAAATAAAATAAAACTTTAGCAATAGTAATCAAGAGAACTAAGATTCTGGCGTAAATCAAAAGAATATAATCCAGAGACAATGACCAGAGATAGGTAGAGTAATCATGGGGACCAAGATTCTAGCGGACATCAAAAGAATGTAATCCAGGGACAAAGACCAGGTATGGAAATCAGACACAACAAAAATATAAAGTAACTAAAATAATACACACAAATGAACAAAAGTGAATGAGGATAGGTAGGGTGAGCGTCCTCTGCTTTTCTAGAAACATCCGCTGAAATGCTCATAAAAAGTCAAGTCCGGGATAGAAGAAAGAGGAAAGGAATATTATGACACGTTGAACAAATAAGTTCTCATGGTGAGGATGGATACAACGTAATGATCCGACGAGTTCATGATGACGACCTTTAAACTTCTGTAGTGAGGACTTCAATTTTGTAGCAACATAACCCTGCTCCAAAAACCTGATTGTTAGAAGTCTAGCGCGATACAAAAAGTCTGAGTAGTTACGGCAAGCTCTGGTATAACGTATGAGTAATGAAAACTCCATAGGTAGGTGCTAAAGGAATGTTGCCACAGATGAAAGGAAAGTTGACAATTCTGATTAAAAAGTCTTCACGTTTGTCGTAAAGTTTGGTCATTAGTTTTCCTTTATCATCGATCCCTAAGTGTAGGTCTAAGAGGCTGACTTCACGGTGTCTGTGGTATCCTTTATCTCAAGTTCTTTGGGGTAGATGCGATTATCAAGTCCGCAAAACTATAACACATCATCTATGTAGTGGAAACTGGGATTAAAGGATCTAACTAAACGGTGTTTTTCTCTTTCTTATCAGATCAGCCTCATAAGAGTGCAGGGATAGGTCAGCAAGTAGAGGGGCATAATTTGTTCCAATTGGAATGCCGATCGTTCATTGAAATGCGCGTCCACTTCACTGGACAAGTATGTTGTCGATCAAAAATTGCAACATTTGTAAAACATCTTCTGTATATTTGGAAGATAATTTGGAATGATTTTTACAAAATCTGAGGAATCTCTTCAACGAACTATATAATTGTATCTAGGTAAGCCATCTTTTTTTAAACAACGATGTATAATGTTTTTGAGTCGGGAGTATGGGGAATAGAAGTATAGTGTTAAAAAATCATAGGTTTTAAAGCTATTATATCCTGATGATAAAAATATAGAATTGAGGGTCTCCAAAATATCTTTCGAAATTTTCAGAATCCATATGTAATTAATACCACTACTAGAAAACAGACACCCAAAACCAAGTACATAAAATAATACATGTATACAAAGTAACAAAAGTAAATGTGCAACTCGGACTCAAATACACAGCCTAACCGTGAAAACAGAAACCAAAGACGATTATATACACAATGTCGCGAACACAACTATATGTAAAAACATACATATAAAAACTGAAGATCAGGTATATAATGAAGGGCAGTAACAAAAGTCCGTATATGATTAACTGTTTATTTAAGTTGTGCTTAGTTTGTGCGTATTTTTTTCATTGTTTAATTACAGAATATGAAAAAAATGACCGTAAAATCTGACATTTTTAACATTCTATCTATTGCCAAAACCAAAGTACTTTAAATTCATTTTACAATGTAACAAAAGGCAATCATTTAATGACCAGTATTTTAAAGACACACAGTATTTGCGTATTCAACAATTCACCGAAATAAGAATCCCATGCAATTCATGTGCCCGGAAACTGTTCTTTTTTATCAAACGGTTGGGAGCTCCTGTCTGCATTTATTGTCATTTATGGAAGACTGGTATTTTAGCATTAATAAAATCTGATTAGTTTAGAATTTGTTAAGGACTTTTATTATAAGTTTGAAAAATTTCATGGTTCAAAAACAGTTCAAGGTTGACAGAATGAGTTCTATTGTTAACTTGTGGTGCACCCATTATGAAAGGCAAATCAAACGAATTTATATATAATGTTACTCACAAAATTTTCAAAACGTGCTTTGTCAATGTTAGAATTTACAACTTGCAAGTAAATTTAGTTTGGTAAATAATCAAAATTCAGATATGGTTTCATTGTTACGTACATTTGTACTACAACATTTTGATTTTTAATGTATGGTATCTGTGTTATGTGCCAATAAATTTACCATTACATATAAAACAACCCTCCTGCAATTGCATTATCAACCTCAAATTGAACTGGAATATAACGGAAACTATCGAGTCGACGGTAAAAATCTTTATCTTACGTTTCATGTTAAAACAAACACGGATAGTGTTAAATCACATGATGTGATTAACAGCCACTAAATGTCAATTGTCCTTAAAAGTTTATTTCAATAAATATTTAACAGCATATCCAATTTACCTTCAGCTGTCCAAATCCTTCTATTTTGCTTCAAACATTACAACGAAAAAACATTTTAAAGATTAAACAGTTTCCCGGCAAATTTTACCACAAAATTAATGGAAGAAAAATATCAAAAAATATCGGTAACAAAAAAATCGGTAACATGTAAAGTACTTTAACCCGTCGCATTTTTTTCGCCTGACCCTAGTCAGGTATTTCTGGCCTCTGTATGTATTGTTTCTATTTCACTTTTAGTTTACTTTGATGTTGCTGGAGTATTTGGGGAAACTATATCGTTGCACCCATGTATAATGATGTATAATGTAGTTTGGGGCCAGCTGCAGCCAGCCCTGTGGATTGGTTGTTCTTCGTCATTCAATGAAGACCCATGGGTCACCTTGAGTCGACATTTTTCTTCCCGGTGAGGCTGTTAACTCTTTGACATATTCACAATATCCATTCTCGCTTTATAAATACTCGCTTTTCGAAAATACATATCCCTTGATAACATTATCAGCTTTGAGAAGACATAAATATAGTCTATCATAGGGAGTGAGGATAGTTGCTTGATCTCGTAGATAGTTTGCAATAGCAGTCCTTCTATACAGATCTGATCTATGAGGAGATCTACAAATTGATGAAAAAAAACAAGAATAACAAACAAATAACAAACAAAAATTCAAAAAGAATTTGTTCATAGTTATTGTTTGAGAACATAAACAATATTTTTTATCAAATAAAGGTACAATTACTGGTATAACTCATAATCTTTTAATACAAGAATTGAGAGCATAAAAAATCTAACACAGCCAAAGACATAACAAAGTGAAACACCTTTACTGATGAACTCAAATAACCTAATGGAGGTGACAAAAAGAAGATATATATGAAAAACATGAAATTGCGGAGAAGAGTGTATATAATTTGATTGAGTGCGACAAATGAACCATCGTATAACCTTTATAAAAAATAGTAAATACAAAAAGAGAATGCATTTTCACTTGAAAACTTAAAGTCATAATTTCTAAAGCAATTATCTTAGCCTCAATGAATACATTTTAAGGTTGTTTAAAATATGTACTGTGAATGTGCAAAGTATAAAAAGTCATAAAAGGCATTCGTATTTGAGTTCAATAAATCCTCAATCACTTGACAAATGTCAATCAAAAAACTACATAGGAAATACTACTGAATTACAAATTGGTTCGCTGACCGTAAAACATTACAAGTAATGCCTAAAAAGACAATAGTTATAACAAAATGCTTTGTTCCAAAATTATTTATCACGGGAGCATTCACCAGTCTAATCTAGACTTAAATGAATAGCAATTAAAACAAACAATCGATGTAATTGTGTCGTATAGGGTTGCTCATTCTTTCTTGTACTACCACATATATCTGATGCTCTTATTTTGAAGGAATCAATTCTTTCAATTTGACTTAATTTAAATGTTTTAGATCCTGCTGCTGTACACTTGTGGCTTTTGACTCAGAAATAAATATAAGATTTTGTATTAATTTAATTTATGCCTTAATTTGATCAAACGCCTGTACTGTATGTCATCAGCTTCTAATTCCAAATTATCTGTAAATTATAAAACATTCAACCCTATGAGGAATATTTGGTCTGCCATGTATTATAAAGCAGTGTATACACTATGGATTTGTTAAAGCTGTGTAATTAAACACACAAGATCATAGTTGTACCAGTACAAATATTTCTGTAACAAGATTCCTGGTGTCGAGCGACGTGATTCAAAAGTATGTTTGGACCGTATCCACGTTTAAACAATTACTCCATTATAGCAATCGAATGCACACACCTAATCTGTATAGGTTTTGTAAACACAGCACATTTCAAAGCAATCAAGTGTGAACGTTTTTTTCGAATGTTCAATTTTTCGTAGGAGGAAGCTTTTTGTTGGGTGGATAGATATAGGAAGGTAGGTGTTAGGTAGTAAAAAATTGAACTAAGATTTTTTTTTTTTAGAGGGTGATTGTACTTATTCTTTCTTCTCTTTTGATTTTCTTAGTCATGAAACTTTAAAAAAAAATAATAATAAAACGCACATGCATAAAAATGTCTCCCTTCTTATTAATAAATATTTGGGTCTATGTGAAACATAAAAACAAGCTTTATATGTCGATTTTACGTACTAGAGAATAGAATAAAACATGTCTTATTCTTGCCAATAGCTTCTACTGTGTTTTATTAAAGAAGATGACAATTTTTGAATCATTTTTACCTATTTGAAAGTTATTATTATACTGACATCATAATTTGCTCAGTGACCGTTTTTTTTAATAGGTGGTCGGTTCGTTACTCGACTTGTCTTGCTTAGATTGCAGTAGTTACTCGGTGAAAATTAACTTTAACACGTTAATCGTGAAGGCCACTGTAAAATTTCAATAAAGATCAAATCTAAATACAGAATATCAATTTCTACTGGCCATTCAAACCTTGCATTTTTTCTTATGCTGTTTTAAAGGCATTTAAACAGTCTATTTATCTATAAAGGGGTGAACGGTATATATCTTATTCAGCCCAGACAATAAACTTCGTCAAATAAATATGAAGTAAAATGTATGCTTGTTCTACCACTTACTATGTGGTGTAAAATTTGAATATATATCAACATCAGATTACCATGTGCAAACCTGGCAGTTTGATTACAGAAATCATCGAAAATTACCCACAAATGATACTTTGTGGTGTCATCGTGATACGTTAATTATGTTACGGCTCCTACATCTTTTAGGTTAGCTTTAATCATATCTTTGACATGAAAATTGCCAATAAGACTATTTGGTTGAAAAGTTATTTTTTCACTAAATAACAGGACTGATAATTCGTATAAGAGAATGTATATCTATGTATTAAAGTGTTTTATCCACATTTTTGTCGGTCAGTTTGTTGAAATCCTCTATGAAATATATTGAATGCAATCTTTTCAGATACTTTAAAAACAGCGTTAATAATGAAAATGTCGCGGTAATGCAAGAGAAATAAGAAAATGAATACTGCATAAGATGATATTAAAGATCAATTAGAAATTCTAATTAAAGAAAAAAAATGCATGGACACTTCGAGAATTAAAGTCTTGTATTGTGTGACGTCTCTTATTTTATTGTGGTGGCTATGAAGTCTGTGTGTATGTTATTTTTTCATTACTCAAACATTTATAAGTCATATAAACCTTTAAAGTGAGCATTCCTCAGCCAATATAACAGGTTGTATTAGATTGCCAGAGGTAAAATTGTATATTTGGAAGGTCATGTCTCCCTGACCATACCACACATGTTTCAATGGAATTTTAATGTTGATAACATCTAAATAACATTTAATATCGTAAAGAAAAATGTTCGTCTAGAAATGTGTTTGTGCATTTCAAGTTGATCAGAAATGCACTGTGAGTAGATATATTGCATTGTGTGAAGAATGAGGATCAATAATATCAATAATATTGGAATAACTTTTTTGTGTTTACCTTGATATGGAAAGAAAGCTCTGCATGAAGTTCAATTTATTTGGAAATTATAAGGGTGCATGATTGGATTGTTTGTTGAATGGGTTTTAAAGAGAAATGTTTTCTGTTGTTCCATGTGTTCTATAATTCGTGACAAAATGCAGTTTTGTTGTTTTTGTTTTATTATCTAAAATCCAATCTGAAAACAGATTTCTGATTTGGATTATCACATTTTGGGCAAATCATTTATGAAAATGTTACCATGTTCTACCAATTTTATCATTATTTACATTTATATCTGCTTTTGAGTTGCAGTTATGTTAACCTGTGTCGTGTTTGTCCCAGTTTGTGGGGTGGGGTTAAAGACCTTTCATTACTAATCTCACTTTTATTCACTACTTTTTAATCGTTATTTTGTTATTCTTTAATTAAATTGAAAATTCCGATGAACTATTTTGATCACAAGACGCGACCTCCTATTGGTGATTTTTTGATCAAATTAATTGATTTTCTGTCCTCCGGATATTGACAATGGGTAGGGGTCAGTTATGTCAGATTAACATGCCATTAAGTTGCTTAGATCTATGTTATAAATTCGAATATCTAAACATTTTTTTTAAATAATCTGTTTATTTCAATTTTAAGAATGTTTTGACATTAGCAACTTTTTTTGTATTTTGGCATCCAGTTTCAGACAATAAAATCGAAATGGAGATAAATATAATAATCAAAAAGATAATAAAGTAGTTCTACAATTCATAGAGAAAGAGAGAATTAATAGAGAGTAAACGTCCCGCCCACTAATGAGGTAGTAAGTGACGGTAATTAACAATTCTATCGCATTGCTTATTTTGGAGGCGTATATGTCTATAATTGTTCACCAGTATACCAACTACATTCAATGTGACAGTGTTCCCTCAGGTGGATATATACGGAACATTATAATCCCATTTAGAAAGGCATAAAATTATGGGTAATATATCCAGCTAGATTGTCGATCGTGATAAAAAACAGTGGGACAAACTACTGAATACTACATTTTCGCTTGAGCAATAACTGTGGAATACTTATTTGAATGATTCAAACGATACTCTCATATTTGCGTGTAGGTTTAATTACCATTTTAGGTATATATAATTACATCGGCAGCTAGGGTGGTGATCGTTCACCTAAACCAGTTTTGTAAAATGTTTGCCTACTCATTTTGTTTGAAAGAATTGAAAGATCAAAAAGTATGTTGTGCTTAATTATATCTCGGAGACAACTAAGTAACATATCATTTAACTCGATCACAGCTTTAGGCTCCGATAGGTACTAAAACCACGAAACACTGTATCAACTATATGGGGCTTTTAAAACACTTTATGTTTTTATGTTACATCTGATTCATTTTACAATTAAAATGAATCTCAATTTGAAATTCAGATTTACTGACCAAAAACTTTCTGAAAATAGTCCGTTATTCAATTTACATCTTTATAAGATTTGAAATGTTTTATTGACAAGAGTGCATTATGTACTTACTGTATTATTGTCCAATTGTGATTTCTCTTGTTCAGTATGTTTTACTTTATGTTTATTCATGTGGTTATAATAATATTAGCACGAAATATTTAAATATCTGTGAATACAAATTGACCATTATGATTGTCCATTACGGTGTCTAAACCTTTGGTCGTGTTGACCATGCTTGGGGATAATCAGCGTGTCTCTATTAACTGTTTGCTTGACTTTATAATCGTAGACAAAATATTTGAAAAGATAACTTATGGTTACTAAACCTCTTTGTATTATTCACATAATAACATCATAATACGATTATCCTGAACGGGCTTACTATAGAGTTAGAATAACAGCATGGTATTAAACTGCTGAAGCGACAAAAAGTGGACCACCCATTTTAGTACAATCACGAACCTATATATTGAACTAATGCCAGAGGACTAACCAACGTCTCGTGTACTGACTAAAAACTACTTTTATTCGAGTTCTTTGTTCATTTTAATTTCAAATCAGTTACAGCATTTTATTTTCAATTAGATACATTTAAGACTATTTACGACTGATTGTGATGATCTGAAAAATACCCATGGATGGTTTTGAGCTGACATTTTTCATCCCGGTTGTTTTTGTCTCTGACATATTCACCTTATCTATTCTCGTTATATTAATGGAAATGTTCGAGTTAACCTTAGTTATGATAATTACTCGTTAAATTCTGACTGTTACATGTTCCCTGCATCATAAACTTACTTTACTGTAAAAATCAAATGTAAAAGAATGTATTCTACAAAACTCATATTACCACACTTTTAACCCCTATAAAACTTTTGGGTAACTTGCTGGTATTGAATTTCAAGCTTTCATTGTCGTTTTAAATATTTCCCCTAGTTTTTAATTGCAGTTATATTGCTTTTTGTAAATATTTCCTTTCTTGCAGGGATGAAATAAAGTATTGTGTTGCTATAATAAATCTTAGATGTTATTTCCTACGGTAGCTGTGTAGTGTAGTGTAAAGTGCCTTCTATAATGCGTTGTAAGCAGTTTCATACATGTAAATTGTGCATTTTAAAACACCGCGCGCGCGCGCGCGCGCGTGTGTATGTTGGAAGATTTTGAGAAGTTATAGCGTAGATTTTAAGATAAAACATACTCTAAAACATTTGTTGAAATGATTCAACATTCTTGACACTTTTCATTCATATGAACATTAACATGTTCAATTTCTTGTGTTGTTCTTGTAGCTTGTTTGTTGTACATTTGGTACTATTCATAGGGAAAAAAATATTTCTTTATTCTTTTTCGTGTTAATATTTAAAGATTTTTTTTACAAATTGACGTGATGTGTTCCGAAATAACTTACTAAGTCATGATTGCTGAAGCATACGTATAAGGCGTGAAATGAAATATAATTCGTGGTTGGTTGATCATTTTGCATTACAAAAGTTGTTCGACAAGTTCTTCATGTAAATTTAGAATAGCTTTGCATTGAATCAGTCAATAAATATTTAGTTTGATCAGGTGAAAATAGCTTTATAGTATATACACCGGATCTATTCGGGAAACTGTGCCATACCTAGGAACTTTGCTTGTGTATGATTTTGCTTTTACTTCAGACACGTGACTTGTATTTAGAAATTGTATACATAAATATAACTACTAGAAGACATGATACACATATAGGTCGTCAGGTTCAATATCGAATATTTCTCATATAACGATGAGGTGTTATTTTTATAAAATCGCTTAAAATACTTTCGATTTCATAATACATATATTTCAAGTAGTTTTCCTTGGTGCTTTTATATATTATAGACTTAGGGACAAAAAAGAAGAATCATATGTCAAATAAATAACAATTTTGAAATTTAGTTTCTTTAAACAGTTGAATACCTTAACGTCGTTGCCCTTGAAGGTAATGCTTCACATTTTCATCTCTCGTTTACGGGAACCTTGATAATTATTGTGTATCGAATTAAAGTGCCTTTTAATGTGACATTTTAATAGATAGCTTTAAAAGATGGAAACTCTTAATTCAAATTAACAAAGAAAACTGTTATGGGTCAGTGATTACAGCCGGACTAGCGAGAATAGGATACGGTAGCTAAGTACACCACACTACATTAACTTCAATTTCTATACACATTGGTTACTGATAATATTCTCGGTGTGTTTTTGGTGTTGGTTGGTTGTTGATTTTACCTAGTCGTCGGATTTTTTTTTCGGTTTTTCTTTTTTGTCCTTTTTATTTTAGAAAACTTAACGTGCCCGTGTTTAATTATACTCTTAATAGTAAGAGTAATATCTAAGTAATGATGACGCTTTTTACCTGTTTAAATTGCATTACAGAGCATGTATTTGGGCCAATATTGTATGAAATTTGTAGGATTTCTAGTTGTTGCGCCAAATAAAGCCGAATCGATATCACAATGATGTTTTACCTTGTTGTGTGAATCTCTATACACTTTCAATTTGACATTGCTGCCCAAGCTAATCACTTAGGCATAAAAATCGATCGGATTTGGTCATGGTGACTAGCTTTATGTTTATCCATCTTCATCTACCTGTACCAAATATATAATAAAATATTCATTCTGATCTATACAGTACGCTGTATAGTCTCAATAAATCGCTTTATAGTCTCTGGCGTTTATTTAAAGGTGAAGTTGGAATATTATAGAAGCTTTTTCAAATAATATATTACCTTCCCCTGTTTTCATTGATTTGGCGGGACCTGATCAAAATGTTAGTACTTGTTTCGTCACTCTACTTGATATAAGTAGTGAATTGTTTTTCTGAGTTGTCAAACCTATAAAATATCTGATAACCTAAACCGTGTCATTACACAATCTCGGGTTTGTTAAGACCTCGGGTTGGACATGTGCAGTCTAAAACATCTACCATGAAACAACAAGATACCCTCTAGTCATCACAATTAAATGTACCAATTTGTAATTATCAATTCTATCTAAGTGACTTCTAAAACTTAGCCTTCAGCTGAAAATTTAACTATGTCTATATCTTCATTAAATATCGTACATGTACTTTCGTTCAGCTTATTTTAAAATATATTTTATCGGTCACCAAGACTTTTTTCTTTAATCTTCGTTTTTGAAGGCTATGTATGCATATAATAGCTACCTAAACTGAACGATTTAGATAGCCATTTTCCATTTTTTATAAGTTTCATAATTAAACATTTGATACATTTCCACTTTATAAACATGTTTTTTTCTATATTTTTTGAGATTTTGTTGTTCTTCACACTTGTATTTAAAGACTTCTTTGCAATTCAACATATTCCTTTTAAAACTTGATATCCATTTCTACGGGAGCTAATTTATAAACGTCTTCTTGTGTATATTGTTATTGTTTACTTATTCCGAAGAAACTAATCAATGATACAATAAAATGAACCTACCAACTGTTAACTTTTTTTTAATTGTGTATTGAGAAAAAATATACAAATACACCCTCTACTGTCAATGAATAAATTAACCCGCACATTTATCTGTCTCATCAAATATTTCCTTTTAAATTAAGAAGTCAGCCTTACTGATCAGAAAAGAACCGGTTTTTGACGTCTTCTATAGATAGAACCACCGATTTACAGTCGGTTGGAGCGCCGGTTGGCTCGAACCACTTTACTTTACGGGTAAACTACACTTTGCAATCAATTGATCGCTATGCTTTACTGGAGACTAGTTAAATAGCTTCTACCTTTGGTTTTGATGTGGGAGGAACCTTTCAGGGTGGATAGTTATATAATTTGCTTAAAAATAAAGTAAGTTCTATGAGGTGTGTCATTCAAGATCTGTTTTTGAACTGAAAAGGATCTATTTCCACCAGATTACGGTAAGGATTTTTATTTTCAAAGATCCTCTATATTCAGTGGTACTAGTATATATTAGTATATCAAAACTAAGTAAAAATACAGTCTTGTTCCCTTTAAATTTTCTCAAATCGAATTGCTTGTTGTATTCTTATCCCTGTCTTTTTTTTTTTGTCTCCATGCTCTTGGGCATCTGTAGTCTCACAATATACACACATATATATATTGGGACGTTTTTATTGATTTACAGAAACATGACAGAACTACCTTGGCAATGGATAAAAAAATCATAATATTTACCGAGAAAACCGTTACGTTCTATCATGTTTTTTCCTGTTCTAGACGTTCGCTAATTACTAGTATTTACAGTATTTCCCTTTTCGTAGCAACTGGTGTTTGGTATGATGATTTTTTAATAATTGTTATCGTCAAGATAAGAATGCCAGTTTCTTCGAGTCGTTTCCTTTTTGTTGTATTGTGTTAAATATGTAACTAAGTGGCAGCATTGTGCAACGAATATAGGTCATTGGTGTAAATAAGTAGCTTTATGTTACTTTTGATTTTTCAGGGAAAAGGTAGTATTTTTGACAACGTTTTGAAACTTTTACCGATATAGTTCGAGTCATGCAACTGAAGGATTAGCAATAAGGGTGTTGGTGATACGCGTGAATGGCTCTAACGAATCATCAGCACTCTGTACTCTGATATGGCTGATTCTTATTAATGAAATTAAAATAGACATTAAACAGGTTTATTTAAATGGATTTTATGCATTTTTTTAAAGAATTAAGTGGGCATGTCAAGACATTCAATCAGATAGAATTCTTTACGATCTACCTAACCATAAAAAAAACTTTCAAAACTTGTCTTTACGCCTAATATTTTATGTCCCACTTCAGATAAAATTATTAGGAATTATTTTCTCAATACAACCGACTGCATAATGAAATATATAGTTGAAATAAATAGTTGATACTTTTCGTAGTAAGGGAAATAGGTATTTATCCTCATTCGTCGATGCCACGCCCTACCCATCATGAACTATTTTGCTCAGTCGACTACTCTAATATTAATTTGATGTCGTTGATATTGTTGTTGAACATTGTTGATATTGTTGTTGGACATTGTAGATGTTGTTGTTGTTGATGGTGGTACTTCGTGGTTTATTTGTTAAGTCTTTGTTTGTTTGTTTTGTTGGATTTTTTTTTATTTCACTGAAACTAAGCCGGAGATTTTTTTCACAAGATACAAAGAAAGAAAATTAGTCTAATGTCTGTGATTGAATGAAGAACGATAAATAATTTATTTACCACACAGCAAATTAACTTGTTGACAAAAAAAAACTTCTCTCTGTATTAACCAGGGGCGTAGCTGCCTATACGCAAATACGCAGTTGCGTACTTTCGGAAAAAGTAACAAAAATAAAAACACACATTTTAAAGATGAAATAAAGGTTATTTATCACATATGCATACCATGAACGTAGTATAGGCTCTGAAAAACTGGCACCAAAATCGTTAAAATTCAGGAGTTTCCCTCAGGGCTTTGCATTGCCGGACTCACTGGGGGCCTTGAGCGACCCCCCCCCCCCCCAAGACCCCTCGCCGTAATTTTGCGTACAACTAAAACAGGCCTAGCTACGCCCCTGTTAACGAACAAGTCCTGTATCTATATATAAGATTGAAAACCTCCATGGACAGTTGGATTTTAAAAGCTTAAGAAAGTTTCAAAGCTAGTCGTTCTAAAAGTTTGAATTGAGCAGACACTTTTTATAATTTACTTTATAAAAAGTCATGAGTGAGTAACCGCCACACGTGGTCACCGCCTCTCCAGTCAGCGCCCAATCCCCTCTCCCTCCTGAATGCGAATTTTTTTATTCGTAACTGCCGTAATGGTACTTGCCATCATTGTGTTACTTTCATTACTTTAAAAAAATAAATAGGTATGAATGCGAGTGGACTTTTTGTGTGACAAAATGGTCTGTATATGAAAAATTTGTAGTAATTCTATAAATAATCGACTCGTTCCCCTTCCGCTTATGTACCCCAGCAGACGAAAAACAGCTCCGCATGCACTAACTTCTTATAACTGTCATCGGACATATTAAGATGAAAAATTTGGTAAATAATCATTCAGAGCTGAAAAATGACCCACTAAATTCACAATACGCAACAGTTTTTCCATCATTGAAGAGCGTGTTGTGACTGCAGAAGTTCAATTGTGGTGGTTGACAGTCGCATTCACTTGGTCTCATTGGCAACCATGATGATTGGGGGTTTTTACGGTTTTGACTATCCTTACGGATCTCCCATGACCACCCCTTACAGGAATTTTGTTAGTAAATGTCTGTAAATAGTAGGAGGTAGCAGAGCCTAGCCTTTGGGATATCCGACTGAAGAGCTCAGTCAGTCAGAGTATGACTTACTAGGGGCTAGGCTGCTCAGTTGATGGCTGGCCTACTCCCAGATCCCATGTGGATCTGATAGTGTTTCCCCACTCTAAATGTTTGGGAGTACCTCAGCGTGTAGAGTGATTGGCAACCATACAACATCTCCTATTTTTTTATAACAATCTCTAGACTATAGAAAAATGTCCAAATATAAAAGGAAATGCCAATTTCTTAAGGATCATATTATTTGGTTTAATATTGGTGGTAGAAGTTGAACATGTAAGTACAAGTTTAGATGTACTATGCAGAAAATTGATGTTGTGAAATGATAACCAATCTGCCTAGTTGTTCCACATACTCAGAAATGAAGCTGGCTAATTCTACATTCAGGTTGTTATTCTCCTAAGAAACAATTCGTTAATACAGTCAACACTAACTTCATTAATTGTGGAAAGTTCTGCTGGATGTTACTCCTTTCAGATTGAATTCAGGCTCTTGGTACTTCTAATGTCATTCACTTCACTCAGCAACTTTTGTTGCTTGGTCGTTAAAGCCCAATAATCAATCAATCATTTTCTAACACTCAAGTCAGAGTTTTAAATCTGTGTTAGTTGGTAAAACACCATGCCACTTGTACATGTACTTATCCATGGTGAAATTTGAGTGTTGCGCCCACCCATCTTGGACATCGTATATTCCAGTTGTTAATTTTGTACGGAGACTCACTGACCTTGCTGTGAAATTATCCTAGCAAGGTGAAGTTAATCTCATTGATCTCCACTGACATTATGGACATTAGTATCCAAGCTCCCAGGTCACTGACCTCCAAAATTCATGGAGGACCCCTAAAAATCGCAACAGGGGAGTCGGCAGGACTTGTGAAAATTCTTTATTCAGTCGCCAAAATCTATACTATTAAAATGAGTCTGTTAACAGACTACTGCTTAACTGTGACGACTGAATTTTTCAACACTGTAGTAACAAAATGCACATACATAGTTTTTTGTTTCTGTAGTCATAACATCCACCATATTTAGCTTTCAAGGGTCAGAAATATTAAAAAAAATCTTATTCCCTTAATTTATTTGCAACTATAACAGCTTGAGTGACCTTTGAGCATGGCAAACAGTCTTGATACTGACTCTGGCACCTGTTACTGATTTCCTTGATTTATGAAAAGTGAAAATACATTGTGTATTGTGTGTCCCATTTAGCCCAGGTGGAAGATGCATCAATGATAAATATTTTTGTTCAGAGTACCTGACTTTGACTGCTTTGAAGTAAACAAGATGTTAAGAAGACTTTAAATTGAAGTAACAAAATATTTCTAAGTTGCATAAGGCTTGCAAATTAAGATAATTTTCTTTTTGAACTGTAGTAGTTCCATATATTTCTTATTCGAAATTGCATGTGTGATTATTGATCATATTTATTTATTTTGCAGAGAAAGACTCAGAATATATACCCAAGGAAGTCCTGCTTTTTGTACCAACTTGGGAAGCAGGATGACGATGAAACCTGCAACACCAAGCATACTATCTTTTCTTTTCGTACTTATAAATATAGTTCCACCAGTCTTTTCTCAAGGTATGTAATTTTCAAATATGATAAAACCCCAAAACCTTTTTTTTTCAATTATGTCAAGCCTTTTAGTTTTAACTTGATTACAAAGGTACAATACCAAATAGAAAATTAAAAGTTCAGACTGTTGGGTAATGAATCTTATCTGTATTAAATTCTTTTCGATACTGAAAAGGCATGGCTTAATTTTCAATCCCTTACATCATCAAAGCCTCACTCTTAGTAGCTCTAAACTGAACATAGTTTGATGTTCAATTTTTCAGTTTTGTGTTTTTTATTATTTTTATAATTATTTGCTGAATTAGCATACAAGTGTTGAGGTTTTAAAAATATATTGCATGATTTTCATGGTATAGATATGATTTCTTTTACTATATATATTTTATTTATTTTATTCATTATAAGCAATTTACAATAGTTTTAGCCTGAAAGTTGCACATGAATTTTTATTATATATTTTGTTACTTTGTATATATGATTTTAGTTACTTTATATTCTTTGTTGTGTATGTCTGTTTTCCATGTCTGGTCTTTGTTCCTGGATTCATTCTTTTGATTACTGCTATAACCTTGGTTCCCTTGATTACTCTTTGTGATACAAATCCCAATATAGTTATCTTGATTAAGTTCTTTCTCTTAACAACAGTATTATCACCTGCATCCCCACCCTATGTAGTTAATTATTATTTTCTTTAATTTTTGTTAATTTCAGACAGTAAGTATCAGAAGACACCACATCATTTAGTATAGACATGTATGTGAGCTATGGAACATTTCATTTACACAAACTTAACTTTTCCCACTAACCTTCATGCAATTTGCTCTTACCATGTTTGTCCCCTCCCAAAGAAAATGCATACAAAACTGAATTTTGTTCTTCTTTATTTGCTATAATTATTATAGAATACAAGGAAGAATTGAAAAAGTTTTGATGAGTCCAGTATATTTGTGTTGATAAATCAATTGAAAGCACTGACAATCATTTAAATTAGACAAACAATCTTATGTCAGATTCCTGCTACCATACTACCATACCTACCCTTTTATGTCTGTTTCGCTACCCTACCTACCCTATATTTTTGTGCCATTACTAAATATATTATAGAAATTTTGCTCAACTCCATAAAAGTCTACATTGTTTACTCATTAACTCAATGTAGAAGTTTTTTTAAATAGAATAATTTCCCTACCTATCCTATTTTTTTCTTGCTGGTAGCAGGAAACTTATGACTATTACTTTTTTTGTTCTTAGTTAAAAAAGTACAACAGGTCTTAAACAAACTGAAAAATTTTCTCTTTACAGTATAATGTATTATATTTGAAGTTTTGGTAATTAAATGAACTCAGATCAGATCAGTCACAATGGAACTTCTGAAAGTGTGCTTTATATCATTTTGTCTGTAGCTCCAATACATGTATGTGCAAATAGTGTATAATAGTTTTAGCGAACGCTATAGTTCATGTGAGAAATTATTGTGTCATCTTCTCTTTTGTTAAACATGTAGTTGATCCTGTTTGTGAAAATGTCTTATTTAAAATTGAAAAAATGTTTCTTGTTTACTAAAGGATTTTAAGACTTTTTAACTGTTTTAAGGTAGGTTCTTCCTCTTTAAACAAAGCATCATTTTGGGGCATCTTCAAAATTGGTATTGAAACATATACTTTTTACTTGCAACTTGTATTTAATATATGCCAAACCATTTACATAAAATAAAGATAAAATGAGTTTAACTATATATTAAAATTGTAAAGGGCAGATAATTGGCATGAACAACTTTATACTTAACAATAATCCTGATTCCATCTTCTTGCAAATAACATGACAAAAGGTTTGGTAATCTCTAATCTTCTTGTAAAGAATATGGAAATATGTCAAATAAGTCCTTTTTTTACAACTTTACAAGAAAATTTTATGGACATTAATAAGATTTTCCTTTTTACTTCCTATAAAAATCACTGTCATTTAGACTTTGTAATTTCAAAATCAGGTTCAATAACCTATGTATTTAAACATAAATTGTAAAGTACATGTATCTTGATCAAACAACCTCCCTAAAAGAATTGGAAAATCTACACAGCAGATGTATTAGGTATGATATGTGTCTACATTAACCCATATGTACTCACATTAAAAACTTACTCCTTTATATTAAGATTTTTTTCCTTTACAATTACATGTATCCATGGTCTTATTTAAACATCCAAGTAGTGAGGTAGAGATAACATTTAGAGTCTAGATATTTTAAACTAAGAATTAGTAGCAATAAATGTTAAATAAATGTTACTATCAAATTGATGGTGATGTATCACTCCATGTAAGAACCATGTTGAAGAATATCTTTTACTGGAATAAGTAATAAAAACAATATACATTTATTGATTTTGATTAAACTTGAAAAATAATTTTATTCTTCATAAAAGAAAATATGATAACAATGCAACTGATAAACTACTACTACTTTTACTTGTTTCACATTCTTTAAATTTGAAATACAAACTATACTGATACATTTTATTCTGGATGAGATTGGACTGATTTTTGGACCAGTGAAATGTTTCAGCATAATTCTTTCAAGGAGTGAAGCTACTAGTTTACATAAGTGTTCTAGCTTTAGGTCACTAAGAATTTGTAGCAGTGGCTAACTGTTGAGAGAGTGTGTAAAGGGAATAATCAATGTAAAAAAAGAATATAAGTTTTGTTGTGTTGATATAGAAGGGTTAGACGTAATTTGTTTAAAATCACAAACAACACATAATGACTCCAGCAATATCATTAGAAAGTTACTATATTTACATGTTTAGTACATGTATTATTATATAATTGTCAATTGATTATAATGACATTGTTTCTCTCATTTGTAAAATAAAGGTGTTAACAGTAAGTTACTACATATTCCAGTGGCCATTATTGTTGTATTCTCTAATCGTATATCTACATACTATATAGTCAATCAAATTAATGATTTTCTTCGAAATATCCTTGTGTGTTGTTCTCTATCCTGTTTTTTTTTTTTTTTTTTTTTTTTTTTTTGGGGGGGGGGGTGTGGGTTTTGTTTTTTTGTTTTTTTGTTTTTTTGTAAAGGCTTCTGTTGTTATTGATGTATGTACTAACGTAAATCAGTATTTTTTTAACAGAAATTGGCTTTTTCGTTTTAATGATAAATTACAAACTAAATTTCTGATTTGCATGGGTAGGAGAACTCAACAAGGTTATGAAACAATTCCAGCTTATGATCTCCACAGTACAGGTGAACAGAATATTGCCTTTCTGTAACCTTCTTTGCCTCAGCTAGTCTGTTGCATTAATTCCTCTACCCTTTTCGTACAAAAAACCATTTCTCCCTTTTTCAATAAATATTAAATTGTAATTATTTCTCAAACTAGGAAGTAGTTGAAATTATTATTAAATAAATAAAGAATGTATGCCCTTTGATCAACTATTTTCTGTTGAAGTGTCCTGTTTTCTGTTATTATGGCCCTCTATCTTAATTTTCCAACTAAAATACTGTCCTTGGTCACAAGGAATGAGTTAAACTGTTTGGTACATTGTTTGTTGTTACAGTATTTGTCATTTCTTTTGACTTTTTTTCAATCTGTTCGTTTGAAGTACATTTTGACCCAATGCAAGCAAGTATGTATGCAATTACTTTATTAAATAAAGAGTAAAAATGATATAATGATAAAATGATATAAATTTATCACAGAGTATTCTGCCTCCTTCATCAAAAGTAATAGTACTTTTTCTGTTCAGATTATTGTCAGGCTAATTTCTAAATTTTTAGTACAAAAGATTATTTTTTTCCCTTAAAGGTGTGAAAAAGTGTTGAATTTGATTAGTCTGTTTTTCCAAGTTCAGTTTTATACTATTGGTATAATATGGAAATTGTTTCTGGCTTGTACAACCTTTTTGTAATATTCTTGTTCTTTTGTGTCTCTTAAACTGATTGGTTCTTGGATAAGTTACAAATTAATTTTCTAATATTAACCTGATTTTTATAGCATGTGACTATGGTTATCTACAGGACATTTGCTACAATGTTTGGAAATAGTATTGTCAATCTCAAATATACATGTAATTAACAAATTGAATCAATGACTAAGTGAATGGTTCTTGACATTTTCAAATACTGTATTTGTGGTGATGGGAAGGTTAGAATTTTTTTTTTGAAGTCCTATACTCATGAACATAAATTCTTAATGCATAGTGTTAGTTTAGTATTCAATGATACATTATCTTGAAATAAGTGAAACATATTCTCCTTTAAGTTGAACAAGGATTACTCTGTCAATACATGTTGACATATATATATATAATGAGAAATCAGAAATGAACTATTCATTTATTGAAAACATTTTGTATTTATTCCTACAATTATACTGGCCATTTTGAAGGTTGAAAATATTTCAGAATATTAATATCCAGTGCTAATTTCTTTAATTCATTTATGATCTGTTTTCTTGAGATGATATAAGATAGCAAATTTTATTCTAGATCCACATATTTCGTGACTTGATTCATATCTTGTTTCTTTATGGTAATTTTAACAATCAATTGGTTTCATTTTTAAAATTCAGAAGAATAACATACATTTTGAATTGAGACTAAGCAATGCTTTCTGTTTTTATAGTACCACCTGGATCACCCTCTATAACTGGGCCTGATGTAATAGTGAGAGGTGAAAATATTGTTTTGAGTTGTTCTTCTACTGGTGGAAGTCCTGCACCGACTGTCAAATGGTTCAGAGATGATCAAGAAATAACAACTGGTGTCAGTTCGTCAACAAGTGGCTCTACAGTAACAACTACTTATACGTTTATTGCTACACTGAATGAACACTATGAAGTGTTTGAATGTCAAGCAGAAAATGGTGTCCTACAGAACCCATTGAAAACGACCAAATTTGTTTATGTGCATTGTAAGTATAATGTATATGGGAAAACATAAAGCTAAATGAATGCTTCAAAATAATCTAGGAAGGAAATGAAATAAATAGGCCAGAACAACAGTTGTAAATTCATCCACCTGTTGAGAACTGAGCACAGTGTTTTGGTAATTTCGTGAAATCCGTTACTTCATGGGGACACTTTAGAAAAACTTTATTTGTAATGAGCTGTCTTATTTATTGCTTTCCAAACTTCTAAATTTGGTTTCTAGATACACCAGATCCACCTGTGTTTAATGGACCAACAGATTTAGTTGCTGGTAATCCAGGTACATGGACATGTACCTCCTCTAATGGTTACCCAGCTGGTACTATGACAATTAAAAATACAAACACTGGAGTCACTTTTACTTCACCTGAGTACTCATTTGTGTCTACACCAGTAAATGGAGGGAGATCGTTCACAGTTACTGGAACACTGAATTGGAGCCCAGCTCTTTCTAATAATGGTAACCAGCTATGTTGTGAAGTAGCTCACCCTACAACAATCAGTACACCACAGAGTGTATGTAAAACACTTAATGTTAGAGGTATGTATTAACATTTATAGTCAGATAAACAATTTCTTTTTCAAAAATAAATGCTATATTTGCCATTTCAATGAAATAAGTTTGATCTTTTTTTTTTGTTTTTTGACTAAATAATTATTTTTTGCATTTCATTTTTCACATCCATGGTTGTGTCCTTACAAAGTATAATAACTATTGAAAAAGTGTGGCATTTATTTGTTCATTTCTCTTTTTCAGAAGCTGTTTTCGAATCATTTTAATATATAAAGCATATTTGACATTTAAGTCATTTGTATAATATTTGTCAATAAATGCATATTGCTCACACAGTATATAGGTACATTTCCTTGTATCATTTAGGACATGTTATGATTAAATACTTGTATGTAACTGTCAAGATGTGATACACATAGTTTATTTTACACTTAACTGTATGAAATAAGTGTATCTGAAATTTACTTAGAATTTTAAATATGAAGAAATGATGACAAATTCTTTAGGCCTTGAAATAAATGTATTCAGTATAAATAATGCTTATTTCTGAATATCTGTAAAAAAACATTTTACAGCTCAGCTGGCTATCAATGCACCCATCAAATCTTATACACCAACAATTGGAACATCAGTTACCCTTCAGTGTGTTGTTACTTCTGGAAATCCAACAATCATATCATGGTATAAAGGAAATACTCAACTGAATCCAGCAACTGACAGTCGGTATACAAATGGAAATGTTAACA
Source organism: Perna viridis (assembly GCA_037379345.1). Classification (NCBI taxonomy): domain Eukaryota; kingdom Metazoa; phylum Mollusca; class Bivalvia; order Mytilida; family Mytilidae; genus Perna; species Perna viridis. The sequence goes on along the minus strand of CM074515.1, from coordinate 9,328,578 downwards.
CTCCTTCTTTGACTATCAGTTCTGTAGTACAGAGTGATGCTGGAGACTATACTTGTCGTGCTAACGATGGATTTGTCTCAGTAAATACTGATAACATAAATGTCAATCCACAGGGTAAATATGATGTGTATATTGTATGTTGTATAGATAAAATAGTTTGTCAACAGTGATAAGTTCTGTATTAGGTTGAAGCCATAAAAAAATAAGAAGTTTTCTGTAATTGTACAGAAGTTAATTACTTTTTCTTGAATAGTTTTGTATTTCAACATTAATTCTTAGAAAAGATCTCTTTCAATTCACATCGAAATTATTATTGTTTACCATATGAATAATTGTTTTTTTCTGAATACATTTAGTGAATAGTTGAATGTATGTTCATTGTATTTATTGGTATTTTCACCTGATTTGTAAGGAATCTTTTAAATTGTTTTTATTAACTTCAAAATCTTTTAAAAAAGAATTTAAATCTTTGTATTTTTTTATGTATTTAAAAAATCTCTTTTCACTTTTGCCCTTATAGCTCTTTACTAAAGACTTATTCTTATTTATTTTTAGGAACTCCTCCAGTAGTTACAATTCCAGTCAATTCATATACACAGACTGTTGGTAATTCAATAACTATGGTTTGTCAAGTATCTTCACCAAACAGTGCTCTACAGACAGTGCAGTGGATATTCACTAACCAGAATAATGCTGTAACAGATCCTATAGACACATCAACTGCCAAATACACTGGATCCACTACAACTAATCCTTCTTTGACTGTAAATAATGTCCAGTTTTCAGACGAGGGAACCTACAGATGTCGGGCTACTAATCTAATTGGGACCACACTAAGTGCAGAAACTACATACCTTGATGTACAAGGAAGTATGTTAAGTTCATTTATTTGTTTTTGAATATTTATTTGGTACAAACATTATTAATTTATAGGGAATGTTTCTATGAAACACAGAGAAACTGAACGAAATTAGCATTTTTCTGACATTTTTAGCTCACCTGGCTGAAGACCACGTGAGCTATTGCCATCACTTGGCATCCGTCGTCGTCAATAACAATTTTTCAAAACTCTTCTCCTCTGAAACTACTTGACCAATTGAAAACAAACTTGGTATGAATGTTCCTTGGGTATCCTGCATAGAACTGATGTGGGGATTTTTGATCTGTCAAAAAAGATGGCCACTGTTACTAAAAATAGAACATAGGGGTCAGACAGTAGTTTTTCGCATATATCTCCAAAACCGTTAGGTTTAGCCAAATTCTGACTAGGGGTAAAAATGTTTAGCATGAAGAGATCAATCTGTGGTCAAATTTTCATTTTAATTTGTTCAGCCATGTTGGATTTATTGCCCTTTTTCAACGTTTTTTGCTATTTTTAATGTTACTTCTTTCAAAAGTCTTCTCCTCTGGCACTATTTTACCAATTGAAACAAAACTTGGTATGAGTGTTCCTTGGAGTATCCTGCATAGATCTGAAGTGGGTTTTTTTGATCTGTCGAAAAACATGGCCGCTGTTACTAAAAATAGAACATAGGGATCAGACAGTACTTTTTTGCATATATCTCCAAAACCGTTAGGTTTAGCCAAATTCTTTCAATAGCTGAAACGATCCTTATTCTTAGGACTACAAAAGTCTTCAGGCATTAAAGTTGTCAGACGCCTTCTTATAAGAGTTATTGACCATTACAGTTTTCAACCAATGTCTTGAAAACTATGATAGATTTAGACTTTCATTTGCTGAAATGATCCTTATAAAGACAAAATTCAACCAGGTGAGCGATTCAGGCTCCTGGGAGCCTCTTGTTAACAACATCCAAATATACCTTATGCTTACGATTAAAAAAAACTATGGGTTGTACATGTAGTAACACAGTTGATCTATTTTATTGATGATATTATTTCACCATAATGTTCACAAGTTAAATCTCTGATAGCAGTATTATACTTTGTTCAATCAATGTATTATTGTTGAATATCTTCAAAGATTACTTCAAAACATTTTATTTACAAGAAACTTCTACTTACAGCATAAAGTATTTGAAAAAAATATAAATCTAATCGAAGATCCTACTTCCAAAACTGGGTTTGTCTCTTTTTTGAGGAATCCAGATCAAATAGAATGATGAATTGTAGTAATATGTTGCAAACTTTACACACCAAATTTTGTTAACATTTTATAGGAAACTCATTTTTTTAAAATGCAATGCAAATAAGTGCATAAAAACAAATGGGCAAAATGTTTTTGCTAATCTAATCCATTAGTCTTGCATGTCATACTTTTGTTGTCAACTTAGCCATCCCTTTATTCTTTGTTTTATTCTTTAAACTTCAAAGTGTTGATAACCATCAGTGCTGAGATGAAATTAATTTCAGAAAATTTTCTTCATAGGGGTCACTATTTCAGACTGATTGTTTTATATGGAGTAGCATGGACTGGAGTATACTCATTAAGGTTCTTTGATTTTGTTTAAAGTTATGTTTTCATATAAATCAACCTTTAGGACCTCCATTGATTGAGATATCCCTGAAAGGAAGTGACCAGATGTTGTGACTTTGCCATATTGTTATTTTTCAAGGGAAATGTACATGTATACATGCAAATATGAAATAACTTGAATTTTGCTATCAATATTTCTGCACCTGGAATTCTGATTTCACATTATCAAAAGCATTATATTACACAGATGCTGCCTTAGTTCTATTAAGTAAGCTATCATCTGACTGACACTCATAGATTGAAATATCCTACTTTTGTTTTGTACCAGTGCTTAAGTAGCATCTTAAGTATTGATGACATTGAAAAATGCAGATTGTGGTTTAACATTATAAACTGACAGAACAAGACAAGCTTTAGAAAGTTTAGAAGTTTTGACATGAAGAAAGAAACATATGTTCATTTCTGTAGTTGAAATTAGTTTCATGATGAAATAAAATATTTATATTTACAATATAAGTTTGAGAAATATCATACATTTTATTTCACCATTATGTATTGCTATGTGTATATTTTGAAAATACATTAGAATGATTCACAGACTTTTGTATTTTTGTTTATTTCAGCAATACCTGTTCTTAACATTCCTCAAGACACTTATACTGCTGTATATGGACAACAGTTAGTTATTGACTGTACAATTCAATCAGCCAATCCAAGTGTAACAAATATATACTGGACAAGACAATCAGGTGGAAACACTGTTACTATCAACAATGGAGATGGTGGTTACCAAGGAAGTACTCCACAGACACCAGCCTTGACTATTAATTTTGTCACAACAGCTCATACAGGAACATACAGATGTCATGGTACAAATGTTGTAGGAACTGGTAGTAGTAACCAAGCAGCCGTCACTATAACTGGAGGTTTGTATTCAAGTTTCAAACAACTATTCCTTGAATTTTGCATTTGATGTTACTTGACTATTAGCATACTATTTCAAATCAGTTTGTTTATAGATTTTGTTTTGATAAACCTGATTAATATCAGTCATAATGTTTTTAACTGTAGCTTGAAATATAGGAGAATAATACATGTACCTGTTTGTTCTACAATATGATTGAGAAGAAAAAGGAAGTATAACAGTGAAAATTTTAAAAATTTCATAATCACAATATAATTCCCGAGTGTGAAGTCACATTTACAATTAGTTTTACACTTATGACACGTGTGTTAAGTCTATAACAGAGTAAATTCTTTTATTCAAACGGGTATGAGAGATTTTTTTTGGAAATTTAAAAATCCATTCTGACTGTCAAAACTTATGGTAATTTTTCTTAAAATTTTGAATTATTGCCATTTTATTTCTATTTATAAAATGAGAAGTTTATTTTTTTCATCCTACTTAAAAGTTAATCATAAGTTCTTTTGTAAAAATAAGCTGGTTGTACAGAGAAAATATGGTGTTCATAAAACTATGTATACCTATTTATTTTTCTCCTGCTTAAAACAATAACACTTAAACTTGTTTATGTTTAGGCCTCTTAACAATCAATCAGAGTCCGTCCTCAGCTAATGTGTTACAAGGGAGTGCAACAACAATCCAATGTATTGTATCTGGTACACCAACAGCTACTTCTATCACATGGTTATTTACTCCTAATGGTGGAACTCAAGGAGTTCTTAACAAAGTAGTGAGTAAGCATACAGGTGGAACTACTAATAATCCAAGTCTTACCATAAACAACTTCCAATCGACTGATGCTGGTATCTACACTTGTCAGGCACAAAATGCTGCAGGAACGACAACAAGCAGTACATCTACCACACTAACATTTATGCGTGAGTATGATTCATCAATTTCTTAACTTATTATATGACAGAACATGGTTAAGCTTTAGTATCTTTAAAACAAATCTCAGTTGAAAAATATATTTCAAATTTCTGGTATTGTTTGAAAAATTGTTAAGAAAAAAAAATTTTATGGTCATTAATTGTATCGTTACCTGTATGACTATTTGATATTGTCAACTTGCTTGTTTATAAGTATTATAAATATGTTTAATTATAGGCATCTGTAAAAAGACTTTTCTTAGAGATAAGTACAAAAATGTTTGTTATATTGTCTGTGGTTAGTTCTATTACATAACTATACATTTTTGATAGACTTATTGATTTTTTATCTTTTTCAGAACAACTGCAACTAACAATTTCTCCAGCTGATGGAACTGCTATTGTTGGAGATAATACTTATTCAATAAATTGTCAAATTACTGGAATACCATCTCCAACATCAACATCTTGGTTTAAACGACCTACCAATGGTGGACAACAGACAACAATCACAGCAGGAAATAAGTATACCATCACAGCTAATACAAACAACCCAGTCCTAGTTATTAATAACATTGCAGAGACTGACGAGGCAGACTATTTCTGTACTGCCACTAATCTTGCTGGTACAGTCACAAGTTCAAGAGCAAGATTGGTTGTCAATGGAGGTTAGAATGCTTTGATTCAGTTACATGAGATTGACATTGTTATTTTTTTATTATGTTGTATATAGACATATGAGTTTAGGTTATATAGTGTTCTCATGTTTGCCCATCTTTTCATCAATCTTTTGGTTCCAGGATAATGATTATAGACTATTGATCACAACCTATTTAAATTAAGCTCAATCAGTGGCCATTTGTAAAAAATTGAAAATTGACAAGATTTCTTTTAATGTATATGTATCAGATACCATTCAGGAGTTATAATCATTTTACACTGTGTATATTTCAATCATAGGAGTACCAGGAATTTGTCATTTTCTTGTTAAAATTTTTAAATAATACTTCCTATGTCATGATATGCATAATTCTGCGTAATTTATTGCTAACAGTTTTGACCTTCTATGTTAGAAATAGTTGTACATTTAATTACAATTAATTTTTAGGTTTGAATACCATTGCCATCAGTCCACAGTCCGACAATGTTATCCAAGGAACAAATAAACTAATTACTTGTACTGTAACTGGACAGCCAAGTCCTACACAGATAAGATGGTACTTTACATCCTCTGGGAGTAATAGTAGACAACAGCTATTCATTTCCACTAGTAATGGAAAATATACTGGGGGAACTCCTTCAAACCCTTCTATGACAGTGAACAATTTCCAGTCAGGTGATGCTGGGTCGTATCAATGTGAGGCTACCAATGCAGCAGGAACTGTTACAAGTGGCAACTCAGTTCTCTCCTATCTAGGTAATTATAAAACTGTTAGGAAGGAAATATGTTACACTATATTGAATGAAATCCTTTATTTATCTAAATGCATATTTTTTACAGACATACTATAAACCAAGAAATTTTTACGCTGTCTTTTTTACAAGATTTCTGTAATAATCTACTTTCACATAGTTTTAAATTCCGATCTTTCCCCAAATTACAGTTCAGTGTATAATGTTCTTGGATAAAGTATCCCTGATAGTTTACAGTATTTAAAAATTGAACATTACAATTTCTTCTGTGTTCTAAGGTATATTGTCAGTGACAATACAGCCATCATCACAACAAGCAACTATTGGAGATGCATCAGTCACTATCCAGTGTACTATACAAGGAACACCTCAAGCTACATCATGGGAATGGACTAAAACAGTTAGTGGTGGAAACCCTGTAGTCATTTCTCAGGGAACCAACAATGGCAAACTCCAGGTTGCTAACTCTGCTACAAACCCTAACTTGGTTATTTTCAATGTTGTATCCGATGATGCTGCTGAATATCGTTGCAGAGCAAACAATGGAGCTGGACTAATTACCAGTTCACCTTCTACTTTGACTGTCCAAGGAAGTAAGTTATTAGATGAATGCCAGTCAAGTTAGATTGGTTGTAGAGGGTTAGCCATTCAGTTTATTTAAGCACTAATTTTGATAAAACTCATAAGACAAGAAAAGAAGATTGTAATATTAGCATGTCAATGGTTAAGTTACATTGATACCTTTCTTAAATTATATTTCACCTTAAAACATTGTAATGTTTTATATAGCGTTCATGGTTGAAGTAGTAGACTATAACATTATTTACATAAGTTTTGATACTTGTATTTTATTATATTTATTATGATTCTTTTCTCTAATTTAGCTCTTCCTTCCATCAATGTGGAACCTTCCCAATACACAGCTACAGTTGGAGATGATTCATTCCAATTCCAATGTTTTGTATCTGCTGTTCCACAAGCTTCTTCATGGTATTGGACATTCCAACCAAGTGGTGGGGGAGCAGCTGTTACAATAAGTCAAGGAACAAATAATCTTCAATACATGGTTGATAATTCTCCTAGTAATCCTCACCTTACAATCAGGGAAATAGCCTTAAATGAAGCTGGACAGTACTTCTGTCATGCAGCTAATGCTGTCGGTTCAAGACAAAGTACAGCTGCTACACTTCTGGTCACTGGAGGTTTGTAAAGCATGATACATTATCATAGAGTCAGCAAATATTTAATGCCCTCCTTTGCCATTTTGGCAGAATTTCACATAGCGAAAACTGGGTTTATAGTATGTTGAATATTTTTCAGGTGGGGAGGCCGGTAAATTATTTTTGTAACACTTTCCTCAGCAACTAATAATCACAGCCTCTTGATATTTGGTATCAAGCATCAGGCACTGGCCTATATCATGAGATCTAATTTTAGGCCTGTCAGACATCTTCATGTTTATCAAAATATGGCAATTTTTCATTTTCTTTGCCCCATTTTTTTATTTACATGGTCGAAGATGTATCATTTATATATTTTCCAGATTAAACCAGTGTTAAATCTAATGATGTTTGAACAGGTATTCATTCAGTTTATTTATTCACAAGAGGTCTTATGCTGTAACTTTTCAAATATTATGTTAAACATATCCCATGTCTTCAGATGTTCTAAAATCTTTTTTTTAACCAGGAATTCTTACTGTAAACATCAGCCCTGCTTCTGCTAATGTAGTTCGAGGAAATTCACAACAAATCCTGTGCATCATATCTGGTACACCAACAGCAGAACAAATCAGGTGGTTCTTTACAGCAGCTGGTAGTAGTGAACAACAACTATCTATTACTTCAAGCAATGGAAAGTATTCTGGTGGTACTGTAGGAACCCCACACCTAACCATCAGCAACTTTCAGAACTCTGATGCAGGAAGTTATAGATGTGAGGCTGTCAATGCAGCTGGAACAGGAACCAGTCCAAGCTCAGTTCTTACCTATGTTGGTATGTATGTGGGTTGGTTTAAACTTCAGGTATTCCTAGTTGTTATTTTGTATTTGCAGGGACTTTAAAGGATTGAAGGTAATTATAACTCCTGTGTGTCTGTTGATGAATTTCATTATTAGGAGAAGGGGGTTATACTAAGATGCTGTATCAATGGTGCCAATTATATTGTCATGGTGAATTATTATCTAATGACAGTGGGTGAATGTTTGTCCAGTCATTGCCCTTGTTACATGTTCCTGAAACTTTAGTATAAGTTTGTACCATTTATATTTCTTATCAATTAATTGGAAGCTCAAAAATATTGTAAAATTGATTTTGTTGAATAATTTCATTTCTATTTGACAACTGCATAAAAAAATAAAAATGTTTTGTTAAATTGGTGCTTGTGTATTTTCATGATGTTCTGTTTTACTATGGCTTATCCAGTAAATGTACTAATTATGTTTATGTGTTAAAAATAACACCATCACTATAAATTTGCTACTTGGGCACTTGATAATTAAAATGAAATTTTCTTTTCACTGGTGGATTTGCAGAAAAAAAAGGAAACTGCTTGTATAATTAGTCATTATTTTGCTATTGCAAGACTAATTTCATTAATCATTTATATATAGTTTAGATGGATACGACATTGTTCAATTTCATACAAGTTTTTAACTTGCCTTTAATATCCATAGATTTAGGCATTCAGGTAATTCATTTTTGATTGAAATGCACATGTGATATTTTGTCTTATCAACTTAAAACAATAATATTAGGAAGAATTGGGACTGTCTGTTGGCATTAAGATTTTCAGGTGCCAAACCTTATAGTGTGAGTACTTAATTACTTGATCTGTTAACTTGTTGTTTCATTGTACTAATCTGCATGCAGTTTTTAATAATCTAGTGTAGAAATGTAGAAGCATGGTAGGTAATCTCTCTCATGCATATTAAATTGATATAATAATCCTGGAAGAGAGAAATTACCGACTGTTACCAAAAAGAATTTTTGATGATAGTATTTTTATTTAGGAATCAATATGGTTTTACTTGTACTTTCTGTGATGAAAGTATGGCAAATGACATCTTGAAATTAAGTTTTTTTTTCAACATGGAATGGAAAAGTTCTCCTTATCCAAAATAAATTTGTTCTTTAATGATCCCCATAGTAAAAATCTTTACATAGCTCTTGTTTTGAAGGCAACAAATGAATTTGCTTCAAAGGTGAGTATGTTGCTCTTATTTTCTGTCTGTCTTTGAATGTTGTGCTGTCAATCCTGTATACTAGTCTTGTCCATTCTTACTTTACATAAAGGACAAGATTTAGATTGTTCATCAAGGCATTGGAAAATCATTTATGCATTACAAGCCTTTGATAGTTTTTTATCTCTTAATTTGCAACTGCAAGATCTACTTGCATGAACAAAAATTATACTTTACTTTTTCCCACCAATCTTACTAAAACCAAATATAAATAAGTTCCTGCCCTGCCCCTTGACTTTATGGAAATCATAAATAGTGATTCTTTTTTTTTTCAAATTGTATTAAAAACATCATTAAATCTAAACCCTTTCACCACAAGCTAGTTTCTGTTCTACTCTATAGCTGGTAGAACTGTTGATATGTGACAAGTCTTGTTTTCCAGAGAATCTTTCGGTTTCTACCTCTCCTTCTGATGGTACAGCCATTTATGGAGATGCCTCCTATACAATACAGTGTACCATTACCGGTACACCAGAAGCCACTACTTGGTCTTGGACCAGGAGACCATTAAATGGTGGGACAAGCACAGCTACAACTATAACTGAAGGGACTAAATACTCTATTGCAAACTCTGCTACTGGTCCACATTTGACAATAAAAAACATTGTTGAAGATGATGAAAGGGACTACTACTGTCATGCCACCAATGTTGCTGGGAGTGCTACCAGTACGACTCGGGCAAGACTTATTGTTAATGGTGGTATGTATGATTAAATTTGTCTTGGTGTTGGATGATAGGAGATTGTATAGGGTATGAATGTTACCACATGGTGAAAGTTATGCAGAAACTGTAAGATTCATAAGAAGCATGATTAAATATTCACAAAACTCCATATGATGTTTACCTAACCATAGTATTTTTTTTTAGAAAATATTCAATTTAATCAAGTTATTGTTTTTCTACAGGTTTGTTGACTGTTTCAATAAGTCCACCAAGTGCCAATGTTTTGAAAGGACAATCACAACAAATACAGTGTACAGTGTCAGGCATTCCATCAGCCACTAATATTATCTGGTATTTTACTCCAACTGGGGGTAACCAAGAGCAAACACTCTCTTTAACCCCTGCAAAGTATACTGGTGGGACAACAACAACGCCATCATTGACAATAAACAGTTTTCAAGCATCTGATGCGGGAACATATGTATGTGCCGCTGTAAATCCTGTTGGAACTGCAAGAAGTTCTACATCAACATTGACATTTATGGGTAAGTTTCCATATTGTAAAATGTTATGTATCAAAAAGATAGTAGTATATACCATTTGAAAAAAATGTTGTCTTTTGCATGGCCAAGAAGAAACCATGAACTTTGTACATTATATAACCTTTGTTTAGCTCTGTAGTGGTGAATCTTTTATAAATTAAAGGTTGAGTACAACACAAATTCAATAACATACTGTACTGTTGCTTTAAAGTACTGCTAGAATACAGCTGTAAACCATAAACATTTTGGAACTTTTGCAATGTTCTGTTTATCTTAATCTTGTTTTGTACCAATGTTGTAGGAAACTAGATTGTAAAATCTTGTTAACTTTCATTGCAGAACAATTAACAATAACAGTTAGTCCTGCTGATGGCACAGCTGTATATGGAGATTCATCATACACCATACAGTGTACAATTACTGGTGTACCTGCTGCTACAGGTTATAGTTGGTACCGTCGTCCAATTAATAGCAATGCAGACCTTTCGCAAATTTCACATGGAACCAAATATTCCATCGTAAGCTCCTTCTCTGCTCCACATCTTACTATAAACAACATTGTAGAGGAAGATGAACAAGATTATTTCTGCCGAGCCACCAACATTGCAGGAACACAATTGAGTACAAGAGCTAGACTTGTTGTCAATGGAGGTCAGTATTTTAAATTTTATATAACAAAAAATTCAATATATGTATAAAGTCTAGACATCTTGACAATTATTGAAAAAAAAATATTTGAATTATATTTGATAAAACATAGTTACACCTTGTAAAACATTGTGAATATATTGTACACCACAGTTCTACTGTTGTGGAAGTGAATAAGTGGCACTTCAAAAGAATTAAGAGTTTGTATATTCCAATTTTATTAATCAAGATGACATCCCTGAAATATACATTTAACCATTCATAAATATCACAAATAAAACAGAATAAACTCTTTATCTTTACAGTCATGTTTAATAAAAATTGAAGTTTATGTGGATCTTATATATTTTCCACTAATACAATGTAATTAATATTATCAAAAATGTAAATTTATAAGACTTCTTTATATAGAAATCTATGACATATGCAACAAAGGCATTAGTCTTGACGACGTCATAGATAATGTGACATCAAAATATAAATGTTTGAAAAACAATGATAGACAACACAAAAATACAAAGTTTACCCTATTTGTGGTACAAGGGTACAGATTGTCGACAAGAAAACCTTCACATGTACAAATGAATCTGTAAAATAACCACTTATGACATATGATAATTGACATTTAAATGAACACATAAATCAATAAGATGTGAAATGAATAAAGGAGCAGAAATATTAGTAACTAACCTCAGTAAGTATGAATTAGCATTCCAGTTATAAATGAAATCAACTGTATGTTGTTTTTTTTTTTCAAATAACTAAGTGAGACAATAAAAGAGTCTCCTCCTAAACATCAACTCAATATCAAACTGAAATGGAAAATATAGAATAGAAAATCAAGAACCAATAAAAAGCAAGTGAACAGACGATGTGACAGAGATAGCCAATCAGTAAGAACTGAAATGAATAAATAATAGATTAGTGAGAAAAGAAAAAAGTTGTGAAGTCAACATAATTACCCCGGTATCTCTAAAATAAATATAATTGTTTCATAAACTGACCCTATTACACTATGCTTCTAATGGAGAAAGTATTTGTCTTTAAGGTCTTCTTACAATCCAAATTTCGCCACAATCAGCCAACGTTCAAATAGGAACAACACAGCAGATTACATGTACTATAACTGGGGAGCCTGCTGCCACCATTGTCTCATGGAGATTTACACCAAGCACAGGTGGTGCCCCTCAGACTGTTGATGTTACTAACAGCAATGGGAAATATACAGGTGGAAATTTAAACACTCCTCATTTGACCATCACCAACTTCCAGTCAACTGATAGTGGATCGTATGTTTGTTCAGCAACAAATGCAGTTGGACAGAGGTCAAGCACACCCTCTGTTCTTACATTTGTTCGTAAGTTTTTTTCAAATAATTTAAAACTAAAAGGCTATTGCTAAAATATTAGTCTGTAAAAATTTGATTTAGAAATATCTTTTAAGTTGTAATAACAGGAAGAAGCTTTTTATAGAGTTACATGTAATTGGCCATTTTTTTTTAGTTTTTGTACAGACTGTGATTTTAAGTCAGCTTTTTTTATCTTTTTAATTCATACAGTTTTTTTCTTCATCTATAAAGGCTATTATCAATCTTCATTTATTCCTTAATAATCTCACATATTTCAGCTGAAATTTATGTTTAGACTAAGATTTTAAGAATTTCATTGAAATCTTTGATGAAAGGCTTTTGATATGCTTTATTCTAATCTTGCCTATTATTTACTTGTAGAGCCTTTATCCATTACTGTGTCTCCAGCTGATTCAACAAGGGTTTATGGAACAGCTTCATATGAGATCGACTGTATCATCTCTGGAAGCCCAGAAGCTACGTCCTGGAGCTGGTCAAGTAGACCAATAGACGGTGCTGTTGACACTGCTGTCAACATTGTTGCTGGATCCAAATACTCTATAGCTAGCTCTCGTACACGTCCTAAGTTGACCATTTTTAACATTGTAGAAGCTGATGAGAAGGACTATTATTGTCATGCTACTAATGTTGTTGGTGAACAAATCAGTTCTAGAGCTAGACTAATTGTTTCTGGTGGTAAGTTCTTAGATGTAATTTGTATGTGTAAAGGAGTGTAATTGAAATGACTAATCACATCCATAATAATAAAAAAGAGACTAACGCGTTTTCATTATCTAGTATTCTAACTTTTTGTTAATAATTTGTATGGTTTTGTAGGGTTTGAATAATGTTTAGCTTTAAAATTACAAAAATGAAGTAATAAATATTTCTGAATTAACAGTGTATGTTCTGATTATCTATCAGATAGTTGTAGTACACATGCTACAAATGGCTTGATTCAGTATAACTCTTTGTTTTAGACTTGTTGACAGTCAGTATTTCCCCAGAAACTGCCAATGTTATTCGAGGTAACACACAAACAATTAACTGCCAAGTAACAGGGAACCCTATTGTACAAACCATTTCCTGGACAAAAGATGGAGCCACCATTGACATCAGTGGAAATCCTACTAAATACTCAGGAGCAACCCCTGGCAATCCTTCTCTAACTGTCATTGACTTCCAGCAGGGTGATGCTGGGGTATACGTATGTACAGCAACTAATGCTGTAGGAAGTAAGAGCAGCACCACATCAACACTGAGCTATATTGGTATGTAATGTCTGGATGTCTGTTATCCCTGCCACAATCCAATGTAGCTCACATGCCCTGTTTCCTTGCTATACAAGCAGACTATAAAAGTAGAAGTAGATCCACATCTATATATATGTATATATGTATTTCAAAAATGTACCATTCACTGCTTTATTAGTTTGATGAAAACAAAGAATTATTTTGTATTGATATAAATTAAGTTTGATGAAATGGTAGCTTAATATTTGAAAAAAATCAATATTTACTAAGCTATGGGCTCTTATTACCCTTTTTATGTAAAAACGAAGACAAACAGATGTCTTTGCTTTCCCCTGGTTAGTCATATATGGTATAAAATACTACATTTTAAAATTGGAATGTTTTTTGTTCATTTGAAGCTTTAGTTTCATTTCGAATTGCCATAAGCTTTTGAATGTATAAGCAAATATTTTGATTGTCCATGGTTGTCACTTTAAAAAACACACAGGTTTAGGTATTTTCCATGACCTAATTATGTCAGTCTTCACTAAACAACCAGTTGCCTGAAATCCAAGGCTGGTAAAAATGTCAATGAACTTGTAACAATTCTATATACAGGCCAGTAATATCTTTGTAGGAATTTTCCAGGATAAGGATTTTACCTTTGGAAAGTTTACCATGAAGACTGGTATATAAGGATTGAATTTTAGACCCTTGTTTAGACTTATCAATTTAAAAAAAAAAATAAGAAGTATCTTTTTCATTCTAAGTACATAAGTTGAAATAAGGCACCTATATCACCATTTGAATCAACAAAATTTATAAGAGTTATTAAATGTTTATACATTTGTATCAAAATTTATGGTCAGTAAAACTTTTTATTAGAATATTTTTTTCCATCTGTAAGTGATATTTATATTATGCTTTATGAGAAAGAAAACTGATGAATAGGTGTGGACTGAATGTGATCTTAAGAAATTTCTTGACCTTTACAACCACCAGCTGTGAAAAACTTTCATGCTAACTTAAAATTTAAAAACAAAAAAAAAAAAACTATTAAAAAAATAAAAAAATTATGAGCTCTGTAATACTTTAAAAAATTGTTATTTATTTCTTTTTAGGATTTCATTTCCAAGAAATGTTTGTATATGCATGCTTGGTTTGTTTATTATTGTTGCCTTCAACTATAAGTCTGAATTATTTGTGAAAACATTACGAAATAGTGTATATACAATATATCATACTCTTGAGCATGTAACTGGTGTTGTCATTTTTTTAATGCTTCATAAAATGTTCAGAGTTCAAACTGTCAACTAAGAACACTCTTTAAAAGTGTTGAGATTGGTGCACATTACTGAAGCTAAGGATGAAGGGCTGGCCTGCATGACTATTCTTTTATATGTCTTCAGTTGTATATATCATTCATAGATGTGACTGTATATTCTGAGTGTGGCTTCTTGGGATATATAGTGGCTTTCATTTTTCCCTTAAAACAACAGAGAACAAGTTGGTATGATAAAGTCACTGATGGAGTAGATAATGCTTGTTATTGTTATTATTTATTGCCTTTCAGTTCTGAAAATGATCATGAATAATATGTAACAAATGTTTATTTTCAGTTTTAAATGGAATTGTACCTAATATATTGGTATACTCCTGTAGATAGAATACACAATATTTAGTTAGATAAAGTCTGTATAAAAGTTGGACCAATTTTACAAAATTGAATTTTATTGAATTTGTTTCTGTTGAAAAAAAAACACAAAAAAAATGTACATGAATTAGATGTGATATACATATTGTACAATTTTTATGCAGACAGAATAAGCCATTATAATCTTCAATTAACACTTGTAATGTCCTTAACTAACTAATGATAATTACAGACAATTGATTTCCTGAAACATTTATGATGGCAGTTGATACAGCATCTGCCAAATTGATTTGTCTCCCCTTACCCCTAATTTACTCCCCTTGTTTTTCATGGCTTGCCAGTTGCACAAGAAATGTGTATAAAATGCTTGTTGATTATTGATGTATTTTTTACATAAAATTGATGCTTTTAACTACTTTGAATTTACTGTAAGCTACTGCAAAAGGTAGATTCATTGCATCCTTAATACTTGTATTTTTTAAAAGAAGAAATGCCATATTTATATTGTATTAATTTTTGTGTAACATTATACTAGCTTTTTACCTAAAGAAATGAAACTTTGAGCTAACTTTCTAACTTTGTTCAGAATTTTGTTATATTTTTTTTATTTATGAAATTGTTTGTATTTTAATTAAAGTCCCCATCCTTTACAGAGAACTTGAACTTACAAGTCAACCCAGCAGAGGGTCAGGCTGTACTTGGAGCAGCAACTTTTGTCTTCCAATGTCAAATCACTGGAAGCCCACAGGCAACCACCTGGAGATGGATAAAAAATCCAGGACAAAACAATGCTGAAACAATTCAAAAAGGAACCAATAGCCAGAAATACTCAGTATTGGAGAGTGCCACCAACCCACAGCTTACCATAAAAAATATTGCCCAGAGTGATGATGCATTTTATAGATGTGAGGCCACTAATGCTGCCGGCACCAGACAAAGTGCTAGTGCTAGGCTGATTGTTACTGGACGTATGTGTTAACTTTGTAATAATTTGACAAAGATTGATAATTAAGCTGATAAATTTGGCTATTCAACCCTTGACATGAAAAGTGATATATATATATATATATATGTATTTCAAAACCACAATGCTTATTGGAAGAAATTGATAGAAAATTAGTTGTATTTGATGTTCTGATGATTATAATTAAAACAAAATATAAGGATAGCTTGACTAAGTAGGTATTAAAAACAAATAATACTTTCAATAATTATAACCAAGAATTACTTAAAATTATTATAAAGATAATTCAATGGACAAGTTTGTCTTTTTCAGAATTGCCAGCTATTTCTGTGAATCCACTGCAACAGTTCCCTCAATATGGAGCAAGTTCTGTTACTATTTCTTGTACAGTTACTGCCTCTCCATCTGCTGATACAGTTGGATGGAGAAAAATTACAGTCGATTCCTCCTCTACAACCAATATTGATGCTCCAAACAGTAATGGGAAATATTCTGTTGCTAATTCTGTCACTAATCCTGATTTGACCATCAACAATGTTGTATTTACTGATGATGCTAATTACCAGTGTTATGCCACTAATGCTGTGGGAACAGGGAACAGTGCTCTAGCCAGGGTTGATGTCCAAGGAAGTAAGTACATCATTTATAGAGCTCTGCATGTTTTTAAATTGAAATTGTATTATCAAAGAACAAGTTCAGCTTTTAAGATAAACTCCTGTAGAGTGAAATAAAAAAACTGAATCAATTAACAGCAAAAATTGATGCTGTTCCACAGATTTACAGGAAAAAAGTCAAAACCTATAAATATTAAAATCATTCTTAAAGTTTAACAGTTCATGTGCACGATGGAAAATCAGAACCTTGAGATTACCTGTTTTTGAATGAACTAAAATAATTGAAGCTCTAATATTTTGCTTATTTCAAGATAAAGTATCATTACTATTTCTGTGTATTGTGTTTTAGGCAGACCACAAGTTACAATACCCTCAAGTTCATTCACTGCTGTCTATGGTAATGACATCACAATTCCATGTCAAATCACTGGTGCTAACCCAGGTGTAACAGCAGTTACATGGTACAAAGTCAATAATCAGCAGGTTTCTACTATCAACATTGGTGATCCTGCCTCATACAGTGGTGGCACTGTTGCTACTCCTGCTTTGACTATACGTAATGTAAACAATGCTGATGGTGGATTCTACAGATGTACTGCAACAAATCAAGTGGGAACTGGACAAAGTTCTGATGCTCAACTACTCATTCAAGGAGGTAGGATGTTTTGTTATTGTGTATATTTTTTCTGATAAGTTCTAATTTAGTTGTTACTTTCCTATTCATGAATAGGCCATATTATTTAGTTTTATGGCATATTTTTGTTTTAAAAAAATTAAGTTATCTGTGATTTAAAGTATTTATTGATATAATGTTGGAAATGTTATTGTTCCTGTTCCTAAAACAGGTATACCTACTGTGACACTCAGCAAGACTACAGAAAGTGTGGTTTTTGGTGAAACAGTGACTTTCATATGTACAATATCCTCCCAGCTGCCAGCAGTTACACGAGTATTTTGGCAGTTTACACGAAATTCTCAAACAACTCAAATTGATGTTTCAACCAGTCAGGGAAAATACACTGGGTCCACTGTCAGTGATCCTTCTTTGACTGTACATAATGCTGCGTTTACTGATGAGGGCAGTTATCAATGTTTTGCTGAAAATGTCGTAGGAATCGGTCAGAGTGATGCCTTAGTACTTGGTATCTCTGGCGGTAGGTTATGTGGTGAATGAGGTGTTGCTTGTTAAACACTAACATACACATACTTTTCACTAAGGGTAAATTTAAAAACATAACCTAGTGAAACAACTTGGCTTGTTAACATCAGTTGTTAATTATGAAATTAAATTTCTTGTCAGTTCTTTGGGATTGATTGTGTTTTACTAAAAAATCCAATGAATAATTTGAGTCCTTTTATGTAAGCAGACTTTATGAAAAGCACCTAATAACATTGGGTAATATGATCCATTGGTGTTGAACATTTCAAACTTACTTAAGTGATTCTTGGAGAACATTTTAAGAATTTAGGAGGAGGATTTGGAAAAGGCTCAAAATTGTTGACTTTTATTTCCTAGATATACCAGTTGTTACCCTCAGTAGAAGTTTTGATACAGTATTATATGGTACCAGTTCAGTAACAATAAACTGTCTAATTTCATCACCTTACTATCCAATACTGAGGGTGATCTGGCAAAAAACTAGCAATGGGGTCACTACACAAATTATTGTGGAAAACAGTGGAGGCAAATATGGTGGTTCCACAGTCAACTCTCCTGGTTTGACAATTTACAATGCTGAGTACACTGACTCTGGCAGCTATATTTGTATTGCCTCTAATGTCCTTGGCAATGGACAAAGTCCAACAGCATATCAGTTGTCTGTGGTTGCTAGTAAGTCCATTGTGTGACTTGCTCATTTCATGGTCATTGTTTGGGTTCATTTTTAATAAAACACATATCCATTGTAAATTGAATATTTCTTTGTATAAACCAATGGAATCTGGTTTTAACTTGCATACTTTTATTCATTATAACTTGTGGCACAAATTGGTGGAATGTAATTGTTTGGATGAATGTTGTGCAAAACATTTTAGTTTTTGTAGCATATGTGATTTAGATTGACTATTTCATGTTTTGCACTGATGTTCTGGATGCTGGTTGTTGAGTATTTTGACTTGTAGTTAACAATCACATGAAGCACTTAATGTATAATGTGATGCTGAGTGATTATCTGATATATTCTTAAAAGCTGTACAGATTGGACTTACAGATTACTATAGATTACCTGGTAGATTTTACTGTTACAAGGTGTAAAAGTGTATGGTAATGCAGTCAATTTGTTGCCATATCTTTAAAAAAATATATTAAGGGATATTGCATTACATACTGTTACAAAAATCTCTACACCTGCTGTTTGGTGATCATACGGGAATCATCCTGTCTGTCTGTTCGTCCATCAGTAGGTCCATATAAACAGATGATGAATTTCAATGATAGGCTTCATACATGTTTATAGATGTGCATGAAGGAAGATAATTATTATTGTATGCCTGAGAGAAGACTTCATATATGCTAATGTGCATAAAAGGGAGATAATATTTGGTGGAGTCCTTCAAGGGGAGATAATCAAATTTAAAGGGTGCTTCATTGAAGTTGAGTATTCATTTCATGCGTATTCTCAGAGTATTACTTGTAAAATTCAACAAGGATTTTTTTCTTCCATTTAGTGAAGCAGAAAAGAATATTTACAAAATTCTTTGAGGCATTATATTTGCTGATTTAATACTCATAAAGAGTATTTGACTAGAAAGTGTTAAACAGTGGTACATGTATATGTTTTGTTGTTTTATACTTGACTGCTATAAGTGAATGAAGTTGCTATTTTAACATTAAATGAATGAGTGACTGAAGTATATCCTGCTAATTTACTTTGATTGATTACTAATAGAATTGACTAGAACTAAAACATAAATGTACCATCAGAAAGACATGTTAGGGAAATTCACAAATATATATAATGTTTTGACTAATGTTTACAATTTACAAATTACAAAAAAAATGCCGTTTTAATCAGTGGGGTAATATTTTTTTATGAATGGGTGTCATCTGTGTTAGCCACTATACCACTTTTATTCAAAAGACATGTTTTTTTTTTCTTTTATGGCCATAAGGTGGATTATTCAGTCTTTTTTGCATAGATATTTTTAGTTACTTTACTGACCTTTTCTTTTGCTGAATATTTCACATTTGTTACAAAAAATAATTAAAACATTTTATTGGTTTTTTTCTTTTGTTAAAGAGATATATCTAAGAGCTGAAGAATTATTCTCAGATATATTTTGTTCCCTCTGAATATTCCTTTCTGCTGGATTTTTTATAAGATCTGATAGTTTTGTCAATACATCATCTGAATAACTGACTTTTGCCCTTATGTAGGTCTGTTGACTGTTACTGTTCCAAAATCCACATATACTGTCCTAATTGATAACACCGTCAGTCTGCAGTGTAGTGTCACTGGCTTACCTTCCGCTACTGAGGTCTACTGGGAGAAACGTGGAATAAACAATAATTTCATCAGAGTTGATCCAACAAGCAATAACAGATACAGTGGTGGTAACCTCAACAATCCAACATTGGCAATCAGCAGCTCTAAATTTGAAGATGAAGGAGTTTATAGATGTGTTGGTGTAAATGCAGCAGGAAGAGCAGAAAGTATTGAAACAACTCTTGATGTTACTGGCAGTAAGTTTAAAGAGAAGATTCTATTATCAGTATTACAGCATATAAGTTTAAGTTATAAATATCTAAACTGCATTGATACAGTGTCTTTAGATGATACATGTAAAGATATAGCAAGCTGGTAGAGTTTCATAGATTGTCAATGAATTGTTTTAAATGATATTAATTTTACATTTTTTATAAATTTTGATAGGTACATATAGAATTAGTGGAGAATCATTTACACAATCAATCTATTGATTCCCTTACAGTCTTCAATGAAATTTGATTTTTAAATCTCCAGGAAATACTGGTAGCCTTTTGTTCAATATATGGAAATTTCAAAACATTTGATAAAAAAAAACAGATGACAGTGATTTGCAAGTGATTCTCTGCTGTTGTAGAGTATTTACTACATGTACTCGATAAATTGGTAGTGATTTAACCAGGAAATTATCCTAATAGAATTGTTCCATACTTGATAATGGAATGATGTGCCTCAATAAAACTTTGGAAATTAATTAGATATGTATATCTTCTATAGATGACTAATCACAGATAAAGTTCAAGTGTGGAACATTTTACTTTTTATAGGCTTACCATATTTTCTAAATGTTATTTTCTAAAAACATTCCATGTTTCAATAAAGAAAACTTCTCTTTCTTTATTGAAGCATATATTCACTCCTTATTTCCATTGTATTTTAGTTTTGAAGCCCAGGTCCACAAGAAATGCTTCTGATTATTCTTTGGCTTTCAGATTTAATGGAGATCCATGTGTGTTTAAACTATTTGCATGCAAGTCTGTAGGTTGCAAGGTTGCTATATCCCTACCTATTTAGTCCTGCTTTATAAACATGAATATCATTATAACTGTTGATGACAATATTAACTCAGAATGCACCATTTATGTTTGTCTCGCACATTGTGAACTTTTGTATCATAGTTCTATAGTTAGTCTTTGTATGTGTATATGTAATAATAAAACATTTGTAGCATGTGTTTTGAGATACATTTTAGTCAAGTTTTCAGTAGAAGTTAAGAATTATGGCATGTGGATATAATGGCAAGGAAATACAACTGGTAAGATTAAGTTCTATTTCTGTGTGTTGCATGTTTCTTGTGTGTCCTATAATTTGACACTTGGGGTGATACACTTTCCAAAATCTTTTCTAATGACCGGAACCGTTTTTTCTGCCTCTGAATTAACTGCATGTGGATAAAAAAATGTGCACCTCTTTTTTTTAATAATTATATAATGTGTTAAATTCTAATTTTACTCATTTTCAAGTTTTTTTTTCTTTTTGCATGTTTTTTCATTGTTCATCCTTTACTGAATTGCATGCCTTCAAATATTTCTAATGTTCACGAAATAAATTGCTTATTTGTTTTAATTTCTAACTTTACTATTGAATGTATCTGTATAGCATGTTCTTTTGTCTCACCTGTATTTTTTACAATTTAGCTAGTACTTGTGTTTTCTCATATATCCCTCTACTCCTTCTTAATATAGCATATTTTCCCTTAATATTGTTCAATTATATTTAATAAAGATAAATAAGAATTTTTACTTACTTGATCAATGACAGTATAAAATCCTATTTAATGAAAGTAAATAGATTATGTACTGAAATCTTCAATTTTGAATTACACAATTATGCTGTTTACTGTTATTAGATTATTGCATCTTTTATAGTATCGCATCATCCAATGTTTTGTATGCTGCTTATATTTTATCTTTGATTTAAAAAAACTGTTAATTCGTGAGTTTTATCTTGAAAGTTTTACCTAGCCAAGTATTATGAATTGTATTGTTGACTTTTATTTTGAATTCATGTCCATAAAATAGCAATCATTTGATTTTCTTAGGGATTTTTATTTTTTTAAAGTTTGTTTGAGAAATAAATAATTTGTCTTCAGCAATATGAAAATGAAATTGGTTGTTTCACTCTCAGCTTTTTCTAACTTTAATCATATATTTGAAGAAGAAAAATTGTTTTTGACTTGTCACAAAAAAGGAAATAGATAGTTGCTTTTTTTTCAATAGACCAAAAAAAAAATTTGTCTTAGAATAAAATCCACCCCCATTAGAAAATCAAATGGTTGCTGCCTAATGGTGAAAGTAGAATCAATTACCTTATATGGTAATGTTTCTCTATGTTCATGTTACATTTTTGGTTTATGAATTTTATTAATGATTTCAGCCAAACCAACTGTCACTATAGGATCACCTACCTACAGTGTAGACTATGGCCAATCGATAACTCTAGTATGCACTGTCACTTCTAACCCAATGTACACCACGGTTAGCTGGACAAAGACTGTTGGAAGTACTACTAAAAATGTTGACCTGACAAATACAGCTAAATATTCAGGGTCAAAGGTTGGCAACCCCTCACTGACTATTAGTTCAGCAAACCTTAATGACAAGGGAACATATATCTGTAGTGCTACTAACAGTGTTGGTACTGGATCAAGCTCAGGAACATTACTGAATGTGGTTGGAGGTAATTTTCAGGTTTTTTACATTTTTTTTCTTTTTTTTTCTTTTATTAATTTTATTATCAGTCAAACCCTGTATGACATGTATGACAGTGTTATTATTATTTTAGGTATTTTTATTAGTTGCATGCATTATTATCATGGTACAGTTTTATCAAAACATTAAATACTTTGTTTTCTTCACATTTTCGTCTGCTTTTTGCTTGTTTGTGCAATTATTTTTTTTTCTTTCATGATAAAAGTTAAAACATTGTTTGTTTTTTAATTATTCTTTCCTTTAATTTTAAGGTTTGCTAAATGTGATGGTAACTCAGCCTTCATATAATGTACAGCTAGGTGGCACTGTCACCCTTGGTTGTACATGGTCAGGTGTTCCATCGGCTGATTTCATCACATGGCAAAAAGTTGTCAACAATGTAGCTACAAACATCAATGTTGGTACTAGTAATGGGAAGTATGTAGGTGCTACTGTTTCTGGACCATCGCTCTCAATAACATCAGCCTCCAATGATGACAAAGCTGATTATATCTGTACAGCCACCAATGCAGCAGGAAGGGCATCCAGTCAAAAAACAACATTAGATGTAATGGGAAGTAAGTGGTGTACATAACTGGTTGATAATTTTTTTTTTTTTTTCATTATAGTGCTGGATTTGTTTTGAATTGTTTTCAAACAGAGAAGTAGACTGTATTTATCAATTCTTTATTTTTTTTTTTTTTTGCAATGGATTTCATCTTCTTATTTTTTTATATATATTGCATGTTTTCAATTCATATTTTTTTTTTTTCATATTGGACATATCCACTTTTGTAGGTGCACCACAAGTACGTATTCTTAAGGATACATACAGTGTTAATTATGGAAATGCTATAACCCTGGAATGCATTGTATCAGCTGTCCCTACGCATCACACTATCAAATGGAAGGTCACAAAGGGTGGAACTACCTCAGATATTGATGTTGCCAATTCGCAGGGAAAGTATGGAGGAGCAACAGTTAACTCCCCTTCGTTGGTCATTAATAATGCCAATCTAAATGATGAAGCAAGTTATATTTGTACTGCTACCAATCAGATAGGTAGTGGAACCAGTTCATCAACACTGCTAGATGTCATTGGAGGTAAGTCGTTGTTGCTTGAAATATATTTTATGTTGCAAAAAAATGAGAAATAAACATTGATGATAAATGATAGAATGTGAAAAAAAAAACATTTTTATAAACAGCCCAGCAAGAAGCAGTACATGGATTCATAACAGGAGCAAAAAAATGAAAATGATTTGATAATTTTCTGATATTGTAGGTTTACTGACAGTTACTATACCACCTGATCCTTATAGTGCTCAAGTTGGCAAAACTATAACAATTCCATGTATTATAAATGGTAGTCCAGCCCCAAACCAAGTAAAATGGAGAAAAATTCAAAATGCTGTCCCAACAGATATTGATGTCACCAATGGTGGTGGTAAATACTCAGGTTCTTCAACAGGAACACCAGCCCTGACAATAAATAATGTACTCAACTCAGATTCAGCCTATTACCAATGTACAGCTACCAATGTGGAAGGAACTTCTAGCAGTAATCAAGTTTTCCTCAGTGTCACTGGAAGTATGTTTTATTGTATATAGTTATCACTTAAAACATAATTCAAACCTGAAATAGAATAATGAAAAGGATGTTTCAAGTAAAACATTGGCATTTGTATATTAACAGCTTTGAAAGATATTTTATTATATTTGCTTGCAATAAGCCAACTTTGATAAATGATTGTATGTTTGATATGCAATTTTATAATGGTATGTTCATTTCTACATTTCAGACATCCCAGTTGTTGAGATACCAGCTGACACATACACTGTTAACTATGGAGCCAGTACAACTATTCCCTGTACTGTAGTTCAGTCTGTTCCATCACACAAGTCAGTACAGTGGAAAAGGTTCAGGAATGGTAACCTAGAGGTCATTAATATACAGGGATCTAATGGGAAGTATTCTGGTGGAACAGTTTCTTCTCCAAGTCTGACCATTAGTAATGCTGTTCAGGATGATGAGACTAGTTATATATGTACTGCCACTAACGATGTTGGTACTGGTCAGAGCTTTGCTAGATTTCTGGACGTGATAGGTGGTAAGAAACAACAACTGTAGATTTTTATTAATCAACTATTGTCTTTGATAGCCATACTGATTTTTTTTTCTTTTTAAAATTAAGTGCAAGTTAAGTTTAATCACTGTAAAATGATGTGTGTAGTGCTGCTTAAAAAAATGATACTTGTTGATGGTTTTAGCCAGAAGCATTGATAATAGTCACTTCACTGTATGGTATTTTTAATAGGTTTGCTTACTGTGACAATACCATCAAGCCAGTACACAGTACAGGCTGGCGGAAATGTTGAACTTGTTTGTATGGTGAATGGTTCCCCTTCTGCTACCTCCATTTTATGGAAAAAGATTCCTTTAGATGGAAATATGGCACAAGCTCAGGATATAAATGTGGCCAGTAGTAATGGGAAATATAGTGGTGCCTCCACATCAAAACCATCCTTGACTATCCACAATACTGCTGATGGGGATAAAGCTAAATACTTGTGTACTGCTACCAACAATGTTGGTTCTTCTCAGAGTCAACAAACAACACTGAATGTTATTGGAAGTATGTTATATAAACTCAAATTTATTTCATTACATTAGAATTTTTATCATACAAGGTAAATGAAATTACTGTAACAGGTAAATTTCATAAATTTTAATTTATTAGTAATTAGACAAGCCCATTTCCATTTCCTAATTGGTTGTTTACAAGTTGCAATTCAACACTCAAATGTTGAGATGTAATTAAAATCATTCTCCAATCATAGCCTTCATGTAATCATTCCTACTTTCTATTTAACAGCTATTCCATCAGTTGTCATTCTTAACCCTCCATATTCAGTAACATATGGACAGACAGTTACCATTCAGTGTCAAGTTACTGCAACACCTGCAGCTAACACTGTCTTGTGGAAAAAAACTATCAATGGTGTGGAAACCACTATCAATGTGGCCAACTCTAATGGCAAATATTCTGGAGGAAGTGTGACTACTCCATCGTTAACTATCGCTAATGCTAACATACAGGATGATGAAGGGAATTATGTTTGTTCAGGCACTAATAGTCTTGGGACAGGAAGAAGTGCCTCTGTCTATTTGGATGTAATTGGTGGTATGTTATAGACAAAACAGAGACCCTTGAATAATGTTATTATTAATAGTAATGTCCCACTAACAGAGTTAAAAAATCAAGCAATAATTACTAATCTATCTGTATATGCCTGTATTGTATGATTTGTGGCATTTTTTTTGTTTTGTTT
Source organism: Perna viridis (assembly GCA_037379345.1). Classification (NCBI taxonomy): domain Eukaryota; kingdom Metazoa; phylum Mollusca; class Bivalvia; order Mytilida; family Mytilidae; genus Perna; species Perna viridis. The sequence goes on along the minus strand of CM074515.1, from coordinate 9,302,479 downwards.
TTTGTCTGTGTGGTTAAAGCAAACATCTCATTGGTCTCTTTATTATGATTAATATTCAGACAATGGAGACAATAAAATCATGTATTTTTTAGAATATAAATATCCTGATCATTTTCTAAATTATTTTTTTTTATTATAGAAATGATATACAAATTATTTTGTGTGTTGTAATAACACAATTACAGTGGTTTTTTTTAATCATTATCTCACTATAGGTCTATTGACTGTGAATGCACCTACAACCCTATACTCAGTTCAGCAAGGAAACTCATTACAGCTTATATGTACATGGAGTGGTACACCAGGGGCCACAGCTGTTTCATGGAAGAAGTATGTCCAGGGTACACCTTCAGATATTAATGTTGCCAACAGCAATGGAAAATACTCTGGGAGTACAGTAGCCTCCCCTTCCCTTACTATTAACAATGTCAACCAAAATGATGTTGCAACTTATGTGTGTTCAGCCACAAATGCAGAGGGAACTTCAAACAGTCAGCCAATAAATTTACAAGTGACAGGAGGTAAATATTTGTATATGTAAATGATGAATCTTAAACTGAAGTTCATGGTTAATATTTTTTAAATATATATAAATATTTATACTATCAAATATTTATTGTCAGGTTCTGTTGCTCGTGGTTTAAGATGTTTTGTATGAAGACAGATCTTACATTTTAACTGCTATACGGACTAAAATTAAACTTAACTTTTAGGTTTACCTGTGGTGAAAATTAAAAAACCAGTGTATACAGTGAACCATGGGAACTTTGTAATACTAGAGTGTACAGTTGCTGCTAATCCAGATGCTACCTCTGTACAGTGGTACAAAATTGTCAATGGAAATTCTGTTACATTAGATGTACCTAATGTTAGCAAGTACAGTGGCTCCACTGTAGCCAACCCATCCCTGACCATTACAGGAGCCACTGCAGCTGATGAAGGGAACTATATTTGTTCTGCCACAAATAGTCTTGGCACATCTCAAAGTTCACAGACATTTTTAGATGTTTTTGGAGGTATGTTCTCCTTAATTATTTATTAATGGCATGCTGACTTGAGTAGATCTTACATATCAAAACTGTAAAAAATTCTTTTGCATTCTTTTTGATATGAATTGCTTTTGTAAAGAATTATTTAAGTAAACGTAGCATGCCAGTATATTTATGTGTTGTGTCTTTATGTTTTAAAGGTTTTTTTTGTCTATTTATGCAGAGAAATTCATGATAAAAACAACAAAGCACTTGGAACAAATAAATCAATATAGAAAATGTCTACTGATACGAAACTAATTCTGGAAAAGATTTTAAAAAGAGCATCTCTAGTTTCTGATCTCACCTGAAGCATATTTAAATACATTCCCCATTTTACTATAGATATATTGACTGTTGTGATCCCACAAGATCAGTACAAGTTTGATGTTGGCACTGATGCCACCTTAGAATGCAGGGTTACAGGAAGTCCCACCGCTACTAAAGTTTATTGGACAAAAAGTCAAGCTGGTGGGGCCTCTCAAACTATCAATATGACCGACACCAACAAATATAGTGGCTCTTCATTAACAAGCCCCTCCCTAGTGATTCGTAACGCCCAATCTAGTGATGATGGCACCTATAGATGTTGGGCAACAAATGCTGTAGGCACAGCTCAAAGCTCTCCTACTAAAGTCACCATAAGTGGCTGTAAGTACTCACCACATATTACCCATAACCCTCAACCCTCCAATAGAACCTTCCATATTTCCCTTCCAATAGAATATTTCATGTTTTCCTACCAGTAGACATCAACATGATCAATATTATATTTCCCTATTATTCAGATAATTGCCAATTCATACTGGTCTTTATACTTTTGTACTTATGAACATTAAATATCATTTACATGAAAAAAAAAGTAATTATTATTTACTTAATTGTGTCAACTTGCTTGAGTATGATGAGAATAGTGGTGGGGTAAGTCTCAACACCTTTAGAAGTAGGACGATCAGTGTCCATTATAGATTTGGTGGTTACTAAATGACTTTTGATAAATTCATTCTTTTAAGATGAACCTAATTTTGAAACCACCAAATCCAAATTGACACTTGATTTCTTAAAAATATACAAATGTCTAATCCATTCTACTGAAACTAGGGAATAGAATTAATGAATTTGACATGAATTTTAAAAACTTAACAATCAATGATATGAGTAGTTTAACTGAAAAATTGCCATAGGCAATGTATGAAAAAGATATACATAAAGCTAGAGTGTTACATGTACATGTATTAGAATGGATTCTACATCAATTGCTTAGAAGATTTTTTCAAGAGACTTCTAATTATGAATGTTTCTATTAAAGCATATACAAAGCTATTCGAATGGTAATGATTTTCATTTTATTCTGCTTGTGCTTGTATTTCTCTTTGTTTCAATGTAGCAACCTTTGACTGATCTTTATAAAAAAAAACAGTATTGTATTTTAATTACAAGTTAATGTCTGGATGTAACTTGTTTACATTGAGACTTTTTTCTGGAAGCTTTATGAAGACCGATTTCAAATTTTGCTACATTTTTTATACAATAACAGATACTGACATTCCTAAATGATTTAAGAGTAAAGTTCATTTTTTTCAATGAATTACAAGTAATTTCTGTGATGTTTGAATTCTTCTATAAGAATAATTTAAATTCAGCTAAAAAATATCCTAGCATTCTTACCCTAATACATTACTGTGTCAGTATCCTGTTTTTGAAGTGGACAAATTTGATTTTGATTTAATTGATACTTACAATATGTATCACAGAGCAATTTGAAACATAAATGCATTTATCATTTCTTTGTCTATTTTGCAGAATCTATTGATTCTAGCTTGTTTACCGATTAAATTTTATTTTTGCTGGGAGATAAAAATTGCTTACAACTAACCTTTGAAAACTTGCCTTTACTTTTTAAATGCAAATAATCAAAGGATTTATATGATACAGCAGGAAGGCTATGTCACTTTAATTTTAATATTTGACTCAAAATCTATATATGCTATGATACTTTTTTAACATTTCTTCATATCAATTTCTATCTATGGATTAACAAGTGTATGAGGTCTGATCAAAATCAAATTATTCCATGATTAAATAATGATTAATTCCATCAATAAAACATTTTTTATTAAGAATGTTTTATTTTGGAGCAAAAGGCAATGTCATGAAATCAACAGAACTTCTTCGTTTCCCAATTTATATAAGTATAATAGTTGGTTATAAAGAATAAAGGTTTTAAAAAAAATAAAGAGGAAATTCTCCAAAGAAAAGATTCTATAAAAAATGGGAACAATATCAATTTTAAAAAAAGAACTGACAAATACTATATTGGATTAAGGTACTTTCAGTTGTGGGTTTAGGATTGAGGTACTTTTAGCTGTGGGAATCATTTTTTTCCTTTTTGTTTTTATAAATTCTGTAAAATTTAAAATGTAAAAATTCATAAAAGCATCTTTCAATGAAAAAATTACATTTCGTGTTGAATTTCAATTTTTGGTTTGACTACACTTTAAAAGTTACACTGGTTCCCCACAAAGAATTGTACATTTTATGGGAATAGAATTTGTTGACGTTTTATTACATTGTCTATTTTATTTGCACATTAACACATAGCTTATAATTCTGTTTATTCTATAATTAACTGAATGTTGTGTTTATTTTATACAGTTTAAAACAGGAATAAGGGTTACATTTTGAAGTCACACGGTTTCAGTTGTTGTGATAGCTATACACCTGTAGCTATAGCATTTTAATACATCACAATTGAAGTGGCTAACATGATATTGAAGATGAATATCAATTTGTAAAGTTCTTAAAATAAAGACAATGCCAGTTTTGTGTAATTTCCTTGAGATGAATAATTATTTTAAAGTGATTAGTGCTACCATGTCACCTACCAGCTTGCAAATCGTTAGGTATAATATATAATGGTTAAATGTAACATATTCTTTAAATTTATATTGAAAATGTTTAGTTAAAGTAACTAAAGTAATAGATTAATGATTCATATAAAGAAACTATTTTTTTTTTGTCATTGTTTAACGATAATTCAATGAAATTTTTTTAATGAAGACTACTAAAAAACAGTATTAAACAAATTTTGTTTCAATTGAACACACCAGTTCTGAAATAGCAATCTTATAAATTAATGTATAACCTTCTTTTCCATAGCTGTTCCAACTGTTACCCTAACATCCACTAAGTTTCCTGTTATTGTTGGAAATGAAATTGTGTTAGGATGTAACGTCATTTCCAATCCTGCACACACGAATGTATACTGGATATTTACCAATAGTGCCGGACAGACAACAACTATTACATCATCAACTAATACTGTCAAGTATGGTGGTGTTACTCTACAGTCACCTTCACTTATCTTAAGAAATGCCGATTTCTCTGACATTGGTAAATATGTCTGCTATGCTACAAACTCTATTGGAACTGGCAACAGTGGAGAAGCTACCTTGGAAGTTTCTGGACGTAAGTACATTAAAAAATATACTCCATGATTTGCTCAGGAAAAGAGCTGTGTTCTTGTTATTAACATTTGTATTTAAAACTGATCTTTTGGTTGAAGAAATTATATCATTTTTAAATCCATGTTCTATTGTTGTTTCTCAGTTGCTCAAGATTAAAGAATTTAAAATAAATGATATCCTATTTCACATGAAGATCTTAATGCCTACTGGGAAGAAAACTGTTGTATTTTACATGATTTCTGTTGTAGAACCCCCAACTGTGAATGTTCCTGTACCAAATAATAACGTGGACTTCGGTAACTCTGTTACACTGACATGTACTGTCACAGCCAACCCACCACATACAATTGTTTATTGGCGTAAGCTTAGAAATGGAATTACAACCAACATAAATGTTGCTCAAAGTGGTGGCAAGTATGCTGGTTCCACTGTTTCTAACCCATCCCTTCAGATCAACAATGCTCAGTTAGATGACCAGGGAAGCTACACTTGTTATGCTCAGAATAGTGTTGGAACTGGACAGAGTACTCCAACAGCATTACTTGTCACAGGAAGTAAGTAGGGCCAATGTCATGATGGGATTTACTCTGTATTTGGACAAAATATTGTTCTCAAAATGATTTTGGAGTGAATTACTCTAAGTATAATGAACATTTGATTATTTGATGAAGCTTGGCCTAGATTAATTTATAAAAATGCTTTAGTAAAATTTGCAGACATAACTTTCAAAAAATGTTTAAAGTTCTTAGGAATTATCATGAATATCACTGTAACATTGTTAGTACAATAAAATACATTGTGTAGATGCAGCATATCATGTATTTTTTATATTTTACATTTCATTTATTTTAATTTTCCTTAGATATACCTTATGTAAGAATTGAACAATCTCAGTACACTGTGGACTACGGCAAGTCAGTAACCTTAGGCTGTGTGGTGACTGCCAATCCAGCTCACAGTAAAGTTTATTGGCAAAAAATTAAGAATAACCAGGTGACAACAATTGATGCTGCTGCTATTGCCAACAATGCTCGTTATAGTGGATCTACCACGGGATCACCCAGCCTCACCATCTCTAATGTTAATCTGGATGATGCTGCTTCCTATATCTGTTTTGCTGAGAACAGCGTGGGAGTTGGACAAAGTTCCCAGACAAGAGTTGTTATATCAGGAAGTAAGTCTTTAATATACTCATACCTATGTTAAAACAGAAATTTTCATATTTGGACATTTTAGATTTGTTTTCAATAGTAAGATATCCCTGCTGTCAAATTATGCTACTATTATTTATCTAACAGATTACACTTTCATGAATTATGTGCTTTAATTATTATTTTATTATCTTCTGACTACTTGTCCCATAAATACATTGTACTTATTTAAGTGATCTATGTTTTAATACAGCCAGATAATTATGTTAAGGTTTATTGAGTAAAATCTGTATCACATTCAAACAATCATAGTTTTTTGTTGTTTTTAATCCTAGGTGCTCCTCAAGTAGCAATTTTGTCCAACAACTACCGAGTGGAAGTTGGCAATACCATCACTATCCAGTGTGTTATAACAGCCAACCCATCTGTAACATCTGTTCAATGGCAGAGATTGGTCAATGGTCAAACACAGAATGTTGACGTTGCTGGTAATGCTAGGATTACAGGGGGTACAGTAACAACTCCATCTATAACCATCAATAATGCTCAGTTCTCAGATGAAGGCAATTATATTTGTACAGCTACTAATGCTGTAGGAACTGGAGCCAGTGCTCAGTCTTACCTTGATGTCTTTGGAAGTAAGTTGTCATGTCTTATGGGGACATTAATATCATCAATATTATAATTATTAGTAAAATTGTATCAGGTGCTGGAAATTTGTTCATTTACTTGTCATGAAAATTGAATTTTGTGAAGAGTTGTCATTTATTTATCAGTATCAAATACTTATGTGTTTAATATATTTATCTGTTGATAATTGTTAAATTGACCCTTGACAACTGTTTTAAGACAGCTTTAAATTTAAATGTAAAAGAAATTCAAAGATTGAAAAAACCTCTATAGAGAGATTAAGGACCAAACTTCTGTCTTTTCAAAAAGTACATTGTGTGTTGAAGTTTCATTTTACTTCTTAGAATCAGAATAATAATGTTACCTGTATTCAAATATTGTCTTTGGTGCAACAACGTTTTAAATTCTGCAATTGATTTTCAATTATTTTACCAAAATGAGTAACCACATGCATTTTTTGTGAACAGATGTTCCAAGTGTTGCTGTTCCACAGACACAGTTTGAATTTAACTATGGACAAACTGCTACCTTACAATGTACTGTTACTGCCAATCCAACTGAAACCAAAGTTTATTGGAAAAAATTGTTGCCAAATGGTCAGCTTCAGGAAGTAGATTTAACTTCATCCAAGTACAGTGGATCAATTGTTGGCTCTCCAAATCTTATAATCTCACAAGTCAACAAAGATGACCAAGCATTTTATCAGTGTTTTGCTGACAACAATGTTGGTACCGGCAGCAGTGCTCAGACTTTCCTCAGAGTTCAAGGCGGTAAGATTTTACTCCAGATTTTAAAAGTTATAAATTGTATGTTTTTTTTTTTTAATTATTGAAAGTTTAGAACAATCTTCATAACATTTGTATAAGAAGGATAATATGTCACCACTTCCTTTCTTTCAAATTTTCTTTTTATTCAATATGAAAAATAACGATTTTTGAAATGTTTTCTTTCTAATTCATAGATATTCCAGTTGTGTCTGTACCACCAACTCACTCTTTCACCCTGGGAACAACAGCAGTCCTTCAGTGCACTGTCAATGCTAACCCACCACATACCAATGTTTACTGGGCAAAATACAACGCCCAGAATCAACTTGTCAACATTGACATGGGAACAAACAATAACAACAAGTACCAGGGTGCTACCCAGTCTTCCCCAAGTCTGACCATTCTCAATACTGTAGCTGCTGATGCTGGTAGATATGTATGTTATGGTGTAAATATTGTTGGTACTGGTCAGAGTGGTACAACTACTTTGGATATCACTGGTGGTATGTTTACTTAATTAAAAAAAATATAAATCTTAATTACTAGGAAGATGTATCATGTCATACTATTGATTAAAAATAATTGTTTTCAACAAGAGAAAAAAAAACAATACAGTTTGTTTTACAAAGATTAGATCAGAAGGCAAAATTTTATGATAAATAAAAAATGAATACTTCATAACTTGCACAATTTATTCAAAATTTATTTCATGCAAGACTATTTTAATATGTTTCAATACATTTTTAAAATTGTCTGCACTTACAAATATTTCTTAAAATTATTATTCTTCACAAGCCAGACACAGTTGAAACACTGTCTTAAATTCTTCTTTTAATTCTTGTTTTAGCTGTTCCAGTTGTTAGCATTCCACAAGACCAATACACTATTGGTATCAACAACCAGATCACACTGGCCTGTACTGTCTCCGCTTCACCTGCTGAAACCTCTGTCTATTGGACAAAACAAGTGGGAAATGCCAATGAGGTCACCATTGACAAAACTAATACTGCTAAGTACCAAGGACAGACTGTTAATTCACCATCACTGATTATCCTAAATGCTGATTTTAGTGATAATGCTCGCTTTTACTGTTTTGCTACAAATGACATTGGCACTGGGAAAAGTAACCCCACAACTTTGACTGTTACTGGCAGTAAGTACACCTAATCAGCAAACCTATATTTGGTCAGTTTCTGTTTAATATAAAGTATTTCAGTTATATACTAATCAGAGCTTTATTGGTCATTGATAAACACTAGTAAATTGTTTTACGTTCTTTTTCTCACTGTACCTTTGTGTTTCAGCTGTGCCAAATGTCCAGATTCCACTCAACACTTATTCTGTGAACTATGCCCAGACTGCCACAATTCCATGTACTGTTAATGCTGCACCATCAGCAACTAGTGTGCAGTGGAAAAAGATTGTAAATGGTGTAGAGCAGAATGTTGACTTGTCTTCATCTAAATACTCTGGAAGTACTACCCAGTCACCAGCTCTGATTATCTCCAATGCAGTCACCAGTGATGAGGCATTTTATATCTGTACAGCATCTAATTCAGTTGGTACAGGAAGAAGTTCACAGACATACTTAGATGTACTTGGTGGTAAGTATAACTTCATCAACTGTCACAATATTTTTACTTATTAGAATTTTTTATACTAAGTTTTTTTTCTACAAATTTCTTGAAATTGAAAAAGATATAGTGTCTGATTTTACTGTAAAGTCTGATATATTAACAGGATGAATTGTAATACATAGGACATTATGTTTAAAAAAAAAAAATGATATACAATTTTAAATGTAAAAAATTTTGAGTATTAACTTTTTTTTTATCTACGATGTTTTAGCTGCACCTATTGTCAACATTGGAGCCAACACATACTCAGTTCAAAAGAACAAGAATGTTGAATTAGTCTGTACCATTAATGCCAATCCTCAAGCTCAGTCAGTTCAGTGGTATAGATTTAATGGTGGTGTCCAAACAGCTCTTCGTAGTGTTTCTGGAAAGTACAATTCTCCTACTGTCAGTAGTCCTAACCTGATGATTAATAATGCTGATGACCAAGACCGTGGTTATTATATCTGTACAGCAACCAACATTGTTGGAACAGGGACATCTACTTCTACCTTCCTGGATGTGACTGGAAGTAAGTTTACATCTGTTGTTAGGTGTTCAATCACTTCATGTTTGTTTTCTAAGTGATTGAAAAATAGTATCTGTTAAAGACAGATCTGTTGTAAACCTTGACCTGTAATGATAGATTATGGTAATCACCTTTGATAAAAGCACATTGAATTGTTTTCTTTTTTATGTACTTGTTTGTCTTTGCTAAACTTTGTCTTGGAGCTCTTTTAGAAGCCTCATCAACATGTACTTTCAAATAAATATTCCTAACATTTTGTGTTTGTTTCAGATATACCTGTAGTTGCTATTGCTCTCAACCAATACAATGGAAACTTTGGTGGAACAGTTACACTTGGTTGTACTGTAGTTGCCAATCCACAAGCCACAGAGGTGTACTGGGTGAAATCATCTGGTAACTCCAACACAGAGATCAGAACTTCCACCAACAAGTACAGTTTTAGCCTGAACTCTCCATCTTTGACCATTAACAATTTACAGCAGAGCGATGAAGCAAACTATAAATGTTATGCTGTAAATTCTATCGGAACTGGAAGCAGTCAGAACACATTTCTGGATATGGTTGGCAGTAGGTTCACATTTTAGATATACATGTTGTTTGATATTCCTGTGTTGATTTACCAGTTTTGTTAATAATTATATTTCTTCTTCCCAATTATTAAAAAGATGTAATGCCTTTAAACCAAAAAATAAGAGATATATATTTGGTAATGATTTTGCTCTCAGTTAACGTGTAGAGTTTGTAAAAACTTTTTTTTATCAGATTTCTAATTTGTGATTTTACTAATTTTTTTTTCAGGTGTACCCCAGGTATCAGTCTCAGCGCAATCTGTCGACATTAATATTGGTGGATCAGCCACTATAGTTTGTAATATCCAGGCTAACCCTACCCACACTAATGTATATTGGAAGAAACTTGATGGTACTAATAATCCTATCACCATCTCTATTGACAACAGTAAATATGTAGGTGGCAGTGTCAACAATCCTTCTCTTACTGTCAATAATGCTCAACTTTCAGACAGAGCTAACTATGTATGCTTTGCTTCAAATGATGTAGGACTTGGACAGAGTGGACAAGCTTACCTCAATGTCATTGGTAGTAAGTATATCAAATTTTAATTATATTTATAGAATTTGTTTATAGTAAGCTGAGTAACTAAGTAACATAATATTAACTGTGGTGTTAAACAACATTCATCAAAACCTTGACAAAACACCCCATCACACATTTAATGTCAGTCTGTAATCATTTAGTCATTCTGTCAGTCATTTTAAAATACTATTTTGGCTATGCACATTAATGTATTCAAACTTGTGTTAGCATTAGCAGAAATTAAGACATTTTTTTATTGATTATTGATATTTAAATATTGAAGATATCAAGTTAAAATGAATTACATTGTTCTTATGATGTGACAACATCAGTTCTAGACAGTTCCATAGTCTGGCAAACTATCATGGCTAAATTAAATTTACCTTGCTCAACCTTTAAAGATTGTTTGATTATCATAATTGTTTACAGGAAGTCTTTTATAATATATATTAAAGAGTGACCATTTCGTTATAGATCCTCCTGTTGTAAATATTGCCTCTTCATCCTACACTGTACCATGGGGAAATGAAGTAACTATTGTTTGTACCATAACTGCTAATCCTACCTACACTGGTGTCTCATGGAAAAAAATTCAAAATGGTGTAGAGACTGTTATTGATGTGACTAATTCCAACAAATATGAAGGTGGCGTGGTAGGCAGTCCATCCCTGAAGATAAAACAGGCTAACAGGAACACAGATCAGGCCTTCTATGAGTGTTCAGCTACTAATAGTGTTGGAACAGGAACCAGTAGCAGGACATTTGTTACTGTTTCAGGAAGTAAGTTCATTTGTCATTTTACTTTACAGCAGGTTAATGATAAAATTCTTTGATTTATTCCTTATGTTATAGGTTCAAGAGAAATCAAATCAAATATATGAAGTGTATTAGGATTGTTAAAGTATTGATGTAATATTGTCCCAATTTCATTACAACATATGTGTTTTTCATTTGTTGAAAGAGTACATGAATTTGTGATTTTTCTGAAAGTTGTACTTCAACAGTATTCAAGAATTTCTCTGCATCATTTCAAAAATGATGCAAAGAATGTTATGTTGCTTGTAACAAGATTGAAGTCATCACTACAGAAGTTTTTTATAGAAAAGCAGAGGATGCATACTCTAACAGTGCATCTGGTCCATGCTCCCAGTTTTTATTGGAGTCCAAGTTGCTCATTTGCTTTTGTTACTTTGTATGTATGATTTAAGTTATTTTATGTTCTTTGTTGTGTATGTCTGTTTTCCATGTCTGGTCTTTGTCCCTGGATTACATTCTTTTGATTACCGCTATAACCTTGGTTCCCTTGATTACTCTTTAAAACCTAGAACTATATATTTATAATGTATTTATGTTTTGATTCTTTCAGACATTCCAGCTGTTGCTATTCCCAATAACTACCAGGTTGAAATTGGCCAGAGTGTCATTGTTGTTTGTACTGTTAACTCAGACCCTGCTCACACCACTGTACAATGGCAGAGACGATCGGCCAGTGGTTCTGTCACCAACCTTGACATAAGCAACCAAAATAAATATCAGAATGGAAACTTAAATAATCCATCCCTCACTATTTTGAGTGCTACTGCTGCTGATGAGGGTTATTACATTTGCACTGCTACCAATGCTGTAGGCACAGGAACAAGTGGAGATCGTTATGTTGATGTCACTGGAAGTAAGTTTCATATGCTTGGAAAATACCTCTAAATTTGAAGAGAAAAGTTAATAAAATGTTAGCCTTCTGCCAATGTGATTTTTTGTAAATTTTGCAAAAACTAACAAAATTTTTGATTGAAATGATTAAATTGCTATGGTGTACATGCACAGTAATTTCTAATTACTGGAATATAAAAACAATATTTTTTCTTAACTGACCTAATTTTTTTGTGAAATCATGAAGTTCATTCTTTGAGTCATAATGCAGTATCATTTTTTTGTAGTGTTCAAACTATTCCTGAAACTTTCTAACAACTGCAAAATATTCAATGTTTGTCCTTTTTTTTCAGATATTTTACAAGTTTCAGTTCCACAGGATATTTACAATGTAAATTATGGACAAACAATACAGTTGGTTTGCACTGTCACTGGATCACCAGCAGCAACAGAGGTATACTGGGTCAGGGTCAGACAAGGTCAATCCACTGAAATCAAAGCATCAACCATGGATACCAACAAATATTCTGGAGTAACACTTAATAATCCATCCCTGACTGTTCTGAATGCCAATGAAAATGATGGAGGTGTATATAAATGCTATGCCAAAAATATTGTTGGGGTTGGTCAGAGTCAACAGACCCAGCTTAATGTCATTGGAAGTAAGTACAAGGAGATATCCCCTTTTTTATACTTTCTGATTTTGTTAACAAAGTGGTTTATTGGTAAGTGAAGTTTAAAGACTGTTATATGCATATAAGTTTTCAAATTAGTTATTCTTTTTCTCTGATATCAATTGCTGGATGTCTTCTATAGATATAATTATAAAATGTTGAGAAAATAGATATTGTAAACAAACATCATCTACTTACAGGCAGACCAACAGTTACTATTGGATCAGATTCTTACAGTGTCAATCTTGGAAATTCTGTCACTTTACAATGTACAGTTATTGCTACACCCTCTGCACAGTCTGTAAGATGGAATAAGATTGACTCTAACGGAAACTCTAACCCTATTGATGTAGCTGGTAACCCAACCAAATACACAGGTGGATCACTTAGTATACCATCTCTTACCGTCTACAATGCCCAAAGTACAGATGGCTCCTCATATACTTGCCAGGCCACCAATGCAGTTGGGACCACCGTCAGCAGTCAAACTACATTAACTGTTGTTGGAAGTAAGTGTTGGTTTTTTTTTTTTTTTTTTTTTTTTTTTTTTTTTTTTTTTTTTTTTTTTTTTTTCCCATTTAGTTATTTTTTCCTAAGTTCATAAGAATCTAAAGAAGTCAGGCATGATCAGCTTATACCATTATGCAATGCAACAAAAATAGTTACAGTCATTTGTTGTTTTCTATCTAAGTTTGTCTTTCAGTAGGGGATTAGCACAATCCAACAATTTACATTTGATTAATACTGTTTTCAAAAAAAGAACAAAAAACCAAAACAATAAAGTCAGTAGTTAGATATAGTATAACTGGTAGTATCCAGCTTGACACTGCAAACACATACCATTACATTTTCCTGGTTTTAATTTTAACAGTGTGTAAATGAACACGAAATGTCAATTTTGTATATATTCCTGAAACAAAAGTCTAAAATGTTTTGACAATGTATGAATAAATACTGAAAAGAACATAGTGTGCACTTGTCATAATACTTGTACATTCTGTAACCTGGATTGTATATTGTTTACAGACAAACCTGTGGTGAAGATTGGTCAGTCTCAGTACAGTGTTACTGTTGGTGACAATGCCTTGTTGGAATGTACTGTTGAATCTAATCCCCTCCATACAGCTGTATTCTGGAGGAAGATAGTCAATGGACAACCTGTTGAACTTCCTAGCAACAGTCGTTATGGCACCCCTAACCTTGGCAATCCTTCCCTGTCCATTTCAGGAGTTTTGGCTACTGACATTGGAAACTATAAGTGTTATGCTACTAACTCAGTAGGAACTGGAGAGAGTGCTCAAACTTACTTAAATGTTATTGGCAGTAAGTTAGATTGCTGTCTTGAGATACCAGTCAAGTTTATTTAAATGGTCATTCATGGCAGTTTAAGCTTTACATTTGTTTGAAGTGAATTTAGTATTTTGGTTCAGTGTAAAGTATCACTAGAAATCATTATAACTAGATTACTCAATACAGAAATTTTAAGAACAGCATTGGTGCTCATACATTTGGTATAGTTAATTTTAAAAAAAAATTCTAAAAAAAATCTATTGACTTTAATTTTATTTTATTGTAGGAAATTATCTATATATGGTAACTGATGTGTGGTAGTATTTTAATGTTTTTCATGTGTGCATTATTTTTAGTTTACATATTCTTACTTGTTTGGATTTTTATGGAAACTAAAAAGTCATTCCACAATTGATTGATTTGGTCATAACATGGTGAACTGGAATCTTATTGTATTGATTTTGGTAGAGTGCTTTGTGTCTCATATGTACACTAACACTATTGTTTGTTACTATAACTGTCGCTATATGGGATAAGCTCAACCTTGCATACTATAAACAAATGCAGATGTTTATCCTTACAATATTTACGTACATTGAACACTCTAATGATTCTGTTTTTTTCTTGTAGATGCAGGCACTTGACAGTTTATAAAAAAATTCTTCTGTAAATTTATAAATGTTTCTTTTTGTTACTATTTTGAAGCTAAACTGAAATTAAAAAGTACAGTAAAAACTGTCTGAACAAAACCCTAAATTAACTGTTAACCTTTCTAAACCAGACACATTATAAATCCCTTAATGTCAGTTAAGACATATTTTGAACCTGGGAAAACCAAATACCTGTCAAAAGCTAACAAACTTCACAATCTACAAGGAGTTTTGTTTAGACAGGTTTCATTGTGTTTTTGTTTCAGTAAATTATTTCAGATGTCCTATTAATATCTTCAACAAAGCTACAGGGTAGTGTCGTTAAATCAAACTGTAAAGTTTTAATTTCTCTTTTCATTGTGATCATTCTTCAATGATGATTAATGTATTGTTTTGTAATTTTATTTAGGCAAACCTGTGGTTAATGTTGCTTCCATTCAATACTCGGTCAACATTGGAAACTCCATCACATTACAATGTAATGTCCAGTCTAATCCACTTCATACTAATGTTAAATGGCAGAAAATTGATGGTAATGGAAATGCTGTTGATGTGGATATGACCAATAACAGATACACTGGGAGCAAAGTCAATTCACCATCTTTGATAATCAGTAACACCATCAGCAGTGATCAGGGAGGATATATCTGTCTTGCTACAAATATTGTTGGAACTGGACAAAGTCGACAGACTTTCCTCACAGTTGTTGGAAGTAAGTTTGATCAGTGTTTAAATCCAAATTCCAAAGTGTTTGTCTTGGTTTATAATGGTTGTCATGAAGTTAATTTGACATATCTGAACATAAACATATTCAGTATGAGTTTTTGGTTAAATGTCCACAGGAATACAGCAATGAACCAAATTTAACTTAGCAGTGAAATATTTATTTAATTGAAATCAAAATTGTTTTGCAACCCTATGTAACTCATTATTCTGATTTACTAGAAAGAGTAATCAAGGGAACCAAGGTTATAGCGGTAATCAAAATAATATAATCCAGGGACAAAGACCAGACATGGAAAACATACATACACAACAAAGAACATAAAGGAACTAAAATCATACATACAAAGTAACAAAAGCAAATGAGCAACTCAGACCCCACAAAAAACTGGGAGCATGGACCAGGTGCACCGGTAGAGTAAGCGTCCTCTGCTTTTCTAGAAACACCCACCGAGTTTCTCATAAAAAGTCAAGTGCGGGGTAGACAAACGAGGAAAGGAAAACTATGACCCGTTGAATAAATCAGTTTTCATGGTATAGATGGATACACCATAACGTTCCACGAGTTCATGAGCTGCTAAGAAATATTTTAACCATCTTGTGCTTTAGTCCAGGAGAAATATTCTTTACAATAGCAGATATTTTTACTGATAAAGATAATACCACTGAATCACAAACATTTGCTTGTATTTTATGATATAAATCATAGAATTATATTTTGTATGATTTTCTTATTTTAATGATTGTCTTCTGAAATTCTAAATGATGAATATTTTATTTTAACTGTAATCTTATGTTTGATAGTAATGCATATACAAAATAAAGAATGTATATCTTATAGATTTATATTAACTTTAATTAATAGGCATTCCAACTGTTACTGTTCCAACTCCAACTTACTCAGTAAATACTGGTTCAACTATAACTTTGGAATGTTCCTACTCTGCTAACCCACAAGCTACCCAGGTCAGATGGGAGAAAACTGTCAGTGGTAATACTGTAGACATTGGAGATACTACTACCAACAACAAATATGGTGGATCTACACTTGGATCCCCATCACTTATAATCTACAATGCTGCTGAGAGTGATGAAGGATCATACAGATGTAAAGTCTCCAATGCTGTTGGTACAGGAATCAGTTCTACATCTACAACTCTGGATGTCATCGGAAGTATGTAGAATAATTTTGATTTACATTTATACAAAATTAAAGTCAATAATGTGGGTGGTTAACAACTATCAAAATCATTGAAAAGACTAATAAGTAATAATTTAAGATGTTTTTTTAAGATAATTTACAATTTTATAGAGAATAACAAACAGATAAAGAATGTGAGCAATGTTTCTATGTTGATATACTGTGACAGCGAGGGCAATATATTCTTTACAGTTTCTGTTATCCTGGTTTATCCTCATAATATTACCAATACAACTTATTTTATAGATGTACCAATAGTGACAGTACCCACTGGGGCATACACAGTCAATGTAGGTGAAAGTAAAACACTTACTTGTGAAGTGACCTCTGACCCTGCCCATACAAATGTCTACTGGCAGAAGGTTTCTGGTGGACAGACAATAACTATTGATACAAACTTAGCCAAGTATGGAGGATCAACCATTAGCAGTCCTTCACTTGTCATAAACAATGCTGCCTTCAGTGATTCAGGCACTTATTATTGTTTTGCTACAAATGCTGTAGGAACTGGACAGAGTACCCAGGTTGTCCTTGCCGTTGCTGGAAGTAAGTGTTTTCCACGAGCTAATTTTTGGCACATTGTTTTGACCTGCATATATTATTTTCTCATACATGATAATAATTGCTGTTTGCCATATGTATTCATGTAGATTTTAGGTCCACATAAACTGCATATCATCAGAAAGACCATGAGCTTTGCTTGTAAGTTTATTTAAGTCCTTTATTATAGAAATGATTCAATAATTTTACATTTTTTTCTGGATTGCTTGATTATTTAACACAAGCTTTTTCAATTGTGCTTTGTCACAGGTTAATACCTTTGATTTTTGATATGTTGATATTTACATATATGTGTATAACCTTTTTGTATTGAAGAAAAAAATATGACAGTTAAACATAATTTTTAAAGATTGGATCATTTTTATAATGGATTAGAAAGTAGACAACAAAACACTTAGAATGTGCCCCTATACACATGTTTGTTTGTCATTATTTTTTATTTTGGAAGAATGGGTTTGAGCTTGTGTTGGTGGAAAATAATACTTACTAAATATGATATATTCTATCAAGAAAAATCCTAATTAGGCTGGTAATGCATAGACCTCAAATGTCTTGCATTACCTTTTAACGAAACAAAAAATAACTTTCAGAGTTTACTATTATTTTTGAAACAACAAAATGAAACCCATAGTTTATAATTCACAAGACTCAATATTATTATTTAATTTTAATTAAATACTTTAGGCCTTCTGATTGTCATGATTTTAATACTATGCTCCTATTGAATCCTTTATTTGAACAGATTCATTGAGGTTCAGACATCAATTGCAGTATAGTTGATAATAGAGATGAATGTTTGATTTCCCTGTTTTCTCAAAATGTTTGAAAACTTGACTTTAACAAATGATATATGTAGTTCTGCAATATTTGTATTTAATCAGAAGATGATCAGCTTGTTCTTTTGTATAGCTTTGTTTGTTTAGACTGTAGCAGTTTTTTTTATGCATGTGCTTGCTTCTTGTTTCCACTGGTAGTCTCATAAATAAGCTTATTAAATATCAAGAGTATATATCTCAAAACATTTATGAAAATGTACAAGCACCATTATAAGGTATAAAATTACACAAAGCATTCAATATTTTAGGTAGGGATGAACAGAGCCTATGTTATTATGTATGTCTTCATTTCAGTTGTAGAAATCGTATGGTTTATATATTTACTATTCCTTTAATGTATTTTTAGTAATGTTTTATTTCCAATATTGATGAATTAGGTTTACTCTTGGGGTGGTAGTGATTTATTGTTTTGCTACTTTGGATTAGCCCATTTCATGCTGTTCTAAACATATAATACATTTAGTATTGAAATTTGTAAAGTCCAGAAAGACATGAATTGGCAGTGTTTTAGAATAAGGCAAATTTAAAAAAAAAATTTAAATGTGTTTTAGAATGATGTTTACACAGGCAAATGTGCCACACATGAGAATCATATGGTTTGCATCATATGATTATCATATAAATTGTGCACTATATGATAATCATATATTTCAAATTACATATGATTATCATATGAATCGAGCACCATATGATTATCACATGTGGCACATTTGGCTGTGTAATTGAAAGAGTCTACTTTTACTTATATTCTGATATTTTCAACCTTAGCAACACCAAGTGTTAGTCTTACCAACACCAATGTACAGGCAAACTATGGCAACAGTGTGACCCTTGGATGTGTCGTCTCAGCTAACCCAGCAGCTACTTCAGTCTATTGGCAGAAAATTGTTGGAAACCAATCCCCGATTACAATAGACACGTCCAATACTGCAAAGTATTCCGGTGGTACAGTGGGTAATCCTTCACTTCAGATTAGTAATGTGAACACCAATGATGAGGCTAGTTACATCTGTTTTGCTGCTAATAGTGTTGGTACTGGCCAGAGTGAACGAGGAACACTTAATGTTATTGGAAGTAAGAAGTTTTAATATGATCTCAATCTGTTAATAGATGCAGTTTCCAAATTAATTGTCAGATTTCATTTGGACTGTAAAGATTGTTCTGATGTGGAATAATTTCAGATGACACACAGTTTATATATTGGAATGATCTGTATTTCTTTTCCATACAAATCTTTGTACATATTTTTTCCTTGCTAATAAAAAAACACTTGTCTTTCAGGTCCCCCTGTAGTTACCATTCCAGAAGCAAGCTACACAATCAATATTGGTAACACTATCACCATTGCTTGTTCCATCCAATCTAACCCTGCTCATAATTCTGTTTATTGGACACGTAAGATTGGTAACAACCAGGAGGAACAGATTTCCACAACTGGGTCAGCTTCTTCTAAATATAGCGGTTCTACAGTACAGTCTCCATCATTGGTTATTTACAATGTACAGATGTCTGATGCAGGACAATACAACTGCCATGCTACAAATATTGTTGGCACTGGAAAAGCAAACACACCAACAAATCTACGAGTTGTTGGAAGTGAGTTTTTCTTGCTTTATTACCAAGATTTTATCACTTTCTCATTCTCCCTGTATTTCAAGTTATTGCTCTTCAATTTGAAAATTGTTTTTTAAATCTTTAACCTAAAAGTACTGTTGGTCAAAGCCGTAATAAATATTGTATTGTATTTGTGAAATGAATTTCAAAAGAAGTTACTACTAATAAGAATTGTTGAACATTTCCAGATGTACCTACTGTAACAGCATCTATACCATCATCTGTCAGGATTGGAACTTCTATCACAATTGACTGTTCTGTTGATGCTAACCCTGCAGCAACACAAATCATCTGGCAATTTGTCACAAACAATGCTGCCAGCAATATTGACATTTCTGGAAACAGTAGATTTAGTGGTGGATCTGTTGCTAACCCTGATTTGACCATTAGCCCCATCCAAGAAAGTGACGAGGGTACTTACAGATGCCAGGCAGTCAACAGTGAAGGAACAGGAACCAGTAATACTGTGTATCTTGATGCCACTGGAGGTAAACATTAGTAATCAGAGTAATCATTTTCTACAGTTTCTGTCTCTGTTTTACATCAAAAGTATTGATACAAACAAGATTCATACAATATAGAAAATATTCCTTTAACGTACAAACATTTAGTTAATACAGGTTTTAGACATACAAAAAATCCTAGGAATCATTAATATTTACTTTTCTTTATTTGTAATGCCATCACTTGCCTTTCATGATTTTCTATCTTTATAATGTCATTACTTGCCTTACGTAATTTTCTATCTTTGTAATGACATCACTTGCCTTTCGTGATTTCCTATCTTTATAATGTCATTACTTGCCTTACATGATTTTCTATCTTTATAATGTCATTACTTGCCTTGCATGTTTTAATGATTTATTGTTGTTGTGATTCTCTTTGTATAAATTGTTATTACATTGTACTACTTTTTTGTTTATTTAAGACCCACCAATAAATGTTGTCATCAACCCAAGCCCTCTCACAGTAGAGGAAGGACAGACAATATCTACCACATGTTCTGCCCAGGGAACACCTGCCCCATCCTACGAATGGAGGAAGTTTGGTTCCAATACTGTTATTGCCTCTGGAGCTACACTGTCTATAGCCAATGCTAAGGAAAGTGATGCCACATCATATACATGTACAGCTTCTAATTCTTTTGGATCAAATACTGCTTCAGTTAATGTTGATGTGCAATGTAAGTTTATTCAGGAGTAATATGTAAAACATAAACAATTATCATGTGATGTCTTGAACATTCTGATTGTAAAAAACAAACAAGCTTAAAAACAATACAATAGAAATGGATAGTTTACAATGTTCATGTTACAGTATTTCATGTTACTCTTTTTCATTCAATTTTTATCCATAACAGATCTCACCCTTGAAAAATATTTGTTTTTTATATAAACAGATAGACCAAAGGTTCGGATTACCAACCATCCAATCACTGGAAAGTTAGCTCAGTCTGTAACAATTCAGTGTGCATTCACATCAAATCCTTTCGCTAACAAAGTTCAATGGAAGAAGGTTGTTGGAGGTGTGAACACTAATATTAATATTGATGGAAACAAATACCAGGGTGGTACCCTGACCAGTCCAAGTCTGACAATCTTTAACCTTGGAGCATCAGATCAGGGGGATTATATCTGTACAGTGACTAACTCAGTTGGTACTGGTAATTCAAATACTGGATCACTCACTGTCGATATGAGAAGTAAGTTAGATATTTTCATCATAATTTTGTGTTTTCACAAAAATGTAAAATTAAACCAGGTGAATTTTTAGTAAATGCTCAAAGAAAATCTTTTATTTCTGATCTATCCCTTCCTTGTTTATCGTTGCTTTAAAATTACTGAAGATGTTAACTACTTCTATTTATTCCTGTTATGTCATGGGTATTTAAATGTTTATTGCTTTTATGCCCTAGTCTTTTTATAGAAGTGACTTTAACATACATATGATAATAAACCTTATACTTGATACTTTTAGCTTCACCAATGGGCATTCAGATCTTCCCTGGACAGATAACCGTTTTAGAGGGTAATGATTTCTCTATCTATTGTAATGCTACTGCCAACCCATCACCTTCATATGAATGGTACCATAAAGATGTTAAAGTTGGTACTGGACAGACTCTCACTATCAAGAACTCTGAATGGACCCCTCATGATGGATTGTACACATGTAAAGCTGAAAATGAGATCGGATACCAGGAAGCTACCATTGATGTTGATGTGAAATGTAAGTGATCAGAGTGTTTAAGACCAAGGGTTGATATGAAAACATATTAATCATTGTAGATTATTTTGTGTTTATTGATATTATGAGATATCATTACTCTTGTTAAATTAATTCAATACATGCTCAAGTTTTCTCTGATTCATCTATTATATTTTTGGAAAAAATATCTTATTCTTGTGCATAGATCTGTTTGATTTCCTTTTATAGATTAAGATGCAAAAAAATTATTTTTCTTCCTTCAGATACACCAGTCAATGCTGTTGCAGAAAACACCTTTACTCCTGCACTCAATTCTCCAATTACACTGACCTGTAATACTAAAGCCAATCCCTCAGCTATTGCTTGGAAATGGTTCCAGAATGGCTATGAAATTGTTGGCCAGACAGAGAAAACTTTATCTATTGATATGGACAGTATACAAGATGTAGGACAGTACCATTGTGTTGCTTACAATGAAGTTGGTCACTCACCAAACATCCTCTTCACTGTCAGTTTACCAGGTAAGTTGGTCATTCACCAAACATCCTCTTCACTGTCAGTTTACCAGGTAAGTTGGTCACTCACCAAACATCCTCTTCACTGTCAGTTCACCAGGTAAGTTGGTCATTCACCAAACATCATCTTCACTGTCAGTTTACCCGGTACTCACCAAACATCCTCTGTCAGTTTACTTGGTAAGTTGCTAGTTTATCATGAAATGTCTTTGTAATAAGAAAGAAAAAATAAAAGCTACATTTTATTTTCAAAAGTCCGAAAGTCATATTATTTATGTCTTCTTTCTGCTTTCAGTCCTAGTTACCCATTCATTACATTACATTTGTTTTTTAAGAGATTTGCATCATTCTGTTGCCTTAACAATAGTTTGTATATATTTTTTTCAATTTTCAAAGCATACATTAGATCTTTTAATACAAGGACAATACAAGGTATTGTTATTAAAATTTACAGCGACTTCAATAATAATCTGTTAGGTCATATCCTAAATGATAACTTTCAAAAAAATTATCCATTATTGTATTAATTTTCAATTTGTAGTCATGAGTACATTTTGTACCACTTGGCTACACATTGTATCACTGGTGTATTGGATGATTCTTTATTTCTTTGTGATACTGGTGGAATTGTTAGGGAAATATTTTGTACCACTGGTGTAATAGTTATTCAAGGTATTTATTTATTTACAGTTTCGACTAGTTCCACTACAACTACTGTAGGTCCTAACACAGGTGCGGCTGTTGCCAGTGCTGGTGGTTTGACTGGGGGAGAGATTGCTGCCATTTGTTTGGGAATTTTGTTCTTTGTTCTTCTTCTTATTGTCCTAATTGCATGTTGTGTATTACAAGGTAAGAATCAAATTCTATTTATAGTTGATTTTTAAATAGAAAGTAAAAGTAGGTGTCATTTAGATTATCTTACATAGATTCAGTTTTTGTAGCAAATTAATTTACAAAGTTATTTTTTATTTCTTTAAATTAATTTTGATGGAAATATTTTGTTGACAAATATCAAGAAAATAAATAATTTCAGTTCATACTGGTATATAGTTTACCTCCTTGCCTGTTGGAGGTAAAGTGTTTTCTATATATGTATCATCTTGAAGGTTGTTGTGCTTGGTGTTGTGGAGCTGGGGCTGCAGAAAAAGACCGACGTATCACACCAGACCCGAAAGTGTCTATACCTCAGTTTTATGAAGTTCCCACTGCTGTGACTAGGTATGTAGGACCATTAGGTTGGTCAGTGCACATCAGCAATAAAGAGAATTTGCCTTTGACACTCCATTTGTCTCACTTTTCTTTCATTTTGAAACAAAAGCTTCATTGACAAAATTCCAACAAGCCTGAGACTAGTGACATGAAAATAACTCTGAATACTGAGAATTTGAGTGACAATTTAGTGTCCGTCTTTTGTAACTCAAAAATTTGGAAGTTTTAGGTTTGTTTGTTTTTTGTTTTTTTTTCTTTGTAATTTAACATTGTCTAATAATAATACGTTTATTAGCTTTTGATTTACAGTAAATCTGTTCATTTCTTTTTTATTTTTATTAAATTTATTTTTTATTTCAAATGATAAAATTAAAAATATTTTGATCGATTGTGCTGCTTGATGAGTCAATCTGTTTCTGGCTTGAAGGAACTCAAATTGGTTACGGACATGACCAGCTTTATTCATATATGTGTTGTCAATTTAATGTGATAAGTAGAGTTGAAAGGTAGAGACTTACAATTTTTATTTATCAATTTTTTTAATATTCAATTTATGCCAAAGATTTTTCTGTTTTGGTTGTGATGCACCAATCACTGAATAGGAAACAATGTGTCAAACATTTTGTTTTTTTTTTATGACACAAGTTTTCTACCTTTTCTCTACAGAGAGCCATCTTTGATTTCCAAGAGGGATGTTAGCTTACACATGGCACCAGTCTACAGGTATATAAATAGCATCTAAAAATGTGGGTAGCTTCATTAAAAGTGCACCAAAGTAAAAGTTAATTAAAACTTAAATTGATGTTGTTTGCTGATGCGAACACATTCTTTTTTAACCTTATGACCATTGTGATAATAACTGTGACTATTCCTATCGTTTATATATTTATTGTTACATATTTTCTATTACTATTGTTTCAGAGCATTGATTTAGTTTTTGACAAACTTTAAATTGTTGTAGTTAAGATATTAAATTCTGTGAATTTAGTGATGTTCAGTAAACATTATATTTTGGTGTACTGATTTGACAAATCTACCTTCTAATTTGGAAACTTGTTTTTTTTTTTATTCTATACATTTTCTCATTATTTTTTTTATACTTTTATAAGCACAACACTGCACAGTGATTTTATAATCCCATGGTTTATGAGTCCGGTTTATGAGTCCATCTGGGAAAAGCACCACTTGGCTTCAAATTCATATATTATTTTTTATTTTAATGGCTTTGCACCATAGGAACATTAGTGACAACACCATAACTATGATGCATAATTGTTATAGAATATAAAACCAGAGTCTGATAATTATTTCTGTAAGAAAGTCACATGTCTTGTAAATGTGAAGAACAATATGTATTTGACTTGTTACCATGCATTTACTTCATATGTGGTAATCTGAAGTACCATGTCTGGAGTAACAATCTGTGGTCTATATATATATTTACCTATACAGTTGCTAATATATGGGATAGCAATATTTCTTGACTGTTAACTACAACTATAACAGTTAAACATGGTTATATATTTACATGTCTGATATTGTTTGCACTAGTTGGGAAATATACCGACAAGAATCTAAAAACCGTTGTATATACTGGTACAGTGCCTTTTTATAATACACTAATTTTGCTTTATTCCACATTTCAAGTTAGAATGAAACAGAAATATTACCAGATTTTCTGAAGCACTATTTTTGCAATGGAACAAACTAACATATATCTTTGGTCAAGTTTGGACCTGAAGATGACATCTGTTATTACAGCTTTTTCTGTTTACTACATCAAGCCTCTTTGTCATAACGCTTTCGACCACCTCCAGTCTGAGAGTTATAATTAACATTCATTGTATTTATATACCTTTATTTACTAAACATTTCATGGCAACTTGGTATAGTTATAGTTATTAATAGTTTTCTTCTGTTTATTAATACTTGAAAAATCAAGGAATATTTCTGCTTTGCTTCTGTACCCTGTACTGATAATCAACCATATAATATATTGTAGCGGCCGACCTTCAAACGAATATGAGATAACCAAATACCGTGTTATAAGACCAGAATATGAAGTGTATGTATTATTTCTAATTAGAAAATCTTCACGGACATGAATTATTGTGTTTCTTTTATTTTCATTAAAAATTAGATTTTTACATAGAAAGTATTAAATTTCCAAAGACAGTATTTATACTGTTGAAAATGGTTAATATCATTTTCATGGCATTTGTCCGTATTTTTTTATCAATTATGTGTAATATTATTTAGACAGGGGATGGGTTAAAGTTATATTTTTGTCAGTGAAGATTTTAATAATTTTCAACTTTATATAAATGTATTAAATAGAACTTAAATATATTGTATTTATGCTTTCAATAATAGTGTTAATGCAGTAAATAGAGATTTGTAAACAATTTTATAGTAATTAATTTATAATATTTTATTTTTATATTTCCTCATCTACTTACTATAAGAGGTTTTTTTTTAAAACTTACTTTTTAAATGTTTTCATTCATTTTTTGAAAGAAAGTACAAACAACTTTGATAGATTTATCTTTGTATATTCAGGTCATTCTATGATAAACTTATAACTTTCAGTGCTATATACATTTTAGTTTTAAGGTTTGACTGAGGTAATTTTTTATACTTGTAGTGATGAGAGGTATGTAACCACTGCTGCCCGTCCATACTACCTCCCTGCAATAGAGTATACATACGATGAAGAAGAACGTCGCCGTCGCCGTAGGAAGAAGAAGAGGAGCAGGCGTCACGATGAGTTACGAGGTGATGAACAGATAGTTTTAGAGGAGAGAGTAGTAGATGATGGATTCCGTACTGGTAGTAGATATAGTGATGTAGAAGTTGAAGAGGTTGTTACTGGACCAGTCTACAGATTTGATCCGGAATAAACTTCTTAGGAATAGTGAAATCAAATTATGTTCTCTATAGTAAACGAATCGAAGTTCAAAGGCATTGACATTTATAATTACCACATCAACATTTAACCTTTATTCTATACACTGCTTACTTAGTAAATTGTTAACTGTGTTAAATTTAAAGCAATAATGTCATATGTGATATCTAATGACTTTTTTATAGTTGAATTCAGTGTTTGCTCAAAATGTTTTTATCACAAATTTGAAGGACTTAGATAGCAATATATTGAATTTGTGTTTCAGGTTTTTTGTTTAAGTGCATCAAGATTTGTTAGATATCTTTTCTTGTTATTTATGCACATTACATTCCAATGTTAAGTTTTGAATTCTATTTTTTTTTTTTTTGATAACTTACTTTTTAATCATTTTTAAAATGTTAAACACCATTTACTTGTATACTGTAATATTTTGTATATTTATTTTACACTGTTTGCAAGTTCCAGTGTTTCAACTTGTCATTAAAAACAATTTGGTTTTTACAGAATTCCCGAGTATATTAAAGCTACCAAATTATTAAGGCAAAGTGAAATATCATCAATTCAATTTATTTTTCTTCACCTGGTTTACAGGGTACCAGTATTTGCCTACCAAGAATTCCTCACTTCATTACTAGTATGTGTTGTGCTTGATATTTTATGCATTCATCAAAATACATATCTTTCAATTTTTATATCAAAATATTTTGTACATTTTTTATAAAGATTTTTGTCTAGGAATCTAGAATTATATTGTAATAGTATATTTACATCATTGTATAATAAATTTACATTTTATATTATCGTAATAAAACATGATCATTTTTTGTATCTTTTTTATTTATGTTGCAGTAAGAATATCTACAGAGTATTCTTTCATTAAAATGGTTTTTTTTTAGTGTAGTTAAATCAAGTAAGCTATTGAGTTAAACTCTCTGTAGGAAGGTTTAAATTACAGATGTATCAACTTTGATAATGTAAAGTTTGAATATTTACAAAGAAAAAACATGTAATTCAAAAGTTATTTAGTTTTTTTTTTTCAATTGAACTCTGTAACTTAAAGTAAAATTCCTGTCAGTGTCAGAAAAAATGCTTACTTCATTTAAATAGAAGCACAAAAAATATGGTCTTAATCAACATGCTGAAATAATATATTGGTAACAATTATTAAGGGAACAACTGTGAATCCCTGAGCCTTTATGCTTAACTTGCTCTGACTTCAACACAAATTATATTAAATTTGCTTACTCTGCCTTTGCTTGCAATACAAACTATTTAAAACATAAATTGCTGACATTAAAACATTTTAAGTTGCCACATTAACAGTACTTGAATGAAGCATGTTGTCCTTATTTCAAAGTTAGAGGTGACTGATTCACAAAATAATAAGTTACCAATGTTGGGAACTATACCAAACTTTGGGTCATTCTTCCACAAAAATGTTTTTTAATGGAAGATATGAGGTATGGTATTTACAAGTGTACTACTGTAATGGATAAAGAGTGTAAGTTTCCAATTATTCAGTATGTATGATTGAAAGATAGGATTGTTACCATTCTACATGATTGCTTATGGTTGTAAACATTCTGGAAATATGATAAAATTATAATTGAAGTAAAATCTATACTGTTTACTACTTCCACTAATTTTTATACTTGCATGAAATTCAATAACATTACCACCCCTGCCTGACTGTGTGAAGTAATTGTATTAATCTTTTATTTTCATGAAAAGAATAAGAATAAAAAATAAAGCAACTTACCATGTAAATTTTAAAATGTTAACCCTTTCATTGCAGTAGACCCCAGAATGAATATGTTACTCAATATAGAGTTGTGGAACCAGAATATACTGTGTAAGTATGCCTTCTATGGGAAGTAGTTTTGTTAACATTATATTTAGGATGAATTTTATTTTCGAGATAGTTTTTAGTTTTGGACACGTTCTAGGACAGAACATATAATGAAAAGTAATGGAAAAAGACAAAATTCCAATGAACAAGTAAATTTTTGAGTTGCTAAAACATTTAAAAATTAACAAACCTCAAAAAACTTAGATTTTAGAAATAATAAAATACATTTAGGCGATTTTTATGTATGTTCTTATAATAATGAAGATACCAACTTGCTTGTTTCATATAAGTGTAACATTTTTAATTGTAGTGGTGAGAGATACGTGACTACTGCAGCTTCCCCATTAGATGAGAGATACCTTACCACAGCATCCCGTCCTTACTATCTACCTCCTATAGAGTATACTTATGACGAAGAAGAACGACGTCGTCGTCATAAGAAGAAGAAGAGAAGTCGACGTCACGAGGATGTACGTGGGGATGAACAGATCGTCCTGGAAGAGAGAGTAGTTGGAGGCAATACCTTCAGATCAACGAGGTCAGGAGCTGAGGATGTTACACTAGGCCCAGAACTCTACTTTGAGGCAGAAAATTAATATGTTAGAACATTTGCTTTTTACATTCCAGTAAGAGGACATGAACGGCATCAGTAGTCAACACATTCGAAATCTTTTATGAAAATGATATTATATTTGTGACATACTTTAAAAGGTTGTAGATAAGTTCCTTCCAGAGTGTGCTTGCTTACATTCTAAATGACCACATTTATTACGTTGTTGAAGAACTTTGTTCAAACTGTGCGTAGGTTTTAGTGGTTTGAAATCTTGCCTCTTACAATGTAAAACAATCATAGATATATTTGTCTAATGTTATGATAGTGAAATATTTATATGTTTATATATAGTTTAATTTTAGTTTGTACAGGTCAATTTTGTTAAAAGTACAATCATTTCAAAATTTTTCTTTTGCTCAAAACTGCTGGACCATTTGCAATTTTTTATTTTTGTTTTAGACCGTGCGATTTGAAATCTTAATTTTTTAATATTAAATCTCATTTGATTTAGAAGAACTTAACTATAAACAAATTTATCAATATTTTTTTTGAAACCGTAAGAAAACAGTACATGCAAATAATCAATATTAAAATTACAGTATCTCATTATCTGCTACCTTGTTTGACACATGTATCTTTATTTTGTTTTTTTTTTGTTCATTTCACATACTAACATTTATACCAACAGTGATAAAATATCACGAACACATTTTCACATATATTTTTGTATGTATTTTTGTATAGACAAATTAAATTTCATATTGTATTAAAGTTCATATTTTACTACTTGCATATCTCATAATAAAGACTTTACTTATCTACTTGTTTTAAATCTTCATGAGGTTACAGCCTGTTAGAAATGCTTACAAAAACATATCGTGATAGGCCAACTTTGATTTAAGCGAAAGCAAAAATAAATAAATAAAAGAATAAGTCAGAGCGAAAAATAAGAAAACAGTTACAAACGGGCAAAATACAAGAACATACCAGAAAATGATAGTGAATTAACAAATCAATCACCAGTCCTCTCAAAGAGTAATTTAGGGAACCAAAGTTCTAGCGCTAGCGAAAATCAAAAGAAAGCAATCCAGGGACAAAGACCAAACATGGGAAACAGATATACACAACAAAGAACATTAAAAACTAAAATGATACATACAAAGTAACAAAAGCAAATGAGCAACTCATACTCCACTAAAAACTGGGAGCATGGACCAGGTGCACCGGCAGGGTAAGCGTAAACATGTGGCATGGACCGGAGTAGCGAAAGTATACGTTATCTGTAACGTGTCGTTTTGACAAGTTTAGCAGATGACATTTTTCATTCAAAAACAATTGAAAGACTAAAGAAGAAAAAGGGAAAAAAGCATATTAGTATGAGAAGTATTATTAAGACACAACCATTTATTTCACGGAAAATATCATGCGGGTTGAAAATTTGAATAAGTATGCCCTTACTGCCAGCCAGACTACAATCGTTTAAATATGACAATTTCACACATATGCCTCCTTTATATTCACAGAAAAGTTCATTTAATTGCGCTAAATTTCTACGATAGAAGTTAATGGAACATGGTTCGAAAGCGTTGCGTATCATTCCCAACAACTTCTTTTTGAACGATTTTTCCTTCCATTGATTTCAGTCCGTGACAAAGATATAAGTCAAAGGACATAAAACAATCCTACATGTCTGCAAAAGATACCGAAGCATCAGCAGAGGGATTATTCAAATATGGCAAAATAAAAATAAAAAACTTGGCATAAATGTTAACACAGGAAACAAAGACGAATAATATATACAATGTAGCGAACCGTATAAAAAATTACATAAACAAGACGTTACAACTAGCAATATGAACTAAAAAGCCGGGTGTGACAACAGGTGCTCCGGAAGGGTATGTCCTGCTCCGCCAGCGACACCCGTAATATTGCAAGTGAGTATTATCCGGTAATAATATAGCAACTATAATGCAGCTCCGCGACACGTGTCAAACAATTCACACTAGAACAAAATCATTCATGAAAGCGTGTATCTACCAAGATAACTCCTAGAAGGTACTTTCAACAACGTTCAATTATCGTATTTTTTGTTTGTTTATGCCTACGTTTGGGGAGGTTGAAAAATGGGGAATATAAAAGTTCAAGTATTGTTCCGCTTGACATCTGATGCGTGTTATCTATACGCTCTCATAAGAGGGAAAAACGTGTTTCAATCACATTCCCATGAGTCATTATAAAGCTACGAAGATTACCTGGTCTATTCATTTATATTAAGAATTTTTTTAATGAGGTTAAGGTTATGAAGGTATTACTTTCTATGTAGATCTTAACTGCAAGTAACAGATAAAATTGAGGATAACTAAAGTTTCAGATGAGGCGAAATTCGTAAACAACACACAACTAAGGAAATGGAAAAAAAGAAACAACTAAATAAGTTAAAATGGTGAAATATAATATAACGGAAATGGATATGAATAAAACTATATCGTATAAGACCATCAGTATTTGATTACATACTCTGTTGAAATGGAGATTGGCATAAAGAACCGATGTCGACTTATTTAGTCACCTTTTCAGTTGTAACAAATGTTGTCAACCCAACCAGTTGCAAGTTCAAGTTCAATATTTCATTAAAGTCTTACCACTTGTAAAACCAATTATTAACCAACTACCCAAAATACATTAAAATATGTCTAAAACTGACCAATTGATATTAATTCAAACTGGGCATCTATACGGGGCCAATATGGATCAAACCAGGGCCAATACGGCATCATAACTTGTTCTTGACAAAACACGAAAACAACTTTTCTACAAATCATCTAGTTGAGTTGGTTAATAAAATTGTCAATGTATATGTAATTTCATATTGGCCCTGTTATAGGTTTCGGTCAATCATATTGGCCTCGACAGCCGTATTGGTCCTCGGCGACGCCTCGGAACCAATACGACCGCCTCTACCAATATGACAGAGATCAAACGTATCAGAGGGCCATTGTGAAATTACATATTTATTAACATATAGTATAAATTGACAATAGATACGAATTGTCCATTAAATGCAAGTGCCAATCTATTAAGGACTTTTTATCTGACTATTGATTACCCGACATATCAATATCTATGGGTGGTTAGAGGAAAATACGGTACAAATAGTAGATCAAATATGCTCTTTTACATTAAATGATTTTGATCAGATGCGAAGGAGACGGTCTCTACATTAATTTACCACTTAATACCCCTTAGTTTCTAACAAGCTAGCAAGATCTGCTATAAGGTTTATCTCGAATGAGTGGAGAAACTTCACTCGGTAACCAGGATATTTCTGGAAAAGCAGAGGAAGCTTATCCTACTGGTTTAGCTGGATCATAATTCCAAGTTTTCTAGTGAAGTTGCTCTTTTATTCTTTATCTTCTGTGTGTATTCATTCATGTAATTAAAATTTTGTAATATTAATAGACAATGAATAGAAAATTACCAATCATATATATTTATATTGCAAATGTCGATACGTTGCACACGTGTTTCAATGGATAACTTATCATCATCAGCATTAGAATCATATCTTGCTTTAGTTTTTGTATCCGGTATATGCAAGTAATTGGCATATTGTACGCGCTAGATATAACACCTGAGACTTCACAAGATTACTGTAATCCATTTTAGATTCATATCTTTAAAACGTTTCCTTGGAAGGATTGTTTTATCACAATTTAATATACCAAAAATTTAATTAACATTTAACTGATTTAAACTGCATCGTATGGAATATATTTAACAAGTTTATACTTTAAACAGAGCAGTTGTTGTTATGTTGTTATATCAGATATTTACGGGTCGTTTCATTAGGACTGCAACCTTTTCAGTAGACGCTAATTTGGCAACTGGTCACCAAGTTCATTGCATTCTTTGATTCAATATGATAATTTATATCAAACACTGATACATTTTTGGATGCTCTTTCGGGAATTGTAAGGCTTACTGAATCAACATTTGTTAATATGTGAAGGATCATATTGATTACAAGACTACAATTCATCTTAAGATTTGTATACTCTGTCAATGTACATAGTCTCTGGCTCAGCGTTCTGTTTGTTCAATTCATTACTGCACAAGGACGACTCTTGGTAAAAATTACTTGATGTGAAACGATGCTAATGATGAAGATGAGGATGCAGATGATGTAATTTCATGTTTTAATATGTTTGTATGTGAATTTCAGGAATTATTTTTATAAAAAGTAAAGTGATTTTAACGAAAAGGTAAGTGTATTTTCTCGATACATTTTATAAATTAAGTAATCTCCTTCCTTTTCTGAGGGTTACATATAAATCACCTTTCTCATAGTCTTTTATACACAAGTTAGATTTTAGAGCCCCAGAATGATATCAAAGTCATTGATTTAAAGTTTACACACGACTAATGGATAAACGACCATACTTCAGTTCTTCAAGTGTTTGTTTTTGATAACATACTGTGAGCTTAATACATCTTTTAGATTTGTCACACTGTTTTACATGTCCCAAAATATTGGTAAGGTCGTAAATTAACTAAAGTCAATATCATACTTACATCCTAACTTGAGTGGAAGGAATTTCTTGGTTGTTAATGATAAAAGGTAATCAAACTTTTCTGTATTTTGGACTCAATTAGATTTTAAGAACACAGTTTTCTGGACTTAAGGAGAAATAATTGGTTATTATGTGAAGTTTCGTCGGTAAATATTCATTACATTTCATCTTTTACAGGACAAATGTAGTAACCATACGCCTTATTGATGTAAAGGATTAATATAAGAATTGCAATTTAGTTGTCAAAACGAACTTGAAAGGAATTGAAATACAGTGTGGCTTTCCAGGTGTACAAAAGAGGAGAAAATATTGAAAACTTTAATCAAACATTAAAATCAATTTTGATATAAATCTTTAAGATAAAAAAAGTCGAAATTCGTGCTCCCACTACTGGATATTGTTTTGCCTTAGAAACAGACATGTCCGGGAAGAAAAAATCAGGACGTGGAACAATCAGACCTGACGCTACTCTCAATAGATATAATGTGGAATTACTCCGATGTATTGATGAAATGCGTTACAAAAGAGATGAACTTCACAAGGATATATTTGATTTATCAGAGGAACAAAAGAAAATACAGTCAGATCTTGGTTTGCTCACTGTAAAACTTGCTGAAGTAAATGAAAGTCTGTGCCGGAGGTGTAAGGAACAAGCAGACTGTGATACGCTCATTATACAATATGACAGTGCTTATCAAAAAATAGTACAAGGTTCAGAACACTTACTAGGAGATGTTAGAAAAGCTGTTGAACATGTCGCACCAGAATTTTTATCCGCAAGGCACGAAACGCCAACCTCGTTACGAAAATCGCGCTCACCATCAAGGCAGACGACAAGTACACGAGGGTCTCTGAGTAAATCACAAACACAAATATCGTTGCCTGCTCTTTCTACATCTCGTGTGTCGACAGGTGATGTTTGAGTTTTCCTCCGTTCTTCTTCATGATCAGTATAGTAAGTTTTTTCCCGGTTTGGATAAAACCAACGGATGTTGAACAATTTTGGAAGTATGATTGCATTTAGCGATATTATCCTCACAAGTTGATGATTTCTTAGAAATTGATTTTAATAAAAGTGGCAAAGGTTTGGTCTGTTTTTTTTTAAATATCTACTCTAACTTATATTAGCCATATGATTTATTTTTTATTCTTAGACCTTCCGTCTCGACTCTTTTTCCCAAACGATGGAATGGGATGTCATCATTATCATCTCAGGCGGATCAAATGGGATGAGAGTGGGCCAATCTTATGAAATTATTTTTTTTTTTAAATGCTATATTTTAATGTTAAAACATTTAAAAAAAATACCCGGAAAGCAATATTTCAATAAATATTCAAAGAGATTGTTTTGAAAAAAAACTTAACCGAGCTTGGCACCAAATCCTTATCATTTACATACATTCAAGCAAATTCGTTATTAATGAATAACATTGTATTTTATGATTAAATGTAAAACGTCTCATGTGCGTGTAACCAACGGATATCATTCGAAAGTTATAAGATTTTGAAAATAAAAACGTTTACCAACTCTCCATAAATTCAATCCTACACTTTGATTTTGAACTGACCTCAGTTGTTATCATGATAAAATGGAAATTATTACTTTTTATACTACAGTTCAAAAACATATTTTGAAAAAAAAAAGATGTTTCATGAAGATGTAATCAACTATAGATATAATTGTTGACAGAAATTCTACTTATTGCTTGTGAAAACTTAAAGTTATCTTTCTATCTTATTTTTCTTCTTGAGAGTTTGCTTTGAAAGTATCTTTTCAACTTTTTTCCAGACTGATTCTTAAAAGGACTTCGAAAGACATCGTTAATTCACTTTACCGACAATGTCATTTAATGATTATTTCATCTAAATGACTTTATTCTAGTACAGAAACACCCAATTATTATCTAGAATAACATACCTATAGCGTATCGTCAATAAAAGTTTAGTGATTTTAACCTTTTCCACTCTCACAGATACAATTTTAATACCCTGATATGACAGATGACAGTGATATGTTTTAACCTGTGCTGAAATTCTGATACGTCAGCTTGTTTGGTGTACGTACATCAAATCATCAATTTTATGACATGTTCAAGTCAGTTTTTTTATTTCATGATTTTTATTGTTTCTTATCTAGGGGAAGTAGTGTTTCCGGAAAGAAAGTGGTGAAATGTCATCAAAGGTAACTACGTCATGTAGAATTTAAACTAAAGAGAAAACAATAAAAAGCAGAATGAATAGATACGCCGAGATTAGAATCAAATACATTTGACAATCCCAGTCAGATTAATACACATGTAATTACTGAAAGAACGTTTGATAATAATCTCTTTATTCAGAAGCAATACAGCTTACAGAAAATACATTGATCAGTATAATATATAGTAGGTGAAAATACATAGGAGTAATATGTATATACGTACAGAACGGCAGAGAATAAATGTTTATAGGTTTCTAATTTTTTCTCCTAAACATAAGAATTTACATAAATTATTGAGTTCTTTTACATTTTGAACTGACAACAGTTGGACAAGCTTATAACTAGACGGTCTTCTCCAATAATAGGTTTTAACATACTTGGTTCTAATATCAGCATATTTTTTACATACCAATATAAAATGATACTCATCTTCTACACTTAGGTCATTACACATTCTACATAAACGCTGATTTCTATCAATATTAAAATATCTTCCAACTTCAATGTTTAAACTATGTGATGAAATTCTATATCTGCATATAAATGGCTTATATAAATAATTTATAGTGCGATCTAAATAAAATTGTAAAGAAAAAGGACTGTGTATATATCTATAGAGGAAACACTTTGACGAATTCTCAAAAAAGGCGTACATTTCTGTAACAAAGGTGTCAGTTATTCTTGTTTTTAAATTATAAATAAAAACATCCTCATCAAATACAGACTGGTTTATCCAAGCCTCTTGGAAACCATATTTAAACAGTATATCTTTTACATTTTGTAACCAATTATATTTACACTTGTCATTACTACCTGATAGTTTATCCAACAAATCTTCATATAGCCCTTTCAAAATACAATTTTCAGTTTTCAGCAACTTAAACCAATACTTGATAATTCTACAATATCTCTGTATAAACATAGGGCTTCGCCCCAATTCACTATACACCATAAAATTGCTCGTCGATGTCTTTACTTTCAAAATACGTTTTAAAAATTGTATGTGGACAAGTTCTATATCTTCAGCTTTGTGAAAGCCCCACACTTCACTACCATAATTTAAAATGCTTGAAATATAAGTATCAAATAATGAGAGTAAAGTTTCATAATTAAAACATTCATCCACAATTTTACTAAACAAGCTAAACATTGCCTTTCTCCCTTGCTTTGCTAACATCTTTTGTGTAAAACTACAGTTACCATTAAATCTGAATAAAACACCAAGGTATACAAATTCATTGCAGACATCTAACTGTACATTATTCAAAAACCATTTTTCATCTTTATTAATACGACCACTTTTACTAAAAACTACAATTTTAGTTTTATTAAGGTTAATATTCAACCCATATTCATTTGAATATTTATCAACACAGTTAATCATATATTGTAAATCTTTTATATCATCACTGAACAATACAGTTTTATCAGCATACATTAACAGAAATAAATTTAACATTTTAAGCTCATTTGGTTGGCATCCTTGTCTAATAAGGTCTACTTCAATGTCATTTATATATAAAGAATATAACAATGAAGATAGTGATTCCCCTTGCATCAGACCAACATTACAACTGAAAAAGTTAGAGAAAAGACCATCTAGTCTAACACAGCTTTTTATATTAGAATACATAGATTTAATATTACACAATTTACCAGTCACGCCACATTTCGCTAATCTTAACCATAATTTAGAATGTAAAACACTATCGAAAGCTTTTTTATAGTCAATGAAACAACAATACAGCCTTTTGTTTTTACTAAACGAATTATTTATCAGTGAATGGAGAGCGAAGATGGCATCAACTGTGCCAAAATTCGGTCTGAAGCCAAATTGTGCATCGGTCAGAACAGAATGTTTATCACTCCATCTTGTGAGTCTGTTGTTTATAATGGGTGTAAACAATTTTCCGAGATGAGAAACAAGAGAAATACCTCGGTAATTTCCTGGATCATTACTGTTTCCTTTTTTATAAATCGGAATAATTATACTCTGAGTCCATATTTCTGGAAAACTTCCACTATTTAATATGTTATTAAAAAGTTTAATCAACACTGGATTAATAAACGGTTTACTAAATATCACATATTCATTTAATATATTGTCAAAACCACACAATTTATTACGTCTAAGTTTATTCATACACGACACTAACTCGCCTTCAGTAAAGTCTACGTCCAATTCCTCAGAGACAGATTCATTCACTCGTGGATTATCTTGCGCTTCTCCGTGTAGAGTTTCATCATATGAAAGCTTACTAAAATAGTTCTCAAAATCCTTCAGTGAAATATTACTGTTCACCTGCTTCTTCTTCACTTTAAATTTCTTATAAAACCGCTTTGGGTTGGTTTTTCTTAGACTTTCAATCATGTTTCCTGATTTATGTTTGTATTGCCGTTTAAGTCTATTTTCTAAAGTCTTGTACTTTTGTTTGGCTAAATTCAATTGTAGCCTATTTTCGTTAGAATGAAGTTTATTAAAAGTTTCTAAAGCACTCTGATAGTCAATATGTAAT
This sequence comes from Perna viridis, assembly GCA_037379345.1. Classification (NCBI taxonomy): domain Eukaryota; kingdom Metazoa; phylum Mollusca; class Bivalvia; order Mytilida; family Mytilidae; genus Perna; species Perna viridis. The sequence continues at coordinate 9,264,474 of CM074515.1, read as the reverse complement.
CTCTTCAACTCAGCTGTGAAGCAGGGTTTTTCAGTCTTACTTATAGTTGTACATGTAGTGTTATGTTGCTCACAATAGTCACACTTACGTTTTATCTCGGTCTTTGTAAAACCTTCAAAAATGTCTTCCAATAGAATGTTAAGTAATTCTACACTTCTGTTCACATCTGTACTTTCGTCTATTAACGATGCAATCTCATCAAATTTACCTGCGTTTTCAATCAAACGCTCTCTGACCCCATCTTCGCTCTCATCATTCCATTTAAAAACGTTATAATTCATATTTTGACAATTACATTTTTCTTGACATAAGGTATTATGTTTAAGGAAAATATCTGCAAAAATAGGAGCATGGCTAGAATAAGTATTAAAATTACCAACATTAAAATTTTTAACAACATTCATATCATTTTTTGGAACTAATAAATAGTCAATTACACTCGACCCATTTTTGTTATTAAATGTTATCTTTTCACTTTCTATACCAAATCGTCCATTACAGATACGCAGACCTGTAGAATAACATAACTGTAGTAATTTTCTGCCAAAAGCATTGACTGTCTTATCGTCTTCAGATTTTCTTTTAACCTTATAATATTCATCGTCATTTTGGTAGTCAGTAAAATCTAAATTGTCACGTAACTGAGATTGAATTGCTTCCCCTTGTATGTAATCTGATTCTAAGCCCACACGTCCGTTAATATCACCAATAATTGCTACAATACCTTTATTGGAAAAATGCTCAATATCTGTTTCAAGTGTCTCAAATACATCAATGTCATACTTCCTGTGAAAAATGTTTTTATCAGGTGGCATATAAATAGAACATAAAAACATATCTTTATTATTAAGCATTATACTCTTATCAATTCTGGACCAAATTATACTATCAGCACTAATTTTGATTAATTTTAAATATGGTTTCAACCACTTTTTATACCATACAATAACACCACCTCCATTGCACTTTTTCCTATGAACAAATTCCTTTTCGTATCTTTTCATGAAACACATCCAATGCTATTCGACAACATTTGAAGTACATCCGTTCCAATTCAAAATACAATCTTCAAGAACTCGTGGGTTCCTAAGGTGTTTCCACTATGAGAACCGATTTTTTCAACCTGTCTTAGTTTTCCCTTCCTCCTTCATCTACACATGACTTGACTTGTTATGAGAAACTCAGCGAGTGTTTCTAGAAAAACAGAGAACGCTTACCTTACCGGTGCACTTGGGAATGTATGTGTACATGAGGAAACACAAATGTTGATGAAATACAATACAAATCTTCATGAACAAAAGAATACGAATCGTCGATGGAGAATGTTAAATACAGATGTACGTGAATTGATATTTCATACTAAAATACAGATAACTGACACATACTAATACTTCATTTAAGTAATAAAAAACGTTTGTGTTTAATAAGCCAAGTATAGTGCAAAATGTTTATAAATCTTTGACAAGCTCCAGCTTCAGATATGATATGATTGCTAGTATGGAAACTCCAAGAACAAATGATATTAATGTAATTACAAACACAGCACTCCGCAATTTTAATACACCACACAAAATATGTTTTGGTTATTTATTTATACTTGAACTGTCATCCATTAGAAATTAAATTATAAGGAATAATTCAAATTTTTGAACTGGTTATTTTGTATAATTCGTTCAAAAATTAGGAACATTCTATAAATAACAAAAAAATGTTAATCAGAATACAAATAATACAATGGAACAAAAATATGAGAATTTTCAGTATATTTTTATACTGCTTTGTTGGGTAGATAGCAGTAGGGGATGCTCGGTAGAGTCTTTATATGAATGAGACCACACAACAGAAATGACTCTAACGTCTTTGGTTGTGGGCTGAAATATATTAATATTAAAACTAAAATAAAGTTTTAATAATTTAATTTGTTCCTCGATGCACACATACAGATGATCAATATAAACAGATTAAACAGATAAAAACAATTCATACCAGTAAATAACTAATCGATATAATATAAAATAACATGTAATGAAAAGTGTCACTGAATTATAATTTGTCTCATGTACTGATAGAACTTATGTTCGAGCATAAAATTATTGAATTATTGTTTTCTTAAGGACAAAATGAACACTGTCATAATGAAATCTATGCATAGGAACTTAATTGAATTAAAATAAGATAAACACTCTTAACACATGCGAATAATCAATAGAGAAAATAAAACACATACCTACAATGTATCATAATATTCGAAAAAGAGAAAAACAAATAAATTCAATTCTTTCAATGAAAAAACGTGTGATCTGGGAAGAGACAGATGCAACGTATTAAAACTTAGTTCAGAAGAGACATTTTGTCATTAAACGTTTAACTAAAATGTTTTACTCCAAAAATCGGAAAACATCTATTTACATGTACAAGGCCTACGTCAATCAGGGGATCATAATGCATCGAAAATGAATCGAAAGAAAATGGTATAACTATGAAAGGGAAAGCTAATCATTCTTAAAACATATTTTCAAGTTACGCCTTACAGCATTTGCCATTCTATTGTCTTTGTTTTGGGTAAATTTTACCATAAATACATTTGACAATTTTGTCCCTGAAAAAGCTTCATGAATTAACTCCCTTTCATTATATAAAATAAGTCTTTCGATTTCCGATATAAGATAAAAAAAAATGAAGTTTAATAAATTGAAAACAATAAACAAAACAAAATCGTAATTATTTACATACCAACAAAAAGAAATAAAATAATCGTAATTAACTCTACAGGATCTTTAATATACGAAGCTTAAAATGAAGCATCTATAGATAAAAAAATATAATTGTTTAAGTACATAAAGTAAGTAATTTAACATACCTGAAATATATTAATATTAAAACTAAAATAAAGTTTTAATAATTTAATTTGTTCCTCGATGCACACATACAGATGATGCGGCATCGAGCGAACATCGTTATTTATACAGGATTAGCAATTAAAATTTATTAACCAATAAAATCAAATCTTTTACAAATTTTGGAAAATGGTCAGTTGTCAATCGAAAATCTTGACCAATAATGTAGAACGTTCCATACATGTTTTTTTTTTTGTTTTGTTTTGTTTTTTTTTTGTTTTTGTTTTGGCTTTTTAGGATTAAAATGTCAAACATAAGCAATCAGCTATTTACCCTGTGGTGTATGAAACAATCAACTTAATTACATCATATATCCTGACTTAGATATAACTGCCAATATTTCAAAGGTTTCAGACAAAAGAGTTGATAGGAAAGCTTTTTAAAAATTAATCCTTATTACAAAATTTGCCCAACATTTAGTAAAAGTTTCAATGTAAAGTGCCAAAGGAAAGAATAGATAATTTATTATGTAAACGGACAAATAAAGAAATGTTTCTAAATTATTTGTAGAATTTTATTAATAAAGCTAAATTACGAAATTCAAATTAAATGGAATTTGCGCATTTTATCTACTTTTGTTGAAAAGTATTATTTACAAAAATATACAAAAATCACTCTATGATAAATCTTCCCTACTACGAAAGCTTTGGACCCCAAAGCTAAATTATGAAATATTGTTTTGGGATCATTTATAAAAAATTGAGTTATGTTAACCCGTGGCAAGCGCCCCTCAGCATACATAAATAATTCACAAATTTATAAAAAGGAACCCCTTATGAGTATAGAATTTTAAGTGTTTTGTTATGAACATGTTTTACACTTTTAAAATACTTCTCTACATAATATCCATCTCTAAACATATAATTATTTAAGTATGTGTAGCTTCTGAAGAAAATATACAGTACTACAATGTCATGTTAATATACAAGAATCATACAGTAAATAAATTTACATTTTCAATATAATTGTTCATAATGTCAGGTAGGTAGAGTACTGTGGATCTGATAGTAACTTAAAAGAATACAAATAGTACTAAAACAAGCAATGTCTGTATAACTTACAATTGAGGATATAAAGAGTTTGATTTAGGTGTAATTTCACCTTGACCTTGTAATAAAGTACTGTAACCATTGTGGATAATCATAACGTAAGCACAAAATGGTTGACGTAAAATTTTACGCAATTTGAACCAAGACACAAAGTCAATAGTAATACATGTTGGTACAGATATAGTTTGCAATGTTAACTTATTTCGAACAGTAAAGTTTGTCCAACTAGCAATCAATTTACAAGTTGGGAATGAAGTGATACTGATATGATTTATAGTGGGTGTATCAATATCCCAATATGATGGACACAGAGATAATGAAAGTATGGGGATAATGACACATTGGCCACCACAAGTAATTTCTATAGCTAAACTAGTTCTTTGCTTCTTTTTACTTTTGTAGATGCAAATGACAATAAGTATAAGTACGATTAAAACAACTATGCTAAGCAACACTGAAGCATGAAGCCATGAAAATTCATTTGTAATATAAGTAATAAGGTTACTAGTAGTTTGCGCAGAATTGAGTTTTGTGACATGTTCATTGTAAATAAAGGATGGAACAGTTTGAGATTTTACACTAGCAACTTGTTGTATAACTAGCAAAGCAGTAGCCATTTTGCGAACCTTGAAAAATAAGTATATACATGTAATAAATGATAAAAATCCAATACCTAATGCTACAAAAATTAAAATTGCATTGGTATCAGGCCAATCTTCAGCAAGAGTAATGTCTCCTGTTAGCAATGGTTCAGTGAGTGTTTGAAAAATTTGTTCATCTTTCTTGGCTGCTTGGGCCATTTTTGTTAGACTTAAATGTTCTTTGTGATCTGCTGCAAGTAATTGTGACATGTTGTGGGTGTAAATTTTAAAATCTGGTAATTTTAGTGATATTTTTGTGGGGAAAGTGGTGTCTCCTAGAATGTTATTTAGTTTAGTGTGATTGAAAAACTCTGTTAGCAGTGCTAAGTTCACTGGATGCATAACTGAAAAAGTAGATTATGGGTCAAATATGTTAGCTTCATCATAACAGTTAATAAGTCTTGGTGCAAAATAAAGTGTTGATGAGTATAAAGAACATCGACATGGGACATGCACTTTGCAGAATGTGCAAGATGGAATTTGTTGAATATTATCTGGACATTTAAGTGTTAATTGATTATTATTTTTATATACAAGAACAGAAGTATGGGTTAGTTCTATTATCTTTGATGGTCTTGTAGAAATCTGAAGTCACATGTTTCTTTCACCATTGTTACGTTGTTATTAAAGAGAGCAATTAAACAGTTGGGTTTAGAGGAATGAGTTAGTTGAAAATTTTGAAAACAAAATTACAGAAGATCCATGCACACAGTTAGCAATATCTCTAGTAGAAAGTTCTGTGAAATAATCATTTCTATTAGTAATAGCAAAGAAGTTAGGTAGATTCATTAGTTTAGTAGCATGTGAAGTAGTATCATTAATTGGTACTGGAAGAGTTATTACTTTGTACAAATTTAAAGGTTTAGAATGAGCTGAATCTGGAAATCTTACAGTTATATAAAGCATTGAATGATTTCGAGCAAACATAAAGTTTGAGTGGGTATAGTAGTATGCTGGGTCAAAATGAGTAAGGTAAAATCCAGGATAAGATTTGGATAGAATTTGTTGGATTTTGTGCAAAACATGCGTAAATGAGTGCTTTGGGATTAGTAGTGGTGAGATTCTGCCTTTAACTAAGCTTTGTATGCTAGTTTGTAACTGGTTGAGGCTTTCTCTTAATATGTTAGCATCATTAACAAGAGTAATTAAGATTTGTGACATATTAGACATAGAATGCTGAAAAGAAGAAAGTGAGTTATAAAATGAATTAGCAACTTGTTTGATTTGTACTGAGTTTTGTCGTACGCCCTCCATAAGATTTGTTGTTCTGTTATTTATAATGGACATGAAGGAGGACAATTGTGAACCATGTTGGTGTAAGGTGTTTGCCATAAGTATTGAACGTCTATTTAATTCATTTATTTGTTTTGCTGACATTTGAACATCACCCAATGTGGCTAAACCAAAAATACCTTTAGCCAAAGAACCTATAAATGGTAAAAGTGATCTTTGATTTCTCTTACTACCAAAATAATTTGTTTGGGGCACCAAAGCATGAATAGCTTTGATTGTCTCTTTCAATTGTGATTCCGTTGAATCATGTAAGGCATGTATAAAATTTACCATATTATTCATCGAATTACATTCATTTTTTATCTCTTCACAGAAATACATTTTAGATAATGTTACTTTTTTAGGCAATTCTACTTTGAAGGTATGAAGCCATGATTCTGTAGACATATGCAGGAATGACTCTTGTCTAAAAATAACACCATAGTTCAATCTTTGAACAATATTCATCTTTTCATCAATGGTTTGTGTTGTAGCAGGTTTGATCACTAGAGCAGTTATAAGGACCATGATTGCCAAAACTATGGTATGTTGAAAAGTTCCAAATTTACCTACAACGAGACAAAAGGAAAAAAAAAATTAGTGTGATGAATGTCAGGGGATGAATGCACACCTGCAGAATGTACACTCTAGCACTATGAACTACAGAAACTGTAAAGGATAGACATCATCACAAATTTTATGAAGCAAAATTTTGTTTTGTTTTGAAAAATTTAAGCCAAAGTGGTCCAAAGTTATAAAATTGGGCGCCTAGAATTTTCAACATAACCTAGGAATGAAAAATCATTTAACTTAAAAGTATGGGTCAACTACTCTGGTTCAAGGATTCAAACTAGCTTATTCATTCATTTTATAATATTATAAATATATTTGTTCAATACAGTTTTACTAATACTTATATTTTATGATGTATGATTTTTCATACATTGTTTTTATATACTATTTATTTCTTTTTATGTTTAAAACATGACCTTCTTATTTTACCATTTTTAGTGAACCTGCTATTTATATATTGAAGAGAATTTTCATCAAAATTATCATCCGAGATCCATGATCTCGAACCATCAAGCCATTCGACTTGTATTTCTCTTCTACCATGTTTAAGTCTACCTCTTAAAGCTTTATTAAAAGGATATGACTGAGTATCTTGGACTTTGTCATTTTGTACTCTTTTATTATTATTTGGCTGAACTGCTTGCTGAGTTTGAGGTCTAACAGGCAATGGGGTTTGCTGAATTTGAGGGATGTGTTGAGACTGGGAATGAGCATCTACCAGAGGGTTTTGATTTTCACCCTGCGGTTCTTGAATAACCACATTTGGTTGTTCATCATTCTCATTTTCATGCTGAGGTCTGACAACAACTGGTTTGTTATAATGTTTTAAGTGACATGCATTAATCATAGACTGATGAGGTTTCTTTTTGTTTATATCATACAGTTTGTATGTATAATTTTCACCTTTGTACATAATGCGATAGGGGCCTTCAAATTTGTCATACAACTTTTTAGACTGACCAACAGGGATTTTATTTATGGCTTTTAATACCAAATCACCAGCTTTAAAATCTGGAATTTTTGCTTTATGGTCATGTCTTTGCTTGTCAAGAATTTTTTGACGTTTATGATTTTCTTCAGCAATTTCATAGACAATTTCCAAATTTTTTGTTATCTCCTGAATGTGATCTTTAGTGGCTTGTCCTAAATTGTCTTTTGGCACTAATGCAATGTCAAAGGGCAATTTCATGGGTTGGCCGAAGACACACTGGAAAGGAGATATTTCAGTTGCATTTAATGCAGGAGATTTCCGAATAGCCATCATAACACTTTGTAATTAAATAGGCCATTTAGTGTGGTCCTTACCGCAATATGTACGTATAGTTTGAGCAATAGTTGAGTTTTGACGCTCAACCAAACCATTTGTCTGTGGATGATAAGAAGAAGTATGATGTTGTGTAATTTGAAAAATTTCACAAAGAGCATTTACTATATGCGACATAAAATTCCTACCCCTATCAGAAAATAAGATACGGGGTGCTCCATATCGACAAATGATTTGGTCATAGATAACTCTTGCTACTTCTTGTGCATTCTGTGTTCTCAAAGGAAAAGCTTCAGGAAAGCGGCTGAAAGCATCAATCATTAACAAAACATAACTATATCCTTCAGCACTTTTTGGCAGTGGACCTAAAATATCAATCTGCCACCTTTCAAACCGTTTGACAGGAGGCATGGACCCTAATGGAGGGTTACACTGGTTATAGTTACGCTTTGCCATCTGACAGCGATTGCAAGATTTTACATAATTTTCAACATCAGCATAAATTGTCTGCCACCAATACTTGGAGCGTATTGATTCATGAACCTTGTCAACTCCAAGGTGTCCGCCACCTGCAAGAGAATCATGGTAGGAACGCAAAACATCATTTCGCAGTACCTGTGGGATACAAAGTTGTCTAGTAAACTTTTGTTCTTCAGGCAATCTTTTGCATCTTCTCTGATCTAAATGAAACAAAAGGCTATTTATTATTTCATATCTGTCAGCTTCAAATGACACCTTTCTGGCATTCTTATCATCATCTGGTAACTCTTTATCTACAATATAGTTGATAATATTCTTAAAATCTGGACAATCTTTCTGCATCTGAAAAAGAGCTTGTCTGTTGTCTAAAGCTTCATCAACTTTGTCCTCGGTAACAGGTGCTACTACTGCAACTGGGTCATCTGGATAAACAAATTCAACTATGACACGTTGAAATGAATGATCATATTCTGGGTTCTGCTTTGTGACCGGAATGGTCAGCTCAGAAACTGAAAAAGCTGAAATATTTGCATTTGTTTGTTCATTTGTTGACTGTTTGAGATCTCGTATCAGCATTTCTTTTCTAATACTTTCTGAAATAGCAAAAATGATATCTTCGAATTCATTGGGTTCTGAAATAGGAGAAGGTTCAATTAGTTGTTCTTTATATTCACGCCTGCTTAATGCATCAGCTACACAATTTGCTTTTCCTGGTTTGTAAATAACTTCAAAATTATAATTCTGCAAAAACATAGACCAGCGACCAAGTCTGGCCGTAGGATTTTTTATATTATTTAACCAACATAAAGCTTTGTGGTCTGTTTGAATAGTAAACTTGTCATTAGACAAATATGGGTGGTACGCTTGGATTCCACATAGAATAGCTAAGCATTCTTTTTCTGTGGTTGTCCATTTCCTTTCACCTTTATTCAAAGATCTACCTCCATAGGCGATAGGATGCTCATTTCCCTCAGTATCTTTTTGACTTAGTAGAAAGCCTACTGCTGTGTCAGATGCATCACAAGTTAAAATGAATGGTTCAGATGTCTTTGGGAATGCCAATATTGGAGCCTCAAGAAGTTTTTGTTTCAAAGTTTCAAAAGAATTTTGGCATTCATCTGTCCAAGTGAATTTCTTGTCTTTACATAGTAAAGAATTTAGTGGAAAAGCAATTTTAGAAAAGTTCAGAACAAACTTCCGATAATATCCTACTAAACCTAAGAAACTTTTAACTTGCTTTTGCGTCTTCGGCACAGGAAAGTCTTTCATAGCTTTGGTCTTTTCTGGGTCCACCTCAACTCCATTTTTCGAAATGAAATGACCCAGAAATTTTAACCTCTGGACAGCAAAATGGCATTTCTTAGGCTGAAGCCTCAAGTTATGTTTATCAAGACATTCAAACACTTCTGTTAAATGAACCAAATGTATGTCGAAGCTCTCACTAAAAATGAGAATATCATCAATATAAACCAAAACAGATTTCCAATTCATTTCTCTGAAAATTGATGTCATTAAAGTTTGGAACGAAACTGGTGAATTCGCTAAACCATAAGGAAGTCTTTTCCATATTTTATACTGCTTTGTTGGGTAGATAGCAGTAGGGGATGCTCGGTAGAGTCTTTATATGAATGAGACCACACAACAGAAATGACTCTAACGTCTTTGGTTGTGGGCTGAAATATATTAATATTAAAACTAAAATAAAGTTTTAATAATTTAATTTGTTCCTCGATGCACACATACAGATGATGCGGCATCGAGCGAACATCGTTATTTATACAGGATTAGCAATTAAAATTTATTAACCAATAAAATCAAATCTTTTACAAATTTTGGAAAATAGTCAGTTGTCAATCGAAAATCTTGACCAATAATGTAGAACGTTCCATACATGTTTTTTTTTTGTTTTGTTTTGTTTTTTTTTTGTTTTTGTTTTGGCTTTTTAGGATTAAAATGTCAAACATAAGCAATCAGCTATTTACCCTGTGGTGTATGAAACAATCAACTTAATTACATCATATATCCTGACTTAGATATAACTGCCAATATTTCAAAGGTTTCAGACAAAAGAGTTGATAGGAAAGCTTTTTAAAAATTAATCCTTATTACAAAATTTGCCCAACATTTAGTAAAAGTTTCAATGTAAAGTGCCAAAGGAAAGAATAGATAATTTATTATGTAAACGGACAAATAAAGAAATGTTTCTAAATTATTTGTAGAATTTTATTAATAAAGCTAAATTACGAAATTCAAATTAAATGGAATTTGCGCATTTTATCTACTTTTGTTGAAAAGTATTATTTACAAAAATATACAAAAATCACTCTATGATAATATTGTACTTGTGCAGAAATATAGTACATTGGCTGAGATAACCCCATACCCCGTGCACCCCTCCCTCCACATTACAATCATAAAGAGTCAAAAGAATAAAGGTCAGTGGTTTTTTTTCAAAACTTGTTTTACATAATGCAAAATGCAAACCATTTATTGTTAAAAATTGAACTAAGACTTCTACAATTTACGGAAAGAAGTAAATAATGTATATGTATCCAACACCATGTAGCCCTATATTTTAGCTATCTCATGAAATCAAGAATGTAGCGTTTTTTTGTTTTTTTTTTGTTTTGTTTTTTTTTTTTTTCAATGTCAAAACCGTACAGTATTAAGGCTTCAGTAAAAACAATGGCTAATTGGGCATTTTCTGTTTAATAGAGTGGCAACTTCTGGGATTCTTTCGGTGACTTGTCACGAGTTTGATAATCAGAAATTCCATCGGAAATGCCGGTACCAAGTCAAGGTCATTTCGTATGTTTCAATTTTTTTTACCAATCATTGCTCAAAACGGATCTTTTACATTTTGTTTCATGAAAAGTCTCGTAATTTCAACTCAACAAGTAATTGCTCTTCGATATGTATCCAGTTTGGTATCATTCGATAAATAATTCGATTTTCTACATCGTAAAACAAAAATGTTTAATTAAATAATACTATAACAATAAAGTTGAAAATGATAGCACTTTCCGAATATCCGTTACATACTTCATTTCGTGTGTTATTAAGCTAGTATATCGTGGCTTCGAGCAGATAATGTGACTGTCTTTTTAGATATAAACCACTAAAATCTCCCAAACTCTTTCGTAACACAGTGTTTGCCAATCAATTGCACGATATGAGTGACGCTGACCATCAGATGACTGTTCCTATACTTGGTTTAATTGTCGTTTCCGTGCTAACATATATACTCAATCCTGTTAGACCCGGTTTGGACTTATATGTGGTATTTGTATATCAGTGGCCGTTCATGTCAAAATAGGGATATTTCTATCGGCTTACTTTTAACAAGTACCGGCTTACTTTTCAAAAGTATCGGCTTACTTGTTAAAAGTATCGGCATACTTATCAAAAGTATCGGCATACTTTTCAAAAGTAAGCCGATACAAAAACTTTATGCATAGTGAAAAAAGTATCGGCATACTTTTTAAAAGTATCGGCTTACTTTTCAAAAGTAACGGCTTACATTTTGTTTTAGATATCAACCAATCCAATGTTCCGTTACATCTGAGCATTTTCTCACCTAAACCACGCGATAGCTTGAACGCCAGGGATCTGCCTATAAACTATGTCTGTCCCATCAGGAGGTCATTAATGATGCTTAGTGAAGACTTTAAAATTAGTAGCGTTTCCTTTTATTAAATAAACAATTTCTCTATATATTGTACATAAAATCGCTTGCCCACTTTGGGCATGTGACAGTTAAAAATTCAGCTATAAATAATTAAAAAGATCAAATTAAAGAAGCAATAGCAAACAATAAACAATAAATTGTATAATTATGAATCAGTCAAGTAAGGCTGACATGTAATAATTAACTCATTTTATTAGTAGCAATAAGGGCTATAATAATTGGTGCCTACATGTATGATGTATTGCATTAATTCAATTAACCATAATGGTATAAAATGTTGTCTCCTTAATTTAATCTATTATCCTGTTTATATCCTTATCCAAAAGTCTTAACATAGTCACCGCAAATTTCTTCTTTCTCTGAAAACCAACACAAATGATCTATGTGAGGCTTTCGTTCAAATTCAAGTAGCAGAGATGACAACGATAGGAGTTTAAAGACCTGTATATACCCCAGTGACTCTGTATGGTCGTCCCTTTATCCCGCTTTAATATTGTAATTTATAGTTTAAATATATTATATAATTTAGAAGATTGAAATTGATAACCTAACAAAATAAAGAAAGAAAAAAATATGTATACTAATGAAACTATAACGAACTAAGTGATAATACAAAATATACAAAAATCATAAAAAAGTAAAAAAATAAATGTTTAACGTACGAGGAAAAGCAAAACCAGGTGCAGTAAACCAAGTGAGAAATTTGGAAATAAAAAAAATACGCCAAAGGTTGATAGGGGGTCGTTTTGGGAAAGAAAAAAAATAAACTGTAGATGCGCGTTATTGATATGGAAAGAAAAAAAATAAAACCAAAGTATATGACCACGGGGTTTGTGGAACGAAAAATTAAAAGTCCATAGGTAATGGACTGCTTGTAATTTTACAGTTTGCTTAATATGTGTATGCAGTTTTAATGACAGAATACTTGATGAAGAAATCTTTCCCTTTCCGATCTAGGTCCAACGTCCGCCATGAGGTTTGTTTAATCTTAACTCACGCATAGAAGAAAGCGCGCGTTTAATTATGGGTTCACACCTTTGATACGATCGATTTGATTGGCTACACATCTCTGTAAACTCTGTCAAAAGTATCGGCATACTTTTGAAAAGTAAGCCGGTACTTGTTGAAAGTAAGCCGATAGAAATATCCCTATTTTGACATGAACGGCCACTGATATTTGTAATACATGACGGACTGAGGGATTTCTTAAAGTCATTGGCTATCATTTAGAGTCCCTCACGGACGGTGTAAAACATCAAAGGGTTTACATAGTCCCCCGGCATAGTCATACTCGTGAAGGTGGGTCATGGTGTGTTAGAAAAATTAGATGTCATGTGACCACGTTCATTCATTAATTCATTAAAATTATCAAACATAATTGATCACACATAATGTTGATCCGTGACCTAGTGATTTAATGTGTTATCTGCACGCTGTACAGCATACAGCATTTGCTGAATCTTGGGATAAAATCAACACTTTCCAGTGCAAAAATAACGTTATGTTTCCGATCACCATTCGTAAATTTTGTAGAGTCGGAAGGTAGGGATTTATTTTGAAACGAAATACGTCATAGTGACACCAAAGCAGAAAACAATGATAATTTAATCTGCAAAGATTAAACATGTAATAGACTTAATTCACGGCCTAATCCCATTTTGGATTCGGTGCTGGAGATATTTTTTGTTTTGACGGTGTTGGTCAAAACAAAAGAATATCTCAATAAAACTTGGGGTCCAAGGGTAAATATGACCTTATGAGTTTATGTTCCATACACGTAGGCGTATAAAATGCATATGAACTATTTCACTTTTTGTTGCAAAAATCTTTGCATTGAGGAATCTGTTAAGTCGGGGTAGTTCCATTAGCTGCCTATTACTCTAACGTGAAGTTTCGGGGACTATATTATACATATATAGAGGTTATGTACACGGAAAAGTAGAGTGTACATGTAAGTACATTCCCAAGGACCTCCAACGATTTTTAGTTTTGCTAAATATGCACAACTCTTTATATGATTTATAGTTTAACTATTTTCTGTTTATGACTTCGTGCAAATAAAGTAAAGTTTGTACATGTACATAAAAATATAATTTAGTCTCCTTCATACTTAAGTATTGTACACGTAAAAATAACCATAAGTTTTGTGAAATTGTGAAGAAGGTTTGCAGGATTTAATGAAATAGAGATTCTAAAGAAAAGTTAATGACAGTGTTGTGAAGTGCTGAATGTACATACATGTTATGTTGGTTCTGAAACCAAAATAATACTGCATGGCAGTGCCTCTGGATATAATGTATAGAGCTGCAAAACAAGTACTGTAGTATACCGTTTTTGTCCAAGGAAACATTTTTTCAGGCTAGAAATGTATACAACTATTTAAAAGTTGATGAAATTGTTTGATACAAGATTCAATTGAAATATTGATTTTGAAGTGTTAGCTGTGAGCCAGTATGAATGGATTTAGCCTTAAAGTCCTTCGTATACGGGTATTGTAATTTTGTTTCATAAGAATTTCGAATGTTTTCTGTTGAGTACATGACTGTAACAGATTTTTGTTCATTTATTCTCTGTTGCTAGGGAACTGTTTTAACCATGACGAATGTAAAACAAAGACCTTATAGATGTAAATTCTTAGCAAATCACACACTACTAATTAGGTCCTAAGGAAGAGTAATTGACAGGCTTTTTAGTGAATTGGAAATGGAGCATGCCCAAACCCGGAATCTGCCGATATATAGGTTACAGACCACCAATTCAACCAATGAGCATTCGGAACGTACGCAAAAATAGTCCTACGCAGAAATTACCCCTGTTCCTCATAGTGCTGTGAAAAAAGTTCTCATCTTATTTAAAAAATTTAAACAGTTTCTGAAAGGAAAAACATTTCTGTACATTTTATAGGTGCATTTTGCTTCTTGTGATGTGAAGCCTAATCTCCATAATGATTTTTAAATATACCCCTATCTTGTGAAAACACTGGGATTTCCCATGCTATTTATAGACCCTTCACTTCCGGTGACCAGTACTGCACTGCAAGTCTGCTAACCCCACATGCCATTCTGAGGATTGTGAGCTGACATATGTAGAATCATGCTGATATATAGTCATCTGCAGGTTAAAGTTAAGGTAAAGTCCAGAGAAGCCATTGAATATTGTGAAATTAGCATAGAAGCCTATGGGAAGTGGAATTAGTGGTTTTTAGCCTTAAGCTGAAGCCATGGCAAAATGAAAAGTTTCTTGAAATAGCTTTAAACTACTTGAAGATCTTGTTAACTTTGCCATGAGAGGAATACACTACAAAAATCCTTCAAAATATGCATTTTTTTAAGTTATAGGTCCAAATTATGGAAAATTGGTCTTTTTGGCTGATTTTTATGTCCTATCTTGTAAAAAGTGTAGAAAATTTAGTAAAAATATCAAATATTAAACTTTGAGGGCTATATTTACCTAAATATGGTAGTAATAAGCACTTGAAATCAAGTTTTGTGTAGATTTGAGCAAAAATTAGGTTAGAAATGAGGAAAAACTCACTTTCATTACTGCGGTTAAGGCCATATAAGCATTCCCCTATGGCAACATGGAAAATCCATTATTGAGCACTTTTTTTGCTTTAGGTGCCCTTTACTGGTCACGTTTTAATGTGAAAACACTGTATTTACAAATTTAAAGCCAAATATATCACCTTTTGTGAAAATTTAAAGATTTAGGATTTTTGACATGTGATCAAGAAAAAGGGGGAGGCAAGTCAGAAATAAATTTTTAAAAATAGACCAATTTCTCAGAAAATGATTACTTTTAAAACTATTTCTTCATTAATATTGTTAAAAAACAAGTTGTGATTGATATTTTTTATTTGAAAAGTCAGAAAAAGTTCTTTGCAAATATTTAATGCATTTCAGTATGGTAGAATATTTTCACTTTTTTGCTCGCACAACTTGGTTACCCTATATTTAAAAATCAAATATTTAAAAAAGTGCTTGTCACATTTCACTGAAACTTTGCAAATGCATTCAGTATGTGTGTAGGAAGATACCTGTATAGTTATTTATTTTTTCTAAGACAAAAAGTGACTCTTTAGGTTACAGACCACCAATTCAACCAATGAGCATTCGGAACGTACGCAAAAATAGTCCTACGCAGAAATTACCCCTGTTCCTCATAGTGCTGTGAAAAAAGTTCTCATCTTATTTAAAAAATTTAAACAGTTTCTGAAAGGAAAAACATTTCTGTACATTTTATAGGTGCATTTTGCTTCTTGTGATGTGAAGCCTAATCTCCATAATGATTTTTAAATATACCCCTATCTTGTGAAAACACTGGGATTTCCCATGCTATTTATAGACCCTTCACTTCCGGTGACCAGTACTGCACTGCAAGTCTGCTAACCCCACATGCCATTCTGAGGATTGTGAGCTGACATATGTAGAATCATGCTGATATATAGTCATCTGCAGGTTAAAGTTAAGGTAAAGTCCAGAGAAGCCATTGAATATTGTGAAATTAGCATAGAAGCCTATGGGAAGTGGAATTAGTGGTTTTTAGCCTTAAGCTGAAGCCATGGCAAAATGAAAAGTTTCTTGAAATAGCTTTAAACTACTTGAAGATCTTGTTAACTTTGCCATGAGAGGAATACACTACAAAAATCCTTCAAAATATGCATTTTTTTAAGTTATAGGTCCAAATTATGGAAAATTGGTCTTTTTGGCTGATTTTTATGTCCTATCTTGTAAAAAGTGTAGAAAATTTAGTAAAAATATCAAATATTAAACTTTGAGGGCTATATTTACCTAAATATGGTAGTAATAAGCACTTGAAATCAAGTTTTGTGTAGATTTGAGCAAAAATTAGGTTAGAAATGAGGAAAAACTCACTTTCATTACTGCGGTTAAGGCCATATAAGCATTCCCCTATGGCAACATGGAAAATCCATTATTGAGCACTTTTTTTGCTTTAGGTGCCCTTTACTGGTCACGTTTTAATGTGAAAACACTGTATTTACAAATTTAAAGCCAAATATATCACCTTTTGTGAAAATTTAAAGATTTAGGATTTTTGACATGTGATCAAGAAAAAGGGGGAGGCAAGTCAGAAATAAATTTTTAAAAATAGACCAATTTCTCAGAAAATGATTACTTTTAAAACTATTTCTTCATTAATATTGTTAAAAAACAAGTTGTGATTGATATTTTTTATTTGAAAAGTCAGAAAAAGTTCTTTGCAAATATTTAATGCATTTCAGTATGGTAGAATATTTTCACTTTTTTGCTCGCACAACTTGGTTACCCTATATTTAAAAATCAAATATTTAAAAAAGTGCTTGTCACATTTCACTGAAACTTTGCAAATGCATTCAGTATGTGTGTAGGAAGATACCTGTATAGTTATTTATTTTTTCTAAGACAAAAAGTGACTCTTTAGGTTACAGACCACCAATTCAACCAATGAGCATTCGGAACGTACGCAAAAATAGTCCTACGCAGAAATTACCCCTGTTCCTCATAGTGCTGTGAAAAAAGTTCTCATCTTATTTAAAAAATTTAAACAGTTTCTGAAAGGAAAAACATTTCTGTACATTTTATAGGTGCATTTTGCTTCTTGTGATGTGAAGCCTAATCTCCATAATGATTTTTAAATATACCCCTATCTTGTGAAAACACTGGGATTTCCCATGCTATTTATAGACCCTTCACTTCCGGTGACCAGTACTGCACTGCAAGTCTGCTAACCCCACATGCCATTCTGAGGATTGTGAGCTGACATATGTAGAATCATGCTGATATATAGTCATCTGCAGGTTAAAGTTAAGGTAAAGTCCAGAGAAGCCATTGAATATTGTGAAATTAGCATAGAAGCCTATGGGAAGTGGAATTAGTGGTTTTTAGCCTTAAGCTGAAGCCATGGCAAAATGAAAAGTTTCTTGAAATAGCTTTAAACTACTTGAAGATCTTGTTAACTTTGCCATGAGAGGAATACACTACAAAAATCCTTCAAAATATGCATTTTTTTAAGTTATAGGTCCAAATTATGGAAAATTGGTCTTTTTGGCTGATTTTTATGTCCTATCTTGTAAAAAGTGTAGAAAATTTAGTAAAAATATCAAATATTAAACTTTGAGGGCTATATTTACCTAAATATGGTAGTAATAAGCACTTGAAATCAAGTTTTGTGTAGATTTGAGCAAAAATTAGGTTAGAAATGAGGAAAAACTCACTTTCATTACTGCGGTTAAGGCCATATAAGCATTCCCCTATGGCAACATGGAAAATCCATTATTGAGCACTTTTTTTGCTTTAGGTGCCCTTTACTGGTCACGTTTTAATGTGAAAACACTGTATTTACAAATTTAAAGCCAAATATATCACCTTTTGTGAAAATTTAAAGATTTAGGATTTTTGACATGTGATCAAGAAAAAGGGGGAGGCAAGTCAGAAATAAATTTTTAAAAATAGACCAATTTCTCAGAAAATGATTACTTTTAAAACTATTTCTTCATTAATATTGTTAAAAAACAAGTTGTGATTGATATTTTTTATTTGAAAAGTCAGAAAAAGTTCTTTGCAAATATTTAATGCATTTCAGTATGGTAGAATATTTTCACTTTTTTGCTCGCACAACTTGGTTACCCTATATTTAAAAATCAAATATTTAAAAAAGTGCTTGTCACATTTCACTGAAACTTTGCAAATGCATTCAGTATGTGTGTAGGAAGATACCTGTATAGTTATTTATTTTTTCTAAGACAAAAAGTGACTCTTTAGGTTACAGACCACCAATTCAACCAATGAGCATTCGGAACGTACGCAAAAATAGTCCTACGCAGAAATTACCCCTGTTCCTCATAGTGCTGTGAAAAAAGTTCTCATCTTATTTAAAAAATTTAAACAGTTTCTGAAAGGAAAAACATTTCTGTACATTTTATAGGTGCATTTTGCTTCTTGTGATGTGAAGCCTAATCTCCATAATGATTTTTAAATATACCCCTATCTTGTGAAAACACTGGGATTTCCCATGCTATTTATAGACCCTTCACTTCCGGTGACCAGTACTGCACTGCAAGTCTGCTAACCCCACATGCCATTCTGAGGATTGTGAGCTGACATATGTAGAATCATGCTGATATATAGTCATCTGCAGGTTAAAGTTAAGGTAAAGTCCAGAGAAGCCATTGAATATTGTGAAATTAGCATAGAAGCCTATGGGAAGTGGAATTAGTGGTTTTTAGCCTTAAGCTGAAGCCATGGCAAAATGAAAAGTTTCTTGAAATAGCTTTAAACTACTTGAAGATCTTGTTAACTTTGCCATGAGAGGAATACACTACAAAAATCCTTCAAAATATGCATTTTTTTAAGTTATAGGTCCAAATTATGGAAAATTGGTCTTTTTGGCTGATTTTTATGTCCTATCTTGTAAAAAGTGTAGAAAATTTAGTAAAAATATCAAATATTAAACTTTGAGGGCTATATTTACCTAAATATGGTAGTAATAAGCACTTGAAATCAAGTTTTGTGTAGATTTGAGCAAAAATTAGGTTAGAAATGAGGAAAAACTCACTTTCATTACTGCGGTTAAGGCCATATAAGCATTCCCCTATGGCAACATGGAAAATCCATTATTGAGCACTTTTTTTGCTTTAGGTGCCCTTTACTGGTCACGTTTTAATGTGAAAACACTGTATTTACAAATTTAAAGCCAAATATATCACCTTTTGTGAAAATTTAAAGATTTAGGATTTTTGACATGTGATCAAGAAAAAGGGGGAGGCAAGTCAGAAATAAATTTTTAAAAATAGACCAATTTCTCAGAAAATGATTACTTTTAAAACTATTTCTTCATTAATATTGTTAAAAAACAAGTTGTGATTGATATTTTTTATTTGAAAAGTCAGAAAAAGTTCTTTGCAAATATTTAATGCATTTCAGTATGGTAGAATATTTTCACTTTTTTGCTCGCACAACTTGGTTACCCTATATTTAAAAATCAAATATTTAAAAAAGTGCTTGTCACATTTCACTGAAACTTTGCAAATGCATTCAGTATGTGTGTAGGAAGATACCTGTATAGTTATTTATTTTTTCTAAGACAAAAAGTGACTCTTTAGGTTACAGACCACCAATTCAACCAATGAGCATTCGGAACGTACGCAAAAATAGTCCTACGCAGAAATTACCCCTGTTCCTCATAGTGCTGTGAAAAAAGTTCTCATCTTATTTAAAAAATTTAAACAGTTTCTGAAAGGAAAAACATTTCTGTACATTTTATAGGTGCATTTTGCTTCTTGTGATGTGAAGCCTAATCTCCATAATGATTTTTAAATATACCCCTATCTTGTGAAAACACTGGGATTTCCCATGCTATTTATAGACCCTTCACTTCCGGTGACCAGTACTGCACTGCAAGTCTGCTAACCCCACATGCCATTCTGAGGATTGTGAGCTGACATATGTAGAATCATGCTGATATATAGTCATCTGCAGGTTAAAGTTAAGGTAAAGTCCAGAGAAGCCATTGAATATTGTGAAATTAGCATAGAAGCCTATGGGAAGTGGAATTAGTGGTTTTTAGCCTTAAGCTGAAGCCATGGCAAAATGAAAAGTTTCTTGAAATAGCTTTAAACTACTTGAAGATCTTGTTAACTTTGCCATGAGAGGAATACACTACAAAAATCCTTCAAAATATGCATTTTTTTAAGTTATAGGTCCAAATTATGGAAAATTGGTCTTTTTGGCTGATTTTTATGTCCTATCTTGTAAAAAGTGTAGAAAATTTAGTAAAAATATCAAATATTAAACTTTGAGGGCTATATTTACCTAAATATGGTAGTAATAAGCACTTGAAATCAAGTTTTGTGTAGATTTGAGCAAAAATTAGGTTAGAAATGAGGAAAAACTCACTTTCATTACTGCGGTTAAGGCCATATAAGCATTCCCCTATGGCAACATGGAAAATCCATTATTGAGCACTTTTTTTGCTTTAGGTGCCCTTTACTGGTCACGTTTTAATGTGAAAACACTGTATTTACAAATTTAAAGCCAAATATATCACCTTTTGTGAAAATTTAAAGATTTAGGATTTTTGACATGTGATCAAGAAAAAGGGGGAGGCATGTCAGAAATAAATTTTTAAAAATAGACCAATTTCTCAGAAAATGATTACTTTTAAAACTATTTCTTCATTAATATTGTTAAAAAACAAGTTGTGATTGATATTTTTTATTTGAAAAGTCAGAAAAAGTTCTTTGCAAATATTTAATGCATTTCAGTATGGTAGAATAGTTTCACTTTTTTGCTCACACAACTTGGTTACCCTATATTTAAAAATCAAATATTTAAAAAAGTGCTTGTCACATTTCACTGAAACTTTGCAAATGCATTCAGTATGTGTGTAGGAAGATACCTGTATAGTTATTTATTTTTTCTAAGACAAAAAGTGACTCTTTAGGTTACAGACCACCAATTCAACCAATGAGCATTCGGAACGTACGCAAAAATAGTCCTACGCAGAAATTACCCCTGTTCCTCATAGTGCTGTGAAAAAAGTTCTCATCTTATTTAAAAAATTTAAACAGTTTCTGAAAGGAAAAACATTTCTGTACATTTTATAGGTGCATTTTGCTTCTTGTGATGTGAAGCCTAATCTCCATAATGATTTTTAAATATACCCCTATCTTGTGAAAACACTGGGATTTCCCATGCTATTTATAGACCCTTCACTTCCGGTGACCAGTACTGCACTGCAAGTCTGCTAACCCCACATGCCATTCTGAGGATTGTGAGCTGACATATGTAGAATCATGCTGATATATAGTCATCTGCAGGTTAAAGTTAAGGTAAAGTCCAGAGAAGCCATTGAATATTGTGAAATTAGCATAGAAGCCTATGGGAAGTGGAATTAGTGGTTTTTAGCCTTAAGCTGAAGCCATGGCAAAATGAAAAGTTTCTTGAAATAGCTTTAAACTACTTGAAGATCTTGTTAACTTTGCCATGAGAGGAATACACTACAAAAATCCTTCAAAATATGCATTTTTTTAAGTTATAGGTCCAAATTATGGAAAATTGGTCTTTTTGGCTGATTTTTATGTCCTATCTTGTAAAAAGTGTAGAAAATTTAGTAAAAATATCAAATATTAAACTTTGAGGGCTATATTTACCTAAATATGGTAGTAATAAGCACTTGAAATCAAGTTTTGTGTAGATTTGAGCAAAAATTAGGTTAGAAATGAGGAAAAACTCACTTTCATTACTGCGGTTAAGGCCATATAAGCATTCCCCTATGGCAACATGGAAAATCCATTATTGAGCACTTTTTTTGCTTTAGGTGCCCTTTACTGGTCACGTTTTAATGTGAAAACACTGTATTTACAAATTTAAAGCCAAATATATCACCTTTTGTGAAAATTTAAAGATTTAGGATTTTTGACATGTGATCAAGAAAAAGGGGGAGGCAAGTCAGAAATAAATTTTTAAAAATAGACCAATTTCTCAGAAAATGATTACTTTTAAAACTATTTCTTCATTAATATTGTTAAAAAACAAGTTGTGATTGATATTTTTTATTTGAAAAGTCAGAAAAAGTTCTTTGCAAATATTTAATGCATTTCAGTATGGTAGAATATTTTCACTTTTTTGCTCGCACAACTTGGTTACCCTATATTTAAAAATCAAATATTTAAAAAAGTGCTTGTCACATTTCACTGAAACTTTGCAAATGCATTCAGTATGTGTGTAGGAAGATACCTGTATAGTTATTTATTTTTTCTAAGACAAAAAGTGACTCTTTAGGTTACAGACCACCAATTCAACCAATGAGCATTCGGAACGTACGCAAAAATAGTCCTACGCAGAAATTACCCCTGTTCCTCATAGTGCTGTGAAAAAAGTTCTCATCTTATTTAAAAAATTTAAACAGTTTCTGAAAGGAAAAACATTTCTGTACATTTTATAGGTGCATTTTGCTTCTTGTGATGTGAAGCCTAATCTCCATAATGATTTTTAAATATACCCCTATCTTGTGAAAACACTGGGATTTCCCATGCTATTTATAGACCCTTCACTTCCGGTGACCAGTACTGCACTGCAAGTCTGCTAACCCCACATGCCATTCTGAGGATTGTGAGCTGACATATGTAGAATCATGCTGATATATAGTCATCTGCAGGTTAAAGTTAAGGTAAAGTCCAGAGAAGCCATTGAATATTGTGAAATTAGCATAGAAGCCTATGGGAAGTGGAATTAGTGGTTTTTAGCCTTAAGCTGAAGCCATGGCAAAATGAAAAGTTTCTTGAAATAGCTTTAAACTACTTGAAGATCTTGTTAACTTTGCCATGAGAGGAATACACTACAAAAATCCTTCAAAATATGCATTTTTTTAAGTTATAGGTCCAAATTATGGAAAATTGGTCTTTTTGGCTGATTTTTATGTCCTATCTTGTAAAAAGTGTAGAAAATTTAGTAAAAATATCAAATATTAAACTTTGAGGGCTATATTTACCTAAATATGGTAGTAATAAGCACTTGAAATCAAGTTTTGTGTAGATTTGAGCAAAAATTAGGTTAGAAATGAGGAAAAACTCACTTTCATTACTGCGGTTAAGGCCATATAAGCATTCCCCTATGGCAACATGGAAAATCCATTATTGAGCACTTTTTTTGCTTTAGGTGCCCTTTACTGGTCACGTTTTAATGTGAAAACACTGTATTTACAAATTTAAAGCCAAATATATCACCTTTTGTGAAAATTTAAAGATTTAGGATTTTTGACATGTGATCAAGAAAAAGGGGGAGGCAAGTCAGAAATAAATTTTTAAAAATAGACCAATTTCTCAGAAAATGATTACTTTTAAAACTATTTCTTCATTAATATTGTTAAAAAACAAGTTGTGATTGATATTTTTTATTTGAAAAGTCAGAAAAAGTTCTTTGCAAATATTTAATGCATTTCAGTATGGTAGAATATTTTCACTTTTTTGCTCGCACAACTTGGTTACCCTATATTTAAAAATCAAATATTTAAAAAAGTGCTTGTCACATTTCACTGAAACTTTGCAAATGCATTCAGTATGTGTGTAGGAAGATACCTGTATAGTTATTTATTTTTTCTAAGACAAAAAGTGACTCTTTAGGTTACAGACCACCAATTCAACCAATGAGCATTCGGAACGTACGCAAAAATAGTCCTACGCAGAAATTACCCCTGTTCCTCATAGTGCTGTGAAAAAAGTTCTCATCTTATTTAAAAAATTTAAACAGTTTCTGAAAGGAAAAACATTTCTGTACATTTTATAGGTGCATTTTGCTTCTTGTGATGTGAAGCCTAATCTCCATAATGATTTTTAAATATACCCCTATCTTGTGAAAACACTGGGATTTCCCATGCTATTTATAGACCCTTCACTTCCGGTGACCAGTACTGCACTGCAAGTCTGCTAACCCCACATGCCATTCTGAGGATTGTGAGCTGACATATGTAGAATCATGCTGATATATAGTCATCTGCAGGTTAAAGTTAAGGTAAAGTCCAGAGAAGCCATTGAATATTGTGAAATTAGCATAGAAGCCTATGGGAAGTGGAATTAGTGGTTTTTAGCCTTAAGCTGAAGCCATGGCAAAATGAAAAGTTTCTTGAAATAGCTTTAAACTACTTGAAGATCTTGTTAACTTTGCCATGAGAGGAATACACTACAAAAATCCTTCAAAATATGCATTTTTTTAAGTTATAGGTCCAAATTATGGAAAATTGGTCTTTTTGGCTGATTTTTATGTCCTATCTTGTAAAAAGTGTAGAAAATTTAGTAAAAATATCAAATATTAAACTTTGAGGGCTATATTTACCTAAATATGGTAGTAATAAGCACTTGAAATCAAGTTTTGTGTAGATTTGAGCAAAAATTAGGTTAGAAATGAGGAAAAACTCACTTTCATTACTGCGGTTAAGGCCATATAAGCATTCCCCTATGGCAACATGGAAAATCCATTATTGAGCACTTTTTTTGCTTTAGGTGCCCTTTACTGGTCACGTTTTAATGTGAAAACACTGTATTTACAAATTTAAAGCCAAATATATCACCTTTTGTGAAAATTTAAAGATTTAGGATTTTTGACATGTGATCAAGAAAAAGGGGGAGGCAAGTCAGAAATAAATTTTTAAAAATAGACCAATTTCTCAGAAAATGATTACTTTTAAAACTATTTCTTCATTAATATTGTTAAAAAACAAGTTGTGATTGATATTTTTTATTTGAAAAGTCAGAAAAAGTTCTTTGCAAATATTTAATGCATTTCAGTATGGTAGAATATTTTCACTTTTTTGCTCGCACAACTTGGTTACCCTATATTTAAAAATCAAATATTTAAAAAAGTGCTTGTCACATTTCACTGAAACTTTGCAAATGCATTCAGTATGTGTGTAGGAAGATACCTGTATAGTTATTTATTTTTTCTAAGACAAAAAGTGACTCTTTAGGTTACAGACCACCAATTCAACCAATGAGCATTCGGAACGTACGCAAAAATAGTTCTACGCAGAAATTACCCCTGTTCCTCATAGTGCTGTGAAAAAAGTTCTCATCTTATTTAAAAAATTTAAACAGTTTCTGAAAGGAAAAACATTTCTGTACATTTTATAGGTGCATTTTGCTTCTTGTGATGTGAAGCCTAATCTCCATAATGATTTTTAAATATACCCCTATCTTGTGAAAACACTGGGATTTCCCATGCTATTTATAGACCCTTCACTTCCGGTGACCAGTACTGCACTGCAAGTCTGCTAACCCCACATGCCATTCTGAGGATTGTGAGCTGACATATGTAGAATCATGCTGATATATAGTCATCTGCAGGTTAAAGTTAAGGTAAAGTCCAGAGAAGCCATTGAATATTGTGAAATTAGCATAGAAGCCTATGGGAAGTGGAATTAGTGGTTTTTAGCCTTAAGCTGAAGCCATGGCAAAATGAAAAGTTTCTTGAAATAGCTTTAAACTACTTGAAGATCTTGTTAACTTTGCCATGAGAGGAATACACTACAAAAATCCTTCAAAATATGCATTTTTTTAAGTTATAGGTCCAAATTATGGAAAATTGGTCTTTTTGGCTGATTTTTATGTCCTATCTTGTAAAAAGTGTAGAAAATTTAGTAAAAATATCAAATATTAAACTTTGAGGGCTATATTTACCTAAATATGGTAGTAATAAGCACTTGAAATCAAGTTTTGTGTAGATTTGAGCAAAAATTAGGTTAGAAATGAGGAAAAACTCACTTTCATTACTGCGGTTAAGGCCATATAAGCATTCCCCTATGGCAACATGGAAAATCCATTATTGAGCACTTTTTTTGCTTTAGGTGCCCTTTACTGGTCACGTTTTAATGTGAAAACACTGTATTTACAAATTTAAAGCCAAATATATCACCTTTTGTGAAAATTTAAAGATTTAGGATTTTTGACATGTGATCAAGAAAAAGGGGGAGGCAAGTCAGAAATAAATTTTTAAAAATAGACCAATTTCTCAGAAAATGATTACTTTTAAAACTATTTCTTCATTAATATTGTTAAAAAACAAGTTGTGATTGATATTTTTTATTTGAAAAGTCAGAAAAAGTTCTTTGCAAATATTTAATGCATTTCAGTATGGTAGAATATTTTCACTTTTTTGCTCGCACAACTTGGTTACCCTATATTTAAAAATCAAATATTTAAAAAAGTGCTTGTCACATTTCACTGAAACTTTGCAAATGCATTCAGTATGTGTGTAGGAAGATACCTGTATAGTTATTTATTTTTTCTAAGACAAAAAGTGACTCTTTAGGTTACAGACCACCAATTCAACCAATGAGCATTCGGAACGTACGCAAAAATAGTCCTACGCAGAAATTACCCCTGTTCCTCATAGTGCTGTGAAAAAAGTTCTCATCTTATTTAAAAAATTTAAACAGTTTCTGAAAGGAAAAACATTTCTGTACATTTTATAGGTGCATTTTGCTTCTTGTGATGTGAAGCCTAATCTCCATAATGATTTTTAAATATACCCCTATCTTGTGAAAACACTGGGATTTCCCATGCTATTTATAGACCCTTCACTTCCGGTGACCAGTACTGCACTGCAAGTCTGCTAACCCCACATGCCATTCTGAGGATTGTGAGCTGACATATGTAGAATCATGCTGATATATAGTCATCTGCAGGTTAAAGTTAAGGTAAAGTCCAGAGAAGCCATTGAATATTGTGAAATTAGCATAGAAGCCTATGGGAAGTGGAATTAGTGGTTTTTAGCCTTAAGCTGAAGCCATGGCAAAATGAAAAGTTTCTTGAAATAGCTTTAAACTACTTGAAGATCTTGTTAACTTTGCCATGAGAGGAATACACTACAAAAATCCTTCAAAATATGCATTTTTTTAAGTTATAGGTCCAAATTATGGAAAATTGGTCTTTTTGGCTGATTTTTATGTCCTATCTTGTAAAAAGTGTAGAAAATTTAGTAAAAATATCAAATATTAAACTTTGAGGGCTATATTTACCTAAATATGGTAGTAATAAGCACTTGAAATCAAGTTTTGTGTAGATTTGAGCAAAAATTAGGTTAGAAATGAGGAAAAACTCACTTTCATTACTGCGGTTAAGGCCATATAAGCATTCCCCTATGGCAACATGGAAAATCCATTATTGAGCACTTTTTTTGCTTTAGGTGCCCTTTACTGGTCACGTTTTAATGTGAAAACACTGTATTTACAAATTTAAAGCCAAATATATCACCTTTTGTGAAAATTTAAAGATTTAGGATTTTTGACATGTGATCAAGAAAAAGGGGGAGGCAAGTCAGAAATAAATTTTTAAAAATAGACCAATTTCTCAGAAAATGATTACTTTTAAAACTATTTCTTCATTAATATTGTTAAAAAACAAGTTGTGATTGATATTTTTTATTTGAAAAGTCAGAAAAAGTTCTTTGCAAATATTTAATGCATTTCAGTATGGTAGAATATTTTCACTTTTTTGCTCGCACAACTTGGTTACCCTATATTTAAAAATCAAATATTTAAAAAAGTGCTTGTCACATTTCACTGAAACTTTGCAAATGCATTCAGTATGTGTGTAGGAAGATACCTGTATAGTTATTTATTTTTTCTAAGACAAAAAGTGACTCTTTAGGTTACAGACCACCAATTCAACCAATGAGCATTCGGAACGTACGCAAAAATAGTCCTACGCAGAAATTACCCCTGTTCCTCATAGTGCTGTGAAAAAAGTTCTCATCTTATTTAAAAAATTTAAACAGTTTCTGAAAGGAAAAACATTTCTGTACATTTTATAGGTGCATTTTGCTTCTTGTGATGTGAAGCCTAATCTCCATAATGATTTTTAAATATACCCCTATCTTGTGAAAACACTGGGATTTCCCATGCTATTTATAGACCCTTCACTTCCGGTGACCAGTACTGCACTGCAAGTCTGCTAACCCCACATGCCATTCTGAGGATTGTGAGCTGACATATGTAGAATCATGCTGATATATAGTCATCTGCAGGTTAAAGTTAAGGTAAAGTCCAGAGAAGCCATTGAATATTGTGAAATTAGCATAGAAGCCTATGGGAAGTGGAATTAGTGGTTTTTAGCCTTAAGCTGAAGCCATGGCAAAATGAAAAGTTTCTTGAAATAGCTTTAAACTACTTGAAGATCTTGTTAACTTTGCCATGAGAGGAATACACTACAAAAATCCTTCAAAATATGCATTTTTTTAAGTTATAGGTCCAAATTATGGAAAATTGGTCTTTTTGGCTGATTTTTATGTCCTATCTTGTAAAAAGTGTAGAAAATTTAGTAAAAATATCAAATATTAAACTTTGAGGGCTATATCTACTTAAATATGGTAGTAATAAGCACTTGAAATCAAGTTTTGTGTAGATTTGAGCAAAAATTAGGTTAGAAATGAGGAAAAACTCACTTTCATTACTGCGGTTAAGGCCATATAAGCATTCCCCTATGGCAACATGGAAAATCCATTATTGAGCACTTTTTTTGCTTTAGGTGCCCTTTACTGGTCACGTTTTAATGTGAAAACACTGTATTTACAAATTTAAAGCCAAATATATCACCTTTTGTGAAAATTTAAAGATTTAGGATTTTTGACATGTGATCAAGAAAAAGGGGGAGGCAAGTCAGAAATAAATTTTTAAAAATAGACCAATTTCTCAGAAAATGATTACTTTTAAAACTATTTCTTCATTAATATTGTTAAAAAACAAGTTGTGATTGATATTTTTTATTTGAAAAGTCAGAAAAAGTTCTTTGCAAATATTTAATGCATTTCAGTATGGTAGAATATTTTCACTTTTTTGCTCGCACAACTTGGTTACCCTATATTTAAAAATCAAATATTTAAAAAAGTGCTTGTCACATTTCACTGAAACTTTGCAAATGCATTCAGTATGTGTGTAGGAAGATACCTGTATAGTTATTTATTTTTTCTAAGACAAAAAGTGACTCTTTAGGTTACAGACCACCAATTCAACCAATGAGCATTCGGAACGTACGCAAAAATAGTCCTACGCAGAAATTACCCCTGTTCCTCATAGTGCTGTGAAAAAAGTTCTCATCTTATTTAAAAAATTTAAACAGTTTCTGAAAGGAAAAACATTTCTGTACATTTTATAGGTGCATTTTGCTTCTTGTGATGTGAAGCCTAATCTCCATAATGATTTTTAAATATACCCCTATCTTGTGAAAACACTGGGATTTCCCATGCTATTTATAGACCCTTCACTTCCGGTGACCAGTACTGCACTGCAAGTCTGCTAACCCCACATGCCATTCTGAGGATTGTGAGCTGACATATGTAGAATCATGCTGATATATAGTCATCTGCAGGTTAAAGTTAAGGTAAAGTCCAGAGAAGCCATTGAATATTGTGAAATTAGCATAGAAGCCTATGGGAAGTGGAATTAGTGGTTTTTAGCCTTAAGCTGAAGCCATGGCAAAATGAAAAGTTTCTTGAAATAGCTTTAAACTACTTGAAGATCTTGTTAACTTTGCCATGAGAGGAATACACTACAAAAATCCTTCAAAATATGCATTTTTTTAAGTTATAGGTCCAAATTATGGAAAATTGGTCTTTTTGGCTGATTTTTATGTCCTATCTTGTAAAAAGTGTAGAAAATTTAGTAAAAATATCAAATATTAAACTTTGAGGGCTATATTTACCTAAATATGGTAGTAATAAGCACTTGAAATCAAGTTTTGTGTAGATTTGAGCAAAAATTAGGTTAGAAATGAGGAAAAACTCACTTTCATTACTGCGGTTAAGGCCATATAAGCATTCCCCTATGGCAACATGGAAAATCCATTATTGAGCACTTTTTTTGCTTTAGGTGCCCTTTACTGGTCACGTTTTAATGTGAAAACACTGTATTTACAAATTTAAAGCCAAATATATCACCTTTTGTGAAAATTTAAAGATTTAGGATTTTTGACATGTGATCAAGAAAAAGGGGGAGGCAAGTCAGAAATAAATTTTTAAAAATAGACCAATTTCTCAGAAAATGATTACTTTTAAAACTATTTCTTCATTAATATTGTTAAAAAACAAGTTGTGATTGATATTTTTTATTTGAAAAGTCAGAAAAAGTTCTTTGCAAATATTTAATGCATTTCAGTATGGTAGAATATTTTCACTTTTTTGCTCGCACAACTTGGTTACCCTATATTTAAAAATCAAATATTTAAAAAAGTGCTTGTCACATTTCACTGAAACTTTGCAAATGCATTCAGTATGTGTGTAGGAAGATACCTGTATAGTTATTTATTTTTTCTAAGACAAAAAGTGACTCTTTAGGTTACAGACCACCAATTCAACCAATGAGCATTCGGAACGTACGCAAAAATAGTCCTACGCAGAAATTACCCCTGTTCCTCATAGTGCTGTGAAAAAAGTTCTCATCTTATTTAAAAAATTTAAACAGTTTCTGAAAGGAAAAACATTTCTGTACATTTTATAGGTGCATTTTGCTTCTTGTGATGTGAAGCCTAATCTCCATAATGATTTTTAAATATACCCCTATCTTGTGAAAACACTGGGATTTCCCATGCTATTTATAGACCCTTCACTTCCGGTGACCAGTACTGCACTGCAAGTCTGCTAACCCCACATGCCATTCTGAGGATTGTGAGCTGACATATGTAGAATCATGCTGATATATAGTCATCTGCAGGTTAAAGTTAAGGTAAAGTCCAGAGAAGCCATTGAATATTGTGAAATTAGCATAGAAGCCTATGGGAAGTGGAATTAGTGGTTTTTAGCCTTAAGCTGAAGCCATGGCAAAATGAAAAGTTTCTTGAAATAGCTTTAAACTACTTGAAGATCTTGTTAACTTTGCCATGAGAGGAATACACTACAAAAATCCTTCAAAATATGCATTTTTTTAAGTTATAGGTCCAAATTATGGAAAATTGGTCTTTTTGGCTGATTTTTATGTCCTATCTTGTAAAAAGTGTAGAAAATTTAGTAAAAATATCAAATATTAAACTTTGAGGGCTATATTTACCTAAATATGGTAGTAATAAGCACTTGAAATCAAGTTTTGTGTAGATTTGAGCAAAAATTAGGTTAGAAATGAGGAAAAACTCACTTTCATTACTGCGGTTAAGGCCATATAAGCATTCCCCTATGGCAACATGGAAAATCCATTATTGAGCACTTTTTTTGCTTTAGGTGCCCTTTACTGGTCACGTTTTAATGTGAAAACACTGTATTTACAAATTTAAAGCCAAATATATCACCTTTTGTGAAAATTTAAAGATTTAGGATTTTTGACATGTGATCAAGAAAAAGGGGGAGGCAAGTCAGAAATAAATTTTTAAAAATAGACCAATTTCTCAGAAAATGATTACTTTTAAAACTATTTCTTCATTAATATTGTTAAAAAACAAGTTGTGATTGATATTTTTTATTTGAAAAGTCAGAAAAAGTTCTTTGCAAATATTTAATGCATTTCAGTATGGTAGAATATTTTCACTTTTTTGCTCGCACAACTTGGTTACCCTATATTTAAAAATCAAATATTTAAAAAAGTGCTTGTCACATTTCACTGAAACTTTGCAAATGCATTCAGTATGTGTGTAGGAAGATACCTGTATAGTTATTTATTTTTTCTAAGACAAAAAGTGACTCTTTAGGTTACAGACCACCAATTCAACCAATGAGCATTCGGAACGTACGCAAAAATAGTCCTACGCAGAAATTACCCCTGTTCCTCATAGTGCTGTGAAAAAAGTTCTCATCTTATTTAAAAAATTTAAACAGTTTCTGAAAGGAAAAACATTTCTGTACATTTTATAGGTGCATTTTGCTTCTTGTGATGTGAAGCCTAATCTCCATAATGATTTTTAAATATACCCCTATCTTGTGAAAACACTGGGATTTCCCATGCTATTTATAGACCCTTCACTTCCGGTGACCAGTACTGCACTGCAAGTCTGCTAACCCCACATGCCATTCTGAGGATTGTGAGCTGACATATGTAGAATCATGCTGATATATAGTCATCTGCAGGTTAAAGTTAAGGTAAAGTCCAGAGAAGCCATTGAATATTGTGAAATTAGCATAGAAGCCTATGGGAAGTGGAATTAGTGGTTTTTAGCCTTAAGCTGAAGCCATGGCAAAATGAAAAGTTTCTTGAAATAGCTTTAAACTACTTGAAGATCTTGTTAACTTTGCCATGAGAGGAATACACTACAAAAATCCTTCAAAATATGCATTTTTTTAAGTTATAGGTCCAAATTATGGAAAATTGGTCTTTTTGGCTGATTTTTATGTCCTATCTTGTAAAAAGTGTAGAAAATTTAGTAAAAATATCAAATATTAAACTTTGAGGGCTATATTTACCTAAATATGGTAGTAATAAGCACTTGAAATCAAGTTTTGTGTAGATTTGAGCAAAAATTAGGTTAGAAATGAGGAAAAACTCACTTTCATTACTGCGGTTAAGGCCATATAAGCATTCCCCTATGGCAACATGGAAAATCCATTATTGAGCACTTTTTTTGCTTTAGGTGCCCTTTACTGGTCACGTTTTAATGTGAAAACACTGTATTTACAAATTTAAAGCCAAATATATCACCTTTTGTGAAAATTTAAAGATTTAGGATTTTTGACATGTGATCAAGAAAAAGGGGGAGGCAAGTCAGAAATAAATTTTTAAAAATAGACCAATTTCTCAGAAAATGATTACTTTTAAAACTATTTCTTCATTAATATTGTTAAAAAACAAGTTGTGATTGATATTTTTTATTTGAAAAGTCAGAAAAAGTTCTTTGCAAATATTTAATGCATTTCAGTATGGTAGAATATTTTCACTTTTTTGCTCGCACAACTTGGTTACCCTATATTTAAAAATCAAATATTTAAAAAAGTGCTTGTCACATTTCACTGAAACTTTGCAAATGCATTCAGTATGTGTGTAGGAAGATACCTGTATAGTTATTTATTTTTTCTAAGACAAAAAGTGACTCTTAAGCTGAAGCCATGGCAAAATGAAAAGTTTCTTGAAATAGCTTTAAACTACTTGAAGATCTTGTTAACTTTGCCATGAGAGGAATACACTACAAAAATCCTTCAAAATATGCATTTTTTTAAGTTATAGGTCCAAATTATGGAAAATTGGTCTTTTTGGCTGATTTTTATGTCCTATCTTGTAAAAAGTGTAGAAAATTTAGTAAAAATATCAAATATTAAACTTTGAGGGCTATATTTACCTAAATATGGTAGTAATAAGCACTTGAAATCAAGTTTTGTGTAGATTTGAGCAAAAATTAGGTTAGAAATGAGGAAAAACTCACTTTCATTACTGCGGTTAAGGCCATATAAGCATTCCCCTATGGCAACATGGAAAATCCATTATTGAGCACTTTTTTTGCTTTAGGTGCCCTTTACTGGTCACGTTTTAATGTGAAAACACTGTATTTACAAATTTAAAGCCAAATATATCACCTTTTGTGAAAATTTAAAGATTTAGGATTTTTGACATGTGATCAAGAAAAAGGGGGAGGCAAGTCAGAAATAAATTTTTAAAAATAGACCAATTTCTCAGAAAATGATTACTTTTAAAACTATTTCTTCATTAATATTGTTAAAAAACAAGTTGTGATTGATATTTTTTATTTGAAAAGTCAGAAAAAGTTCTTTGCAAATATTTAATGCATTTCAGTATGGTAGAATATTTTCACTTTTTTGCTCGCACAACTTGGTTACCCTATATTTAAAAATCAAATATTTAAAAAAGTGCTTGTCACATTTCACTGAAACTTTGCAAATGCATTCAGTATGTGTGTAGGAAGATACCTGTATAGTTATTTATTTTTTCTAAGACAAAAAGTGACTCTTTAGGTTACAGACCACCAATTCAACCAATGAGCATTCGGAACGTACGCAAAAATAGTCCTACGCAGAAATTACCCCTGTTCCTCATAGTGCTGTGAAAAAAGTTCTCATCTTATTTAAAAAATTTAAACAGTTTCTGAAAGGAAAAACATTTCTGTACATTTTATAGGTGCATTTTGCTTCTTGTGATGTGAAGCCTAATCTCCATAATGATTTTTAAATATACCCCTATCTTGTGAAAACACTGGGATTTCCCATGCTATTTATAGACCCTTCACTTCCGGTGACCAGTACTGCACTGCAAGTCTGCTAACCCCACATGCCATTCTGAGGATTGTGAGCTGACATATGTAGAATCATGCTGATATATAGTCATCTGCAGGTTAAAGTTAAGGTAAAGTCCAGAGAAGCCATTGAATATTGTGAAATTAGCATAGAAGCCTATGGGAAGTGGAATTAGTGGTTTTTAGCCTTAAGCTGAAGCCATGGCAAAATGAAAAGTTTCTTGAAATAGCTTTAAACTACTTGAAGATCTTGTTAACTTTGCCATGAGAGGAATACACTACAAAAATCCTTCAAAATATGCATTTTTTTAAGTTATAGGTCCAAATTATGGAAAATTGGTCTTTTTGGCTGATTTTTATGTCCTATCTTGTAAAAAGTGTAGAAAATTTAGTAAAAATATCAAATATTAAACTTTGAGGGCTATATTTACCTAAATATGGTAGTAATAAGCACTTGAAATCAAGTTTTGTGTAGATTTGAGCAAAAATTAGGTTAGAAATGAGGAAAAACTCACTTTCATTACTGCGGTTAAGGCCATATAAGCATTCCCCTATGGCAACATGGAAAATCCATTATTGAGCACTTTTTTTGCTTTAGGTGCCCTTTACTGGTCACGTTTTAATGTGAAAACACTGTATTTACAAATTTAAAGCCAAATATATCACCTTTTGTGAAAATTTAAAGATTTAGGATTTTTGACATGTGATCAAGAAAAAGGGGGAGGCAAGTCAGAAATAAATTTTTAAAAATAGACCAATTTCTCAGAAAATGATTACTTTTAAAACTATTTCTTCATTAATATTGTTAAAAAACAAGTTGTGATTGATATTTTTTATTTGAAAAGTCAGAAAAAGTTCTTTGCAAATATTTAATGCATTTCAGTATGGTAGAATATTTTCACTTTTTTGCTCGCACAACTTGGTTACCCTATATTTAAAAATCAAATATTTAAAAAAGTGCTTGTCACATTTCACTGAAACTTTGCAAATGCATTCAGTATGTGTGTAGGAAGATACCTGTATAGTTATTTATTTTTTCTAAGACAAAAAGTGACTCTTTAGGTTACAGACCACCAATTCAACCAATGAGCATTCGGAACGTACGCAAAAATAGTCCTACGCAGAAATTACCCCTGTTCCTCATAGTGCTGTGAAAAAAGTTCTCATCTTATTTAAAAAATTTAAACAGTTTCTGAAAGGAAAAACATTTCTGTACATTTTATAGGTGCATTTTGCTTCTTGTGATGTGAAGCCTAATCTCCATAATGATTTTTAAATATACCCCTATCTTGTGAAAACACTGGGATTTCCCATGCTATTTATAGACCCTTCACTTCCGGTGACCAGTACTGCACTGCAAGTCTGCTAACCCCACATGCCATTCTGAGGATTGTGAGCTGACATATGTAGAATCATGCTGATATATAGCCAGCACTCCACAGTATTGTAGAACTGCCTGATTTTGGTCTTGTAATCTGATGCTTTGTAACATTTATCACTTTAAAAAATTGTCAAGCATCTGTAAATCTATATATCTAGAAATAGCTCAAGCCAAGGCCTTCAGGATGCAGTAAAAATTTTCTGAAAAAAAATTACCCACAGCATATAGGGTTACCATAGAAACCATGCAAAAATATGCGAAAATTTGCAAAAAAGTTCATAAAATCAGGTTTAAAAATATCAAATTTCCCGCAAAATATCTGAAATTTTTATTTCAATCCCTGAAACTGTTCAAACTTTTCCCTTCAAAAACCCCTTCCTCATATGGGCATCGCCGGTTAGATTTTGAGCTATTTCACTTTGTAATCCACTTATTAAATTTAGCATGGTACAAAATTGACTTACTTTCACTTTCACAATGAAGTCAAATTGTCATTGAAAAAAAGCCCCTTCAACATTGAATATATATAAAACATTGCAAAATACTTTTAAAAGTCCCCTTTTTTCAGAAAATGTTTTATCAACAATAGATTCTTCATTTTTAATCACTATAGCAACTACCGGTTTCCATTCATGTCATTTTTCATCCCTAGCCAAAAGTGCGAAACTAAACTAAACTGTGGAGTGCTGGCATAGTCATCTGCAGGTTAAAGTTAAGGTAAAGTCCAGAGAAGCCATTGAATATTGTGAAATTAGCATAGAAGCCTATGGGAAGTGGAATTAGTGGTTTTTAGCCTTAAGCTGAAGCCATGGCAAAATGAAAAGTTTCTTGAAATAGCTTTAAACTACTTGAAGATCTTGTTAACTTTGCCATGAGAGGAATACACTACAAAAATCCTTCAAAATATGCATTTTTTTAAGTTATAGGTCCAAATTATGGAAAATTGGTCTTTTTGGCTGATTTTTATGTCCTATCTTGTAAAAAGTGTAGAAAATTTAGTAAAAATATCAAATATTAAACTTTGAGGGCTATATTTACCTAAATATGGTAGTAATAAGCACTTGAAATCAAGTTTTGTGTAGATTTGAGCAAAAATTAGGTTAGAAATGAGGAAAAACTCACTTTCATTACTGCGGTTAAGGCCATATAAGCATTCCCCTATGGCAACATGGAAAATCCATTATTGAGCACTTTTTTTGCTTTAGGTGCCCTTTACTGGTCACGTTTTAATGTGAAAACACTGTATTTACAAATTTAAAGCCAAATATATCACCTTTTGTGAAAATTTAAAGATTTAGGATTTTTGACATGTGATCAAGAAAAAGGGGGAGGCAAGTCAGAAATAAATTTTTAAAAATAGACCAATTTCTCAGAAAATGATTACTTTTAAAACTATTTCTTCATTAATATTGTTAAAAAACAAGTTGTGATTGATATTTTTTATTTGAAAAGTCAGAAAAAGTTCTTTGCAAATATTTAATGCATTTCAGTATGGTAGAATATTTTCACTTTTTTGCTCGCACAACTTGGTTACCCTATATTTAAAAATCAAATATTTAAAAAAGTGCTTGTCACATTTCACTGAAACTTTGCAAATGCATTCAGTATGTGTGTAGGAAGATACCTGTATAGTTATTTATTTTTTCTAAGACAAAAAGTGACTCTTTAGGTTACAGACCACCAATTCAACCAATGAGCATTCGGAACGTACGCAAAAATAGTCCTACGCAGAAATTACCCCTGTTCCTCATAGTGCTGTGAAAAAAGTTCTCATCTTATTTAAAAAATTTAAACAGTTTCTGAAAGGAAAAACATTTCTGTACATTTTATAGGTGCATTTTGCTTCTTGTGATGTGAAGCCTAATCTCCATAATGATTTTTAAATATACCCCTATCTTGTGAAAACACTGGGATTTCCCATGCTATTTATAGACCCTTCACTTCCGGTGACCAGTACTGCACTGCAAGTCTGCTAACCCCACATGCCATTCTGAGGATTGTGAGCTGACATATGTAGAATCATGCTGATATATAGTCATCTGCAGGTTAAAGTTAAGGTAAAGTCCAGAGAAGCCATTGAATATTGTGAAATTAGCATAGAAGCCTATGGGAAGTGGAATTAGTGGTTTTTAGCCTTAAGCTGAAGCCATGGCAAAATGAAAAGTTTCTTGAAATAGCTTTAAACTACTTGAAGATCTTGTTAACTTTGCCATGAGAGGAATACACTACAAAAATCCTTCAAAATATGCATTTTTTTAAGTTATAGGTCCAAATTATGGAAAATTGGTCTTTTTGGCTGATTTTTATGTCCTATCTTGTAAAAAGTGTAGAAAATTTAGTAAAAATATCAAATATTAAACTTTGAGGGCTATATTTACCTAAATATGGTAGTAATAAGCACTTGAAATCAAGTTTTGTGTAGATTTGAGCAAAAATTAGGTTAGAAATGAGGAAAAACTCACTTTCATTACTGCGGTTAAGGCCATATAAGCATTCCCCTATGGCAACATGGAAAATCCATTATTGAGCACTTTTTTTGCTTTAGGTGCCCTTTACTGGTCACGTTTTAATGTGAAAACACTGTATTTACAAATTTAAAGCCAAATATATCACCTTTTGTGAAAATTTAAAGATTTAGGATTTTTGACATGTGATCAAGAAAAAGGGGGAGGCAAGTCAGAAATAAATTTTTAAAAATAGACCAATTTCTCAGAAAATGATTACTTTTAAAACTATTTCTTCATTAATATTGTTAAAAAACAAGTTGTGATTGATATTTTTTATTTGAAAAGTCAGAAAAAGTTCTTTGCAAATATTTAATGCATTTCAGTATGGTAGAATATTTTCACTTTTTTGCTCGCACAACTTGGTTACCCTATATTTAAAAATCAAATATTTAAAAAAGTGCTTGTCACATTTCACTGAAACTTTGCAAATGCATTCAGTATGTGTGTAGGAAGATACCTGTATAGTTATTTATTTTTTCTAAGACAAAAAGTGACTCTTTAGGTTACAGACCACCAATTCAACCAATGAGCATTCGGAACGTACGCAAAAATAGTCCTACGCAGAAATTACCCCTGTTCCTCATAGTGCTGTGAAAAAAGTTCTCATCTTATTTAAAAAATTTAAACAGTTTCTGAAAGGAAAAACATTTCTGTACATTTTATAGGTGCATTTTGCTTCTTGTGATGTGAAGCCTAATCTCCATAATGATTTTTAAATATACCCCTATCTTGTGAAAACACTGGGATTTCCCATGCTATTTATAGACCCTTCACTTCCGGTGACCAGTACTGCACTGCAAGTCTGCTAACCCCACATGCCATTCTGAGGATTGTGAGCTGACATATGTAGAATCATGCTGATATATAGTCATCTGCAGGTTAAAGTTAAGGTAAAGTCCAGAGAAGCCATTGAATATTGTGAAATTAGCATAGAAGCCTATGGGAAGTGGAATTAGTGGTTTTTAGCCTTAAGCTGAAGCCATGGCAAAATGAAAAGTTTCTTGAAATAGCTTTAAACTACTTGAAGATCTTGTTAACTTTGCCATGAGAGGAATACACTACAAAAATCCTTCAAAATATGCATTTTTTTAAGTTATAGGTCCAAATTATGGAAAATTGGTCTTTTTGGCTGATTTTTATGTCCTATCTTGTAAAAAGTGTAGAAAATTTAGTAAAAATATCAAATATTAAACTTTGAGGGCTATATTTACCTAAATATGGTAGTAATAAGCACTTGAAATCAAGTTTTGTGTAGATTTGAGCAAAAATTAGGTTAGAAATGAGGAAAAACTCACTTTCATTACTGCGGTTAAGGCCATATAAGCATTCCCCTATGGCAACATGGAAAATCCATTATTGAGCACTTTTTTTGCTTTAGGTGCCCTTTACTGGTCACGTTTTAATGTGAAAACACTGTATTTACAAATTTAAAGCCAAATATATCACCTTTTGTGAAAATTTAAAGATTTAGGATTTTTGACATGTGATCAAGAAAAAGGGGGAGGCAAGTCAGAAATAAATTTTTAAAAATAGACCAATTTCTCAGAAAATGATTACTTTTAAAACTATTTCTTCATTAATATTGTTAAAAAACAAGTTGTGATTGATATTTTTTATTTGAAAAGTCAGAAAAAGTTCTTTGCAAATATTTAATGCATTTCAGTATGGTAGAATATTTTCACTTTTTTGCTCGCACAACTTGGTTACCCTATATTTAAAAATCAAATATTTAAAAAAGTGCTTGTCACATTTCACTGAAACTTTGCAAATGCATTCAGTATGTGTGTAGGAAGATACCTGTATAGTTATTTATTTTTTCTAAGACAAAAAGTGACTCTTTAGGTTACAGACCACCAATTCAACCAATGAGCATTCGGAACGTACGCAAAAATAGTCCTACGCAGAAATTACCCCTGTTCCTCATAGTGCTGTGAAAAAAGTTCTCATCTTATTTAAAAAATTTAAACAGTTTCTGAAAGGAAAAACATTTCTGTACATTTTATAGGTGCATTTTGCTTCTTGTGATGTGAAGCCTAATCTCCATAATGATTTTTAAATATACCCCTATCTTGTGAAAACACTGGGATTTCCCATGCTATTTATAGACCCTTCACTTCCGGTGACCAGTACTGCACTGCAAGTCTGCTAACCCCACATGCCATTCTGAGGATTGTGAGCTGACATATGTAGAATCATGCTGATATATAGTCATCTGCAGGTTAAAGTTAAGGTAAAGTCCAGAGAAGCCATTGAATATTGTGAAATTAGCATAGAAGCCTATGGGAAGTGGAATTAGTGGTTTTTAGCCTTAAGCTGAAGCCATGGCAAAATGAAAAGTTTCTTGAAATAGCTTTAAACTACTTGAAGATCTTGTTAACTTTGCCATGAGAGGAATACACTACAAAAATCCTTCAAAATATGCATTTTTTTAAGTTATAGGTCCAAATTATGGAAAATTGGTCTTTTTGGCTGATTTTTATGTCCTATCTTGTAAAAAGTGTAGAAAATTTAGTAAAAATATCAAATATTAAACTTTGAGGGCTATATTTACCTAAATATGGTAGTAATAAGCACTTGAAATCAAGTTTTGTGTAGATTTGAGCAAAAATTAGGTTAGAAATGAGGAAAAACTCACTTTCATTACTGCGGTTAAGGCCATATAAGCATTCCCCTATGGCAACATGGAAAATCCATTATTGAGCACTTTTTTTGCTTTAGGTGCCCTTTACTGGTCACGTTTTAATGTGAAAACACTGTATTTACAAATTTAAAGCCAAATATATCACCTTTTGTGAAAATTTAAAGATTTAGGATTTTTGACATGTGATCAAGAAAAAGGGGGAGGCAAGTCAGAAATAAATTTTTAAAAATAGACCAATTTCTCAGAAAATGATTACTTTTAAAACTATTTCTTCATTAATATTGTTAAAAAACAAGTTGTGATTGATATTTTTTATTTGAAAAGTCAGAAAAAGTTCTTTGCAAATATTTAATGCATTTCAGTATGGTAGAATATTTTCACTTTTTTGCTCGCACAACTTGGTTACCCTATATTTAAAAATCAAATATTTAAAAAAGTGCTTGTCACATTTCACTGAAACTTTGCAAATGCATTCAGTATGTGTGTAGGAAGATACCTGTATAGTTATTTATTTTTTCTAAGACAAAAAGTGACT
Source organism: Perna viridis (assembly GCA_037379345.1). Classification (NCBI taxonomy): domain Eukaryota; kingdom Metazoa; phylum Mollusca; class Bivalvia; order Mytilida; family Mytilidae; genus Perna; species Perna viridis. The sequence continues at coordinate 9,222,898 of CM074515.1, read as the reverse complement.
CTTTAGGTTACAGACCACCAATTCAACCAATGAGCATTCGGAACGTACGCAAAAATAGTCCTACGCAGAAATTACCCCTGTTCCTCATAGTGCTGTGAAAAAAGTTCTCATCTTATTTAAAAAATTTAAACAGTTTCTGAAAGGAAAAACATTTCTGTACATTTTATAGGTGCATTTTGCTTCTTGTGATGTGAAGCCTAATCTCCATAATGATTTTTAAATATACCCCTATCTTGTGAAAACACTGGGATTTCCCATGCTATTTATAGACCCTTCACTTCCGGTGACCAGTACTGCACTGCAAGTCTGCTAACCCCACATGCCATTCTGAGGATTGTGAGCTGACATATGTAGAATCATGCTGATATATAGTCATCTGCAGGTTAAAGTTAAGGTAAAGTCCAGAGAAGCCATTGAATATTGTGAAATTAGCATAGAAGCCTATGGGAAGTGGAATTAGTGGTTTTTAGCCTTAAGCTGAAGCCATGGCAAAATGAAAAGTTTCTTGAAATAGCTTTAAACTACTTGAAGATCTTGTTAACTTTGCCATGAGAGGAATACACTACAAAAATCCTTCAAAATATGCATTTTTTTAAGTTATAGGTCCAAATTATGGAAAATTGGTCTTTTTGGCTGATTTTTATGTCCTATCTTGTAAAAAGTGTAGAAAATTTAGTAAAAATATCAAATATTAAACTTTGAGGGCTATATTTACCTAAATATGGTAGTAATAAGCACTTGAAATCAAGTTTTGTGTAGATTTGAGCAAAAATTAGGTTAGAAATGAGGAAAAACTCACTTTCATTACTGCGGTTAAGGCCATATAAGCATTCCCCTATGGCAACATGGAAAATCCATTATTGAGCACTTTTTTTGCTTTAGGTGCCCTTTACTGGTCACGTTTTAATGTGAAAACACTGTATTTACAAATTTAAAGCCAAATATATCACCTTTTGTGAAAATTTAAAGATTTAGGATTTTTGACATGTGATCAAGAAAAAGGGGGAGGCAAGTCAGAAATAAATTTTTAAAAATAGACCAATTTCTCAGAAAATGATTACTTTTAAAACTATTTCTTCATTAATATTGTTAAAAAACAAGTTGTGATTGATATTTTTTATTTGAAAAGTCAGAAAAAGTTCTTTGCAAATATTTAATGCATTTCAGTATGGTAGAATATTTTCACTTTTTTGCTCGCACAACTTGGTTACCCTATATTTAAAAATCAAATATTTAAAAAAGTGCTTGTCACATTTCACTGAAACTTTGCAAATGCATTCAGTATGTGTGTAGGAAGATACCTGTATAGTTATTTATTTTTTCTAAGACAAAAAGTGACTCTTTAGGTTACAGACCACCAATTCAACCAATGAGCATTCGGAACGTACGCAAAAATAGTCCTACGCAGAAATTACCCCTGTTCCTCATAGTGCTGTGAAAAAAGTTCTCATCTTATTTAAAAAATTTAAACAGTTTCTGAAAGGAAAAACATTTCTGTACATTTTATAGGTGCATTTTGCTTCTTGTGATGTGAAGCCTAATCTCCATAATGATTTTTAAATATACCCCTATCTTGTGAAAACACTGGGATTTCCCATGCTATTTATAGACCCTTCACTTCCGGTGACCAGTACTGCACTGCAAGTCTGCTAACCCCACATGCCATTCTGAGGATTGTGAGCTGACATATGTAGAATCATGCTGATATATAGTCATCTGCAGGTTAAAGTTAAGGTAAAGTCCAGAGAAGCCATTGAATATTGTGAAATTAGCATAGAAGCCTATGGGAAGTGGAATTAGTGGTTTTTAGCCTTAAGCTGAAGCCATGGCAAAATGAAAAGTTTCTTGAAATAGCTTTAAACTACTTGAAGATCTTGTTAACTTTGCCATGAGAGGAATACACTACAAAAATCCTTCAAAATATGCATTTTTTTAAGTTATAGGTCCAAATTATGGAAAATTGGTCTTTTTGGCTGATTTTTATGTCCTATCTTGTAAAAAGTGTAGAAAATTTAGTAAAAATATCAAATATTAAACTTTGAGGGCTATATTTACCTAAATATGGTAGTAATAAGCACTTGAAATCAAGTTTTGTGTAGATTTGAGCAAAAATTAGGTTAGAAATGAGGAAAAACTCACTTTCATTACTGCGGTTAAGGCCATATAAGCATTCCCCTATGGCAACATGGAAAATCCATTATTGAGCACTTTTTTTGCTTTAGGTGCCCTTTACTGGTCACGTTTTAATGTGAAAACACTGTATTTACAAATTTAAAGCCAAATATATCACCTTTTGTGAAAATTTAAAGATTTAGGATTTTTGACATGTGATCAAGAAAAAGGGGGAGGCATGTCAGAAATAAATTTTTAAAAATAGACCAATTTCTCAGAAAATGATTACTTTTAAAACTATTTCTTCATTAATATTGTTAAAAAACAAGTTGTGATTGATATTTTTTATTTGAAAAGTCAGAAAAAGTTCTTTGCAAATATTTAATGCATTTCAGTATGGTAGAATAGTTTCACTTTTTTGCTCACACAACTTGGTTACCCTATATTTAAAAATCAAATATTTAAAAAAGTGCTTGTCACATTTCACTGAAACTTTGCAAATGCATTCAGTATGTGTGTAGGAAGATACCTGTATAGTTATTTATTTTTTCTAAGACAAAAAGTGACTCTTTAGGTTACAGACCACCAATTCAACCAATGAGCATTCGGAACGTACGCAAAAATAGTCCTACGCAGAAATTACCCCTGTTCCTCATAGTGCTGTGAAAAAAGTTCTCATCTTATTTAAAAAATTTAAACAGTTTCTGAAAGGAAAAACATTTCTGTACATTTTATAGGTGCATTTTGCTTCTTGTGATGTGAAGCCTAATCTCCATAATGATTTTTAAATATACCCCTATCTTGTGAAAACACTGGGATTTCCCATGCTATTTATAGACCCTTCACTTCCGGTGACCAGTACTGCACTGCAAGTCTGCTAACCCCACATGCCATTCTGAGGATTGTGAGCTGACATATGTAGAATCATGCTGATATATAGTCATCTGCAGGTTAAAGTTAAGGTAAAGTCCAGAGAAGCCATTGAATATTGTGAAATTAGCATAGAAGCCTATGGGAAGTGGAATTAGTGGTTTTTAGCCTTAAGCTGAAGCCATGGCAAAATGAAAAGTTTCTTGAAATAGCTTTAAACTACTTGAAGATCTTGTTAACTTTGCCATGAGAGGAATACACTACAAAAATCCTTCAAAATATGCATTTTTTTAAGTTATAGGTCCAAATTATGGAAAATTGGTCTTTTTGGCTGATTTTTATGTCCTATCTTGTAAAAAGTGTAGAAAATTTAGTAAAAATATCAAATATTAAACTTTGAGGGCTATATTTACCTAAATATGGTAGTAATAAGCACTTGAAATCAAGTTTTGTGTAGATTTGAGCAAAAATTAGGTTAGAAATGAGGAAAAACTCACTTTCATTACTGCGGTTAAGGCCATATAAGCATTCCCCTATGGCAACATGGAAAATCCATTATTGAGCACTTTTTTTGCTTTAGGTGCCCTTTACTGGTCACGTTTTAATGTGAAAACACTGTATTTACAAATTTAAAGCCAAATATATCACCTTTTGTGAAAATTTAAAGATTTAGGATTTTTGACATGTGATCAAGAAAAAGGGGGAGGCAAGTCAGAAATAAATTTTTAAAAATAGACCAATTTCTCAGAAAATGATTACTTTTAAAACTATTTCTTCATTAATATTGTTAAAAAACAAGTTGTGATTGATATTTTTTATTTGAAAAGTCAGAAAAAGTTCTTTGCAAATATTTAATGCATTTCAGTATGGTAGAATATTTTCACTTTTTTGCTCGCACAACTTGGTTACCCTATATTTAAAAATCAAATATTTAAAAAAGTGCTTGTCACATTTCACTGAAACTTTGCAAATGCATTCAGTATGTGTGTAGGAAGATACCTGTATAGTTATTTATTTTTTCTAAGACAAAAAGTGACTCTTTAGGTTACAGACCACCAATTCAACCAATGAGCATTCGGAACGTACGCAAAAATAGTCCTACGCAGAAATTACCCCTGTTCCTCATAGTGCTGTGAAAAAAGTTCTCATCTTATTTAAAAAATTTAAACAGTTTCTGAAAGGAAAAACATTTCTGTACATTTTATAGGTGCATTTTGCTTCTTGTGATGTGAAGCCTAATCTCCATAATGATTTTTAAATATACCCCTATCTTGTGAAAACACTGGGATTTCCCATGCTATTTATAGACCCTTCACTTCCGGTGACCAGTACTGCACTGCAAGTCTGCTAACCCCACATGCCATTCTGAGGATTGTGAGCTGACATATGTAGAATCATGCTGATATATAGTCATCTGCAGGTTAAAGTTAAGGTAAAGTCCAGAGAAGCCATTGAATATTGTGAAATTAGCATAGAAGCCTATGGGAAGTGGAATTAGTGGTTTTTAGCCTTAAGCTGAAGCCATGGCAAAATGAAAAGTTTCTTGAAATAGCTTTAAACTACTTGAAGATCTTGTTAACTTTGCCATGAGAGGAATACACTACAAAAATCCTTCAAAATATGCATTTTTTTAAGTTATAGGTCCAAATTATGGAAAATTGGTCTTTTTGGCTGATTTTTATGTCCTATCTTGTAAAAAGTGTAGAAAATTTAGTAAAAATATCAAATATTAAACTTTGAGGGCTATATTTACCTAAATATGGTAGTAATAAGCACTTGAAATCAAGTTTTGTGTAGATTTGAGCAAAAATTAGGTTAGAAATGAGGAAAAACTCACTTTCATTACTGCGGTTAAGGCCATATAAGCATTCCCCTATGGCAACATGGAAAATCCATTATTGAGCACTTTTTTTGCTTTAGGTGCCCTTTACTGGTCACGTTTTAATGTGAAAACACTGTATTTACAAATTTAAAGCCAAATATATCACCTTTTGTGAAAATTTAAAGATTTAGGATTTTTGACATGTGATCAAGAAAAAGGGGGAGGCAAGTCAGAAATAAATTTTTAAAAATAGACCAATTTCTCAGAAAATGATTACTTTTAAAACTATTTCTTCATTAATATTGTTAAAAAACAAGTTGTGATTGATATTTTTTATTTGAAAAGTCAGAAAAAGTTCTTTGCAAATATTTAATGCATTTCAGTATGGTAGAATATTTTCACTTTTTTGCTCGCACAACTTGGTTACCCTATATTTAAAAATCAAATATTTAAAAAAGTGCTTGTCACATTTCACTGAAACTTTGCAAATGCATTCAGTATGTGTGTAGGAAGATACCTGTATAGTTATTTATTTTTTCTAAGACAAAAAGTGACTCTTTAGGTTACAGACCACCAATTCAACCAATGAGCATTCGGAACGTACGCAAAAATAGTCCTACGCAGAAATTACCCCTGTTCCTCATAGTGCTGTGAAAAAAGTTCTCATCTTATTTAAAAAATTTAAACAGTTTCTGAAAGGAAAAACATTTCTGTACATTTTATAGGTGCATTTTGCTTCTTGTGATGTGAAGCCTAATCTCCATAATGATTTTTAAATATACCCCTATCTTGTGAAAACACTGGGATTTCCCATGCTATTTATAGACCCTTCACTTCCGGTGACCAGTACTGCACTGCAAGTCTGCTAACCCCACATGCCATTCTGAGGATTGTGAGCTGACATATGTAGAATCATGCTGATATATAGTCATCTGCAGGTTAAAGTTAAGGTAAAGTCCAGAGAAGCCATTGAATATTGTGAAATTAGCATAGAAGCCTATGGGAAGTGGAATTAGTGGTTTTTAGCCTTAAGCTGAAGCCATGGCAAAATGAAAAGTTTCTTGAAATAGCTTTAAACTACTTGAAGATCTTGTTAACTTTGCCATGAGAGGAATACACTACAAAAATCCTTCAAAATATGCATTTTTTTAAGTTATAGGTCCAAATTATGGAAAATTGGTCTTTTTGGCTGATTTTTATGTCCTATCTTGTAAAAAGTGTAGAAAATTTAGTAAAAATATCAAATATTAAACTTTGAGGGCTATATTTACCTAAATATGGTAGTAATAAGCACTTGAAATCAAGTTTTGTGTAGATTTGAGCAAAAATTAGGTTAGAAATGAGGAAAAACTCACTTTCATTACTGCGGTTAAGGCCATATAAGCATTCCCCTATGGCAACATGGAAAATCCATTATTGAGCACTTTTTTTGCTTTAGGTGCCCTTTACTGGTCACGTTTTAATGTGAAAACACTGTATTTACAAATTTAAAGCCAAATATATCACCTTTTGTGAAAATTTAAAGATTTAGGATTTTTGACATGTGATCAAGAAAAAGGGGGAGGCAAGTCAGAAATAAATTTTTAAAAATAGACCAATTTCTCAGAAAATGATTACTTTTAAAACTATTTCTTCATTAATATTGTTAAAAAACAAGTTGTGATTGATATTTTTTATTTGAAAAGTCAGAAAAAGTTCTTTGCAAATATTTAATGCATTTCAGTATGGTAGAATATTTTCACTTTTTTGCTCGCACAACTTGGTTACCCTATATTTAAAAATCAAATATTTAAAAAAGTGCTTGTCACATTTCACTGAAACTTTGCAAATGCATTCAGTATGTGTGTAGGAAGATACCTGTATAGTTATTTATTTTTTCTAAGACAAAAAGTGACTCTTTAGGTTACAGACCACCAATTCAACCAATGAGCATTCGGAACGTACGCAAAAATAGTCCTACGCAGAAATTACCCCTGTTCCTCATAGTGCTGTGAAAAAAGTTCTCATCTTATTTAAAAAATTTAAACAGTTTCTGAAAGGAAAAACATTTCTGTACATTTTATAGGTGCATTTTGCTTCTTGTGATGTGAAGCCTAATCTCCATAATGATTTTTAAATATACCCCTATCTTGTGAAAACACTGGGATTTCCCATGCTATTTATAGACCCTTCACTTCCGGTGACCAGTACTGCACTGCAAGTCTGCTAACCCCACATGCCATTCTGAGGATTGTGAGCTGACATATGTAGAATCATGCTGATATATAGTCATCTGCAGGTTAAAGTTAAGGTAAAGTCCAGAGAAGCCATTGAATATTGTGAAATTAGCATAGAAGCCTATGGGAAGTGGAATTAGTGGTTTTCAGCCTTAAGTGGAAGCCATGGCAAAATGAAAAGTTTCTTGAAATAGCTTTAAACTACTTGAAGATCTTGTTAACTTTGCCATGAGAGGAATACACTACAAAAATCCTTCAAAATATGCATTTTTTTAAGTTATAGGTCCAAATTATGGAAAATTGGTCTTTTTGGCTGATTTTTATGTCCTATCTTGTAAAAAGTGTAGAAAATTTAGTAAAAATATCAAATATTAAACTTTGAGGGCTATATTTACCTAAATATGGTAGTAATAAGCACTTGAAATCAAGTTTTGTGTAGATTTGAGCAAAAATTAGGTTAGAAATGAGGAAAAACTCACTTTCATTACTGCGGTTAAGGCCATATAAGCATTCCCCTATGGCAACATGGAAAATCCATTATTGAGCACTTTTTTTGCTTTAGGTGCCCTTTACTGGTCACGTTTTAATGTGAAAACACTGTATTTACAAATTTAAAGCCAAATATATCACCTTTTGTGAAAATTTAAAGATTTAGGATTTTTGACATGTGATCAAGAAAAAGGGGGAGGCAAGTCAGAAATAAATTTTTAAAAATAGACCAATTTCTCAGAAAATGATTACTTTTAAAACTATTTCTTCATTAATATTGTTAAAAAACAAGTTGTGATTGATATTTTTTATTTGAAAAGTCAGAAAAAGTTCTTTGCAAATATTTAATGCATTTCAGTATGGTAGAATATTTTCACTTTTTTGCTCGCACAACTTGGTTACCCTATATTTAAAAATCAAATATTTAAAAAAGTGCTTGTCACATTTCACTGAAACTTTGCAAATGCATTCAGTATGTGTGTAGGAAGATACCTGTATAGTTATTTATTTTTTCTAAGACAAAAAGTGACTCTTTAGGTTACAGACCACCAATTCAACCAATGAGCATTCGGAACGTACGCAAAAATAGTCCTACGCAGAAATTACCCCTGTTCCTCATAGTGCTGTGAAAAAAGTTCTCATCTTATTTAAAAAATTTAAACAGTTTCTGAAAGGAAAAACATTTCTGTACATTTTATAGGTGCATTTTGCTTCTTATGATGTGAAGCCTAATCTCCATAATGATTTTTAAATATACCCCTATCTTGTGAAAACACTGGGATTTCCCATGCTATTTATAGACCCTTCACTTCCGGTGACCAGTACTGCACTGCAAGTCTGCTAACCCCACATGCCATTCTGAGGATTGTGAGCTGACATATGTAGAATCATGCTGATATATAGTCATCTGCAGGTTAAAGTTAAGGTAAAGTCCAGAGAAGCCATTGAATATTGTGAAATTAGCATAGAAGCCTATGGGAAGTGGAATTAGTGGTTTTTAGCCTTAAGCTGAAGCCATGGCAAAATGAAAAGTTTCTTGAAATAGCTTTAAACTACTTGAAGATCTTGTTAACTTTGCCATGAGAGGAATACACTACAAAAATCCTTCAAAATATGCATTTTTTTAAGTTATAGGTCCAAATTATGGAAAATTGGTCTTTTTGGCTGATTTTTATGTCCTATCTTGTAAAAAGTGTAGAAAATTTAGTAAAAATATCAAATATTAAACTTTGAGGGCTATATTTACCTAAATATGGTAGTAATAAGCACTTGAAATCAAGTTTTGTGTAGATTTGAGCAAAAATTAGGTTAGAAATGAGGAAAAACTCACTTTCATTACTGCGGTTAAGGCCATATAAGCATTCCCCTATGGCAACATGGAAAATCCATTATTGAGCACTTTTTTTGCTTTAGGTGCCCTTTACTGGTCACGTTTTAATGTGAAAACACTGTATTTACAAATTTAAAGCCAAATATATCACCTTTTGTGAAAATTTAAAGATTTAGGATTTTTGACATGTGATCAAGAAAAAGGGGGAGGCAAGTCAGAAATAAATTTTTAAAAATAGACCAATTTCTCAGAAAATGATTACTTTTAAAACTATTTCTTCATTAATATTGTTAAAAAACAAGTTGTGATTGATATTTTTTATTTGAAAAGTCAGAAAAAGTTCTTTGCAAATATTTAATGCATTTCAGTATGGTAGAATATTTTCACTTTTTTGCTCGCACAACTTGGTTACCCTATATTTAAAAATCAAATATTTAAAAAAGTGCTTGTCACATTTCACTGAAACTTTGCAAATGCATTCAGTATGTGTGTAGGAAGATACCTGTATAGTTATTTATTTTTTCTAAGACAAAAAGTGACTCTTTAGGTTACAGACCACCAATTCAACCAATGAGCATTCGGAACGTACGCAAAAATAGTCCTACGCAGAAATTACCCCTGTTCCTCATAGTGCTGTGAAAAAAGTTCTCATCTTATTTAAAAAATTTAAACAGTTTCTGAAAGGAAAAACATTTCTGTACATTTTATAGGTGCATTTTGCTTCTTGTGATGTGAAGCCTAATCTCCATAATGATTTTTAAATATACCCCTATCTTGTGAAAACACTGGGATTTCCCATGCTATTTATAGACCCTTCACTTCCGGTGACCAGTACTGCACTGCAAGTCTGCTAACCCCACATGCCATTCTGAGGATTGTGAGCTGACATATGTAGAATCATGCTGATATATAGTCATCTGCAGGTTAAAGTTAAGGTAAAGTCCAGAGAAGCCATTGAATATTGTGAAATTAGCATAGAAGCCTATGGGAAGTGGAATTAGTGGTTTTTAGCCTTAAGCTGAAGCCATGGCAAAATGAAAAGTTTCTTGAAATAGCTTTAAACTACTTGAAGATCTTGTTAACTTTGCCATGAGAGGAATACACTACAAAAATCCTTCAAAATATGCATTTTTTTAAGTTATAGGTCCAAATTATGGAAAATTGGTCTTTTTGGCTGATTTTTATGTCCTATCTTGTAAAAAGTGTAGAAAATTTAGTAAAAATATCAAATATTAAACTTTGAGGGCTATATTTACCTAAATATGGTAGTAATAAGCACTTGAAATCAAGTTTTGTGTAGATTTGAGCAAAAATTAGGTTAGAAATGAGGAAAAACTCACTTTCATTACTGCGGTTAAGGCCATATAAGCATTCCCCTATGGCAACATGGAAAATCCATTATTGAGCACTTTTTTTGCTTTAGGTGCCCTTTACTGGTCACGTTTTAATGTGAAAACACTGTATTTACAAATTTAAAGCCAAATATATCACCTTTTGTGAAAATTTAAAGATTTAGGATTTTTGACATGTGATCAAGAAAAAGGGGGAGGCAAGTCAGAAATAAATTTTTAAAAATAGACCAATTTCTCAGAAAATGATTACTTTTAAAACTATTTCTTCATTAATATTGTTAAAAAACAAGTTGTGATTGATATTTTTTATTTGAAAAGTCAGAAAAAGTTCTTTGCAAATATTTAATGCATTTCAGTATGGTAGAATATTTTCACTTTTTTGCTCGCACAACTTGGTTACCCTATATTTAAAAATCAAATATTTAAAAAAGTGCTTGTCACATTTCACTGAAACTTTGCAAATGCATTCAGTATGTGTGTAGGAAGATACCTGTATAGTTATTTATTTTTTCTAAGACAAAAAGTGACTCTTTAGGTTACAGACCACCAATTCAACCAATGAGCATTCGGAACGTACGCAAAAATAGTCCTACGCAGAAATTACCCCTGTTCCTCATAGTGCTGTGAAAAAAGTTCTCATCTTATTTAAAAAATTTAAACAGTTTCTGAAAGGAAAAACATTTCTGTACATTTTATAGGTGCATTTTGCTTCTTGTGATGTGAAGCCTAATCTCCATAATGATTTTTAAATATACCCCTATCTTGTGAAAACACTGGGATTTCCCATGCTATTTATAGACCCTTCACTTCCGGTGACCAGTACTGCACTGCAAGTCTGCTAACCCCACATGCCATTCTGAGGATTGTGAGCTGACATATGTAGAATCATGCTGATATATAGTCATCTGCAGGTTAAAGTTAAGGTAAAGTCCAGAGAAGCCATTGAATATTGTGAAATTAGCATAGAAGCCTATGGGAAGTGGAATTAGTGGTTTTTAGCCTTAAGCTGAAGCCATGGCAAAATGAAAAGTTTCTTGAAATAGCTTTAAACTACTTGAAGATCTTGTTAACTTTGCCATGAGAGGAATACACTACAAAAATCCTTCAAAATATGCATTTTTTTAAGTTATAGGTCCAAATTATGGAAAATTGGTCTTTTTGGCTGATTTTTATGTCCTATCTTGTAAAAAGTGTAGAAAATTTAGTAAAAATATCAAATATTAAACTTTGAGGGCTATATTTACCTAAATATGGTAGTAATAAGCACTTGAAATCAAGTTTTGTGTAGATTTGAGCAAAAATTAGGTTAGAAATGAGGAAAAACTCACTTTCATTACTGCGGTTAAGGCCATATAAGCATTCCCCTATGGCAACATGGAAAATCCATTATTGAGCACTTTTTTTGCTTTAGGTGCCCTTTACTGGTCACGTTTTAATGTGAAAACACTGTATTTACAAATTTAAAGCCAAATATATCACCTTTTGTGAAAATTTAAAGATTTAGGATTTTTGACATGTGATCAAGAAAAAGGGGGAGGCAAGTCAGAAATAAATTTTTAAAAATAGACCAATTTCTCAGAAAATGATTACTTTTAAAACTATTTCTTCATTAATATTGTTAAAAAACAAGTTGTGATTGATATTTTTTATTTGAAAAGTCAGAAAAAGTTCTTTGCAAATATTTAATGCATTTCAGTATGGTAGAATATTTTCACTTTTTTGCTCGCACAACTTGGTTACCCTATATTTAAAAATCAAATATTTAAAAAAGTGCTTGTCACATTTCACTGAAACTTTGCAAATGCATTCAGTATGTGTGTAGGAAGATACCTGTATAGTTATTTATTTTTTCTAAGACAAAAAGTGACTCTTTAGGTTACAGACCACCAATTCAACCAATGAGCATTCGGAACGTACGCAAAAATAGTCCTACGCAGAAATTACCCCTGTTCCTCATAGTGCTGTGAAAAAAGTTCTCATCTTATTTAAAAAATTTAAACAGTTTCTGAAAGGAAAAACATTTCTGTACATTTTATAGGTGCATTTTGCTTCTTGTGATGTGAAGCCTAATCTCCATAATGATTTTTAAATATACCCCTATCTTGTGAAAACACTGGGATTTCCCATGCTATTTATAGACCCTTCACTTCCGGTGACCAGTACTGCACTGCAAGTCTGCTAACCCCACATGCCATTCTGAGGATTGTGAGCTGACATATGTGGAATCATGCTGATATATAGTCATCTGCAGGTTAAAGTTAAGGTAAAGTCCAGAGAAGCCATTGAATATTGTGAAATTAGCATAGAAGCCTATGGGAAGTGGAATTAGTGGTTTTTAGCCTTAATTAAGCTGAAGCCATGGCAAAATGAAAAGTTTCTTCAAATAGCTTTAAACTACTTGAAGATCTTGTTAACTTTGCCATGAGAGGAATACACTACAAAAATCCTTCAAAATATGCATTTTTTTAAGTTATAGGTCCAAATTATGGAAAATTGGTCTTTTTGGCTGATTTTTATGTCCTATCTTGTAAAAAGTGTAGAAAATTTAGTAAAAATATCAAATATTAAACTTTGAGGGCTATATTTACCTAAATATGGTAGTAATAAGCACTTGAAATCAAGTTTTGTGTAGATTTGAGCAAAAATTAGGTTAGAAATGAGGAAAAACTCACTTTCATTACTGCGGTTAAGGCCATATAAGCATTCCCCTATGGCAACATGGAAAATCCATTATTGAGCACTTTTTTTGCTTTAGGTGCCCTTTACTGGTCACGTTTTAATGTGAAAACACTGTATTTACAAATTTAAAGCCAAATATATCACCTTTTGTGAAAATTTAAAGATTTAGGATTTTTGACATGTGATCAAGAAAAAGGGGGAGGCAAGTCAGAAATAAATTTTAAAAAATAGACCAATTTCTCAGAAAATGATTACTTTTAAAACTATTTCTTCATTAATATTGTTAAAAAACAAGTTGTGATTGATATTTTTTATTTGAAAAGTCAGAAAAAGTTCTTTGCAAATATTTAATGCATTTCAGTATGGTAGAATATTTTCACTTTTTTGCTCGCACAACTTGGTTACCCTATATTTAAAAATCAAATATTTAAAAAAGTGCTTGTCACATTTCACTGAAACTTTGCAAATGCATTCAGTATGTGTGTAGGAAGATACCTGTATAGTTATTTATTTTTTCTAAGACAAAAAGTGACTCTTTAGGTTACAGACCACCAATTCAACCAATGAGCATTCGGAACGTACGCAAAAATAGTCCTACGCAGAAATTACCCCTGTTCCTCATAGTGCTGTGAAAAAAGTTCTCATCTTATTTAAAAAATTTAAACAGTTTCTGAAAGGAAAAACATTTCTGTACATTTTATAGGTGCATTTTGCTTCTTGTGATGTGAAGCCTAATCTCCATAATGATTTTTAAATATACCCCTATCTTGTGAAAACACTGGGATTTCCCATGCTATTTATAGACCCTTCACTTCCGGTGACCAGTACTGCACTGCAAGTCTGCTAACCCCACATGCCATTCTGAGGATTGTGAGCTGACATATGTAGAATCATGCTGATATATAGTCATCTGCAGGTTAAAGTTAAGGTAAAGTCCAGAGAAGCCATTGAATATTGTGAAATTAGCATAGAAGCCTATGGGAAGTGGAATTAGTGGTTTTTAGCCTTAAGCTGAAGCCATGGCAAAATGAAAAGTTTCTTGAAATAGCTTTAAACTACTTGAAGATCTTGTTAACTTTGCCATGAGAGGAATACACTACAAAAATCCTTCAAAATATGCATTTTTTTAAGTTATAGGTCCAAATTATGGAAAATTGGTCTTTTTGGCTGATTTTTATGTCCTATCTTGTAAAAAGTGTAGAAAATTTAGTAAAAATATCAAATATTAAACTTTGAGGGCTATATTTACCTAAATATGGTAGTAATAAGCACTTGAAATCAAGTTTTGTGTAGATTTGAGCAAAAATTAGGTTAGAAATGAGGAAAAACTCACTTTCATTACTGCGGTTAAGGCCATATAAGCATTCCCCTATGGCAACATGGAAAATCCATTATTGAGCACTTTTTTTGCTTTAGGTGCCCTTTACTGGTCACGTTTTAATGTGAAAACACTGTATTTACAAATTTAAAGCCAAATATATCACCTTTTGTGAAAATTTAAAGATTTAGGATTTTTGACATGTGATCAAGAAAAAGGGGGAGGCAAGTCAGAAATAAATTTTTAAAAATAGACCAATTTCTCAGAAAATGATTACTTTTAAAACTATTTCTTCATTAATATTGTTAAAAAACAAGTTGTGATTGATATTTTTTATTTGAAAAGTCAGAAAAAGTTCTTTGCAAATATTTAATGCATTTCAGTATGGTAGAATATTTTCACTTTTTTGCTCGCACAACTTGGTTACCCTATATTTAAAAATCAAATATTTAAAAAAGTGCTTGTCACATTTCACTGAAACTTTGCAAATGCATTCAGTATGTGTGTAGGAAGATACCTGTATAGTTATTTATTTTTTCTAAGACAAAAAGTGACTCTTTAGGTTACAGACCACCAATTCAACCAATGAGCATTCGGAACGTACGCAAAAATAGTCCTACGCAGAAATTACCCCTGTTCCTCATAGTGCTGTGAAAAAAGTTCTCATCTTATTTAAAAAATTTAAACAGTTTCTGAAAGGAAAAACATTTCTGTACATTTTATAGGTGCATTTTGCTTCTTGTGATGTGAAGCCTAATCTCCATAATGATTTTTAAATATACCCCTATCTTGTGAAAACACTGGGATTTCCCATGCTATTTATAGACCCTTCACTTCCGGTGACCAGTACTGCACTGCAAGTCTGCTAACCCCACATGCCATTCTGAGGATTGTGAGCTGACATATGTAGAATCATGCTGATATATAGTCATCTGCAGGTTAAAGTTAAGGTAAAGTCCAGAGAAGCCATTGAATATTGTGAAATTAGCATAGAAGCCTATGGGAAGTGGAATTAGTGGTTTTTAGCCTTAAGCTGAAGCCATGGCAAAATGAAAAGTTTCTTGAAATAGCTTTAAACTACTTGAAGATCTTGTTAACTTTGCCATGAGAGGAATACACTACAAAAATCCTTCAAAATATGCATTTTTTTAAGTTATAGGTCCAAATTATGGAAAATTGGTCTTTTTGGCTGATTTTTATGTCCTATCTTGTAAAAAGTGTAGAAAATTTAGTAAAAATATCAAATATTAAACTTTGAGGGCTATATTTACCTAAATATGGTAGTAATAAGCACTTGAAATCAAGTTTTGTGTAGATTTGAGCAAAAATTAGGTTAGAAATGAGGAAAAACTCACTTTCATTACTGCGGTTAAGGCCATATAAGCATTCCCCTATGGCAACATGGAAAATCCATTATTGAGCACTTTTTTTGCTTTAGGTGCCCTTTACTGGTCACGTTTTAATGTGAAAACACTGTATTTACAAATTTAAAGCCAAATATATCACCTTTTGTGAAAATTTAAAGATTTAGGATTTTTGACATGTGATCAAGAAAAAGGGGGAGGCAAGTCAGAAATAAATTTTTAAAAATAGACCAATTTCTCAGAAAATGATTACTTTTAAAACTATTTCTTCATTAATATTGTTAAAAAACAAGTTGTGATTGATATTTTTTATTTGAAAAGTCAGAAAAAGTTCTTTGCAAATATTTAATGCATTTCAGTATGGTAGAATATTTTCACTTTTTTGCTCGCACAACTTGGTTACCCTATATTTAAAAATCAAATATTTAAAAAAGTGCTTGTCACATTTCACTGAAACTTTGCAAATGCATTCAGTATGTGTGTAGGAAGATACCTGTATAGTTATTTATTTTTTCTAAGACAAAAAGTGACTCTTTAGGTTACAGACCACCAATTCAACCAATGAGCATTCGGAACGTACGCAAAAATAGTCCTACGCAGAAATTACCCCTGTTCCTCATAGTGCTGTGAAAAAAGTTCTCATCTTATTTAAAAAATTTAAACAGTTTCTGAAAGGAAAAACATTTCTGTACATTTTATAGGTGCATTTTGCTTCTTGTGATGTGAAGCCTAATCTCCATAATGATTTTTAAATATACCCCTATCTTGTGAAAACACTGGGATTTCCCATGCTATTTATAGACCCTTCACTTCCGGTGACCAGTACTGCACTGCAAGTCTGCTAACCCCACATGCCATTCTGAGGATTGTGAGCTGACATATGTAGAATCATGCTGATATATAGTCATCTGCAGGTTAAAGTTAAGGTAAAGTCCAGAGAAGCCATTGAATATTGTGAAATTAGCATAGAAGCCTATGGGAAGTGGAATTAGTGGTTTTTAGCCTTAAGCTGAAGCCATGGCAAAATGAAAAGTTTCTTGAAATAGCTTTAAACTACTTGAAGATCTTGTTAACTTTGCCATGAGAGGAATACACTACAAAAATCCTTCAAAATATGCATTTTTTTAAGTTATAGGTCCAAATTATGGAAAATTGGTCTTTTTGGCTGATTTTTATGTCCTATCTTGTAAAAAGTGTAGAAAATTTAGTAAAAATATCAAATATTAAACTTTGAGGGCTATATTTACCTAAATATGGTAGTAATAAGCACTTGAAATCAAGTTTTGTGTAGATTTGAGCAAAAATTAGGTTAGAAATGAGGAAAAACTCACTTTCATTACTGCGGTTAAGGCCATATAAGCATTCCCCTATGGCAACATGGAAAATCCATTATTGAGCACTTTTTTTGCTTTAGGTGCCCTTTACTGGTCACGTTTTAATGTGAAAACACTGTATTTACAAATTTAAAGCCAAATATATCACCTTTTGTGAAAATTTAAAGATTTAGGATTTTTGACATGTGATCAAGAAAAAGGGGGAGGCAAGTCAGAAATAAATTTTTAAAAATAGACCAATTTCTCAGAAAATGATTACTTTTAAAACTATTTCTTCATTAATATTGTTAAAAAACAAGTTGTGATTGATATTTTTTATTTGAAAAGTCAGAAAAAGTTCTTTGCAAATATTTAATGCATTTCAGTATGGTAGAATATTTTCACTTTTTTGCTCGCACAACTTGGTTACCCTATATTTAAAAATCAAATATTTAAAAAAGTGCTTGTCACATTTCACTGAAACTTTGCAAATGCATTCAGTATGTGTGTAGGAAGATACCTGTATAGTTATTTATTTTTTCTAAGACAAAAAGTGACTCTTTAGGTTACAGACCACCAATTCAACCAATGAGCATTCGGAACGTACGCAAAAATAGTCCTACGCAGAAATTACCCCTGTTCCTCATAGTGCTGTGAAAAAAGTTCTCATCTTATTTAAAAAATTTAAACAGTTTCTGAAAGGAAAAACATTTCTGTACATTTTATAGGTGCATTTTGCTTCTTGTGATGTGAAGCCTAATCTCCATAATGATTTTTAAATATACCCCTATCTTGTGAAAACACTGGGATTTCCCATGCTATTTATAGACCCTTCACTTCCGGTGACCAGTACTGCACTGCAAGTCTGCTAACCCCACATGCCATTCTGAGGATTGTGAGCTGACATATGTAGAATCATGCTGATATATAGTCATCTGCAGGTTAAAGTTAAGGTAAAGTCCAGAGAAGCCATTGAATATTGTGAAATTAGCATAGAAGCCTATGGGAAGTGGAATTAGTGGTTTTCAGCCTTAAGCTGAAGCCATGGCAAAATGAAAAGTTTCTTGAAATAGCTTTAAACTACTTGAAGATCTTGTTAACTTTGCCATGAGAGGAATACACTACAAAAATCCTTCAAAATATGCATTTTTTTAAGTTATAGGTCCAAATTATGGAAAATTGGTCTTTTTGGCTGATTTTTATGTCCTATCTTGTAAAAAGTGTAGAAAATTTAGTAAAAATATCAAATATTAAACTTTGAGGGCTATATTTACCTAAATATGGTAGTAATAAGCACTTGAAATCAAGTTTTGTGTAGATTTGAGCAAAAATTAGGTTAGAAATGAGGAAAAACTCACTTTCATTACTGCGGTTAAGGCCATATAAGCATTCCCCTATGGCAACATGGAAAATCCATTATTGAGCACTTTTTTTGCTTTAGGTGCCCTTTACTGGTCACGTTTTAATGTGAAAACACTGTATTTACAAATTTAAAGCCAAATATATCACCTTTTGTGAAAATTTAAAGATTTAGGATTTTTGACATGTGATCAAGAAAAAGGGGGAGGCAAGTCAGAAATAAATTTTTAAAAATAGACCAATTTCTCAGAAAATGATTACTTTTAAAACTATTTCTTCATTAATATTGTTAAAAAACAAGTTGTGATTGATATTTTTTATTTGAAAAGTCAGAAAAAGTTCTTTGCAAATATTTAATGCATTTCAGTATGGTAGAATATTTTCACTTTTTTGCTCGCACAACTTGGTTACCCTATATTTAAAAATCAAATATTTAAAAAAGTGCTTGTCACATTTCACTGAAACTTTGCAAATGCATTCAGTATGTGTGTAGGAAGATACCTGTATAGTTATTTATTTTTTCTAAGACAAAAAGTGACTCTTTAGGTTACAGACCACCAATTCAACCAATGAGCATTCGGAACGTACGCAAAAATAGTCCTACGCAGAAATTACCCCTGTTCCTCATAGTGCTGTGAAAAAAGTTCTCATCTTATTTAAAAAATTTAAACAGTTTCTGAAAGGAAAAACATTTCTGTACATTTTATAGGTGCATTTTGCTTCTTGTGATGTGAAGCCTAATCTCCATAATGATTTTTAAATATACCCCTATCTTGTGAAAACACTGGGATTTCCCATGCTATTTATAGACCCTTCACTTCCGGTGACCAGTACTGCACTGCAAGTCTGCTAACCCCACATGCCATTCTGAGGATTGTGAGCTGACATATGTAGAATCATGCTGATATATAGTCATCTGCAGGTTAAAGTTAAGGTAAAGTCCAGAGAAGCCATTGAATATTGTGAAATTAGCATAGAAGCCTATGGGAAGTGGAATTAGTGGTTTTTAGCCTTAAGCTGAAGCCATGGCAAAATGAAAAGTTTCTTGAAATAGCTTTAAACTACTTGAAGATCTTGTTAACTTTGCCATGAGAGGAATACACTACAAAAATCCTTCAAAATATGCATTTTTTTAAGTTATAGGTCCAAATTATGGAAAATTGGTCTTTTTGGCTGATTTTTATGTCCTATCTTGTAAAAAGTGTAGAAAATTTAGTAAAAATATCAAATATTAAACTTTGAGGGCTATATTTACCTAAATATGGTAGTAATAAGCACTTGAAATCAAGTTTTGTGTAGATTTGAGCAAAAATTAGGTTAGAAATGAGGAAAAACTCACTTTCATTACTGCGGTTAAGGCCATATAAGCATTCCCCTATGGCAACATGGAAAATCCATTATTGAGCACTTTTTTTGCTTTAGGTGCCCTTTACTGGTCACGTTTTAATGTGAAAACACTGTATTTACAAATTTAAAGCCAAATATATCACCTTTTGTGAAAATTTAAAGATTTAGGATTTTTGACATGTGATCAAGAAAAAGGGGGAGGCAAGTCAGAAATAAATTTTTAAAAATAGACCAATTTCTCAGAAAATGATTACTTTTAAAACTATTTCTTCATTGATATTGTTAAAAAACAAGTTGTGATTGATATTTTTTATTTGAAAAGTCAGAAAAAGTTCTTTGCAAATATTTAATGCATTTCAGTATGGTAGAATATTTTCACTTTTTTGCTCGCACAACTTGGTTACCCTATATTTAAAAATCAAATATTTAAAAAAGTGCTTGTCACATTTCACTGAAACTTTGCAAATGCATTCAGTATGTGTGTAGGAAGATACCTGTATAGTTATTTATTTTTTCTAAGACAAAAAGTGACTCTTTAGGTTACAGACCACCAATTCAACCAATGAGCATTCGGAACGTACGCAAAAATAGTCCTACGCAGAAATTACCCCTGTTCCTCATAGTGCTGTGAAAAAAGTTCTCATCTTATTTAAAAAATTTAAACAGTTTCTGAAAGGAAAAACATTTCTGTACATTTTATAGGTGCATTTTGCTTCTTGTGATGTGAAGCCTAATCTCCATAATGATTTTTAAATATACCCCTATCTTGTGAAAACACTGGGATTTCCCATGCTATTTATAGACCCTTCACTTCCGGTGACCAGTACTGCACTGCAAGTCTGCTAACCCCACATGCCATTCTGAGGATTGTGAGCTGACATATGTAGAATCATGCTGATATATAGTCATCTGCAGGTTAAAGTTAAGGTAAAGTCCAGAGAAGCCATTGAATATTGTGAAATTAGCATAGAAGCCTATGGGAAGTGGAATTAGTGGTTTTTAGCCTTAAGCTGAAGCCATGGCAAAATGAAAAGTTTCTTGAAATAGCTTTAAACTACTTGAAGATCTTGTTAACTTTGCCATGAGAGGAATACACTACAAAAATCCTTCAAAATATGCATTTTTTTAAGTTATAGGTCCAAATTATGGAAAATTGGTCTTTTTGGCTGATTTTTATGTCCTATCTTGTAAAAAGTGTAGAAAATTTAGTAAAAATATCAAATATTAAACTTTGAGGGCTATATTTACCTAAATATGGTAGTAATAAGCACTTGAAATCAAGTTTTGTGTAGATTTGAGCAAAAATTAGGTTAGAAATGAGGAAAAACTCACTTTCATTACTGCGGTTAAGGCCATATAAGCATTCCCCTATGGCAACATGGAAAATCCATTATTGAGCACTTTTTTTGCTTTAGGTGCCCTTTACTGGTCACGTTTTAATGTGAAAACACTGTATTTACAAATTTAAAGCCAAATATATCACCTTTTGTGAAAATTTAAAGATTTAGGATTTTTGACATGTGATCAAGAAAAAGGGGGAGGCAAGTCAGAAATAAATTTTTAAAAATAGACCAATTTCTCAGAAAATGATTACTTTTAAAACTATTTCTTCATTAATATTGTTAAAAAACAAGTTGTGATTGACATTTTTTATTTGAAAAGTCAGAAAAAGTTCTTTGCAAATATTTAATGCATTTCAGTATGGTAGAATATTTTCACTTTTTTGCTCGCACAACTTGGTTACCCTATATTTAAAAATCAAATATTTAAAAAAGTGCTTGTCACATTTCACTGAAACTTTGCAAATGCATTCAGTATGTGTGTAGGAAGATACCTGTATAGTTATTTATTTTTTCTAAGACAAAAAGTGACTCTTTAGGTTACAGACCACCAATTCAACCAATGAGCATTCGGAACGTACGCAAAAATAGTCCTACGCAGAAATTACCCCTGTTCCTCATAGTGCTGTGAAAAAAGTTCTCATCTTATTTAAAAAATTTAAACAGTTTCTGAAAGGAAAAACATTTCTGTACATTTTATAGGTGCATTTTGCTTCTTGTGATGTGAAGCCTAATCTCCATAATGATTTTTAAATATACCCCTATCTTGTGAAAACACTGGGATTTCCCATGCTATTTATAGACCCTTCACTTCCGGTGACCAGTACTGCACTGCAAGTCTGCTAACCCCACATGCCATTCTGAGGATTGTGAGCTGACATATGTAGAATCATGCTGATATATAGTCATCTGCAGGTTAAAGTTAAGGTAAAGTCCAGAGAAGCCATTGAATATTGTGAAATTAGCATAGAAGCCTATGGGAAGTGGAATTAGTGGTTTTTAGCCTTAAGCTGAAGCCATGGCAAAATGAAAAGTTTCTTGAAATAGCTTTAAACTACTTGAAGATCTTGTTAACTTTGCCATGAGAGGAATACACTACAAAAATCCTTCAAAATATGCATTTTTTTAAGTTATAGGTCCAAATTATGGAAAATTGGTCTTTTTGGCTGATTTTTATGTCCTATCTTGTAAAAAGTGTAGAAAATTTAGTAAAAATATCAAATATTAAACTTTGAGGGCTATATTTACCTAAATATGGTAGTAATAAGCACTTGAAATCAAGTTTTGTGTAGATTTGAGCAAAAATTAGGTTAGAAATGAGGAAAAACTCACTTTCATTACTGCGGTTAAGGCCATATAAGCATTCCCCTATGGCAACATGGAAAATCCATTATTGAGCACTTTTTTTGCTTTAGGTGCCCTTTACTGGTCACGTTTTAATGTGAAAACACTGTATTTACAAATTTAAAGCCAAATATATCACCTTTTGTGAAAATTTAAAGATTTAGGATTTTTGACATGTGATCAAGAAAAAGGGGGAGGCAAGTCAGAAATAAATTTTTAAAAATAGACCAATTTCTCAGAAAATGATTACTTTTAAAACTATTTCTTCATTAATATTGTTAAAAAACAAGTTGTGATTGACATTTTTTATTTGAAAAGTCAGAAAAAGTTCTTTGCAAATATTTAATGCATTTCAGTATGGTAGAATATTTTCACTTTTTTGCTCGCACAACTTGGTTACCCTATATTTAAAAATCAAATATTTAAAAAAGTGCTTGTCACATTTCACTGAAACTTTGCAAATGCATTCAGTATGTGTGTAGGAAGATACCTGTATAGTTATTTATTTTTTCTAAGACAAAAAGTGACTCTTTAGGTTACAGACCACCAATTCAACCAATGAGCATTCGGAACGTACGCAAAAATAGTCCTACGCAGAAATTACCCCTGTTCCTCATAGTGCTGTGAAAAAAGTTCTCATCTTATTTAAAAAATTTAAACAGTTTCTGAAAGGAAAAACATTTCTGTACATTTTATAGGTGCATTTTGCTTCTTGTGATGTGAAGCCTAATCTCCATAATGATTTTTAAATATACCCCTATCTTGTGAAAACACTGGGATTTCCCATGCTATTTATAGACCCTTCACTTCCGGTGACCAGTACTGCACTGCAAGTCTGCTAACCCCACATGCCATTCTGAGGATTGTGAGCTGACATATGTAGAATCATGCTGATATATAGTCATCTGCAGGTTAAAGTTAAGGTAAAGTCCAGAGAAGCCATTGAATATTGTGAAATTAGCATAGAAGCCTATGGGAAGTGGAATTAGTGGTTTTTAGCCTTAAGCTGAAGCCATGGCAAAATGAAAAGTTTCTTGAAATAGCTTTAAACTACTTGAAGATCTTGTTAACTTTGCCATGAGAGGAATACACTACAAAAATCCTTCAAAATATGCATTTTTTTAAGTTATAGGTCCAAATTATGGAAAATTGGTCTTTTTGGCTGATTTTTATGTCCTATCTTGTAAAAAGTGTAGAAAATTTAGTAAAAATATCAAATATTAAACTTTGAGGGCTATATTTACCTAAATATGGTAGTAATAAGCACTTGAAATCAAGTTTTGTGTAGATTTGAGCAAAAATTAGGTTAGAAATGAGGAAAAACTCACTTTCATTACTGCGGTTAAGGCCATATAAGCATTCCCCTATGGCAACATGGAAAATCCATTATTGAGCACTTTTTTTGCTTTAGGTGCCCTTTACTGGTCACGTTTTAATGTGAAAACACTGTATTTACAAATTTAAAGCCAAATATATCACCTTTTGTGAAAATTTAAAGATTTAGGATTTTTGACATGTGATCAAGAAAAAGGGGGAGGCAAGTCAGAAATAAATTTTTAAAAATAGACCAATTTCTCAGAAAATGATTACTTTTAAAACTATTTCTTCATTAATATTGTTAAAAAACAAGTTGTGATTGATATTTTTTATTTGAAAAGTCAGAAAAAGTTCTTTGCAAATATTTAATGCATTTCAGTATGGTAGAATATTTTCACTTTTTTGCTCGCACAACTTGGTTACCCTATATTTAAAAATCAAATATTTAAAAAAGTGCTTGTCACATTTCACTGAAACTTTGCAAATGCATTCAGTATGTGTGTAGGAAGATACCTGTATAGTTATTTATTTTTTCTAAGACAAAAAGTGACTCTTTAGGTTACAGACCACCAATTCAACCAATGAGCATTCGGAACGTACGCAAAAATAGTCCTACGCAGAAATTACCCCTGTTCCTCATAGTGCTGTGAAAAAAGTTCTCATCTTATTTAAAAAATTTAAACAGTTTCTGAAAGGAAAAACATTTCTGTACATTTTATAGGTGCATTTTGCTTCTTGTGATGTGAAGCCTAATCTCCATAATGATTTTTAAATATACCCCTATCTTGTGAAAACACTGGGATTTCCCATGCTATTTATAGACCCTTCACTTCCGGTGACCAGTACTGCACTGCAAGTCTGCTAACCCCACATGCCATTCTGAGGATTGTGAGCTGACATATGTAGAATCATGCTGATATATAGTCATCTGCAGGTTAAAGTTAAGGTAAAGTCCAGAGAAGCCATTGAATATTGTGAAATTAGCATAGAAGCCTATGGGAAGTGGAATTAGTGGTTTTTAGCCTTAAGCTGAAGCCATGGCAAAATGAAAAGTTTCTTGAAATAGCTTTAAACTACTTGAAGATCTTGTTAACTTTGCCATGAGAGGAATACACTACAAAAATCCTTCAAAATATGCATTTTTTTAAGTTATAGGTCCAAATTATGGAAAATTGGTCTTTTTGGCTGATTTTTATGTCCTATCTTGTAAAAAGTGTAGAAAATTTAGTAAAAATATCAAATATTAAACTTTGAGGGCTATATTTACCTAAATATGGTAGTAATAAGCACTTGAAATCAAGTTTTGTGTAGATTTGAGCAAAAATTAGGTTAGAAATGAGGAAAAACTCACTTTCATTACTGCGGTTAAGGCCATATAAGCATTCCCCTATGGCAACATGGAAAATCCATTATTGAGCACTTTTTTTGCTTTAGGTGCCCTTTACTGGTCACGTTTTAATGTGAAAACACTGTATTTACAAATTTAAAGCCAAATATATCACCTTTTGTGAAAATTTAAAGATTTAGGATTTTTGACATGTGATCAAGAAAAAGGGGGAGGCAAGTCAGAAATAAATTTTTAAAAATAGACCAATTTCTCAGAAAATGATTACTTTTAAAACTATTTCTTCATTAATATTGTTAAAAAACAAGTTGTGATTGATATTTTTTATTTGAAAAGTCAGAAAAAGTTCTTTGCAAATATTTAATGCATTTCAGTATGGTAGAATATTTTCACTTTTTTGCTCGCACAACTTGGTTACCCTATATTTAAAAATCAAATATTTAAAAAAGTGCTTGTCACATTTCACTGAAACTTTGCAAATGCATTCAGTATGTGTGTAGGAAGATACCTGTATAGTTATTTATTTTTTCTAAGACAAAAAGTGACTCTTTAGGTTACAGACCACCAATTCAACCAATGAGCATTCGGAACGTACGCAAAAATAGTCCTACGCAGAAATTACCCCTGTTCCTCATAGTGCTGTGAAAAAAGTTCTCATCTTATTTAAAAAATTTAAACAGTTTCTGAAAGGAAAAACATTTCTGTACATTTTATAGGTGCATTTTGCTTCTTGTGATGTGAAGCCTAATCTCCATAATGATTTTTAAATATACCCCTATCTTGTGAAAACACTGGGATTTCCCATGCTATTTATAGACCCTTCACTTCCGGTGACCAGTACTGCACTGCAAGTCTGCTAACCCCACATGCCATTCTGAGGATTGTGAGCTGACATATGTAGAATCATGCTGATATATAGTCATCTGCAGGTTAAAGTTAAGGTAAAGTCCAGAGAAGCCATTGAATATTGTGAAATTAGCATAGAAGCCTATGGGAAGTGGAATTAGTGGTTTTTAGCCTTAAGCTGAAGCCATGGCAAAATGAAAAGTTTCTTGAAATAGCTTTAAACTACTTGAAGATCTTGTTAACTTTGCCATGAGAGGAATACACTACAAAAATCCTTCAAAATATGCATTTTTTTAAGTTATAGGTCCAAATTATGGAAAATTGGTCTTTTTGGCTGATTTTTATGTCCTATCTTGTAAAAAGTGTAGAAAATTTAGTAAAAATATCAAATATTAAACTTTGAGGGCTATATTTACCTAAATATGGTAGTAATAAGCACTTGAAATCAAGTTTTGTGTAGATTTGAGCAAAAATTAGGTTAGAAATGAGGAAAAACTCACTTTCATTACTGCGGTTAAGGCCATATAAGCATTCCCCTATGGCAACATGGAAAATCCATTATTGAGCACTTTTTTTGCTTTAGGTGCCCTTTACTGGTCACGTTTTAATGTGAAAACACTGTATTTACAAATTTAAAGCCAAATATATCACCTTTTGTGAAAATTTAAAGATTTAGGATTTTTGACATGTGATCAAGAAAAAGGGGGAGGCAAGTCAGAAATAAATTTTTAAAAATAGACCAATTTCTCAGAAAATGATTACTTTTAAAACTATTTCTTCATTAATATTGTTAAAAAACAAGTTGTGATTGATATTTTTTATTTGAAAAGTCAGAAAAAGTTCTTTGCAAATATTTAATGCATTTCAGTATGGTAGAATATTTTCACTTTTTTGCTCGCACAACTTGGTTACCCTATATTTAAAAATCAAATATTTAAAAAAGTGCTTGTCACATTTCACTGAAACTTTGCAAATGCATTCAGTATGTGTGTAGGAAGATACCTGTATAGTTATTTATTTTTTCTAAGACAAAAAGTGACTCTTTAGGTTACAGACCACCAATTCAACCAATGAGCATTCGGAACGTACGCAAAAATAGTCCTACGCAGAAATTACCCCTGTTCCTCATAGTGCTGTGAAAAAAGTTCTCATCTTATTTAAAAAATTTAAACAGTTTCTGAAAGGAAAAACATTTCTGTACATTTTATAGGTGCATTTTGCTTCTTGTGATGTGAAGCCTAATCTCCATAATGATTTTTAAATATACCCCTATCTTGTGAAAACACTGGGATTTCCCATGCTATTTATAGACCCTTCACTTCCGGTGACCAGTACTGCACTGCAAGTCTGCTAACCCCACATGCCATTCTGAGGATTGTGAGCTGACATATGTAGAATCATGCTGATATATAGTCATCTGCAGGTTAAAGTTAAGGTAAAGTCCAGAGAAGCCATTGAATATTGTGAAATTAGCATAGAAGCCTATGGGAAGTGGAATTAGTGGTTTTTAGCCTTAAGCTGAAGCCATGGCAAAATGAAAAGTTTCTTGAAATAGCTTTAAACTACTTGAAGATCTTGTTAACTTTGCCATGAGAGGAATACACTACAAAAATCCTTCAAAATATGCATTTTTTTAAGTTATAGGTCCAAATTATGGAAAATTGGTCTTTTTGGCTGATTTTTATGTCCTATCTTGTAAAAAGTGTAGAAAATTTAGTAAAAATATCAAATATTAAACTTTGAGGGCTATATTTACCTAAATATGGTAGTAATAAGCACTTGAAATCAAGTTTTGTGTAGATTTGAGCAAAAATTAGGTTAGAAATGAGGAAAAACTCACTTTCATTACTGCGGTTAAGGCCATATAAGCATTCCCCTATGGCAACATGGAAAATCCATTATTGAGCACTTTTTTTGCTTTAGGTGCCCTTTACTGGTCACGTTTTAATGTGAAAACACTGTATTTACAAATTTAAAGCCAAATATATCACCTTTTGTGAAAATTTAAAGATTTAGGATTTTTGACATGTGATCAAGAAAAAGGGGGAGGCAAGTCAGAAATAAATTTTTAAAAATAGACCAATTTCTCAGAAAATGATTACTTTTAAAACTATTTCTTCATTAATATTGTTAAAAAACAAGTTGTGATTGATATTTTTTATTTGAAAAGTCAGAAAAAGTTCTTTGCAAATATTTAATGCATTTCAGTATGGTAGAATATTTTCACTTTTTTGCTCGCACAACTTGGTTACCCTATATTTAAAAATCAAATATTTAAAAAAGTGCTTGTCACATTTCACTGAAACTTTGCAAATGCATTCAGTATGTGTGTAGGAAGATACCTGTATAGTTATTTATTTTTTCTAAGACAAAAAGTGACTCTTTAGGTTACAGACCACCAATTCAACCAATGAGCATTCGGAACGTACGCAAAAATAGTCCTACGCAGAAATTACCCCTGTTCCTCATAGTGCTGTGAAAAAAGTTCTCATCTTATTTAAAAAATTTAAACAGTTTCTGAAAGGAAAAACATTTCTGTACATTTTATAGGTGCATTTTGCTTCTTGTGATGTGAAGCCTAATCTCCATAATGATTTTTAAATATACCCCTATCTTGTGAAAACACTGGGATTTCCCATGCTATTTATAGACCCTTCACTTCCGGTGACCAGTACTGCACTGCAAGTCTGCTAACCCCACATGCCATTCTGAGGATTGTGAGCTGACATATGTAGAATCATGCTGATATATAGTCATCTGCAGGTTAAAGTTAAGGTAAAGTCCAGAGAAGCCATTGAATATTGTGAAATTAGCATAGAAGCCTATGGGAAGTGGAATTAGTGGTTTTTAGCCTTAAGCTGAAGCCATGGCAAAATGAAAAGTTTCTTGAAATAGCTTTAAACTACTTGAAGATCTTGTTAACTTTGCCATGAGAGGAATACACTACAAAAATCCTTCAAAATATGCATTTTTTTAAGTTATAGGTCCAAATTATGGAAAATTGGTCTTTTTGGCTGATTTTTATGTCCTATCTTGTAAAAAGTGTAGAAAATTTAGTAAAAATATCAAATATTAAACTTTGAGGGCTATATTTACCTAAATATGGTAGTAATAAGCACTTGAAATCAAGTTTTGTGTAGATTTGAGCAAAAATTAGGTTAGAAATGAGGAAAAACTCACTTTCATTACTGCGGTTAAGGCCATATAAGCATTCCCCTATGGCAACATGGAAAATCCATTATTGAGCACTTTTTTTGCTTTAGGTGCCCTTTACTGGTCACGTTTTAATGTGAAAACACTGTATTTACAAATTTAAAGCCAAATATATCACCTTTTGTGAAAATTTAAAGATTTAGGATTTTTGACATGTGATCAAGAAAAAGGGGGAGGCAAGTCAGAAATAAATTTTTAAAAATAGACCAATTTCTCAGAAAATGATTACTTTTAAAACTATTTCTTCATTAATATTGTTAAAAAACAAGTTGTGATTGATATTTTTTATTTGAAAAGTCAGAAAAAGTTCTTTGCAAATATTTAATGCATTTCAGTATGGTAGAATATTTTCACTTTTTTGCTCGCACAACTTGGTTACCCTATATTTAAAAATCAAATATTTAAAAAAGTGCTTGTCACATTTCACTGAAACTTTGCAAATGCATTCAGTATGTGTGTAGGAAGATACCTGTATAGTTATTTATTTTTTCTAAGACAAAAAGTGACTCTTTAGGTTACAGACCACCAATTCAACCAATGAGCATTCGGAACGTACGCAAAAATAGTCCTACGCAGAAATTACCCCTGTTCCTCATAGTGCTGTGAAAAAAGTTCTCATCTTATTTAAAAAATTTAAACAGTTTCTGAAAGGAAAAACATTTCTGTACATTTTATAGGTGCATTTTGCTTCTTGTGATGTGAAGCCTAATCTCCATAATGATTTTTAAATATACCCCTATCTTGTGAAAACACTGGGATTTCCCATGCTATTTATAGACCCTTCACTTCCGGTGACCAGTACTGCACTGCAAGTCTGCTAACCCCACATGCCATTCTGAGGATTGTGAGCTGACATATGTAGAATCATGCTGATATATAGTCATCTGCAGGTTAAAGTTAAGGTAAAGTCCAGAGAAGCCATTGAATATTGTGAAATTAGCATAGAAGCCTATGGGAAGTGGAATTAGTGGTTTTTAGCCTTAAGCTGAAGCCATGGCAAAATGAAAAGTTTCTTGAAATAGCTTTAAACTACTTGAAGATCTTGTTAACTTTGCCATGAGAGGAATACACTACAAAAATCCTTCAAAATATGCATTTTTTTAAGTTATAGGTCCAAATTATGGAAAATTGGTCTTTTTGGCTGATTTTTATGTCCTATCTTGTAAAAAGTGTAGAAAATTTAGTAAAAATATCAAATATTAAACTTTGAGGGCTATATTTACCTAAATATGGTAGTAATAAGCACTTGAAATCAAGTTTTGTGTAGATTTGAGCAAAAATTAGGTTAGAAATGAGGAAAAACTCACTTTCATTACTGCGGTTAAGGCCATATAAGCATTCCCCTATGGCAACATGGAAAATCCATTATTGAGCACTTTTTTTGCTTTAGGTGCCCTTTACTGGTCACGTTTTAATGTGAAAACACTGTATTTACAAATTTAAAGCCAAATATATCACCTTTTGTGAAAATTTAAAGATTTAGGATTTTTGACATGTGATCAAGAAAAAGGGGGAGGCAAGTCAGAAATAAATTTTTAAAAATAGACCAATTTCTCAGAAAATGATTACTTTTAAAACTATTTCTTCATTAATATTGTTAAAAAACAAGTTGTGATTGATATTTTTTATTTGAAAAGTCAGAAAAAGTTCTTTGCAAATATTTAATGCATTTCAGTATGGTAGAATATTTTCACTTTTTTGCTCGCACAACTTGGTTACCCTATATTTAAAAATCAAATATTTAAAAAAGTGCTTGTCACATTTCACTGAAACTTTGCAAATGCATTCAGTATGTGTGTAGGAAGATACCTGTATAGTTATTTATTTTTTCTAAGACAAAAAGTGACTCTTTAGGTTACAGACCACCAATTCAACCAATGAGCATTCGGAACGTACGCAAAAATAGTCCTACGCAGAAATTACCCCTGTTCCTCATAGTGCTGTGAAAAAAGTTCTCATCTTATTTAAAAAATTTAAACAGTTTCTGAAAGGAAAAACATTTCTGTACATTTTATAGGTGCATTTTGCTTCTTGTGATGTGAAGCCTAATCTCCATAATGATTTTTAAATATACCCCTATCTTGTGAAAACACTGGGATTTCCCATGCTATTTATAGACCCTTCACTTCCGGTGACCAGTACTGCACTGCAAGTCTGCTAACCCCACATGCCATTCTGAGGATTGTGAGCTGACATATGTAGAATCATGCTGATATATAGTCATCTGCAGGTTAAAGTTAAGGTAAAGTCCAGAGAAGCCATTGAATATTGTGAAATTAGCATAGAAGCCTATGGGAAGTGGAATTAGTGGTTTTTAGCCTTAAGCTGAAGCCATGGCAAAATGAAAAGTTTCTTGAAATAGCTTTAAACTACTTGAAGATCTTGTTAACTTTGCCATGAGAGGAATACACTACAAAAATCCTTCAAAATATGCATTTTTTTAAGTTATAGGTCCAAATTATGGAAAATTGGTCTTTTTGGCTGATTTTTATGTCCTATCTTGTAAAAAGTGTAGAAAATTTAGTAAAAATATCAAATATTAAACTTTGAGGGCTATATTTACCTAAATATGGTAGTAATAAGCACTTGAAATCAAGTTTTGTGTAGATTTGAGCAAAAATTAGGTTAGAAATGAGGAAAAACTCACTTTCATTACTGCGGTTAAGGCCATATAAGCATTCCCCTATGGCAACATGGAAAATCCATTATTGAGCACTTTTTTTGCTTTAGGTGCCCTTTACTGGTCACGTTTTAATGTGAAAACACTGTATTTACAAATTTAAAGCCAAATATATCACCTTTTGTGAAAATTTAAAGATTTAGGATTTTTGACATGTGATCAAGAAAAAGGGGGAGGCAAGTCAGAAATAAATTTTTAAAAATAGACCAATTTCTCAGAAAATGATTACTTTTAAAACTATTTCTTCATTAATATTGTTAAAAAACAAGTTGTGATTGATATTTTTTATTTGAAAAGTCAGAAAAAGTTCTTTGCAAATATTTAATGCATTTCAGTATGGTAGAATATTTTCACTTTTTTGCTCGCACAACTTGGTTACCCTATATTTAAAAATCAAATATTTAAAAAAGTGCTTGTCACATTTCACTGAAACTTTGCAAATGCATTCAGTATGTGTGTAGGAAGATACCTGTATAGTTATTTATTTTTTCTAAGACAAAAAGTGACTCTTTAGGTTACAGACCACCAATTCAACCAATGAGCATTCGGAACGTACGCAAAAATAGTCCTACGCAGAAATTACCCCTGTTCCTCATAGTGCTGTGAAAAAAGTTCTCATCTTATTTAAAAAATTTAAACAGTTTCTGAAAGGAAAAACATTTCTGTACATTTTATAGGTGCATTTTGCTTCTTGTGATGTGAAGCCTAATCTCCATAATGATTTTTAAATATACCCCTATCTTGTGAAAACACTGGGATTTCCCATGCTATTTATAGACCCTTCACTTCCGGTGACCAGTACTGCACTGCAAGTCTGCTAACCCCACATGCCATTCTGAGGATTGTGAGCTGACATATGTAGAATCATGCTGATATATAGTCATCTGCAGGTTAAAGTTAAGGTAAAGTCCAGAGAAGCCATTGAATATTGTGAAATTAGCATAGAAGCCTATGGGAAGTGGAATTAGTGGTTTTTAGCCTTAAGCTGAAGCCATGGCAAAATGAAAAGTTTCTTGAAATAGCTTTAAACTACTTGAAGATCTTGTTAACTTTGCCATGAGAGGAATACACTACAAAAATCCTTCAAAATATGCATTTTTTTAAGTTATAGGTCCAAATTATGGAAAATTGGTCTTTTTGGCTGATTTTTATGTCCTATCTTGTAAAAAGTGTAGAAAATTTAGTAAAAATATCAAATATTAAACTTTGAGGGCTATATTTACCTAAATATGGTAGTAATAAGCACTTGAAATCAAGTTTTGTGTAGATTTGAGCAAAAATTAGGTTAGAAATGAGGAAAAACTCACTTTCATTACTGCGGTTAAGGCCATATAAGCATTCCCCTATGGCAACATGGAAAATCCATTATTGAGCACTTTTTTTGCTTTAGGTGCCCTTTACTGGTCACGTTTTAATGTGAAAACACTGTATTTACAAATTTAAAGCCAAATATATCACCTTTTGTGAAAATTTAAAGATTTAGGATTTTTGACATGTGATCAAGAAAAAGGGGGAGGCAAGTCAGAAATAAATTTTTAAAAATAGACCAATTTCTCAGAAAATGATTACTTTTAAAACTATTTCTTCATTAATATTGTTAAAAAACAAGTTGTGATTGATATTTTTTATTTGAAAAGTCAGAAAAAGTTCTTTGCAAATATTTAATGCATTTCAGTATGGTAGAATATTTTCACTTTTTTGCTCGCACAACTTGGTTACCCTATATTTAAAAATCAAATATTTAAAAAAGTGCTTGTCACATTTCACTGAAACTTTGCAAATGCATTCAGTATGTGTGTAGGAAGATACCTGTATAGTTATTTATTTTTTCTAAGACAAAAAGTGACTCTTTAGGTTACAGACCACCAATTCAACCAATGAGCATTCGGAACGTACGCAAAAATAGTCCTACGCAGAAATTACCCCTGTTCCTCATAGTGCTGTGAAAAAAGTTCTCATCTTATTTAAAAAATTTAAACAGTTTCTGAAAGGAAAAACATTTCTGTACATTTTATAGGTGCATTTTGCTTCTTGTGATGTGAAGCCTAATCTCCATAATGATTTTTAAATATACCCCTATCTTGTGAAAACACTGGGATTTCCCATGCTATTTATAGACCCTTCACTTCCGGTGACCAGTACTGCACTGCAAGTCTGCTAACCCCACATGCCATTCTGAGGATTGTGAGCTGACATATGTAGAATCATGCTGATATATAGTCATCTGCAGGTTAAAGTTAAGGTAAAGTCCAGAGAAGCCATTGAATATTGTGAAATTAGCATAGAAGCCTATGGGAAGTGGAATTAGTGGTTTTTAGCCTTAAGCTGAAGCCATGGCAAAATGAAAAGTTTCTTGAAATAGCTTTAAACTACTTGAAGATCTTGTTAACTTTGCCATGAGAGGAATACACTACAAAAATCCTTCAAAATATGCATTTTTTTAAGTTATAGGTCCAAATTATGGAAAATTGGTCTTTTTGGCTGATTTTTATGTCCTATCTTGTAAAAAGTGTAGAAAATTTAGTAAAAATATCAAATATTAAACTTTGAGGGCTATATTTACCTAAATATGGTAGTAATAAGCACTTGAAATCAAGTTTTGTGTAGATTTGAGCAAAAATTAGGTTAGAAATGAGGAAAAACTCACTTTCATTACTGCGGTTAAGGCCATATAAGCATTCCCCTATGGCAACATGGAAAATCCATTATTGAGCACTTTTTTTGCTTTAGGTGCCCTTTACTGGTCACGTTTTAATGTGAAAACACTGTATTTACAAATTTAAAGCCAAATATATCACCTTTTGTGAAAATTTAAAGATTTAGGATTTTTGACATGTGATCAAGAAAAAGGGGGAGGCAAGTCAGAAATAAATTTTTAAAAATAGACCAATTTCTCAGAAAATGATTACTTTTAAAACTATTTCTTCATTAATATTGTTAAAAAACAAGTTGTGATTGATATTTTTTATTTGAAAAGTCAGAAAAAGTTCTTTGCAAATATTTAATGCATTTCAGTATGGTAGAATATTTTCACTTTTTTGCTCGCACAACTTGGTTACCCTATATTTAAAAATCAAATATTTAAAAAAGTGCTTGTCACATTTCACTGAAACTTTGCAAATGCATTCAGTATGTGTGTAGGAAGATACCTGTATAGTTATTTATTTTTTCTAAGACAAAAAGTGACTCTTTAGGTTACAGACCACCAATTCAACCAATGAGCATTCGGAACGTACGCAAAAATAGTCCTACGCAGAAATTACCCCTGTTCCTCATAGTGCTGTGAAAAAAGTTCTCATCTTATTTAAAAAATTTAAACAGTTTCTGAAAGGAAAAACATTTCTGTACATTTTATAGGTGCATTTTGCTTCTTGTGATGTGAAGCCTAATCTCCATAATGATTTTTAAATATACCCCTATCTTGTGAAAACACTGGGATTTCCCATGCTATTTATAGACCCTTCACTTCCGGTGACCAGTACTGCACTGCAAGTCTGCTAACCCCACATGCCATTCTGAGGATTGTGAGCTGACATATGTAGAATCATGCTGATATATAGTCATCTGCAGGTTAAAGTTAAGGTAAAGTCCAGAGAAGCCATTGAATATTGTGAAATTAGCATAGAAGCCTATGGGAAGTGGAATTAGTGGTTTTTAGCCTTAAGCTGAAGCCATGGCAAAATGAAAAGTTTCTTGAAATAGCTTTAAACTACTTGAAGATCTTGTTAACTTTGCCATGAGAGGAATACACTACAAAAATCCTTCAAAATATGCATTTTTTTAAGTTATAGGTCCAAATTATGGAAAATTGGTCTTTTTGGCTGATTTTTATGTCCTATCTTGTAAAAAGTGTAGAAAATTTAGTAAAAATATCAAATATTAAACTTTGAGGGCTATATTTACCTAAATATGGTAGTAATAAGCACTTGAAATCAAGTTTTGTGTAGATTTGAGCAAAAATTAGGTTAGAAATGAGGAAAAACTCACTTTCATTACTGCGGTTAAGGCCATATAAGCATTCCCCTATGGCAACATGGAAAATCCATTATTGAGCACTTTTTTTGCTTTAGGTGCCCTTTACTGGTCACGTTTTAATGTGAAAACACTGTATTTACAAATTTAAAGCCAAATATATCACCTTTTGTGAAAATTTAAAGATTTAGGATTTTTGACATGTGATCAAGAAAAAGGGGGAGGCAAGTCAGAAATAAATTTTTAAAAATAGACCAATTTCTCAGAAAATGATTACTTTTAAAACTATTTCTTCATTAATATTGTTAAAAAACAAGTTGTGATTGATATTTTTTATTTGAAAAGTCAGAAAAAGTTCTTTGCAAATATTTAATGCATTTCAGTATGGTAGAATATTTTCACTTTTTTGCTCGCACAACTTGGTTACCCTATATTTAAAAATCAAATATTTAAAAAAGTGCTTGTCACATTTCACTGAAACTTTGCAAATGCATTCAGTATGTGTGTAGGAAGATACCTGTATAGTTATTTATTTTTTCTAAGACAAAAAGTGACTCTTTAGGTTACAGACCACCAATTCAACCAATGAGCATTCGGAACGTACGCAAAAATAGTCCTACGCAGAAATTACCCCTGTTCCTCATAGTGCTGTGAAAAAAGTTCTCATCTTATTTAAAAAATTTAAACAGTTTCTGAAAGGAAAAACATTTCTGTACATTTTATAGGTGCATTTTGCTTCTTGTGATGTGAAGCCTAATCTCCATAATGATTTTTAAATATACCCCTATCTTGTGAAAACACTGGGATTTCCCATGCTATTTATAGACCCTTCACTTCCGGTGACCAGTACTGCACTGCAAGTCTGCTAACCCCACATGCCATTCTGAGGATTGTGAGCTGACATATGTAGAATCATGCTGATATATAGTCATCTGCAGGTTAAAGTTAAGGTAAAGTCCAGAGAAGCCATTGAATATTGTGAAATTAGCATAGAAGCCTATGGGAAGTGGAATTAGTGGTTTTTAGCCTTAAGCTGAAGCCATGGCAAAATGAAAAGTTTCTTGAAATAGCTTTAAACTACTTGAAGATCTTGTTAACTTTGCCATGAGAGGAATACACTACAAAAATCCTTCAAAATATGCATTTTTTTAAGTTATAGGTCCAAATTATGGAAAATTGGTCTTTTTGGCTGATTTTTATGTCCTATCTTGTAAAAAGTGTAGAAAATTTAGTAAAAATATCAAATATTAAACTTTGAGGGCTATATTTACCTAAATATGGTAGTAATAAGCACTTGAAATCAAGTTTTGTGTAGATTTGAGCAAAAATTAGGTTAGAAATGAGGAAAAACTCACTTTCATTACTGCGGTTAAGGCCATATAAGCATTCCCCTATGGCAACATGGAAAATCCATTATTGAGCACTTTTTTTGCTTTAGGTGCCCTTTACTGGTCACGTTTTAATGTGAAAACACTGTATTTACAAATTTAAAGCCAAATATATCACCTTTTGTGAAAATTTAAAGATTTAGGATTTTTGACATGTGATCAAGAAAAAGGGGGAGGCAAGTCAGAAATAAATTTTTAAAAATAGACCAATTTCTCAGAAAATGATTACTTTTAAAACTATTTCTTCATTAATATTGTTAAAAAACAAGTTGTGATTGATATTTTTTATTTGAAAAGTCAGAAAAAGTTCTTTGCAAATATTTAATGCATTTCAGTATGGTAGAATATTTTCACTTTTTTGCTCGCACAACTTGGTTACCCTATATTTAAAAATCAAATATTTAAAAAAGTGCTTGTCACATTTCACTGAAACTTTGCAAATGCATTCAGTATGTGTGTAGGAAGATACCTGTATAGTTATTTATTTTTTCTAAGACAAAAAGTGACTCTTTAGGTTACAGACCACCAATTCAACCAATGAGCATTCGGAACGTACGCAAAAATAGTCCTACGCAGAAATTACCCCTGTTCCTCATAGTGCTGTGAAAAAAGTTCTCATCTTATTTAAAAAATTTAAACAGTTTCTGAAAGGAAAAACATTTCTGTACATTTTATAGGTGCATTTTGCTTCTTGTGATGTGAAGCCTAATCTCCATAATGATTTTTAAATATACCCCTATCTTGTGAAAACACTGGGATTTCCCATGCTATTTATAGACCCTTCACTTCCGGTGACCAGTACTGCACTGCAAGTCTGCTAACCCCACATGCCATTCTGAGGATTGTGAGCTGACATATGTAGAATCATGCTGATATATAGTCATCTGCAGGTTAAAGTTAAGGTAAAGTCCAGAGAAGCCATTGAATATTGTGAAATTAGCATAGAAGCCTATGGGAAGTGGAATTAGTGGTTTTTAGCCTTAAGCTGAAGCCATGGCAAAATGAAAAGTTTCTTGAAATAGCTTTAAACTACTTGAAGATCTTGTTAACTTTGCCATGAGAGGAATACACTACAAAAATCCTTCAAAATATGCATTTTTTTAAGTTATAGGTCCAAATTATGGAAAATTGGTCTTTTTGGCTGATTTTTATGTCCTATCTTGTAAAAAGTGTAGAAAATTTAGTAAAAATATCAAATATTAAACTTTGAGGGCTATATTTACCTAAATATGGTAGTAATAAGCACTTGAAATCAAGTTTTGTGTAGATTTGAGCAAAAATTAGGTTAGAAATGAGGAAAAACTCACTTTCATTACTGCGGTTAAGGCCATATAAGCATTCCCCTATGGCAACATGGAAAATCCATTATTGAGCACTTTTTTTGCTTTAGGTGCCCTTTACTGGTCACGTTTTAATGTGAAAACACTGTATTTACAAATTTAAAGCCAAATATATCACCTTTTGTGAAAATTTAAAGATTTAGGATTTTTGACATGTGATCAAGAAAAAGGGGGAGGCAAGTCAGAAATAAATTTTTAAAAATAGACCAATTTCTCAGAAAATGATTACTTTTAAAACTATTTCTTCATTAATATTGTTAAAAAACAAGTTGTGATTGATATTTTTTATTTGAAAAGTCAGAAAAAGTTCTTTGCAAATATTTAATGCATTTCAGTATGGTAGAATATTTTCACTTTTTTGCTCGCACAACTTGGTTACCCTATATTTAAAAATCAAATATTTAAAAAAGTGCTTGTCACATTTCACTGAAACTTTGCAAATGCATTCAGTATGTGTGTAGGAAGATACCTGTATAGTTATTTATTTTTTCTAAGACAAAAAGTGACTCTTTAGGTTACAGACCACCAATTCAACCAATGAGCATTCGGAACGTACGCAAAAATAGTCCTACGCAGAAATTACCCCTGTTCCTCATAGTGCTGTGAAAAAAGTTCTCATCTTATTTAAAAAATTTAAACAGTTTCTGAAAGGAAAAACATTTCTGTACATTTTATAGGTGCATTTTGCTTCTTGTGATGTGAAGCCTAATCTCCATAATGATTTTTAAATATACCCCTATCTTGTGAAAACACTGGGATTTCCCATGCTATTTATAGACCCTTCACTTCCGGTGACCAGTACTGCACTGCAAGTCTGCTAACCCCACATGCCATTCTGAGGATTGTGAGCTGACATATGTAGAATCATGCTGATATATAGTCATCTGCAGGTTAAAGTTAAGGTAAAGTCCAGAGAAGCCATTGAATATTGTGAAATTAGCATAGAAGCCTATGGGAAGTGGAATTAGTGGTTTTTAGCCTTAAGCTGAAGCCATGGCAAAATGAAAAGTTTCTTGAAATAGCTTTAAACTACTTGAAGATCTTGTTAACTTTGCCATGAGAGGAATACACTACAAAAATCCTTCAAAATATGCATTTTTTTAAGTTATAGGTCCAAATTATGGAAAATTGGTCTTTTTGGCTGATTTTTATGTCCTATCTTGTAAAAAGTGTAGAAAATTTAGTAAAAATATCAAATATTAAACTTTGAGGGCTATATTTACCTAAATATGGTAGTAATAAGCACTTGAAATCAAGTTTTGTGTAGATTTGAGCAAAAATTAGGTTAGAAATGAGGAAAAACTCACTTTCATTACTGCGGTTAAGGCCATATAAGCATTCCCCTATGGCAACATGGAAAATCCATTATTGAGCACTTTTTTTGCTTTAGGTGCCCTTTACTGGTCACGTTTTAATGTGAAAACACTGTATTTACAAATTTAAAGCCAAATATATCACCTTTTGTGAAAATTTAAAGATTTAGGATTTTTGACATGTGATCAAGAAAAAGGGGGAGGCAAGTCAGAAATAAATTTTTAAAAATAGACCAATTTCTCAGAAAATGATTACTTTTAAAACTATTTCTTCATTAATATTGTTAAAAAACAAGTTGTGATTGATATTTTTTATTTGAAAAGTCAGAAAAAGTTCTTTGCAAATATTTAATGCATTTCAGTATGGTAGAATATTTTCACTTTTTTGCTCGCACAACTTGGTTACCCTATATTTAAAAATCAAATATTTAAAAAAGTGCTTGTCACATTTCACTGAAACTTTGCAAATGCATTCAGTATGTGTGTAGGAAGATACCTGTATAGTTATTTATTTTTTCTAAGACAAAAAGTGACTCTTTAGGTTACAGACCACCAATTCAACCAATGAGCATTCGGAACGTACGCAAAAATAGTCCTACGCAGAAATTACCCCTGTTCCTCATAGTGCTGTGAAAAAAGTTCTCATCTTATTTAAAAAATTTAAACAGTTTCTGAAAGGAAAAACATTTCTGTACATTTTATAGGTGCATTTTGCTTCTTGTGATGTGAAGCCTAATCTCCATAATGATTTTTAAATATACCCCTATCTTGTGAAAACACTGGGATTTCCCATGCTATTTATAGACCCTTCACTTCCGGTGACCAGTACTGCACTGCAAGTCTGCTAACCCCACATGCCATTCTGAGGATTGTGAGCTGACATATGTAGAATCATGCTGATATATAGTCATCTGCAGGTTAAAGTTAAGGTAAAGTCCAGAGAAGCCATTGAATATTGTGAAATTAGCATAGAAGCCTATGGGAAGTGGAATTAGTGGTTTTTAGCCTTAAGCTGAAGCCATGGCAAAATGAAAAGTTTCTTGAAATAGCTTTAAACTACTTGAAGATCTTGTTAACTTTGCCATGAGAGGAATACACTACAAAAATCCTTCAAAATATGCATTTTTTTAAGTTATAGGTCCAAATTATGGAAAATTGGTCTTTTTGGCTGATTTTTATGTCCTATCTTGTAAAAAGTGTAGAAAATTTAGTAAAAATATCAAATATTAAACTTTGAGGGCTATATTTACCTAAATATGGTAGTAATAAGCACTTGAAATCAAGTTTTGTGTAGATTTGAGCAAAAATTAGGTTAGAAATGAGGAAAAACTCACTTTCATTACTGCGGTTAAGGCCATATAAGCATTCCCCTATGGCAACATGGAAAATCCATTATTGAGCACTTTTTTTGCTTTAGGTGCCCTTTACTGGTCACGTTTTAATGTGAAAACACTGTATTTACAAATTTAAAGCCAAATATATCACCTTTTGTGAAAATTTAAAGATTTAGGATTTTTGA
This sequence comes from Perna viridis, assembly GCA_037379345.1. Lineage (NCBI taxonomy): Eukaryota > Metazoa > Mollusca > Bivalvia > Mytilida > Mytilidae > Perna > Perna viridis. The sequence goes on along the minus strand of CM074515.1, from coordinate 9,181,710 downwards.
CATGTGATCAAGAAAAAGGGGGAGGCAAGTCAGAAATAAATTTTTAAAAATAGACCAATTTCTCAGAAAATGATTACTTTTAAAACTATTTCTTCATTAATATTGTTAAAAAACAAGTTGTGATTGATATTTTTTATTTGAAAAGTCAGAAAAAGTTCTTTGCAAATATTTAATGCATTTCAGTATGGTAGAATATTTTCACTTTTTTGCTCGCACAACTTGGTTACCCTATATTTAAAAATCAAATATTTAAAAAAGTGCTTGTCACATTTCACTGAAACTTTGCAAATGCATTCAGTATGTGTGTAGGAAGATACCTGTATAGTTATTTATTTTTTCTAAGACAAAAAGTGACTCTTTAGGTTACAGACCACCAATTCAACCAATGAGCATTCGGAACGTACGCAAAAATAGTCCTACGCAGAAATTACCCCTGTTCCTCATAGTGCTGTGAAAAAAGTTCTCATCTTATTTAAAAAATTTAAACAGTTTCTGAAAGGAAAAACATTTCTGTACATTTTATAGGTGCATTTTGCTTCTTGTGATGTGAAGCCTAATCTCCATAATGATTTTTAAATATACCCCTATCTTGTGAAAACACTGGGATTTCCCATGCTATTTATAGACCCTTCACTTCCGGTGACCAGTACTGCACTGCAAGTCTGCTAACCCCACATGCCATTCTGAGGATTGTGAGCTGACATATGTAGAATCATGCTGATATATAGTCATCTGCAGGTTAAAGTTAAGGTAAAGTCCAGAGAAGCCATTGAATATTGTGAAATTAGCATAGAAGCCTATGGGAAGTGGAATTAGTGGTTTTTAGCCTTAAGCTGAAGCCATGGCAAAATGAAAAGTTTCTTGAAATAGCTTTAAACTACTTGAAGATCTTGTTAACTTTGCCATGAGAGGAATACACTACAAAAATCCTTCAAAATATGCATTTTTTTAAGTTATAGGTCCAAATTATGGAAAATTGGTCTTTTTGGCTGATTTTTATGTCCTATCTTGTAAAAAGTGTAGAAAATTTAGTAAAAATATCAAATATTAAACTTTGAGGGCTATATTTACCTAAATATGGTAGTAATAAGCACTTGAAATCAAGTTTTGTGTAGATTTGAGCAAAAATTAGGTTAGAAATGAGGAAAAACTCACTTTCATTACTGCGGTTAAGGCCATATAAGCATTCCCCTATGGCAACATGGAAAATCCATTATTGAGCACTTTTTTTGCTTTAGGTGCCCTTTACTGGTCACGTTTTAATGTGAAAACACTGTATTTACAAATTTAAAGCCAAATATATCACCTTTTGTGAAAATTTAAAGATTTAGGATTTTTGACATGTGATCAAGAAAAAGGGGGAGGCAAGTCAGAAATAAATTTTTAAAAATAGACCAATTTCTCAGAAAATGATTACTTTTAAAACTATTTCTTCATTAATATTGTTAAAAAACAAGTTGTGATTGATATTTTTTATTTGAAAAGTCAGAAAAAGTTCTTTGCAAATATTTAATGCATTTCAGTATGGTAGAATATTTTCACTTTTTTGCTCGCACAACTTGGTTACCCTATATTTAAAAATCAAATATTTAAAAAAGTGCTTGTCACATTTCACTGAAACTTTGCAAATGCATTCAGTATGTGTGTAGGAAGATACCTGTATAGTTATTTATTTTTTCTAAGACAAAAAGTGACTCTTTAGGTTACAGACCACCAATTCAACCAATGAGCATTCGGAACGTACGCAAAAATAGTCCTACGCAGAAATTACCCCTGTTCCTCATAGTGCTGTGAAAAAAGTTCTCATCTTATTTAAAAAATTTAAACAGTTTCTGAAAGGAAAAACATTTCTGTACATTTTATAGGTGCATTTTGCTTCTTGTGATGTGAAGCCTAATCTCCATAATGATTTTTAAATATACCCCTATCTTGTGAAAACACTGGGATTTCCCATGCTATTTATAGACCCTTCACTTCCGGTGACCAGTACTGCACTGCAAGTCTGCTAACCCCACATGCCATTCTGAGGATTGTGAGCTGACATATGTAGAATCATGCTGATATATAGTCATCTGCAGGTTAAAGTTAAGGTAAAGTCCAGAGAAGCCATTGAATATTGTGAAATTAGCATAGAAGCCTATGGGAAGTGGAATTAGTGGTTTTTAGCCTTAAGCTGAAGCCATGGCAAAATGAAAAGTTTCTTGAAATAGCTTTAAACTACTTGAAGATCTTGTTAACTTTGCCATGAGAGGAATACACTACAAAAATCCTTCAAAATATGCATTTTTTTAAGTTATAGGTCCAAATTATGGAAAATTGGTCTTTTTGGCTGATTTTTATGTCCTATCTTGTAAAAAGTGTAGAAAATTTAGTAAAAATATCAAATATTAAACTTTGAGGGCTATATTTACCTAAATATGGTAGTAATAAGCACTTGAAATCAAGTTTTGTGTAGATTTGAGCAAAAATTAGGTTAGAAATGAGGAAAAACTCACTTTCATTACTGCGGTTAAGGCCATATAAGCATTCCCCTATGGCAACATGGAAAATCCATTATTGAGCACTTTTTTTGCTTTAGGTGCCCTTTACTGGTCACGTTTTAATGTGAAAACACTGTATTTACAAATTTAAAGCCAAATATATCACCTTTTGTGAAAATTTAAAGATTTAGGATTTTTGACATGTGATCAAGAAAAAGGGGGAGGCAAGTCAGAAATAAATTTTTAAAAATAGACCAATTTCTCAGAAAATGATTACTTTTAAAACTATTTCTTCATTAATATTGTTAAAAAACAAGTTGTGATTGATATTTTTTATTTGAAAAGTCAGAAAAAGTTCTTTGCAAATATTTAATGCATTTCAGTATGGTAGAATATTTTCACTTTTTTGCTCGCACAACTTGGTTACCCTATATTTAAAAATCAAATATTTAAAAAAGTGCTTGTCACATTTCACTGAAACTTTGCAAATGCATTCAGTATGTGTGTAGGAAGATACCTGTATAGTTATTTATTTTTTCTAAGACAAAAAGTGACTCTTTAGGTTACAGACCACCAATTCAACCAATGAGCATTCGGAACGTACGCAAAAATAGTCCTACGCAGAAATTACCCCTGTTCCTCATAGTGCTGTGAAAAAAGTTCTCATCTTATTTAAAAAATTTAAACAGTTTCTGAAAGGAAAAACATTTCTGTACATTTTATAGGTGCATTTTGCTTCTTGTGATGTGAAGCCTAATCTCCATAATGATTTTTAAATATACCCCTATCTTGTGAAAACACTGGGATTTCCCATGCTATTTATAGACCCTTCACTTCCGGTGACCAGTACTGCACTGCAAGTCTGCTAACCCCACATGCCATTCTGAGGATTGTGAGCTGACATATGTAGAATCATGCTGATATATAGTCATCTGCAGGTTAAAGTTAAGGTAAAGTCCAGAGAAGCCATTGAATATTGTGAAATTAGCATAGAAGCCTATGGGAAGTGGAATTAGTGGTTTTTAGCCTATATGTGTATTTAATATAATAGTGTCGCCGTAAAAAAATGCGATCGTACATTAATATTGGTATGGTGCTGACAGCGATGTCCATATATTCACTTGGTTTTCTTACAATGACTTTAGCTATGGTTGATCACTTGTCATGAATTTTTTTATGACATTCATATTATAACTACTAAAGGAAGGCTCATAATGAATCTGAAGTCACGGCCCCAACCATTTTAAAAATACGGCCATCCATGTAACTGACATATACCGTACTGTTGGTTTCTGTTAATCTAAATAAAACTGAGAGCAACTATACAACGTCTCAGAATGTGACGACTCTATTCGCTACACTGCTCCATCGGATCATATTGATACAGGGAAGATATGTAAACGTATAGAAGGGTCTGAAAAATTCCCAACGATGTTAGAACTGTCAAATTTGCGATGCAAATTTTTTGTCGTTCCCTCCGCGGGACTCGAACTCGTACTGCTGTGACATCTATGGCAACACCGCCTGCACAAAGTCCAGCGCCCTAGACCACTCGGCCAGCTAGGCTATATAAAATATAGCTTTCGCTGACCGGGTCATTCCTGCTCGTAGGATTAATCTAGGGCTGAAACTCAGTACACGATGTATGGTAGTACGGGACAGATCTAAATCTAAATGAACTGTCTCAGAATTCAACGAGTTCTCAGAATCGTGTACTAAGTTACAGCCCTAGATTAATCCTACGAGGAGGAATGACCCGGCCAGCGAAAGCTGTACGAGTTCGAGTGCCGCGGAGGGAACGACAAAAAATTTGCATCGCAAATTTGACAGTTCTAACATCGTTGGGAATTTTTCAGACCTTTCTATATATATATATGACTTGTCTTATGGTTATGACAAGCCATTGTGGAATTTATCCCCATTTATTGATCAGTAGATAGTTAGTCATATGTTAATGGATATTTGTCAACAGGTGCATAATTCAATTATTTATATCAATAAATGGAGGAGTTTTCTAGCCAATGCAAACACATTCAAGACAAAACGTATGTATGTTCAAATTTGCCCTTCGGGTAATACCAGTCTGCGTCCACACTTGTTCTAATATAAAAATATTCAGAACAAAATAAGAATATTTCCCTCAACCCGATAAAACAATGCTTGGATGACTTTTCCTTCGAAATTGTCAACTTTCCTTTCATCTGTGGCAACATCCCTTCAGCACCTGCGTATGGAGTGTTCATATCACAACTCATACGTTTTGCCAGAGCTTGCCGAGACTACGCAGACTTTTTGTATCGCGCTAGAATTCTAACAAATAGGCTTCTGGTACAATGAAATGACTAGATATTTTGATCGAAGACAACTAACAGTTGTCAATGAATTTAAACCACTAATATTTCCTTTTTTATCAACTAAATGAAAAACAATTATTATTCCCTTGAAAAAGTTTTTAGTTGTAGATTCGCATTTTCGACCGTAGTGGGGTATAAGGATACCCACAATCATCACATTTGATTTTTGGAAATCTTACAGACAAATTGGAATGGTAGACACAACATTTTTCGTAAACATATTGAAATTCGGAATCAAAATATATTTTTTTTTAATAATTTGAAATTATTGGCATACTTAAGCAGAGAAATTTAGCACCTAAATACGACATGTTTGATGCACAGATAACTTCACTAATCATCATACATGTATGCCATAAAGATATAATTGCTTGTTTCATGCTACAAATGAGTGTTTCGATGATATTGAGGTCAACCCAATTGTAGCGGGACAGTGACACCATTCTTTTGCTTAAAGAGCGAATTTTAAAGGGACATTTTTTTTATTTTTGTCTTTATTAAAATTTATTTTGATAAACGAACATTATCAGTACTATTATTCAGTTGTTTTTTAAGAAATATATTTGTGCGACTTTATTGAACAATTTTATTTTATGCTCATGAAAGTGTCAATTTATAGTTTATTGTATACGTGTGTGATTATGATTATAAATAGTTTTCGTGTTTTAGTTTTGCTTGTGATTTAAACCATTGAATATAAAACAGGAGATGCGGTATTATTGGCAATGATACAGCCATTTATCAAAAGCCATGCAACAAAAAATTAAACTTCTACAGGTCACCACATGGTCTTCAGTGATGGGCAAAAACCATACTATAAAGTAAGCTGTAAAAGACCACAAAAGACGAAAATCGACCTAATATGAAGAGAAACGTAAAACGAATAACAATGAATATAACAAACAACGCCAACCACTAGACTTATTGATTTACCATAATGTTATATTTCACCTCGTGCGAATGAATCGTGTTACCAAAGAATTGTATTTCTTTTAGCAAAAAAAAAAAAACAAACAAACTGGCTGTTGTTATTTATATAACGTGCAAATTTAGTGTTTCAAAAGTTCCAACATTCGCGATGATGAAACAAATCAAATTCGCAAAAACATGCTCAGTGCTACCGTAATCTTTATTTAACGTGCTGAAAAAAGTTGTAGTCTTTACTAATACTTGTGTCAAAAGTTATGCAATTAAATTCTTTTTCTTTAAGTTGTTGCGTAAAATTCTTAAAAATAACTGACAAACATATCAAGCAACCCAGAACATAAATGTTTGGGCAACTGAATATTCGAAATCTATTATTTTTTTTCTATGCTGCATCTAAATCTTTTCAAAATAAACATTTGTATTTAGAAAAAAACTTTTCTTTAGCTACCACATGAGCTGTAAGAGTAATCAAAGGAACCAAGGTTATAGCGGTAATCAAAAGAATGCAATCCAGGGACAAAGACCAGACATGGAAAACAGACATACACAACAAAGAACATAAAGTAACTAAAATCATACATACAAAGTAACAAAAGCAAATGAGCAACTCGGACTCCACTAAAAACTGGGAGCATGGACCAGGTGCACCGGTAAGGTAAGCGTCCGCCACTCGGACTCATTAAAAACTGGGAGCATGGACCAGGTGCACCGGTAGGGTAAGCGTCCTCTGTAAATTGGTGCATAACGATATGTGGTGAATTTTAAAGTAGGTTTGACCTTTTATGCCACAACCACTTGGTACATGACAAGATTTATGTTTCACTTGAGAAATGAACAGTGTCCAAATTTTTCCACTGTGTTATATTTTCAATCATATAACTGTTTGATACGTTAATCTTATAAAACAGTATTCTTGCTAGTTTATAGGCATAAAAAATACTCCACTATCTACTAAATAATAGACTTTGTAGGCGGCAAAAATCCATACGTTGAAGAATTTTGTACGCCACCTATTTTTATTGTTTCATCGTCAGAGGAAATTTAGACAACCATCCTTATATAAAACTCAATTTTATTGTAACACATCGATTTTTGTACGTTTCGTCATGCTATATGTGTGATTTTCATCATGCTTTAATGCTATTTTCATCATGCCTTTTGGTAGGCTGGCTGTAACTTATAATTGTTTACATTTTTTAGTTAACTCCCTTCGTCTGTAAATTAAAGTCTGCATCATTTGTAATACATGCTATTTTGTTTGGAATATTCTATTATATCATTAGCTTACAAAACATAGTAGCCATGGTGAAACATTTCAGGAAAGTCAGACATAAACAGCGGTAACGACAAAATTACAGAAAAATAATCCGATCCAGAATCAAGTCGAATCCAATATAAATTTGGAAAAATAAACATTACACCGGGGAAGTTGGTACAGGCATTTAAAACGAAAAAGTGGATTCAATCTAGGTTTTACAGCGCTAAATCTCCTTCTTGCATTGCGGCGTGAATATACCGGTAGTGATTAAATAGCATTTGCATGTTATTGCGTCACAATCGGTAAATCAGCGGTCACATCAGCACAAAGAACAATTCAGAAAAGAAAAAAATCATCATTAATTATACATTTTTATTTTAAGAAACTGAGCATTTTTTCAACCAAGGACTGATATCTTAAAAAAGAATTTGGTAAGAGATCTTCTGTGACGCATATCCTCATACCCCAGATTCGGGAGTCTGTTACACAGATATTTAACAAATAGCAGACTCGGTTTGTAGGATCAAAACATGAAACTCATCGTGATCCCCGGTAAAAAGAATCCTCTTCACATTTCAAATCTCCTATCATTATTTGAAGCGGGGTACAAAAGACCTAAGCTATTTTGCCAAATTTTCATAGGTAGATGTAGGGAAAAAAACCTTAATATTAGAAATAAAAACATTAACACCTTATATAGCTCATTACTCGACTACAATAAATTGTCGGTAATGCCACTGACGTAACCAATGTCGGATCCAGATGAGAATTTGTACAAATTTGGTCAAAATAAGCTTATAATATTCTTATATATTCCTTTTGATAAATTTCTGTGTCTACCCCTCTACACACATGTCCAGAATTATGTACAGAAAAACAGGTTTTTAGTAGAGCCTGACTCTCGTTTATATATATAGAAGTTGACTTTGTATTCTTAAGCTTCAGTAGTTTTGTCGTTTTCCTTCAATGATACATCATGGTACACCTATTGTTCCGGCAACCCTCTCCCAAACCACTTCATGGGGGATCAGAAGAGTCTAAAAATAAGGTTTGCTTTTAAAAAGTCATATACTTAAGCCAACATGGCGTTAGATAAAACAATTGTTTCATTACAGTAGATATGTAAAGAAAGTATTGTTCAGGTATGTTTCCTATACTGCAAACCTTTTGTAGTCTTTTTAATATTCATCATATATAGTATGCGCATGATATTAAGTGATAGAATAGTTCTGATTTGTAACTAATTGGGGACCGGTCAAAGTTTATTGCCACATAGCAGTAGATACTTTTTTGATGTAATTGTTTTTGTTGGGACACCAGTTTTTTTATTATCCATAGGACATGATTCATTGTAATTGGAATAATTATATGTATTAAAATAGAAATAGCTTTATATCAATACCTCATATGTAAGATCTTTATACACTGAATATGTTTATATAATATTTTCAAATAAAAACTTTACAAGAAAACCATGATAGGACACTAAGTTCTTACCAAGTTGACATAGGACATCATTTTTTTTCAAGTCAAATAGCCACAGGGCTGCAACTTTTATTTAGGCTCTTATATTTTTTGCACCGGTCCTATGTGGCGATAAATTTTGACCGGTCCCTTATGCGTGTAACATACTGTTCTCTTTTCAAAAAACATTTTAATTACATGTAAGGTGCATTCAATTAAGTTGTATTTTATGTTATTTTATGTGTATCTGTATTTTGCAACTTTCAAATTTTAACTGTGTTGTAATCTTTAAAACATGTTATACTGTAAGCAAAGAAAGGCAACATGCGATATTATTTTACACCGTTTGAACATAAACACGATTTTATTTGCTTTATGCATGTCTGGTCTTTGTCCCTAGAATATATTCCTTTGATTTCCGCTAGAATCTTAGTTCCGTTGATTACTCGTTGAGTAATGACTGTATAAAGAGAGGCAACTTTAGTAGATGACTGCAAAATGTTTTTGTACTATTTCATATTTAAATTAATCATGTAGAAATTAATGCAGTGTTCCTGTGACATTTCAAAATATTTCAATTGTTTACTTGATTTGATATTATGAGTCAGTTGCAAATCCAAATGATTTTTAATTCCAATACCTGCTTTTAACCATTCTTACATCAGAATAAAATAGAATTCCCATACATATGATGGTTTTTCCTTTCTATTAATCACAAAACAAATCGTCGTCTTTTGTAACAATTTATTAGTAAATAAATAATAATGTTTAAATATAACAGTGAGTTACGTAATATTATACTATCTGATCAATGAAAGACTTGGATGTTTTGATTTTCAAAGGGAATGACATTTAGATGTACAGCATGCACTCGAATTAATATTCAAAATGTATGAAGACCATTGAATGGTCGATAGAGTGATGATTTCTGAAGGTTAAACTGTCAAACATGACGCAATACATTTATATTTCAACAGACAGTTTTAAGAAAAACCTTTAAAATTTGCTTCATTTCGACCGCAAAAATATCCAATAACGTTTCTATCAATTGAACTTAAAGACTTTAATATCGCCATTTTCTTGAGTAACAATCAGTTGCCCGAATGGACTGAGACATACAGCTATTGGATTTACCAAACCATCGTTCGTAGACAAAACAATATGTTTGTACTTGCCGTCAACCCCTAACATATGAATCGCGTTTCCATTCTTATCGGCAATCAAAATATTGCCCGTTCTGTCTGTACACATGCCTCTTGGGTCGCGTATGATGGTTTCGTTCATTGGTTCTCCGTATCTTGCTTTTCCGTTCCTTCCGAGACATATCAGGTTATTTCTAGACTGGCAGTCTGAAACAAGAATTTCTCCCTGTGTATTTGTGCAGATATAGTACGGCCAAGTAAATAGAAGACGACCATGCTGTCTGTAGTCATCTCGATAGGTTTGAAGAATAACACCATCAACAGTCATGACGTCTACGCACTGACCACCAGAAGAACAGCACGATACAACGATGCAAGGATTGCCAGGAACCGAAACAGCGTCACAAGCTATACCGCGATACTGCTTTGCAGTTCGAATTCGTTTCCGTACCCGCATTACATCGTCCTTTAGAATGACAAATATAATGGTTGAAAGTTCTGGGAGAGTAACGACTAGTTCTGTACTGGAGATATCAATAATACCATGAGGCCAACTAGGCACTGATGCCTCAGCAACTACACATCCCGAAGGATCAAACGCTTTCAACTTTTTATTGTGGAAATCGGTTACAATCGGCGTACCATCTTCAAGAACTGCGACATCAATTGGCCAACATTTTTTTGCATCACCGTCTGTTTTGCCATTAAACGAGAAAAGTAAAGGTAGACTTTTTGACTTTTGAATTTCCTGCTGATGATTTGTTGGAAGATTTGATGAATTAGTTTGATCGTCATGTGCCTTGGTTATCGGAAATAATTGTCTTCCAGGCAATAACGAATCTGAAGACATAATATCTGATTTTATTGGTTTTATTAAAAGATCGCTTTCGCCTCCGTCACGAGTTGCTTCAGTCCTTTTTATTGCCTCTTTAATAAATAGCGACTCGTCCTGGCTCATATTAACTTGAGACATATCAGGTTTAGAAGCTGGTGTTGTGCTGGTCTGTTTTTCTAGTTTTTCAAAATTCCTTTTTGCTAATGGTGGTGACAGAGGTGTTACAATAGCTTCTCGAGGAAGAGGTGGTTTGTTAACAGTTCTCGTTCGAGCAACAGTTCCCTGAGGTGCTCCGTTTGAGTCACCCGATTTTTCAGATAACAAGACATTTCTTTGATGAGATGACTTTATAGAACCCTGCCTACTGTCAGAAGCAAGGTTCCTTGCCGACGATTTAATACTTTCTCTTTGAACTTCCTCCCTTACATCGGCATTGCTATGGGATTTAGCTCTAGAAACGCTAGGATAGCGCGGTGTTCTTGGCTGTCGAGGTAATGTTCCAGATCTATTGGGAACATTTTTATCATTCGACCTCAAGTCTCTGTGTATTCCTCTCATCGGTACGCTTTTACGCCGTGGTGGAATTGGAGCTGCTTCCTGAGAACTTACGGATTCGCTTGAAGTAGATGATATACTATTTGTAGGCGTGTTTGAATGCTCTAGTGGTTTTTCAACTCTAAAGGTACCCGTCCTTTTGATAGATCCGGTACGGGTTTGACCGTCCTCTTCGTTATATCCATTCATTATCAGGTAGTTATCTTTGTTCAAATCTACAACATCAATAATTCTACCGAAGGATTTCATTTCTAGAATTCTTTGTAGGCACGGATCAATAGAGAATTTGTACCTTGTGTTAAGTTTGTTAAGTTTTGCTTTCTGTATGGCGGACCGCATGTCGTCTACTTGGACTTTGATTGTGTCAAAAAGAGACAAAATTTCAGAGTCACTGCCAAATTTCATCAAGTTTTGTAACAAGTTATTTGTATTATCAACATTCTTTTTCATTTCATCGACGTCTTTTAACCTAGAGTCAACTTCTTGCACCGTCCTTTTGTGTTTGTCTTCTAATTCACCCACCAGTTTGTTCTCTAGATTCAACAGAAGCTCGTTAATCTTAGCCCTAACATCACTAAGCTCAGATATTAAAAGGTCCTTATTTTTAGCAAGCTCTGATAATTCATTTGAATGATCATTCGACCATTCGATTAAGACTTCGGTTTGTCGTTGCAAATCGTTGTATACATGTTCACTTTCTGGTTTTAGTTTCTGCACAGCGTCTGTGACAGTTTCTACCATTTCACATCGCCTGTGTTGAACTGCTACACACGAGGAACAAATAGCTGCATGACAATCAACACAGTAGAATTCAATCATTTTGTCTCTGTGATGTAAACACGGAATATCTTTTCTCGTACTTAATATTGACTGCATAGGATTACTGCGCATGTCTTCTAATGAAATAACTACATGCTCTCGACATGCTTTAATGACGTTGTGGGCATTGATACATGACTGACAGAATGCTATTTTACATGTTTGGCACCAGTTTTCTGCCTTATTTCGACTACAAGATTCACAATGTTTCTCGGTAGAATGCATCTCAAGCTTTTCCATAAGACTTTGTATGAAGTGATTGTCCGGAAAAACTTCGGCCCACTGCTGAACGTTCCTATTTCCGACCGGGATGTCCAGTTGTAACTCGGACCGGCAGACTGGGCAAGAGAAACATTTGCTGGTTTCATTACTGTTTTCATCTCCACTGATAACAATGCCAGTATCGTCCAGTTGACCGAGAGACTTGGCTAAACAATCCCGACAGAATGTGTGAAGACACGGTAACAGTTTAGGAGATGTATATCTCTGTATACAGATAGGGCACACTAAAAATTCTTCCTTTATTTGCTTTATGGTTTCCATTTTCGATTCTTGACAAATACTGAAATAGAAAAAAAGACGGGTTTTCAATAAATATTATTTATGGTAAATAATGGGAGTTCTTGTTATGCATGGTGTTATCGAAATAATTTTGGAAATTATTGTTACATATTTCTTTTTTTTTTTTCAGAAAACTGCTTATGTGTTTTCAACATTCGTTTTTCTTCATTCCTGAATTTTTTTTCATCATGGAATCTCAGACAATGTATATTTGTCGGCTATTCAATAGTGTATATATCACACAAACGAAATTGTTTTGTATATTTTTTGCAATAATCACCAATAAACTCAAACACAATTCGTCCATCCCTAACACGAGAAAATTAAATGGTCCGTTCCCTAGGGTAAACTGTTGTAAATATTTATTTTTTTGCCTTAAATCAGTTGTTGGTTATTACATTTTCTCATTCAGTTATGATTTCCCTTTTAAAGCAAAAGACAGGGATATCTTGTAATGACATTTACCTACCTTCATTAATGTAGATTATAATGTTATAAAGAAATAACTTAATCCTATTGAACTTGTAATATAAAAACACTGCACATGCTTTGTTTATATCCGACATGGAATATAAAAATTGTTATCGGTTATTTAAATGATACTGTACACCTGAGGCCGATTATTAAATCCCAGATTTTATATACATAAAAGGCGTAGGATAATATATTCCTATACAAACGATTTTAAAATTTGTCATCACTAACCTTTCGTCACAACACGGAGTGTTTTCTTTCAATTTTTAACAAAGAAATATGATACAAAGTATTTGATTTACCTAACCCCTTTCTCACTTCAATCTAACTCATTTTCGAAATGATTTCTTACATTTCTTACTAGATAAACAATATACCCAAAAGCATTAAATAACAGCATGTAAAACTCTCCCAGTGCAATACGTATCAATTATGATATTTAGAAAAGCTATTAGGGGGAATTGAGAGTCTTTTATATCAAACCGCCGAGTCATTACTTTTTTATATACTACTGACTGAGATTGAATTACAATGCAAGCACATCTAAAATGACATTTACCATTTAAAGTTAACACATGTGAAAAGCTAACAAAATAGAAGCTTCTTTTTTTCACAAATCATAAGCAGCATCGGGCAATTTGAATATATCGTGTAGTGAAATAGATATACGAAAATCATTTATGTCGAGCAACTATGAAGTCTTTGGTTTGGACTAAATCAAAATAAATCAAAATAGTTAAATTGAAATTTTATTACGCTTTTAATTGGTTGTACTGTGTGTAGGACATTTTGTATAAACTACTTTGGTACGTCATTAACGTCGATTGAATCGCATTCCGCTTTAAATAATCAAAGACTGAAGTCTTCAAAGTCGCTAATCTTCAATTATTCTCTGCCACTGATTTTTGGCTTACTTCCAACATCCGAAATGGCACGAATGCAATATGCTCTAAAATTGGGTGACTTCCGCTAGAATATTGGTTTCGTTGATATGATTACTCTTTCGTAACCGTGATGATCCGAATGTTTTCAATCAAAACAACTGGTTACCAGGAACCAGATTAAACAACTGGCAATGGCTTTATATAGATATCGGGGCCCTGATAATGTATATGACCTATACAGTCAATTGCAACAAGCCCCTGTTTAAATCGGAAATTTGGTAATATTACATTAATTAATTCAATGCTAACCGATCATTTCGTCTTTTATTGTAAACTTCCCGTTCTCATACAAGCAAGAATCACACATAGACATGTATATGATATATTTAAAAAAAAAAAAGAGGTGCATTTTAGCGATCTTTGGGTCGCTTATGATATTGGCCAGGGAACCAGATGAGGAACCAGATTAAACAACTTGCAATGAATATTTATATATATCAGGGCTCTGCTAATGTATATGACCTATATAGTCTTGTAACGAGCTCCTGTGTCTGAATCGGGTAATGTTTAATGCTAACCAATTATTTCATGTAAACTTCCCGTTCTCACACAAGCAACAAACACACGTAGAACACACGAGTATGATATCTGAGAGGTCCATTGTTTATTCGTATGAAACTAGGCCTATGACGCCATGGCGGTAAACACGGCACAGATCTGTAGCATAACGTGGAGTAGTAGTATATAATTATGCAAATCATATTCGAATATATTGTACTCAAATTACGAGTGCAAGAAGTCGTTTACAGTATTAACGACTTGCAAACTAAATCAAGTTTTGAATAAGGTGGAGTGGAATAGATTAGAAATTAATTCAAAAGCACTATTTTCAATTTCTGTTCGCGGTTTACGAGCAGTTATGGTAAATTGTCCAAACGCTGGCTTTACAAGACTTTATACCGTCAGTGACACATTTGAGTATCGTTCTTAATATCTAAAGTTCTCTATTTTAGGATCTTGTTGTAATAAGATTTAATAACCATGTACATAAGGTATTATAAATGGCACTTACACCTGATAATGATTTCACACATTCTACTTCTGAATAATTTCCTTATGTGCGTTAGGTAAACATTTATATTCTTCTTATAATGAAATTAAATCTTAATTCTTTTCTCAAATTTATTTTTAATGTAGGTATGGGCTGTCTTGAGGCACCAAAAGTATTTTGATAAAGATTCGAATGGTACTCTCAAAGCTGAAGCTAGGTTTACATAAAAGTCTTGAAAATTGTGTTTTCTCCTTCAGGCCTATTCCCAGCAGTTGGCCATAAAGCTTATTAGTGCTGCGTACGACTGGGGATTTTTCGAATTTTTATGGGCCTAGAGGGTATACGGCTGTTTCATATGTCAATGGAAAGATAAATCAATGTAGTTTTTGAATATTCTTTTTTTAACTGAAAGTGGTAGAATTTTCTGCTATTTTGCATTAATTAGAGGAAGGGTCAAAGATTAATCGACCTCAATACACTTTGATAAGTGATTTAAGTGAAATCGTGCATTGTAGGTAACGGAAAACGAGTAACAAATAAAGATCATATGCATAGAATTTCAAAAATGTGAAAAGGAAGTTTTTCCGTCAAAAGTTGACTATTTAATCACAGAACAAAAATGACCCAAAAATTGGTTGCATTTTAGTGCATTTTCAATGATTAAGAGATAATAAGACACCGTAGAATATTACAATGTTTATACACATATTCTTTACCGAATAACAAATAAAATAAAAACAACGAAAAGAAACTGGTGGTTTAGACCAGGTTCATTGGCAGGATATTAATTTTAACGCCTTTTTTTGTTTTTCCTTATTCACCCGTCGAATTGTTCATATATCCATATATGAATGACGTCATTCCAGATTTAAACGAATGAGGAAAACTCTCGCATTTCTTAAAAGTCATCTAGTATGTGACGATGAAAAAGAGAACGTAAGAGAATTTAAATGGATTAATTCAAGTAAAATCGGCCTTTACTTTCATATAGACCGATGAAAAGTTTCCAAGTTATGAGTTGCTTATTTCCGATTCCTAGATCTTACAGCATCTTCGTTATTAGCCTGGCTTGCTAGTTGATTCTTTAAAGTTGTATATGTTACTCTTATAAGATTTTTTGTATTAGTGGTGTTTTGTCTTGACTTTGGATATTTATATAAGTAATAAATATTTTAACTCTTTCAAGTCAAGTTAGATGAAAAATTGCCACCCCCTACCCGTGAATAAAAATGCCTCAACATGAACCCAAATGTTAATAATTAATACATAAACGGTGTACAATGGACAAATTAGATACTATTGTTTTAATTATCGATGTATTCAACATATATTCTCATTTCAGGAGCGTATTTTTCAGTTTCAATGTGACAATAATGAGTTTTTCAAAAAAGGGGAATTTTCAGAATTTCATGTTTCCTTCAATTTCACCTATAATTGGTATTTTTTTTTTCAAATACCGTACTTCAAATAAGCTTTTGTATATTCAAATACAATTATATAGTGTCTTAGCTTTGTAGTGGGCCCAGGTAATAAATATTTTAACTTTTCCAAGTCCAATTAGTTTAAAAATTGCCACCCCCACCCATCAAAAGAATACACTACCTAAATATGAACCAAAATGTTAATTTTTAGCACATAATCGATGTAAAAAAGACATGTTGGGTACTATTGTTTTAATTATCGATGTATTCAACATATCTTTTCATTTCAGGTGAGTTATTTTCAGTTTCAAGCTGACAATAAAGAGTTTTTCATAAAATTTGGAATTTTCGGATTTTAATATTTTCTTCCATTTCGCCTGTAATGGGCAATGTTTTTCAAGTACCCCTCTTCAAACAAGTTCTTTTTATATTCAAACATATTTAAGTATCATCTTACCTTTCTAATGAGCCAAGGCAATGCACAATTAAACGTATTCCAGGCCATTTGGGCGAAAGAATGGTACCCTTACCCACTATAATCTACCCCAATGTGAAAGAAAATGATCGTTTATAGCACACACGAACTGTACGCAATGTCTGTCTGGCATTTATTATGGAGATATTC
Organism: Perna viridis; assembly: GCA_037379345.1. Taxonomy (NCBI): domain Eukaryota; kingdom Metazoa; phylum Mollusca; class Bivalvia; order Mytilida; family Mytilidae; genus Perna; species Perna viridis. The sequence continues at coordinate 9,164,860 of CM074515.1, read as the reverse complement.
TTGTATCAATCACATTGTCAAGCAAAATTATGCTTGTATTGTCCTGTAGACGACAAAATATTACAAAAAAAGGGAAATTTAAGAATAAAATGATTGGCATACATACGCGCCTGAAATGAGCAGGTATGTTGAATACATCGATAATTAAAATACTAGAACATAACATGTGTATTGCACACCGTGTATATGCCAAATATTAACATTTTAGTTAATCTTGAGGCATTTTTATCATAGGTAGGGGTGGCTATTTTCCATCTAACTTGACTTGGAAAAGTTCAAATATTTATTACTTGGGCTCATTTTGAAGCTAAGGCATTATATTAATGAACCGTATCACATAAAGGCTTGTTTAAACTACGGTATTCTGAAAAAAGATAATATATCGGGTGATATGGTAGAAAATTCTGAAATTCTGAGAATTCCCATTTTTCCGATCTTATAGTAATGTCAACCCAAAAGGAAAATACTAGAACATAACATGCGTATTGCACACCGTTTATATGCCAAATATTAACATTTTAGTTCATCTTGAGGCATTTTTATCATGGGTAGGGGTGGTTATTTTCCACCTGACTTGACTTGGAAAAGTTCAAATATTTATTTCTTGGGCTCATTTTGAAGCTAAGGCCTTGTTTCTGACCCCTACACGGTTAAAATCTGAACCGTATCACATAAAAGCTTGTTTAAACTACGGTATTCTGAAAAAAGACAATATATCGGGTGATATGGTAGAAAATTCTGAAAATTTCCGACCTTATAGTAATGTTAACCCAAAAGGAAAATCTAAGCGTTTAAATTTATAGATATATTAGGTACATCATTATCTTAATTATGAATGACTTAAATATGAGTTTTACGGTGTCGGTATGCTGTGAATGAGAATTCTGTTTGATACTGAGACTAGTTTTCTAGGGGTAGGGGTGAAATTTTTAACATTTTTTGAAAATCCTTTCTTGAAAATTAGTTTTTCGTGGTTCATTTATGTAGAAAATTAAATTATCTATCGAATGATACTAAATTTGAGACGTTTTAGATGAGCAATAACTCGTTGAGTCGAATTTATGTGACTTCTGACCGAAAAATCGAAAATCCCATTTTTCGCTTTTTTTTTTTTTTTTTTGATTAATTCTGACTATGAAAATCGCCATAATTCATCAAAAGAACCCCAGAAGTATAAATTGTGATAAAAATAAACAGAAAATAATTGGAGGTATAAAGGTACCTAAAATCACCATGAAGTTGATGGATTGGGGTGGGGGTGCACGGTGGACCCTCCCAGCCCATAGACTAATATTAGAGATGTTTAATTCTCAAAATGATTGTGCACTTGTTTGAACAAAATGTGATAACGAAATCGTATTGTACCATACATCATCGATTTCGAACAGTCAGTTTCTACCTTAATTTTTAAATTGTCCAAATTGTTTAGCCGGATTTTATATGCATAACCATGAACATTTTGATATAGAATTTAATTGTTTCCATAAATCAAATGAGAATATGATTGATAACATGTTAGCACTGGGTTGGAGATCGAAACATATGGAACAGTTAAGACAAGGGGTGATAATCTAAATAGTCATTTACAAATTAAAGATATAACAACAAGAATGCAAAGCCGTATACCGTTTTATATATCACATAGTAAAAGTTAAGTTGTGAATCAAAAACACACAGGTACGAATTTTAACAAGACTGGCTGATTGATTAGCGAGCTTCCTCATTTAACATTGTTTTATGCTGCCCTAATGTGCACCATTATATGAAGCTTTACAATATAATTCATTTTTATGAATTTTTAAAAGCATTTTAATGTGCTGTCCATATAAATGGATCTGTCTGAACTACCATCTCTTTAGTACTTAATACCTTGAACTACTCCGATTTACTTAATGATACTTCAGTTGGCAGGTATGTCGAAAAAGTTGATGAATAGATGAATAAATGATTGACCTTATATTTTGCCAATAAACGTTTATTCTGTATTTGCACAAAAGAAGAATTGGTTCAAAAATAAATTGACAAGGGGAGAAAATAAATTGCCTATGGTTTATCTACATTCAGATTGGAATTAAAAACGTGATTTTAGATGATTTAGATTATATCTCGGTACGTTTAAGGTTTTACAATGAAACTAGACTCAACAAAGAGGTTATACCCGTACAAAAACCTTATAAAATTTATAATTATATATCCAAATTTGTGACTCGAGTATTTATATCGGCAATAAATAAGAAAGTTACAGTGGTATTTTAACCAGAAATGGCTAGTAGTCCAGAAATGAGAACAAAAAATACCTCCAATAATTATTTTAACCGTATTCAAAATGAATTTTCACTAAAATAAATATTGCAAGTGTTTCCAAGTAAATTGTCTTCCATGATAGTATGTGCGATTTCACCGAAACTCTGAACGTTCAAGGTCGGGTATGACCAAGACGATTTTGTGTGGACTGTCGATAGAAGTACAACTGTTATTGACGCGTAATCTTAGCTGATCACTATATAAAAATGAGCCCTTTGTTTTTACAATCCGTACACAGTAGTTTATAGAATTAATGCATTAGAATATATCACAATTCTGAAGTAAACAAAGAGTAATCAAGAGAACCAAGATTCTAGCGGAAACCAAAATAATGTAATTGTAAAAGGGAGAAAGACAATATATGTAAAACAGTCATACACAACAAAGAACATAAAATGACCAAAATGATACAATGTACATTCAAAGTTACAAAAGTAAATGAACAACTCGAACTCCACTAAAATCTTGGAGCATGGACCAAGTGCATCGATAGGGTAAGCATCCTCTGCTTTTCTAGAAACACCCACCGGGTTGCTCATAAAAATTCAAGTCCAGGGTAGACGAAAGAGGAAAGGAAAACTATGATACGTTGAACAAATGAGCTTTCATGATGCAAATGGATAAACCGTAACAATCCACGAGTTCATGGTGACGAGCATAAAACTTCTGTGGTAATGACTTCAATATAACACCATTCCAGAAGCCTAATTGTAAACTAATAAGACGTCTAGCGCAATAAAAAAAAGTTTGCGTAGTTACCGCAAGCTGTGGCATAACGTATGAGTTTTGATATGAAAATTTCTTATGCAGGTGCTGAAGGGATGTTGCCACAAATGAAAGGAAAGTTAAATATACGGAATGAAAATTCATCAAGTTTGTCGTCGTATAGTTTAGTCAATAGTTTTTCCTTTACCATCGATATCTAAGTGTAAGTTAAGATATGAGACAGACTTCACAGTGTCTGTAGTATCCTTTATTTCGAGTTCTTTGGGGTAGATTAGATGTATCAAATACCCGAAAATGGAATTGTTTCACGATAATTTGTCATCTATATAGCGGAAACTGAGATTAGCTAAAGCCTTCTTTTTGATCAGATCAGCCATAAAGTCAGCCTCACAAGAGTGGAGCAATAGGTTTGGAAGTAGAGGAGCACAATTTGTTCCCATTGGAATGCCGACCGTTTGCTGAAAAACGCGTCCACCACACTGCTCAAATATGTTGTCGATCAAACATTCGAGCATTTTGTGAACATCTTCGGTATAATTGGAAGATGATTTGGAATTATTCTTTACAAAGTATGGAGAATCTCTAATAAGAATTACATATGTGTAGGTGTACTTCTTTTTTGGAGCAACAACTATGTGTAATGTTTTTGAGCCGGGATTTTAAATGAGTATGGGGAATAGAGGTATAAAGAGTTGGAAAATCATAGGTTTTAATGCTATTCTATTCTCATCATAATCTTGAATTGAGGATTTCCAGAAGATCTTTCGATTTTTTCCAGATAAACAATGAATCAATATCACTACGGGAGTAATAAGTGTCGTGGTAGACCCTCTGACAAATAAATGAAAGGTAAATAAGTTTCTGAGAACATTTGTTAGAAATGAATGCATCCGATTAAAATGATGTAAATGAAAGTTTGATAAAACTATCAATTTTTCTCAGTGTTGGTTGCAAGTAAAATAAATGATCTTAGATCTAGATCTATAAAGATAAATTGAAAATATTTATTCCTTAGCTCTTGGAATATACAGATTCTGTGAGTGCATCTGTAGTCAATACGTAGTTCAGTGTCTGAACAAATATAGAAATAAGCAATAACTGTGTATTCAAAAGCTGAAGTATAATTCTGGAGGTTGGAAATTATATTATGTCCACGATTGACAGGAACAAACAGGCAAGAGGATTCCATACAACGAACCTTCCTAACGATGTTTCCTTATAATTTTTGAAATGCTGTCATTCCTTGAAGACTGTAAGACGGATAAATTAATTAGGTGCGGTTGGTCATTTGTAATGGACAATTGGTAGCTAAGAACCAAAATAGTGAAATCTGTAGTTCTACTTGTACGTATTGCCAATAATGGAAAGCACCTTCGAATTAATGTTTTGTTGTTAGTTTGCAGATGTGTGTTAATTTTTATTTCATTTTATTAATCTCATATATATCATATTGTGAGTTTAGTGCATCTGTCTTAGTCAACGTTGCTTTGTCTTCGTCCGCTGACTCGAATTTTACCTTATCACAATAAGGATGGTCGCTTATTTACTTACAGCCGTTCTAACATGACAGTGTCAATGACTCAGTGTATTCTTTATAGTGTATAACAACAAAAAGCAGAGAAGAATTTTATCAAAAATGGATCACACAACAATTATGCAGATGAAAGGGCAAAACTCAATATTTTAACGATAAAAGGCGATATTTATCCTTACATGTGAAACATCTTTACGACTATGTTATTGCTACAAATTGGTTTTCTAATAAATCCGTATTTTTATTAAATAATCGTTACTGTAGTTAAAGTTTGTATGTTGTTAAAAGTCACTTTGGTGTCAGTAAGAGTTTGTCTTATTTACATATCTGTTGACTTTCATCATCTTTACACAAATTTCGTTATTGGTAAGTACCAATTACAATCTGTGATCTTCCACTTTATTATACTTGTTAAGTAAAGTACCAATTATTACATTCCTAGCTAATCACTGAGAGAGAGAGAAGACAACAAAGGTAAAACTCATCTATTACCAAATAAATTAGAAATTAAACTAGTACGAAGAAACAAAAGTAAATGCACTTAAGAAGCCAGAAGGGAATCTTTTCATTTCAACAGTTGTAGTGGATTTCTTTTGATGCAGCTAAAATGCATGTAATTGCAACGAAAATGGAAGAGTACGACATTGTTCACCAATTTAAACAATGGAGAATTAAAACAAGGTATTATTTGAATTTGGGATGATTTTAGAATTTAGAAAACGACAAAAAACATTTTGCAAAACTAACACTTACTAACGAGGTTAGTCATGCCAGCATGGCTACAGGGTAAAGTAAGTTGGATAACAAAAGTCAATGAAAACTTACTAACCACCTTAGTCATGATGACATGGGTAAACCCCTTTAGTAGTGGTCAATTTTATAATTAATTTTTTACTTATTTTCTGAAATCCACAATAATGCCAAACTCAAATAATACCTTGTTTAAAAATTACATTTGTCATAATCTGTATCTTGAACTCTTTTGACTTATTTAAGTAACGGCCAAACCGCAATAGATGTATGTTTTAACTTGCATTTCATACAAGTTTTTTATGCCCCAACAACGTTCAGTAGGGAGTATGTTGTTTAATTCCTGTCCGTCTGTCCGTCCCGTATAGTTATTCTGCTTAACTCCTCTACAGTATTTAGAGTACGAAGTTGATACTTTGCAGAATGATTATATAATATATGGATTGAAGATGTGCACATCATCAAGGTTTTCATTTCTATCAATATTTTACATTTTTATAGATAGTTGGACTTTTTTGTCACCATTTTGAGCGAATAGGGTATATGTCTATTCCAGATAACTCCTCCTACAGTAGTTAGGTTAGGAAGTTGATACTATGCAGAATGATTATATATGAATTGAAGATGTACATATTATCAGGGTTTTCATTTCTTTCAATATTTGAAATCTACATTAATAGTTTGACTTAGTCATTTTGACTGCTCATTAAATTCTCGCCATTCTAAAGAATTAAAGCTTGTTAGTATAAATTGACTTTTATATATTTCAGAAAATACATGCGGGGGCATCAAATGTGTCTCTCAGATACAACAATCTTCGCATAAATGAATTTTGACAACCAAACATTATGCAGTAGCTGTGTAAAATGGAGTGCGGGGGCATCCCTTTGTCTAGTTTTCAATATCATTTTGGCACTTCGTGAAAAAGATCATGCGAAACTGATTCGTTGTGTGTATTTTCCTCATTACTTTAATATGATTAATTTGTATAATTATATATTGTTACATATATCGTGCTTTTTGCGCCATTCTAAAAGTAGTTTTTCGTGAGTTTGTATTGATTCAATAAGCTTACTTTCAATCGTCATGAAACCTACCGCATAAAATGGTTTTAGTCATGATATAAAACTGATTCTTCAAGACCGCTTTTGAGGTTATATTGTAACCTCTAAACCTTTTAAAATTGCCCAATTATTATGATTACCAATAACGAGGAAATATTAAAAACGGGTATTGAAACATAATATATTCATTATAAATATAAATCTTAAATGTTATACAACAATGTATTTATACTATAGGGTACAAGTGGTCCATGGAGTAATTATAACCGGATGAAATGACATTAATTTACGATCAAGTAGCCAAGGATAGTCCTAAACTTTTGTCAGGGAAAACTTGTAAGGGTATTTATGGATGGTATCATCTGGTCGTTCTTTATTATTCTACTAAACCAATGAATGAAAGCTTATATAAGTAGGGCGTGAGAAAAAGTCAGTACGGGAAAAGTTGTTAATCTGTCGATACCAAACCATTTCCAATGACTTGCACACTTTTGAAGTAAAAGACTAAGCAAGGTCGGTGCGTTATTACATGTGACGATTTTTTTTAATTCTAAGCAAATATTTGATTTTTTTTGTGTGGGCGATCGTCCGAAAAATACGGTAACCAGACTTGAAAAGAAAAAAAAATCTGCTTCAATAGATACGATCCATACAACAGACAAGGACTTCGTTGATTCCCACAAATACGATCAAATGTGTCGAAAAATGTGAGTTCTTAGTTTCTTTAAGTGATAAGACGTTCTAATCGAAATTTCATATTCAGTTTTTAAGTACAAAAATCCTTCTTACATGAATTGTGAACAAGAATTTATCTTCTTAATAAAATTTCGACACATTAAAACCTCAGAAGATTCAGCGTTGCGTAAAACTTTATTTCTGATCTTTTCTTTTGAGTAGAATAAGAAATAATTGAAATAAACTACTTACAATTTTAAACTTGGTCTTGTTTTCTTTCCATTAAGCCCGGTTCATCGGTCAAGTTAAGGCACCTACGGTTGTTTTCATTTATGAATACACATTTAATGTTACTGAAACCTATTACAAAGAGCGGTATATAGCGGCTTATTTACAGAGATTTAACCGAGGCTTTGTGTTTGTTTGTTATTTGTTTTCTAAATGTCCATTCACTGAAATGGAATCTGTCATAAATTTAGATTTTAATTGCTCAAGGTTAAATTAAGTATTGTAATGGTCACCAGCTTAACTTCCCCTACTGGTTAAAACTCTGTTTACTGACTATTGTAAGTGTGGAATCCCTTTCTTTCAAAATTTCTATCTGATCAAAGAGAACAGGGTAGATATAGAAAACCTGATTAAATAGAAAGGACTGGAAACCTTTAGTGCTGTGATAAGATTAAACATTATTCCAGTTTCATTTGATAAATTCGAAACTTACGGGAAAATATCATAGGATAAAATAATGAATCAGAATTATGCTGTTTTCTTTCGGTGAGAGTTTTTTTAATCTAATCTTTCAAAATAACACATTAAACTCATAACTTAATAAAGTTATTCAGATATTTACCCACAGAAGAAGTTATTCATAGCAAGGTTTGCTATATGTACAATGTCTGTTTGTTCGTGCACTATATATATATATGTGTGCGTCAAAAATATATTATAGACTAAATACAGTACTGACCTGTATTGGGAAACGTCAATTTTATGGGGTATGGTACGGGACAATCTTATTTTCAACATTAAAGATGAAAGTCAAATATCGTCTTGAATTAAAAAAAATGAATGCATTCGGTAACATGTATATACATATACAGTTGGAAAGGGTTAATGGGGAATTTTAAAATGGTCAATGGGGAATCGGGAATGGGCCAATGAGGGATGAATGGGTGGTTAGGAAGTGGGAATGGTGTAATGGGATCTAAGGAATGGGACAATGATACATTGGGCAATGAGGGATGTTAAATGAGGCGAAGAAGAATGAAAAATGGAACAATGATGAATAATAAGGGTAAGGAATGGGACAATAAAGAATAATGAGGGTAAGGAATGGGACATTGAGGAATAATGAGGGTAGGGAACAGGACAATGAGGAATAATTAGGATAAGGAATGGGACAATGAGGAATAATGAGGGTAAGGAATGGGACAATGAGGAATAATGAGGGTAAGGAATGGGAGAATGGAATGAGGCATGGGGAATTAAAAAATTGAATGGATAAATGGGGAAATAAAACAATGAGGGATAGAACATGCATGGCATAGGGAGGGGAAGTTATATTAGATAGAAATTCTAGCATTAAGCTTTTTATGTTACTGGTCAATGAATGTTAAGTAACTTTTATTACGCAGTCCGTCTACCCGGGTGTTTGTTCTGGTTATCAGTGTTCTTGGCATAAGACAACAAAGTCACGTTAAAGTGGTCATTTAATTAACTTACTTATCAGAAACCAGTCAATTCACCTGTCAACCTTCTGCACTACTAACTCGTATAACAATTGTGTCATAAGTCAATAAGTTTCATTACCAGAATCGTACGGAGAGAATTAATCATATCAAAAATAAGGTTCCAGAAATTAAAACTGTTTTTCGGAATTGTCAGATTTATATATCTTCAAAAGAAGCATAGTTTCTAGTCAAAATTGAATGTTGCTTTTTTTGTGACAAGGGCGTGGTCTTTGAATAAGATATAAATGGTTTAAAGATCTTGCACTTATTTTCAGTTAACTATATATATTGGCAAAAAATATCGAAAGCGTCAGCTGTGTGATAATTCAAATACGTCAATGGCACTTTCGCTGGTATTTACTGAGGATTTAGGTATTTACTGATGAAGAAGCAACGTAGGATGCTTAAATAAAGTCTTTTAAATTCAAAAAGTTGTATTGGGAATGAAATCAATTTCAATTTGATTATTTTCTAAATTATTCCCATTTGAATGCTAGATTTTTAGATTTTAAAGGGTTTGACGTAAGTGAAATCAATTTCGAATTAAGAAGAGTTATTTCGATTGGTAATGGGTTTTTTTGTCTATGTATATATAATATTGCATAAGAAAGATGGCAATCGGAAAATCTGATCAAATATTTAGCGATTATACGTCCAGATAAATGGATTGCCAAATCAACACATTAAACGAAAATTTTACCCATTCAATATTTAGAAGAAATATTGTGTTTTCTCTGATGATATAAATATATAATTTATGCCGGTTTATAGTATAATAAATATATTATAACATTAGATGTCACTGTTTAAAGTCAGTTGGTTACTGTTGCAAATGTTACACGTATTTTCTAATGATTTCTATAAAATTACTAAGACAATACTATAAAGTAACCATTATGACAGAAGTGCTAACCCACCCGAGTTAAAAAAAACTGTTCTATTTCCCTATTAACATCAAAATATCCTTAGCTAACAAGAAATCTCCGACAATTTTATTCTTACTTTGTTTATGGCAAGAGGCATCCACCAAAAATAAATAAACACGGGTTCAGTTTTGGACCAATATTTGATCATAAATGTCAATTATTATACAGTGCCTGGTTTGTGGAGTTTGTACTGAATGTAAAATCAGAAAGCGTTAGTAAACACAGAGCGTCAATATACATATGCCAACCTTGGTAAACAAGACTGATTTCGTTAAATAAACAACACATTATATGCAAATATATATAAAATTATTGTTTAATTCAGTCTTGATGGTAGTGTGAAACACGTCACTCAAAGTGATTGCCAATATTCGATTGAACGAAAGTAGTTTTTTTAACAATCTGTCAAACTATTCGTGCAAAAAATGGATCTCCACGTACCCACAGACTTTCTTTTGTGGTACGTGAGTGGCTAAAACCTCTAACAAGTGACCTATATCTCAAATCAAGAAGACCCAACACAGAAAACTCTATTTCACAGAAGAAAACATATTGTGGTATGCAATGTTTTCATGCAAATACCATACGACGAAGGAGAATCACTACTTAATCAAATTATCATGTTCAATTGAGAATATTAGCATTCAAGACCACTTGGTCTACAGAAGAATTAAACTCATTCACTTATGTAAAATATTTGTATAGTGACATTATTATGTACTTTGTTGTAATTTTGACATTTGACAGTAAAACTATAGTTCTTTGTTTATTACATAGATATTTATTTAATAATTGCGTGTCTCTGTACATTTATTGTGTGTATCTTCAAGGTGTTGGTTAGTCTCTAGTGCATTTTCATAAAAAATGAAATAGCAGTTTGATATGTCAGTATAACAACAACAAAACAATTTCAGATTTTTATCAGCATTGTGTTTGATGTGTACAATCTTCAAAACAAAGACATATAATAATAAAACGTTTATGGCAAAAACCTTTTAGTTTAAAATAGCAATAAAATAGCAATAACTGTCGTTTCGATAAAACAGTTGTACAAAAATGTGTAATTTCTCAAGGATAACATTTATAACTAACGGCTCAGATTGAAGTTAAAATGAAACAAAACAACCGTCATTGGGTACCCTATAATAACACGACCGAAGTCACCCCCCCCCTCCCCCCCCCCACACACACACACACACACTCAGTCATGACTATGATGATTTATTTTGGAAAAATCTAAAAGCTGAAAACATTTGGTCCAGTAAAAATGTTTGAAAACCGTAAACTTGCACCCAGGTTTTGTAAACATAGCACATGATAAAAAGCGTAATTTTGTTTATCATACCAAAAAATGATTCACTCAGCCCAACCGCCTTTCAACAAAGCCGCGTTTAAAAGTAAAATACATAATGTAATTAAAAGCACACCTGACCGCTAAATCAATTCTACTGCACATTTTCACTCATCCCAAACTCATTTATTGCTAAGAATTCCTGTGAGTTTGTATTATCCTACTTTTTTATCACCTTGAATCTTAAAACATTGGCTTAAAAGTTCATTTATTCTTCAACATTTTCAATGAATGAACACCTTGCCAGAAAATGCACACTGAAACTGGGCTAGGTAAAATCAACTTTAAAGTTTAAATCTGCAGATAATGCAGTAATAGGCTCCATTTAATCTAAAAGGGACAAAAGAAGGGAGAAATGTAATCAACGACACAACAACCACTACATATATAGTACACTTAGTCTAATGCACACAATGTCACAAGGCCAAATTCCTACATTTGAAACCGTTCTAATCATCTACTCATGAACTATAAAGCCTGTGCTATAAACGGTGTTACTTCATTTGTAATAAATCAATAATCAATCCCTTTGGAATGGTCAGAATGTTGTGCCTTTAATCCTCTTCAAATGCAGAAATTCACAAGTGCACCAAGGGAGGGTGCCAATAGCAACAATATGGTGAATAAATCCAATATACGGGAATACAGAATGATAGGATCCCTTAACCCAATCTGAACCATGGTTTACGGACAAATATGGGTGCCAGATTAAATATTTGATGTGTACACATAGTCGTAGTTAGAAAAGAGCATTTATTATCAGGAGACCGCAACTAAACAAATTCTTGTATCAATTTTTGACAATGCTAAATTTATTCAAATAAGTTTTAAGTAGATAGGTAAATTTAATAAATGATTTATTGATTTATTGTGACATATTACAACCATTTAAGAAATAGAATATTGAAAACATTATTCTAAAGGGCTCCAGTTTGACTGGACTTTGGAGTTTTATGAATGGGCGACTGTGTAGTCATTTTGGTACCGTATAAGAATCATCGTCGGCGATCATTCCAGCTAAAAAACTATCGTCATAGTGTCAACTTACCAGTGAAACTTCCTTAAAACTTAACAAAAAGAAAGACAAAATTGAAGCCCGAATAATACTATTAGCAATTTCATCGTTTCCATCCCCGAAATTTATGCAACAAGATACGCGTATAACCTTATGTTCATGTTTAGGTTAAAGTCGGACTTTGCCCGGACACTCCAGGAATTAAGGGGGGGGTGGTGGTCAGACTTTGCCCGGACACCCCAGGAATTAAGGATATGTATCCAACTAACTTTAGTTTCGTGTTAACAGGATGTAATATTTAAAGTTTCGCAGTGTAACCTATGAAACTAGACAAAATAAAATTTCAGGATCCCATTATAACGAACAACTGCCATCTATCAAACTGTGCCAAATGTATTTACGATACGAAGATCTATATTAAATTGAAAAAAAAGCTGCACTAAACTTGGATTATAAATGTAACCTACATCTAAATTGAAAACTGAAAACAAATATACCAGTATAACCGTTTTTTGTATTTCTTAAGGTTTTCTTTGCTACCCTCGTAGCAGAAACTATATGTATAATATTAGTTGCTCCTAAAATCAGCGGTGGATCCAGAGGGGGTTGGCACCCCACCCCTTTTATTGGAAAATTTGTCATTTTTTCTTTGGAACCTCGACTGGCACCCCATTTCAAAGTGTTTGGATCCAGCCCTGTAAAATCCATTATTAGACCCCAGACAGAAACTGTATCCCAAAATCAATTAATCTGAGTTATTTCATTACTGCATAGTTCGAATATCTCATTTTGCTCGTCATATTATAGACCATGCAATCAATTAAAATCGCTGTTAATTTTTGTACTTACTTTACACTTAGTTACTGTCTGCTAGTTGATTCACCACATACGACGTCCTATCCTTCAACATCTTTCTTCTGGCTCACACTAATATCAATGACATTATACCGATGCAGTTGTAAGATATTAATGGCTGAATAACCACAAAAGGTTTATATATACATTTAATATGAATGTCTTTAACAGTCACGTGACTAGCAATACACATCTCTTTATGGAAATAATAAATATATACTAAAGGTTTTATTCAATAGGTATACTGCCGAACGTATAGATATTTCTGTCGTTCAGATTTTATGATATTGCACTGAAAAGGTTCGCGATCTCAGTGTCATTTGTCGAAATAAAACGCATGATAAAATCTTATATTTGTTTATTTATTAAATCTATATTTCGGATCATTTAGCTTTTTAAGAAATGTAACCACTCAATGTGAAATTAATACCTTAATACTCATAAGATTAGGCAATTTTAATTGTTTGGTATCCGTGTTCACAATTGCACATATTAAATGAAAAGAATGCCTGATGTTTCAAGGTTTATATTCAGTGGTAAAGTTGTAAATAAGGGACGAATCGATATTTTCTGCGATTAAAGGTTATGCTGGTTGATAGGGGACGACCATTATATTCTTAGGGGGCTGGCAATTTTTTTCAGGTCAGAAATTTTATTTCCAGCCTGGTGAAAGTCAGATTATTTATTTTCATCATAATCTTGACAGGAGCGGATCCAGGATTTGAGTTGGGGGGGGGCGTAAATTGAATTAAATGCCGTGCAAAGCAAGGCAAAAAATATTATGAAACTTGTGGTGATAATTTTTTTCTTACCGATTTATGGGGGGAGGGGCGTACGCCCGGTACGCCAGTCCTTGGATCCGCGCCTGCTTGACTAATTATTTATTTACCATTCTAATAAAAGAGTCTATTTTTTTTTTATGAAAAATTTAAATGTGCATATACGGGTTACCAAAATATGTGGTTTGAATTCTATATCAAAGCATGTGTTACTTTTCATGTTTTTTTTTATTCAACACATAATTAAACGAAGTTCATTCTCTATAATACAAGGTATAGTCTCTGCTATATACCACTGGTGCTATTCATGGGGCCGACATATGTCCTAAATTTAACGGGAAATATTGCGAGGGACTTTTCAAGGGACATATTCGCATATCTATGAATATGAATGAGATATACAATTGCAATATTCAACTATAGCACGTGGGAAGGGATAACCCCCTTGCATTCCTACTTATCAACCAAAATATGATTTTCAGGTGCATTTACAAATCTTTTTGTCGCCAAAAAATAAACTGAAGCTTTTTTGTATTTTTTTTTGGCTACTTTTTATACTTCGTTGATGCAAAAATCCATTTTTAACGTTTTTTTTATTCTTCGAACTTCTTCTCCTACAAAAAGAAACTGACATATATATGTTTCATCATGTAGCCCAATGTCTCAGCTTTACAATAGTACCAAGTTACCGAGAAAGTTGCGGTAACACTTAGGGTTTGGAGTAAAATGAAAAAAGAAATGTACCCCTATCCAACCTAAAAATCGCCAAAATCGACATATTTTTCCATGTCAAAACCCCTAGAGTATTTATGCTTCAATCAAAAATGGCTTATTTGGTATTTTCTGTTTATAATTATCACAATTAATACTTCTATGGTTCTTTTGGTCAATTTTTTCGATTTTCGTAGAAAAAAAAAGCAAAAATGGGATTCCCAAGTTTTCAGTAAAAAGTCACATAAATTCCACTCTACAAGTTATAATTGAAACTAAAACGTCTCACATTTGTGGTCATTCGATACATAAATAAATCACGAAGAACAAATTTTCAAAAATGCATTTTCAAAAAATGTTTAAAAAATATTACCCCTACCCCATGAAAACTGGTCACAGTATCAGGCAGAATTCCCATTCACAGCATACCGGCACAATAAAACTCATATTTTAGGCATTCATAATTACGATAATGATATACCCAACATATCTGATCAATTCCGTCGCTTAGATGTTTCTTTTTGGGGGTACAATTACTGTAAAATTGAAAAAAGGGGAATTTTTGTGATTAGATTTTCTTTTTAGGGTTACAATAACTATAAAATCGTAAAAAATGGGAATTTTCGGAATTTCAGAATTTCTTCTATATCACCCGTTATTGTCTTTTTTCAGAATACCATAGTTTAAACAAGCTTTTGTGTGATATGGTACATTAATTTAGTGTCTTAGCTTCCAAATTAGCCGAAGTAATAAATATTATAACTTTTCCAAGTCAATAAAAAAATATCTCAATATGAACTAAAACATTAATTTTTGGCATATACATGGTGTACAATAGACATGTTTGGTACTTGTGTTTTAATTATTAATGTATCCAACATATCGTTTAATTTCAGGTGAGTATTTGTTTTCAGTTTCAATGTGACAATAACGAGTTGTTGATGAAAAAAAAAGTGTATTTTTCTGAAATGTATACTTTCTTCAATTTCACCTGTAATGGTCATTTTTTCAAATACCGTACTTCAAACAAGCTTTTGTATATTCAAATATAATTATATAATGTCTAAGCTTTCTAATGAGCCCAAGTAATAAATATTTGAACTTTACCAAGTCCAATTAGGTGAAAAATTGTCACCCCCCCCCCATCCATGAAAAGTATACCTCAACATGAACAAAATGCTTACACGCTCCCGAAGGGAGCGTTTATGGTTGTATTATCAAGTTGGTTCTGTATACTTATGGCAAGAAAAAGCATCAATATCCGGTTTGTACCTGCATTTTCAGGAGCTGAAAACAGCATAATGGCAGCTTCATTTGCGTATACGTGTATATGTGCGATTGAGAGCCAAGCCAGTCTCGGAAAATATTTGCTAGTTTCGATAATTAAATACAAATCGAATCATAGATTTTCCGAGAAAGGGTTGGCCGTATAGTCTGCAGTATGGCGTCCAGATGTTTACGAAAATTACGTAATTAATATTACCCATAATTCTCGGGTCAAAAAAATTGCGAAACGAAAACAAACCAAAACGAAACGAATATAGTCGATAAAAGAAAGAATCAAAACGAATCTATTCGATAAAATGAATCAAATCGTTATAAAAACATAATTTAACTATACAAAATAAACAGGATGAAGCGAAACTAAATGCAACAAAAGAAATCTTTGAAGACGTTTCGCAAAATAAGAACCATAATGTAAACAAGTGCCGGACAATTCGACCCAAAGACATTTCGGACCATGACAACCAATAATTCCTTATCGCCCAATAGGGTATGTAAGTCTCGTTCTAGTTTCATTTTCTTAACCGGAATTTACGACGTAGAACGTATTGAAAACCGAAGACCGATCTGCATTTTATTGTTTACTTACGGGTACTCGAAACGCTGTATAACAATTCAAAATCTTTTTTTATATTTTTTCTTTTTTTATAATTTTTCTTAATAACTTTATCATATAGAAAAAGATATTTGTCATTTTTTATCGGTATTTTTTAGACAAAAATATGTTTTGCTCTCAACACTAAACTAAACGCTTTCTAAATGACAAATCTCCATGCCTTTAAATGGTAGGCTATGACCCATTCTCGAGAAATCACGGGGTCACATGACGAGACTTACATACCCTATAGACATATCAGACCACGACAATCAGTAAAATGCTGTAGGACAAATATATATCATTACAAAATTTGCCATACTTGAAGATTATAAGTATAAAATATCAAATCAGAGCTGGCCAAAATTATCAAAGTTGTTTTAAATTAATGTTTCTTCGGGAGCGTTAAAAGGTTTGACCTTCATCATATTATTTAGCATAAATTATAATCGACGTAAAAAGCCATGCTGGGTTTTTGTGTTTTATATGTTGATGTATTCATCATGTCTTATTTCAGGTGAGTATTTTTCTGTTTCAGTGTGACAATAATGAATTTTTCATAAAATGGGGATTTTTTTTTGGAATTTCATATTTTCTTCCATTTCACTTTTAATGGGCCATTTTTTAAGTACTATACTTGAAACAAGTTTTTGCTTATTCAATCTCAACTATATAGAATCTAAGCTTTCTAATGAGCCAAGACAATGCACAATTAAACGTATTCCAGGCCATTTGGGCAAAAGATGGTACCCGAAACCTAATAAAATCTGCCCCCATGTGAAAGAAAATTATCGTTAAAAGTATACACGAACTGTACACATTGTCTATCTGGTATTTTTATGGAGATCTTGTATCAATCATATTGTCTAGCAAGTATGCTTTAATTGTCCCGAAGACGACAAAATATTAAAGAAGGGAAATTTAAGAATTAACAGATTATCACACATTTTTGCACGTAAATTGTTTATTTTTTTGTTGTTAAAAATATCAACATGATTTTGTTTGCTATCACTATTTTATACATATTAGATTTCAAAGAAGCAACTACAGTGAATGATTGACATAACAAAAGCATGTTGGAAGGAGGGTACAGAAAATACCAAGCTAAGTTTTAATGAATCATAAATACTCTAGGGGTATTGACATGGAAAAATATGTCAATTTGAACGATTTTACGGTGGGTTAGGGGTACATATTTTCATTTTACCCCAAAATTTCTTGGTACCATTGTAAAGCTGAGACATTGGGCTACATGATGATACCTATATTTTTTTTAGTTTGTTCACTGATGCTGTCCAAGGAAGACTTAAACTCTCAAACAAACAAGTGTCACAAAAATCTTGGCCTTTTGACCCAGTGGGGTACAAGTATAGGCTTATACTGAAAAAGAATCTGAGAATATTCTTTGGCGACGAATTGATTCGGTAATGGGAGGTATAAAGGTACCTATAAATCACCATGAAGTTGATGAGTGGTGGTGCACGGTAGACCTTCCCATCCCATGGACTACTCCACATTACCCCTGTAATGTCATTTATGTACATGTATTGAGTATTGCCACTGGAGATTATTATGGTGTTGTATAAAACTTGGAGTATTTAAACATGTAAACTTTTCTAATTTATAAATTAGAGCGTAGCGAGCCAAATATTTTGTAAAGGTTTTGCAGAGGTCAGAATATTTATTTTATATTTACTAGCCAAGATCAGAATATTTATTTTCTAGCAATTTGCAAAGTCAGACTATTTATCTTCTGGTATGAGGAGGACAGATTATTAGTATGATTAGAAAATAATCAGAGACGGATTATTTATTTTCAAAATCTGCAAGCCCCCCCCCCTAAGAATCTAATGGTCGCCCCCTTATCCGCTGGTAATCAAGCGTATATATTGTACTTCAATGATCCCTAGGGAACGAATATATGCCACTTAGACAATGACAATGAAGTATTATATACCGAGTTTTGCTGTATCAAAAATTAAAACCCGTAAAATTATAGTAATGGTACGGATTTCTCGAGGCTAGATTTGGCTTACTATTTTGATATTTTTTAGTTTCGAGTACTTCTAGTATTTACAGGTAAAAGCATGTCAATGCAAAAGTACCTATCGTTGAAATATTGCAAACTTTAATTTATTGTACTCGTGATTTAAAGAGTAACCTCTGATACGCAGCATTAGAAGCATGACCTAAATGTCCTTATGGAAGACTTCTGAATGGCATCCTATTCGATATTGTAAAGTCCGTTTCCAGCTTACAAAGAAAAACCTTAAAAGCGCCGAACAATGTTGTTCTAATTCTAAGTAACAGCAAATACCTAAAGGCACGCATGACTTGCCCCTAAAAAAATATTCCACGGGAGGATCTAGAAATTTACAAAATGGGGTCCGATCCAGAAATATGTGGGAAGGGGGTGTTCCAAGCTATCCTTTGCTTATTTTTGTTACAGTATTTCATTGACAATGGAATGGCGTGGGGAGTTTATGGAAAAACATACTGGTTTTTTTTTTTTAGAGAAATTGACATTTGTTTGCAATTTTTGCGACAAGCGTCTAAATTTCCTTCGAAAATACTGCTCGACTCGCCGTTAACTTGCTTGCTCAGTTAAGGTTACTGTACTCCAGCAGTGCTAGAGGTTGTCCAGCAAGCCATTTTCTAACTTCTTGCCCTCCTCCTGACTTGGGTATGGAGGAACGGATTCCAATCGCTTACATTGTATGAGTAAGGTTACTGTTGTCAGCAGTATTAGTGTTTTGGTATTGGCTGTTTCTGATACTGATAAGGGGTCTTCGCGTGTTATTTGCTATGTAGTCGATTTTCCCCAATGACCTATTTCATGAATTCAAATGTTCTCTATATAACAAACGATGAGTTAGACACTTATGGAGAGTCAGATGTCTGACATGCTAAACTATGTGCGTTTAATTATAAAAAAAAAATTGAAAGGAACTGAATTCCACGAAATTTTTCGGACCAATAACCCGACCTAGACTCCTAATTGTGGTTTGTGACAAACATTCATAATCATTATTGTGGCTAATCTATACTAACCTATATGTTCTACATATACGCAAGTAGTTATTACTGGTACCATTATAATGAACCAAATTAATACTTTACCCTGATTAAACCTGTATGAACCTTCCGTTCATTTAAGCTGTTAAATATAGATCTCCTTATGAGTATGACTAGGACTTGTTTGGTTGACAGCACTTACTACATGTATTAATTTACTTCATCTGCCTTGTTAGCCTCCACAGTCCTCTAGTTTAGAAAGTTGTATCCTTTTGCAATTTTCGTTCCATTTTCGCTTTGTAGGAGGTAGGGAGAAATTGACAGAGATGGGGATATCATTCAAGGTACAAAATATTGATGTTGAATGGCTAGTTTCAAACCCTTTCAATGGAAGGTTCCAAGGGTAACCAGGAATCAAATAACTTCAAAGTTCACTGACTTATGGCTCAATGACAGGAAGTTGAGGTTCAGGCAGATTAAAGTAAACACCTTAATAAGTTCAAACCACAGCTGCAAACTAATTCAAAAGATTTTAGATGACAGAAATATAGGACAGTTATCAGTACAAACCAATGTACAGAAAGCAGTGAAAGTAAAATAACTGGCACAAAAAGTTATGGACTGACAACTTCACCAAGATATAGGACAATGATGTTGGGTGTCTTTTTATAACAAAACACTTAACTTTTAGATGTTACAAATTTTATTTGGTAATTGTAAAATTTGGAATGTATATAAATTTTAAAGTGCACAAAAGAAAAAAAATATAACAAATGAAAATACATAAAAAATATTTGATTTCAATGTGTAAATAAATGTGTCAATCTCATATCAAATCTAACAATTGTAAATGCATGTAAATATTAGCACAAAAAATATGAGTATGTGGAGCTAAATAGGATTGCCTGTTGATAACTTATTATGGATAAATTCACACATGCAGGAATGATTGAGTATCATTACCCAGATATTGGTACAGTACTTATATGTTCACATCTCTAGGCAGGTCATAATACTATATTATACTATTTTTTTAAATGATAGATATATATTCAGCTTTATACAAATGATTAATGTACAAATGTAATGTTTATTCAGCTTCAAAGTACATTTCAGGACCAGTGATGATTTCCTCCCCTTTAGTTGACCCTCTGACCGAACCAACTACACGTTCTTCAAGATAAATATGATCATCACGGGCAAGATCATCCTGGTAACGCTTGCTCCTCTTCTTCTTCTTGTGACGTTTGCGGTATTCCTCATCATCATATGTTGCCTCGACAACTGGGAGGTAGTATGGGCGAGTAGTTGGAGCTGTCATATATCTGTAACTATCATCACTGGAAGCAAAAAAGTATTTTTTAATGAAAATAAAAGGACCTATTAAAATTTATGTAGACTTAAATGATAAAAAATTAAATAATAAAATTTTACTTTGATATGACATAATTAACTCAGAAAGATCCAAGTTTATTATTAATGAAAACAAAATTCCCAAAATCTTAAACTCAGTGGGAAGAGTAATATGAAAGGTCCTAAGCCAACAATTTGACAAATGTTATCAGAAAACAATAGCATGCATTCTTTACAAACAACACATTATTGTTTGACTACACTTACACATATATAATTCTTGTTGGACTATACTTACACATGTAATTATTGTTTGACTATACTTATACATATGTGATTATACTATACTTACACATATGTAATTCTTGGTGTCATTTCTCTAACAGAAACAACTGATGGTTCCCTTAAATAAAAAGAAAAGAAAAAAATTAATTTTATTATCTCCCTTGTCACAATTCTAAAAAATTATGTTCATTGCTTATCAATAACCAGAAATAAGATATAAAAAAAAACAGAATTACAATTACCTAAAGGTTTCTTCTAAAACTATACTCAAATTTTTTTTTCCTACCTAATAAAATGATTTGGTCAAATAATTTCATCTCAGGCAGGAGAAAGAAATTAAATTTTTATTACTTGCATCTTGTAAGATATTATTAAACTACAGACCCCAACCATAAATTTGAATAGGAAAGTTGGCCAATACAAGAACAGTTTTGAAATTAATTGCTTTGATAAACATTCAAATAAGATAGAAGAATGAAATATTATACAGAAAGAGATATTAATGTTGATACTTAAAGTAAAAAGTAAAATTAGAATTAAAAAGTCTCTACCTTTTCATCCAGAATATTCTATCATTAGAATAAAACAAATATTCTAAGATTGTTTTTTTTCTACTTACTTGACATATGGTATAGCTTCAGTCCTAATGGTTTCTGTTCTTATTGGTACAGCCTCTCTAACTACTTCACGTTCAACATATCGTTTCTCAGCCTTCTTCCTGCGACAACACCCTGAAAAATTAATGATGAAAAACACATTAATCTAATGCCACCTTCTAATTAGCCTTGTATTATCCAGGGTTTACAATACAATAATATAAAACTTATTAAAGGGTTTATAACATTCTTGACAATCCTATGGATCTCACCACAACACTTCCAAGTCCATTTTATCATCAAAAACATGACAAGAAATTATATGATAAGTAGGAACTGGAACTTTGAGTTTACTAAGTGACATGCTGGTTCTTGTATATATATATATCCAGCTCAGTTTGCAAGGGTTTAAACAGTTTAGGACAGAATTTTGATATCTTGAGTAAAAGAGCCCTATTCTGGAACACAAATAGGAGTTATTTCACTTTCTGTGATATTTCACTAAAACCATTAAAGGGCACATTTAAATCCTGAAAAGATTAAAAGGACATACTGGGAGGACTTTAAAACCTTGTAATTTATCTGACCTACCTTGAGCAACACAGCAGACAATAAGGATCACTAAGAGAAGGATTCCAAACAAAACAGCAAGAATAATGGCTGCTATCTCACCACCTGTCAGGGACCCTGATACAACTGTCTCAACAATCTTTGGACCTACAATTATGTGTATATTATTTGTAAGCAAGATTTTATGAGTTGTGTTCCATTCAATAATATTATGATATTAGATTCTTTTATCTGTTGTCAATTAAAAATAGTTATCTCCCTTCTTAAAAGAAAATATACATGTTTTTAATTGCATTAGAGAATAATTTCATATGACCATATTTATTGTTAGAAAAGATGCTGTTGTGTTCATTTTATCTTGGATACAAAATTTTCCTATCACTTGATCAATAAACAAGGTCATGAACTTTAAACCACACCCCTTTTAACCAACCTACTTTTACTAATGAAATAATCCTGTCTGAAAAAGGTGCAAGTATTGGAATAAATCAAAATGAATTTATCATAGTTTTTGTCAGAATATTAAATTATAAGGAATGTAACTAATATCTGAATACATTATCTCATATTAAGAACTTTTGTTCGATTTATGTGTAACGTAAATTGAGATTCTGTGTAAATTGAACAAAAGTTATTTATACAAGATAATATATTCAGATATTAGTTTCTTTCCTTAAGTAAAGCTCAAATCATTCTGCATACAACAAATAGAACATTTGACAGTTATAACGGTTAAAATGTTCTTCAATAATAATGCTTAAATAAAATATTTATGAAACTTACTTGGAGTAGATGGTGTAGCTAATTCTACTGCAAATTCAATCTTTGATGACTGTCCAACTTCATTGTAAGCAATACAGTAGTAGAGGCCAATATCAGATGTACTGTCCATATCTACGAGGTAAGTTTTACCATTGTAATCCAGGTTAAAACCATTGTATTCCCATGTCCAGGCTGTTGCTGAAGGATTCGCATCAGTGTCACATCGTAGGGTTACTGGTTGGTCAAGGTAAGTGAAGAATTTGTCATCAACCACAGCACTTATTGGTGGATCTGAAAAAAAAAGATCAGAAATTTAATTTCTATGAGAGATTCATTAAGCAATGAGTAAGTCATTTCTATCTAATTCATTATAAGGGCAGAATTAGAGAGAAGATATACTTTTCACACCCTAATACCATTCAGCACTGTAAATGGAAAATTCTAGAATCAGGAGCATCACTTCTTTGTTTACAGGATTATTTTTTGAGGTACTAAAAAAATTAATCCTAGAAATTTAATTCGTATTAATAATCAAATTTTTCGATGAAACATATACAACTTTCATTACACAGACAGACAGGCATACTTACATTTGACATCAACGTCAACAGTTGCCTGTTTTGAGCCAACAATGTTGGAGGCTTTACATGTATGTAAGCCATCATTGTTTGCATATACGGCATTCTGGATAGTTAGCTGGTATCCTTCCTTGACCTTGACATCTTTGTAGTACCATTCAAACTTAGGTTGTGGTACACCATCGGCTTCACATGTCAGGGTATAAGTGTTACCCTCTTCAATTACTACTTGTGATGGGATGATTCTGATGTATGATGGGGCAGCTGAAGACATACAAACTCAAATAATTAACAAATAGTAACCTTATTTTATATTATCCTCAGTCAATTGTTTTATTTTATGATAAACAACTTAAGATTTATTTCATCTATAACATTTTCCTGATATGAAATTTAATTACTGTTATATTATGTATATTTTGTTTCAATCTAAAAATTACAAGAATTCTAAGTAAAAAACAACAACAAAAGTTACTTATAAATGTTGTACGTTTTAAGTTGAGGCTAATGTATCTTTTAACAAAATGATCTTTCTTTATAACAGATTATAGTACCAAAAGAACATCTATGAAGCATTCAACTTACCATTCATATCCACAGCTAGGGTGACATAGTTAGAATCTCCTTGTCCAATAATATTTGTAGCAGAACATCTGTAGGAGCCTTGATCACTTGATGCAAGGTTGTATATAGTCAGACTGGGGCTGTTCAAGTTACCTCCCTGGTATTTTGATCCATCAATATCAACCAACACAGTATTACCAGAGTTTGTTCCCTCAACTGGTGTGAACTTGGTCCAGAAAACACTGGTGGCAGCAGGATTAGACATGTAAGAGCATGGGATGTTGATAGACTGGGTACCCTTTCCATCAAAGGAGGATATACTGCTAGATATGGTTACCAATGGCTTGTCTAGAAGATAGAACTTTACCATATAACTAACAATTTAGCAAAGGAGTGATTTTCAGATGTTTAACCAATTTTCTCCTGATTATTTTCTTTCTAATAAAGTACATGTATTGTAAAGCTGAAGGCAATTGTTACCTTAATTTTTATATGCTATGTTGCTAAATTTATCTTTCTTAAAATAATGAAGGTACAACTTACATTGAACATCAACAATGACTGTAGCCTCGTTAGATCCATAGTTATTAGTAGCTCTACAGGTGTAGGTACCAGCAGCAGATCGTGGGGCATTATTGATCTCCAAGATAGAACCAGTAGCAATCATTGTATTAGAATTCTCTTTGTACCAGCTGTATGTTGGTTCTGGACTTCCGATGGCCAGGCAGGTTGCCATGATTGTTTGGCCTTCCTCAATCACAATCTTGGTGGGATTGATTGAAATCTGGGTTGGTGGGTCTAAAATGGATATAAATAACACTGCTTATGACTCTCAATTAATACTGTAAATGCATTTATTTTTATGGTTGCTCATTTTACCAGATTTTGCAAGTGACCATATTCATAAGTATAAATCTTTTTGGTTTAAAAAAAATGTCAATGCATAAAAAGTGACAAAAACCAATTTGACTAGTACAAACTTTCGCTCTTTTCTGTCCATAGCAAAAATTACTAGGCCATAAAAATGACTACATTTTCAGTATACCATTGTGGATCACAGACTCTGCTTTTATTATTAATACACGTACTCTTAAATGACTGTGAAGAGTTTTTTCTGCCATCAAACATTACAAACATAGAATTAATTCATAAAATTACATCAAATTTTCAACACAAAATCCTTTCTATAGGAAGTTAAAACACAAGATTGCTTACAAAAATGTCTAAATTACCTCCAGTGATGTCAAGGTAGACCTGGTTACTGGATCCAGTCCCGACCTCATTCCTGGCCTGACAGATATAGTTTCCTTCATCATCCTGCTCTACTGGGTTTATAACAAGAGATGGGTTTGATGTGGTACCACCTGTTAATCTGTTGTTATTGGTGATGTCAATGGGTGTAGGCTGGTTGTTAATATACTTAGACCATACAATGTCTAAGGCAGCAGGGTTGGATATGACGACACACTGGATGGTTACAGAATTACCCACACGGGTTGACTGGACTGTTGAAGCTGTTACAGTTGGTACATCTAAAAGGAAATTAAAACATCGTAAATCCAACTTGACATTCAGCAGTTCAAGCACACAACTGCATTTGCTGTCAATATTAACAAGCAAGAAGAACTCAAATCTACCTAGAATGTCTTTTTATATTACATGTACTCTGAAATAAAAATACAATGTAATTTGCTTCATATATGACAAGAAACAAATGCCAATTCAAATGAACTGCACTTAAAAATTGCAGTAAAACTTAAACTGGAAATAATTCAACCAACCTATATCATGTACATTGAATAATTCAACCAACCTATATCATGTACAGTGAATAATTCAACCAACCTATATCATGTACAGTGAATAGACTTAAATTTCAGTTTAAGATATATGCTTTTTTTTTTACTGAAAATGTGTGTTAAAGACCAAGTAATTAGTTCACATACTTCCAACAACATCCAAGAAAGCCTGTGAGCTTTTTCCTGTTCCAACGATGTTGGTTGCATGGCAAACATATGTTGCCTGGTCATTTTCGTCAACGTTGTAAATGATCAATGAAGGGGAGACAACTGTGGCACCACCATATTTAGTAGAGCTAGCACCAGTTACAGATATAGTTTCTGGTGTGTTAGATCCAACCTGACGAGTCCAGTATACAGTGGTATGGGATGGACTGGCAACAACAGAACAGTCTATGGTTACAGTATTACCAATGTTGATAGGATATGTTGTCTGACTGATCCTTACTTGAGGTACATCTGAAAGTAGTATGATAAAGAACATTAGAGTGAACTGCTCCAGGTAGGTGACAATGTATTTTTGGTAGGGCTTGCTAAAGGCATAAATGACTTATTACCTGCCACATAGTTCTTCTCTATCAACTTCTGTTTTGTTTCTCTTTTATCAGACTTTTTGGAAACTTTATATTCAAAATCCATAAAATTATACAGGTACTTACTTCCTACAACATTCAGAGGAGATGAATTACTTCTGCCAGTTCCTACAGAGTTAGCAGCGAAACACACATAGGTGGCAATATCACCACTGCCAAGGTTCTTAATGGTCAGATCAGGGTCAGTGACAGTAGAACCAGAGTATTTGTCAGTATTGGTAAGATCTATTGTTATTGGATCAGTTCCAGCAACAGTTTTCTGCCAGTAGACAGAGGTGTAGACAGGGTTAGACGAAATGATACAGCCAAGGGTAATAGCCTCTCCATAATTTCCTGAGAATGAGGTCTGTGAGAGGGTAACACTTGGAACACCTAAGAGTAGTAATAACATATAAATTTGCAGTCATTTAGATTTAGAGTGCTATAATGCTTAGTATAAGAAATTTTATAAAACTAGCTGCTAGTTTTAATAAATAACCCAAGCAAGCATTTTTTTCTTAATATGAATATGAATAACTAAAAAGTCATTGATAAATTGAATTCTCTTCTTAAAACTGGATCTTAAAGCTTAAAAGCATAATATCTATGTCAAAAGTATAGACATAAAGAGATACTTACTGCCAGCAACAGCAACTACCACCTGTGTACTCTGCCCTGTTCCAACACTGTTAGTGGCAAAACATACATAGGTTCCTTGGTCAGAGAAAGCAGCATTGTTGATCACAAGTGATGGACTATCAACAGATGATCCCCCATACTTGCCATTACTATTGGCAACCACAATATTTGTAGATGTTCCACCAATGATCTTCCTCCATTGTACAGTGGTGTGTTTAGGATCAGCAGTTACCTGACAGGTCAGAGTCACAGATTCTCCAATGTTTACTGAGTAGGCTAACTTAGGAGCAACCACAATTGGAATGTCTAGAATAAAGTTCAGTAGATTTAGCAACATTTTATTAACATACTTTCACCTGTAGTTATCTCCCATTTTACCAAAATGACTTTTAAGATCTCATTTTGTACTACACATTTCATCATATCCATATCAATTGCCAAAGCAATACAATCTAGAAACTCATAGTGTTTTTTTTCATAGAATCATACATCAGTAAAAGAAATTCCAGTTCTTGCAAGAATTGAAATCATGACAGATTATATATATCAAGAAACAGTGACAAAATGAAATGAGATGACAATATAAATGCCTTCTATGATTTTTTTTCAGTGAAATAATTATAAATTAAAAAAACCCTTGTATTCCAATGCATTTACTAAAGATTTATGCACTCAGCTTGTCTTTACATGGTAAAGTACTTATCTATACAATGAAACCAGTAACTTACTTCCAACAACATCAAGTGCAGTAGCAGAGCTGATTCCAGTTCCAATATTATTGGTAACTTTACAGATGTAGCTAGCTTGGTCAGATTCCTCAGCATTATTGACGATCAGAGAAGGAGATGAAGTTGTTGAACCACTATACTTATTCTGTGAAGCAGAGATTGAGATATCAATAGCCTGGCCGTTGAGGATTCTCTCCCATGTGACAGAGGTAGCGGCAGGGTTGGCAGTATACTGACATTCCAGTGTGACTGATGCACCTCTGTTGACAGTGTAGTTTGGTACAGGTACGGTCACGGATGGGATACCTGTTCAATAAAACATTATGGTTAAGTTTGATACAGATTTACAGAGTGTAGTGAAGTGTATCGAAAAACTATGAGATTCACCATTATGACAATTTAACCATATTATGTTTTCAGTACAAAAATCTTTTATGCAGACAGATTTTTTGTTTGACCAATCATTTTTAACCTATGAACAGTGATATTCAAAATTTTAGCATTTGATCCCTAAGGGTGTGAACCCAGTCAACAAGCCTTCATTATATCTTCTCAACTTTACTAAGTAATGTATACCATATATAAACTGGCAGAATAATCAAAAATGTGATACATAGAACACTCATAACACAATACATGGTATATTACATACTTCCAACAACATCCAAGAAAGTTTGTTGAGATCGTCCAGTTCCAACACTGTTTGAGGCCATACAGATGTAAAATCCTTCATCAGTACCACGAGCATTGCTTATGACCAAGGATGGATTAGTGATGGAACTTCCGGCATAACGACTATCAGCCATGTCTACATTGACAGCCTGGTTGTTGACAATTCTTTGCCACATGACAGTTGTGGCTGGTGGACTAGCTGACACGGTACACTGGAGGGTGATGGAGTTGTCAATGTTGACAGAGTAACTTGTTGATAAAACTGTGACAACAGGAATACCTTAAAATAAAGATATATGTTAATCAAAAAGTTGTCTTTGGACACCATCGATGCATTAAAGAAATTTTATGATATATCAGTTATATCGTAAAAGAAAAGCTAAACATTGAAATTTTTTTGGGTGAATTTGGTATTTCAAGAAAAAAGAAATATAGAGTTTTCTCCCTTAGCACAATTTATGTATCAAACTGATCTGGACAGATTGCAATCAAATTAAAGTTATAATGGTCTTAAGTTTTAAAGATATAATTACTTCGCTTAATAATTGAAAAAACTATCTCTTAATAAATAACAAACTTACTTCCAACTACATTGAGGTATGTCTGAGCACTTTGCCCAGTACCAACACTGTTGCTGGCATAACATACATAGTATCCAGCATCTGAAGACTGGGCATTGTTAATAGTCAGTGATGGGTTACTGACAGTAGAACCAGAAAATCTTGTTCCAATCGTGATCTCTGTTGGTTGTCCATTAACGATTTTCCTCCACATCACATTGGTGTGAGCAGGGTTGGCATCCACTGTACATTCCAAGACAATATTGTTACCAACAGTTAGGCTGTATTGAGGTTGAGGAATAGTAACCACTGGAATACCTAAAGAAAGAATAATTATATATAATATAAACTCAATAAAAACTAATAAAGTGAAGATTTCTTAACAGAAAATCACAAATGGGAAAGCTAGAATGGTAACAAAAAAGCTTCAGCTTCTATAATTATTTTTACAAATTTTGATCTCTCTTTTTCTTCATGGCAAAAGTTCAGCTCTATGGGCTTTTAAAAATAGCCATTCGGAAAAAATTGAAAAAAGGTAATGAATCTGTTGAAAAATAAAGAATATTGATTTCTGTGTCTTGAATGTGCCATTCAAAAATTAAACTGATCAAAACAAATTTTAAGATATTCATTCATTTAACTTACTGCCAAGTACATCAAGGTATGACTGAGAACTGGTACCAGTTCCTGCAGCATTTGTGGCAGAGCAGACATAGTAAGCCTCGTCACTGTCGACAGCATTCAGGACGGTAAGGGATGGAATGTTCACACTACCACCAGTGTACTTATTGGAGTTACTGCTAAGGTCAATGATGGTCTCAACACCAGCTGCATTGATTTTCTTCCATGATACAATGGTGGCTGATGGAGTTGCAAATACTGTACACTGGATAGTGACAGAACTTCCAAGGTTGACAGTGTAGCCTTGTCCAATAGTAACAGATGGTACACCTGGAATTACATGTAGCATGCATTGTGACTACATAATTATTTGTCATAGTACTAATATACAATATCATAGACTGTCCTTTAATAAAATCTTAATGACAATGACACCTTTCACCATGTATAATAGATTATAACAAGTACAACTGTAACTTAAACCTACACTAAGTAATATTCAGCCAAATCAATAGATAGATGTAAGATAATAAACTGTTTATAGGTGTAACACAAGATACTGGCATTGGATAACTCCTTTTTCATGATCTCTGAGGTACTGTGATAGTACTATGGTTTGTGGGGTTCCAATTTTCGTGGTTTTCATGCTGAGCCAGACCACAAAATTTGGTTCCCAACGAAAAGGAGATTTCCATCAATGTGTATACTGGAAACCTCAAAACCATGAATTCAAGAATATATGAATTTATGTATCTTCCCTGATCCATGAAAATTGGTATCCATGAATTAATGTACTTTCACAGTAACCACAAATTCTTGTATTTTTCAGCAAGCTGGAAACTTACTTCCAATAACTTGTAGTTGTGTCTGCTGACTCTGTCCCCTTCCAATGGCATTTTCAGCAAAACATGTGTACACAGCTTGGTCTGAAGCATCAGCATTTCTGATTGTGAGTGATGGTGTGTTCAGGGTTACTCCTGAGTACTTGTTGCTATTTGAGTTAGAGGTAATGGTGGTAGATTGACCTCCCTTTGACTTAATCCAGTAGACAGAGGTAGCTGATGGGTTACCTGACACTGTACATACCAACTGTACACTCTGGCCATAGTTAACACTGTATTGTGGTTGGGGAACTGTCACAGACAGAATACCTAAAATGATAAATCCAAGTTTGTCACGTAAAAACAATTCATCTAATTTATATAAAAATACATCCACTTTTTTTCAAAAAGGTTTTTTAGGTAAAGTTTTAAACATAACAAAAATGACATGTAAAATAAATTAAAGTTTATTTGAAATTACTTCAATTTCACAAATAAATGTAGATTAAATATAAGCCAGTAGTTTTGGAAGTATACAGAGATAAAACATGTTTTACTGGTAAAATGTTATTCATTTTTTTATGCTGAAATCTTTTAAACTTGAAAACATATCATTATTATGCATTATACTTACTTCCTGTAATATCAACATATGATTGTGAGCTGGAGCCAGTACCAACAGCATTAGTAGCAGTACAAATATAATATCCTTCATCACTATCATCAGTGTTCTGAATGGTCAATGATGGTGTATTCCTTGTTCCACCAAAGTATTTCTGAGAATTAGACACATCTAAGTTCCTGGGTACTCCATTCTCTACTCTCTGCCATTGGACTGAGTTGTAGGCGGGGTCAGATTGGATCTGGCACTCAACTTTGACTGAGTTACCTATCTCTACGCTGTAGTAGTTTGACAAGATCTGCACAACTGGGATAGCTATAAAGTCACAACAATCATTGAGTCGGGTTTATTTTTATTTAAGGAAATTATCACTATAAATTAGACATATATATTATGAAATCGACTATAAAAGATGTAAAAAGTGATAAAGTCAACTTTGTTTGGATGGGCAGTAGAAAATAAATCTGATAACCAGTAAAAATATTGTGAGCAATGAATCTTCTATTCAATTTATAAAGAGACATCCTAAAAATCTGAATAAAAGCTGTTTCTTACTTAGTTGCCTACAGCTACTTAATTAGGTTTGCTATTGATAAATGGATTCCCTTCTAAATATCATGACATCAATGTTTTAATTTTATAACATCATTAACTCACCTCCAACAACATCCAAGTAAGTTTGTGAACTTTGACCTTTTCCTACACTGTTTGTAGCAGAACAGATATAGAAGGCTTCGTCAGAGTTTCCAGCGTTATTGATGACAAGGGATGGTTGTGACACAGTTCCACCAGAGTATTTACCAGAGTTAACACTGATTGTAGTTGAAACACCATTTTGAATCTTATTCCATGTGACTGATGTGTGGACAGGGTTAGAGGTCACAGTACACACCAAGGTAATGGAGTTACCATAGTTAACAGAATATGAAGTTGATCCAATGTTTACAATTGGAATACCTGGGAAAACACGAACAAGTATGTCAAAAAAATCTTGCACCATTGTGGAGCTTTCCGTCTTCTTTGAAGACTTATCATAGTACATCATCAACAAAACAGAATGGCGCATACTACAACTTTAAAACACAATTAGCTAGGTATAGAACACTTTACCACATGAACCATTAGCTAACCTTCAAACAGCTGAACTAAAAGATTTCCTATTTCAACTTCTAAAAAAAGACAATGTATTCATTTCGATCATCATTTTAAAAAAAGATTTGTATAGGAGAAGCTAACAATACCTACCTCCAACAACATCCAAATAAGTCTGAGCACTCTGACCAGTTCCAACTTCATTGGTAGCGAAACAGATGTAGTAAGCCTCATCAGAAGCTTCAGCATTACTGAGTGTCAGGGATGGGGCATTAACAGTAGAACCAGAATACTTGTTGGAAGTAGTAGAGGAGATTGTGGTAGCTACACCATTGAGAACCTTCTGCCAGTAGACAGTGGTATGGGCTGGTGATGCAGTCACAGTACACTCCAAGGTAATAGTTTGTCCAATGTTAACTGAGTATAGACTCTTCAATACATTAACTGTAGGAATGTCTGTAAAAATTATAGAAATATTATAATTTTTGTACAATAAACTACAAACATAATTTAGGTGAAATTCTTCAAAATATGATGTAAATCTTCATTACTTTTTGTTAAAAGTGTTTTTTAATGTTGGTGATAAGTTATTTATTGAATAATTATTGGTACAGTGCCCATGAAATTTAGTTGTCACAACCATATAGCAGGTTTTTGTGGGGTGCTAATTTTGGCATATTTTTAGTGGTTTGTCTAAAACTAAAAAAAAATATGAGTACTACGAAATATTAACTCTTTGCCTAAGTACTTTGTGCACCACTAAGCATCTGCCAAAATAAGAACACCAAAATTTTTCATGCATCTTTTTGCCTAAAAATTGCCAAATTTAACACTTGCCAAAATAACCCACCATACATTATATGAATGAAGTTATATCAATGATATTTACATTTAAGGAGGTACAAGTTTATAATACTTTAAATAAGTTTGGTCCTAGATTTTCAGATTCTTTGACTTTTATATATGTGATGTCATTAATATGAACAAGTTCAAATAAAATCAAAGAAAAGGCATAATGAGGTCAAATTATATGAAACAAATGAATTACCAATCTGAAAATCTAGTACATGTATTTATCTGCAATAAATTTACTGAAATAGAGATGCAAATATAAATAAAGGTCAGGTTGGGGATCACAAATTTGCACACAAGATTCAAAGAACAAATATATTAAAGATGTTGCCCAGAATTATCAGCACAAAAACAAATCCCTGTATAATTATGGATTTTTTCTCTCTATAATGTTCTATAGTTATTTGATGATAAAGTTATTTAAATATTAAGAAGTTATATACATCACATACATTATCAATTGTAAAAGGGAAAGTCAGCAAAATTGTCTAAACAACACAAAATGATCTTTGAAATGTTCCCTTTTTTCAACTCCCAATTTTCTTTCATCATAGCATATTTTTGTAATTTATTTCTTGTTAAAAATATGTACAGGTTGATGAAACTTTTGTGAGTATCACAAACTTAATGTGAATTTAGCATTTCAACCTTGCCATTATGAGTTTCATTGTGATAAGCAATTTTCCACAAGTCTTTTAAGAATGTAGAGCACTGCAAAATGGAAGATAACCCATGCAAAACAAAATATAGCAGTTTTCTTTAAACTTTCAAAAATTTATGCTGATAATTATAAAAAGCTACAGTACAGCATTCAGTATATCTTCTTATTCATGGATTTTCTATACACTTGATAACTCATGTCTAAACTCATTATTACTAAGCATAGGAAGAATGCATATGTAAGCAGTACATAAGTGGCACACAGGTATACCTACCAAAATCTAACAAAATATAATCACATGGCATTAGGTTTATAGAATGAGTGTTCTACTAACAAATAATGAAAAAAATATATAATCATCTCTACTAGTGAAACAAAATAAAATACAAGATGTAAAATGCTCTGCTGGTGAAACAAACATATAGTCATCTCTACTACTGAAAACTAAATATAATTTCATGGAGTGAAATTATCTACTAGTGAAACAATATAAATATTCACATGGAAGTGAGATGCTCTACTAGTGAAACAATATAAATATTCACATGGAAGTGAGATGCTCTACTAGTGAAACAATATAAATATTCACATGGAAGTGAGATGCTCTACTGGTGTAACTAAAATATGCAAAGTTTTGTAATATGTGTAACAAATGTAATTTTTGTGTACATAAAGAACTTTTTTGATTCTAGGAAGAAATTAAAAGTCAAGCAGTTTAATAATAACAAAATAATCCACATCATTTAATTCAAAATAAAAAGGTTGGTTCATTCAGCTTTTATGCAATGTGATCTGAAATTACAGAAATCAATTTATTTTGGAGTCAATTTTAACTTGTACAAGCCTAGATGTTACAACAAAAATCCACCTGAGATAATTAAATATTTCTTAAACCTAAAAATCTTCTATAATTAAATAAATTGTTTCTATCTAGTGAATTTGATCAATAGGTCAGATGGCTGTAAATCCTACAGAAAGAAATTTGTGTGGTACATGTTTAGACAAGTGATCAGTCAGTGTTGATTGTGACTATCATATACCAGTCAATGATGTGAAAATAACAATTAAACATTGATAAAGATACTTACTACCAGTGACATCCAAAAATGTCTGTGAACTCTGACCTGTACCAATGGCATTGGTAGCAAAACAGACATAGTTACCCTCATCATTGAGTTGAGGGTTGTAGATGATGAGCGATGGGCTATTTATAGATGATCCATCATAACGACTGCTGTTAATGTCAATGTCTAAAGTCTGGCCAGTACTGCTCAATCTCTTCCAGAATACAGTGGTAGCAGCAGGTTGGGCAACAACAGTACACCCTAAGGTTACTGTTGCTCCAATGTTAGTGTTATAAGTTGGTAGAGATACAGTCACAGTAGGGACATCTACAACAAAAAAGGGTGTGATTCACAGGAAACAGTGTTTGTTATTAAAATGTACTGGTGTTAAAGGTAAATCTTAAGTCTGTTAAGTCTTAAAAAGATAGAAAAAATTAAAAGAAGAGTAATTTCAAAGGAGGAAGTATTAACATTAAAACAAGTAATCTTAACACATGTGTTTAGTATCAGACATTACAGTATAAAACATTAACATCAGCAGCAAAATTACCAGAGTTACAAAATGGTTTTCTTTAATAAGCTAAAAATCTAATTTAATTTGTTATCATGATACTATACATACATCACACTAAATTTGGTTGATAATGATACAAGATTTCATAGTGATCTAATCAGTACAAAATAATTTGGATGATGGTTTCAATGCTTCAAAAATGATGGTAAATAGTGACAAATGATGAACATTAAGACTATATGAGTGCACATCTAGGCTATGGTGAAACCAATCTATGTTGACATATCAATTCCGTCACATCTATATACCTACTTTACTTAAGTTTGTAAATCTAAAGATCATTTAATATATATGTACATGCATTAGATTTTAATTCTGAAAAGAAACCATGTATATTCGCAAACAGGACTTGATCAACTGTAATTTCATCAATAGAAATATGCTTAGGAAAGGGAGATAATTCAAATAATGTGAATGTTAGTTTTGGTTGGTTAGAAGGTGAAGATTTGGAACTGTGATTATATCAAGCATTAAAGTGATATAAATTTGCATAGTCATCAGAGTTTAAGCATACCATTTCATCTTTTAGTACTTTTAGGAGGTGTTTTGATTTCATAGAAACGTATTAGTAAGGCATGATAAGCCAGGTTATTATAGGGACAGATTAGGGTCAAACCAATGAAAGGACAAAACAACAGGAATAAATAAAAGCCAAAATGAAAGCTTGAATAGAATTTATTAGGTGTCAGAATAAACAAAAATATACAATAACATGCCGTTACAAAATATGTGCTCATTTCAAAAAGTTTGAACATACTTCCAGTTACATCAAGATAAGTCTGGGCAGATTGTCCTGTTCCAACAATATTGGTAGCAGTACAAATATAATATCCATCATCAATCCCAACAGCTCCATTTATCTGAAGGTTTGGGCTGTTAACTGTTGGGGTGTTATACTTAGAATCTGAAGTATCAATTATCTGTTGCTGTTGATTAACTATCTTATACCACTGTACAATAGTGGCTGATGGATTGGCTGTTATTGAACACTCAAGGGTGGCTGTTTGTCCAAGGAGAACACTATAACTGTTAGAAACAACACGAACAATAGGCAAGCCTGAAAGTAAAAGAATTAGATTATACAAACTTGTCTGGGGAAATAGAGTTATTTCCCTTGACACAATAAAATTTATCTACTACTTCAATTATATCAAATTAACCCAAAAAATAAGACAATAAAATTTTAACTTGAATATAGTATTAAAGCATTTAAATACTTACTGCCAACAACATCAAGATATGTCTGTGAACTTTGACCTGTGCCAACACTATTAGAAGCATAACAAACATAGAAAGTTTCATCATTGGAGTCAGCATTGTTGATAGTTAAGGATGGTTGCCCTACAGTAGATCCACTGTATTTGGCTGTAGTAACATCCATGGTAACTTGTTGTCCTCCCTGAATCTTCCTCCAGAACACTGTGGTATGGGGTGGGGCAGCAGTCACAGTACATACTAATGTTACACTACCACCATAGTTAACAGAGTATGATGACTGAGCCACCGTTACTATGGGTATATCTGTAAATAAAAAGATATTAGAGAAAGGAAAAAATAAACCAGAATAAAAAAAAACTGCAAAGGAAGACCATCAGGAATAAAAAAAAAAACAAGAGGCTCCCAGGAGCCTGAATCGCTCACCTGGTTGAATTTTGCCTTTCAAGGGCAATAAATTAAACAAGTTGTCCAACAATTTTGACTCAAGAAAACTTTGATAGGACTTATCATAAGGATCATTTCAGCAAATGAAAGTCCAAATCTATCATAGTTTTCAAGAAATTGGCTGAAAACTGTAAAAAAAACCTGTCATTTTCCACTGTCAAGGACAATAACTCTTATAAGAAGGCATCTGACAACTTTTATGCCTGAAGACTTTTGTAGTCCTAAAAATAAGGATCGTTTCAGCTATTGAAAGAATTTGGCTAAACCTAACAGTTTTGGAGATATATGCGAAAAACTACTGTCTGACCCCAATGTTCTATTTTTAGTAATGACAGCCAGGTTTTTCAACAGATCAAAAATCCCCACTTCAGTTCTATGCAGGATACCCCAAGAAACACTCATACAGAGTTTTGTTTCAATTGGTAAAATAGTGTCACAGAAGAAGATTTTTGAAAGAAATAACATTAGAAATAGCAAAAAAATGTTGAAAAAGGGCAATAAATCCAACATGGCTTAATAGATTAAAATGAAAATTTGACTGCAGATAGATCTCATCATGTTGAACACTTTTACCCCCATGTCAGAATTTCGCTAAACCTAATAATTTTGGAGATACATATGAAAAACCACTGTCCGACCCCTATGTTCTATTTTTAGTAACGGCAGTCATGTTTTTGACGGATCAAAAATTCCCACATCAGTTCTATGCAGGATACCCCAAGGAACATTCATATAAAGTTTGGTTCCAATTGGTCAAGTAGTATCAGAGGAGAAGATTTTTGAAAGAAATAACAATAAAAATAGCAAAAAAAAATGTCAAAAAAGGGCAATAACTCCAACATGGCTAAACAGATTAAAATTATTAGCGACAACGACGGACACCAAGTGATGGAAATAGCTCACCTGGCCAAAGGCCAAAGGCCAGGTGAGCTAAAAAAAATAAATGAAGACAACATTTTTTAAAAACTAAGAAAGTTTGATGAAATGGTAAGAATGATCTACTTACTACCAATAACAGTCAGCTGAGTAGTGTTACTCTTCCCTGTACCAACACTGTTAGAGGCATAACATCTGTAGGATCCTATATCATTCAAGTCAGTATTCTGTATAACAAGGGATGGACTGGATACAGTAGATCCAGAATATTTATTAGAGTTGGACATCTGGACAACTTCCTCAGCTTGTTGATTGTTTATTCTGGTCCAATAAACATTGGTTTCTGGTGGAGTAGCTGACACTGTACAGAATAGTGTGATAGGATTTCCGATGTTTACCTGGTAAGAACTCTGGGCAATGCTTACTACTGGTATACCTGTCAAAATATCACATATTAATTAGTTGTAGTATAGAATATTCATGCTATAGAGGTAGGAGGTCTAAGCTTAATCTTTTATTCTTATGGGGTTTTTTTTATAGTCAGTAAATTTCTAAAATTTTTCAATTAAAACTTTGTGTATCAAGTCAAATGTCTTGGCTAGATTTTTTACCATTTATTGGCCAGTCCTTTCATTTTATCTTGAGTGACCTTAGCCCCCAGTATAAATTACATGGTTGCTCCAATAAATCAATTTATTAATATTAAGCAACTACTGCCATGTGACATTAGACACCCAATCAGTAATACTAATTCTATCATTATACCATCAGAATGAGAGGTGTATAGTGTGTTTCAATCATGTTAGGTGTCCAAAAAGTCTGGCAATATGATGAAGATTTTGACAGTTTTTAGAAAAAATTTAATGACATAAAAATACAAATAATTATTAAATTATTATAAGCTCAATAAGACAAAAAAAATAAACCATTGATACATAAATGTTACAAAGTGTTGTTTTATTAAATGCACTAACATCTGATAAAACATTGTCATGTGACAAATCAACTGATTGTCAGGTAACACGATAAGTAGAAAAACCATGAACATTCTAATTATAGATGTAACAGGACGAGTGAATTATCTTTAACATATTTTAATTATTTTCTAATTGAAGTATTTGAATAAAATTAATAAACTACTAAATTTTGATATTCTTGTGGGTAAAATTATCTCCCAAACTATACATTAAAAAAACAAAAAGTCAAAATAGATAAGTCAAATAGCATTTGCGAGTTTAAAAGTTTACAAATTTTGTCAAGACCTTAAGAAACCCAATTTAAATAATAATATAGTATATTCTCTGGTACCACCACACTTACTTCCTTCCACATCCAGAAAAGTTTGACTACTAGATCCAGTACCGGCTATATTAGTAGCATAACATATATAGTTTCCTTCATCAGAGTTTGCAGCATTCCTGATAGTTAATGATGGCTGTCCAACAGTCGACCCACTGTATTTACTGTTATTTAGGTCAATTTCTTGTGGGCTGCCATTGACAATTTTTCTCCAGTACACATTATTCTCACGTGGTGTTGCTGAAACTTCACATCCAAGAGTAACCGTGTTACCAACAATAACAGAATAGGAATTAGACAACACTCTTACGATTGGGATATCTGAAAATGAATTGTCATGAAATGTGAATTATGAACTGCATAAATCAGGGTCACAAAAGGAGAAAAAAAGTGAAAGAAAATTGTTGGAGGATATAAATGATGAAACATATAAAATTTGGTTTGTTTTAAACATAACTGAATTAGACTTTTATTCTCATATGACGTGCATCAAATCTCTTTTGACCACAGCCATGGTAAAAAAGTGATAAACACATGACCAACATTTCTTGCAACACATGGGCAGCATCTATTTAAAATATGAAGAAAGTAGTCCTATTAGAATTGAAATTACAATGACTATTTTATGTGAAAAATACTAAATAATTGAATTTTTACATCAAAAATTTGCTTTTACATAAAAATTTCCAGCATATGATGGTATTAATAGGGGAAAATCTTCCATACAAACTGTTCCAAAGGTTAACAAGTTTGCAACATGATTCTTTCCATGTTGATACTCACTTCCAATTACATCCAAGAATGTCTGTTGACTAGAACCAGTACCAACACTGTTCTCAGCAAAACACTGGTAAAATCCTTCATCACTCAGATCTAAACCAGAGACAGTTAAGGATGGCTGTCCAACAGTTGATCCAGAATATTTTCCTGATTGAAGCGAGAGATCATTCATCTGTCCGTTCTGAAGCCGTCTCCAGTAGACTCGGGTCTCTGTTGGGTTTGCCGATACAGAGCAGACCAGAGTAACTGATTGTCCATAGTCTCCATTGTATGCAGATTGGCCTACTGTTACTATTGGTATAGCTGTAAGAATAATGTAAAATTTAATCACTAGTAAAAAAAATTATGAAGTAATAAATGGTGGCAAAAAAGTTCTTCGAAAAAACACAAGAATTTTTTTTCCAGTTAGTGTGCTCTTTATCCCTTTTTTTAAAATGAAACTTTTATGTTGGAATCAATTTATTTCAAGATTACTTCTTTGCTGAAAAAGCTTAGTTTCTTTTTTAGAAAAAAATTCTGTATTCATTAACCGTAGTAAGTTTTCCCATCCAAACTAGTTAAAGCCATAATACTTACTTCCAGTTACATCGAGGAAAGTTCTCTGACTGGTTCCAGTCCCCACTGCATTTGTTGCTGTACAAATGTAATTTCCTTCATCAGCAAACTCTGTCTGTGAAATAGTCAAAGATGGAGAGTTGACCCTTGACCCTGACAAACGACCTCCTACTGGTACACTGGTAGTTTGACCTCCTACAACCTTCTGCCATTGGACAACTGTGTGTGCAGGATTTGCAGTAACAACACACTGAAGAGTGACAGTACCTGTCACAACTACACTGTAACTGTTAGATAGGACAGCAACTGATGGAATACCTGAAACAATTTTATCTATATGTAGCCTTATATTCTTCTTTTATAAATTCTGTTAGAGGCACAAAAATTTTATAAAGACAAAATTATGACAAGGTCTTTTTTGGGCATTTTTGAATGATGCTTTTACAAAGTCCTATATTTTCTTGAATATTTTATTGAACTCTACAGATAATGAAGAAATACTAGAGTTAATTATCAGACATAATATTACCTCCAGCAACGTTGACACTGGTTGGGGCACTCTGTCCTGTACCAACACCATTAGTTGCAAAACATATATATGATGCCTCGTCAGTCAAAACCAAGTTATTAATAGTCAGGGAAGGGCCTGTTACTGTTGATCCATTGTATTTATTGTTACTATTTTCAACATTTATACGAGTGGCGACTCCACCAAAAATTTTGTTCCAGTAGACCACAGTGTGGATTGGGTTTGCTGTCACAGTACAGGTCAAGGTCACAGATCTACCATAATCAACATTGTATTGTCTCTGAGGAACGACCACAGATGGAATATCTAAAAATAATACAATCATTAAAAAATTCAGGGAACCAAGATTCAAGTAGAAAATAATCACTAGAAAGGGAAAACAGACACATACAAAGAACAAGAGATAACCAAAATAACACGTACAAAGAAACAAAAGTAAATGAGCAACTGGGAGCCAACTAAAAACTGATGATACATAACATAAAACATAAAATAACAAACAAGACAGGAAAATGGGTATTCAAGTTTTGAAGTCAGTTGTTTTCTATCATCAGAAAACTATTCATGTTTGGATATGCCAAAGCTGTTTTGGTTTTATTTGCATCTTCTTCATAAAAAAATTTACACTTAATTTCAGAGAAGTGAAAAAGCAGATTAAGACTTGTCACTCTCCAAGTAAGCAGCCAACTTTGTGAAAAATAATAGCAAAATTAAATCACACACTAAGAGGTTTTTTAAGATTTTTGTACATCCCTCAATATATTCTAGAAGTCTAATTTATAAGAACACTTACTTCCAATGACATCCAGAATAGTGGCTGTACTCTGTCCCAGTCCAATCGAGTTTTCTGCATAACATACATAGCTCCCTTCATCATCGAGGTTAGCATTATTGACAACTAGAGAAGGTGAATTTACGGTTGATCCTGTGTATTTCTGGGTGTTTACATTGATATCAGTTGTGACCCCATTGATTGTCCGTTTCCAATAAACAGTGGTATGAGCTGGGTTAGAGGTCACAGTACAGGTCAAAGTAACAGACTGACCAAAGGATACAGAGTAGTTGGGTAAGGCTATTACAACAGTGGGAGGCTCTGAAATAACAGATCAATTGACTTCTAGTTTCGTTCTGATCATTCAGATATAATAGAAATAAACAGCACATATTGTTTTTAGTCTAAAATTTTAAAAGAAGCCATACAAAAATTCTTTGAAAAAAAACAGGTAATTTTGAGTAAGAAATTTTCTCAATTCCATTTTTCTGTTAATTTTCGAAGATATATGTTGGTTTATTAAATTTCAGACATTTATTTAAATATCTAACTTTTTACTACAACAACCAAGAAATGCTTCAAAAATAATCTATCAAAAAATCTGAGTTACCTCCCTTTAACATTTCAATTAGCAGTTTGTTGGGCAATATTCTACAATTTAATAAATCATATTTTTACAAATAAGAAAAACTTACGACCAAATATATCTAGGAATCCTTGTGTGCTTTCTCCAGTACCAACAATATTTGTTGCCTTGCACCTATAATTGCCTTCATCACTGAAATCTAAATTATTAATAGTAAGAGAAGGATTGACTGTAGTAGAGCCCCCATATTTTGTAGGATTTGTTGATGGTCCAATCTGTGTGATTTGTCCACTAACTTCTTTCTCCCAGGATACAGACTGAGCAAACGGGTTAGCAGTTACAGTACAGCCAATGGTAATACTGTTACCAACAAGAGCTTGATAGGCGGAGGAGCCAATAGTAACAATTGGTATATCTAAAATATAGAAAATACACAGTGTAAACATAAAAAAATCAAAAATAGGAAGTTTAAATATAAACAAAAACCCACTAGAATTAAGGAATTTGGTGTATACTTGCTTAAATTCAAAGCTCTATTTCTTCATAAAATTTTTACTGGTAAATAAAAAGCAAGAATCAAAAACTTAATATCAAATATTATTTCACAAATTATACTAATTCATGTATTGGTAGTTTAGTGTCCGTCTTTGTAAGAATCAGGCAGTGAGTGAAACATGGTATGAAAAACCCCACTATTTTGAAAGTTTAATTTGACTATCTGAACACTCAGAATCAAAGAAAAAAGACAAGATTCTCCATATCATTTTGGTAAATTGAGTTATAATTTTATTGAAATGCACTGAAAATGAACATTTCAAGGGCAGATAACTCTGTCAAAAACTTCATTTTAAAATCTAGCATTCCATTGAAAAATTTCTGAGCACAACCAGTGATGCAGATCAAATAATTGGTCTTTTCAAATAGAGAAAACACCTTCGATTGACATTATATTGTCTGATCTGTGGAGATTTGACATGTTTAAGATTTTTTTTTCATTTTGCCTGATTCTTTCACAAACTTACAGCTTAATGTTATACAATACAATTTTCTCATATTGAAATTTTGCTTATTTCATATAAAACTATTGTCCACCACTATAGACAAGTAATAAAGGAAAATTAAATGTTAGACTAAAAGTAGGGAGGTGTTAATTGCTTTTAGATATAAAATAAAGGTGAGTTATAAACATAATAGAAACCACAAGTGTTAGATACAAAACCATTACAATATAGGTCAAGTTATATTTATTTAAATGGTAAAATGACCAAACAATTATGGTTCACATAATTTATGGTGCTTTGTTAAACTAGTAGCTTTATCATGTAAAACATAATGAAGAGATTCTGAGGTTGATAAAATTGAGAAATAACTAAACTAGTATTCTACTAAATCTTCAACCATTTTTTTAATAATTTTGCTCATTTTATAAAATCTCTCCAAAGAGGCTAATGTATTGCTGTCTAAGCTAAGTATTCAGAGAAACCAATAAATATGACCTCAGCATAAGAACACCTCGAGACCATACAACTGAAGATCATTTGAACAAAATAATCTACTTTAAATTTAAAAAGTTCAGTGCATGGTCAGATATAAGTAGCAGTATTTAAGGAACTTCAAAACTGATCTCAGCAAAGAGGTCAAATACAAATGTATAAAATGAGTTGTATAAAATATTACATTATATATTGAATGTTTTCTTTTAAAAATGGATTAAGAAAATAGTGCTAGAATTTAAATCTAAAGGGTAGAGTATTTACAGAACAGATTTGGTAAAAGATGTCAAG
The DNA here is from genome assembly GCA_037379345.1 of Perna viridis. Classification (NCBI taxonomy): domain Eukaryota; kingdom Metazoa; phylum Mollusca; class Bivalvia; order Mytilida; family Mytilidae; genus Perna; species Perna viridis. The sequence goes on along the minus strand of CM074515.1, from coordinate 9,120,718 downwards.
CCCTTTAATCATGGACAAAAACTGTTTTCTTGATTTATGACATGTGGGAACATGAAGGTGCTTGAGTCTATATACTAATTCAACATTTCTAAATGCAATGATAATATAAAGTTTATCATTAAGTCTGTAGTCACTACAAGTTATTTTTGTTGGTCAAAATCACTGCATTTTTCAGGCTGAAAATGTTACTTGACATATAAGCTTTAGAAAAAATACACATGTAATACACTATAAAAAATTAATGGTAAAAATACAGATCTTTGGCCTAAAGTAATAAGTATACAATTTACATTAGAAACATAAGGCCATGAAATACTTGTTGCATACAAACCAACAGTTAAAACGGAGTTATACAGCTAGTTACTACAACACACACAACATATATAACAACAGACAGTATGATTGAGTTATAGTATAAGGCTTTTAGGTTAGTTATATGGTAGATTAAACTACGATATGATAGTATAGATAGTAAAGTTGGATATACGGTAGAGCACACACAGAGGTTACTTACTACCAATAACATCTAGCGTTGTGGGGTTACTTTGAGTGGTATCGAAAGCATTGACGGCCCAACAATAGTATGTTCCTTCATCAGTGAGATCGGTGTTAGAAATTGTCAAGGATGGATTATTTACAGTTGAACCACTATATTTGCCAGAACTAGTGGAGATTTCAATGGCTGATTCTCCTTGCTGACTAAAGGTCCAATAGACCCTTGTGGCTGATGGTGCTCCAGTGATACGGCATTCCAAAGTAACAGGGTCAGCAAAATCAGGCCGGTAAATACTCAAGGGGATAACAACATTGAGAGCCGCTAGATTAAAGAAAAGAACAGTAAATACGACCAAAGAAAATTTTTCTATGAGGGGATATTTTCCCACTTTGTGCATAAATTGAGCAGTACAAAGCATGGTATCCCCTCAGTTTAAATATTGACACTGTGACCAATATTCTATGACAAACAATGGGGTTCTAAAGCCTAAATTATTATACCAAGTTTGGCCAAATTCATTAAGGGATGTGGATTCAGGAATATATATTCTAACAGATGAATGGAAAACTAGAAAGAACAGATGGTAGCCATTCCTTTGCAACTTCATTTGGGAGCAGATGGAAAAAATGCCAAATGGTAGTGTAATAAAATTCTTGAAATAGGACAAAAGTAAGATGTGTAGAATGCATAAATTGTGTACTAAATTTTATCATTAATTATTACTACAAATCTATGTATCACCCTTCTAAACACTAAAATATCCCTTTTCAGCCTCAATATGGATTTTTTTTTTCATTATAGTTTTACTATTCCTATTAAGTTCTAACCCAGTTTGCAGGGTCTATTAGAAATTGGTCAAGATGGTTAAATTGTAATTATTATTGCATACAAAGTTTTCAAAGTTTTGACAATAATGACTGAGGCATAAATTTTTAAAAACAAAAATAACAAGATCAATCAGCTGACATCCAAAAGTGGAATAGCTGGCAGGCAAATCCTTTATTACAATGTTTACTGTTAAGCCTTACATTTGTACAAACATACCAAGTTATTCCAGAATAAAACAAGTGCATTTAAAAAAGTTCACATACTCACACGCACTCATTTACAAAGTAACTCGTGAATCAAATAATACAGCAAGCGTTCAGTGAAATCAGATGCATAATTCACCCTCTTCATGGCCAACACTGCCGGCACTATGAATGAGATTTAAAGTTAATCCTTTCCATGATTCAGCTTGTTGAGTTTGAAAGAAAAAAGCATATTTAAAAGAATTCAAATTTTCTTTAAAAAATATATTAAAAAAAAGAATGAATTTTCTTTGGCAGATATCGTTGAGATCTTTTCAGCATAGGTTAAGAGACAACAGTTTATTTCTTTGAAAAAGATCACGATATCAAAGTACTTTTGAAAAAACTACAAGCTGATCTTGTAACAGCAGTCCTATTCCACCACTTTGAAAATGGTTATTTCAGAAACTCCATGCAGCTCTGATAAGGCAGAAAAGGAAAAGTCAACAGTGCAATAAAAAGGAACTGTTTGTGCAGATTGACAACGAAAACCAGACGCACCTCCCGTGACTGTTAATGTAGTCCCCTGACTACTGCCCGTTCCAACGACATTTGTTGCAGTACATCTATATGTCCCTGAATCCTCAGTGACAGTGTTCAGGATGGTTAAGGATGGTGTGTTTATAGTACCTCCTGAATACTTGGCAGAATTCCCTAGATTAAGAATGTTTGGTACACCATTTACAATTTTTTGCCAAACTACAATGGTATGTGGAGGATTGGAATTGATTGTACACTCAATCGTGATTCTGTTTCCATATAAGATGCTGTAGCTAGGAGAGAGGATATTGACAGAAGGGATACCTGTAATGGAATATTGTATATCAGTACTGAACACTAACTATAGGACAACTTCAGTTTACTGGCAACCTAAGATTTTCCTGAAACAGCAAATCAAATCAACTACTTTCAACATTTTACTGCTCTGACAAGCTAGTATTTGAAAATATTTGACTGAACAATTCTGTAAAAAATGTTTCTTTTCACAAGTTTGAAAAAATTCAACATCCAGACTATTGAAATGTTTATAAAGAAACTCTGTCCTTCAGTAACATCTTTGACAATGTTACACAACTTTATCAAAAATTATTTGTACCGGTATTTTTTTTTTCTAATAACCATTAATTATTCTCCCCAATTTCAATGTTTTTTATGTTGATTCCTTATCACTGCTTCATTTTTCAGACAGGAGACTTTAACTCTACAATGGAAACAATTAACATAAGTTTTAAGTAAAACATTTTCCTTACTTCCAGTAACATCAAAGAAAGCTGTCTGACTGCTGGATGTACCAGCAATGTTGGTGGCTGTACAGACATAATTCCCTTCATCACTCTGAGCAATATTTTGGATTATCAGTGAAGGACTGCTAACAGTGCTGCCGGAGTACTTCCCACTGTTACTAGCCACATCAATATTGGTGGTTTGTCCTCCAACAGTCTTGGTCCAAGTTACTGAGGTAGCTTGTGGTGTTCCAGTGATTGTACAACCAAGTGTTAGACTGTTTGATCCAATAACAGCATTGAAAGATGTTTGGGAAATAGTAACAGTTAAAAATCCTGAAATAAAAAAGAACCTTAGTGAACTACTCAGGATACCCTACTTGCACACATTTGCACTCGTTAGAAAAACTATACCCAAATACAAAATGCACTAAAAAAAAGTTTTCTTGCTACTAATTATTAACAAATTTTTGAATGATATCCATTAAAAAAATAAGTGCTACCCAGGCTAAAAAACCTAAATAATTAAATCTTTTAACTGACAAGGTTAATTCTTTAATTTAAACTAAGTCCCCTCTCAAATATGGGTCGCCCTTGATTAATTTCTGTTAAAATCAAACCCATCCAATTTTTTATTGCTACTAATCACTCTCCAAAGTTTGAATGCACTCCATAAAAAATAGAGACACTATCAGATCAACAGCCTAAATCATTAATTTTTCACTAAACCACCATTCCAAAAGGGTAGCTCATCCCCCTTACTATTTTCTGTGAAAATCAATCCAATCTGAGTTTTAATTGCTACTAACCATTCACTCAAGTTTGAAAGAAATTAGTGAAAATGTAAGTGCTATACAGGCATCAAGCCTAAAGCACTGATTATTTAATACTCCAAAAAAGTTATCTTCCCTTGACAGATTTCTGAAAATTAATCTCCTCCAAGACTTTGTAGGTTCTAACAATTTATCAAAGTTTGAAGGAAAATTGTGAAAAAAAAGGTTTTATCCAGAATACAAGTTATGAAGGATACATGGATTGGTGGCTGTACAGAATGGCCAAAATCATAACGTTACCACAACTTTGTTGCAAAGGACATAATAAATACATGCTTCATATGAATAATATTGCAACAAAATTATGCATCAACACTTTATAACAATACATCCTACTAAATATGGGAACAATTCGGTTATCTGTTTCAGGACAAACATAAACATACATACCAAAGATAATCATTTTGATGAAATTAAACTTATCTGTTATGTTTTCCTATCATAGAATATAACATAAGAAATATGATATACACAATCTACACGAGACCTACCCCCAGTGACTGTTAGACTGGTATCCTGACTGGAACCTGTTCCTACAATATTTGTGGCTGAGCATCGGTAACTTCCTGAATCAGTGGTAACTGTGTTTAGAATAGTGAGTGAAGGTGTGCTTTTAGACCCACCAGAATATTTAGCAGAATTTCCAAAGTTGATCGTAGATGTTATACCACTGTTTATTTTTTGCCAAGTTACGCTGTTATGAGCAGGACTAGCAGTGATAGAACACTCAATAGTTATACTGTCTCCATATAAAACACTGTATGTAGAAGACAGGATGCTTACAGTAGGTATACCTACAATTAAAATAACATCGATTACTACTTTCCTTTCCACAAGAAAATGGTGTAACCAAAATGTCCTATTTTTAAGCTACTAAACTAGTCCATCACTAAAATTATTCCATTAAATGTAAGGAGTTTATAATAAAGAACTGTTGATTATCATTTGTTTTTTTGGTTTTTTGCTTACAAGACTTCTTTGAAAAGAAAATGCTTTACTTACTGCCAGTCACATCAAAGAAAGCTGCCTGACTGTTGGATGTACCAGCAATGTTGGTGGCTGTACAGATATAATTCCCTTCATCACTCTGAGCAATATTTTGGATTATCAGTGAAGGACTGCTAACAGTGCTGCCTGAGTACTTTCCACTGTTACTAGCCACATCAATATCGGTTGTTTGTCCTCCAACAGTCTTGGTCCAAGTTACTGAGGTAGCTTGTGGTGTCCCAGAGATTGTACAACCAAGTGTAAGACTGTTTGTTCCAATGACAGAGATGAAAGATGTTTTTGAAACAGTAACAGTTAAAAGTCCTGAAATAAAATAAGGGTAACAACCATTTTACTGAAAACTAATCTAATTCATGATCATGTCCAAAATAGATATTACACCACTGGAGCACCTGGTACGGCAATGGTCCTGACCTGGACAGGCATTTCAAATGAAATGGTGGGTTAAATCTAGGTTTTACAGTTTGCTAAACCTCCCACTTCCATTGGGGCATGAATATACCAGTGGTGATTAAATAGCATTTACATGCTGTTGTTATGATCGGTAAATCAGCGGTCATATCAGCACAAAGAACAATTTTCAAAAAAAAAAATATCATTACTCATTGTTTTAGAAGACACTGAGTATTTTTCAGCCAAGGACTGATATCTAAAACTAATTTGGTAAGAATTCCTTTAAGATGCATTTCCTCATAGCCCTGATTCAGGAGTCTGTTAAGCAGATATTTATGGTGTTCAAGGAAATCAGAGTAGTTAGCGAAACCTTAGTGAGCATACTCAGGATACGCCAATTGCATGCATTTGCACTCTTCAGAAAAACTTCAGTCTCTATGAAATCAACCCCATCCAAGTTTTTATTGCTACTAATCATTTACCAATTTTTGAATGATATCTGTTAAAAAATAAGTACTTTCCAGGCTACCAACCTAAATCATTAACTCTTTTAACTGACAAGCTTAAATCTTTAATTTTTAACTAAGTACCTCTCCGCAAAAAGGGGTCGCCCTTGACTGATTTCTGTTAAATGAACTCCATCAAAAATAGAGGCATTATCAGGGCAATAAGCCTAAATCATTGATTTTTCACCTTACTCCTTGCAAAAAAAGAATCCCCATCCCATCCTCCTTACCATTTTCTGTGAAAATCAATCCCATCTGAATTTTAATTGCTACTAATCATTCACTCAAGTTTGAAGAAAATCATTGAAAAAAATGTAAGTGCTATATAGGTATCAAGCCTAACGACTTTTTACTAAGTCCCTTTCCAAAAAAGTTGTCTCCCCTTGACAGATTCCTGTGAAAATTAATCCCATCCAAGACTTTACAGGTTCTAACAATTTATCAAAGTTTGAAGGAAAATGGTGAAAAATAGTGGTTTTATCCAGGAAACAAGTTGTGAAGGACACATGGATTGATGGTTGGACAAAATGGCCAAAATCATAATTTACCCACAACTTTGTTGCAAAGGACATAATAAATACATGCTTAATATAAATAATCATGCAACAAAACTGCACATGAAAACTTTATAATAATACATCCTATTAAATATGGAAACAATTCAGTAATCTGTTTCAGGACAAACATATACATACATACCAAAGATAATTTATTTGATGAAACTAAACTTACCTGTTAAGTTTTCCTATCATAAGAATATATTATAAGAAATACGATATACACAATTTACACGAGACCTACCCCCAGTGACTGTTAGACTGGTATCCTGACTGGAGCCTGTACCTACGACATTTGTGGCTGAGCATCGGTAACTTCCTGAATCAGTGGTAACTGTGTTTAGAATAGTGAGTGATGGGGTACTGACTGATCCACCAGAATATTTAGCAGAATTTCCAAAGTTGATCGTAGATGTTATACCACTGTTTATTTTTTGCCAAGTTACGCTGGTATGAGTAGGATTAGCAGTGATAGAACACTCAATAGTTATACTGTCTCCATATAAAACACTGTATGTAGAAGACAGGATGCTTACAGTAGGTATACCTACAATTAAAATAACATCAATCACTACTTTCATTTCCACAAGAAAATGGTGTAATCAAAATGCCCTATTTTTAAGCTACTAAACTAGTCCATCACTAAAATTATTCCAATAAATGTATTAACTTTATAATTAAGAAATAATTTGTGGAGGGGTTAGATTTGTACTGATTTTAACATGGGTATGGCATTTATATTTGATTATTCAACACTGAGCGACAGCAAGGTGTTAAAATGAGAATATAAATGCCAAACCCATATTAGAATGAGTACAAGTCTAAAGATTTGTACTCATTTTAACATGGGTACGGCATTTATATTCGATCATTTAACACCGAGCGATGGCTGAGTGTTGAATAATCGAATATAAATGCCAAACCCATGTTTAAATGAGTACAAATCTACCCCCAGAAAGAATTATTTCTTTTCCAATATGACAAATACGGTAATTTTTGTGACTAAAATTTCCCTAGGCGCAGCCAAAATAACAGCTGTTCCATTTAACCTCCCCTGTATGGAAGTTGGATTAAATTTGTATATTTATGTCATCGTATGTGTTAAATGTGTGCATTTATATAATTCATTTCAATTAGATAAATGTTTTTAAATGAGTGTTTTGTCTGAAAGCGACAGCGAAAGAAAAGAGACAGTGTGCAGGTGTTAAAGGTGGGGTTGCACCGACGTATACTGTTTGATGATATGAAGACGTCATATTAGAATAAAGAATTGTTGATGACAGTTTGTTTTTTTTTTGTTTTTTGCTTATAAGTTCTTTGAAAAGAACATGTATCACTTACTGCCAGTCACATCAAAGAAAGCTGCCTGACTGCTGGATGTTCCAATTACGTTAGTAGCTGTACACACATAATTCCCTTCATCACTCTGAGCAATGCTTTGGATTATCAGTGAAGGACTGCTAACAGTGCTGCCTGAGTACTTTCCACTGTTGCTAGCCACATCAATATCAGTTGTTTGTCCTCCAACAGTCTTGGTCCAAGTTACTGAGGTAGCTTGTGGTGTTCCAGTGATTGTACAACCAAGTGTTTGACTGTTTGATCCAATAACAGCATTGAAAGATGTGCTTTGGATGGTCACAGTTAATAAATCTGAAGTATATGTAACATATAACTGCCTCAAATGCTTGAATCCCAGTTTTGGAAAAGTATCGAAAGGTCATAAGAGCACAGAGGCAGTTATATATATTATTTAAGATAGATCAGTTCTACAAAAAACTAAGTCATCACAAAGGTTGTTATTCATTACTTGATGGTGACATTGTTACTAATTCTAAACATTATGGACAACTTATATCTCAATACAACCATTTGATACCACCAAAGTGGACAGATGTCTCAGGTATAGTTTTTTATTTGCATATATGGAACTGCAAGGAAGTGATGTTACATTGAAGTTGATTTCAATCTCGATAGACTGTGACTGTGGGGGCATATGGATGAAAGAAATATGGTATTGTGAAGTAGTGATGCTAATTCGACTACATATTTAATGTGACTGACCTAGCATAAGTGGTTCTGACACATAAAATGACCTTATCAGAAGACTTAAGTGCGGAGACATACATATGAAATGGATAAAGAATTGAGATACAGTGATGATTATGTAACTCTATACCAAATATGATTGATCTAGCAAAAGTAGTTTATATTTAACTGATCTAACCAGAAACTTAACATGAATATCTTAACATGGACACCAACATAATACCTTAGTCTGGCCTTTTAAGTCATTAAGCAGGTGAGACAAAAACTGATAAAGGGGCAGATCTTTAGAAAGTGAAAGAAAATCTGCTAGAATTGAACTCCATCTTTAACTTACAAGTTTAACCATACAATTCTTACTGTTTATCTGAATGATTATTATGTATCTGAAAGATATGTAATTAAAAGTACATAAACTTTAAGTAACTTAATATACCTACCTTGAAGACTGTAACCAAATTCAGCATGCATGAATCTTTTGAGCTCAACAACTTATGGTATGTAAAACTGATATTCTACAGTTTCACAAAAACATGCAATAAGGATAATCCTGACAATTAGAACATTCCTTTGTGAGTACAAAATGACCAATTAATATGGATCACCAATTGATATCCAATTAATATGGATCACCAATTAGTGCTATAGTTTAAATAAACTAAACAAGTGTATATATTTTCACATATGAAACCTATCATATGTTCAATACCCTTATGTCATAAAAGGAGTTATTACTTTCTAAATAAACCTGAGGATCAGTAGAATGACTCATAATATTAGTGTAAGCAGGTGCAACCAGTTCTTCTGTCAATTAGATGCAACTTTCTCATAAAACTTGTTTAAACATTGAGCAGTTTAAGAATTATTGCATTTATCTCACTGAGTCTGCTAAAAATAGCATGAAATGGTCTATGTACTGCAAGTTTCAAGATGAATGTAACTTACAAAGTACAAATAAGTTTAAATATTTTCAGGCATGAGGATACACACAATTTGCCTTGAAGTTTAACCATGCCGAAGTCAGAAGCTACATTTCAAATATAAGGAGACAACTATTTGATTTTCAGGGGGCAGGACCTTGGAAGAATTTTTAATATACATTTTGACTCAGACCTTTTGATTATAGATATTTTGACCTTGGAAGATAAGATAAAAAAAAGTTTGAACCTTTCAATCCACTCCGATCCAAACAATACTTTGATTCAAAGAAATACCACTCGATATCTAATGTCTAATCCTTTTCACTTCATTTTAAATAAAATAATTGGTTTACATTTTTGAAAATTAATATCAAATGGTCATCCTCTAGAATGAAGCTTCAATGTTACTTTAAGGAGGTAGACCTAGGGTAAGGGACATAACTCTTAATATCAGTGATATGTATGTATCATATTGGATTTCGCCAAAGCCTTTTAGGCCAAACTTCCATTTGAAACAGAATGAAATCAGTCCAAGTTACTTTGATGCTTACATGAGATTGATGTAAAATGGTGAATACAAAAATTCCAATGATTCGTAAGAGTTATGTCTACCTCTTTAACTTGTCATTCTGTACCATCCTTTATTGGATCAAATGTTAGAGTCCTTGAGCCAATGAGGTTCAAAATTGGTATGATAGATCATAAACTGAAGCAGGACTGATAGATAAGCAAGTCATAAACCAGTATATATATGAAAAGCAAAACAAACACATAGATGACTATGTGTCCATTCAAAAGGATGCAAATAAATATTTATTGGTATATAAGTGTGGAACAAGAAAACAAAACATGTGAATAAATTATACAATACAAAACATACAAGGATACACACATAGGACAGAACACTGATACATAGTGGAAGTTGCAATACCAAATTTAATTAAAATATATCTAATTTATGGCATCAATAAATACACAAAACATTTCCACCATTGAGCCTGTTTGCATCCTTAGACTGGATCTCCAATAAGATATCTTATACTGGCTAGGTTATCAGCTGTTTTATAATATCCATTCAGCTTTCCACATAGCAGGTTGTTAGTAGTAACCAACATTAAGATGATGAAATCATCTTTTTTAAAGTAAAATCAAGTCTATATGATATCAAAATTTCTAAAATGGTAGCAGTGTAACAGAATTTTAGTTGTGGAGGCAGGTAGAAGGGTCAAAGGACACTCGGGTAAAAGGATTGGATGTTTATCATATAAATACAAGGAAGGCAGGATGTACAATTTTGATATACATTGCACCACAATAAAACACTGAAGAGTTGATCAAGTCGGTCCCAATGTTCCATATAATATCTATAGAAAGTAAATCATAGTCCACAAGACTTTATAAAATATCAAGCATGTACTTATATTTGCATGATTTTAGTGCAGTAAATGAAAGTGGCATGTTAAAAGAATGTTTTTTGATAGGGAAAAAAGCTCATACCATTTTTAAGGTAAGAAAAACCATGTTACCAAAGAATTCCTTAAAACATCATCAGAAAAAACTGCCTTTAAGGTCATAGGTGTTTTCAAAGTAAATTACAGAGATATGGTAGGAAACGTGTAAAGGACTGGATAAACAAAATTGTTTGTGCAGGTTTAGAACTGGAACCAAACAAACCTCCTGTGACAGTAAGGGTAGAATCCTGACTACTTCCTATTCCAACAACATTGGTTGCTGAGCATCTGTATTGCCCAGAATCGTCGGTAACTGTATTTAAGATAGTGAGAGATGGTGTACTAACAGTTGCTCCTGAATATTTTGATGTATTTCCTAAGTTGACTGGTTTAGGTTGCCCATTAACAATCTTATCCCAGGAAACAGTGGTATGAGCAGGATTAGCAGTGACAGTACATTCAATGGTTATTTTGTTTCCATACAAGACACTGTAGTTAGGAGACAGAATGTTGACAGTAGGGACGCCTATAAAATGAAAATATAGTTATGATAATCACAAACAAACATGCTGGTAAATCATAAAATGTACATGAATCATACCACAATTCCTGAAATTACGAAATGTTTCTTTTAAGTTTCATAATCCTAAATATGTCATAGATGCAAAATAAATGCACAAAAATTGAAAAGTACTAGTATGTTATTTTAAATTAAGCCCCATACAAAAAGTGGAATTGAAACAGGAACTTTTTTCATTTTGGTCTAGAATAAGAAGTCAGGAAAATTTCAAAATAAGAAATTTCAATATAAAAGTGAATGCAAACCACATATTAAGGAAGGGGCTTTGAAGATTTATGGCTTAACATTGTAAATGTTCTTTGTACAAATACAAATTATCCTCTGTTGACAAGAATTACAGAATTAATCTTAAGACTATCAAGCTTTCCAAAACAAGTTGGTTACCATCAACTTTAGAGAAATAACTTACTTCCAGTTACATCAAAAAATGCAGTCTGGCTTTTGGCTGTTCCAACAATATTTGTAGCTGTGCAGACATAATCTCCTTCATCATCCTGCTCTATATTTTGGATCGTCAGTGAAGGACTGCTAACAGTGCTGCCTGAGTACTTTCCACTGTTACTAGCCATATCAATTTCGGTTGTTTGTCCTCCAACGGTTTTGGTCCAAGTTACTGAGGTAGCTTGTGGTGTTCCAGACATGGAACAATCCATTGTTATACTACCAGTACCAATTACAGCATTGAAAGAGGTTTGTGGAATAGTTACGGTCAATAAGCCTAAAGAAAATTGCCTTTGATTGCTAAAATACCATAACTCAAGTCTTCAATTACAATCAGTATCTTTATATTATACCATCATAGACCATTTGGTTTTAGTTAAGAATAATAATATTTCAATAATGAAACATTTCTTTCAATGGAAGATTTTAAGAAAAAGAAGAAAAAAGTTAAAGTAACTTCAAAGAGAAATATGTACATTGTATAAGTAAACTTTTCCTACAAGGAAAACATTGAAGTTAACCATTGTAAAGGAATCTTTTTAATTACATCCAACTAAACATAATTATACAATACCAGAAAGCCTTGCCTGCAGTTTGATGGCCAGAAGAGCTCTCCAGTATGTAGCATCATTTGGGGAAAACATGATGGCTGGTGTGTCCAATGTGCAATGCCACAACATAGTTGATATGGACATATGCTTTACTTACACAGTAGTCCCTCCCTGTATAAAGGCCTCCCTTGTTGCCAAGGAAAAATGACCTTATAATGGAGGTGGCTTTTCGTGGGTATACGATCAGGGTCTTGCATATGATCAATGGAAAAATGCATGGGAGTTTGAATCATACTCTGTTCACAAGCAATGAATGACACAGTAAATATTTGAAATAAATCTATTTCTATGGACAGCTTCTAAGAAATCACTAAGCAATAATGAATATTACATGTAGCTCTAAATACTAAACAAAATGATAAAATTTGTTTCAAAAAAACAAATTTTATAGAAGCTATTAATGAACAGGTGATAATTATAAACTAGTGCAACTACAGTGTACTTTAACAAGCGACTTATGGAACAAACCTCCTGTGACAGTAAGGGTAGAATCCTGACTACTTCCTGTTCCAACAGCATTGGTTGCAGAGCATCGGTAACTTCCTGAGTCAGCAGTTACTGTGTTTAGAATGGTTAGAGAAGGGGTACTGACTGATCCACCAGAATATTTTGCTGTATTTCCCAGGTTGATTGTAGATGGTATACCATTGTTTATTTTTTGCCAAGTTACGCTGGTGTGAGCTGGATTAGCAGTGACAGTACACTCAATAGTGATCCTGTTTCCATACAAGACACTATAGCTAGGAGACAGGATATTGACAGAAGGGATACCTGTAGTAAATGGTTGATAGGTTCTTACATGAGTGAAGATTAAAGTAGGAGAAATTCCTTTCTTTTTCACGAGTGGAGCATAGCGGAATGAGTGAAAAGACCACAAATTCTCTAATGAATGAAAGATAACCTATTCTTTGATCTTCAACAAGAGTAAGTACCTGTACCTTCCATGAAAACATGTAAATTTTGTTCACTTCTCCTAGAGATCACTGGCATTTCTGGAAACATAGTATAAAGTGATGTTAATTTTCTCTTTTCCTTGTTTTTAATATGTCTATGAACATGCCACTTTTAAGACATTTCATTGGATAAGAGAATGAGTTAAGACAAGCATGTGCCTATCTTACAAGAGTGTCTTAACTTGCAAGGGACCATTTCCACAAGAATCAGTTTTCTGTGATTAAAATCTTCTTCAGATGCTTTGCAATTGATAAAATTTTGTCCTCTAAAAATTATGTTATTTTCTAATGTAGAATAATTGACATTGCTTCTGCAATCAAAGAATCGCTATTTTAAATTGATACTTATGGAACTGGAATTTCTTAATGAACTACACTTACTTCCTGTAACATCAAGGAATACAGACTGGCTATTAGAAGTACCAGCAATGTTAGTAGCTGTACAAACGTAATTTCCTTCATCACTCTGAGCAATGTTACGGATGGTCAGTGATGGAGTGTTTACAGTGCTTCCAGAGTATTTTCCACTGTTGCTGGCAACATTAATAGTGGTTGTTTGGCCTCCAACAGTCCTTGTCCATGCAACCGAAGTTGCTGTTGGCGACCCAGAGACTGTGCAACTTATTGTTAGACTACTGGCTCCAAGTACTGAGTTATAAGATGTCTGGGGAACGGTGACAGTCAATAAACCTACAAAATAATGCTCTCTACGATTTGTTTCTACTTCCCAATGTCTTGGAGAATCTTTTCACAGGATCACTACAATTATGTTAATGCAAGAAAATATCTATATTTTTTTTCTGATCTTTAATGGTATTTAAAGTAATCTTTTCAACCTATCTTCAAGATCAAAATAATTATCATAATTATTATTCTAATTCCTATCCTTAAAATAAAGTGGCCATCCTCTAAACAAAAACAGTGAACTATTGTTTAAAGTGACTAACCTCCTTGAACATTCAGTGTTGTTGGACTACTCTGACCAGTTCCAACACTATTGGTAGCAAAACATCTGTACTGCCCTTGGTCATTCGTACGAACAAAGTTGATTGTCAGTGAGGGCGTGCTTGCTGAGCTACCAGAGTATCCTGAGGACCCAGTATTGATTCGCTGTCCATCCTTTTCCCAGTAGACACTGGTCTGAGTTGGTTTGGCATCGACAGTACAGACCAGGGTGATAGGATTGCCATACTGGGCTGTGTATGTCGGCTGTGGAATGTTTACAGTAGGGGAAGCTTTAAAAAAGAAAATATTAATAAGCAAACCTTAATCCATTTAACCTAATAACAGGTTTGACACTTTAAAACGTAAGGTTAAACTACATTGTTTCAAAATAATTTTCAAATAGAACTTATAGAGAGTATACTTACATTGTGTGTTGAAGGTGATAGGTTGGGTAGTAACAGTTCTGGATCCATCAGTGGCACGACAGGTGTACTGACCCTCATCATTAGCTTGAATGTTACTGATAGTCAGAGATGGGTTGTTGACATTGCCATTAGAGAGGCGATTGTTGCTGTTAATATTAAGCTGAACACTATTTTTCAGCCAAATTACAGATGTTGCTTGTCCAGTGACTACACATTGAAGGGTGATACTGCTTCCAATATTGCCAGTATACTGTAGTTGAGGAGCATTTATTGCTAAGGCAACTGAAACAAAAAAATTAAAACATGAAGCTGCATGCATTGTTGTGTGCTAGGTATATCCCTACTAATTCCAATAAAACAGGAAGTTAATATATTACAGCAGCCAAAATTTCTTGCACAATGTGCCCAATCTATATATAGCCAGATACTTCTTGTGAAATCAATCTGTCCAAGATTTTTTGTAACAATTTCCTCTTTCATTCTATAAGAGGAGAAATGGCAAAGTCCCACAAAATAGTAAGTTGATGAAAGACAGCAACTAAATTCTCCCCACCATATGATGCTACATACCAAATACTAAAGAAACTTCCAGTTCATCTTAAAGGAATGTGAGTGAAAAAGCCCTATAAAACTACAGAATTAATTTAACATACTGTGGCTGGACGGTCTATATGTGTTGTAGTAGGTAGTGAGATTTAAATAGGCACTTAATTGACTTGGCTAAAGAATTAATTCTTTAGCTGAATCAGTTTGTCGCTAGCTCATCACCAAGCGGTCTAGGGTTCCATCTTCAGTGATGGAGTATAATTTTGTGGGTCAAATCATGCTCTCCCATTACAATACCATTTGATGGTTTGCAATCAGTAAAATTACTTCTATCACCTTATTTCATGAAACATCATCTCCTGTTCATTTAAAAAGAAAAAAAATGAATGTTGAAATATTTGTTTACATAAATAAAATACCTTTTACTGTTATTTGAAGGCTGACAACTTCACTGAATTGAGTCTCAGGTTGGTCTACCTCACAATAAAGTATGGCCCCATTATCAGCCATAGTGGGAGTCCATGTTACCTCCTGTTTAAGAGTATAATACTTTGCACTATTCACTGTAACAAGCTGAGCAGTTTCCTGAACACCAGTTGTGATAGCAGTGTTTCCTAATCTAAGAGACATTGTTGGCTTTGGGGCACCTCCGTCGCTGGTACAAGTGTGAACTACTTGAGTGCCTTCTATAACCTCAGTTACTCCCGTTAGTGTTGGTAGATCAGGAGGAGCTAGAAAAAAATTAACAGTTTTATCAGTTTCTTTCAATCATATATTTTACATGTCATGTAAAGTAGTAATGCAAACTGAAGGCTTGATATCAGTGGAGCAACAGGATCTGGTATGTCTCATTTTATACAGTCACAAAATGTTTTGATACTGATAAGTTTTTTTATTTAAATCACAGTAACTGAACGATGACAAATCTTCAAAATCCAACTAAAAAGTTCTATAACTACAGAAATACATGTAAATGACCAACATCTCCTTATTGAACTGGGGCATGAAATTTGTTGTGGGATTAAACTAGTTTTATATAGCCTTAACCATCACCCTTTAATGTAAGTTTAAAAATGAACTGAAACAACAAACACACCATAAAATTCATTCAATAATACATCCAATTCTCTCCATGAAGTACTTCAACATAAAGCACAGACAAATGAGATAATCATTAATCATTTAAAGAATGCTTTCAGTTACTGAAAGCTAGCTCAAAACATATGAAAGAATGACAATACCATCAAAATTACCCCATTATAGATATATATACACTTCCTTAAAGTTTCAATTTAATTCATGCAAGCATTTTTTATTTATCGTGTGAAAACATGCATGATGGATGGACAGACAAGGGTAAAACAATTACACCCCCAACTTTCAGTAAATTTATTACCTTAACTCACATAAAATTTGTTGAATTGAAAAGGCAGTATGGTATGCAGGTCTACATTTGATAAAAATACACCTTAAAGTACAAATATGGTTTCAGATGTGATTGTATAAGGGCAATTTTAGAGAAATCTAGAAGTTAGTCAAACAGAATATGTTTATAATCCCATAACTAATACAAAACTTGCTGAATCAAAATGGTGGTGAAGTATTCATATTGCATGATCTACACTGAATTAAAATATATCTTACAAAATATAAAGGCAATTCAACAAGCCATTTCAAAGGAAATGGAAACACAAGGTTTCCTTTAATTTGGGAATGTGAAAGATAGCCTAACAACTCCTAAAAAGCAATATGCAAATCCACACTTTATTACCCTGCCAAGTATGGATGGAATGTGCTCAGATAAGTATATTAAAGAAAAACATGGGTTCACATAAGATTTCAAGAATAGGTCCAGGACTTTTTTCTAACTTAAAATCCAAGGTCCTCTCTGGGAAAAAGGCTAAAAAAATGTAAATGTATAAGATTGGAGATCTTAATTAAAAAGCATTCAAAGGTTCTAGGTCACAAACTGTACTTGACTAATTTGAACCCCTGAGAAATCTAGAAAAAAACCCATAACTGCTACAAAAACTGTCAAATCAAATTGGCAGGGTTATAAAGTATGCACTTAATTACAATATGTACATCTTTCAAGATATTGAAGCAATTCAATAGGAAGTTTTAAAGGAGACCAGGAGACCAGGGTGCATCAAAACCTTAACTACAAAGAACAAAAAAAACAACTCTTTCCGTAACTTTTTTCCAGAATAACTTTCAGTTTTGTCTATTTCAACACAAATTTTTTTTCAAATTTGTTAAAAAATGTAACTGGTCTTTTGCTAATGGTCACGTGCACAAGTGACTTGAAAGACAGGGAAGAAAACACACTGATATTTTTAGGCAGTTGGTACATTAGCCAATCAAGTTTATTACTTAAAATGGTCCAAATCCACTTGGCATAGCCAAATGTATCAATCATAAATGGTTAAACAAATCTAAAAAAAAGATTAAGATTAAAGAAAATCTACATTCATCTACAGTAAAGTAACTAAATGGGTATTGTCACCTGGGTTATAGAACATGGGACATAATTTAACATTGATTTCTTTCATTTGCAATATAAAATTTGTCAAATTTTTACGAGACCAACCAGAATTTTACTGGACATTGTCTTCGGTCTGTTGGACCCTGGTTTCTTGAAATAAAAATTGAAAATTATTCTCATAGCACTAGAATGATAACAAAATACATACAAATCAAGGAACATAGTAAGTTTGTTTTGTTTGTTTGTTGGGGTTTAACGTCCGAGCAGCAATATTTCAGCTATATTCAGACAATGAACATGAAATGGATGATAAAATGAACATGAAAATGAAAAAAAAAAGATGGGTTACAAGGATAATAGGGTCGACAAATTTTGATTGCCACTGGAAAAAGGGGGGGATGGGTAAGGTCGGGCAATTTAGCCTCCTGTGGCGGAGCGCAAAGGCTCCTACTCCTATCGAATACCACAGCAGGGTTCTTTAAAGTGCGAGGAACGTGGCATCTTTCCCAACACGGTGCACCACTATGGTTTGCGGTCAGGTTTTCCGTATTATAGCCTGACAACCCCAGCATGTAACACGCCAGGGGTACCCCATTCCACCACCTGGGGCACACATCCCAGTTGCTCTGTAGGCCACCAGCTAGATTTCTGAGCACTATTTAGTCGCCTTATAAAACAAGCTTAGCGCTGCTGCAGGCCTATTCTTTTAACACCCGGACCTGCACGGGGCAGGAACATAGTAAGAACATTGGTTCAATGCTTCCAAAAAATATTTGGGTTATTAAATGTAAGTCTTGGTAAGAATCAGGCAAAACAGAAAAAATCAGAAACACACTTGTAAAATGCCCACTAATCTGACTAATTTCACTCAAGATTTCTCTTTTTGAAATGACCAATATCTGATTGCTGCATAACTGGGTTTGTCCAGAACGTTTTCAATAGTTTGACAGAGTTATCTGCCCTTGAAATGTTTTCAATGAAATTATAACTCAATTTACCAAAATGATATGGAAAACACCATCTTTTTTTCCTTGATTCTCATGGTACAAATTGACAACTTTCACAACGATAGGTTTTCCATACCATGTTTCATCCACTTTCTGATTCTTAATGAGACAGACACTTAACTAAGATATGAAATCTTTCTTAGAATCACTTACCATACACTTGAATGAACTCTGTAACAGACAATGGATTCTGTAATACTCCATTATCTACAACACACTCAAATACAGCAAAATTTTGTGTCAGATCCACAACAAATGTATAGGTATTGCGTACTTGATTACTACCAAAAGACTCATATGTATCATCCAGGAGAGTGTTTCCCACATACCACTTGACTGAAGGTGAAGGACTACCTCCAGTTGATGTACACTCTAATGTTACAGTTTGTCCTTCAATATATTGTCGGGGAGCTACAATCTGTGGGGCACCAGGGAAGGCTGAAAACAGAAAAAGATTCTCCTGATAGTACCTCAATTTTCACCAATTAAACAACTTTAAATTTTCTTAACATTGCAAATTTTTTTTTCTTTAAATTTTCTATTATTTTCATTAAAAAAGTAAATATATGTGCATAAGCAAAGAATGATCTTTACTACAAGCCTAAAACAGAAATATAAGTCAAATTTTCTTTAGAAATCAGTGAACTCCAGATGTTAATGAGTTGAATTGAAAATTGTTTAAATTACAATCAAATATTTAAAATTAGTTAAAGGGTGTCATACCAAGTGATAAAATCACTTAACACTACCTTTCATCCAATAAAATTCATCTTTTAAGAGTATTCATTCAGCATATAATTGCTTATAGATCCAACAAAAAAGATCTGTCTTTAGGCAATAGGGTACCCTTTACCTTAGCTTGAGTTTACATAATAAAATATTATTCTAGACATTACAATGAATTACGGAGTTTATGAAGCATTTGTAGATCAAGTTAGGGAATATTATAGTTAAATCATGATAAAGTGTCACTTTGCTATTAAGAGTACATCATCTATATTGGACTAGAAAGTCAACCAAACCTAACCAAAATTTTTAGCATACAACCTAAACAATTTATGGAAGCCCAATGTTCAAGAGATATTTGAAGTTAACAAATGCAGATGATATGGGAAAGTGATATCTACCAAAACTCTTATAACAAATATACCTACTTTGACAAAATATAGGAATTACAAACACCAGCAATGACGACAGTACCCTCAGCATAATGGCCATCCTGTGAGTGGTGGCCTGGAAATGTTACTCTCAGTCTCTTCTAACAAACAGATGTTAATCCTGTACAGGGGGAAAGTAGCATTAGAATTAATAGAAAGTATCAAGACCACCACCTTTCTAAAGGTGTGTCGACATTTTGGATTTGTAAATATTCCAAGGAACACATAATAGCTATTTCTTTCTGTGTTCTCTATTGAAAGTCTGTACACTATCAAATGGGTTGTTCTACCATTATCCCTTATTCAAGCATTGCTAAAGGATGACTGGCACCTTATTTGCCTGACTTACAGCAGGGACTTGCATGGCAAGGACAAGTCACTCATAACATAGTATGTAATATGTACAAAAGTAATGGTGCACCCTAGTCTTTACCAATACGATGGATAAACTTAAAAAATATACTTTAATTATGATTTATATACACCACAAGAAAGTAGTGAAAATAGTGTCAACTTCTCCCTGTAAATTAGGCATTTAAAACACAATACCCAATAAAATTGAAATATTTTATCTTTTGGTTTGAAAAACATTAAGGCACTTTAAATAGTTAATTTGAGAATATATCAGAAGATGGAAATTTTGGTACTCCTTTTCAAGACAACAGCACATTCATATAGTCATTATCTTAGGTTTATTAGAATAGCTACTACCACTCAGCAGATCCTTCACTTTCATTGGATATCATCTTCATTTATGAATCTTTTTATTAAAAAAAAGACTTTTCTAAAGTCTAAAAATTAGCAGTAAAATAGGTTCTTTTATTTTCAATTATTAAAGATATGTGTTGAGATGCCAATCTGGTACATCATCCATCAAAATCAATCAAGTGGATTTTACAAACGCTATTTGCAAATTCTTCATAAGGAATGCCTAAAATGTGAGTTTTACGGTGTTAGTATGCTGTGAATGAGATCAGTTTTCAAGGGGTAGGGGTAATGTTTTTAACATTTTTTTTTCTTCAAAATTAGTTTTTCGTGGTTTATTTATATGGAAAATTAAATTATCTATGGAATGATACCAGATTAAATTATCTATGGAATGATACCAGATTTAATTATCTATGGAATGATACCAGATTTAATTATCTATGGAATGATACCAGATTAAATTATCTATGGAATGATACCAGATTAAATTATCTATGGAATGATACCAGATTAAATTATCTATGGAATGATACCAGATTTAATTATCTATGGAATGATACCAGATTTAATTATCTATGGAATGATACCAGATTAAATTATCTATGGAATGATACCAGATTAAATTATCTATGGAATGATACCAGATTAAATTATCTATGGAATGATACCAGATTTAATTATCTATGGAATGATACCAGATTTAATTATCTATGGAATGATACCAGATTTAATTATCTATGGAATGATACCAGATTTAATTATCTATGGAATGATACCAGATTTAATTATCTATGGAATGATACCAGATTAAATTATCTATGGAATGATACCAGATTTAATTATCTATGGAATGATACCAGATTTAATTATCTATGGAATGATACCAGATTTAATTATCTATGGAATGATACCAGATTTAATTATCTATGGAATGATACCAGATTTAATTATCTATGGAATGATACCAGATTAAATTATCTATGGAATGATACCAGATTTAATTATCTATGGAATGATACCAGATTTAATTATCTATGGAATGATACCAGATTTAATTATCTATGGAATGATACCAGATTAAATTATCTATGGAATGATACCAGATTTAATTATCTATGGAATGATACCAGATTTAATTATCTATGGAATGATACCAGATTTAATTATCTATGGAATGATACCAGATTTAATTATCTATGGAATGATACCAGATTAAATTATCTATGGAATGATACCAGATTAAATTATCTATGGAATGATACCAGATTAAATTATCTATGGAATGATACCAGATTTAATTATCTATGGAATGATACCAGATTAAATTATCTATGGAATGATACCAGATTTAATTATCTATGGAATGATACCAGATTTAATTATCTATGGAATGATACCAGATTTAATTATCTATGGAATGATACCAGATTAAATTATCTATGGAATGATACCAGATTAAATTATCTATGGAATGATACCAGATTTAATTATCTATGGAATGATACCAGATTAAATTATCTATGGAATGATACCAGATTAAATTATCTATGGAATGATACCAGATTTAATTATCTATGGAATGATACCAGATTTAATTATCTATGGAATGATACCAGATTTAATTATCTATGGAATGATACCAGATTTAATTATCTATGGAATGATACCAGATTTAATTATCTATGGAATGATACCAGATTTAATTATCTATGGAATGATACCAGATTTAATTATCTATGGAATGATACCAGATTTAATTATCTATGGAATGATACCAGATTAAATTATCTATGGAATGATACCAGATTTAATTATCTATGGAATGATACCAGATTTAATTATCTATGGAATGATACCAGATTTAATTATCTATGGAATGATACCAGATTTAATTATCTATGGAATGATACCAGATTTAATTATCTATGGAATGATACCAGATTAAATTATCTATGGAATGATACCAGATTAAATTATCTATGGAATGATACCAGATTTAATTATCTATGGAATGATACCAGATTTAATTATCTATGGAATGATACCAGATTTAATTATCTATGGAATGATACCAGATTAAATTATCTATGGAATGATACCAGATTTAATTATCTATGGAATGATACCAGATTTAATTATCTATGGAATGATACCAGATTTAATTATCTATGGAATGATACCAGATTTAATTATCTATGGAATGATACCAGATTAAATTATCTATGGAATGATACCAGATTAAATTATCTATGGAATGATACCAGATTTAATTATCTATGGAATGATACCAGATTAAATTATCTATGGAATGATACCAGATTTAATTATCTATGGAATGATACCAGATTTAATTATCTATGGAATGATACCAGATTAAATTATCTATGGAATGATACCAGATTTAATTATCTATGGAATGATACCAGATTAAATTATCTATGGAATGATACCAGATTAAATTATCTATGGAATGATACCAGATTTAATTATCTATGGAATGATACCAGATTTAATTATCTATGGAATGATACCAGATTTAATTATCTATGGAATGATACCAGATTAAATTATCTATGGAATGATACCAGATTTAATTATCTATGGAATGATACCAGATTTAATTATCTATGGAATGATACCAGATTTAATTATCTATGGAATGATACCAGATTAAATTATCTATGGAATGATACCAGATTTAATTATCTATGGAATGATACCAGATTTAATTATCTATGGAATGATACCAGATTTAATTATCTATGGAATGATACCAGATTAAATTATCTATGGAATGATACCAGATTAAATTATCTATGGAATGATACCAGATTTAATTATCTATGGAATGATACCAGATTAAATTATCTATGGAATGATACCAGATTTAATTATCTATGGAATGATACCAGATTAAATTATCTATGGAATGATACCAGATTTAATTATCTATGGAATGATACCAGATTTAATTATCTATGGAATGATACCAGATTTAATTATCTATGGAATGATACCAGATTTAATTATCTATGGAATGATACCAGATTTAATTATCTATGGAATGATACCAGATTAAATTATCTATGGAATGATACCAGATTTAATTATCTATGGAATGATACCAGATTAAATTATCTATGGAATGATACCAGATTTAATTATCTATGGAATGATACCAGATTTAATTATCTATGGAATGATACCAGATTTAATTATCTATGGAATGATACCAGATTTAATTATCTATGGAATGATACCAGATTAAATTATCTATGGAATGATACCAGATTAAATTATCTATGGAATGATACCAGATTAAATTATCTATGGAATGATACCAGATTTCAGACGTTTTAGATGAGCAATAGCTTGTTAAGTAGAATTTATGTGACTTTTTACGGAAAAATCGAAAATACTGTTTTAATTTTTTTGTGTAAATTCTGACTATGAAAATTGCCAAAATTCATTAAAAGGACCCCAGAATTAGTAATTGTGATAATACTAAACACAAAATACCAACTAAGCTATTTTGTACCGAAACAAAAATACTCTAGGGGTTTTGACATGGAAAAATGTGTCAATTTAAGCGATTTTCCGGTGGGGTAGGGGTACATTTTTTTCCTTTTACCCCAAGTGTTGCTGAAACTTTATTGGTACCATTGTAAATCTGAGACATTGGGCTACATAATAATACCTAAATGTGTTTAGTTTGTTCACACATGCTGTCCCAGGAAGGCTTAGACGCTCAAACAATTGAGTCACAAAAATCTTGGCGTTTTAAAGGTGTGTCGACATTTTGGATTTGTAAATATTCCAAGGAACACATAATAGCTATTTCTTTCTGTGTTCTCTATTGAAAGTCTGTACACTATCAAATGGGTTGTTCTACCATTATCCCTTATTCAAGCATTGCTAAAGGATGACTGGCACCTTATTTGCCTGACTTACAGCAGGGACTTGCATGGCAAGGACAAGTCACTCATAACATAGTATGTAATATGTACAAAAGTAATGGTGCACCCTAGTCTTTACCAATACGATGGATAAACTTAAAAAATATACTTTAATTATGATTTATATACACCACAAGAAAGTAGTGAAAATAGTGTCAACTTCTCCCTGTAAATTAGGCATTTAAAACACAATACCCAATAAAATTGAAATATTTTATCTTTTGGTTTGAAAAACATTAAGGCACTTTAAATAGTTAATTTGAGAATATATCAGAAGATGGAAATTTTGGTACTCCTTTTCAAGACAACAGCACATTCATATAGTCATTATCTTAGGTTTATTAGAATAGCTACTACCACTCAGCAGATCCTTCACTTTCATTGGATATCATCTTCATTTATGAATCTTTTTATTAAAAAAAAGACTTTTCTAAAGTCTAAAAATTAGCAGTAAAATAGGTTCTTTTATTTTCAATTATTAAAGATATGTGTTGAGATGCCAATCTGGTACATCATCCATCAAAATCAATCAAGTGGATTTTACAAACGCTATTTGCAAATTCTTCATAAGGAATGCCTAAAATGTGAGTTTTACGGTGTTAGTATGCTGTGAATGAGATCAGTTTTCAAGGGGTAGGGGTAATGTTTTTAACATTTATTTTTTCTTCAAAATTAGTTTTTCATGGTTTATTTATATGGAAAATTAAATTATCTATGGAATGATACCAGATTAAATTATCTATGGAATGATACCAGATTTAATTATCTATGGAATGATACCAGATTTAATTATCTATGGAATGATACCAGATTAAATTATCTATGGAATGATACCAGATTAAATTATCTATGGAATGATACCAGATTAAATTATCTATGGAATGATACCAGATTTAATTATCTATGGAATGATACCAGATTAAATTATCTATGGAATGATACCAGATTTAATTATCTATGGAATGATACCAGATTTAATTATCTATGGAATGATACCAGATTAAATTATCTATGGAATGATACCAGATTTAATTATCTATGGAATGATACCAGATTAAATTATCTATGGAATGATACCAGATTTAATTATCTATGGAATGATACCAGATTAAATTATCTATGGAATGATACCAGATTTAATTATCTATGGAATGATACCAGATTTAATTATCTATGGAATGATACCAGATTTAATTATCTATGGAATGATACCAGATTTAATTATCTATGGAATGATACCAGATTAAATTATCTATGGAATGATACCAGATTAAATTATCTATGGAATGATACCAGATTAAATTATCTATGGAATGATACCAGATTTAATTATCTATGGAATGATACCAGATTAAATTATCTATGGAATGATACCAGATTTAATTATCTATGGAATGATACCAGATTAAATTATCTATGGAATGATACCAGATTTAATTATCTATGGAATGATACCAGATTAAATTATCTATGGAATGATACCAGATTTAATTATCTATGGAATGATACCAGATTAAATTATCTATGGAATGATACCAGATTTAATTATCTATGGAATGATACCAGATTTAATTATCTATGGAATGATACCAGATTAAATTATCTATGGAATGATACCAGATTTAATTATCTATGGAATGATACCAGATTAAATTATCTATGGAATGATACCAGATTTAATTATCTATGGAATGATACCAGATTTAATTATCTATGGAATGATACCAGATTTAATTATCTATGGAATGATACCAGATTAAATTATCTATGGAATGATACCAGATTAAATTATCTATGGAATGATACCAGATTTAATTATCTATGGAATGATACCAGATTAAATTATCTATGGAATGATACCAGATTTAATTATCTATGGAATGATACCAGATTTAATTATCTATGGAATGATACCAGATTTAATTATCTATGGAATGATACCAGATTTAATTATCTATGGAATGATACCAGATTTAATTATCTATGGAATGATACCAGATTTAATTATCTATGGAATGATACCAGATTTAATTATCTATGGAATGATACCAGATTTAATTATCTATGGAATGATACCAGATTTAATTATCTATGGAATGATACCAGATTTAATTATCTATGGAATGATACCAGATTTAATTATCTATGGAATGATACCAGATTAAATTATCTATGGAATGATACCAGATTTAATTATCTATGGAATGATACCAGATTTAATTATCTATGGAATGATACCAGATTAAATTATCTATGGAATGATACCAGATTAAATTATCTATGGAATGATACCAGATTTAATTATCTATGGAATGATACCAGATTAAATTATCTATGGAATGATACCAGATTTAATTATCTATGGAATGATACCAGATTTAATTATCTATGGAATGATACCAGATTAAATTATCTATGGAATGATACCAGATTTAATTATCTATGGAATGATACCAGATTTAATTATCTATGGAATGATACCAGATTAAATTATCTATGGAATGATACCAGATTTAATTATCTATGGAATGATACCAGATTAAATTATCTATGGAATGATACCAGATTTAATTATCTATGGAATGATACCAGATTAAATTATCTATGGAATGATACCAGATTAAATTATCTATGGAATGATACCAGATTTAATTATCTATGGAATGATACCAGATTTAATTATCTATGGAATGATACCAGATTAAATTATCTATGGAATGATACCAGATTTAATTATCTATGGAATGATACCAGATTTAATTATCTATGGAATGATACCAGATTAAATTATCTATGGAATGATACCAGATTTAATTATCTATGGAATGATACCAGATTTAATTATCTATGGAATGATACCAGATTAAATTATCTATGGAATGATACCAGATTTAATTATCTATGGAATGATACCAGATTAAATTATCTATGGAATGATACCAGATTAAATTATCTATGGAATGATACCAGATTTAATTATCTATGGAATGATACCAGATTAAATTATCTATGGAATGATACCAGATTAAATTATCTATGGAATGATACCAGATTTAATTATCTATGGAATGATACCAGATTTAATTATCTATGGAATGATACCAGATTTAATTATCTATGGAATGATACCAGATTTAATTATCTATGGAATGATACCAGATTTAATTATCTATGGAATGATACCAGATTTAATTATCTATGGAATGATACCAGATTTAATTATCTATGGAATGATACCAGATTAAATTATCTATGGAATGATACCAGATTAAATTATCTATGGAATGATACCAGATTTCAGACGTTTTAGATGAGCAATAGCTTGTTAAGTAGAATTTATGTGACTTTTTACGGAAAAATCGAAAATACTGTTTTAATTTTTTTGTGTAAATTCTGACTATGAAAATTGCCAAAATTCATTAAAAGGACCCCAGAATTAGTAATTGTGATAATACTAAACACAAAATACCAACTAAGCTATTTTGTACCGAAACAAAAATACTCTAGGGGTTTTGACATGGAAAAATGTGTCAATTTAAGCGATTTTCCGGTGGGGTAGGGGTACATTTTTTTCCTTTTACCCCAAGTGTTGCTGAAACTTTATTGGTACCATTGTAAATCTGAGACATTGGGCTACATAATAATACCTAAATGTGTTTAGTTTGTTCACACATGCTGTCCCTGGAAGGCTTAGACGCTCAAACAATTGAGTCACAAAAATCTTGGCGTTTTGACCCAGTGGGGTAAAATATAGGCTTATAGTGAAAAAGAATCCGAGAATATTCTTGTTTTGCGGCAAATTGATTCGGTAATGGGAGGTATAAAAGTACCTAAAATCACTATGAAGTTCATGAGTGGGGGTGCACGGTGGACCCTCCCAGCCCATGGACTACTGGGTGTCATCACACTCACACCAATGACCAGGGGTACATTGTCATTTCTTTTGGGTATTCAGATTCTTATTAATTTCTCCAATGACACTGTATTACTCCGTACGACACTAGTGAGCCAAAAATTACACCAATCAATGTGCCTCAATTTGTTTATTGAAAAAAGTGCGAAAAACAAAATATGCATTTTATTTACGTTTTAATAATACATTTTACTAAATTAAATTGCTGTATAACGCCGAAACAACGATATTGTCTTTAATACTTTTATGAGTTCATTGTAGTTCTTATCAAAATTTGAGAGAACAGAATACCGGATTCTCCTATATTTACAACACTAATTCTGTCTACTAATGACAGAAAAAAAAGCGCCATGATATTACACTTCAGGACGAAGTATCTGGTTGCATTACGCTACTGTAGTATTGGGGCTCTAGTAAAACCACCGAAAACCAAACACTCTACTTAATATGAGATTCTTGTGCCTTGCAAAATATAATTGCAGATTCAATTACAACACTGTAAACGTTCTATTTGGTGCCTCCAGTTTAATCTGATCCGTGTCAGACTTACACAAACCAAATTCTACGACGCCTCCGTTAAACCAACTGCATTCCTGGACGCCTTAAAAGTGTGAGAATTTAAATCAACGCGAAACCTTAAAATAATCGTATAAGGACATTTCCAAGGCTTACAGTTTTTTTAATCCAAGTTTTAATTCATTCACTGGTACATTTAAAGAAGTAACTGAAATACACAAAATACCAACCCTACTGGGCTGTAGGCTCAATACGATACTACATCACTTCTTCAAGTGGTGAAAAATAATCGACTTGATATACATTCCTGGTTGTATTTAGACGATTGAAAACAAAATCGGATATAATCCACATTACCGTACCATTTAATGTTAGTTCTGGTTTCATATTAGTCTTAATCTATTTTTCAGTCTAGTGTTATATTGTGTATTTTTTTTTTTTTTTTTTTTGGAAAAATAGACTAGCAATTCGATTTTAACTACTCGAACAGAATATATCGAAGAACAACTATAGTATGGACGAAACCACCCAAGCTAATGATGTAGTCCATGCAAGCGCCAATTCAAATTAATGGCATTGCTACTTAACACTCAATATTAACCATAGAAATAGACATAGAAGCCTTGAAAATCACGTCAAACAAGTTCATTGTATAAGTTCCATGTTTAAATCTCAGCACACAAAGCTTACAATGGTCTTCATGTATGAAGTACACCGTTTCCGTTTACAATTTTATATGTAGAAAATATAATGGAAACAGGGAACAGAGACACCAGTGAAAATAGAAAATGGCAGTATATAGAATACGTTTCGTTTTATTTTTCACTTGGGTTTACGAATTTAAAAAATCGGTTCAAAACATGGTGTTGTCCGTTTACTAATATGATGCTGAGCGGATTCGATAAAACCGAAAAGTTTCAATCTTAATTCAAACACTGGTATTACAACTGAGAAAATGCTTTAATAACATAACTTATCATTGTGTTCTTAAAAATATATTTTCATTTACCATTTTTCATCTTAAATGATTTTTTTTTTAATCAAATGAGCATATGATCTTTGTTAAATCAATTTATTAAACTAACAACCTGGTATACGACATTGAATATAAAAGCAATAATTTCCTAATAGTGTAACTATTTATAATTCCAATGATCGATATGGACTTACCGGTCGGTCCGATGTTTCTCGTTCCAGTGTCCACTCTACCTCTGGACACACCTCAACAATGTTACTTCTTAAAATAGTTACATAATCATACTCGGAGTCTCTCGGCCATACTTGTTGGACAACATTTTTTGAAACTTAAAGGTGTGTATTGATTCAAAACTTTGTTGATTGGCCAGGATCGATCCATATTTACTGACCAGTATAGTTTTAAAAACCTTGTATAAATAAAACCATAATGGAATGACTGGACCACCAAACCCCATTTAAATTGTAGAGATTGGTTGGTTACAAATTACGTGTGTAACAAGAAATGCTTTAGTAAATTGTATTCGCTAGTAAGTTTACTTTGTCAAGCATTGATTGTTTGTTCTTTTGCTTCCAAAGCATCAACACGGATCCAACTTCTTATATATTGTCAAATTATATAAAACAGAAGCTCTAAAAGATTATTTTATATTGAAAATTCCCCACGGAACAAGTATTAAAATCAGTTGTAGAGGAACTTATGTAATATTTCTTCCTTTGAAATGTTCTTGGGGATCTTATGTACCATGACATCAAGAAACTTTTAATGGTTGTTACAAGAGTGATGACAATGTTACATTTATTTGAATTCGTGTCAAAGGGGCGGACCAGCGTATGTCCCTTCTAAAATTTGATTTTTAAATGAAATGTTGATTTTAAAAGTTCTACCCCAAAATCCTTTCCAGCATTTTAATTCTATGCCTCCGAATCTGAAATCCTGGATCCACCCCTAGTATAGATGACTATTACTTAAGGAGGTAGATTTAAGGTAAGGGACATAACTCTTGAAATCAGTTATATGTTTGTATCATATTCAATTTCACCAAAGCATATCAAGCTTTAATTTGAAACAGAATGAAATCACTCTAAGTTGCTGACATAAGATTGGTGTAAAATGTTGAATACAAACTTCCAATGATTTGTATGAGTTGTGTCCCTTACGCTAGGTCTACCTCCTTGCTTTATTCTTTTGACCACGTTTCTGCAAGCAATGTCATGGTTTCGAACTTTCAACAATTTTATGAAATAGTTTTAGTTTAATGTCACCACCTGTTCCTTACTGAACATCAAGCGTAAACATGACTGGTAGCATTATGTAACTACTTGCTAAGTATATTTTTGACTGGATGATCTTTTGCAATATAATATGAAGGATGTATACTTTTCAACACCTTAGATATAAGATTATTGGCGAGAGTCAAAATACTAGCAAAAAATTCAAGAATAGAATAGTTCACAAACTAAGCGTATTTACGTTGTAACAAGGGAAAAATCAGAAAATCAGAATTAATAAATTGCCATTATAAAACGGGTAACCACTTAATGCTTATACAATTACCTGTGGTATGACTGCAATATTTTTATTGATATATTCTAGCAAAAATACTTATAAAAGAACTATATACAGTAGCCAAGCCCACTCTGTTGGTCATAACTGGACAACGCCTGGAAATGACAATCGGTCACATGTTCCTCGCCTACTCGGTTGGTTAAGACCTTGAACAATAATTTCCTATATTTATTTACACTACCAGAATTAATCATTAGTACAATGTTTTTATAAGGTAGAAATATTCATTATTCAAGTATAACAATAATCAGGTCCAAGGTCGTAGATATATACCCGTTCAGTACATTTAAACTAGCGAATTAGCCAGTATGTAACATTAAGAGGAAGTTCTTTATTACGTGATGGATCTTGGATATAGATGGATAAATGAAGACTGAGATATGGAAACAAATTCTATAAATATGATACAACACATAAAGCGCGCATATATTGGAACTTGTTCCTGCTTATATACCGAGGAGTTAACACCACGCACCGCACCGAGTTATTACACTTGATTAGTTTAAACATATTTTATTTGCGTAATTATGCAAACGGGATTAGACACAAGTTAGACAAACTTATTAAGTCTTCTCCCATATACAGTGTGTAACAATACATATTGAAAGCATGCAAAAACAATACAATAAATATATAAATATGAAAGTCCATTTCTGTCATCAAGACAAACATTACACTTGATTCGTGATGCAGAGTAGTTTAAGAAATCCAGACGAATTAGAAACTCTGGAGTCAAAATTACACAGAAAGGAATGGACTTAATTTGATACAAATGGAATCGGAAATACTAACAAGAAAGCACAAAAACTGCAATTAATGTAAGCTGAGCAATAGACAGGGTACATCAGTTCCTCTATCTGCAATTAAACTAGTATTGATTTGCAGATATCTAAGTTTAAATATTTCTATTCAATTTAAAATGAAAAAGGGCAACTGTGATTTGATTTCACTAAGTTAAAGTTTAGGTATTGTGTATGCAAATTAAGTATCACCAATTGATTCTATGAACAAAGCCTGTTACACAGCGTTCCCTACGTTCATTAATATGAAGTCAAAATAAAAAGGTTTACAGTTATACATCAAACATAGTACATCTATCATAGATCGTAAAAATAGCCACAAACCACGCTTTCAATTAATACAGTAGTCTTCATATCAAGAAAACGCATTTTTTTGCTACTGTTTAGAAAAGAACTAAAGCGACTATCGTTGCCTTTAATATACCTCCATGTTATAAACCAAAATCTCCAAAGATAAAAGGAATAACCTCAATTCAGACAACCTGTTAAAATTGTGAGATCACCAGTCCATCGGAGGCTCGATAGTTGTATACTTTATGCTTGAACATCTTTGTTACCTTTGAACCCATCGTATCCCTGTATGTTCTGCTCCTACGTTCAAGTTCATACTTTTCACGTGTCCATTTTTGTTTACGAGCATACTTTTTTTTAGATAAAACAATTCATTTTCGGTTTCAAAGATTAAATATCAGTAAATATGAACTGGTGGTTCTTAACTAATGGGCAGGTGCATATTTAACAGCTTAACACAGAGCAAATCAAATACTAAGACAATAATGAACACCCTTGATGATAAATGCGTTCAAGTAAAGTAAAGCAAATGTGACAAAATTAACAGTCTCACCCGTCCACTCGATTTGCGACAAGTTGTATGCACGGGAACAAAGATACATGTATTATACACAAATTGGGTAGGCATTCTATTTCTTGATTAAAGAGTGTGAAGTTGAATTTTCAGTAAATGAATGAAACTCCGAACACATGCCAATACCTTAATTTAAAGCAGAATATGTTGGTTGTACGAATTAAACTCAGTTCAAATGTACCTGCTACAGAATTTCAAAATTCGAAGATTGTCATAAAATATTCATGAATTCATTAATTAACTTCAGACCAGAAATCTAATACCTATCCGCTCTTGACCATTCCACTGCCTCGTACCTTCCCGCCGGTTTTCTGATTATAAGTACTGTAAGCAAGTGAGAAATTATCGCACGCTCGATTGAGCAATCAGGAGCACCTTAATTGGACCAATGAAAACGTTCATAGACAAAAAACAGGTTTTCTTAAATTGGAACGGACACTATTGGTGATACTCAAAATGTTCTAGTCGATAAACCCGTTTAGCTAGCTTGATAAAACTATTCACTTCTAACGTTACAGCCCAAGAACTTTTGACAAAACTTCATTAATTTATATCAATATTTTTTTTAATTCATTACTGTTTTAAATATCAACACTTCCAATTGTTTTCTCTTTTTGTTTGTCAATTTGTTGAAACTTCCAGCATCACTGGAATAGGGTCGAGAAGCCAAATACTAACTCATTATATCAATCGTCGCCATTGTTTTCATCTTTAAGTAACTTTACTGTGTAAAACCAAAAATCAGTCTTAAAGCTTTTTAAATTTTGAATTTCAAAAAAATATGTTTAGAAATATTTCCTAAAATGACGAAATGACCTTGGACCAGATAGTTTAATGGTTCAATTATAATCCACTGAACTCCAACTGCTATGAGGTGGAATATAATAGTTAACTGTATAAAGACCAGTAGTCCAGCCTCGTTAGAAGAAAACTTTGTGTCAAATATCCTTTTGTGTTAAGACGGACCTAAAGAAAAGATAACAATGTTACTAGTAAATTCACAGCATATTAAATCTCCAATTATGAGAATGCCCTAAGGTCGTTTCAGGTTCACTTTTCATTCGATTTGAACGACACGAGCTTTCTAATGTCTATGCCTTAATTTACGTGCAACGAATGCAAATCTCATATACTTCATAAACTAGAATAGCTCATTCTGTGCTTCAGTCCTGCTTCTGTACAAGTACCTTACAAAGTACTACTATTTATAGTTGGCTAAGCATTATCACATCTATATGGCTCCGAGGTAACTTTATGCTTTTGTCTGCCTGCCAAGCTGTGTAGGTTAAGATGACATTACACGACATTGCGCCAACTGTTTCAAATTATGATTCAAATTATACAGACGTGTACAGTACTTATCACCGACCTCGCTTTTCACGCAAAGTCTAAAGTCTACTACGGGGTCGCAGGCGCATTTTAAATAGACAGAAGTCCTGGAACAAAAGCATGTGTCCGGATTAGTTTATTCTTGAAGAAAACAAAGTTGATGGGGACAATATACATTATCATTTATTGTGGTCCAAATCCATCATACAACTTTATGCATTAGCGGACCAAGGAGAGGGGGTTCAGTGGTTGGAACATCCACTTTTATTTGATTTTCTAAAATTAATTTAGTGTATTTGTTATCTTGCTTGGAAGGTCTTTATATAATATACAAATGAAACTCCATGTATCACTATTTATTTTTGTGTTGAATATGAACAAATGTCACCGAAAAGGTATACTAAACAAACAAAATTTGTCGCTCAAAGGAATTGGGAGGCGTGTGTCCAACGAACGTCTACTGGACAAAAAAATCTAAAGCATAGCATTCCCTAGATGTGAGGATGTAAAATTATATCAAAAACTGGCCTGACTTTTGCTGTTTTAATTTTATCAATTCTGCAGAGAGTGTGGAAATGAACGAAGACGAGATAAAGTTTTGAGATGTTCCTTATTTATCAAAGGTAAACTCAATCCACATTGGCATGCTGGTCAGTAGAGGTACAGTAGCCACCTATACATAATAGGTGATTTAAACTGTTTAAACGAGTGGACCATATCAAGTGATAGTTTATTTTTGCACAAGCAATAGCCATGTCAGTTTTTAAAATAATTTACATAAACTAGGTTAACTTTTTCATACCTAGGGTATGCTATGCCTTAAAATTCTTATAGATACACAGGTTTGTCTGTAGTCAGAGAGAAATTTGTTGTGAAATTGAAGCTATATTTGTTGAAAGGCAATGATGAACCTTAAATCACCGAACACGAAATGGAGGTACACTGTTTTTTTTTTTATTTTATTTTATTCTAACGAATTCATACGAAATTTAGCACATATATCCGATACTCTCTGAAGTTGGTTTATTCCCCGAACACCTACTGAATTCAAACAACATGTCATTAATTTTATGGATTAAGAGGCCATCTAAAGGGACATACAATTAAAGTTACCTGTATTTTTTGTGAATTTATGTCAAATTCTACACATCTATATCTAACAGATGACAACAACAAAAATATAAAATATAAAAATATAAAATATACTTATATTATCATCAAAGATTAAAATTTAATTTATTGATGATAATATGGCTATATTTTTTAAATTTTACATTTGTTGTTTTCACCTATGAAATATATTTTTATTATAATTATAGAAGACTAAATGTAAGATTTCAATTTTATTTCATTAAATGTCATATGAAATATAAATAAGCATACAGCATAAAGTTATAACAATAAATGACATACAGACATACATTATCAGTACAACACTATTCCACTATTTTCAATTTCATGTTATCCAAATGTTATATGTAATTTAATATAAATATCAATATAAAACATGAATTTCCAACAAGTAACAACATAATTATTCTAAGCACATATCACAGTACAGCACTAATGTCACAAATGAAAACATGAATCACATTTTTTTAAGTTCTTAGAAATGTTCAAGCAAGGTGAAGAAGTTCGGAAGCAGAGTAAGCATACGTATCTAAGGTTTTCATATTTCAAAAGGCGGCCATTTTGAAATGGCTACAAAATAAGGGAAAAGGTCATAATATAGGACATTGCAATATCTTGCAAAAACTATTTGGCTTTTCACTTGAAAATTTAGTACAGTGACATAGCTTGGAATGATGAGCAATACCATACAAAAATGTCGGAAAAGATATGTGGTCTGATACCATGCCGACCGATTTTTTTCCCCGCCAAAATGTCAAAATGCTCTGATGTAGATAAAATTTGGTTTTTAGGGTGAAAATGATATGCTGATTATAAATTTCGAGGTTTCGTGACCATTCAATCCCTGTGGCAATGTTGAACAATTATCCCAACAAAACTTCAAAATGTTGCTATTTGGAATAATTGTGAAAACGTGCAGAGTCTGAAATGCACGGGAGGTGACTTGCCTCCAGTTTTGTGAAACGTAAACTTAAATTTATCAATACATTTACATTTTTATATGCCATGCATCAGAAATAATGTGAAGAAATTTAAACGATAGATGGGGCATAACATGACTTTGGGAGACTCCTAGTTTGTCACCAAGCTTTAACATAACATTATTTCTAAAATTGGTAGTTCATTCTCGACACCCTCTGTGTATTACCAAGAATACAGCGTCCTTCTTTTTGTTATGGGCTTCTCTCAATTCTTCTATTATCTACAACAATCAAAGCTGTTTGTATCATTTTTTTCTCAAAAGTATTAAAGTTCAAATTGTAATTAACGCTGTTATCAGCGGAATAATCTGACAAGTTCCATGGAAACTGAAATTGAACTGAAAAGTTGTGGACTAATAAATATAGATTAATCACTTAATAAGTCAAAGACAATGTTTTCCTGCATTTACACATTCTGAAGTTTTGATAAATACGCAGTTTGTGACGCAAAGGCGGACAGTCGGACAATATATGTTTCCTAAAACAGGGCTGAATACACGTGACTGAAAGGGAGTTCTCATATGATTTGATATACACTTCCTAACAGCCAGATTTCAATTACAAGCACAGCGATAACAGATAAAGGCTGATTATAGATCAAAAATATTTTATACAAATATAGTCTGATATGATTATTATGTCATTCGGAGGTACAGTTGGGTGAGTTTAAGAAATCAAACGAATATGCATTAATAGACTTGTAAGCTCTCGTCTCCATCAGTTTTGTCGGTAAATTACAATGTAAATTTTTTTATATGGAATTTACTAAGATGTACTACCTTCTATCATCTACGTAATATTTCCCACAATAAATAATAATATACTGCAAATTTCAAAGGCCCATGAGATAAAAGATTGAGATAAATATATTGGTTATTATAACTCGTTACTGTTACATCCAGTACTCCGACACCTGACCACTGCAGAATGAGAATGAACAGCTTTCTATTCCTCTCTCTTCTGGTGGCCGTTACCTACGGACAACAATGTGACCCAGCATCAAACTGCAGTCCTCCAGACTGTCGATGTTTCATCGATGCTAAGACCCCCGGTGGCTTGACTCCCGACCAAGTTCCACAGATGGTGGTAGTGACAATGGACTACTCTCTGAACTCTGAATACAAAGAGCTTTACGACCAACTATTCACTAACAACAACCCTAATGATTGCCCTGCTCTCGGGACATTCTTCCTTCAAGATCTTAATACGGACTACGACATCGTCAAGTCTTACTATGACAGAGGTTTTGAGATCGGGGTTAGCTCTCTTGATGGTACCATCCCAGGCGACGAGACAGGCTGGAAAAGCTTGATAAAGGGTAAGCACCTCAAAGTTTTTATACAGTTACATAATTTATCACGCCTTTTCTTTACGAGTGTTCCTTAAAATTTGTTAACACTGGCGTTACACTTTTTAAGTCCGAAGGTACCTTTTTTCATGAAAGTGTTAAGTTGTAAACCGTTACATACTACTACTTAATTACATCGTTGCCCATGTTTCTTTAAAAACAAATTTAATTCTTCTTTCTTATAAAGTCAAGGAAACTCACACGAATGAACAGTAATTGTATTTTCCATTAAAATCGTTTTAGATGTCAAGAGCAAGATAGTATCTTCCGGGGTTAAAGCCGAGGATATCCGTGGATATAGGGCACCGCAACTCAGTTTTGGAGGAAATTCTGAATTCATTGGTAGGTCTATGTGAATGAAATTCAATCATCACGTTCTTGTTGATTAAAACATGAGAAAAAAGTATACAGTCGATCTTCGAGGTACTCTTACATATAATAGTATTATTCTCGGATATTTTTGGAACATAGTGAAATAACTTATTTTCGACATTCTACGTTCAGAAAACATTAAAACAGTCTGAATTAATGTATATAGAAAAATTTCATCAATTTTCGTTCAGAAAAAAGGTAGGAATATTATCATCTAAACCATACCCAAAGCGTCCGTGTCGTGCACGTGATTCATAACAGACTACATTTGACGGACGGATGTTCAACTTGCAACTGAAAAAAAAAGTTTTATAAATCGAATTTCATTGTCATGTAGTCTTGTATCTGTAAGTAGCGGTCGAACTACTTCTGTCTACATGGCATAGTTAATGTGCATACCGTATGGAATAATTTTCCTTAATTAGTTTGCAGCTAAAATTACTAAGTACCTTTAACCTCAGAAAAAAAAACGAAATTGCAACTAAAGTTTTCTACGATAATACACTTGTGGAAAGAAAATACCTTTGTTCAAAAGTTGGTGAAAAAAGGGGGGTTGTTCCAGGCTATTATTGGTCAAACAAAAATACGAAGTTGACAATATTTTCAAACAAAAATGGAGTTCCAACTACCGAAAATCCCCTGGATCCACCTAGGAACTGTATATCACACCGTATTACTGACTTAATATTACATATAATGATCTTACAGTTGAGGAAACTATCCTTGCTTATGTTGATAATACTGAACTCCCTTCTATTTGCTATATTTACAAAAATCCAACCCGTAAATATGTCTGTAATTATAGTGAATTATGCATAGAAGAAAATATGCCAATATCTTGAAATTGAAGCAACTCAAAATATTCATGGTCCCAGTTCCCATGATATTACAGGTAATCTGAATGAGAGTTGAGTATGGTCCTCCAGCCACTATCAACTTGAATAAATGTCGTAATATCATCCAGGACTCACTCCATTCGTATTGTATAAAATAGATAAAACGTGAGAAACTAGACAAGAAATCATTAGATTCTTTCTTCAAAACAGTTCTGAAAATAGTTGACATCCGAATAAAACATTCTGTGGAACATTTTACTCATAATAAACAGCATCAAAACCGTATTTCCCGAATAAAATACAAATTGAAAGAACTTAGCGAGGAATTTGTTGTTCCTGCTGATAAAGCTGCAAATAATATTATTGTTATTTGTCCTAAATTTTATATTGAAATTCTCCAAAAAGAAATTATGAATTAACCAACATTTCATCTGACATAAATAAAATGTTCCGGTAAGGGCAAAATTTGGCCTCAAAATCAAAGTCAACCAACAGAAAATTTAATGATGTTTCTCCAACTCTTTAAATGTGTTCTATATTTGATACGATTGGTTTATGGTAATAATTTGAACATGTACGGTCATATATGCAGTTTAAACTTGGCTGAATTCGGAAAAAATTGCTAAAAAAGCTAGCATACACTAAGTTTTGTGCAGTTTTTCATTCTTTTTACAATGGGCACATGCGTGTTCATCCTCATGCTTCATATATATATTTTTTGTATGATTGTCAATTACAACTCATGTGAAATTATCTTGACTGAACATATGTGTGGCCACTTCGTTCCACACAAAAACCATCTTAAAAATTGCAGAAATGTTAAAAGTTAAAGGTTTATTTAATGCATATTGTTATTTCTGGAATAACGTCATAAATCTCGAAAACAGCTTGTATTCAAAGTTTGCGACCATTTTACTATACTACTACCAAGAAATCAGCTTAACTGAGCTTAGTAGCATGGAAGTTCTTACTATGTACTTGCTTCCCAAATTTCACAGATCACCTTATAAATATAGATTTATTTCCTCTTCAAGTAATTACTCTACAACTATTTTTTTATTTACTAGTGCGCTCAATACCATAAAAAAATCTTATTGTATTTTTTTTTGTAACAAAGCTTATGAAAATAGTGGAATTAACTATTTTGGGGTGTTAAAAAAACCCGCTTGAAGTGTCTGATATATTACGTGCCCATAAGGGATCTTTCGAATCTGTTCTAAGTTTTGATTTTTCAACTTTATACTCTACACTTCAACATAATCTCATGAAACAAAAATGCACATATCTTATCAAATGGTCATTTCTGGATGTGAATATATCTGCTCAAATTCTTTTATGTCATTTTTAGTAACGAAAAACATAAAAACTACGTTAATTGGACTTCTTTTGATATGCTTACAGTCCTTTTAGACAACATTTTCGTACGCTTCGGTGAAACCCTTTATCATCAAGTTATTGGAATTCTCACGAAAGCCTATTATGCATTACTTATTGCGGACCTCTTTCTGTATTGTTACGAATCGCAGTTTATGGCTAGAATAAATCAAGACTCTTCCAATTTTCCAAAAATTCGACAACGCCTTTAGATCTTTCGACGATATTTTGGCTCTAAACAACGACGACGTCAATAATTATACTACCGATATATACATCCTATAGAACTGTTTTTTGAATAAAGCAAATAATGATAATAATGTTCGTTTCTTGATCTTGGTATTCAAATCGATTACTAAAATTTACGATAAAAGTGATTATTTTTCATTCTCTATTGCTAACTATCCGTTTTAAGATGGAGACGTTCCCTTGTCATCATCATATAGTGTTTACATGTCACAATTGGTTCGATTTGCTAATATTTGTGACAATTAATGTTTCGGATTTAACGAAAGGATTTTTATATAACCGATAAATTACTATATCAAGGTTTTCGTTATCACAAGCTCGTAAAAGCATACACATTTTTTTTATCCGATACAAGGAACTCACTCTCAAATACAGATGTACTTGTAAATAATTAATGGGTATCTCTCATCCTTTGTTTTATGGTAATATTCTGCACAAAGCACAAAAAGCTTGATACTCATCAAATCAGTTAACTTAACCATTGAATAGGCTCATTCGGAAGGGATATAGTTATGATATTGTTGTCAAATCGTTTAGGATAGCATTCTTTGCTATAAACATTGATCCGCTCATAGGATCTTTACATAGAAATTGAAGCACCATATTGTAAAGCAGTTTTTGGCATGACATGGGTTGTTTCCTTATTGTTTGACTTACCGGTATGATATACCGTGATTCTCCACTCCTCAAGGAAAGAATTGGGATTGATTTTACATAGTTACGATAGGGACACAACTTTTTTGTATGTTTAAACTGGTCTGGAGCTGACATGCCTGTTAACTCCTAGTAGTCTTTAGTTTGTACATTTGTGTAATATATATTCAATTTCTTTATTTCCGTTGTAACAAGGGACTCAGACTTTAGGTGTGTTTAATTGTGTAATATTTTTTTCCACAGTGGCCAGATTTTAAAGGGGGGTTGTGATCACGCCAAAGTACTTTAAATCCCGCCGCATTTTTGTTTGCGCTTGTCCCAAGTCAGGAATTTTTGGCCTCTATATGTCTTGTTTTTTTTTCACCTTTACTTTATTTTTCATGTTGCTTGAGTATATAGGGGCAACTATTTCGCTGTACCTGTGCGTGGTATTAGGATTTCCTCGTCGCTCATTGATGACCAATGAGGCCTTGGACTGACATTTTCATCCCAATGGGGTTATTATATCTTATTTACATATTTACACCATACCTATTCTCGTTATATTGTATTTTTTTTTAAACCCAAAGGGTACGATATATCGCCATCCGCGAGTTGACATCGTATGACCGGTAAGATACAATTTTTATTATTTTACTCATACTTTTTGAATGAATCAAACATTATAACACAAAGTGTGGCTGATATAGAGGACTAAATGTATAAAATGATACAAGTCGGTGATACGGTGTGCATCTATATGTTCAATATATAGTAGATTCGCAGAATACTTCAGACTTTTGGACAATAAAAAGCGTGTCATGCCGTTTTACTCTCTAGATCTTTTTAAATAAACCAGCTGTCCTTTCATAACACACGTTTCAGTCAAATTAAAAAATGACTTGATTTGTCAGAATATACTATATACAACACCGTGTTATGGTTTGCCAGGTATTGGAGACAACGATTTAGTCTATGACGCCGGCTGTGTTACAACAACCTACGACTCTCCAAGTAATTACAAATGGCCATTCACTTACGATTACGCTGAAGGTACCACATGTAGCGGACAGAAAGAACCCGTCAACGAGAAATTCCTTGGTAAGATATAGCTATCGGTAGCGGATGGTAGTTAATACTTCTATGGGTTATTTTGTGTTACACTTCATGCTAGAAACCACTAATTCCACATCCCATAGGCTCCAATGCTAATTTAACAATATTCAATGGCTTCTCTGGACTATATCTTTACTTTAACCTATAGAAAACTATATATCAGGATGATTCTACATATATCAGCTCACAATCCTCAAAAGGACATATTGGGTTACACAAGATGGGGGTATATTTTCGGAAATCATCATGGAAATTATGCTTTACAGGAAGAGAAGAAAAATGCACTTATAAAATGTACAGAAATGTTTTTCCTTTCAGAAACAGTTTTTATTTTGGAAATAAAAGGAGAACTTTTTACTCGTCGCTATGAGGAACAGGAGACAATTTCTGGGTAGGACTATTGTTTACGTTCCATATGCTCATTGGGTGAATTGATGGTGTGTAACCTGTACCTTTCTCAAGCGCACAATAAAAGTGACGGAAACGATTAATGCTCAAACAGGAATAACTTGTAGAAAATGTCATGGCTTAAACACAACAAGAGGTTGAATAGCAAGATTAAGCCTAATTAATGTAATTGATATAATTTTATTTGCTGTAGGAAAGTGGCAAGTTTTGTTCCCAGATTTTAAGTTTGTCAACAACTCCAGATGTGAGGTTCCACAGGGCTGTGTTAATGTTGGTACCAAACAAGACGCATTTGATATCCTATATGAAAAGTGGGTATAGACATCAGTTAAGTAACTAATAGATACGTCCAGAGAGATGTTATTATGTAACTATTCTATCAATATGACAAGAAATGTTACAACCTTACAAACAATTGTTCCAACGAATATGATAAAAAATTACTGATGTAAATCCTAGATTTAATTTCAATTAGACTGAGGCACTGTGTTACTGTCTTAACCCAAATATATGCTGTTTAATTTGTAATATAATATTTGATGTAATATTTCAAAATGTTTAAAGTTGCCAATTTATAAAAACTAGTACTGTTGTGCTAGAAATTGACATTTCGATATTTACAATAATTACAAGCTTGGATAAGCAATCTTATTAAAATTATTCGATTTCGAATACACGTTTGTTTTCGTGGAAGATCCTTTAATATCTAGCACTTAGCCGAGTTATATTTCATTTACTTCTCAGGAAAAAACAATTAGAAGGCAGTCCCGGTGCTAAAGGGCGGCGATTTATAATAGTAAAAAAGTGAAGATTTTAATTGATAAACTGTAACTAATCAAACCTTTATTTTTTTTTAATCCTAGCTTTGTAACCCACTACGAAGGGAACCGCACACCTTACTTTGTCATAATCGATGCTGCATGGATGAAGACAGATTATAAACGTGAAGGAACTGTTGAGTTCATGGACTATGTCAGAGCAGCTTTCCCTGTAAGTAAAAAACAAAATCATTTGATCAAATCAGATTCAAGAAATCCTCTTTGTCTCTTCATGTAGCTGCTGTTGGTCTATTCTAATACTGAGATTGTTAAAAAAAAAAGAGTGATAGCTAAACATGAAAACTCAATGAATATATACCGAAACACTTAAAAATACCAAATAAATTTCCGAAGTATTTTTTTTTACTTATAAGCAAGAAGAAACAACTATCGTTGGTCTTATGTTTGCTAATACAAAAAAATCTGAAGACTAATCCACTCAAAACGGACCGTAATTTACTTGTAGGATACCTACGTTGTTACAGTATGGCAGGCACTCCAATGGGTACGAGAACCTACAGCTTTGGCCGACATCAATACCTTCAAACCATGGTCCTGCTGAATTCTGACTGATGACATTGTTGACATTATTGATACATCTATATACAATAAAATGTGATAAATGGGATAATTAGTGCTTGCAAATGTATTAATTATCTATAAACAGGTCATTTGTTACCACTTTTAAGGAACCACCTTTTTCTATACATGCTTAAAGAGATAGTACATAGAAGAATTACAATAATAAGTATTGTAGATGTTGAGGTGACAATATGTAACAAGAACAAACATAGAAATGATACAATGTATAAATAACTTATAACAATATCCTGGTTATACACTTGAACTCACCCTGTCATTTACAATACTTATAAATCTGCTAGGGTTTTTTTTCAATTCAGACTATTTTATGCATTTATTAGAGCATTCTATTTAATGTGTAACTAT
Source organism: Perna viridis (assembly GCA_037379345.1). NCBI lineage: Eukaryota > Metazoa > Mollusca > Bivalvia > Mytilida > Mytilidae > Perna > Perna viridis. Next base: position 9,076,223 of record CM074515.1, on the reverse strand, counting down.
TTATTGTCTTTACTATCCATGCACTCAGTTTGAATGAATTGGTTTTGCAGGGTATATTTTTTGTTTCTTTTTATCCAGTTATTATAGTAATATGTTTGAAAATTCCATATGAAAGAGAGTCCACACTCATTCAGCATATTTTTAATCATTAGAATTCAACACAGATTTGAAGACTGTCTGTGAGGACATAGCTTTTATCAATGCATTTCAAAATTTTAGACCCATTCTCGCTTTGTTGTCTAATCAGTTATCAGCAAAATTAACCAAAAATTAATTTGGGGTTGTTGGTTTAACTCAATGAATATGCTTACAAAATTTCAGTTGCAATTCAAATATTAATAGGTACTTTGCTTGTTTTACAGATTTCATGGACAACTAACACTTTATATTTTTATATATCTGAAAAAAAAAAGAAATACAATTAGTATTGATTTTAAGAATCAAATATGCATCAGATGAGTAAGTAAACCTGTTAGCACACATTTGATAGTTTATTGAACTTGTATTGCAACTGCAATTTTATACATAAGTGAATACTTGCCTTGATTGTGGTTTCATGAGTGCCTAAGCTCCTGGTATATGTCCAACTTTCTGCATAAAAATCCATGCATGAAAAGTAGTGACAGAAAATACTGCACAAACTAATTCAATGCAGAAATGCTGAAAATATTACCTTTTAAATGAACCTTCAAATCAGAACAAAAAGAAAGACTCAGTAATTCTAATTATTTATTACACACTTTTTCTCAACTATGTTTATAATAATAAATAACATCACACAATAACAATCACCTGTAAATAAGTATCATTACAGCTGTAAAATGGGAAGGTATAAACCAATCTTGGCAAAGCTGTTGTAAACACATGGGAAAACTATCTGATTTTTATTGAAAGGCAAGGGTAAATTAGTATGTTCTGTTCTGACCTTGTGCACTTACAACAGTACCAAAATCTGGTCTTGGAACTTTTATAATGTGTTCTTTTCCTGAACTTTTATATCTGATTTCCTCCATACCCTAAAAATGCAACAAAAATGATTCTTCACTTCAACAATTGTTATACACTGATCACACATTCATAGAAAAAAAAAAACTTTTATGTTTGAAAAGACAGCAAACTTACTTCATAGTCCAAGGAAATACAACTTTAAATAATCTGGTTTTAAAAAAATTGCTTTGTTTTCGAGTACCTGGTAATTCATTTCCTTATTAAGGAAAATCCTGGAATCAACAACACAATCTCAGATTGGGACAATACCTTAACCCAAAAACAATACGATCAAAAAGTTCAACAAAATAATATTGGTTTTAGACTTGCATACTACACAGAAAAAATTGCAACACGTTTTTCATATATTTAGGACTAACATGAAAACATATGAAAAACATATCTTTTCAATTAAAATATAAATATATGATACTCTGTCATTTTAATATTTATAAGTTAAAAAAATGTTTCCCAGATGATTTTAATCATTGAAGTCATGTTTCCATATGAAGTGGGGCAAAAGATTCAGTTAATGAGTTTTAATGGGCAAAAATCGATATAATTCACCACCAGGCCTTAAACATATGTTTCAAAATGTCTTGAAACATGAAAACATATGTTACAATTTTTCCTGTGTAAACCTTTATACAGTTGTAACATTTATTATGTAAACATATCAACACACATTGAACAATCCAGTAGCACCAAATACATTTCATTTATTTCTTAAGATATAAACACATGTGCTACAAACCAAATTGTTACTTGAGCTTTACAAAAGTATAGAGAATTGGTGAGAAATATTGTATAGGTTAAGCTTATAACACACACTGGTTACATCTAGAAAAGAAAGGGAATAATCAGATAGGTAGGCAATTTGATCAATATATTTAATTACATGGTAGACCTTACAGAAAAAAAAATTCTTCATGATTCCATTTAAAATGATTCACTTGTTCCTTAGTCATGAAGTTATTTGAAGCTGTAAATAAATAACATCCTAATAGCATAGTATTAGCCGAGAATATCTTCTGGGCATCCTATCAACACTAAAGTATAAAATACCATACTCCAAATAGAGAACCAGAAAATACACAACTTTGTGATGTTTTGTATACATCATAATTTATAGAAGTACAGTATTTCTGCTTCAACATGATTCCCAGTTGGACCTATACTAACAAATTCATTAATTTCAGTAGATTTTCAATTATTCATTTTAAGTACCAATCCATATAAAATTCAGGCAGTCTATAGTTGAGGTGATTCATTAGTCATAGCAATGCAAAACCCATTGAACAAACTATGTTTTTTTCTGTCTAAATATGATATAGGTTTACATAACAACAGTCCTTCCTACATTTAGATCTGTGTTTTTGAGAAACACACATTCATCTCCTACACAAGTCAACCAAATCAAGAACCATAACTCTTGTAACATGCCAATTTCACACACAATAATTTTATCTCACAAGTGAAATAACTTAATGACAGACTAACACTGGTAATGCAGTCAGAAACTGTTTCTCATTGAGAAATAAAAGATTGGTGGGTTTTTGACATGCATGAACCACCCCATCTGATTTTTTATAAAGACAGCTACTTAGATTGGAAAATATTTCAAAGTAAATAAACTGAGCTTAAAAGATTTCACTAGTACTTCATTTCAAGTAAGATAATTATAGGCCATTTCCTTATCCTTGCTAGTTCAAGCTTAAAATCATTCTTTGTTTAAGGTAAAGAAGGTTTCGGTAACTATAACATATACATGGTTTAACAAATCTCCATTTATTATATCTTTGTATACCCATATAATTTGAAAAGGATAATTAATAGGAAAGAGTGAATGACCAAAATGTGACCATCAGTGCCAAAGTAGACTTGATTTAACAAGTGTGCAAAACTTGTTCAATGAACAAGATAAATCTTACTGTGGTCTTGGCATGAGTGATTTTATCTTGGCTATTCACGATAACCAAATAATTATCCTAATTATTAATCAGATTTCTACAATTATTCTTCGTTATTTTCAATATAAGTTTCAAATTTTGTCAACGACAGATTTATATTCCTGTTGTGACGTTATGGCAGGAAAAAGCCCAAGAGTGAGATTACAGATTTATTCACAGTGTGAATAAATCGAAAATTTTTATGCTGAAAATATTCAGTAAATTACTGCTGTCTATATAATATTTTCAATACATTTCCTTAATATGTTTTCATCAGACACAGGAAATTAAATTGTGATCTTTATTTTGGAATTTCCTTAAACATTCCTGAAAAAAGTTAGTTGACTAGGTGAGGTTTTGAAAAACAGATATGAGAAAAATGTTTGAAGAAAAAAGTGTAAAATGTACATGGAGACTTATTTCATCAAAATTTAACAACATAATTAATCTATTTAAATAACTTATAACAATATCCTGGTTATACACTTGAACTCACCCTGTCATTTACAATACTTATAAATCTGCTAGGGTTTTTTTTCAATTCAGACTATTTTATGCATTTATTAGAGCATTCTATTTAATGTGTAACAATTTATTGTCTTTACTATCCATGCACTCAGTTTGAATGAATTGGTTTTGCAGGGTATATTTTTTGTTTCTTTTTATCCAGTTATTATAGTAATATGTTTGAAAATTCCATATGAAAGAGAGTCCATAATTAATCTATTTAATATTTCATTGTGTTAGCATTACTAAACTGTACGATTGAACATTACATTGTGTTAGCATTACTAAACTGTACGATTGAACATTACATTGTGTTAGCATTACTAAACTGTACGATTGAACATTAAATTGTGTTAGCATTACTAAACTGTACGATTGAACATTACATTGTGTATAGTATGACCACATTGTAAAACATCCACGGAACAACATTGACATATTCTATGCAAACTTTATATAAATCATACACAAAGGAATCATTTTATACCAGATTCAAGGTAGTAAAAAAAGGTGGCATTAAACACCATAACAAAAGTAGTTAGTAGTGATCATATAAACTGTCTCTCTTCCTGTTATTTGACTCTTCTCACTTCTAAGGTCCACCTAATTTTCTTAAGTTTCTGTGAACGTTTTTTTCATATTTTTAAGATTTTACAATAAATACTCCTAAGTTCTATATGTGAAAATCATTATTTGTGACTACTTTGTGATGAATAGAATTCCTCATGGATGTGACTATTGGCTACCATTACTTGAAAGAAAAATAAAGTAATTCATTACTATTCTTCTTCAGTAACATTAGTCAGACTGATTTTTGACATCATACACACCAAAATTTCTACACATTTACAGCACTTAGATCTACATTCTTCATGCAAAATACACCACATATAGAATTCTATACATCAGTACATTTCTATTAAACAAGGGAGGTAAATACTGGGCATTGAGAGAAGCTCAGATCTACAGAAATAGCATGTGTATGTACATGTAATGAAAATTTCTATATTAACTTTCAAAATGTAAATAAGAAACAGACGTTAACGACTAAAACACAGAATATTTAAATGGCTAAAATCAATACAAACACTATAATAAAAATAAACTGTAACAACTAGAACAAAGAAACGTTTCTGTCTTAAAACAAATTAACAGCAGTATTTCATGGTAATCTTAATTCTAACAGGAACGGTGAGCATCAGACCAAATATCTTCACAATATCAGATGTCAACTTTGTGGTTATTTCGTATCATGACTAAAACTGTATAGATGTACTTTGCTATAAAAAGAAGCTTTTTTACAGCAATTTATTTTCCCGTTGTTTCTTGCTCACAAAATGAGTGAAAATCAATTGTCTATGAGTTGCTTTATGATTTGCTACACAGAAATGAGCCATCGAACATTTCTATATGTAAACCTGTCATGCAACACAATTATTCAGTCACGATAAACCATTTAATTTAACTCATTTCAAAACAAAAATTCTACTAACCAACAATACTTGAGTTTAGAATAAAAAATGTAACATTTAGGCTAAAATTAAAACAAAAATATGACTATCAGAAGCAATATATCTTCAGAAGGTACAGTAAAAATATTTTTTTAGATTACCAGTATAACCAAGAATTTTTTATCATTTAATTTAATTTTAACCGGAAAATTGGTATGAAAGTTTCAACAAAAAAAAACCGTTAATGAAAAAGACTACAGTGAATTACAGCTTATTACAAATTATCACACATATAAGGCATTGCTTAATCATATTATGCAAACAAAAAGAAACTTGAGTTCATTTGAAAAATGTAGATACACAGCTAGATAAGCAAACAGTAATCTACACCTTCTAACTGAGTGTTTCTTATAGAGAATAACAAAAAAAAAACATTTCTGCTTATCGGTAGTTGGCATAACTGTTCCATTTCGAACTTTGAACTGTTGGTGCCATGGTAACAGGAACAATTTGTGGATGACTAACCACAATAGTCTGGGGATTGAGGAGTTGCTGACCAGTAGTAGATGGTTCTTCTTGAAGAACTTCTCTTGCCTGATGAACTCCATCAGGCTGCTGAAGCTGACTCAAGGTTGTCAATGGACCTGATACTGCTATTTGTATTGGTCCTCCTAGACCAGATGGTTGTACAAAGGCATGGGCTAGTGCCTGTCCTAGATGTCCTTGGGAAAGTGCATGGTTCAAATGTGAAAGGTCAATAGTTGACCCCTGATGAGTAAGTTGGACCATTGTAGGAGCTACTCTGGACTGATAATCATTGGTCTGCGGACGGTATTCAGCTTGTACAGTTTGAGTAAGTTCTGACATAGCTTGAGTTAGTAAGTCAGCTGCCTGCCCATCAGTTGGCACAGTAACAATAGAGTCAGCAGGTTCATATCGTACAATTTGTTGTACAGGTTCCTGGTTTGGTTGAACATCTGCTGCCATGTCTGTGGCTGAGTCTTGCTTTATTGTAATCGGTTTTGGGGGTAATGGAGGAACTTTCTCAGGATGCTTCTTCCTCTGATGCTGAGTAAGCTTAGCCTTACTAGCATACTGTTTATGACAGAATTCACATAAATGTGGCATGGTAGTGATACTACCTACAGTTTGTGAAAATGTTGGATTAGGTATTCCTGGAAGCTCTGTTAGTATGTTCTTTTTACGACTACTCATTGGAAGTTCTGCTCCAGGATGGTTTTTGAGTATATGAGTCTTTCTCTTAGAACTTGACTTATATACCTTGTCACAGTACTGACAGTAATAATCTTTTTGAGTTTTAAGGATGGGCAAATTTAGTTCAGGCACTGTCTCAAACTTAACATCAGGATGTCTCTTAGCTAAGTGGTTTACCAACATCCCTCGCCTTTTAAACCCTAGCATACAGGTGTGGCACTTGTAGATAAATCTATGGTAGTCTGTAGGTGCCACTTTAGGTACAAATTTCTTTGGAGATATTTTAGGATCCCCTCGTTTTAAGTTTTCTAATTCCCTTTCAGCAGAGTGCATCCTTCTAATGTGCTCTTTCAGCTTATCCTTACGTTTGAATTGTCGTCCACAGGTTTCACACATGAACTCACGATGATTTGAATGTTTTAGCATATGTAACTTTAGTTTGTCAGGACGTGGGAACACCTTCTCACAATGTGGACATGGAAATTCCTTGTTTGTATGAAATCCTCGTATATGTTTCCTCAGGTTGTAGAAGTCGTCAAATTCTCTGCCACACTGTGGACAGGTATAAATTCCATTATTGGCATGGACAGTCACATGTTCCCTCATAACAGCAGAATGATTGAATCCTTCCTTACATATAGGACATTCATAATACTTTTTGTCACTGTGAGTTTTCATGTGGCAAGACAATGCAGAATTGTTCATGAATCTTTTAAAACATACATTACATTGTAATGGCTTATTTTCTTCTGAGCCGTGACAGAGCATGTGGCGGTTCAGTTTTTCCCTTGAATGGAAAGCTTTCCAGCATTGAGTACATTTATGAGTCCTAGTGGCAGACAAAAAAGTCTTAGATTTACCATGCTCAGCTGCATGTTCAATCAATGCTCTTTGATCATTGAACTGAACATGGCAAACTGGGCATGCTAGCATACTGGGTTCCAAAGCATACATTTCTGTATTTTGCTGACTGGTTCCTGGTTGTTGGAAATCCCCATTTTCATTGACTTTGTAAGCAAACTTGTACACTTCATCAAAACCAACATCTTCAGCTGCATGTGTCAATGTGTGGAGATTTAACAGATTAGAGTTGTCAAATGTCAGATCACAATGTACACAGACCCACTCATTACCACCTGATTCTTTCCCTTTTTTCCTATACATAGACTGTATTGTCCTTCTGATAGCCTCAGAATCATGTCTTTTTTGATATTTCTTTAATGTCCTGGAAAATGAAAATGACTTATTTAAACAATGTAACTTATGACATATGGTAATATTTTTAACTCTTTTACCATTATGTTTTTTTTTTTATTATTTCAAAGGAATTCTGTGATTAAAGTGCAGGTATTTCATTATAATTAATTATTTGGTAGTAAAACACTGACATTGTCAGCGTCACACTGTTTTCAACTCAGGTTAAACCTAGAAATTAGATGATTAACCCACTTAACAGGTAATAAATACAGAAGAACAAATAATACATGCCTTCTGTGTTTAGACCAGATTTATTTCTTATTCATTTTTGGTCTCTTGATATAAACCAATATACTCAAGGAAAACTAGAAAACACTAGTAGCACCTGGTCAACTTTCAAGATATTTACTAGAAGTAGGACTTAATTTTTTGGGTTATCCTTTCATTAGATATGTGTAATATAATATGTTTCCAAATGTCTCTATTGTCTGTTAGCATTAAAAATGGAAATATTACTCTACAATTGGTTTTAGTTAATGTTAACCTACAATCATTTAAATATCTTTTCTTTAAAAATTCTATCTAAACCAAGAAAGGGGTTCTTAAGAATCATTATTCCATTACTTTTAATGATAAATAATTAAGTCATTGCATTTTGATAAGCAAATTATACAACAATGCAGTCCAAGTTACAAAATTTGTGTAGTCATTCTAAAAAATATGCTCCAAACTTTCATTCAAAAGCATACGACTTGGTAGCTTAAAGAGATAAAACTTAAATATTGTCAACTTAAAATTTGTAGGTATAATACAAATATGATGCTTCACTACTTAAACACTATTAAAATTGGTTATAACTTAATGAACATTCTGACTAATATTCATCATATTGGGGAACTTAAAAGTCTTCACTTTTTGAATGAACTAATTGTAGAAATCAAAATTAAAATGAGAACAAAATTTACAGTACCTATATATACATGTACATGTACTTACTTATTCAAGTATATACTGGTTGACTTTTTCTTCCACATGTAACCAGATGTATCAGAGAAATCCTACAACATATACTGAATGCTTAAAAATGATCAGTTCAGTGTATGAAATATTGTAAGTAACAACTACAGTATATTAACAATTATCTCCATTGACATTGTTTTGCCCTTGTTCCAAAAATGTTTCATGGAATTTCTTTCCGGACTGGCTACATATCTTTTCTAAAGGGATTTTTCTGCAGAAATTCAGGGTTTGACACCACTCATTATGTCAGTGTTACCTACTAAAAATGTAATAATTCATCCCCACAAAAGTCGATCAAAATAACCGAGAATAATGGGACAAAAAGATGTTTTAGAGTTTGATACAGACAAACTGAAGAAAGTGATTGCAGTATAGATAAAATGAATAGAGGTATAACAAAAGAAATTATTAATGGTTAATAATAACATTACAAGTTAACCTTATTTTTCTTTGGTTGAGGTTTATATTTCTTCTTAATAGCACTATAAGTAGACACTATATTTTCCGAGGATGATATACTTGTTGATGGAACAATCTGTGGTTCACTTGTACTGGTGGATGGTTGGGGAGCCCCAGGTTCATGGGTTATTAAATGTCTCTGGAGCGCTATAGAGGTTTTAAATCTCTTGGAACATTCATAGCACTGGTACTTGCATTCTTGTTCATCAAGGACTGAAAAAACAGGATTGGTACACAAACATGAAAAAAGAACATTCATAAAACTATATAATTAAACCATGATACATGACAAAAGCTGGTGTTTAATTTTTGTTGTTTTTCACTTTGAAATGATTGACATCTAACAGCTATCATGATGTATCAAAATGGCCAGTCTAAACAAGATGTATAATATTGGTCACTTCAAAAGTCACTGGATAAACAAACAGAATGAAATATTTAATCACTGGTTAAGCTTGTTAAAATAAATATTCTAATCAAATCAAAACACATATTGGTAAACTTATGATCTTTCATTAATTTATTTTTTTATGGGAAAGCCCACCTGTGCTATTTAATGCTGTGGGTGAGATAAGGAAATCTCACATAGCAAAAAATAAGAATTTTTGTTGTCTATTTAGTGAGAAATAAATATGAAACTTTACCATCAATGTCCTGCTGTGTAATCTCCAGAGTATGTAGTCCATATCTTCTGGAATAATGGGTGGCATACCATACCTTCAAGTAACATGGAAAACCTTTTAAAGGAGTCATTCACTTTTTCAACAAGAAATCATCTTTCATTGACTAAATCTTATTTGCATTACAAATATATTGGTCAATGCAGTTAAAACATGTTATAGATAAAAAAATGTTGTACTTGACTGACATTTTTTTATTACCATGATTAATTTGATAGCTATGTTATTAAAATATTAATATACTGCTCAGTCAAACAAGAATGTGGTTGACCTGTGTCTTAACATCAATTTTCAGATAACAGTTCATAGTTCAGACAATATACCTTTAGTTCAGCTCTGGATTCAATATTCTTTGTTACAGTGAAGTAAATATCAAATCCATGTTGATAAGCCACAATGTTCTGTTCAGCAAAGTTTTCAGCAGGTCTGACAAACATCATCCAATTACATTTGTTCTCATCATTGGTGTCAAAATATAGGACATCACCTTCCTGTCTTTCCAACTATATCAAACAGAAATTTGAATATTGGTATCAAGATCACTTACAAATAAAATGATTGAAAAATAATAAGTCAAGTCCAAATAAAGTCTGACCTATAAATAATTGCAACAGGAGATATTTTAACATAATTTGCTGGAATACTTTCTAAAAAAATCACAGAAAAAATACACAAAAATCAAACCAACGGAAATTTCAAAAGGTTTAATGGAACAAGGGAGGCAACTCTGTCTAAAAAAAAAATTTTTTTTCTTCAAATATTATCTTCCTCTGCTTTTTCTTTTTAAAAAAGATACAAAATTGAAGATTGTGACAAAGTGGCTTAATTTAAGATTTTTTACTCATGTCCTATTCCAATATCATATGGCAAAAGCAATGTTCTTGTAAACTAAAATAATCATTATCCCCAAAATATAAATTATACTGAAATATTCATCAGTATGTTATACGTGCAAAGAATATGATACTTTTTATCAGAGCTTAAAGTTTTCAATTTTCAATAAAATTTTAGCACGGCATGTAGTGAACATAACTTATGGCACCTTTGAAGTAACAATTAAGTAATACTCCAGCTAAGAATCATGCAATATGTGATGCATGATTGGAAAGCCTATATATTTTAATTTTTGATATTTTGTTTAAAATGGTATAGTAAACAGAAATTAACATTTAGCTTTCTATATAACCCTTGTTCTTAGGAGATAAAAATTATACAGAATGTACTGTAGAATTCAAAAATAAGACAGAAAACTGTGAATGACACAAAATACAACAGAAACTGTATGTGTTTTATCTCCAAAGAGCAGATTGGAATGAATATTTAAACATTTCATTACAGGCCCAAACGACAAATATATTAAAAAAAAATGTGTAGCCTTGTTTTGGGGTGTATCACATAATACAGAATTTGCATGATTCTTATGAAGACTACTACTTAAGCTACCGACCATTAGAAGAAATTTTGTAGATTGGATATCTTCTTTGTTCTGTACTAATTCTCCTATGAATGGTCCAAACTGGGTACCTTTAGGTATAACCCTCTTAGCAAACACTCCTACATTTGCCTCTGCTGAAATATATTATGTAAAAACAAATGTATTTAAACAATCACACTCAAACCATGTGATAGAAAATAATCACACGTCATTCCAAAATTACAACTTGTACATTTGATCAATGGAATAAAACAGTTCTGTAATTTATCACTCACAGTGTTTCTTCTTTCTAAATCAAGGTTATTTAAAATTCAAAGAGATCTAAACTTATGATTTTAATAAAAAGGATTAAATTATATCACATTGAAGTTGGAGCAACTGGTCTTTAAAATCTAATTTACTGTAAAATGATTAAATAAGCAGAATTTTTCTTTAATCAAAAGTCAAAAAACATATTTGAGTTAATCAAATCCAACAAATTCAAAAGCAGTAAGAAAAAGTGATGAATTGAAACCTTCTCTACCCCTTAATAAAAACTTAATGAAGTCCACTTACTATTGCAGAACTGGGAGTTGACATTTTGATATAGTCAACTTACCATCACCAAACGGCTAGATGAAATTTCATTACAGTCAACTTTCCATCACCAAACGGCTAGATGACATTTCATTACAGTCAACTTACCATCACCCAATGGCTAGATGACATTTCATTACAGTCAACTTACCATCACCCAATGGTTAGATGACATTTCATTACACTCAACTTACCATCACCCAATGGCTAGATGACATTTCATTACAGTCAACTTTCCATCACCCAACGGCTAGATGACATTTCATTACAGTCAACTTACCATCACCAAACGGCTAGATGACATTTCAATACAGTCAACTTACCATCTCCAAACGGCTAGATGACATTTCATTACAGTCAACTTACCATCTCCAAACGGCTAGATGACATTTCATTTATAGTCAACTTACTATAACAAAACTGGGAGTTGACATTTTGATATAGTCAACTTACCATCACCAAACGGCTAGATGACATTTCATTTATAGTCAACTTAATCATTTACAACTTTTGAGTTGACATGTTTCAATATAGTCAACTTACCATTACCAAACTGGGAGTTGAAATTTTTCTGTAGTCAACTTACCATCTCCAAACTGTGAGTTGACATCTTCTAGTCTAAATATCTGTAACATTGGTGGAAGACTTGCCCATGCTCTAGATAGGACCACTTTATCTGGGACTAAAGCTAGTTTATGGGTAGGACAGTCAACATCATAGGTTGTCATGCACTCTTCACACCCTTAAACACATTTATATAAAAATCTAACATTGGTGGAAGACTTGCCCATGCTCTAGATAGGACCACTTTATCTGGGACTAAAGCTAGTTTAAGGGTAGGACAGTCAACATCATAGGTTGTTATACACTCTTTAAACCCTTAAACACATTTTTTTTTATTTCTATTAATTCTTAACATTAAAACAAGTTGTATTCATCCTTATGTGTGCCAGTACACTACTGTGAACTAAAAGAAAATGAAAAAAAAATTACATAAGAACCCTATTATCTAATCCTCTCATTGTTGTATTTAAAAAAAATTAATTCCTCTTCAAAAGTGTTGAGTATACTTCTTGTTTTCACCAATTAACATACTTTAACACATACATGTACTTACAGATTTCATTAACATTGTAAGGTTTAGGGATGTACTTGGGTTTCTGGTAGGATGGTAGATCATTCTCCATTTCAGCTATTCTATTTGATTTTCTCACCTAAAAAAGTACACATGTAATAATGAACCTATTTAAATAAAAATGAATAAGAGTAAGCTCATGAATCATACACTGAAAAATAATTATCCTTCTTCATGCACATCTTCACTTTAGTTCAAAATTCAATTGATATAAAGATTAAACACTGTATATGTTCCAATGAAAGTCTATGGACCCTTAGCTCATGGACTTTCCATTTAACCTTATATAACATCCCTAAATATTAAAAGTTTGAAGAAGACATCTGCTGGACATAGTTAATTGCAAAGCAGTGAAAACATTATAGAATGTGCGTTTGAATTGGCTCTTGTCACCAGTGAGTTATAATGGATACTTACACTAATATTAATTATAGTGGGTATTGTCAGGTTAATGGTGAATTGGTCCTAGTTATCATTGAGTTATAATGGATACTTACACTGACATTAATAATAGTGGGCATTATCAGGTTACTGTTGAGTTCATTGTCAGATTACTGGCGAGTTTGTCCTTGTCATCAGTGAGTTATGATGGATACTTACACTGATATTAATAATAATGGGCATTATCAGATTACTGGCAAGTTTGTCCTTGTCATCAGTGAGTTATGATGGATACTTACACTGATATTAATAATAATGGGCATTATCAGATTACTGGCGAGTTTGTCCTTGTCATCAGTGAGTTATGATGGATACTTACACTGATATTAATAATAATGGGCATTATCAGATTACTGGCGAGTTTGTCCTTGTCATCAGTGAGTTATAATGGATACTTACACTGACATTAATAATAGTGGGCATTATCAGGTTACTGTTGAGTTCATTGTCAGATTACTGGCGAGTTTGTCCTTGTCATCAGTGAGTTATGATGGATACTTACACTGATATTAATAATAATGGGCATTATCAGATTACTGGCAAGTTTGTCCTTGTCATCAGTGAGTTATGATGGATACTTACACTGATATTAATAATAATGGGCATTATCAGATTACTGGCGAGTTTGTCCTTGTCATCAGTGAGTTATGATGGATACTTACACTGATATTAATAATAATGGGCATTATCAGATTACTGGCGAGTTTGTCCTTGTCATCAGTGAGTTATGATGGATACTTACACTGACATTAATAATAGTGGGCATTGTCAGGTTACTGGCGAGTTTGTCCTTGTCTTCAGTGAGTTATGATGGATACTTACACTGACATTAATAATAGTGGGCATTGTCAGGTTACTGGTGAGTTGGCCCTTGTCATCATCATCCAATGTGCTATCTAGACCCTCCACTGTTACCATACCACTCATATTAACTGATACAGAGGACTGAGTAGGACCTATAATAGAACCTATAGATGTAAAACTTAAGCCAGTGATTAAAAAAGTATGTTACATTTCAACCACTAGGTGCTGTTTCAATTTCTGCTAGAGTTTTCCTGCCATTTTACATTTTCCAAATTTTCTACAGATTTTATGCAAGAAAATGTTTCTCTTCTAGTATATTCTAAACTTAATAGTATAGAATATCCTCATTTTTTTGTTGAATCTTGCAAAATATCTCAAGCAGAGAAATAATTTAAACCACTCATTACAAAAGGAGGTACTATAATTCTCCACTTGATGGTAAATGGTAAATGTAAATAAACCATGATCAATTTAATCTATATTTGAAAAGATTTGGTCGAGCCATACTTTTTTATTATCCATACCCATAAATTAGATGGAAGGAACAAGGATTGTAAGGACTGATTCCTCCATATCTAAGATTTCATGAAAACAGAATAAAAATTACCAGGGTAGTTCAAACAAAAGCTTGGAAAGACTTTAGGTTGACTTGACAGATTCCTCATTCAAGAAAGATTTGTTGTTATTGATACTTCATAAGAAATAATGCTCTGAATGATTAACTCTGTAAACTGCATTTGACAAACCTTGTCCTTTCCATAAACTGTATCCATGTGTATAAGTTAATTTTCAAAAGAAATGAGGTGATGGAGTACAGTAGTTTCTCTCTTATGTGGCCATACATATGGCAATCCAAATCTGGCCACATAATACAGGTGGCCTCTCTAAAGAGGAAAAAGGGGCAATTTCAGCATTTCATTATATATGTTACATGTACATTGTTATGTACTTGTACACAAATTATACACAGTTTTATTTTATATTTGTTATGTATATGTAATATTATTTTTTTAAAGCAAAGTGGCAATTCATTATTAAGTATTTTTTTGTTTATACATCAGTTTTTGGACTGAAAGTTTGTTTTTTTTTTTCAGCAAGTCGTCAGCTCAAATTTATTGTCTACTACGGACATTTGTTTTGTAGACCATAGAACTTTCAAAACCCACTGATTTCCTGACCAGAGCTTAAGTAGTAAAATTATTTTATTACATTAATTCAATAATTTGGGGGAAAATCAATCAAACTGGTAATCAATTGACCAAGATCTGTGCTGCTATCAAATTTATGAAAGGTTTTGACTGTTATATAAAATCTATGCTAATCATAATTCACAACTTTAAAACCTTTAAACAAACTATAAAAGACACGTCATAACATTCTTTACTAGTAAAACTATCAAATCAAGCATTCCCACTTGGGTGCCCACACTTGACATGTTTACCATTTCATACAACTGATCTAAGGGCTTCATGGCAATTGAAACTCAATTGATTACTTTATTGAAAATATGCAGAGGAAAAACTTTCAAGTTGTTAATGCAATGGAAATATTGTTGCATAAGATGGGTGGCCGTTGGTCGGGGGGGGAGGGTGTTCAGAGAGGGACTACTGTAGGATACAAATTTCAAATGTTTGTTCATTATATAGAGATTTTTGAAAGTCTACAATGTACAACAACACTTTTTAAAACTTAAGTTAAATTCACCATTTGTAACAATATCCCCAGCCAATGAGCTGTCTGCAGAAGATTCCACTTCCCTGCTGTAGTGGGAGATCTGACTTGATGACAGCTGTGGATTATCAGTGGTTGAGTCCATTACCACAGCACCCCTTGATGTTCCAATCATTGTTGAATGTAAAACTGGTTCTGTATCTATACTGCTGTTTTCTTCCACCAAGTATGACCTCACTGAAATGGACATAAATACAGAACTGTGAGAAATGCATGATGAAACAAATGTACCTACAAAGTCTATGATTAATTAATTATGTTTAATGTCTTTTGGCAGTTTGGCAGATATTTCATATATTTCATGGCAAAAACAATTGGCTAATCAAACAGAAGCAACAAACGGCAGGCAGGAATGTCACCTCACTCAGACATATGATTCTTCACCAACCTGTTTTCACTCTATCCCGGGACTTCAGCAGAGAAGCAAGGACTATCATTTTTAATGTTCTTTTTGTGACTTAGCTAAGGATGGAGCTCTTATGGTGAGCATGTTACCCTGCTACTACTGAGGCAGTTACAAGGTTTATGAGAGTTTTCTTTATGTGTTCCTGTAATACTAATCTATGCGTGTTCATATGAAATTTACGTACAAATTTTGATCTAAGTCAATGCCCTAGAGCCATCAATTCTGTCTGATACACAGATAAGAATATCAGTTCCATTGGTAACATAGAGTGGAGTGTATTTAAGATATTTTCTAAAGTCTACATGTAAGAATATTTCACAAAATAATGAATCAAATGTAATATATTTTGAAAGAAATTTATGATAGAAGCCATATTTTTATACAGACAAAATGCTTAGTACAAGCAATAAAACATTAGAACAAGCCTATTTTCTATGAACAAAATCTTTAGTACAAGACTTGTCTAAAGACAAAATGCTTAAAACAAACCTTGATTTCTACCCAAAAAATCCTTAGTACAAGCCTTGTTTTTCTACTGACAAAATCCATGGTGAAGCCTTGCTTATCTACCAATAAAAGTCCTTTGTAATAGTACAAGTCTTGTTTTTCTACCAGCAAAATACTTTACCATGTTGTTGGTAGTCATCATTATCTTCCTGTGTAGTGTCAGGTTCCCCACTGACTGATTCCTCCACTTTAGAGACATTCCGAACCAATCTGCTGTGTAATGATTCACTGATAGAGCTGACTTGAGAGTCTGGTTCAGAATCCTGTCTATGTGATATCATAGACGGCTGCCCTGATGTAGATACTTCTCCATGGGTAGGATACATGGAGTAAGATCTCACACTTGATGCCTTAATATACAAGGCATAACATTCATTTGAGTGAATTGCATAAAAAGAACAAGATCTCATACAGTGGTACAAGACTAAGACAAGGAAATCATTATTTCATCAACAATTACAAAACTATTGATTTCAGGAAATTAATAAGAATTTTTCTTTAATTTGGAAAGGAACATAACTCTGCCAGAAATTATCTGACTGAAAGAACATCTGTAACTTATCATGGATGAGCAGATTAAGTATGAACCTAAGATCCTCTTCAACTTTGTCAATAGGAGACTAAAAATATAGAATGTCTTCCTAATAAAAAAAACTTACAGGAACAGGAGTAAGTAAAGCATGTGTTGGTTGTTGGTCATCATCCTGGTTTTGTAAGGCAAGAGCTGATTGGCTTACTCTAGTGTCAACAGGGGAGGTGACTCTCTGTACTGTTATCATACGATGATCACCCCCTTGAAATACTACTTGGTGGAGAGGGTAATTCTACAACATAAGATATCACAGCTTTAGTTTTATTTGGTAAATAACTAGAAAATATACTAGCATCCTTTTCAAATGATACACCCTCCCAAATATAAAAAATACATAGGAAAAAAGCATAATAGATTTAGAATATATTATGCTTTTTTCCTATGTATTTTTTTATATTTGGGAGGGTGTATCATTGAGAATTATTCTTTAGCATCTAGGGGAGAAATTATCTTTAGCATCAACTGAAGTAATGAACCAAAAATGAGATACTAACATTAAAACCATTCACCTACATAAATAATACTATTTATATTAAAACAGACAAGAATATTTTGTGAAAAGTAAATTTCATACGTTTTTTTTAAGGGGAGATTATTTGCAATGACCACACTGTACAATGGCAGAATTCTACTAATTCATCATTGAGTCTAATGCTGCTGACAAGAGGTTACTCCTTGAAAAAATGTGAATTACAGTATTAATAAGATTGGTAATTTTGTTTCAATTACTCGTATTAAATACAGAAAAAGGAATAAGCACTCTTTAACTTTTATTTCAATATGCTCAATATTTTTCTTAGTTATATGGTAAATGCCAAATTTTATTGTAATTTGCAATTCAGCATGTATATTCTACAAATTTGTAGTTGTACACAGTATACATATAACAAAAAGGTACTATCTTCCATATTTCCTTAAAAATGTTAAATTGAATTATCTTTTCAGCTTAATTCCATAGTACATACCGGTACATGATTCTTTGATAATAGTTAATAGTTTAATAGTAACACTTCAAAATTTTGATAGTCAAGCAAAACAGAAGCTGTAAAAATCATAAGCAAAAATCTATCAACTCCATAGGAATTTTTTAGAATAGAGTATTTTCGTCTTCAAAATATGCCAAACTGAAGAACATAAAGGATTTTTCAGTTTGCATTGTGTTTTCTTTTTAGAGTCTAAACAAATGCAGAACAATAAATTAAGAAAGGTTATCTTTGTACCAGTCACTGCGTGAACAATCAAATTTTGGTCTGGTCCTGCAAAAAAAAAAAACTGTCAAAACAGCTCATTTCCCTTTCCTTCCCTCAACAGTAATTAAGTGAATACCTGCTGTAAGGTGCTGCTATCTACAACCCCAGTAATCAGTTGACCACTATCTGGGCCAAGTCCCGAGTATGATATATTATCACTACCACTTGGTCTAAAATCATCACTTGGTGACATACGGCTATACGAGGACTGGGCTGCTTGGTAAATATTGGACTGAGATCCAGTTATCTGGTAAGATGCTTCAGAGAAGGACAAACCTCTAGAAAATGCCACAAATATTATGCACAAATTTTAAAATGTCAAAATGAACTAAGAAATACTTGGTAGAATAACAATAATAAGTACATGTAGTCCAATGAGTTTATTAAACCAGATTAATTACAGAAAAAAAACATTTACATTTAAATATCCTGAAAGCCAGGTCTGTACTAAAGATTTTTAAAAAATCAACTTTTACAGCATTTGAAGTGGTAGAGCTTACCACTCACAATACAAAAGAAAGTAACAAAAAATCGCTTATAGAACTTTTTTTAATTAAGAACACTATAATGTCGGTGTTCAATCACCATTAGTCTCTTTCTGTACAGTACTAAAACCCGTTATCACATGGAAAAAAAGCTTCTATTAAAAGATCACATTGTTTTTCGGCTGTATAAATTATTTATTTAAGTGGTTCAAGATCACCAACAGCAAATTTTCCAAACTCATAGAGCAGATCAGAGCAAGGAAAATATGACTTTTTTTTCCTGTTGTACAATGTATATCAATATCCAATAAAATGCTTCATCTTGCTCTGCTTGATATGACCACTGAGGTTGAACCCTGAATAGTTGGGGCAAGTATGGACACACTATTCAAACTTGATATAACTTAGATCTTTGATTGTAATTAGACAATATGATTTGACACAGGACAAGAATTGGACCTTTTTTGGTCCCTAATTCCTAAATGGTTCTAGTCACAACATCCAAAATCAATCTCATCCTTCCTTTGGGGCATAGTACTTTGTGGTAGAATTTTGAAGACATCCATTCCTTTTTCTTAAGTTATCATCCAAAAATCAGGAAACAATTGTTGTTTCTAGCCTTTGCAGCCCTCATTGGCTCAAGTCACGACACTAAGATCAATCACAGTCTCCTTTTTGAGATAAGGCACCTTGAAGTACATTTAAAAAGAGATTCCTTCACTTTTACTCAAGTTACTGTCTGGACATCAGGAAAACACTTGTTTCTAAACCCTAATTCCTATTTGTTTCAAACCATATCCTCCAAAAATTAATCCAAGCTTTCCTTCGATGGTATGACACTTGTGATAATATTTTAAAAAGATCCAATTAGATGTAGCCAATTTTTGTCAGGACTTCACAAAAATGCTTGTTTCTAGCCCTCACTCCCCAAAACCAATTCCAGCCTAACCAGTTACATTTGTGGTATACATGTAGAATATTGTGGAGCAATATCATAAACATCCATTAATCCTTTAGCCATCACAATTAATTGGCTATTTAAATCTCACCACCTACTACAATGCAGGTAGGCTGTCCTGCTATTGTAAATGAAGAAAAGACATTTCTAATGTTTTGGTACATGCAAAATGATAAAGAATTACAATGCTGAGAACAATTTACCCAACTTTTGCAATATCTTAGGATCAAATTGACTGGTCTTTCTAGGTGAAAAGTAATCTGTTTGATGTTTTTGCATTAAGTTAAAGATTTTTTTACAAATTTCTAGGAATCTTCCTTTACAATGGTCTAAAAAAGTTAACCTTGCACTGTCTGGTGGTTGAAAATCCTGTGGTATGAACTGTGAGCTATAAGACTGAACATTCTGTGTAGAAGATGATGGGAAGGTCAGCTGGGATGACGAATAAACGGCATTGGACTGATATGATGATCCTCTTGGTTGGTCATAACCTAAAGGATATGGTTCCTGTGTGGATTCTGGTGGTGTCCACACTTCATTGTCATCTGGGCTATTTTCATCCATATCTAAAACATAACAATTTGTACATGTACAAATGTAGCACCATTTGTGTTTTAGTTTTTGCTTCATTTTCATCTAAAATAGGAAAATGCTATATTCAAGACGCTGATTTATTTGTAAACATGTTTGCCTGTAAAAGACAATTTACTTTTTATTGGCTTTATTCATACAGAAATTTGCAACATTTAAGACAAGGGGCAAGTACATGTATAACGTTTAACATTGTGTAAGAAGACCAAGTTGAATATACTATAATTTTTTATAATTAGTCATGTCGTAATAAGTTTTACATCATCTAGGATTTAGTTCTCTTCACAATTAATTACAAACTTTAAAATGAGAGCTATAAACCTTGTTTTCATTAAAGATATGAAACTAGTAAAGATCCTAACTCGGTATTACATGTTAACTACCTGTCAGACTGAAATCAGCTCTCAGTGCTTCCGAGGTCAAAGGTTAAATTCTTATTAATTACAAGGACTTCAGACCACTGGGTAGATGCCACTACTGCTGGACCATAGATTATACCTAGTAGTAAGACTTGTCTGATATGAACTACATATATGTATATATCATACAAAAAATGTATGCTATTTACCAAAATTTGCCATAGCACAAACCTTGAAACAGCTAAAACATCCTTACATTAATAATGGAGCTACAGTTTTGTACTAACATTATTTAGGTAGAACTAACCTGCACTGGATTTGGGTTCCTATTTCAATATTTTTGTTGCAAGTACTTTTTGTAAATAATTATTATTTTTTTAATCTTGAATTTGCTCAGTATTCGGTTCTAAATCTGATGCTGATGATGAGAGGTATCTTAACATCTGTGTACATTAGTGCCTATTATATAAATGATTGGTATTTTTGTATTTGAATGGGCAATTTTGAACTTGTAAAATAAATGTACAATTACTGTAATTTACATCCATGTACATGTATTTTTGAAAGATTAACTTTTGTAGGACGATCTGCCAAAGCAAGCAGGGTATAGTTTTTTTTCTTTCATAAACAAAGGGGTGTTATGAAAAAATGTTTCAGTTAACTTTAGGCAAAAGGGGGGTGAAAATTATACAAAGTGGAGCATCAAGATAGTTTTTTAAAAATAAATTATGATAATGGCGTCCATCTTTGAGCAAGATAACACATCGAAAAATAAATTTATTAATTCACACTATAATTCTTTCTTCACGTCGCCAGACTGCCCACTGATGAGGGCCTTTGATCCCCTTAAGCAGAAATGAGAAGACTCGATATGGAGTGTCCCATTATTAAGGATTTCTGACTAAAAATTTTGGAATGACCTGGAATGTACCAACATTAAAGTTATCGAAGGGGGACTAAAGAAGTCGTAGTACTAGGCCAGCTTATAAACGAACAGTACGCGATACACTTTCAATTAAATAAAAATACCTCTCGGCAAACAAAATGTCAACATGTAAGGCCTTGATTACCTGAATTTGGTCACAGAATTCTTGAAAATAATCAGATCTTCATCTTTCTCATATTGAACTCTCGTAAGTTCTCGGTTATAGTCACGTGAGCTGCAACAGCAACGTCAAATTGTTTAAAGATGGCAGCCTCCATGAGGAATTTGAAGTTGTGTATTTATACATTTTTTTAAAGCGGATAAACATGAGCGATACACTACACAAAACAGGGCTTTATAGATGGAAAAGGCAAACTGATCCGAAAGTTTATTCAAGATCTCAGGTTTTTTTCTTTTTTGTTAAGGTCATAACCATCACTTAAAGTTTAAACCCTTTGGCTTTGCCAAAAATGTTTTCTGAATCGACTGATCCTTGTTCTATGATCTTCCGTCATGCATCGATTGTATGATGTTACAATAATGCCCTCTGAGAAGAAGTGTCCAGAGGGTGGAATGTGTACCACACATTCATGGACAGGGAGCCTCAGCAGGCTAATTGTCTAAACCCTTTCTGGATTCAGTGTCTGGAGCTATTTTCGGATTTGGCTGCCAAAACAGAAAATAGATTCTTACACTGAATCCCGAAAGGGATTAGCTAATTGTCCATGTACACATCTGGTTCCAGTCATTAACAAACAGAATTGCATTGTAACGGAAATGCTTCACATTATGATGATTGGGTTTTTTTGCGGTCTTGACTCTCCTTACGTATCTCGCACAACCTTTCCTTACAGGGATTCTGTTAGTACAGGGCTCACACTATCGTGTTATTTGGGTGAAGAAGTCGCTCAGATGTCACTGACTTCGCCCTAACAGCCTGTCAAATGCGAAGTCAAGTCACCCTGTCATTTCCGAGAGTTGCCCAGTTATTCTGTGTGTGTCGCTTTGACAAAAACCTCATTGGTGTGTCACGAAGACTTCTCAGAAAAACGGAAATCGGCCAATTTGTGTAACTGATTGGTAAATGCGCATAAAATAGTATTAAAATATAAGATAAATTCGGTCAAATCATTTGTTAATTACATGATTATGTGTGTTTTAGAATTAAATAAATTTAAGTAATTAAAAAGTGTTTGCGTATTTGTTGCAGTTAGAATACTTGGGTAAGTCGTAATTGGTATATTTATCAAACTATTTCTTCGTAATTACTTAACAAAAATGAAATATGATAAATACTAGATGAACGAACATTTTATTTATTAGAATAAGGACTGAGTAATGTTCAATGCTAATAATTGTTAATCAGCTTGTAAGTATCGGTGTAAACTAATTAAGTATACATTTATGATGAAAGACAGTGCTACTCGTCAATTTCTTTAATTTGGCTTGGGTGTGTACTAATAAGCTTGGAAGGTCTGTTTTAACTGATTACTCAAAAAATCATTGATGATTTTAGAATAATATTTTTTATTGGTCAACTAAATTTTGTGTCCCAAGCTCAATGTAATGTTGCAAAATTGCAATGCTGTCTAGACTTTCATCCTAGATCTTAATTGTCGTTAACGCAGTGGCTAAATCTTTCCATTCCTGTAAAACGGAAGGCTGACAGTAGTAGTGTTTCTGAAAAAATGACACCTAACAAGTTCAGGAAAGTTAATGCACAAAATTCATTCAAGTGGTATATTCAGGACTCAAATAGTGTATGGCATTGTAGTTTGTGTCATGATGCCAAGTTTAAGAACAAATATGCAGTCAGTCATGATAAACCACAAAGGACAACCAACCAGAGTAGGCATGCCAAATGTAAGTTTCCTTTTACATACTCTAAGTAAAATTATGTGCTTTATGTTATGTTGTTCCAATCTGACTTAAGATGCATTGAGAAATAATACACAAAATATTTTAATACTTCTATTTTAATAGAAATCTATTTGTAATAATTCTCGAGCTATTACTGATGTTTTACACCAAAAATAAACTACATATGTAACTATTTATGAACTCATTTATCATCTATTAGTTGTCATTATATACATGTAGTTACACAGTATTACACTAACAGGATTACCATATTTCAATTAGATATGAGATATGCGTGTCATAATCTGTGACCTTAGGCTAATTATTACCTATCACCGGAAATCACCACTATCAATCGTGTACTATGAACGACATTACACAAGAAACATGTTGTTGAGGTTTCACTTCTATTGTTTCATCGTATAATATAAACAATACAATGAAGCTTCAGTTAGGAGAAGCATGAAAATGTTACCTATGACACACAATAATAATCGTAGAATATTTTGATTGTGTTATGCACGTAGATGTTATATTAAAATTTTAATATGCCATTGTCTACATTTTAAAACTAAACACTTTTTTTTATAGCTAAGTTTTACTTTGAGCTGCAGAACATCAGATGATAGCCACCAGGCAGAAAAATCACTATGACCAATCTGATTCAGGCATCAAGCATGTTGTAGTTAAGCAATTGACAAAAGATGACATTGCCGTTAAAACATATCTTAAAACAGCCTGCCTTTTAGCAATCATTGAAATGCCAAAGAATCATTTCAAGCCTACCCTGGAACTAAAAGAGTCCATTCAAGATGAACCACTTCACAAAAGTGACTCAGTACAATATACAAGCCATCAAAGTATTACTGAATTCCAGTCTGTTTTAGCTAGCATAATTACCGATCAAACTATAACAGACATCAACCAATCACTCCATCACCATAGATGAGTCAACACACATGGCCAACAAAAAATGTTTAATTATGTTCCTAGACTACATTAAGGAAAATAAAAAACAGACACCATTTCTGACTAATGTACAAATTAGCGTTGCAAATGCTGAAGTGATCACTAACACAGTGAAAGAACAACTTCATATTCACAACATTAGACTTGATAAGTTATATGGTATGAGTACAGATGGTGCATCAATAATATTAGGTAAAAAGTCTGGTGTCACAATACGTTTACGTGAGGATGTTCCAACACTTGTACGTGTCCACTGTGCTGCTCACAGATGTGCATTGGCAACCTCTCAAGCTTCTAGAGCAATCCCTCAGTTAACTAACTATTCAAGAACTGTTGAAGGTATATTCCATTACATTTTCTAACTCAGCACTTAGGTCTAACAAACTCGTGAAAATCCAACACTTATTGGACCTGCCTGAGTTAAAGTATGCCAAGGTACATTCAGTAAGGTGGTTAATGGTTATCAAGGGAACCAAGATTCTTGTGGTAATCAAAAGAATGTAATCCAGGGACAAAGACCAGACATTGAAGAGTAATCAAGGTAACCAAGATTCTAGCGGAAATCTTAAGAATGTAATCCAGGGGCAAAGACCAGACATGGAAAACAGACATACACAACAAAGAACATAAAGTAACTAAAATAATACATACAAAGTAACAAAAGCAAATGAGCAACTCAGACTCCACTAAAAACTGGGAGCATGGACCAGGTGCACTGGTAGGGTAAGTGTCCTCTGCTTTTCTAGAAACATTCACCAAGTTGCTGATAACAAGTCAAGTCCGGGGTAGTCAAAAGAGGAATGGAAAACTATGACACGCTTAGACTGTGCAGTCCAGATTGTTTTTAGGACTTATCCAGCCCTAGTTGTTGCCCTCAGTCATGAGGCCCCCTCCAATCCAACTGCTAAAGGACTGTTCTTTGAGGTGTCTCAGTATAAGTTTATTGCTGCTTGACATTTTGCCTTTTTTATCTAGGATGTCAGAAGTCTTCCAGACTGACAGTGCAGACTTCAGTAAGATTCAACCCATTGTAGATTGTAGAGATGCATTGTTAGATCTGAATGAGAGTCCAGGCATGTATGTTGAGTCATCAGCTGAGTGTGTTGAGGTTGAGAGTGACAAGGTATTATATAAGAGAGATGTGATAGAGTGTAGTAAGGAAGCTGTTGATGAGAGTATTAGAGTGAACCTTGAGGGGTTTGAAGGTTTCAGTCAAGAGAGTGAGAGTCAAGTTTGTGATGTAGAGATTACATATAGGCAGCAGAAGGGTGTATTGAGTCGAGTCATGAGTGAGTATGTTGATGCCATTGTTGGCAATTTGAGTGATAGGTTTAGTGAGAGAGACATTGTTAGCAAGTTCAGTGTGTTTATCATGAGTTATATTGTTAAGGCTGAAAAAGAGGGTAGTCAGACATTTTTTTTTAAATATGGCTTAGATGAAGTAAATTTCATCTTTGACAAATTTGAAAAGCATCATGGCATTGAAATAGACTGTTGTATGTCAGAGTATCATCAGTACAAGAGGTTAGTGTGTATGAACTTTTTCAATGTCAGCTTTTCTTCATGTGTGGAATCAATTCTTAGCAAGAGCCTCACTGACAAATAGGGTTTTTGAATGATGTAATGATGATTTCTGAGAATGGACCACACATTAAGAATTTTGACTTTGATGAAGCTCTTTCAGTGTGGAAGGGTGAAGAGTCCAGAAAGATCTATATACACTAGGTTCTGTTTGTACATGTATAATTGAATGTTTCTCCAAACTGTTGTAGTATATTTTATGCATTATGTGTTTCCATTATAGTATTTACATCCTGATAGAGCTATTTTGTATTGCTGCATACATTAATGTGTTTTCAGTGTCTATGAACTTTTTATCTAATATTCAGTGAGATCATATGCAAGATGTATATTATAGACTAGTAGGGCTGGTTGTTATGATATGATGTGTGAAATGAAATGAATAAAATGTACTGCTTTTATTTTTTGTAATGCTCTCACTAAACTGATCATCAATGTTATCTCAATCATATACTGCATATTGGATAAGATCAAGAGTGAACCATGATTGAAATGTTATCAAAAACTTTTTAAAGAAGTACCATGCCATCATATTAAGTTAAAAGATAGACACAGATCCTGAAGGAATGAGCAAGATCAAATGTCTGTGCTGTAATACTGTACCTGAAAATTCAGTGCTTTAGTTAGGCAAACTTTAAATGGCTTTAAGCAAATCTAGGTGGTTTGACAACGCAAAAGGAGTGAAACAACATGTAATACACTTCTCTTTTCATGGACTCCCATTTTTCCCTGTCTCCCTCCACTTTTCCCTAGGAGTCCTCTGAAAGAGAAGTCACTTCTCCCTGTTCTTTGAAGTAGCTTGAGCCCAGTTAGTAATTGGAGGTAGGTGAGCACAGCCATCAGGATACCTGACCAAAGAACTCAGTCAGAGTATGTCCTAATAGTGGCTGGGCTGCTCTGTTGACACTCTGACCTATTCCTAAACCCCACATTGGTCCGAGAGCATTTCCCCAGTCTAACTGTTTGGGAGTGTGTCAATGTGTAGAGTGTATATGCTTCATATATTGAAGCAAGGATTGGAATCTTGCACAATTTTACTTAGTACGATAATAAATATGTTGCATTGGGTGACGATGCGTTACCCATGATTATGGTTTGACGTACCTATTTCTGAAATTTTCTTAACGAGTTGTCTACAGATATAGGAGTTACAGCTTTTATTTGTCATTTTTCAAAGTGCAACTTCAAAAATCTTCTTCTCAAAAAACATTCTTCAGAACTCAGTGAAAGTTTGCGTATTGTTTCTTAGGGTATCCAGTTTAAAATGATCATTGAGATTTTTGATCCATGAAAAAAAAAATGGCCACCATTACTAAAAATAGAACATAGGGTCAGAAGGCAGTTTTTTAGAAATAACTCTAAAACCGCTGCATTCAGCAAAATTCTGGCGGGTGCTATATTTTTCAGCATTATGAGACTGACCAGTGCCGAAATTTTTAAAACCATTTGTTGACTGATGTAGGAGTTTTGGCCCCTGAAACATTTGTTTTTTTCCCCACATGTTCAACTTTGAAAATCTTCTCTAAAACCATTTTATATGATCATTTAATGAAAATAAGCACATTTGTTCTTAAGTGTATTGTACTCAAAATGACTGCTGTGATTTTCAGTTCTTGAATAGATATGGATGCCTATAAATACTAAAAAATGGAACATTGGGGTCGGAAGACAGCTTTTTGAAAATAATTCAAAAATTGTTGCCTTTAGCAAAATTCTGGTTCAAATAATTAAAATGCTATTTCAGACATTTCTAGCATTTGACAATTTAGTTGATTTTAACTTAGCCTGTCTCATTCCACAAGTTTTTCATATAAGCAAATGGTTAACAAGGTGAGTGATTCAGGCTCTCCTGAGCCTCTAGATTAATTAAGAAGACCACTTTATTAATAAGTTCAGGCCATCAGTAAATCGAAAGTGAAAGTACATTTCTACAATATTCTAATGATGATGGGTCACAATTTTCAAAGGTCGCTTACATTAACAATCTTTATTTATTAACTCTCAGAAGATTCAAAGGGCAGAAATCGCTCACAGTGAACAGTATAATTTTATGTTTTATTCTGCTGTTATTTGTTCTATTGTTTTAACTGTACCAAGAAACTATTTTTTTCAATTATACTTTTATATCTAAAAATGTGACCTTAGTTCTTCAGCTTGAAGAACTCTACAAATGTGTACATTTTGCCAAAATTACAGGCCACTTTTTAGTATGAATAGCTTGTACCTCCTTAACCATGATACAATGAAAGAAACTTTCTATTCATGAAATGACCCTTACAATAAGGCCAACAAAAGTCTCCATTGGGTTGAATTGTGAATAAACTCCTTATAAGAGTTCATTGACCACCAATGAAAGCAGGTCTAGTAGCTGTCATGAGTACATGTGTACCTACATTGTGTATTCTGTAACTCAAAAAGTAATAAACCAATGTAAATGATCATTAATTTGAAGTTGGGAGGAGAGTTGATGGAAAAACCAGAGTAAATTTACACAAAAAAGAATTAGTACATGTAACTCCAGGTGTGTTAATGTGGAGTTCAGGGGTTGATGGGAAACCTGTTAATTTACTCACCAGACACAAGTTACTCATGATGTCTCAGTAAGATTTCAATGCTTAGTACAGTATGCATGAGTAAATAATGATGAGTTTAGAGGTTAGTCTGTTGATAACAATTTGAATGATATTACATATATTGTTCTGTTTTTTTTTCAGAAAGTAACGACAAACAATGACATCCAAGACTGGATCAAGGTATACTTTTCTTTATTTCTTTTTCACCCTTGTAATATACGTAAGAGATAAAACATTTTGAAGTTGTAGACTAAGTTACATCTTGAATAATGAAAGACAGGAGAGATACACTTACTTTACACATAACCATGTACACATATGTATGGATAAATCTATAAGCCAACAGAAATGTGGAGCTATTTTGAGCTTCTTCACAAGATCAAATAAAAGCTGTGCATCTACAGTTAGATGGAAAAAGAAACTTTTTTAAAATTAAATTTTTTTTTCAGTATACAATGGAAATCAAAACATTGTTATTGCCTTATTGCTGCACAACAGAAATGGAGGGAAAAACATTATTAAGGAGGGAAGTCGTGACTTTTGCCTAAAATGGCAACATCCTGACAATTTTTAAATTACATAACAATTACAGTTAGAAATTTTATACTGTACTACATGCAGTATGTGTATTAATACAGTCAATGCATTCAGACTGCTTATTTAAAACCCTTGGAACTGATTCTTTAAATACCTTTTATGGCCAAAAGTAATTAGTTAATCTAGTGAGCTTAAAAGGGTTAACATTCAGTTAGAAATGTTATAATTTAATAAGTGAAGAACTTTAAAGTCTTTTTGTATGCAGTTTTCCTTCCCACAAAATTGACATGTCCTTAAAATGAATCACAATTACTGTTAATTCAACATTTTTTGTCTTATGATCTTTAATTCTGCTATTATAAAAGTAAAATTTGGATGTATTTTATTTGAATGAAAAGATGAACTATTATGTATATCCATGATTATGTCTTTTAAAAATGACATACAAAATGTTGTTGTGTTGACAGAAAGTAGAAGAAGCATCGAACCAGGCTGCTGAAGCAGTATTTGGAGGAAAGAATAAAAGAAGTACTGCACTGAGGAATGCAAATCAGCTAAAGGAACATGATGATTCTCATTCTGAAGGTTATATAAATGATTAACATTGCCTCAGTGGCATGCACTCATGTTGCACTCAAAAACACTTATATCCAAAATGATATATTAGTTTGGTTTTGCCGTTACATGGTAATCTGGGCCAATTATTCATTACTTTCAAACCAAAACAATAAATTACAATAGCTTACTATGCATTTGAATGGTTAATTTTACCTACTCCTTTATAAAGCTTGAGTACTTTCAGCTTACAGCAGTGATTAATGTTGTTTAGGATGTAAATGAACATGAAAGGAATGATCAAGGTAACATATTCAGTGTAATCCTTGTACCCATAGAGTACACTATTTTAGTTAGACAGTAGAGATAGACAAGGTATAAATAAATCCTCCGAGTCTTAATCAAATGTACTACAAAGTATAATATATGAAGGTAAAATTTACACACTGGAACAGAGTGAGAATTTAAACATAGTATCAGCACCAATGATATTAATGACTTGTTTGATGTTTGATGGCACTATATTATTGACACTTTATTAATGTCTTCTGTGACTCTATGTTTGATGAGGCTATATTATTGACACGTTATTAATGTCATCTGTGACTGTTTGATGGAGCTATATTTTTGACATTTTATTAATGTCATCTGTGACTATGTTTGATGGAGCTATATTATTGACACTTTATTAATGTCTTCTGTTACTGTTTGATGATACAGTATTATCGACACATTATTAATGTCATCTGTGACTATGTTTGATGGAGCTATATTTTTGACATTGTATTAATGTCAACTGTGACTATGTTTGATGGAGCTATATTATTGACACTATATTAATGTCATCTGTGACTATGTTTGATACTTTATTTATACTTCATTAATGGTATACATCATCTTTGCAGCTCAAGAACTATTGTCTCAATGGGTTAATGATAAGATTAGACTGGACAATGATATTGACGATTTCGAGGACGAGTCTTGGAACAAGAGGTCCAAGGAAGTGAAGAAGGAATGGGAGCATTTGGTAGATTATAATAATGAAGAATATGGAATGAATTATTACAGAAAGAAGTATAAAGATGAGGAAGGTACTTACGTGTGTGATTTATTGGCTATTAGGAAACCATGGGTTTTGGTTGTTATTTTTCACACAAAGGATTTGTTAAAAATGTTCATATACTTCTTTGCTTGTTTTCACACTCACATAACATTGCAAGTGTAACTGTATTATGTGTTGTACTTTTTATTTTCTGAAGAAGTTAACTTCCTTTAATTAAAGATTCAGCTTATGTACCAGGTAAAAAAAACCACAAAAACATAAATGTTGTAAGACTAACGTTAACAGTTTATGTTATATTTGAAATGCTGCGTCCTCTGTTTAGATCCCTATGCCTTCCTTGCTGATATGGATGAAGACCGAGCTGTCAATACTGTTATGGATCAGATGCTGAAGAAGAAAGTTGTTGCTGATAGAGTTGTCAATGATCTGGGATTTGATGAGGCCAGTAAATACAAAGATCCAAGGTTAAAAATGGAACTTCGTCATAAACAGGTATGGTTAGTTAGTTTAAACATATTTTATTCATAAATTATAATGAATAGGATTGGATAGCAGACTAAGTATATGGTTAGGTATGGTTAATAGTAATGAGTGATATTAATTGAGTAATACAGTAAAAATAAGGTGGTAAACCAAAGCCTGTCTCTCATCGATTTATGTGTACTAATATTTAGATACTAATATTCTACTTAATTTTATGTTTAGGTTATTATGTGGTAAAATTTACTTGTTTCCAATTTTGAAGTGCCATGTATATATTAAAACATTTATTTGTTTAAAATTTCATAAACGGTGTAAATATGTTGAATTCAACATGGAATTTCACCACTCCTTATATCACAAAGTAGTCAATGTATTTGATGAGGCCAGTAAATACAAAGATTCTAGGTTAAAAATGGAACACAATGAAACTACACCAAAGTAGTCAATATTTATCTTAACAAAGAATATTTGAGGTCAAGTTCTCCCCTTAAGTGATTCAGTTGGTTTTTTTTCTGGATAATTTATGCCATAATCTGATCTTTTGAGTTAACAAGAAAGAAAATCTTTTGTGACATATCTTATCTGTTTTTCATTTACTTCATTTGAAATAAAATATTAAAGTGAAATATGTCTACAAAAAATCTAAGTAAACATATAAGTTTCAATGCATTTTGAACCTGTATCAACAGAACATATTCTGTCTAAACTGTAAGAAATTGTCTTGGTATGGATTATTTTAGGTGAAGGAGAAGAGAGAGAAACATGAAGAAGAAATCAAAAGACGAAGACAAGAACAACAAGCTAGAAAAGAAGCACAACTGAAGGCTAAACAAATGATTATGAAGGTATATAACAATATAGGTTCAAATAAACATATATTATATATTCAAATTAAAATATAACTGTTTTGTATATGCATCATATACTGAATATAACATGTCAAAATCTGTATCACATGCTGTATCAACCCGAGACTCCTATATCATCCTAAGGGCCACCAGCCCATGGGGTGATATAGTTGAGGGTTGATACATGTAATATTCAGTATGTATGACCTTAATACTCATATATATTTGTACACAAGGTAGCTCCTCTGTCAATGAATTATTTAATTTAAATGTTAAGGCAGAATAAATCAACAGTTTCAGAGAGAACAAAATACATCAACATCTTTACGTCAGTAATGATCTTTAGTTGATTTATGAAGCTAATCATAGCCGTAGAAGTATGACAGAAATTTTTGTTTTTTGTTTCTTTCTACAAAACATTTTTCCTTTAATAGATAACCCTCACAATTTGTCAGTGAATCTCCTACAATGTCTGTTATAATGACCAGTCTTCTATACTTCAGATTCTCCAACTAAAGTTTCCATCTCGTTTACATCAGTCTGAACAAATTTATTTTATTTTCAATCTGTAATATTTAAGTACATATGTGATCTGAAATGAACTAGAGATACAAAATTATATGTCTACTACCAAACATTGATACTATTTTTTTTATCATATATGTGCTGTTGAAAGTAAAAACTGGAAATGCTTTGAGTTTTAACCTAGTGAAAACTTACATGTACAAAGTTAGCTATAAATTTAGTAGTAAAAATTTTCCTTCAACCTAAGATGTCAAGGCAATGATCTCCCACTACTGTAAGTGGAAATTCAGTAGTAAGAATGTTCACATGTTTTAGTATTTATAAATGTACCTGCATTCCTGTCAAGGCAATGATCTCCCACTCCCGTTAGTAGAATATCATTAGCAGGAATGTTCACATGTATTAGTATTTATAAATGTACCTGTATTTCTGTCACGGCAATGATCTCCCACTACTATAAGTAGAATATCATTAGCAGGAATGTTGGCTAAAAACCACTAATTCCACTTTCCATAGGCTTCTATGCTAATTTCACAATATTCAATGGCTATTCTGGACTTTACCTTAACTTTAACCTGCAGAGGACTATATATCAGCATGATTCTACATATGTCAGCTCACAATCCTCAGAATGGCATGTGGGGTTAGCAGACTTGCAGTGCAGTACTGGTCACCGGAAGTGAAGGGTCTATAAATAGCATGGGAAATCCCAGTGTTTTCACAAGATAGGGGTATATTTAAAAATCATTATGGAGATTAGGCTTCACATCACAAGAAGCAAAATGCACCTATAAAATGTATAGAAATGTTTTTCCTTTCAGAAACTGTTTAAATTTTTTAAACAAGATGAGAACTTTTTTCACAGCACTATGAGGAACAGGGGTAATTTCTGCGTAGGACTATTTTTGCGTACGTTCCAAATGCTCATTGGTTGAATTGGTGGTCTGTAACCTAAAGGGTCACTTTTTGTCTTGGAAAAAATAAATAACTATACAGGTATCTTCCTACACACATACTGAATGCATTTGCAAAGTTTCAGTGAAATGTGACAAGCACTTTTTTAAATATTTGATTTTTAAATATAGGGTAACCAAGTTGTGCGAGCAAAAAAGTGACAATATTCTACCATACTTAAATGCATTAAATATTTGCAAAGAACTTTTTCTGACTTTTCAAATAAAAAATATCAATCACAATTTGTTTTTTAACAATATCAATGAAGAAATAGTTTTAAAAGTAATCATTTTCTGAGAAATTGGTCTATTTTTAAAAATTTATTTCTGACATGCCTCCCCCTTTTTCTTGATCACATGTCAAAAATCCTAAATCTTTAAATTTTCACAAAAGGTGATATATTTGGCTTTAAATTTGTAAATACAGTGTTTTCACATTAAAACATGACCAGTAAAGGGCACCTAGAGCAAAAAAAGTACTCAATAATGGATTTTCCATATTGCCATAGGGGAATGCTGATATGGCCTTAACCGCAGTAATGAAAGTGAGTTTTTCCTCATTTCTAACCTAATTTTTGCTCAAATCTACACAAAACTTGATTTCAAGTGCTTATTACCACCATATTTAGGTAAATATAGCCCTCAAAGTTTAATATTTGATATTTTTACTAAATTTTCTACACTTTTTACAAGATGGGACATAAAAATCAGCCAAAAAGACCAATTTTCCATAATTTGGACCTATAACTTAAAAAAAAGCATATTTTGAAGGATTTTTGTAGTGTATTCCTCTCATGGCAAAGTTAACAAGGTCTTCAAGTAGTTTAAAGCTATTTCAAGAAACTTTTCATTTTGCCATGGCTTCAGCTTAAGGCTAAAAACCACTAATTCCACTTTCCATAGGCTTCTATGCTAATTTCACAATATTCAATGGCTTTTCTGGACTTTACCTTAACTTTAACCTGCAGAGGACTATATATCAGCATGATTCTACATATGTCAGCTCACAATCCTCAGAATGGCATGTGGGGTTAGCAGACTTGCAGTGCAGTACTGGTCACCGGAAGTGAAGGGTCTATAAATAGCATGGGAAATCCCAGTGTTTTCACAAGATAGGGGTATATTTAAAAATCATTATGGAGATTAGGCTTCACATCACAAGAAGCAAAATGCACCTATAAAATGTACAGAAATGTTTTTCCTTTCAGAAACTGTTTAAATTTTTTAAACAAGATGAGAACTTTTTTCACAGCACTATGAGGAACAGGGGTAATTTCTGTGTAGGACTATTTTTGCGTACGTTCCAAATGCTCATTGGTTGAATTGGTGGTCTGTAACCTGTTCACATGTATTAGTATTGATAAATATACCTGTATTATAGGAAGAACAAGACAAAATATCAAAACAGAAAAAAGAAGAAATGTTAATCAAAAAAGAAATGGCCAAAATTAGGAAACAAATGCAGGAAGAAAGGATAAATATGGAGGACTTAAAGAGAAGGTAGGTTAGTTGGCTGAAAAAAAATGGTTATTTTATAGATTTCAGGGTTTTAGGTTCAACCTACATGTATATGTTGAAGATATTTTTCTCATATTATGATGATGTTTTTTTGTTGGTGATTTTTTTTTTCAAGTCCTTAACTTCTATTATGAGTCTTGCACAGACTTTCATTGATTACTATAATGGCTATATGTTGTATAGAAGATTCTGCATCACATCAGTGTATGTAATTTCATATTGACTCTATCTTTAAAAAATTGTATTAAATTTTACATGATGTTGGTCAGTTGATGTTTTTGTTTTTGTTTTTTTTTATAACTTGGTAAAAAATCTGTGTGTGAGTATTTTATACCCATCTCTTTACAGTTATTGTAGTATTCCTCTGTCATTCTACCTACACATTATACAGTAGCTCAAATATGCTTTGACTGAATTTTGATTTTTTTTATGTATAAAATGTTCTCCATTTAGAAACTTTTTCCTTTCATTTCCTGTTTTTCATTTTTGAGTTATAGGCCTTTTAACATAGAAAATGTGAGATGGGCTTATCATATGCCAGCAGTTTCTCAGATTTTGGTAAAGTGTTTTAAATTCTTGTAATATGATGATATGGTAATCACAAACTAATTTCATTCAGAGGGGATCAGGACAAAAGCCCCATACAAAAGCCCTCCCCCTCCCCCTGGATAAAAAATTGTATTATATTATGCAGGGAAGAACAGAAACAAGAAGAAATGCAATACCTGGCTGTACAGATAGTTGATGAGGAAGAAGAAGACAGAAGAAGGAAACAGTTTGAACAGGAAAAACGAGCAGAGGAAAAACAAAGGGTGCTCCTAGAAAGGTTGAATGAGTTAAAGAAAAGACAAGAAGCTGCTGATCTTAGAGTAAGTTACTTGGTTGTAGCATTATTGTTAAGGGTATATTTATATATACTGTGGTTTCATTTATTTTCATGAGTATCCGTTTTCGTGGTTTTGTTGAGAATGACATTTTGATGGATACAGATACTTAAAATCCTGGCTCAATAAACAACAAAATAAAAAAAAATTGAGCATTTTTCTGCATTTTAGTAAAAAAATCACCAAAGCAAAGCTATTTTTTGCTCAAGATTTAAAATGAAAATTTTGTGAGTGTTAAGTTTTTTTTCTGTAGATACCTGTTTCACAACACATTTCTCAGGAGGTCCTTGATACATAAGTAATATTGGCTACAAATGGAGATAGTCGAAATTAAGAAAGCAAAATTAGACTCCTGTTTTTACATTTTTAATTTTGAGTACAAGTTGCAGTAAATCAAAATAATTATGAATAAAATATTCAGAAACCATTGCTACTTTTATTGAAGAGGAAAGTGGTAAAACCTTGAGTTTATCAAACACTACTTTTATCAGTTGAAAGACAAATAACAATAATACCGTAAGTTACTCTGGTGAAATTTCATAACTTTAGTAGCCCAAAGGCTAATCAGGGCTAATAAACAATTAATTCGCTGATGAAATAAACAATGAAAAGAGTTACAGGATGATGACCGCTATGGTTTTACCTATATGTCACTGAATTATACCAAGATTTAACAATCATAGTTAACATTCATTTCCAGAGATCATTGTTCATTACATTCTTGATTTCTTGGTTCAACATCACCCACCATAACCACTAAAATTGTAAACCCACAAATAAAAATGAAACCAGAGTACAAAATGTAATCAGTTATAACTTTATTGGGCTTCATTGAATGTTTTTTTACTTTGATACATTGTTAGACTTCATAAAACATATATTTTGGTGGTCAATAGTTTACCTTTTATTTTGTTATATAGGACTTTATGACTTTTTGTCTTTTATATTTAATTTTTGATACTCTAATCTTCAAGTGGTCAATATTTTGACATTAAAATGTTTTAGAACACATATCAATATATTTTGAAATGTTTTTTATGATCATAATGAGTATCTTTATCTTCTATCTCCTAGAGTCTTCAGCGCCATTTCTCAGCCTGGTATAACTTAGTTCTAGAGAAAAGGTTATTGATGGGAAAGGCCAGAGCAATGGCTGATTGGAAACTGTTATTCAGAGCCTGGAATGCTTGGAAATCATTCATCAGGACAAAGAGGATTGATTTTGAAACTAAGCAGCATAAAGTTGATGTTATACAGATGCAAAGGTTTATCATAAAAACTAAATTTATAGCAGATGAATGTAGAATAGAATGATTTATGTAGGTGTGCATGAATGAATATAGTTACTGTCAAGGGACTCCAAAGGGCAATAATCCAACTAAATGATTTTACATGACAAAACCAAGTAAGTGCAACTCCTTCTAACCATTCAAGTAGTTTTAATGAAACTTTATAGGAATTATGGGCATCATATGTAAATGTGCATAAATGAATGTAATCACTGTTAGGGGACTCCAAATGGAGATAATCTAGATTGAGGGTTTAACATGATAAAACTTTGTAACCACAACTCCTCCTTTACGAGTTAAGGGATTTTGATGAAATATGATAGAAAGTTTTTGCAGCATATATAAATGTTCACAAAGGAATATAGTTACTGTTTGGGGGCTCCAAAGGGTGATAATCCAACTTAAGGGTTTTACATGTTAAAACCTCACTGTGCAACACCTCCTAAACTCCTCAAGGGATTTTGATGAAACATTATAGGAATGTTTGGCATCATATGTATTTGTGCATCAAGGAAATACGAGTAACAAAATAATTACCGAACACTAATCCATTTCATAATCAAGTCTAACTCCAAAATAAATCTAGCAAAATAGATAATACACCACCAGAGCAGCTGGTATTGCAATGGTCCTGACTCGGTACAGGCACTTGAAACGAAATGGTTGGTGGAATATAGATACTGTCTGGGGACTGCAAAGGGAGAATGTTTAACTTACTGGTTATACATTCAATAGCATTTGAAGCAGGGAATCTCTTTGTGAGCTTGCTCACAGTATTTCTAGTTAATTTAATACACATGTTCATCCTTTAATTAATAGATACTTTATATTTTATATTTCTTATTTCAATGCTAGTTTCTTTCTAAATCTGGCTTTAAACACAATGATGTAGGTCACACCATGTGGCAAGTATAATTTCATTATTTTATAGATAGCAGTGAGTTACCAAATTTTCCCTGTGTAAAATTTTTTTTTGATAATTCACACTGTGAAATAAATTCAGTAATTTCACTCTCAGACTTTCTCCCGCCAAAACATCACAAAACATCACAACATGTATATCAATCCACTGTTGACAAAATTTGAATTTCATATTAAAAATAGCAACATATAAGGGAGATAATCTATATAATAGATAGGATAATTAACCGGTTATTGTGAATAACCGAAATGTAATCATTCGTGCGGAGAATGCATTAAGATTCAACGCCTGTGCGGTTCAGGTTCTGCACACCCATTAATTCTAGGCGTTCTTCAGCACTCATGATTATATTTTGGTTATTCACTCATCCTAATTAATTATCCTATTATTATTTGTGTTAATCAGAATGAAGAAATGGAGAACAGATTTTCCTTGTCCACATTTTCAAAGAAATACATTGAAAATGAGCAATTCATGGGTAGATGTATCTGTCAAAAAGCACAATATATACATTCTAATGAAAATGTTCTCAATATCCTCAATATATTGGAGTTTTAATAGCGGTTACTAAGAAAATGATTCATTTAGCAAAAATATTAAAATATCTGTGTACCTCAGTTGTCTTATTCAGTTTGGGAAACATACTAACATTGTTTTTTTTATTTTGATTTTAAATTTCATTTTCTTATGAAATAGAAAAAAACAGCTTGCTGAGAGTCACTGCAAACAGACACTCCTTAGAAAGTACTTTGATGCTTGGCAGTTGTGGGTAAAACAGGAAATGGACAGAAAGGAACTCTCGCATGCCCAAACCAACACTAAAAGTAAAATGGCTGCACTGTTAGAGGCAGCAGCTGCAGGAAAGTTGTGGACAGGGAATGAGACTGACAGGACTGATACCACTAATGCTAGGAGTAGTAGAACCAAATCAGCTAGATCTGGCAGGTCACCAGTTACACCATCCAAATCTGATATAGTAAGAAATAATTGAACACAAACATATGTTCATTTCACAAACTCTCTTACTTAATCATTTCACAAACTTGTTAAATCTCTAACTTAATCATTTCATGAACTTGTGAAGTCTCTGACTTAATCATTTCACAAACTTGTTAACGCTCTGACTTAATCATTTCACTAACTTGTTAACTCTCTAACTTAATAATTTCACAAACTTGTTAACTCTCTAACTTAAAATTGTATTGTAACTGAGGAACTTAGTAATGATTTACACTTATCTGTCACAACTGCTTTGTTGTTGTCACTATGCTAAGATTAGATGTCATGTTTCATTAAAATTTTGTAGAGTTTTTCTACAACCATATTTTTTATTTAAAGCTTTGGATTTGATCAGAAAACCTTTCTTGCTAAATATTTTAGCTAAGGTCATTTTTCTTATTGCTGTAAACCAACATACTCTTGTTATACTTTGTATCATATTTTAAGACCATACATAAGTTCATTCTAAATCTTATTTTTATCTTTGTAGAAAATTAGCAAAAATGAATTACTTTTGAAAATAAGTTGGTTTTTAGTATGATTATTTATGGTCAAACATTTGAGCTTGATTTATTCAATTGAATCAAATTTCTGAATACTTCATTGTTTTGTAAACAAATTTGATTCTTAGTAACTTAAAACTTATTTTATGCTATGTTTTGTTAAATTTTACATTTTTCGTAAAGTTTTTTTTCCCTATTTGAAAGGACTCATTCTTTGATCAACCTGCAAGACGACCCAATTCATCAAAAAGTGATTCATCTTTAGGCAAGCCAGAACCAACCAGTCCGGCAAAAAATAACAGAGTTCCTACACAACCATGGCAGGTTACCAAGAAACATGTTTATCTGACTAGCGAGGAGATAGCTAATATGGGAGATTCAGAGGACCATTTAGAACAGACTGACCTTAAAGTCCGAAAAAGATTTGGGACTCAACCATGGATGAATACTAAATACATTACAAATAACTTTGAAAACCGTCATAATGCTCAGCAGAAAATTCTCAAAGAACAACAGAAACAGTTAAAGGAACAACAGAGAATTATTGAGGAACTGAAGTATGCTCAGAATCAAACTAAACTACAAGAACAATTGGAAAAGCAACAAGCAATTCTTGAACATTTAGCTAGAAATATTACTCCAGGAACTGTGGATGAAGGACCTGATGAGCAATCAACTATGTCTAGAAGTTCTAAGTCACCATCTGTTCCTAGGCATGATACTGATGATCAGTCAGCCGTATCAGTAAGCTCAAAGTCATCTAAAGTATCAAGACCAGCTTCTGCAGGTCAACACACGAGTCAGAACAAAAAGAATAATACTGTGAAGAATAAAACTGTAAACACTGTTATTCCAGACACGGCTAGGACAACAAGTAGTTCAGTGACTGAAAGGTCAGAGAGCAGTACCAAATCTAATACTAGATATGTACAAATGCTTAAAAGTAAGATTTAAACTATAGTGAGTGTAGGCTATTTAATGTGGACTATTTACTTTACCTCTTTTATCATTGTATGTATTACCTGTACAAGAGAAATGATTTTCTGGTGCTTGCACAATTTATCAGTATCTTACAGTGCCATTTTTGTCCCCCTTGACGCGTTGTGAGGCAACATGGAAATGCCAGCTGTCCGTTCGTCCGCACTTTTTTTTTGGTTATGCTTCAACCAAATAAGTTTGTTTTTGGTATGTGGCCTTATTATGAAGAGTTACAGATTAAGTTTGACTTTGGTTACGGTTGAATGATTTTTAACTTAGAAAATTTCCGTGAATTAAGAGTTTTCCACACTTTTTTTGTAATGCTTTCACCAGTTGATTTTATATTTTGTATGTAGTCTTACTATGAGATGTTACAGATTAATTTCCTTTTTGATTAGGGTTGATTGATTTTTATGGAATTTATGGCCTTTGGACTTTTTTCCTCACTTTTTTTTCGTGGGGAACATTGGAACGCTGTTCTTTTATAATGTTTAATGCTGTACTTTTCAATTCAATTACTGCTAGATCTGTAACTACATGTACCTTTAGTTCCTATGGCATTATTTTGATGAAAAATGTTGTGTTGCATCATATTCTACCAACTCCATGTAAGGTGTTTATTTTACATTAAGAACATAGTATAGTTAGGTTAGCATTAACTTCCTTCCTTGCCTGTGAACAACCTATGACTAGTTTTGGCGTATTTAAAAAGTTAAATCAAACAAAACAATAAGATGTCCGCATTGTTGATATGTATATTGTTTATACATATGCTACCTAGGATTAACT
Organism: Perna viridis; assembly: GCA_037379345.1. Classification (NCBI taxonomy): domain Eukaryota; kingdom Metazoa; phylum Mollusca; class Bivalvia; order Mytilida; family Mytilidae; genus Perna; species Perna viridis. Next base: position 9,034,734 of record CM074515.1, on the reverse strand, counting down.
TAAAAGTACATTAAATTACAATCAGTTCATGAAATCTGATCTAAACTTTAGCACAAATTATTTAATCCAAAAAACGACATTGATGATAGTTTGAATCCTTAAAGATCAGGTGAAAATATTTCTATAAATTATGTTAGATATGGTCAGACAAGTGCTTACAATTTATGGTTAACATATAATAATGATGTATTTAGTTGTCACATTTTTTAATGATTGGTAAGTCATTTTGGGTCAGCTTTCAATAATTTAAGGAGTAAATAATGAACACATATATAGGTAGAAATCTGGAGCTGTTTTTATTTTGTTGGCTTGGAGAAAACTGTCTTCTATTTTTGGTTAAAACCCTACACTTTGTTTTGCCAGTAAGCACTATTATATTTCGTGGTGGGAACTTTGGGTAAAGCATTAATATTCTGAATATTAAAAACCAAAAGGCAGTAAATAGACATTTCACTGGACCAGTGCACTTATATTTAAATGATTGTGTGGACACCAGGAAAGTGCTTGTCTTTGGACTATCATAGACCAATAATCATAATTAAAATTTCTATATTTTTTTTTATTTTGTTAAAGATTTGTATTTGCTTTTGGAACTGTCATGCTTAGCTTAGCCAGACTGCAGATTTAATGATAAAAAATGCTTTTGAAGATACTGAAGTAACTGAAAAACTTTTGAAAATAGGTTGTTATATGTTGGAAAATTTCTATGAGAACAGGAATTCTGCATTAGAACATAATGTAGATGTTAGTATTACAGTGATATACTCTGATCAGTAGAGAATTGTATTGTTTTGATTAATAGATATGGATGAAAGAGCAGCAGAAAGAGCCAGAATTAAAGCTGAAAGGGAGGAAAAAAGGAGACAAGCTGAGGAAGAAAAACTGGTAAATAAAAGTAACTACAGAAACCCAAAGTTTTGGTGTTGTGTGTTATACCCTTATATACAGCTCGGTGATTTATTGTTTCTAAGCAAATTATCTCTATTTTTCCAATTTCTAAACATAATCTGCAACCATTCTCACTGAAGTGATTGTTTATTTTAGAAACAATTAGAAGAAGAGGAAGAAATGAGGAAACAAGAATTAGAAGCAGAAAGAAGAGCAAAAGCTGAAGCTTACAGAGAAAAGAAGAAATTAGAAAAACAAGTAAGATTTATTACCTTTATTTACACTTTATTTTTAGCAACAGGGAATTCTTACTCCAACTGAGAATTTTTTCAGTCTATCCTTAATTAAAATTTTGACTAATTTGATGGCTTTTAATTAAAGATTTTAAGATTTTCTCATTTTTAGAATTTTATGAAACCCAGGTCTGTCTTAATCTGTGATTATCTGTGTAGTAATCAGAACAAATTGCTTAAATGAGATAAATATTTTTAGTATGTGTATATATTCATTTAAATCTATTTGACATTTTTTGACAGAAAGAGTTAGAAAAACAACAAAGGGAAGAGAGATTGAAACAGCTGAATTCAAAGGCAGATACCCACTACCAGAGGTCTATCATGAAATACCGAGGATTGTTACCATTCAAAAGGCTAGCAGACATGGCAAAGAAAAATGAACTGAAGGCTTTAGCTCATCATAAATTTCTGATTAAAAGGTAAGAAAACAAAATTACCAATGATCTCATAAAATAACAAAATGGAGAATGAAATCATATACAAATTTGACCATGTGCTCTTTCTTTTTTTAAACATGGTGTATGTGTCTACTTGAAGCAGGGGTATTCCTATGTGAGCTTGCTTACAGCGATTCTAGTTGTTATTATGAGTTTAAACTAATGTAAGTTTTAATAGCATAGGAATTGGAAACTTTTATGTTACACTTCAATACAACTAAATTTTCAAGCAGTTTCTGGCATATTACTTGTTGTTCAAAATAAAACTAACCTGTTAATGCATGTTGAATATATAAACTATTCTTTATAGGCACATCTTCAGGTCCTGGTTTGATTACATACAGTATGTTGATAGAATATGTAAACCATTCTTTAAAGGCACATCTTCAGGGCCTGGTTTGATTACATACAGTATGTTGATAGAATATGTAAACCATTCTTTATAGGCACATCTTCAGGGCCTGGTTTGATTACATACAGTATGTTGATAGATTATATAAACTATTCTTTATAGGCACATCTTCAGGTCCTGGTTTGATTACATACAGTATGTTGATAGAATATGTAAACCATTCTTTATAGGCACATCTTCAATGGCCTGGTTTGATGACATACAGTATGTTGATAGAATAATATATAAACCATTCTTTATAGGCACATCTTCAGGGCCTGGTTTGATTACATACAGTATGTTGATAAAATATGTAAACCATTCTTTTTAGGCACATCTTCAGGTCCTGGTTTGATTACATTCTTTTAAGGCACATCTTCAGAACCTGGTTTGATTACATACAGTATGTTGATAAAATAATATATAAACTATTCTTTATAGGCACATCTTCAGGGCCTGGTTTGATTACATACAATATGTTGATAGAATATATAAACCACCCTTTATAGGCACATCTTCAGGGCCTGGTTTGATTATGTACAGTATGTTGACAGAATATATAAACCATTTTTTATAGGCACATCTTCAGGGCCTGGTTTGATTACATACAATATGTTGATAGAATATATAAACCATTTTTTATAGGCACATCTTCAGGGCCTGGTTTGATTACGTACAGTATGTTGATAGAATATATAAACCATTTTTTATAGGCACATCTTCAGGGCCTGGTTTGATTACATACAATATGTTGATATAATATATAAACCACCCTTTATAGGCACATCTTCAGGTCCTGGTTTGATTACATACAGTATGTTGATAGAATATATAAACCATTTTTTATAGGCACATCTTCAGGGCCTGGTTTGATTACGTACAGTATGTTGATAGAATATATAAACCATTTTTTATAGGCACATCTTCAGGGCCTGGTTTGATTACGTACAGTATGTTGATAGAATATATAAACCATTTTTTATAGGCACATCTTCAGGGCCTGGTTTGATTACATACAATATGTTGATAGAATATATAAACCACCCTTTATAGGCACATCTTCAGGTCCTGGTTTGATTACATACAGTATGTTGATAGAATATATAAACCATTTTTTATAGGCACATCTTCAGGGCCTGGTTTGATTACGTACAGTATGTTGATAGAATATATAAACCATTTTTTATAGGCATATCTTCAGGGCCTGGTTTGATTACATACAATATGTTGATAGAATATATAAACCACCCTTTATAGGCACATCTTCAGGTCCTGGTTTGATTACATACAGTATGTTGATAGAATATATAAACCATTTTTTATAGGCACATCTTCAGGGCCTGGTTTGATTACGTACAGTATGTTGATAGAATATATAAACCATTCTTTATAGGCACATCTTCAGGGCCTGGTTTGATTATGTACAGTATGTTAGAACGCAGAAAGAGAAACTTGCAGACAATATGTACAAATATTTGATTGTGAAAAGGTCATTTGCAAACTGGAGAAATGTAAGTTTAATGTGGAATTTTATTTTATATTTTCAGAAGTTTATGTGAAAATTGGACTAGGTTGTAAATATAATCATCTTTCATTGCAAAACTCTTGGCTCCCACTATAAAGATTGATTGCATCTTAGATGTGTGGTGTTATGGTCAGTATTTCTGTCCAATATCAATTCTGTATATGTAGTGTAACAACATTTGCTACTTCCTCTTTCAATGTGTCTTTAGGATGCTTACCCTACCAGTACACCTGGTCCATGATCCCAGTTTTTAGTGGAGTCCAAGTTGCTCATTTACTTTTGACTTTTGTTACTTTGTATGTATGATTTTAGTTACTTTATGATCTTTGTTGTGTATGTCTGTTTTCCATGTCTGGTCTTTGTCCCTGGATTACATTCTTTTGATTACCGCTATAACCTTGGTTCCCTTGATTGCTCTTTCAATAAAGAGAACTCACATTATGGAATTTTAAACATGAATTCAGCAATTTTTGGGGGGATATCTCTAAATAATTTAATGCATTTTCGTCTAAAATGGCAAACTTGCATTGATTTCTGAATTTACAATTACTATTTTTGGTACTTGATATAACATTTTAGTTCATATTTGTTTTCTATATTGAACTCAGATATAGCACACTCAATGGTCATATTATGTTAGCTGCTTTAAATCTAGCTTTTTCTATAGACAGTACTGTAATTAAATTAACGCCAGCATTAAACAAAACTGGCTTTACATTTATTATAATGCATAGATTCCATGTAATTTTCAAGAGTAAAATTTGAAAATGTGTCTTAAAAAAAAATTTGGTTATGAGTTCTTTCTTAGAACAGTTAGTCTAAAAAAAATCTGTTCTTAATTTTCAATATAAAACAGTTTAAACACCATACAACAATAATGGAAGGAAGAGCTCGTAGATATTATGAAAGAAACCTGAAACTGAAAGTGTTCTGTGAGTGGAGTGACTGGGCTTGTCAGGAAGTTCTAGATTCTATCAACAAAGATCAGATGGCCAGGGAACATAATATATGGTTTGTATAATACATGTACAATCTACTTTATATTAGAGTATTAAACAAAACTTTTTTGTGAGTAATTCAAACTTTACTTTTTAGGATAAGTACTACTATTGATTATAAAGGACTAGCCATTATATGATTAACAGTTTAGTTGGCAAATATTCTCAGCATGATAGATGTTCACAAGACGATTATAGTAAATACACAATGTTTTCAAGATATTTTGAATGAATATCCAGTGTTGGTCAGGAAAATATAGACTCAATTTAACAACCAATATTCTATTTACATGTATGTGACCCTGTGGTAGATTTAGGGTAAGAAAATATAGCATATGAAGGCCAAATGTGCCGTAAAATACCCAATGTGTTTTCAGAGTGAAATTGTAGTCACAAAAAATGGTGCTTCCGATGTGTTAGCTTAAAGTGCAATTTATACAGCATTACTGTTACATTATAGATGTTGTATTATGTCACCTTTAATCTGAGATAGCAGTCTTTATAAAAATCAGACAGGAAGTGATTCATGCAAGTCAAAAACCCACCAAATTCACTTTTATTTCTTATTCAGAAATATTTACTGACCACATAACCAGTCTTTTCATTTGGTTGTTGAGGTCAACATTATTATACATGATTTGTTTAGTTATTGTTCTTGATTTAGTTTAATTTGGAGATGAATATTTGGTTTTCTCCAAAGTACAGATGTGTATATGGAGAGGACGAAACTTACATGAAAATATGATGTATGTAGATAAAAAGGCATGAATCACCTCTACCATTGGGACTGTCTGAATTTTGTATGGTACTTTTAGTCACTGAAAAGAAGAATTAATTTTAAGAATGTTCAAATTCCATTGTACAATTTATATTGTTAACACATAAATATGGTCACTCAGACCACCTATTATATACTTGATCTGTAAGATCACTTTACCAAGAAAATAATGTTATGAAGTAACTGATACATATTCTGTATAAGATACTAGCATGATAGACAGATTTTCACTAATACAGAAATTAACCTTAATTTTTTAATGTTTTTTTTTAATACTGTTATCTTAATAATGTGCACTTTAACATATACATTAAAATTGTGCACTGAAATAATATATGATTTGGATTATATGAATGTTTAGACAAGAACAATAGTGTTTTGGTGACAAATGTCCACTATGACTTTTAATCAAATTTAGAAAATTTTAATGTTAAATTTTCTTATTTTATGGAGCTACCCAGTGATATTTTTATACCCCCACAAACCAAGTTTTCCACTGAAATGTTTACTCACACCTTTCTGTAAAAGGCTGAAATGTTCATCACCCATTTTATACTTGATATGAATTTTATTGCAACAAATGTACAACCACTTGACCACTGAAATTAAATCTTGCAATAGAATCTGTATTCCAGGTTAGTTGTCTTCAATATGTATCTTGCTGAGTAACGATTTTCATTTTCCATGAATCAGTATAGTACTTAAACATGGGGTTCACAGCTGTAGATAATTTGCCAACACAACAACATGTTCTGGGTGCACTAAAGAGGACAAACTGATTATTGTTTACATATTAGCAAACATTTTTTGGTCCCTTATTTGCATGGATTTTGACAATATTATATTTGTTCAGTGATTTTCATGGTTTTTAAAAGGATGAGTTGTTTCATTGTCTGTGAAATGATTTTTTTTTAAATTATTTTTGAATGTCCTATTATTTTTCAAAGTGACCCATCTGTAACATTTTCTGAGTGAAAAGAATGTGTAAAAATCATTTCATAAACAATTAAACAATGAAGAAACTCAAATTTCCCAAATGGCTGTAGCCATTTCAATTACCAATAGATATACAATTGTAGTTGGGAAATTACTTATTTCTATAGGATTGTTAGTATTTACAATCTGCCTGATTAGATTTATATACACTCAATGGAAAAACTACAATTTTCACTGCATATAGACATAGATAAAGTATAGAAATTAGCTGTTGAGGGCAAAATGAAAACACTGAGATCTGTAGGAGCACAAAAATTACTAAATACCGGTACTTTGCAAATCATACTTTTATTCACACAAGCAACACAAGTATACAGATAATTTTACAAGCATTGAATCATCTATCATATTGTCAAAACCCCCAAAAATAATACCCACGAATATTGGAATTTGACAGAATCCATTAGAAATTAGTTACCTCATAAATGTTGCATGTTTTCAGTATGTGTACTGTGTTTAGCACGAACAAACTGCCCTCTCCTTGCTTCATTCAATACATACAAGTATACATATATGACGTGTAAGTTATTAACTTTCAGCTTTATGACAAAACACTAGATATTTAAATCTATTTTTTTGAATTGTTTAACACTGCCAGGGTATAGGCCAACTGAGAGGGCAACAAACATCTTGATTTTGTTTTCTAAACTGCAGGACCTTGTGCAATGACAAAAAAAGGTGTACATGATGATTTCTGTGAATTTGATGGGGGGGAATGAAGTTCCTGTCCTACTTGTTATAAGTACTTGTATCAGATTATAAGGTTCAGTTCCTGTAATGATAATTATCGCATTGTTTTAAGATCCTGTCCTAACAATGATCACTTAATATCATAATCATAACAACTTGTTTGTGAAACAAAAATGACTAAGTACACGCATCCCCATTTAACACCTTGAGACATTGAAAGCCTGCTTCAACAGATGTGTTGCTATTTATATAAGTGGGAAATTTTAAAAGTAAATGCATGAATTTAGTGTATTGCATCATGACATTTCCTGTAGGAAAAGAAATAGTGCAAATAAATTGTGTAAATAAATTACAAAGGAGATGTATTGTTGAACTTAAACATAGAAATTCAAGTATATTTTACTATAGATACTTGAAAATTTGATGTCCTATATACATTGTATTTTGCATTTCTGGTCAGGCAACCTTACCTATTTTCTCTGTTCAAATATTTTCTCAATGCAGAATATTTTTTTAAACCTTAGTCGCTGCCTGATTTCTTCACTTTGGCTATGCTACATACATAGAACTTGAACAAAAATATTATGATAATTAAGTTGGTTTTGGATGGACTGGTTAAAAATGTATTAAAAAATGCCAGACCAGCCCTGTATAGTACACATATACTTGGGGCATATTTGGTTCTGACCACTCGTCTTTGTCCCTCAACATTGTTTCTGTAATGAGCACATCAACAAGGTTTGTGCAATGTCCATTTTATGATAATTGCTCAAGAAATGCATTTATTCATGACCAGAAATATCACTACTCGCTTCGATTTCTATTTTGAAAACAAAGTCAACTTCGATCAACGATTTTCAAGTTGTATCTGTATTTGAATACAAATTCCAACTACCCATAATATTAATGATGCCTCCCTAATTAGACAGTGTTTAAAATTCATATTCATAACCATATAAACCAGTAAACCCAAGATTTAAAAGGCCTTACCATTTTGTGTTTTTCCCGGTAGCCACCTTGAATTGTCCAATCCTGCACACGATCATGACATTGAATCTTAGGTATGCATTTCCTATGTAACTGCTAATAACTAACTAAGGGGGTTTTTAACGTCCTTGATTACCCTGTCGGGTCTCGCACGGACGGTAACTGCTAATGATTTCTATCTATATTTTATAGAATGTATTGTAATGAAGTGTTGATGTGCTCATTACACCACCATTTTGATGAAACAAATATTTTAGAAATGTTGTGACATATTCAACTTCAAAACTCATCTATGGCTACATGTAGCAATCTTCTTGTTTTTGTAGGTCATTAAAGAAGAAGGGTTTTGATGCAATAAGGAATTTCCCTGAAGAGGAAAGAAGACAAAAAGAACGAGAGAAGAGACGAGCGGAAATGAGACAGAAAGTGACGGAACTGTTGCCAGATTTTAGTCTGTCTTCTCTAAAAGTATCTAGTGATCTGCCTTGATTTTTACATGGTAGACATTGAAAATTTTCTCAAAACAGATGGTGGTGTTTGATTAAGAAAATTACTAACTTTAAGGAAGGAGGTATGACTGCACGTGTATCAAGTGGTTACATAGTTAACCCTGCTTTGAAGGTTCTTCATTTCAAAGTCATAAATGGTTCGTGTTAAAGGAAATGTCTTGTGAACCTAGCTTTTAAGTCATTGAATTAATTAATTGAAGGAGTGGAGTTGTTTCATGCTGTGAAAGTGTACAGATTACATCAGCATACTGCTGCACTAATTTTAATTATTTATAACTATATTTTGACATTGTTATCATTCTGTCTTAGATAATAGTTTATAATAGATATCCTTTTTATTTATTGTTTGTGAAGTATGTAGAAAGTGCTCAAGTAAATGGTGTCAGAAATTTTAATTTTTTCCTGTAAACTATTTTAAAACACACGTTAAAAAATATTTGTACTGACTAATTAGATAAGTATGTGTTCAAGGTTAGTGTTTGAGAACACCTTTAAAGCCTGTACTTGGCCTTGAAATATTTACCAGACTCCATAATGAAACTTTTTTCCACTAAAAAGATAAAAAAGTAACTTATTTTAAATGGTAACTAGTGGTTTTTGTAGTGCTTTTAGTTGTTTAAAATTTCTTCACCTAAATAAGTGAATTTTGTTTCAGAAAATACATGAAACCTTTTTCACTCAGAAATGTACAGTATGTGATTATGACAATTTGATTATACCAAACTTAAAATGTGATCAAGATTTTTTTCAGGATGGGAAAATATTCTTTAGTAATGATTAAATCTGTAACTACAATTTAATTTTAACCAAATTGATATTTTGCCAGATAAATGTTTGCCATTATTATTGTTAATTTTCCTAATTTTGTGACACATTTAATTTGTGACCCATACATATAATTGTGCTGTCCTTTGACATACAAAGATTTTGTTGGAGATAAATAAATGGAGAGTTAATCATAATTCATTATAGACAAATTGTTATTAGTTTAAGGCTTTTTGAGAATAAAGCAATTTCTTATAGAATAGTGGTGTGTAGTGTAATGACACAATGTTTTGAAGATACAAATCATTCAAAACTATCAGAATTGACCACAACAAATGATGTTAAGATAAAAAACCAGATTAATTCATTTGGAGTTAAAAAAGGATAAAAACAGTGGCCCAAATGGGTTTTCTCACTATGGGTAACAGTTAGATTAAATATGTGTACCTAGGTTGAACCATTTGGTCCTACAAACTTTGTGAAAATGGTACTTACAGCAAATATGCCCTTTCTAACTACCACTTCAAAGTCAGGTAGATTCGGAGAAATAACTTGTATGTTCAAAAACTTCATCAAGATATAAGAGAATAGGAAGTTTCAGCCATTGTTTATTACCTACCAGTGCACATGGTCCATGCTCTCAGTGAGTTTCTAATTGCTCATTTACTTATTATTTTACTTTTTTGTACAGGTTATTTTGGTTGTGTTCTTCATTGCATGTGTCTGTTTTCGCTGTCTAGTCTTTATCCTTTCTGTCTAAATCTTGGTTCCCTTTATTACGCTTTAATAAAACACTTCAAAAGTTAGAGCTTACATCTGGTATAAAACTGATATTTCTAGTTCTGCATATTGACATTTTTTGTGAGTTAAAGCTATATATTCAGATTTGTGAAGTGGTGAGAAACTTAAAAATTCATATGTCAACCAAAAAAATCACCATCATGACTGAACCACTCGTGTATGAATAACCTTTTTTGCCCCAAAATACTCTTGCTACAAATTCATCTAATGTTGTACAGTTGTCTACTTGTCATGACTCACACTGGTGCTAGTATGCTACTCACTTACTGTAATCTTCAAGTGTAATTATATTCCCTGCGAACAAAGTTTGAGGGGTATATAGATTTCACCTTGTCCATCTGTCCGCTTGTCTGTCTTTCCAAACTATCTTCTAACAGCTTGTAGCATGTTAAAATGAAACTTTGTGGGATGTAATATAATCACACGGAGATTTTTATACTATCAGGAATTTATGATTGAACAAAAATTGTAAAAATGATGGCTGTTGACTTTAGCAAAGCTTGGTCTGATGTGTTGTCTGCAACTCCTCAACGACTTGCAGGATTGTTATGAAACATAGGTGAATGTGCATATTGTCAGGAATTTATGTTTGGACCAAATTTGTAGAAATGACGGTTTTTTGACTCGAGCGTTTTTCAATAAAACTTGTCTCCAGTGTGTCCGCAACTCTTCCAAAAGGACTTGCAGGATTATTATGAAACAACTTGATGAGGTGTTTGATTACTATATGGAAATGTGCATATTGTCAGGAATTTATGTTTGGACCAAAATTGTAGAAATGACAACTGTTGGAACTTACATTTTTATTTAGCAAAGTTTGGTCTGATGCATTGTCTACAACTCCTACTGAAAGACCTGCAGGATTGTAATGGAACTCAGTGGAGTGTTAGATTATCATATGGAGATGTACATATTTTATTATGTTTTCAACAAAAATAATACTGATTGCTGGTTGGATTTGGGTGTTTTAGGAATGGCAGCAAATTGTGTGTCTAAAGTGCAAAGTCTATCGACCATAAAAATTATGCCCAATATGAATCGTAAGTCCACATTGGTTCCCAAATGTACAAGGTCCAACAGGCTGCGGGGGTATAAGTCCCGTTAGAGCAATGTCTAGTTTTGATACATAACTTAGGTTATTTAGGTGGTGCATCAGAAGTCTGTGCAATAAAATATTGATGTGAGTATGAGCAACACTGTTTTTACTTGATAAAAATTCTCTGGTTGTTTGTTTCTGTTTACCTGTAAGATGTCTGATATTTCTTTGACTGTTTGTGTCCGTTATTCCCTTAAGATGTGTGTTACTTCTCTGTCTGTTTGTGCCCGTTTTACCAGATGTCTGTTATTTTTTTGGATGTTTGTTTGCCAGCATGGTGTCTGTTTTTCTCTGACTGTGTCTGTTAGTCAGTATGGGGTCTATTATTTCTCTGGCTGCCTGTTTGTCAGCATGTTGTCTGCTATTTCTTTGGCTGTAAGGTGCCTGTTATTTCTCTGGGTGTTTGTGTCTGTTTGCCAGTATGGTGTCTGTTATTTCTCTGACTGTATCTGTTTGTCAGTATGGTGTCTGTTCTTTCTCTGGCTGTTGGTTTGCTAGTACGGTGTATGTTATTTCTCTGGCTGTTCAAACTTCACGGTCATATAATGGTGTCATGCTGTTGTTTGTGTCATCGTATGGCGTCCAAAGACAATTTGATTTTCAGACAAAAATTTCAGTATGAGATAGAGTATACCTAATATTTCTAGTAGATAAATTTTCCTAGATTCTTTCTTGAAGATTGCGTTGAATGAACATACTTCAGAATTTTAATGTAAAAAAAACAAAGGTCACTGAATTTGATTTCAAGATAATTGAACCTTAATAATGGCTATTTCTATATGGATTCTGTGGGGACTTTCACTATTTTGCAAACTATAAAAATACTGGTGACAGAATTTCTTCTAAATTCATACTAAGAACACCTAACTGACATTCCGTCATACTTCACGAAGAAAATCGGGGGTCACTGAACTGGGGGAAAAAACCCTAAAATTCTCATTACATTTCTATATAACATTTTCCCGCCAATTATCTCCCCTCCCCTCAAAAGAGGCTTTATACAATTATTGTTTGTAATTTTACTATAGATTTTTTTATGTATAAATTTTTTTGAAAATAATTCAAGCATACTGTCTTGGCATCATTTTAAGCATTATTAGTTCATTGAAAATATAATGTCTGTATGATTTTGTAAGATGACAGACAAAATGCTTAGCGTAATAAGTACGATCTACCACAATGGTATGGATCTTTATTGATAAAATTGTACACGGATTATTTTTTTATTGTGACTTGAACCGTTTAGGATTTAGGGACCGGAAACAAGCATTTTCATGGTTTCTGGACAATAACTTGACTATAGGTTACAGACCACCAATTCAACCAATGAGCATTTGGAACGTACGCAAAAATAGTCCTACGCAGAAATTACCCCTGTTCCTCATAGTGCTGTGAAAAAAGTTCTCATCTTATTTAAAAAATTTAAACAGTTTCTGAAAGGAAAAACATTTCTGTACATTTTATAGGTGCATTTTGCTTCTTGTGATGTGAAGCCTAATCTCCATAATGATTTTTAAATATACCCCTATCTTGTGAAAACACTGGGATTTCCCATGCTATTTATAGACCCTTCACTTCCGGTGACCAGTATTGCACTGCAAGTCTGCTAACCCCACATGCCATTCTGAGGATTGTGAGCTGACATATGTAGAGTCATGCTGATATATAGTCCTCTGCAGGTTAAAGTTAAGGTAAAGTCCAGAGAAGCCATTGAATATTGTGAAATTAGCATAGAAGCCTATGGAAAGTGGAATTAGTGGTTTTTAGCCTATAAGTGGATGGATCTTTATAAAATTATACTACATGGTGCCATAACACCAAAGGAGTTAAGGGTCAGAAGAAAAAACATTTCTATGATGTTAGGATAATAATTTCACTAAAAGTAAATGGATCTCTGTCAGAATGTGCCACAAAGTACCACAAAAGCAAGACTGTAAATGATTTTTGCGATATTGACTTAAACCACTTAGGAATTAGAAGTCGTAAAGGGTCAGAAACAAGGATTTTCATAATACCAAGACAACAACTTGACTAAAAGTTAACAGGTATTAGGGGCCGCACTACGTGCACCCAATCTTGTTTTACTAAAGTAAATCACAGAAGCAATAGACCGCAGGGAGACATATCACCTCACAAAGACACACAACTTCAAGCTAGCAAATCATCTTGCTTTAATGTCTTATGATATATGTTCGATATGATTTTTTAGAATAATATAAAAAATCCTTGGGGTTTTTTTTAAATGGTCGTGAACTTGTATGCCCTTGGATTTAAAATTTTCTATAAATAACGATTTTGTAATGTTATGACATCTGTCCACTTAAAACGGACTAATTTGTTTATTGACACGGTTAATAAAATTATTATTGACAAGAGTGAGTTGAAGGGCAGCCAACTTGTGTCTCAGTATTATTTTTAAAAAGTCGTGTTTTACCTTTCAGACCCACTATATGTATAATTTACACTATGGATAAGTTATGTGCTGATTCAAAATAATACTATCTCTACAACCAAATGGTATACAGTACCGCAGAGGTCTCATACTCAATTTCAATATGATCTTGGTCACATCTCTTGGTCTGTTACATTCTGCTTCGGCGAGAAATTAATATGTGTTGCGATTTCTAAAGCGATTTGAGTGGCTTTTTTAAGAAGGAAACATTTTTGAACTTCTCAAATGCTTCGGAAAGTTTTTGTCAAGTATTCTAGAGACTAGAAGACTACCAAAGACAATTACCTATAGATGTAAAAACTATGAATTTTCAGCTATTTTTTATTATATATCTCTGTATTGAAGGTTACTCAGTGCTATATGTCAGTAAATAGATACTTTTCCCCTGTTATGCTTAGTTTGTAACTGTCTGATAACTATATAATTGTATGTAAATGTCATATACGCTCTGTAAAGGACCCTTTGATTGGAACAAAATATATTCTATCCTATTCTGCAATGGCGGATCCAGAGGGATGCAGGGTGTTGGCACCCCCTTTTATTGGGAAATTTACCATTTTCATGTGCAAAAATGGCAAATAATGTCATAACACCCCTGAACACCTCGGCTGGCATCCCTCCTTTTCAATGTAACTGGATCCGGTCCTGTTCTGTACTCCACAAATAAGCAAAAAATTAAGGACCACTTTTATTTATTTATTTATTTATTTTCGAAATAATCTAGTATTATTTGAATTTATAGGCTAACTAGAAGTATCAGATTTGAGTCCTGTAATGATTATGTGTCTTAAATTTGATACTTTCTCCTATGAATTCAAATAAATCTTTTGTGGAGTATAATTATGTTCTAGGATACTGGCATCGCGTTTTTTTAAATCTATTTTCCATAATAACAACTCTTATTGCTGTTATATTGTTATGCTGTCTTGTGAAATGATTAGTTCTATCGAGTTTTTTCTACTGTTTGTTTGTAATTTATTACCAGAGCAAGTAGAGCACTTCATATTATTTCCTCAATCGACGAACCCGCTTAAAAATGAAATGATTCGAACTTTGTTGTATATTTTATCATTTACCGATAATGCAATTTTAGAAGCTTACGTGTCCTTGTATGTTTACACACTCTATCTGTATAATGACCTCTATATATGTAGGAAATCATGGTATATCCTCGTGACAATCTTTGTCAAGTTTCCTCTCTTACCGACTCTAATTTCCGCCATAAGGAAAAAATACTTTACGATGACGAAGTATTTACAAAGTATACAATTTTACCGCCCAAACCTTAGTACAGTTTTATATTTTGAAATACGTGCCCTTTTCAGTGTTTTTGGTGTATTACTATGCACACCCCCTTTCATTCACTTTTGATAAATTCATTGTAGCCTGATTTGACATGACAAACGAATGTTTACATTCAATTTTCTATTCTGCTAATTTCTCTATACACATGTTATTAACATTGAATTTGACAAATCCTAAATTCGGACGTGCAAGCATTATCTTTGGACAAATCCAACATTCGAGCACGCATTCTTATCCTTTTTTTTGTGTAAACACTAAGATATAAATTTTTAGTTATTTTTTTGTTAGCTACCATTAGTTTCATTACGACAAAGCATCGTAACGTCGAAGCAAAGAAACAAAAACCATGTTAACAAAGGACTCCTTCGTAGCGAGTCCTACTGTATATTGTCAGAATTGTTTGAATCGAGTACATAGGTCTACAACCGTCAATTGTACAAGAACCTATTATAACAGAAAGCCAAGTGTGGTCAATACATTTTTATCTGATCTAGAATTAAAAACAAAAGCTATTTACAGCACATATAAATAAGCTAAGCCAATTTTAAAATAGTCTTTGTGTACGAACGGACGGATTATAGAAGTAGTCGAGACGGATGCTCGAGTCTGTTAGGTGGAATTCGTGGCAGAGAACTTCTTCGAATCGCTTGAATATTCACGGGATGGTGCTTTTACTGTCATTTGACTGCTTGTTGAAATTCTGAAATGCACAAAAGAAATGATTACTCTGTTTGGCGTATTGTACCAAGTAGTCTTCTCAGACTGTCTTCAAATTAATTGAACTTGAGTAGTTATTGACATTTTACTTAATAGGTTAACGTGACATCAAACGAAAAATGAAGTTGGCACTTAACCCCGAGCGTGTGTTCCTAAATCTTAGCACATGTCACTCCAGTCTAATTGTCAACCAAGTCGGTTGTATGTAAACTATGATGGTCTATTAGCATATGTCTTCTTGTTAAAAAAGTAACAAAAAAAAACACTTGTTTACTTTGTCACTAAGGGTAAATATGTAATAATTAAACTATTTATACCGTCAAAGGCGCTTAATTTAACGAAAAAAATGTCGCGTCGAATTTCGATTTCAGGACGAAGGCCAATAACGTCAAGCGCAGATCCAATGTGACATTTTTATGCAAAAATGTGAGTAACTATTACCAGAGACCTATAATTACAGGTCTATGCTATTAGAAAGTGTATATATAGTAGTCTTTTAGAATTGAACAGACTTATTAACTCAACTTGCAACACAGTCTATTCCACGAGTGACCCCCTTTCCAGTGCGCAAACGTCGTTTTTGTTCTTATTTTCAGACATTTTCTATTAAAGACCAAAATATTTGTGGACTCGATTTGCGAGTGCCAATCCAAGTTTAATGCCCATATATCTTCATGCATTGTATACAATACTCTTAACTCATGAATATTCTTTTATGAAATATTAATGCTAATAATATTTTACGAAAGAAAATAGTGAAGACATGAACTCATGGTCATGAAGTGGTATATTTTGGTCTGACAATTTAGTACGTTGAGTAAGGTAAGAAATAGGTGGTACGCAAGCAAACCGATTTGATATACATAGCATCTTCATTTAAATGCAACCTATCCCATCAAAGAAATGATGGAAATAACAGGTCAAAGTAGTGAAAAATATTATATATCGTTTGTAATACAATGGTATGTGGTACATGTATATGATGTTGCGTTGTCGAATGGGGAAAATACAAGTAAACTAACCTGTGGTAAACAGTTTGTGTTAGTTTGGTAAGCTCTTTCCTAAATTTCTCATTCGTAGCTGTATACAAATAAAAGTTCAAAGCAAAATGTGAGAACTGGAACAAGTAACAAAATGTCCAAGCAAGGTCCAAGTAGCTCTTTTGTAACTTCAATGCTGTTGGTCTAACATACGAGTCCACAATGAAATAGATACAAATTGGAATTGTTGCAATGATAAAGTATGTAGTGGTAACGAGTAACATCCATGTTACTCGCTTTGTAGATTTTTGTTTCTTCCCTTGTGTGATTGGTCCAGAATGTGACATTCGTCTACGTGTTCTAGTCAGTTTCTTAAGTTCAAATGCGATCATAGAGTTCAGGACAATCATAATGACAGCGGGGAATACTGATAAAAATAGAAGGTCTATGTAAACGAAGACTTTCTCGTCAAATTCATAATACCCAAATGTCAAAGAGGAACACTTGTAATCTGCTGTAATTCCATTGGTCCAAAAGAAATGAATATTGATGCACACAAGGACAAATGTAACAAATCCAAAATAGGAGAGCGTCTTCTTAACAGTAAAATCTTTGAAGGTTTTTCTTCTTAGAGGAACAAAAGTCTTCATAAAACGAATCACCGTTACGAGGACCAGTATCCATGACGACAGCTGCATTGAAAAGTAAATAAGAAATAAACTAAACTTGCAGCTGAATCCTGAAAGAACACGAATGTCGACGTCAGACATGTACATCACCCAATAACGTATCAGACCGACAATAAGCACAGTGGCATCTGTAAAAGCTAAAATAAACAGCAAAGTATATGTGGCATTCTTGTAGAATTTGAGCTTGGAAAGTACGTAGACGTTCAGAGAATTTCCGATTAATCCTATCAATAAAAAAATAGGCGAAAATATAACCCAGAAATGTTTCTCCACTTCAGCATACATCGATGTATCTATATCACTTCCATTTGGATCGGTTATTGTGATGTTTTCAGCAGAAGCAAAGAACTGTACGGTCCCGCCAGTCGATGTGCTCTCATTTGCCATGACTGCTCCGAACTATTGACTATCTAACAACGTCTGAAAGTTTTTTAGTGCAATACAGCTTATATATACTTGAAAATCACGTGGTAGTTAAACAAGACTTGACATCAGGAAGCTAACAAACAAGATGGTGTTCCTTACTTTTGGCAAGATAATCTTTGTTTCTTACGATAGTGTTGTGGACTTTAATTAGAAACGGAAGTAAGTTACAAGTCTGATATAACCACGGCGTTATTTTGTTGACTACTGGAAAGGATTCTGGTTTAGAAGCGGACGACGAAGAGGGGTCAATGGGTGCAAATAATGAAAATACGTTACCGTTGATGTTTTATTTTCTTTTTGTTGTTGTTATTTTTCAATTTGAAAAGTTCCTTTGCTGCAGGGTGTTTTTTTGTCCGGGCGTTGGCTAATACCGGTTGATATGAAACTAACCGGTACGCTTCGTCTGTAGTTACGCGGAAGCAAGTTAGAGAACTTCCAAATTTATCTGTTGAGTAAGGTCGGTATCTAGTACTGATAAGATTATTGTGGGCAATTGTTAATAGTTTAATTTATTTTGAATTTGAGGAAATTGTAAAAATCGATTAACTTATTATTTAGCTGAAAAAGAACCACATACCATTTTGCTAAGTAAACTTCTCTATTGAATTAATTACTATATATGGAGCTTATTTTCTATGGTCATTTAAATAGAAACATTAATGTAAGCAGTTAAACAGCTGAAAGTAGGGGGATTCTTCCTACAAGGTAGGAATGTTTACCTACAGAATAAGATATTTTTACCTTACCCTAGACTTGTTGGTTGTCAACTTTAGATGAAAAAGCTTCAGATTCTCATAACTTTTGGAATAACATTGACTTTTTGATGAATAATTAAAGCTGTATCATTTTTGTATAATTCTTATTACTTGTGTATGTGGACATGTTCATACTAAAATTATTCTCATAAAGTTTACTGAAATGCAAAACAGATTTGGGAAATGTGCATTAGCTAACATAAAATAAAAACACTAAGCACTTCTTTTATTACATGAAAAAAAATTACAAAATTTGTAAAAGGATGGTCACATTGTCCAGAGTGTGTCATTTGTTTTTCCCTAGAACTATGATTACATTTGAACTTCGATGTAACTGTAACTATTTAAAAATTAGATTATTGTTATTTGAACACTGAGAGTTGTTTTTTTTTTTCTGTCACACTCCAGTTGCCACTTACTGGAATTTCTATTAGACAGATAAATTTGTCTATGTGAAGAGAAAATCCTCTTACAGCAGTTGAACTGCCTGAGCGAAGGTGTCTATTTAAATGACCATTGTTACTAATTCAATAGATGAATTAATTTAGCAAAACGTCGTATTTACTTTGGGCTATACCAGTTTAAAAAGGTTGTCACAGTAAACTCACTGTAATTTAGATGGTTAGAACCCATGCAGACCATTCCGCTGCTGTCGACATTGAAAGAGTAATCAAGGAAACCAAGTTTCGAGCAGAAAACAAAAGAAAATAATCCAAGAATAAAGACCGGACAAGGAAAACAGACACACACAATAAAGAACACGAAATAATCAAAATAATATGTACAAAGAAACAAAATTGAGACGTGAAAAAAAGATGTGCGAATGAAGGACGCACGTTTATATCGTGAGCTAAGCCTGGGTGTGTATTGAATTTAAAAATGCTTAACTGTGACCTTTTAAAAGACGTATTTATTCTATATATTTATTGGTGGTTTAGGATGTTATTTGCACCTATCCCGGAATCAGATTTTTATCCGCTGTACTTACAAGCTCCGGGTAAAACTTACTTTTAAATCGTTGATCGTACTACTAGTATATTAAGGTAATTCTTAACTTTTAAAAACGCTTAATAACACATCGACACGCATTCCATACCAGCTTCTTTAAAAGTTGTGGGTACCAACGGTAAACTTACTTAATGTTTTAAAGACAACTTTTACTACAACAATGATTTTGTAAATTGGTCTTCTATAATTGTCCCAATGATATTGACAGAATGATTGTCTCAGGGAAGACAGGACATAAAACGATAAACGCATTGCAACGACTATGTCTTGACAAAATATTACCAAACGAGTATAAAACGATGAACGCGAAATAAAGGGTGTAAGTCAACCTTTTTCAATTTTATTCTGATACTTTTATATTATGACCAACACATTGAAATTGCTGTGTCTAAAAATAGAAGTATAATATCTTCCATGGTCTAAATAAACAGAAGGTTTACCATGCTGTTTCTAAATAAACAGAAGGTTGTCAATGGACATGAATTTACCAATTAACATTTGACAGATAAAATGTAGAAAAAATATTGTAATAAATAACACTTCAAACCATTGTGTATTTTCAGAAAAAGAATTCAAGTGGTTCATTAAGTTGTTTCCCAACTTATGTAAAAAAAAAAGTATATGACAATTATTTTTCAGCCCGATCGGACACGTTTTATGTATGTGAATCATCAAATCTCCGCGACTCTCGGGTAGATCCACTTGTACAGGAATCACGAAGTTGGGACATGTTACATTACAGACCGTTGAATTGTTCAGGTAAACTAGCATAGGATAAACATTACCAAAAGCTAATTGCACAAAATGGGGTACTAGTATGTGTGCTGCAGTAAAACATTCCTTAAAAATTAATATAGCTGGTTTCTGTAAAGAATAGGATTCAAAGCACAAAACGTTTTGTTACGAAACTCGCAAATCATTCATTATTTTAAAAAAAAATAGCAGATCAAGAGTAATCAAGGAAACCAAGGTTATAGCGGTAATCAAAAGAATGTAATCCAGGGACAAAGTCCAGACATGGAAAACAGACATACACAACAAAGAACATAAAGTAACTTAACTCATACATATATAGTCCGGGGTAGACAAAAGAGGAAAGGAAAACTATGACCCGTTGAACAAAGCAGTTTTCATGGTGCAGATGGATACACCATAACGATCCACGAGTTCATGATGACGACCATAAAACTTCTGTAGTGATGACTAATCTTGTAACAACATATCCCTGTTCCAGAAGCCTATTTGTTAGAGTTCTAGTGCGATACAAAAAGTCTGCGTAGCTTCGGAAAAATCTTGCATAACGTATCAGTTGTGATATGAACACTCCATACGCAGGTGCTGAAGGGATGTTGCCACAGATGAAAAGAAAGTTGACAATTCTGAATAAAAAGTCATCACGTTTTTCGTAAAGTTTAGTAAATAGTTTTCCTTTACCATCGATTTCTAAGTGTAGGTCAAGATATGAGGCTTACTTCACACTGTCTGTAGTATCCTTTATCTCAATTTTTTGGTGGGTAGATGCGATGTATTAAATCTCCGAAATTAGGATTGTTTAAAGATAATACGTCATCTATATAGCGGAAACTGAGATTAAAGGATCTAGCCAAACAATATTCTTTCTTTCGGATCAGATCAGCTATAAAGTCAGCCTCATAAGAGTGAAGGAATAGGTCAGCAAGTGAAGGAGCACAATTTGTTCCTATTGGAATGCCGACCGTTTGTTGAAAAACGCGTCCACTACACTGCACAAATATGTTGTCGATTAAAAATTCCAGCATTTTGTAAACATCTTCTGTATATTTAAAAGATAATTTGGAATTATTTCTTACAAAGTATGAGGAATCTCTACCAAGAACTATATATTTGTATCTAGGTGTACCATCTTTTTTGGAAAAAAAACAACGGTGTATAATGTTTTTAAGTCGGGATTTTAACTGAGTATGGGGAATAGAAGTATACAGTGTTGAAAAATCATAGGTTTCAATGCTATTATATTCAGAGAATAGTCTTGAACTGATTGTCTCCAAAAGATCTTTCGAATTTTTCAGGATCCACATTGAATTAATACCCCTACGGGAGTAACAAGTGTTGTGGTAGGACTGCAGACCCTCTTTGACAGTTGTGGGTGTAGAAGTTAAAAGTTTTGAAAGAGGTTTGGTGGTACATTTGGCAGATCCAGCAATGAAACGTTGTTTGTATGGATTCTTGTGGAGTTTAGGAATCCAGCACATCGTCCATGGTAGAGAGACCAAAAGAGGATAGCATAGATTTATGGTTTTCCACCATCTCTTCTTTGGAGAGTGTGGTAGCAGTATAGGTCTTATCACCGCTATTATTTTCTGCATGTACCTCTGAAAATAAACATTGGATGTAAAACGTTTTGCAGACAAAAACAATATTGTTATGGGTTTTGTCTGCTGGTGCGACAACATATTTGTCATGTATAGTAGACAATGTTTTTGCTACATCGATACTAATATCATCTGCCTATGACATACTGATAGCATTTAAATACTGATCTTAGAAACATTCGAAAAACACGGTAATATGGAACGCCATAACTGTCTTATCTGGTCAATTATATATATATGATACTTGGTGCTATTTTCTTTATAATCGGTACTTTCGTATTTATAAGTAGTTGTACTATCTTTATATGTAATGGTTTTGCCTTTATATGCGGTAGTTTCACCATTATATTCGGTGGATTTACCTGTATACACGATGGTTTTACCTTTATACGCGGTGGCTGCTTGGGATTTTATACTGAGTCAGAAAATAGTTAAACGCGAATTATTATTTTTTTTTCAAAATAATCCTAAACCCCCTGGTATATATATACACCATACATTCCAGGCAATCATATGAGTGACTCTTTCCAATCTCATGTGCAACAATCTTCCCAGATTATCTTTCTCGATAAAAGCAAGACTTGGAATATGTGCGGAGTTGCGAGTACTGTCCACGCTAATTTAATTCGTGAGTGAAATGGGTGGGGTTTTTGTTACCAACCACATCGCTTTGTGTCTTTTTACCCTTATTTAATCTGAATGACCGAGAAATGTCATAAGCCAAAAGTGCTGATTTTTTTTTTATTTTATGCAGCTTGTTGTGATATTCCTTTCCACCGAAATAAAAAAAAACATAGAAATTGAAGAAAAGGTGATAGTACAATAATTAAGACGACGAACTCAACATTATAATGTGTTTGGTTGATGAGCTTGACTGTTGATTGAAGTTATATAAATGAAGCTGAGTGAAACAATAAAAATTGACTAAAATTTAGTTAATACTATAAGATTTATGCTTAATTGATTCAATGGTTACATGTAGTCTATCGAGAATAGACTCGTCACATTTATTGGGATTTTTCAATATACTTGAAAATTCAAATATAGATCGTTATCGTGACTGTTTTACGTAGGTTATAATTGTATTTTGAACTCACTCGAACTTTCGCTCAATTGTGTTTTACATCATGCTATATCATGTGTTTCAGGGTCACGATGACACGTCAAATCAAATGACAAGCGTTCATTTCCTATGTCGAAAGATTAACACCACTTTCTACTATTTTAGAACTACCCAGATTTTTCAGCAACAACATCAGGTGAAGAACAATACGGACTATGAGTCAAATAGTGAACTCTGTGTAAAAAAGTTAGTTCCGTTTCCGTAATTTTCGGAAAGCTTAAACACTTCCGACTCACATCTCCTTTAACACATTAAGACTACTAAACTTAATTCTACAACATAAGAGGTTTGAAATCCGTTCCTCCATATCCCAAGGTCAAGCGCGGATCAAAGAGAAACGTGTCGGGTGTACTCCTTCTAAAATTGGGAAATTTTTATGTGTATTAAATTTGAATTTTCCACAAAATTTATACCCAAAAATATTCTTTCCGCGCTTCATTCGGCCTTCTATTCTTGTTTAGTTTAAACATATTTTATTTGTCAAATAACAAAAAGATTAGAAATATATACAAAAGGGTCAAATGTTGAAGGTGTGTTTTTGAGACTTATGATTACACAATAAGAAACCGTTTGGATTTCCTTATATATTTTAATTCCGATTTAAATATTTTTTACATTTTGATCATATGAAAGTTCAGAATTACCACAGGTAAGCATGTGTATATCTATGGTCATCTCAATAAGTGGCCAATGCAGATTGTCAAAAAGTTCTGTTCTATAATCATTATATTTTCTACATTCAGAGAAAAAAATGTTTTACATCTTCATTTTCAAAACCACATCTACAGGCAGGGTTTGAAATAAGTTTGTCTTTGTACAGGTCAAAGTTAAGAAATGATGCTGAACATCTCACTTGAGTTAAGATTATACTCTATTCTATTTCCGCCACCCCTAACATGCCATGTTACGTAACGATGGAACCGTGTCAGAGATATTTAATAAGAAAATAGCTTGCTGGACAACTTCTAGCGTTGTAGGAGTTACGTTTTGTATTGCAAAACGACATAAAAAAAAACTGAGTCACGAGTTTACAATACATTTTAATATACCTGTATTGAACCAAGCATGTGCCCTCAGGGGGCAGTCAATAGACACACCGTATTACCGACTTGTTTTCAAAACCCGACGAATACGATATATCGCTGTCCGTGAGGTGGCACCGCTTGTCAGGTAAGAAGCATGTATGTTTTAATCATATTTTTTATGAACCAAACATTGTATGTGTAGCTGATACAAAGCACTATATGTATGACACAAAAATGACAAATAAAATATGAATCATTTATGGCTTCGAAAACAAATTTCTTCACAAAAATATACGTTTGTTTACTTTTACACGTGTTTAGAATCCTTTTGTAATTTGATTTGGAATCAATTAAAGCACAATTATATCTACTGATTCTCTCTAATCACCTTTATAATAGTATCTTATTCACCTGGATGGACCAGGTAATACAGGTGCTAAATATATACTACATATGCCTTCAAAATGGATGAGGTGTTTGGTAATCGGAAAATACGTTGAACAATGCGGCATTTGAAGGTAAAAGTCGTTCCCTATAAAACAGCATTAAATGTGTGGATAACGCAATTGCCGTGTATAAGGTGTAATTTCAATTTCTGAATCAAAAGGAAACAAATCGCCTTCGACGAAAATCCTGATTCGTCGGTAACTTTATTGTCCCACTAACTTTCAAACATTCAAAGAAACGTCCCGCTTTTGAACGCATCATTCCTGCTTTTGATCGATTGTATCAATCGACAGGTATGGATGTATCATGTGAATCGACAGGTACCCTAAAATCAAGGCTAGTTTCATTAATATCCCTCAACATTTAGCAATTTGCGTCAAATGTATCGACAGTGTATGCATTAAATTGTTAATCTGCGGCACTATTTTATAGAAATTATTTTTTTTATACATGACAAAGTAAACAAACGTATTTTCCGCGCGCAAAAAATCATTTCTTGAAAGCTATGAATGGTATGTTTTTGTTCGCTTTTTTGTTGTGTCATACAAAAAGCTATGAACATTATATTTTTTGTTTGTTTTTGTGTTATACATACAGTTCTTTATCAGCCCCACATACAGTGTTTGATTCATTCAAAACGTATGAATAAATTGATAAAAAAAAATGCCTCTTACCCGACATGCCGTGTTAACTTGCGGACGGCGATATATCGTATCCGTCCGGTTTTTAAAAAAAAATGTTACAAGTCGGTAACACAGTGTGATAGTAGCATTGATGATTCATTTAACAAAGGAGATACAGACAACAGTTAATCTTGTGTAAATACAGATGTGATATTTCCGAGTACCATCAAGCACCACTCACATTTACAGCCTAGAATACTAGTCTGTCGGGTTGCAAATTTTATAGTGGGAGCAAGTCCCTGTGGTGGGAGCAAGCCCCTAAGGGTTGGTGAAACCCCCTGTGGTTGGAGCAATTAATCTCCGTCCTCCAATAGATACTCTGTATAATGGACTATGTTAATTTAGTGTAAAATGCAACAATTAAGATATCTACCGCGTGTTTTAAACGAGTCTTGCATTGGAGATTTCCTTCGTGATAGATTTTTTTCTCATAAAAATATTAACACTTTACCGAACCTATCCGATTAACTTTTATTGTCCGTAAGTAAACAACTTCTATATTTAAAAAATCGTAAGAATATTCACGTTGTCTTATTCCATGCAGTTTTAAAAACTGACAACAGCTGTGTCCCGGAACGCCAAACCGTGCAAAGTTAAAATTCATCAAATTTCATAATGCTAAGGGGTGGATCCAGAGATTATGGTTTCTAGGCAATTTTTGTCACATTTTTGCCAATATTCTGCGCAGAATCTAGCATCCCATTTATTTGATTGAAAACTATGCTTAACCCATACAATTGAAAAGGGCTGAGTTAAAGTCTAGAAGGCATCTTCTTTGAATAGTTTAAACCAAGAAAACTGATCAAATTTACACAGAAAACTCAAAGTAGCTTAGGTAAACTGAAATTAAATAAATATTGTTGCGAATGTTTTTTCTTACTCCTTTCGGAAATAAATACTCTGACCCAACAGAATATGAAACACCACCACCCCTGCCCTCCGAGAATCAGATGTTCATCCCTTAAATGTGTAAGATACGAGAAAAGGTGAGTTCGGTTCAAATATCTTACAACATGCATCTTCAGTACATTGACATCTACAAAGAAAAAAATTTCCTTGTTTATATAAACATTCGTCATGTTAAAAATGATACAGTTTGTACTTACTTATAAGTACAAAGAGCAATGTCATCATCTTAAATTTGTCAGCTGACGTATATTTGAAGTCGGAAAGGAAATCGGTCTTTTTATTAAATGGTTCGTTTGAACTTCGAGTGGCAACTTCCTCCAAAATAACACATTCACTATTTATCAATTTGTAATTTCACGATGTCACCCTTAAAGTACAAAAATTAGTGCAGTTATAGCGAACATGAGGTCTCCCATGTCGTTGGTGCAGCAAAACACAACGCAGGATCAGCATTCTCAACGTAAAGGATATTCTGGATGCGTCTTAAGTTTTGGCGAAGTTAATAATATGATGACCTCTGACTTGTGGTGATGTAAGTTTCTTGCTGTGGTGTACAGATCAAGAGGAGAACTACTACTAATGAAGAACTATATTTCTTGCGCTATTATTTCCTGTTAATAAATAATTTTTATATATTTTTTTTCTATCTACAAATGTACTTATGAATTCGACCTTATTACACTTCATACTGTAATAATATCCTATATTGCTTGCATTCTTTTTAATACTAATTATTGTATTATGATGTCCAGGCGCGTAGCTGCCGTTAGGCAAAAGAGCTTTTGCCTGAACTTAATTTTGCCTTTTTTTTTTAGATAAAATACATCCAGGAGAGGCATAAATGATGCTCTAAAACGCTATCTCCGTGGAGCTTCGGCCCCAGACCCCCTGCCGTAATTTTGCCTACACTTCAATTTGGCCTCAGCTACGCGCCTGTGTATCTTGCATGACAAGGACCCATGATTGATAAATAAAATAATTTTAATGTACATTTAAATGAATATTCACGATGCATAGGGTTTTTTGCTATCGTTGTTAATTTTCATTTTTGCAAAAAATAAAATAAATGTTCTCCTCCCTTACCTCTATGAAAATTAAAAAATTCAACTCTTCTCAAAAAAAAATGTTGGAGCCTTTATCTTGTTATACGCCGGTCGCTGCTGCAAATTTCAAAGTCTCTAGTGTTGATGGTTGATTATTTTTTATATTATGCATACGAATTTTAAAAAATTATGATGTGCGCACAACAATAGCAGATCCAGGGGAAGGCTTCCGAGATTTTGTTGTATTTATTTTGATTTAAGAAAAAAAGTGGCTTAGAATTAACAACTGATAGCTTGGAAGGCCTAAAAACCAATTGTGGATCTGAACTTGCCTTTGACGCAAATATCTTCTCGTTGTACTCCACATTTTCGTGGATTAAATATATGCAAACTGTCCCAACCGAAGTGTGTATTTTCAATAAGCAAACAGTGTACGAAATGATGCGAAAAATATTTCTTTAAGTAAATCAAAAAAGATTTTTTGGCATAAACATATATATGGTAAAATAGCAAGGAATAATTTTATAAACACTCGTTCAAGGGTGAGATAATTCTATAGAAATGTAATGGGAAATTAAGTTTTTTTTAATTTAACAAAAGGAAGAGTTCGGTGACCACCAATTTTCTTTTTGGAATATGAAATAATGTCAGTTAACCATTTTTATACAAATTTTCAAGAACTTTTTTCATCTCAAAATTAAGTTGGGGACCTATTATTTCACAGTATGTTGATATTGTTGCCCACAATCTAGTGATTAATGGCAGAGAGTATAATGTGCATTTCCAGGGACCTCTAGGATGCTATAGAGTTCTAGTTCGGAGACGGTAAGTATTCCTCCGATGAGTGAGACTGTTGTGCAGGGAAATGTCTGCGTTCCTGAAGGAAAGTCATTAATGTGTTTCGATGGTATTATTGAACCTATTGAAAGAAAACTTGGATCAGAATGACCATTAACAGCTAGAACCTTAATTGAAGTGAATGAAACTGTGCCTGTGCGTATTATGAATGTGAAGCCTGAAGCGTGTGTACCTCATAAATGAACTAGTGTAGGTGAGATGTCTGCGATTGCAAGTGTTGAAAGTTGTGTATGTTCTTATAATACAAAACAAACGCTAATACCAGACGTACAGAGTTTCTTGGAAAGGTCAAGTGCAGGCTTAACTAAAGAGTAATCAAGGGAACCAAGGTTATAGCGGTAATCAAAAGAATGTAATCCAGGGTCGAAGACCAGACATGGAAAACAGACGTACACAACAAAAAACATAATGTAAATAAAATCATACACACAAAGTACAAGAGCAGATGAGCAACTCGAACCAGGTGCACTGGTAGGGTAAGCGTCCTCTGCTTTTCTAGAAACACCCGCTGATCTGCTCATAAAAAGTCAAGCCCGGGGTAGACAAAAGAGGAAAGGAAAACTATGACCCGTTGAACAAAGCAGTTTTCATGGTGCAGATGGATACACCATAACGATCCACGAGTTCATGATGACGACCATAAAACTTTTGTAGTGATGACTTCAATCTTGTAGCAACATAACCCTGCTCCAGAAGCCTATTTGTTAGAATTCTAGCGCAATAAAAAAAGTCTGCGTAGACTCGGCAAGCTCACAGTGCCTGTAGTATCCTTTATCTCAAGTTCTTTGGGGGTAGGTACGATGTATTAAATCCCCAAAATTAGGATTGTTTAAAGATAATACGTCATCTATATAGCGGAAACTGAGATTAAAGGATCTAGCCAAACAATATTCTTTCTTTCGGATCAGATCAGCTATAAAGTTGGCCTCATAAGAGTGAAGAAATAGGTCAGCAAGTAGAGGAGCACAATGTGTTCCCTTTGGAATGCCGACCGTTTGTTGAAAAACGCGTCCACCACACTGGACAAATATGTTGTCGATTAAAAATTCCAGCATTTTGTAAACATCTTCTGTATATTTAAAAGATGATTTGGAATTATTTCTTACAAAGTATGAGGAATCTCTACCAAGTATATATTTTTATCTAGGTGTACCATCTTTTTTTTTTTAAAAACAACGATGTATAATGTTTTTTAAGTCGGGATTTTAACTGAGTATGGGGAATAGAAGTATACAGTGTTGAAAAATCATAGGTTTCAATGCTATTATATTCTGATAGTAGTCTTGAACTGATTGTCTCCAAAAGATCTTTCGAATTTTTCAGGATACACATTGAATTAATACCACTACAGGAGTAACAAATGTTTTAGTACAAAAAGAAAAGTTACGTGAATTACTTGTTAAATATAAGAATTCATTCGCAGAATCTGATAGAGATCTGGGCAGGACAAACATTGTGGAACATAAGAATAATACTGAGATGCTCCAGCATTTAAGGAACCGCCTAGGAAAACGCCTGTTCATATGAGGCAAAAACCTGACAAGAACATTTATGAAATGTTGGCTAAGGACATAATCGAGCCATTCAAAATTGCGTGGGTCGTCTGGCGTATTGTAAGTGCGGAAGAAGGATGGAAGTTATAGATTCTGTGTGGACTATCGAAGTCTAAATAAAGTGACTATCAAAGACGCTTACTCACTTCAATGAATACATGATTCGTTGGAACAGCTTTCCAGTAATGCCTGGTTTTCCACGTGAGACATTAATAGTGGTTATTGGTAGGTGGAGATGGATCCAAGTGATCGTTACAAAACTGCCTTTGCCACAATTTGTGTGGAATTCGGAACGTCAGAAATGACTTGAGTTTCTGCAGAAAAGCCTTATTAGTGCGCTTGATCAACCAGACTTCTCTAAACAATTAATTTTGGAGACTGATGCAAGTTAGGAGGCTATCGGTGCAGTGTTATCTCAGACAGACAGTGAAGGGAACGAAGCTGTTATTAGCTATGCTAGCCGAACTCTCAATAAAGCTATGTCACGAGGAAAGATCTGTTATCAGTGGTAAACTACGTTCGTCAGATCAAGCATTATCTTTACAGTCGGACGTTTATTTTGCACACTGATCACAGCTCATTAAGATAGCTTATGCAGTTCAAGAATCCTGAAGGACAGATGGCTCGATGTTAAGTGAGTTTGACATGGACATTGTTCATCGTGCTGGTAAGAAAAAAACCGTAATGCGGATACTTTAAGTTGTATTCCATGTAAACAATGTGGATACATAGTTAATTGGAAAGAAGAACGAGATAAACTATCAGCTGTATGTACATTGAAAGGTGGCAATTTCCCAAGTGATTTGCTTTCAAGTGAGCAAATTTCGTTGAAAGAGTTACAAAACCGAGATAAAAACATCAGGTTCATTCTAGATGCACTCTAAGAAAAGAACACACTTTCTTTTCGTGATATATCTGGAAAGAATGTAGTGATCAGGAATTTGTGGTCACAGAGAGATGTTCTTGAAATAAGAGACGGAGTGTTGTACAGAAGGTTCGAAACTTCAAACAACCACAAAAAACGCCTTCAGGCTATTGTGCCGTTTTCTGAAAGACGGAGTTTACTCTTTAAGTGTCATGACAGTATAACAGTGGCACATTTAGGAGTCCGAAAAACATTGAAGGGTAAGGCAGACATATTACTGACCTGGTCTTCACGCGTATGTTCGGAGATACATTGCAGGGTGCCACTCACGGGAAAATCCTACCAAAGCAAAGATGGTATTGTGCATAGTAGTTACCCAATTGAGCGTATTAGGACCGATAATGTGGGCGAGTTACCAGAAACCGAGGATAGTTAATCGATATATTCAGATAGTCTCGGATTACTTTTCAAAATGGACGGAGAGTTTTCCAATGCCTAATATGAATCATTATGGTGAAAAGTGGGAAAGGTTACAGGTTGCAAAAGAAATGGACCGTTACAATCTTGAAATTCTTGGACTCAGTGAAGTAAGATGGAATACATCCGGCATGACAACACTTTCTTCAGGACATACTATCATCTACTCTGGCAATCCAAATGACAATGACATTTATGATAAAGGTATTGGACTTCTTACAAAAAAAAAGAAAAACGATCTCTGCTTGAATGGAACCTGTGTCAACCAAAATCATCACTCACTGCGAGGTTTGACACGAAATTTAAGAAAACTACATTAATTCAAGTCTACTCACCAACAAACAATGCAAGTGAAGAAGAAAAGAAGGATTTTACAGGTCACTACAACCCACAGTGAATGCAATTCCAAAACGTAACATCCTTATGATAATGGGCGACTTACATACCAAATGGAAGAGAGAGAGAGAGAAATGGGGCCAAATGATATTGGTGATAGGGTGGAAAGGAGAACTTTTTTTCAGATTTTTTGCAGTAAATAGTTTAGTCATAGGAGGGACCCTTTTTCCACACAAATCATGTCACAAAGTTACCGGGGTTCTACCTGATGGAAATACAGAAAACCAAATATTGCTATTTTTCATAGAGTGATCAAGGGAACCAAGGTTATAGCGGTAATCAAATGAATGTAATCCAGGGACAAAGACCAGACATGGAAAACAGACATACACAACAAAGGTGGAGATCTTCACTTCAAGATGTTCGAAACAAACGAGATGCTGATTTATCATCTGATATCATCTACTAATTGCCAAGATAAAACCAAAACTTCTATCTACAAAATCAAATGGAAATACCAGAAGGAAATTTAACTTTTCAAAAACCCAAAAGTTTCTGCAAAATACCGCATAACTCTCAAAACAAGTTTAGTGTCCTGGAAAACCTACAGTATGACGACACCAACATTTATTCTGCCTGGGAAATTACAAGAGACTCAATTCTAATCATATGAGAAAACTGTGGGCTATCTTCAACAAAACGTAAAAAATGTCTGAAGATACTTGGCGAAAAGTTGAAGAGAGGCGAAAATTAAAAGAAAGAATAGTTAGTGCAACAAGAAGACAGAAAAAGAAACAAGCTGAAGACCAATATAGAGCTGAGGATAAGGATGTGAAGACCAGCTGTAAACAGGAAAAAAGAAATTATATTATGTAAAACAGATAGCCCAGGAAGCTGAGTCAGCATGTGGTAAACAGGATATTAAAACCCTCTATAACATCACCAAGCAATTGAGTGGAAAAACATCAACCACTAATAACCAGTAAGAGACATTCCGGGGAAAAATCTAACAAAACTTGAAGATCAGCTAGACAAATGGAAGGAACATTTCAACCAAGTTCAATCGTCCTCCACCTGTAGATCCACCAGAGCTAGAAGCTGGTCCACCACTGAATATCAGAACCATCAACATCATAAAGACCGAGGTTCTGAATACATACATAATATTCCATCATAAGCTATAAAAGCACTCGATGATTTGTCAGTGACTTACCTAAACAAATTACTGAATAAAATTTGGAACAAAGAACAGATACTAGATGACTGGCGTAAAGGATTATTTGTGAAGATTCCAAAGAAAGGGGACAAGTCTCAATGTAACAACTGGAGAGGCATAGATCCCAATCAAACTACTATGAAATATTCTTCTTCACAGAATGAAAACCGAATTAGATAAACAGCTAAGAGAAGAACAGGCAGGCTTCAGACAGAAAAGATCTTATGTTGACCAAATAACAACGTTACGCATAATCATCGAACAAAGTATTGAATGGCAAACATCTTTATATTTAAACTTTGTCGACTTCCAAAAAGCCTTTGATAGCATAGACCATCAAGTGCTATGGAACATCCTGAAAAATTATGGAATTCCCGACAAGATTATCAACATCATAAAACTGCTTTATGAGGATTTTACCTGCCAAGTTATTCATGGAGGAACAGTGACTGACTCATTCCCAGTAACAACTGGAGTAAGAGAAGGCTGCCTTCTCTCTCCCCTCCTTTTCATCATAGTACTGGACTTGGTTGGTAAAACAGAAATAACTACCCATGGGGCATGCACTGGAGTTTATCCTCTTTCATAGAAGATCTTGAATTCGTAGGTGACATTTGTGACATTTGTGCATTAGCACATATATTCAAAGATTCACAACAGCAAGTTAACAACATAGAAAGTAGAGCTAAAAGGACAGGTCTCTATATTAATCCACACAAATTAATGAGAATAAATGCTAACCAGCCTTAAAAGTTCACAGTCAATAGTAAAACATTGAGGATGTAAACAACTTCTCACACTTTGGCAGTGTAGGTGAGTAAGTACTACAGGTGGAACAGATGAGGACAATGCTGCCAGAAAATGTAAAGCACAGCAAGCCTTCAAAATGCTCTGGCCTGTTTGGAGAAGTCGAGCATTGAGAACTAGCACAAACATTAAGATCTTCAACTCCAATGTTAAGTCGGTCCTACTAAAGAAACTTGGAGGGAGACGGTAGCATCAATCAGCACAATCCAAACCTTTGTTAATCGTTGTCTCAGAAACATCATGTCATTCGGTAGCCAGAGAAAATATCCAATAAAGACCTGTGAAACAGGACAAACCAACAATCTATAGAAAACCAGAAGAAGTAGAAAATGGAAATGGATAGGTCACACTCTACGAAAAAGTGACAAAAACGTAACCAAGCAGGCATTTGATTGGAACCCTCGAGGACATCAGAGGAGAGGAAGACCCAAGAACACTTGGCGTATGGGACTTACAGCAGAATTACAGAAGATAAACAAGACCTGGAAAGAGGCAAAAAAAAACAACAGCCATGAACAGAAGAAGGTGGAAAGACACTGCAGTTGCCCTATATCCCCTGGTGGACGAAGTGGATTAGGTCAAGTCAAGTAAGTCATGGGAGTTAAGAAGAAGATAGCGAAAACAACAATTCAGAGAGCTTGAAGAAAACTGCAAAAAGGAGAAGTGAGGCTGAAGATCATTCTAAGAGTTTGTTTTCTGATATCTCTAGTGATGAGGTTGTTGAAGGAGTAATCAAGGAAACCAAGGTTACAGCGATAATCAAGAGTGTTATTCAGGTCAAGATATGAGGCTGACTTCACAGTGTCTGTAGTATCCTTTATCTCAAGTTCTTTTGGGTATATGCGATGTACCAAGAGAACCATTACATTCGGACAGGAATGTCCGATTAATAAAGGCTGAGGACAAAGAAGTTGTCAAGCCAATGGTGTCAGTTGCAGAGAACAACGCAGTAGTAAATGAAACTAGTAACGTGTCGTTTGAAGCAGGCAGAACAGTTAGGAAGGCAACTTTATCTGCTCCTGTGCATACTACGAGGAGTCTAACTAATTTTAGGAGAAGATTGGCAAATAGTATACTGCCAAGTCCTCCGAAAGTGGTAGTTCCAGAGGCACAAGCAAGCTTGAGAAAACATGAGGAAACCCCTATGAAGATGGCGCATGAAATTGCTGAAGGCGTGAGTAGTGTGACTAAAATAGACTTACCTGTTAGTATGTTCACCGTTTTGTTTATGTCATATTTTGTATATTTCCTCCGATTAATTTAAAGGTAATAGAGTAACACGTCCATTTTGTTAAGTGGACCGACCATTCTATCCTGACTACCTTTGACATGCTTGAGTTGTGTTAAACCGGTTGTTGGTCATCTGGTCAGGTAGTATGAAATGTTGTTTTGTGTATGTAGTTTTCCAGTGTTATGTATTAGTTTTGCAATTTTTAGAAGGTACTGTTGTCGGTATTATAAAGTCCAATTAATATCACAAACCAGATTAACTTTCCCACAGTATCATGCAATTATGAACACTGGTCCATAGATGTATGGCACTGTAGTTTTTTGTTTATTTACTATCTATTAGATTAAAGATAAGTAATTTTATAGCAGTTACAATTTAGTTAAGCTGACACTACATGTTTACATCATATGAAATGTTATTACTAGATTAAGGTTTGATTATAGGATGGGAGAATGTTGTGGAGGTAGTTTTGAGAATGAAAATCAGAAGATGAAGATCAGATCTTGAGAGAGAGAGAGAGAGAGAGAGAGAGAGAGAGAGAGAGAGAGAGCAGGCTTTAACATTAGAGCAATTAACATCTATAGTGTATTTATTGAACATCAAAATTAATCTAATTAAAAGTGAACTTTATTTATGGACTTAGTATTGTTGCATCAAAAAGAGTGACGGTGACAAAACATATCATACAGTTCAAAAACCTCTTGCAAAGTAACTTAAATAAATCTACATTACTTTACATGTGGAGAATTAAAAAGTATTTCGAACAAAAATTAATGGATATTTTCTCATATGATGATGGATATTTTTATACTGAGACTGATACCTTATTAGATATTGAAGATTTAGATGAGACAATTAAATATGTTTACGATTCTTCACAAACTGTCAGTTCTGCTGAAGAACTAAATAATAGTGATGCTAATACCTCAATAAGTGATTCAGAAATGGAAATGTCACCTAGAATTAATGTGAAGAAGTTCAGTGGATATACCAATGAAAATGCTGAACAATTTATATCATACTTTGAGGCCTACACAGTGTGTAGTAAAATACAAGATCCTTCAAGAAAGGTTGCTGCATTCCAGTTACACCTTTGTGGACCAGCTCATATCTGGTATTCAAATCTAAATAGTGATTTTAAAACAAGTATTAATGGGACAAAATATTGGAAGCATTTAAAGCAAAGTTTGTATTTGTGACAACACCAGTACTGTTAATAGAAACAGAGTTATTTCAAAATACAAGACTTATTGAAGGACAACCAATTGAAGAATATTTCAGTAAAATTATTGACAAAGGTCGTAGACTCCAGAAAACAACACAGGAGGTTTTACTAAAATTTATAGAAGGATTACCACCTTAACTTGCCTTCTATGTGCGTGCAGGCAATCCATGTGATATTAACCAGGCGTTAAATGCTACCAAACTGGGAGAAGCTTATGGTTATAGAACCAGTATAATGCCAGTATTGGATAAGAGCCACACCAACCAATTGTAACAGCTGTGCAAGGTGATAGAATTACAAGAATAAAAGAGACATTAGAGACTCTTACAAAAGAATTACAGAACGCCTATATTAGAAATAACAAGGACAAACATTCAAGAAGGAGAAATCAAGATGTCAAAATTGTAGAAACAATGGACAGAAAAAACTTTTCCGACAACATGGCAAATATGTCATAAAAATCGCCACACTGCAGACAGATGCTACCAGAGACATCAAAGGAAACAGAAGAAACCTGAAGGAAGACCGTCGCGTTCCCTTGGGAAAGAGACAGTGAAAATTGCGACCAAAGTAGCCAAATAACAAGACATCTTAATAATAGGACACGTACCGGTAATGTAAATTGTGTTGTTGGGAATAACCAATTTAATTCAAAAGATAATGTGAGTACATTTAGAATTTTTTTATACTTAAATGTAAGATTTAATAGTCATGTATCAGCTTTGTTAGATTCGTGTTTAATTGATTCATTGCCAAGAAATCATAAAAGTAACTTATTTTGTATAGGTAATGAAACTGTAACACTTGCAAATAAGCAAAAAGTGAGATTAGATGGCGTAGCCACTGTTAATGGTATAATTGAAGGTAAACACTGTAATTTTGATGTTTATGTTATGAAAGCTACCTCACATTCATTAATAATAGGAACAGGGTATATGAAATCCAGTGGTGTTCAATTAGATTTTTCTAATCATTCATTTCAATTTTCTAAAACTAAGGTTCACTCCCTTAAAAAATTAAACTTCCCAGCTAATTCAGAGTCAGTAGTTTGGGGAAAGGTTTCAGGGATGAACAGGGTTTTGTTGCTGCAAGATTGAAGTCATCACTACAGAAGTTTTATGGTCGTCATCATGAACTCGTTGATCGTTATGATGTATCCATCAGCACCATGAAAACTGATTTATTCAACGGGTCATAGTTTACCTTTCCTCGTTTGTCTACCCCGGACATGACGTTTTATGAGCAACTCGGTGGGTGTTTCTAGAAAAGCAGAGGACGCTTACCCTACCGGTGCACGTGGTCCATGCTCCCAGTTTTTAGTGGAGTCCGAGTTGCTCATTTACTTTTGTTACTTTGTATGTATGATTTTAGTTACTTTATGTTCCTTGTTGTGTGTGTCTGTTTTCCATGTCTAGTCTTTGTCCCTGGATTACATTCTTTTGATTACCGCTATAACCTTGGTTCCCTTGATTACTCTTTCAAAAGGTTACCAAGGAGTATGTTCAGCAAGTAATTACATCACTAAAAGAGGATTTTTGTGAACAGTTTCGTGTAATAATATGGTACCTATCAAAAAACAAGACAATTTATGTTACAAAAAAAATCAAGACTTGGGAGTAACGTCAGTAATTGTGCATCAGATTCATTTAAAACCAGATGCAGTTTCAAAACACCAACGTCCAAACCGTTTACCTCCGTATAAAAGAGAAATATTGAGGCATCAGCTAGATGAATTATTGAAACAGGGTATCATTACTCCAGTTGATGAAAAAGAAAATGTTCTTATTTCTAGCCCTATAGTTTTAGTAGCTAAAAGAAATAAGATAAGGAAAGCAGGTATGAGTACAAAGGGGGAGAGCTTGTCTATGTACAGGTTTTGTGTAGACTTTCGATACTTGAATTCACGAACTCAAGACTTTCGCTATATAATACCTGATGTACAAAAATTGACAGAATCATTTACTCGGAGAACCCCAAATTTCATATCTACTATTGATTTAAGCTCTGGTTTATTCCAAGTGAAAAATATCATCTGATTCTATCAAAGGCATTCAATACTGCTTTTGGAACATTCAAATTCCGTAGGTTACCGATGGGTTTGAAAACTTCACCAAACACATCCCAGTTACTCATGGACAAAGTATTGAATGGTCTTTCATTTCGAAGCACTTTATGTTATTTAGATGACGTGTTAGTTTTCTTAGAATATTTTGAACAACATTTAGATGATTTGCAAGAAGTATTCAGTAGAATTCAATCTGCTAATTTGAAACTTTCACTAGAAAAATGTAAATTTGCAGTTGCAAAATGTGAATTTTTACGACACGAAATTTCTAAAGATGGTATAAGACCGCCTGCAGATCGCATAGAAGCAATTTCTGAATCTGCAAGACCAAAAACTGCAAAAGAACTAAAAAGGTTTGTAGGTCTCATGAATTGGTTCAGGAAGTTTATAAAAAAATATAGCAGTAAAGCAAACTGTTTATACAAACTTTTAAAGAAATATCAGATTTAAATGGACAAATGATCATGAGAATGCTTTTTCAAAGTTTGAAGACAGAATTGACAATTTCAGGCCCATTGTCATTTCCAAAATTTGATCAGACATTTTATCTGTAGCTGTAGCTGTAGCTGTAGATACATTAAAAACAGGCACAGGTTACATGTTATATCAAAAGGGTGATTTGAACGATGGTATCCATGTCATAAGGTTTGGTTCAAAAACACTTGCAAAATGGCAACAATCATATGGACCAACTAAACTAGAACGTTTGGGAATGGTAACTAGTATTTTAAATTGTGCATCCTATTTAAGGGGTAGAAAATTCATTGTAGAATGTGACCATCAAGCTTTAAAAACTTTGGTTCCAAAGAATTTAAAAGGAGCAATTTATGAAAGATGGCTAGCAATTCTTCAATAATTCAATTTTGAAATAAAATACAAACCAGCTGAGCAACTGGTTGTAGCCGATGCACTGTCCAGATGTGAAACTGGTATAAACAGTCCAGGTGAAGCAAGTCCATATGAGGTTGACCCATTCTTTCCTTGTGTTGAAGATAAAACAGGTGATATCACATTGCCTGGTGGTGTTACATTACAGGAGCTAATGAAGGTTAAAGAAGTGAATCATATTGTGATACATACAAAATACTGATTACGATGCAGATACTGAGGATTTGAACAAACAAGTCTGTTCTGCAAAAAGGAAAACTAAGAGTAATTAAGAATGCTAAAAGTACTGGAGAAAGTAATGATGTAAAAGTAAAGCCTGAGGCAAACATACATGTAGATGAGAAAAAGGATACAATACTATGTAAATTGAATATAAGTCATGAAAATTTAAGTAGTATACAGAGAGAAGATAAGGCTTTGCAACCCTATACATGAATGGTGTTATAACTAATTGGATTTATTATCTTCAATGTATTACATTTTCAATTAATCAGTCTGTGAATTCAAGCACAGGATTCACGCACATGAAGTAATTTTTGGGGCAAGACCTAAATTTTCTATGATTTCCTCACCAGTTGTAGATTTGAATACAGTTCCAATAAGTATGAGATCCTAAGGTTCAGAAACATTCAGAAAATTTAAACAGAATAAGGACAGAACTCAAAAACAAGTCTTACAAAGCCAAAAGGTAATGGTTGATGAAGCAAATGAGAAATCTCAACCATAATCAGCATGTACAGGTGATTATGTTTACCTACAACAAGAAACTGTAGGTAAAGGGCAGAAGTTACAGGATAGGTACTAAGGACCGTTTGTTGTATATGAAGTCAACAGTCCGCATTTAGTGGTGTTAAAAGACCCACAGACAAACAAATGTCTTAAAAATCCTGTTCATGTAAACAGATTGAAGATGGCTCATGTTAGGGAGCCGACACCAAGGCAATATTTTCAAGAAGAAAATATCTTGTCAGAGACTCTGTTGGTACATGATGAAAGTATCACTAAGAAAGATAAAGAAATTAATAAACAAGAGGAGAAAGAACCAGTTCTTCGTCGTTCTAGTCGATGCGCAAAATTCCAGAACGCTATGGAGATAGAGTTAATTTAGATGAAGTCCTATCTTCAGAAGATGGCATTATAGATAAGATGGGATACCATAAGATTGAACGAATCTTAGGTCAGAAGGTTCAGGACAACAAGAAGTATTTGTTGGTTCATTTAGTTGGGTAGCCAGCAGAACATGCTGTTTGGGTACCTTTTGCAAATTTAAATAGTAAAGCTAAAAGATCAGTTCAAGTTCCGCCTCCCCCTGTTATTGTTCAGATGGAATGATGGGATGAAAAAAAAACAGGAAACTAAATAAGAAAGATATAGATTAAGAATATTTTATATGGTTAAATATTAATAAATGTTGAATTATTAATGGGAGATAAACCAGAAATAAATATACATCATATTTGATGTAAAAGGTTGAAATTCCACTGGTCAATGGTTACATTATGAATAATGTGTAAAAAGGATTGCTATTAAATCATTTAATCCATTAATACGAGTTAAGATAAAGCTAAACTATTTGTTTGCATTATATTGTACATAGTATATGGCCATTGAAAGATTTAGTATATATAGGTGTACTTGATATACATAAATATTTCGATTGTTTTCATATTCATTTTGATTTATGATTTAAGTGTATTATATGTATATATCACGTACATGTACGAGTGCTTGATTTTTGTTACTACGTGTACATAAATAAAAACTAAAACATCAAAAATAAGTACATAATAATACATATAAGTTCATTTTTTAATGTGAGGATAGTAGCATCGAGCACTTCAATTTGTGTGGTATAGGAGTTCGTTTTTCCATATTTGATAGTGCCAGTGGATACTATAACTGATATTGAAACCGCCATTGGATACTTCCAATATATATAGAAAGGTCTGAAAAATTCCCAACGATGTTAGAACTGTCAAATTTGCGATGCAAATTTTGCAATTCTAACATCGTTGGGAATTTCTAAGACTTTTCTATACGTCTATATATCTTCCCTGTATCAATTTGATCCGATGGAGCAGTGTAGCGAATAGAGTCGTCACATTCTGAGACGTTTATACAAATGTCTCAGAATGTGACGACTATTCGCTACTCTATATAAACGTCTCAGAATGTGACGACTTTATTCGCTACACTGCTCCATCGGAATATATGTAAACGTATAGAAAGGTCTGAAAAATTCCCAACGATGTTAGAACTGTCAAATTTGCGATGCAAATTTTTGGTCGTTCCCTCCGCGGGACTCGAACTTGTGCCGCTGTGATATCTTTGGCAACACCGCCTGCACAAAGTCCAGCGCCCTAGACCACTCGGCCAGCTAAGCTATATAAAAATATAGCTTTAGCTGGCCAGGTCATTCCTCCTCGTAGGATTAATCTCGGGCTGTAACTTAGTACACGATGTATGGTAGTACGGGACAGTGCATTTATGTGTTGTTATGTAGGATAGAGGATCAAATTGATGCATGTCACAACAAATCAAGAGAAACTTGTGGAACAAAAATTTACCGGGTTGCTGAAGCTGAAGGCCACGCCATTCTGGAAACAGTTTTATTACTTTTTTATTTAAAGGTGGGTAACATCACAAAAGCATTCCCTAATGCACACATCATCCTTTCTTTATAAATCCTGCATGAGTTGCGAAAAAGTTTTGATTATCTTGGTAAGTTTTTATTTCTACACCTGTGGCCGTTAATTATAATTAGTATCATCGCGTCATCCTTCACCAGATGAGCATCATGTCAAGTTCTGACTCTTTTTTTAATTTGCCGGATTATCCCAAGATGTAGATATGAAAGAGAACATCAACTTAGAATCATATGCAATACTATGAAATACATGTATTATTTCAGTCATTCTATATTTTAAATTAGATTTAATTTATAAAATATTGTAATCATGGGAAACTTTTCAAATCATCAATGTACAATAATTGTAGTCTTCGTTGCACTGAGATACGTTACAATAAATAGATAAGAAACTATAATTAGCTCTTTTCTGATTCTTCGTCCATTTTTATTTATTTATTTATTTATTTATTTTGCTATTTACAACAAGATCACACCAATGCAGTTAATTAGAATGGGACTTGCTAATTCTCTGATTTAGCCATCGAGTATATGGAATCCAAAAGAACTGAGAGATACAAGCTGTTTGAATACCTTTTTGGGGATTCTGTTAGTAACTGTATTTAGTACTGTAGATGTGACGGAATCCAGCCTTTGAGTAATCGGATAGAACTCAGAGTGTGTCTATACTACTCGTTGGGCTGCTGTGTTGATGATCTTGCCTGATTGTATGGTCATTTCATTCATATTGATGGTAATTAGACAGCAAAAAGGCAAATTGACATGCTTTGACTGGATTCAATAGTTGTTAAGCTACAAAAGCCTATAATTTATGACTTTGGGATAACCCAAATTTTAAAGCCTATAGACATACATGTAATAAACTTTGGTTCAATCCTATGATAAGCAGAAGCAAATGCTTTGTAGTGAAATTGGTGAAACAGAAAAAAAAACATCAGAGATTGATTTCACATGTATATTTTTATATGTGTATCATCAAATCTATGTGTCTGAAAAGTTGAAAAAGCTGTGGGTAATTTTTCTCTCATTTGTTTATAACCTTCTCAGTTTGAAAAAAAGCTTTGTATCTAACAGAGTAAAATTTCAGTGAGCGGTGGCTCACTAGTGATACCCCCGCTTTCAACCACGTTATAAGGAAAATAAACAAAGTCTTCGGTAAACAGGAAGTTGTTGTCGATTTATTTGTTCAAAATGGATCCTACCATATGGTCAAAAGAGGGAAAAAACAAACCCCTTGGTAAACAGGAAGTTGTGGAATTTTTTTCCAAAAATGGATCCCAGTATAAAGCATAACTACGGAAAAAATGTGTTACAATTTCAAGCCACCGTGATGAGTAGTTGCCGAGAAAAGCGCGACAAAAATGTCAATTTTCAAAATATAAAGTCAAAAACAAAGTCCTCGATTAACAGGAAGTTGTTGTCGATTTTTCGGATAATATATCGTACTATATGGCATACCTAAGTACAAATACAATGTGCTTAAACGTCAAGCTATTGTGACGAGTAGTTGCTGAGAAAGTTGGACGAAAAAAATTCAACTTGCAAAATACAATGTTAAAATAAGCAAAGTCCTCGGTAGACAGGAATTTCTGAAAATAGATCCCACCATATGGCATAACTACAGGAAGAATATATTAAAATCCAGACCGTTGTGATGAATAGATGCTTAGAAAAGTGCTACGAAAATTTAAACTTTCATAATTCAGTTAAAAACAAACAAGAAACACAGACAATGGGTGGTAAAATTATATACACATCTGATTCGAAACAGAGGTTTAAAAGTTACTTTCCCTGTTTAAATATTATGCAATCCATTTTTATTATTGTTTGAAATGTGAACAGAGCAAACTATGAAGGCCTTCACTGACTCAGTACTTCAGTACTTTGATTTATTATTAGAAGATTTATTTTTTTTATTATTATTAGAAATTTATTTTGTAATATTAAAAATTCATTTTCTAATATTACAAAATCGTGATTTAGTAATATCATAAAATATCACACATTTTGTAATATTACAAATTGAATTTGTAATATTAGAAAATGAATTAGTAATATTAAAAAATCATTTTGCAATATTCAGGCACGTAGCTGCCGTTAGGCAAAAAGCTTTTGCCTGCACTAAATTTTGCCATTTTTTTTTTTTTTTTTTTGTGGTGGAGGGGATAAAATACATCCAGGAGATGCATAAATGATGCTCCAAAACGCTATGTCCGCGGAGCTTTGGGGGGGGGCGCTTCGCCCCCTAGAACCCCTTCCAGGGCTTTTATCAGACCCCCTGCCGTAATTTTGCCTACTCTTCAATTTGGCCTCAACTACGCGCCTGATATTGCAAAATCAGTCACATTTTTTTTAATATTACAAAATGATTTTATAATATTAAATAATCGTAGTTGAATACAACAAATCCATTTTCTAATATTAGAAAATCAATTTCTAATATTAAAAAATCGGGGTTTGTTTTGTCTTTTTGTTCTTTTTGTTTTTGTTTTTGTTCTTTTTGTTTTTGTTTTTTGTTTTTGTTTTTAATTTAATTGAATGTTTAATATTAAAAAAGGTTTTTTTTTATATTAGAAATCAAATTTGTAATATTAGAAAATAAATTTGTGATATTAGAAAATGAATTTGTAATAGTAAAAAATATTTTTTTAATATTAGAAAATCATTTTTTCCTATTAGTATACACTTATTTTGTAATATTACATCGATGGTAATATTAGAAAACATACTATTTTTTGATATTACAAAATCATTTTTAAATACCAGAAACTATTTTTTAACATTATAAATTCATGTAATATTGAAATTTAATTTCTCAAATATTAATTGAATTTTTGATATCAAAAAATAATTTATCTATAGTAGCATTAAAATGTAAGTTGCAAGATATGTATAAGATAGAAAAAATGTTAGCAGTAAAAATAAGTATATTACTAAGTTCAATATTAAGTGGAATAAATTCCAAAATATATTTTATGTCTAGGACTCACAATGTATGTAAGTGAAATGAATGATTTATTAATGCATTTCAAATTAGAAAACAGGACTTCTCCTCTTTTGCTTTTGTTTGTTTTTTTTCTCTTGATTAATTTCTCCTTTATTTTTTTTATCATTTTTATTATCCTCTGATTTTTTTTTTGGTAAAAACCCCCATTATTTACAAAAATATTTTTCAACAGTGTATACATTTCTTAATGAATATATGTATTCTTTGCATACTAAATCATGTTGTGATATTTGTGAACAATATAAGTTATGTGTTTCATATAATGATGATTGTATATGACTGTTTGAAAATTAAAAAAAAAATGAAAATAAAAAATGCGTTTTGTAATATTAGAAATCAAATTTGTAATGTTAAAAAATTAATTTGTTATATTACAAAATCATTTTTAATATTATGAAAGACTCATTTTTTTCACTTTGGCTTGCCATTGAAAATTATCTATTCTTTAAGTTCAAACATACAAATAGTGTTTGTATTGATAATGTGGTTTTTATGAATATTTATTTATTATTATTATTATTATTATTATTTCATTTTAAAATTCC
This sequence comes from Perna viridis, assembly GCA_037379345.1. Lineage (NCBI taxonomy): Eukaryota > Metazoa > Mollusca > Bivalvia > Mytilida > Mytilidae > Perna > Perna viridis. The sequence continues at coordinate 8,989,944 of CM074515.1, read as the reverse complement.
CGCGTAACAAACCTATTCAAACCAGAAATTAACCAATCGGCGTTCAGATAACAAAAGACTTCAATTTCAACCCGCCATATTGGTTGATGTAAACAAAATGTTCTGACATGTTCAAATACTAAATAGATTGAAAGATATGGCTTTAGTTTTGGGTGTCGGTCCAGGACTTTTTACATTAGCTTTAATATGGTCAATTTGCTTATTGCTCTGTTTGTTGTTGTCTCGTGCTGAAGGTTCAGTTGCGTAAGTTTTGTATACTGTCAATACTGATTACTGAATACTGTAGTCTGTTCTTTAACTACTTGGAGTAGGCATTGCCTACATCAGGGAGCACCGTGAGCTTTAATTACTGTACTTGTACCGTATGTGAAAGACTCGTAAGAATAGTAAAAGCTTCAAGGGAAATCAGTATATATTTATTTGAAAATCTGCTTTGTTTTATAATTAATGGGGGGAAAAGTTTTTTTTTTTTTTCAATGAATTAGTAAAAAAAATTTTGAACATTTGTTTTTTTTTTTTCAAAAGATTCCAGCCACCAGCCCCCTTTTTTCCCCTTACTTTTAAAATGGCGGAAGATTTTGTAGCACTTCACCATACTTTCTAATGTTTAACCCTTAAGGACATCTCTAGCAACATACTTTTCAGTTTAAGAGGATCAAGGAGTTAAATATACAAGGATTCTCATCTGGTGTGACCTTGTGTGGCGTGTGGCGAGATTTCAGTATACTAGCCACAGCTACTTGCCGCCTATACAGTTAAAATTACGTCATATAAAACATTGATATCACAAAAGCAGGGAAAGGTACTGCTCACAGGCGCTTGTTTCTGTCTATATGGGTGAAATACTATCAAACAGGTCGACTATCAATGCCTTCTACTTGGGCATTGATAGTCGACGCCTCTTTGATAGTATTTCCCCCACATAGACAGAAACAAGCACCTGTGGTACAGCTATAAACATCCTTATATACACCACCAGACAATTTTTATCAATTGAAAACAACTTTTATGATTGTTAGGGTTTTGAAGAAGGAGTTTGAACTGTAATTTGGTAGGGAATGCCTTTCTCAAGGGTGTTACTCTGCCCGCCATTTTTTATTTCAACAGTTGGTCAAATAAAAACGTTGATGTCATGCAAGAACAGGAAACTACAGCTGCAAAATTTCTTATATACACCCTCGGACCATTTCTGATCAATTTGAAATAAATTTCATAATGATAGATCAGGTTTTGAAGAAGGAGTTTAAATTTTAAATTAATAGGGTAACTGCCCTGGAAGGCGGGCTACGCAGTCAGGGGTCAAAACAAAGGCATGTATAAACGTTGATATCACAAATGCTGAGAAAGCTAAAACTATAAAACTCCTTGTATACAATCTTGTACTATTTCAGATCAATTTTTAACTAATTTTATGACCATTGGGTTTGGAAAAAGGAGTTTGAATTTTTAATGAGGAGGGAAGTACGCCTTCGAGGTTGGACCAGGTTGAAAATTTGATAAGAGATTAAAGTCTGAAATATCGAGGTATTGATCAAAATAAAACATTGAAAAAGTTTGGAGGCCACTTGAGGTGGGATATTTAAATTTGTTTTTCAAACCATATTGGTCAGAATACCTACATTTATAGTGACGAAATGTTGAAGCGATGAAACTAGATTAATTTTAGTCTGAATTTCCTCGGACCCTGTAACCCTCCTCTTTTTTATTTGGATATTGATTAGTCAGGTTGGGGTCAGAACGATGTGCCATTCAAAAAGTTGGAGATTCTGATCATTCAGTGGTACCGCAGAGTATCTCCCTCCAACTGCAATTACTTTTGGAACAGAGGGGTAGTGGACACATAATTTTTCAGCAGAATTTTGAAATATTGTGTTAGATTCTGGTTATCAATATCCTAATAAAAAAGAGGAAGGTTGTAGGGTCAGAAAAAATTGGGACGATTAATTTGTGCAGATACTGGAGATATTACAGTTCTTCACAGATGGTTGGAATATGATTTTACACACATCATATGACATAAACAAAGTTCAGATGCAACTGACAGCTGAAAATTCCAAAAAGAAAACGATTACCTTTCCTTTCTTAGGAAAGCTATGCTTTGATTTGGATAATACAATTAGATTTATATTTTTTCTGAGGCGGAAAGCCTTGTTACTTCCAGGTCATGACTTTTTTGGGTTAGTATATTGGGGAACCTGAAGGAAAATTAAGATTGTGCATGTAATGACTGTAGTGCTTACACCACTTAGTGGTAGTTGCTATTACAGTTACGTCTGTACATAGTAAATGATAGTTACATGAACATAGAATACATATACTTGTACAGTAACAGTATGAACTGTACAAGTTGAAGATCTGGTGTTTTGTTTCTAAGTATAATCCTAATAGACCCTTTTATGCTAACAGTGATCATCATTTTATGTAAGGATTTTCATTGAAGCATCGTCATATATGAAAAATTTAAAGGTATTATGTCAATGTTATTTTGTAGGTATGCCGGTGTAGGATCTATTGTTCTTGCTGGTTTAATTACAGTAATTTTTGCTGTTTTACCCAGAGAACCCAAAGAACCAACAGTAGAAGAATCTGTCACAGTAGGTATTCCTGAAGGATACACCAACAGTTTCCAAATTGACATCTGTACATATATCTGTCCTATATATTTTCATAGGCAAAAATTTTATTTTACATGATGAGCTGTAGTGTGTATACCATTCTGCTTGGTCTAACAATAATTTGCTGTTAGGAATGTTTTATAATGTAATAACAAAGTTCCTGGCAGAGTTATACACAAAATGTATGTACAAGTGTAAGTTATGTATCAATCACTGAAATTTAAAGAACTGATAATGATCAGAGGTTAATGATTTTTTTCATAGGTTTAGGGTTAGTAAATAAATTATCCACATTCCCTGTTTAAATTTTACTATCCCTGTATATAGTTTTGGAAGGTATGCTCCACCAAGAATATTTTGAAACTTGAGATGCAAAATCTTCCATTATGACCATACATGGAGATGTTTAAACACAGTTTGGTCTCTTTGTTACCCGAGAAACTTTCCCAGTTGGAAGTAGAGATTATGAATTGACTTTCCCAGAGAATGTTCATGTCATGTTTATTTTGAATATTAAGAGGGTGTCCGTGTTTAACGTAAACAGATCCTATATGGGTGGCACAGGGTAAATTTTATCCCTCTGATTTGTTCTAATGTAATGTATGTCAAATGATAAAAAATTTGAATTGACTATGGATGGCTTAGAAAATTATTTCAAAGTTTCCTAACAAATAACTGAATTTTGCTCAAATTTGAGTTCAATGAATTTCAATACTTTTTTTGTAATTTATTTCTCTTTAAACATTCCAGTTAAACAAAAGCCCAAATTGAATTGGGAAAAGGATGCATTTGTGGTATTAAATGATTTTTTTTTATTGAAATAATGATGTCATGTGCCATCCACCCACTGCCTGGTTTTTGTCTTGGACACCCTCTTAAATGATTATCTCTGATAAGAAGTACTTATATTATTTATCTTAATATTATGTTACTGAAAAGGATATAAATCATTTTGTCAGTCCACTAATAATATGTTTTCTAAAAATTTTAATTATTTTACTGTTTATTTATTTTCAGATTTATGATTATGGAATTATCTACAGATATCTGATGATTTCTGGTTGTGCTTTGTTTTTAGTAATTGGACTTGTTATGTATTTGACTGATCATATGATGATGCCAATTTATGCAAAACCAATACGAAGACTCCGTTAGACAGTAGTGTGGTTCTCGTGGTTGTTTAGTGATCAAAATGTGTAACTGGTGGAAAACGTAAAATATAAATTGACAGAGAGGATAATCATAGAGTATCAAGTTAAATTGAAATCTTGCATATTCAAGTTAGTAATTACACCTAAATGTATCCCTAAATTTGAATCCTTGAAATTGGGTGACATTTGAATTCTAATCTCAAATGTAATTATGGTGTTGAAATTGTCAGAATGGTTGTTTGATATCTCCAATAATTTTTTGTTTGAAAATTCCCAACTTGTATCTTATTGTCACCAAATGTTTTACCTTTTAATAAATTCTTGACACTGAAAATTCTATAAAAAAAATTTGATGGTTTATGTCATGAATCCATTCTGATATCAAGAATGACAGCAAGATTATTTCATACTGAATAAAACGTTGAAAACAAATGGAACACGTTTTGTGTTTCTTTTACATATTGCAAGAAAGATAACTCTGGTTTGTCATGCAATAATATTCTTCCAACTAACCACAAATGATTTATTGGTATCAGTACAGGATGTTGCCATTTTGTCTGAACATGAGCATTGTAGATAATTGGATAATTGTAATAAACACCTGTTTGATATTGAGGTCATTATGAAAGTGTTCTTTAATCTATAGTTACAAAAGCAAATGTGATATTTAGTATGTTTCAGATGTAAACAATTTTACTACTAGTTTTACTTTAAAATATAAAAATTTGTGTATATATGTTTATGTTTACTTGTATTATATTAAAAGATGTCGGGTGGTATATGGTATTTACTACTATACTGCAACATCAAACTTGATAGCAGGAGCCATAACTTGCATGATGATGTCACTTAATTCAGTTGATCTGGCCCAGTTCAAATCTTTTCAATATCCAGAATATTGAACAATATATAAAAAAAATTGTGGACACTAGACCAATTAGTCAACACATTTACCTGTACAGAGTAGTTGATATCGGCCATCATATTAGACCAACAATGAGGTTGATCAACTAATGATATGTTCAAAGTAGCGATTTTATTTTTAAACTTTTATTTACAAAATGAAGTGTGTGATAACCAGATTAAGTGATAAATGATTTTCTATTTAAAAGAGGTTAAGATATATTTTAAATGTGCATTTTTTGTATGTACTAATGCCCACCTATCTTAAGGTACCAACATGTCACACAGTTGAAGGATCACCTCTAAATTACAATAAACGTTTAATTTTGTATACTTTTTAACGTAAAGATCTGTTTTCAATTTAGTGAAATAGGGTTGTGTCTTCAGGGAACTTTTCCGGGTTGTGTCTTACCTTTAAAAATTGCTAATAGTAAAAAATAGGAGATGTGGTATGATTGCCAATGAGACGGTCATCCACCAAAAGCCAAGCAACAAACAAATAACTTCTACATGACACCACACGGTCTTCAATGGTGGACAAAACCAATACCATGAAGCCAGCTGCAAAAGACCCCAAAATAAATGAAGCGCAACTATTCATAAATGACGAAAATCAATTTCTTCTGTAGAAAAACGAATAACAATGAACAAAAAAAAAAACACTGGAGATTTTTCTGGGCTATCAAACTGTCTACAGTAACACTAAAATGAGTTTTTCACATATCTCATCATATTTTGAGAGTGCTGTATTGGAAAATGAAATTAAGGGAACCAAAAAATTCCAACGGTAATCAAAAGAAAATGACTTAACAGAAAAATAAATCCACAAAGAACATGGAATAACCGAAATAACACATTCAAAGAACATGAGATGACCAAAATAAACATACAAAGAACGTGGAATAACCAAAATAACGCATACAAAGAAACAAAAATAATAGACAACACATACTCCACTTAAAGCTGGAGATGCTGGTTGGGTACACAGGTCCTGATCCAGACACTTTGAAATTGAGGGGAGTGTCAGTGCAGATTCCTCAGAAAAAAAGGAGTGGGAGGTGCTAGGATATTATCTGCCATTTTTGTCAATTTTACACATGAAAATGACAAATTTTCCATTAAAAAGGGGGTGTTAACCCTCTGTATCTGCCACTGGTACGCGTCCCCTGCTTTTCTAGAAACACCAGTCAAGTTGCTTAATAAATGTCATTTCCGGAGTAGACGAAAAATGGAAGAAAAACTGACACGGTAAACGAATCGGTGCTCGTGGAGCAGATGGACACACAAGTACATGAAGACATTGTTTCAATACTTTTATATGCAGACGATATAGTATTTTTAGCAGAAAATGAAAATGATTTACAACTTGTTAGGTACTCTTCTGTGTTTGGTGTGTTTCAAATGATCTTGTTAATCTAGAGAAATCTAAAATTATTCATTTTTAGGACACAGTCATATAATAAGACAAATTTTAATTTCATGTTAAATAGTCATAATATGTTCATAGTAGATAGATATACCTATTTAGGTTTAGTATTAAATTAATTTTTGAATTTTAATGAAACTGCAAAAGCAGTAGCAAAGTCTGCAAGTTGGTCACTTGGTTTACTAATATCAAAATGTAAAGCAAATGGTGGTTTTGAACACACTGTTTTTACAAAATTGTTTGATTCACTTGCAATGTCAGTTATAGAATATGGCGTATCTATATGGGGTGCAAAAGACTTTGCTTGTATTAATGCTGTAAAAAAACAGAGCAATGAGGTTTTTTATGGGGTAGGAAAATACACCCCAAATTTGTCTCTGTATGGTGATATGGGCTGGATGCCATGTATAATTAAACAATGGTCATGCATTTTAGAACATGGTCCAGATGTGTAATAACAGGTTGAATAAGAAAGTATTTTATGGGCAAATAGAAGATGTAATAGTAAAATAAAGAACTGTAATTTTAGAGCTCAAAGTAAATTTAGAGAGCTTCATATGTCATATTTGAGTAATACAGAATTTATTTTCGATAAGAATGTGATAAAAGATATAGAAAATATAGCTTTAATGTATACAGAGATAAATGACATAATGGTCCGAATTTAAATGATAGAAGTAAACTTCGAACATTACAGGTTGTTCAAACAAGAATATGGCAAAGAACCGTATCTAAATATTAATATACCTTGTAAATATATATGTAGATGCGCATTCGCTAAATTTAGATGTTGTGTTGCGCCAATCAGAATTGAAACTGGTCGTTATGAGGGTTTCGATGTTATGAATAGATGATGTTTTAATGATATGTGTGTTTTAAACAACTTAATTGAAGATGAAAAACACGTTATACTAAATTGTCCTTTTATTCACTTTTACGAACTGAGTTATACGACCAAGCAATCTATTCTTATCCTGAGTTTTTAACTCTATCTGATGATGAAAAGTTTATATATTTATTTAGTAATGAAAACATATGTTTTTATACTGCCAAAATCTGCCATGATATTTTAATTCAACGAGAAAATATTTTATATAGTTAATTTTTAAACTTTTAATTTATTTATTTGAAAATGTTTACTTCACATGTTTTAAATGTAAAGATAGTCTCTCATAACTCTTTAAAAATGGCTCTCATTTGTATATTTTTAAATGTTTGTGTATACTATTAAATTTGTTTGTATATTTATTTATGTGAGAGATGAGACTTTTGTCTTTGTCTTGTCTTTGTCTATTATTATTACATTTTTTTCTATAGCGCTTAATCTAAAACAATATTACTCAAAGCGCTTTACATCACATCACATGTTTATTAAAAATATACTTACTAATGAAAATAAAACACATTAACACACAAAAATATATCAGAGTAGTAAAACGTGCCTAGTTAATTAGCAAAGTTAAGAATAGGAAATATTTTAATTTTTTTTTTTTAAATTAAAAAAAAAAACAGGAATATATATAAATGAATCATAGTCAAATTGAGTAAAAATATATTGAATAAATTTGTTAAAAAGTCTAAAATAAGTTTGCTATTTAAAAATTATCAAACAGGAAATCTTATAAAAAATTAACTATTTCCAGTAAATAAAATAACTTTGAAAAGAAATATATGTGCTACTAAAACATACAATGTAAACATAACAGAAACACATCACCAGTTAAAACAAAGGTTCAATAATCAAAAGCAAGCAAACATCTATGGCACTGAGTATCACAGAAACAAATTTAAGGGCTTAAAAATGCTTGTTTTTAACTTCTTTTTTTTTTAAATAGACACTGATTTTGCATTATGCAGTTCTTTTAGTAATGCATTCCAAAGGGTGGCCGCCGCTTTATCGAATCTTCTATTGCCGTAGGTTTGATCCGCACAAAAGGAGTTACAAGTGTTAAATTGTTTTCAGACCTTAATGATCTTGAGGGCCTGTATAAGTTTACAAGTTCACTTAGATATAGTGGCGCTTCTTGTTTCATGGACTTGAAAACAATAGAATTTTGTATTGCACCCTGTACTGTATAGCACGATAACACAAGTCCGTGTAGTTACATAGTTATACAGATATCAATGTCTGTATACCGTTCGATGGTGATTCATTTTCTGAAAGATTCTCTTATCACTATGCCAGATATAAAATTTATTTTCTTTTCTTCATCATGGACAAAACCTTACAGACGGTCACTTTCAACTGCACACTACTCCTACAATGTAAGCGGTTGGAATTCCGTTCATTCATACTACAACCTTAACTTACTGAATTTTACTAAATAGAACAAACTATTGTTTCTTTACTGGTCAATGAAGTGGAGAATATGAAATGACCACTAATAGAGACAGAAAACTAATACTTTAATATAACGAGAATGGATATGGAGAATATGTCAAAGAGATGACAACCCTACTGGGATGATTATTTTAGCTCAAGGCCTTAGTTAATGTTTTCTGACTCTGCAACCCTTCTCTCTTGTATATCCGTAGCAGATCCAGAGGGGTGCAGGAAGTTGGCACCCCCTATATATTGGAAAATTTGTCATTTTTATGGGTAAAATTTGACAAAAAATAGCAAATAATGTCTGAGCATCCCTTTTTCGGGAGAACCCTGGCTGACACCCTTCCTTTTCAAAGTGTCTGGGTCTGCCCCTGTTAAGAAAGCTGGTTACTTCAGAAATTAAATTATATAATGTGTAGAGTAATAATACTGAATACGTATGTTAATAGTTTGAGATAAGCGAAAATAAATGACTTTTTCGAAAAATGGTTTCTGTTGATAAATAAAAAAAATCATTTTCACATCTGTAATCTGAAATATAAATAAAAATTTTGCACTTGTGACCACCCCCACCCCGACTCCTCGTGATAAAAATGCCTAAATGTTAAGAAAAACATATTGTGTCAATGCGTGTTTAACACATTGACATTAGATTTTCCTTCACATTTACACGGTTTATTAATCAAGACAAGGTCTAGTCCTAGTTGTCCTGATGAAACCGACTAGATACAGACTTCAACGGATTGTTATGTAGCTCGAATTTTTCGCTGTTGTTAAGCTTAGCATGGTAAAATTCAATCCTCTTTTCATTTCTTCAAAAATTGAAAGTTTTGTTTGTTGATTATTTTTTCTCAATTTAAAAATGTCATAGTTTGCCTCTCGTTTTAAAACCGTCTTTGACATCATAAAAGCAACTGGGTAGTGTGTTTCAAGAAAGCAATGGGTACTTACTGACCAAACCGATGCACCTGTAGTCCATATGGAGTTCTAATTATTAAGTGAATTAAGTCTTTGAAGTTACTTTATTCTCAAGTTTCGCTTTGTGTTCTTAACTTGTGTTATTTTCAGTGTTGCGTCTTTCTCCAGTTTTCTTGGTAAAGACGTTTTCCCCTAACAATCTTTCCGATAATTATCATTTTGTCAGGCAGGTGCGAGTGCTCCTCACCTTTGAGGGGGTCATTTTTTTCACTTATCTATTAAACGGGAATATTTTTTTGTATGTAGAAAATGAAAAGGAGGTGTGTCATATTTTATGAAAAGAGGAGGGGACATTTTTTTGTGAGTAGAAACTATGATTAAAAAGAGGCATTTTTGGCAACATCTCATTAGCACCTGCGTATGGAGTCTTCATATTACCACTCGTACGTTATGTCAGAGCTTGCCGAGACTACGCAGACTTTTTGTATCGCGCTAGAATTCTAACAAATAGGCTTCTGGTGCAGGGTTACATTGCTACAAGATTGAAGTCATCACTACAAAAGTTTTATGGTCGTTATAATGAAATCGTGGATTGTTACGGTGTATCCATCTGCGCCATGAAAACTGATTTGTTCAATGTGTCATAGTTTTCCTTTCCTCTTTCGTCTACCTCGGACTTGACTTTTTATGAGCAACTCGGCGGGTGTTTCTCGAAAAGCAGAGGACACTTACCCTACCGGTGCACCTGGTCCATGCCCCCAGTTTTTAGTGGAGTCCTAGTTGCTCATTTGCTTTTGTTACTTTGTATGTATGATTTTAGTTACTTTATGTTCTTTGTTGTGTATGTTTGTTTTCTATGTCTGGTCTTTGTCCGTGGATTACATTCTTTTGATTACTGCTATAACCTTGGTTCCCTTGATTACTCTTTCATACCTTTTAGTGCCTTAAATAGTGTTTTTATCTCTAGGAAATGTGTGTTTTCGGTTTTTATGAGGGGTCAGTCTTTCTTCTGCTTTCGTCGGTGTCCAATTACGAAAAAAAAACCTCGTTCCCTCCACAAATGGTATTTAAAGAAGAGGAGTATATTCCATGTAAAAATATCTACAACAAAATAGAACGTGCCATTTTTTTACAGAAGGAGTAGCGGATTCTTCTTAATCAGCTCTAAAAATCATTGTCTCCTTGTTTTAATGAATACAAGCTGCTTAGTAAATGCTTTCCATACACTGTTTTGAGATCAATATCATCTGTAGATCATACACCCGGAGATTCAATTTCAGAAACGATCCGGTATTTATGTAGGTATGGTTTAAAATGTGTAACCCGCAACCGTGCCCGCACTAACTTCTCCGCTCCTTGGAGACCTATTCCTTCACTCTTATGGAGCTGACTTTATAGTTGAAAGAACATCGTTCAGCTAGATCCTTTAATTTCAGTTTCCACTATATAGATGATGTATTATCTATAAACAATCCTGGTTTCGGGGATTTGATACATCGCATCTACCCCCAATCAACTTGAGATAAAGGATACTACAGAAACCGTGAAGTCAGCGTTATATCTTGATCTATACCTAGAGATCGATGGTTAAGAAAAACTATTGACCAAACTTTACAGACAAACGTGATAACTTTTCATTCAGAATTGTCAACTTTCCTTTCATCTGCATGTGGCAACATCCCTTCAGCACCTGCGTATAAAATTTTCATATCAAAACTCATACGTTATGCTAGAGCTTGCCGTAACTAAGCAGACTTTTTGTATCGCGCTAGACTTCTTACCATTAGGCTTCTGGAACAGGGTTATGTTGCTACAAGATTGAAGTCATCACTACAGAAGCTTTATTGTCGTCATCACGTGGATCGTTACGGTGTTTCTATCTGCATCATGAAAACTAATTTGTTCAACTTGTCATATTTTTCCTTTTCTCTTTCATCTACCCTGAACTTGACCTTTTATGAGCAACTTGGCGGGTGTTTCTAGAAAAGCAGAGGACGCTCACTCTACCGATGCACATGGTCCACGTTCCCAGTTTTTAGTGGAGTCCGAGTTACTTTACAATATTAACGTTTGTTACTTTGTATGTGTTGTTCAAGTTACGTTATGTTCTTTGTTGTGTATGTCTGTTTTCCATGTCAGGTCTTTGTCCATGGATTTCATTCTTTTGATCTCCACTAGAGTCTTAGTTCCCTCGATTACTCTTTCCACGTACCCAAATACTATTTTGCCAATTTCTTCATTATTACTTGATACTTCTAACTGAAAGTTGGTACACATATACAAAATGACAAAATAGTTAGGCTAGAATTAAAGATTATTTTTTTTCCGAAAAAAAAAAGATTTTATATGGTCTAAAATGTGTAACCCGAAATATCCGTGCCCAAAATCAAAGACCGGTACTTTTGTCATCTGTACAGTTTTAATGCATATTTGACATTAGAACATCGTAATATTATCAAAATTTATTGACGATAAATTAAAATCGCATAAGACTCTGTTTATGAGACTTTATCTTTCATTCCGGATAAGATCGTATCCATTCTTTCCTGGTATGGGTTGACGCTAGGTACAGTACGGATTTCAAACTCAATTACTTAACCCACCATTTCCTCTGAAGTGCCTGTACCAAGTCAGGACAGTTGCGGTACCAGCTGCTCCGGTGGTGTAATATCTATTTTGCCAGATTTATTTTGGAATTGACTTGATTATGGATCGGATTTGTGTTCGGTGATTTTGTTGTTACCCTTCTTTCTTTTTTTAAACTATATCAAATCTTTCAAAACTTCATCCAAAGTCTTAACAAGGTAAGCTGAACTTTAAACCTGTTAATTATTAAAAACAAAAAAACGTAAAATTCGGGTAGGAAAGTCAATAATTAGCTTGGTACGGTAACTTCCGGTCATACATTTTAGACCGCTACAAATCAGAAAACTGACAAAATAAGAAATATTAGATAAATAAACATCATTTTCTTGACTAGAAATGAATTTCAACATCTCATGCAATTTTTAGTTCTTAACATACCGTAAGAATGAATATTTTAGCAAAACATTATTTGGGTACGGGGAAAAGTTGGTACAGATACGAATACGAGTCACACATTTTAGATCCTACCATTTATATATCGCTTTTTAACTTCCGGTTTTAAAATCAAAAACAGCGATATCCCCTGTCAAAAACCCATCAAAACCAGTCAAAACTGAGTTAAGCGGAAAGCAAGGATGTTTCAATTTCGTTTAATGGAAAGTCATCTAAAAACCAATGTAGAGATATGCTCTTGTATTTTGGTGTAGGATAAATCTCAAGAAAACAGGTATTTTAAAGCAGCAGACCTTGAATTGTCTTCACGAATCACATGGAAGTGGCTAGTCCAGATAATCATGTGCACAGTGTATATAGCTTAGACATTTTTTTCAAATCTGTCGTTTATGCCTCACTCCAGCGAGGAGACCAAGTGAAAAAAAAAGTAGCCTCCCAGGACGGCACATTTTTTTTTTACTAGGAAATGGCAATAGGGTATGTAAGTCTCGTCATGTGACCCCGTGATTTCACGAGAATGGGTCCTAGTCTACCATTCAAAAGCATGGAGATTTGTCATTTAGAGAGCTTTGAGTTCAGTGTTAAGGGCAAAAATCTTTCTGTGTAAAAAAATCCTGATAAAAATGACAAATAAATATTTCTACATAATAAATGTAGTATGAAAAAAACATAAATGAGAAGATTTTGCATTGTTATACAGAGTTTCGAGTACCCGGAAGTAAACAATAAAATACAAATCGGTCTTCATTTTTCAATACATTCTACATCAGAAATTCTGGTAAAGAAAATGAAACTAGAACGAGACTTACATACCCTATTGACTATAATCACTCATGGAATTCATCATCTGACGCTTTTGCCTTGATAGCATAGCAATTGAATTCTAGTCATAATAGCACCTGTATATAGGCTAAAAACCACTAATTCCACTTCCCATAGGCTTCTATGCTAATTTCACAATATTCAATGGCTTCTCTGGACTTTACCTTAACTTTAACCTGCAGATGACTATATATCAGCATGATTCTACATATGTCAGCTCACAATCCTCAGAATGGCATGTGGGGTTAGCAGACTTGCAGTGCAGTACTGGTCACCGGAAGTGAAGGGTCTATAAATAGCATGGGAAATCCCAGTGTTTTCACAAGATAGGGGTATATTTAAAAATCATTATGGAGATTAGGCTTCACATCACAAGAAGCAAAATGCACCTATAAAATGTACAGAAATGTTTTTCCTTTCAGAAACTCTTTAAATTTTTAAAATAAGATGAGAACTTTTTTCACAGCACTAAGAGGAACAGGGGTAATTTCTGCGTAGGACTATTTTTGCGTACGTTCCAAATGCTCATTGGTTGAATTGGTGGTCTGTAACCTAAAGGGTCACTTTTTGTCTTAGAAAAAATAAATAACTATACAGGTATCTTCCTACACACATACTGAATGCATTTGCAAAGTTTCAGTGAAATGTGACAAGCACTTTTTTAAATATTTGATTTTTAAATATAGGGTAACCAAGTTGTGCGAGCAAAAAAGTGACAATATTCTACCATACTTAAATGTATTAAATATTTGCAAAGAACTTTTTCTGACTTTTCAAATAAAAAATATCAATCACAACTTGTTTTTTAACAATATTAATGAAGAAATAGTTTTAAAAGTAATCATTTTCTGAGAAATTGGTCTATTTTTAAAAAATTATTTCTGACATGCCTCCCCCTTTTTCTTGATCACATGTCAAAAATCCTAAATCTTTAAATTTTCACAAAAGGTGATATATTTGGCTTTAAATTTGTAAATACAGTGTTTTCACATTAAAACATGACCAGTAAAGGGCACCTAAAGCAAAAAAAGTACTCAATAATGGATTTTCCATGTTGCCATAGGGGAATGCTGATATGGCCTTAACCGCAGTAATGAAAGTGAGTTTTTCCTCATTTCTAACCTAATTTTTGCTCAAATCTACACAAAACTTGATTTCAAGTGCTTATTACCACAATATTTAGGTAAATATAGCCCTCAAAGTTTAATATTTGATATTTTTACTAAATTTTCTACACTTTTTACAAGATAGGACATAAAAATCAGCCAAAAAGACCAATTTTCAATAATTTGGACCTATAACTTAAAAAAATGCATATTTTGAAGGATTTTTGTAGTGTATTCCTCTCATGGCAAAGTTAACAAGATCTTCAAGTAGTTTAAAGCTATTTCAAAAAACTTTTCATTTTGCCATGGCTTCTCCTTAAGGCTAAAAACCACTAATTCCACTTCCCATAGGCTTCTATGCTAATTTCACAATATTCAATGGCTTCTCTGGACTTTACCTTAACTTTAACCTGCAGATGACTATATATCAGCATGATTCTACATATGTCAGCTCACAATCCTCAGAATGGCATGTGGGGTTAGCAGACTTGCAGTGCAGTACTGGTCACCGGAAGTGAAGGGTCTATAAATAGCATGGGAAATCCCAGTGTTTTCACAAGATAGGGGTATATTTAAAAATCATTATGGAGATTAGGCTTCACATCACAAGAAGCAAAATGCACCTATAAAATGTACAGAAATGTTTTTCCTTTCAGAAACTCTTTAAATTTTTAAAATAAGATGAGAACTTTTTTCACAGCACTAAGAGGAACAGGGGTAATTTCTGCGTAGGACTATTTTTGCGTACGTTCCAAATGCTCATTGGTTGAATTGGTGGTCTGTAACCTATAGTTAAAATGGCACCCATCATAAATGTATGTTTAATCATTTAGCAATAAAAAAATAAATCCTCTGACATATTTAGTATTCTTCCTGGTTTTTTTGCAAGACATATCATGCATTAATTGTGATAAAAAATGTTTAATAATTTCACCTGAATAAATTTCATTTTGTCCTTATATTTACAATATTTTGTTCACATATTTTATTATTTTCAATGATTTATTTATAAAAATAGGGAAATATATAATGCAATAAAAATACTTAATGAAATTAAATGGAATACCCCAAAAAATAAGGTGTGAAATTTATCACAAATAAAAACTAGATTAAAATTCAGAAGTAAATATTACATTTATTACTTTTCAATAAAATTATAAAACTTATAAATTTTACAAAAGTAATAAGGATATTAGGACATATCAAGATGGTAATTGAAGTAGTGAAATAATCTAATTAAATAATTATAATAATACCTGTATCACCTATTAAATAAACCATAAATTATAGGTAATTAGCAAAGCCATAAACCATAATCCAATTCCCAAACTAATTTACTTACTAATTAAACTTCAATCTAATCAAGTTAAGCCTTTGATAAGTCTAATCATATTCACAAATTAAATTTTAATTTGAATGATTAGGCATAATCATCATATAATCATATTTCAGCAGGGACATCAATTAATTAAAAAAATATTTTTCAGAAAATATGATAATGAACCAAGTGCCATTTTAACTATTTACATAGAGGCCATTTTGACCAAGTACCATTTTAACTAGCACCCCAGCCATTTCTTTAACAATGACTCATTGGTTGGGTTTGGGCTGGTTACTTTCAGATGTAATTGCTACATCATGATAACATTTGGGAAATCATGTTATCGATTACATCATGATTGCTTATGATTTCAAATGTACTTAATTACATTTCAAAGTAATCATGATTTCTGGTCTAGGAGTATATTTTGTAGTTCTCACTAATTTTTTATCTTCTGGGAAACAAGTTCATGCCCAAAATTTTAGAAAAACGTCTAACAGATTAATGATAATTTGTTCTCAAAAATGAGATATCATACAACAATTTTCATTGAGGAATAAAATTTTGATGAGCAGATTGGTGCAAAATCCATCTGTCTGGAAAATGACAAGATCTACTCTCTAATACATCATGATTACTCAAGATATGTTCATGCATGAATATAGCAAAATAATCAAAATATAATGTATATCAAAGCAGAAGAAGTAATTTATGTATTATGGGATTCTGTAGTATTAAAGGCTGTATTTTCAACTGCAAGAAAAACCATCTGCATTCATTTTATGAATGTGAAATCAGGAGCTTAAAATAGAATCATGGCAGCTTCATCCTGTACTTTGTAAATTTGATGCCACAACACATCACCAGTATTGGAAAACATTTGCTAGCTTTGATGATTAATATTAATCTAATTTTAGCTTTTTCCGACATTGGTATGGTCAAAACATGGCACCCAAATGTTTACGAAAATAACGTAATCAGCTTATCAATACTGGACAACTTGACCCTAAGACATTTCTGCCATGCTAACCCATAGTTCTTGACGAATACTGAACATTTTTGCCCTTAGACATTTTAGGAGAATGCATTGTAGGTGCACAATGTGTGTGTATGTTGATAAAAAATAGTCATATTAAAGCTTAGAATGTGCACTTCAAATTACTATTCTACTACTTAAGTGTATGAATATTGCCTACATGTGTGAGTTATTTTCATCCATGCTTTAAATTAGCAGAAAATGTTAACCTGGAATTTTAGTATCATTTATTCAAGTCACAGCTTCTCTGAAACTACCCAACATAATTTCATAAAACTTGTTATGTAGCAAGAACACCATATGTAGTTTTGCATTTTATCAGAAAAAAATTTGATTCTTTAACTTTTATGGGAGTTGCACCCCTTTTAATTAAGAACTTCACCATAAATCATAATGTATCAGCTTGTCAATTGAACTTCTCTGAAACTACTTAACAGGATTTCATAAAACTTGATATGTAGCAAGAACACCAAATGTACATGTAGTTGTGCATATTATCAGGAAATTTTGATTCTCTAATTTTTATGGGAGTTATGTTAAACTAAAAAAATTACCAAAAATCATCATGGAAATTTTGATTCTCTAATTTTAATTTTGTGTTCTGTATTCTGTATATCCATCCGTAACACTTCTTTTGTCACATTTTTCTCAGCTGCTATAAATCACAGCTACAGTGTGACACAGGTCAAGACATCCATTGGTCTAGCTTATTCTTACCCACATTTGTTTGGTTTTGTTTTGAGATAGCTTCATAAAATACAATTGATCCAAAAAATTCACTTACCCTCCAACTCTCTCACTTTTTTAAATGTAGATAAACACTGAGTGTCAAAATACCCTCTGCTTAACAATTACATGTAACTTGATGGTCCAAATAGGAGCATTATCTTAAAAAATATGGCATACCAGTGTACTTAAGTAATATCATACAGGTACACTTTACACATTGTGGGTAACAATATATGAATGCTATTTGAATTTTACATTTTCTCATTTGGACTGAGCACATCTGTGAACAAACTTAATTA
The DNA here is from genome assembly GCA_037379345.1 of Perna viridis. Lineage (NCBI taxonomy): Eukaryota > Metazoa > Mollusca > Bivalvia > Mytilida > Mytilidae > Perna > Perna viridis. Next base: position 8,972,253 of record CM074515.1, on the reverse strand, counting down.
GGAGGTGTGCTGCACTCTTTTATTTCAGGCTAGCTGGGAAGTTAACATGAAGTTTCATTATTCTCCTTCGCCCCTCTATCTTCAGATCCTAGCTGCATTTTATACCTATAGAACACTTATATTCTTGAAATATTAGTGAATTTAGTCAATTATTGAATGTCTATATGGGCAATATAAGTCTCATGTCTGAGGTTGGTTATACTGGTTATGTTTTTCAGAATAGTTAAATCTAATGGCTTGAAACCAACTCTATCCCTTAAGTTGACATGTATGTTATTTGCTGCAACTACTATCCATATTTGTTAAGCATCAACTGAAAGAATTAATTTTTTTCGAAGTGTATATTTTTACATCTCAGAAACTTTATGGGTACTGGTAAATGGTAAGCAAATTTTTCTATAACTTTAAAATTTGCATTCACTCTATGTCAGAAACTTATGCTTGTAAAATCATAATAGTCCAAACTAAGACATATGATCATATTTCAGGTGCTGAAATCATAGTGGGCAAACAATATGATGGAAAACATTTTGTTGGAAGAGCTTCAAGGAGAAAACTCAACTATTGTTGAGCTTTTAGTAGAAAGTCATGATGAAACTAGCACTGATAGTTGTAATCAATTTGTCTTACCCTGTGAACAAAACCTGCAAGAAGACCAACAGATAGCCATAGAAGTTAATGGTGAAAATGGAGTGAGATATTTATATGTATTAGGTAGCAATGTGTATGACACACCAACTGTTATAAATGCTAGTGAGTTAATCAATCAGGGTTCCAGTGACATTAACAAGAAAGATCTACCCTTGTCAAGTTTTGATAACAATGCAATCACAGCATCTAAACAAACTCCTGACACAACAGAAACTGTAAACAAAAATGTTGGCCATGTCAGTGTTATAAGTTGTGGCACAATGACTGATGATGATGTTCTAAGTCTTGAAGCAGGAGAAAACAAAAGTGTGAAAGAAAAACTCCCATTTACTGGGAATAATGCAGATAATACCTTGACAAGAAAATATAAATTAGACAAAATTCAGAAATTGGTCATTTCTCCTCAGAAAGTAAATGATGATGATTGTTTACAGTTAAAAGAAAAGCAGACAAAGAAAGATATGGAAATTTTAAACTATACAGCTCCTGAAATTGTTTGTGAGGATAGTGCTCAACAGAAGTCTTTGAGTCAAGAAAGCAATACCAAAGATATGGATAAACTAAACAAAGAACATACAGAAGGGGAGGTAACTATCATGAATGAAATGAAACTTGTTCCAGTAAAGAAGCGTGCAGAGCTGTTGAGTGCTATATGTGGTAAAACTGGTACCATACAAGACCCCAACAAAAATTATGTAGACAAGTTTATTGATGATCCAAAACTTCACTGTAGCTTTAACACAGAAACTAAAGAAACAAATAAAAAGGTGTTTGCACTGAAAAACAAATCTCTATCAAAACAAAAGAAAGCAAAAGAAAGCAAACCTTCCAGATCAGATCAGGAAATAGGCTTCTCATTTAATGATGAAACATGTGAACAGATACTTGCAAATCTACAAAGCAGAGTAGTACTGGAAACCACTAATACATCAGACACAAAAGAATTGAGAAAATATATGCCATTCTATGAAAGACCATTCACGAGGAACTATAGACAAAAAATGGAATGTGAAAAAGTCAGTATACGTACCAACTTGCATTCATGCAACACTTGTAACAAAAGTTTCAGTTCGGAGAAGAAATTAAAGAGTCACATGAAAAGTCATGACACAACTGAGCCCTACATGTGTGAAATTTGTGGCAAGGCATTTAGGGTGAAAGAGACATTTGAAAATCACAAGTACACACACAAAGAGAATGGCGAGAAACCTTTCAAATGTAATGTTTGTGGAATATCATTTATCAAACAGCATTACCTGTTCCGTCACTCTACCTGTCATACAGGTATAAAACCTTTCAAATGTGACCTGTGTGGTGTCAAGTTCAGAACTAAAGGTGATCTAAAGAGACATGAGAGAATGCATGGAGAGAAACCAGGTGTGAAACAGTACAAATGTAAACAATGTGGTAAACGATACTGTGCAGAAAGTGGGCTTATCAGACATGAAAGGGCTCATAAAGGGGAAAAACCATATGAATGTGATGTTTGCTCAAAATCATTTTCTATGCCTGGTGATTTGAAAAGGCATATCAAGACACATTTTGGAGGAGATGATTTCCCTTGTAAAATATGTGGCAAAGTTCTGACCTCAGCAATTGGTTTTAAACGCCATCAAAGAATGCATTCTGGTGAAAAACCATATGAATGTACTCAATGTGGTAACTGTTATATAGATTTATGGAGTTTAATGAAGCACAGAAAAATACATGAAAAGGGAAAGTCAGTTAATGTTCAGAAACAATTTACTTTGGCTAGGACAGAAAATACAGAACTTTCACAAGAGACAGACAAGCAGTGACTACAATATGTGACTTAATACCAGTAACAACACTTCAAGAAGAAACTCTGCCTATATTTTAAATCATTTTTACAGGAACAACCATAATGTCCAGATGTTTATGTATGAGTTGAATGGGTATGGTAAAAGGACCTGTCACAGAATCATTGATAAACAAATGTTTTTAAGGAGTGCAGCAAGATACACCTGCAGAGGTCAAACTCTAAATAGATGGGGCATTTAAAGCAGGATACAGCTCTGAATTTCGACTGTGATTAAATAATTGACACAAATAAATGTGTGTATAATAATCAAAGAGGAGCTTACATATATAATGGTAGCTAACACCAATAGACTAGTGAAAAACTATTTTCCAAAGTTTCATGAAAATTGGTGCAATTACATGTATTACTGTCAGTCTATCCATTACACATTTCGGTAACAGATTTCTTAGCTTTTGTTTGAGGAAATATTTGGATTTTTTATATCTTGTTTTAACATGATGATTTTATAATGTGCCTCCCCTTTTCCGGTTCATCACTTATCTACTAAAGTACTTTTTGTTTACTGTATAACTTAGTAATTACTTAGGTAATGCGTAGAGGAAATTTTCATAACAAATTTCTCAACTTCTATAGGAGGGAATGCTTAGATATTTGGTATATTGCTTTTGCATGATGACTTATACTATACCTCTCCTTTCCAGGTTTGTCCCATGTCTACTTCCTGTTTACCTTGGGATGGTTGCTTGTTCACTCACCAGGCTGAAGGGCCATGTGAGCTTTGCCATTTTTATGTGTCTGTCATTCGTCTAAAATCTATTTTTTTAGCTTGCCTGGCCTAAACCCCATGTAAGCTATAAATTGTCATCATTTTGTGTCATGTTGTCTTCGTCCATAAATTTTTCAAACATCTCTGAAACTGAAGGACAGATTGTAACCAAACTTTGCTTGAATATTCCATAGGGTATCTAAAACAATTGTTGTGTGGTGATTTTTTATCTGGCCAAAAAAACATAGCCTCTGTTACTAACAAGAGGCTCCCAGCAGCCTGAATCGCTCACCTGGTTGAATTCTGTCTTTCAAGGGCAATAAATAAGTTGTCCAATAATTTTGACTCAAGAAGACTTTAGTAGGACTCATCATAAGGATTATTTTAGCAATTGAAAGTTTCTATCATAGTTTTCAAGATATTGGTTGAAAACTGTAAGAAAAAAAACATTTTTCCCCTTTTAAGGACAATAATTCTTATAAGGAGTAGTCTGACAACTTTTAGGCCTGAAGACTTTTGTAGTCCTAAAAATAAGGATCATTTAGCTATTAAAAAAAATTGGCTAAACAGTTTTGGGGATTTATGTGAATAACTATTGTCTGACCTCTATGTTCTGTGTTTAGGAACGGTGGCCATGTTTTTCCAGGAATCAAAAATCTCCACATCAGTTCTATGCAGGATACATGTACCTCAAGGAACATTCGTACCAACTTTGGTTTCAATTGGTAAAGTAGTGTCAGAGGAGAAGATTGTTGAAAGAAATAACATTAAAAATAGCAAAAAACATTGAATAAGGGAATAACAACATGGCTTAATGGATTAAAATTTGACCGCTGATAGATCTCATCATGCTGAACACTTTTACCCTTGTCAGAATTAAGCTAAACGTAATGATTTGGAGATATATGCAAAAAACTACTGTCTGACCCCTATGTTCTATTTTTAGTAATGACGGCCATGTTTTTCGACAGATCAAAATTCCCCACATCAGGTGTATGCAGGGTACTCCAAGACACATTCATACCAACTTTGGTTCCAATTGGTCAAGTAGTTTTAGAGGAGAAGAGTTATGAAAAAATGTTAACGACAACAGATGCTAAGTGATGGCAATAGCTAACATGGCCTTTGGCCAAGTGAGCTAAAAATTGACCATAGGGGTTAAATTGCAGAATTTTGCAAATACTGGTAACTCAAAAACAGTTGAGTTTAGCTAAAATCTGGCAGGGATTAAAAAAGTTCAGCATGATAGGATGGACCAATGCCAAATTTTCTGAAAGATCCATTGACAGAAGGATGAGTTATTATAAGACTAGACGAGTTTTACTCAAGTTTTCAAAAAAAACTAATGTTAACAGATGTCAACACCAACAACAGGGTGATACCATAATATGACCATAAAAATTTCTTGCAGTTGTATAAAAAAGATGTTTCTTCATATAAAAAGTAACCAGAAACAAGCATCCTCCTGATGTCCAAACAATTACTTGACTATAAGTTTATTTTTTAAATTGCATCATAAAGTCCCATGCCACTAAAGGAAGGCTTGAATTATGTTTAGGGCTATGACTTGAACCAATTAGGAAGTAGGGGCCAGAAACATGCATTTCCAGTTGTCAAGACTATAATTTTAGTAAAAATGAAAGGATTTCTTTTAAACTAAATTACTATACCTCAGAAGGAGACAAGGATTGATTTTTGACAGTCACTACTGAAAGTCTGAATGGAACGATTGATAGGTCTAATTTTAATCAGATTGGATTTTTGAGATTGTAACTTGAGCCAATTAAGAATTTGGTGCCAGAAACAAGAATTTTTCTGAAGATTTCTGGATGATAACTTAGTAAAAGGAATGAATCTCTTGAAAGAGAACCTCAAAGTAAACCAATTGGAAAACTGCTCATAAAAAAGTTCATTAAAATTTTACAGTTTTACTTTGAACTAACGTTATAACATGGTCCTAAACAATAATTCTATATATGCTTAGATGCAGAAAATCAAATTACCCTGAAAAGTCAAGTCTTTAAGGGACATCCTTTTGAAATTGGTCAATATACTAAGTATATGCAATTTATTATTGACAAGTTACAAAAATACTTGGTTTCAGCCAATTCAGAAATGGTTAGGACTGTGAAGTCCCAAAATTTCCCTTATTGAAAAAAATTCATAAAAATGAATTCACTTGCAAACAAATGTCCGAGAATGATTACAACATCACAATAACTCCCAAGTTTCTATACACATACATCTTATGTTAAGGCAATGTTGAAATATTCAAGGAAAAACAACTTTGTTGAACAAAATAATTATTTATTCAAAAATATCTCTAACCATTCAAACATCCATTCACCTCTATCATCAATAAATATATATACTTCGCAACAATTATCACATAACACCACTGTCACTAACATCAAGAAATTCAAAAGACAGCACTTATAACATGAAGTAACATGAATTCAAGTATCTCACTCAATAACCATCTTAGCTACAGTTACACATACAATGCTGGGGAAACAACATATCGAGGTTAGTTTAACATCTAATATACATTCTCCATACATACTGCAAATTATGATGATGATCAGTTTGTCTATCACCCAACTGTACATAACAAGATGGATCTTTACACATTTTTTTTTTGGGGGGGAGGGCATATAGTATATCATGTTTAAAAATAATTCATGAAGAAAGCAAGTCAGCAAACTTGTGTCTACAATAAATATTGTGTAAGATATGGCTGTAAAGAAACCCTTCAATAAACTGTAAAATTGTATCATTGATTGCAAGTCTTCACTATGTTATCAAATACAACTGAGTGATTGATGATAACTTCTTTCTTCAGTTTCTACTTTAAAATTTAGAACCAAAAAAAAAACCAAGTAACAAATGCAAAATAATTGCAAACACACAAAATATATTAATTAAATTATTTTTTTTACTTTTAAATATAAGACTGACCATCACAATAGATCATTTCACCCTGCTACAGTATGTCTTAATGACTTCATTACAATCAAATACTCTATTAAGGGAACAAAAAATAATATGCTTGTTTAAAAAAATCATAATTAATGCTAACTTTCATGCATTTCATGTATTGTTAAAAATCTCAAGAAAAACTGGAATGAAATCTACACAGATGTAAGGAACACATGTTTACTATCACAGGATATTGATGAATGGTCATATTTTATGATAAAATGGATTGATGTACTTATTCATCACACTTTGTATCCAAATCATTTAACTTACTTCAATACAAAAAAAAAACAAAAATGAAATCACAATACAAGTACAAAGAAAGAACAATTTGATATTTATAGAAATGCACCACTTTAAGGGATGAGTTACCATCAGTAAATATAGTATAGCATGAGTATCAAGGAAAGGATTATATAGATCTGGGGAGACCAGCAGTAGCTATTAGAGTCCCTGATAGTGGGAGACATATCTTTTATATTTTGCAAAAAAAGTGAATCAAGTGCTTTTTGCACTGTAAGAAAAAGTGCTAAGAAATATTTTTTTTTGTTTTTATTTCATTGATATGGCAAAAGAAATGGGTCATGATACACCCACAATGAGATGAGGAAAGACCTAAGCACCAATAATTCTTTGTTGGCCTTTATGATTTTCTATCACCAAAACTAAATATTCTGTATCAATGAAAAGTTTCAACTAAAACTTTGTTTTGTCTACAACAGGCACTACAACAGAAAACTTATAAAAAAGATACACATTAATGTTGTTCATATATATGTAGCATTGCCAAACAAGTCAAATTAAACTGCTACCATTCTTATCCGTTTTTAAATGCTTCAGTACTCTTTGATAACAATAACATTGAGCGTAGTACATTTAAAAGAACATAACAATGATTTTGATAGTACAATCACAAAACAGTAGAATGTATGGATAAGCACATTGATAATTGATCCTGAAAGACAATGAGTAAACATCAGCTCCATGACCCTTCACTTGTTTTACTCAGAACACAGATTGCTGGTCCAGAATTATATAAAATCATCCTAAGAAAAACTTTTGTTAAAGTTCACTTGGGTCATGTGATTCATCTTTCCTTGTTGATTCTGAAAAAAAAAGATGAAGCTTAAAATACCATCAGTTTGTAGATTGAACTATAGTAGGGTATCTATACATGCTATTACCATATCAATAACCTGTTAACTGCAACATGTAAAATGAAAAACAGCTATAATTAATTGAACAATGATATAATTATAGAAACCATTTATATTCATGAAAAATGGTGAACACCGTGAGTTTCCACAATCCTTGACACACTCAATGTATCATTTCACCTTATTCAATCTAAGAATTCTAGCAACATAATCACATAACTTAAACATGACCACTATATTCACTTCTTTCAAAGCTGAAGACATAAAAAGGTAATATATGTAGTAATCAAAACTAGTATCAAGTATTATTATTTTGGGAGCCCATTTTACAAAATTTTCTATTGCTAGCTTAACTTTAAAAACAGTTCATAATACTTGTAAAAGTCTCCTTTTTAATTTTTTTCTTGGTTTTCGAATTGCATATTTTAATTCTAGATCAATTCTAAGGCTACTTTCACATTGAATACACAATACCTATTAGTGTTATACATTATTACTTGTAATTGAATTTTTCCCAAATGTTTTGTAAATATTTATGTTAAGATACATAAATGGACAAATTCAAGAATCAGCTAGGTGCTATTTCATATAAAACATGGATCATAAGCTACCGTTAATCCAACTATAGTAACTGGGTAAGGTCTGCATGCTCATTAAAGTGACACATATATTACAAGCATGTGTCATTTAGTTTCACATGGAATTGTAATTTGTTTATCTACACCTTAGACATACATGCTCCCTGTCAAGAACTGTAAATTGGAAGCTGATCTTATAATACCATTGCCTACCAGGTTAGTTCTACTAAATTACCTGTTAATGCCTCTAATATTATTGATTTTCTTTTTGTAGAAATTTCTAAAAAGGGAAATAATTATGGTGCCTTCATAGAAGTCATGTTGACTGAGATATTTCTGAATTAAAGTTTTCAGCTTGATCCTGTTATGATTTGGTAGGCATTTCCCGGATTTTTTTTAAATGTACATTAAATATGATATATTACTATCAGTGTCTCTGACACATTACAATGCTCAACTAACTAAATATGTAATTTTGTACTTTGCTATTGTTGGAGTGATACTGCTTTGTTTTTACAGATGTTTACCTACACAATATATAGTGTCAGATTTCCTTCCAAAGAATTTATTAGAACAAACAGATAATTCAATTTCAGAAGTAACACAGTTTCTGATTGAAAAAAAATTTCATCCATCATCTAGACCAAATTTTGTAATGACAGTAACTTCATTAACATTTTTAATGGTTTATTTATTGAATTTAGATACTAAAATTGAAATAACCTCAATCCCGTGGTGCACACTTGAAATAACTTGCTATTCAAGTTATTTAGTGTGCATTGACAAAAAAAAAAAAATAACTCATTTCTTAATAAACCTGTCTAAACAGATTTACACCAGATAGTATTTTAGTTCATTATTTTGTTTTGAGAGAAACATTAAAAATCCATGTAATAATAAAATCTATGGAATGATTTAATGTTTACATGAATATATACTTACAATTATTGTCAACAAGTTTACTGTTATGACAACAATAGCAAAGTAAAAAAAAAGAGAGCTGTAAAATAAGTGTTCCAAGTTTGGTGAAACATGGTACAATAAATTAGTTTGAGATAAATACTGTAATCTGATTGGTTAAAATAATCTTGTTAAATCTCAATGGATAAAAAAATATTGACATGTCCCTATTCAGTTAAATTCAGAGCTACTTTTCTCATGTTTAAAGATAAAAATGTTTTAAAATTAATTTATAAGAATTGGCTATGATAAAAATTTTGTCTATTGAAAAATAACATAAATTTTCCATGTGCATATTTTGTTTATTGCACTTCGCCCAATAAACAATATGCACATGGAAAATTTATGTTATTTTTCAATAGACAAAATTTTTATTACTGCCAATTCTTAATTGGAGCAGCTAATAAAACAAGTTATTTTTATCCAAATATCCCAGTCAACATAAGAAATAAGTTACATGCCTAAAGTTGTCAAGTGCGCCCATGAAACTTGCACACTGGTCAAATTTCAAAGCTAATTTTATAGAATCTTTCCAAAATATCAATACAGATGTCGACTGTAACCTATTACACAAATTAATTAAAAGTCCATATAAAATTCAGACACTGTCTATATATTAAGGTGATTCATGATGAAGAAAAACCCACCAATCTGACAATGCTTTTTCAATCTACATATGCTATATTTTTACATAACAGTTGTCCTTTCCATATTCAGAATCATACATTTATCTCCCACTAAAATCAACCAAATTGGACAAAATCAAGAATGATAACTCTTGCAAAGCGTTAATTTCATGTACAATCTATATAAATTTTATCTCAAAAGCACAACACCCAAATGAAAAACAAAGACTGGTTATGTGATCTATAGCGGTTTCTGAACAAGAAAAAAAACGTGAATTTTGTGGGTTTTTGACATGCATGAATCACATTCTGTCTGATTTTTACAGACTGATACTTAACAACTAAGATAAATCCAGGCTGATTAACAACTTTCATACCTTCTGATTTATCTGATTCTGTTTTTTCTATATTTTCTGATTTATCTGAAATGACACAAAAATATTGATGAAAACAGAAAATCTTTGCATGCCTGGTGTCAGGTAACAACTCACCAAAAAGACATTTGTACTCGAGCAGATCAACCCTTAAAATCATAGTTATCTCCCTTTTAATCTTTTTATGATAAGTAATATTTTATTTAGGCTTAGAAAATAATATAATATTCAAATTAATGTGACCCAATAACTAAACATTGATTAATACTGACACTATAAAGAAAAAAAATATCCTACAACTCTTGGAATTCTTTATAGAAAATTAAAAAGATTCATTTGATTTTGTGTAAAGATTTATTTATCAATGTGTTATATTTTTTGTGACATTGGTCTTCAACTTTTACCTATTGATCTTAAATCAATAGGAATTTTCCATCAGCGGAAGTTTCATTTAAATGTGAGAGAAACAATCTAAGAACCACAGTATAGATAAAAGGAAGGGGGAAATGACTACTTCTTTCAGGAACAGATATGGTGAAATGCAACAAAAGCACCATCATATAACCCCTATAAACACAGTAAATACTTACAGAGATCACCAAAAGGTCTTCAATAAGTGTAAATACACCTTCAAGTAAGCTCTGAAAGGACCCGACAACTAAAGAAATAAAATCCACAATAACAGAGCTACCAAACTAAAGCATACCTTCTGGTAAATCTTGTGTCTGCTCGGTAGGAGTATCTGAAGTGAAATCATCACTAGGTTTATCTTTCTTTTGATCCGAAGGCTCCTCTGTTTTTATATCATCAGATTTTGTTGTATTAGTCTTTGTTGAATTTGAATCTGTTTTTGTTGTATTGGTCTTTGGCTTAGGTTTTGGTTTAAAATTTTTAGCTTTATTTATCAAATATTTAACCTCTCTATCTAAAGCTTGTATTTTTAGAGCTATATCTTCCACTGTTACTTTAGGTTTTTCTGTATCTGGTGTTTTCTTCTGTTCTTCCATCATATCATCTCTCCATTTCTAAAATAAAACAATAAAGAATTTTACAATCTTTCAGATACATATACCAGTACTAAACAGATACAAATATTCATAAAGGAAATTTAAAACAAACTAATTGTAACTACCCCCTCCCCCTCTTTTTTCCCACTCTGTGACCTTGACTTTTGACTTGCTAAATTTAACTCAGTTAAGGACAAAGTATATCAACAACTTTGGTGAAAAAGTATTGTAGACCTTACTAAAGAATGAATTAAAAGAAGTGGGGTAGCAATAATACATGTATATATCTTTTCAATGGGAGTATAAAATTTTTGAAAAATCTTCATGAACCTCAAATTAATTACCAGTGTATCTGTAATTAATTTTTCTAATGTTGTAATTTCTACATCAGTAAAAATTCTGTCCTCCTCAGATGCAGCAGAAATATTTTTAACAGATTTCAAGAAATATTCAGTATGATTTATCATGTCCTTCAAAGCTAAAAAAGCTTTTGGTCTCTCTTCATATTCATACACTCTGTTCTTCAAATCCTTCACCTCCTTCTTCAGAGCTTTAAGTTTATCTAAGTATACCTGAAATTGACATGGAAGACATTTATCATTTCTGAAAAAAATGCCTTGATTAAAGATAAGCAAGGCTATACTCTGGATTCATTTAGCTTTGTAGGTATAGTAATAAATTAACTAATTTCCATTTATAATTCTGACCAGTTCTTGTCTACATCCACTCAAGGTAGACAACTGACAGAAATTGTGATCAGCAAATACAGAGAAACAACAATTTTACCATCAGGGAATGTGAATATCATACAATTACTGTCATATACAGTATTGCTTATTTAAAATACAATACATTGTTAGTATTCAGTCCACCTTAAAGTCAATAAAACTATAGTTACCAAAGAACAGCCAGTTATATTTTTATTCCAAAATCAAACATCACAGTCAATAACTCATATAAGAAACCAATATAGAAACTGTTCTTTATTTTTTTTAAATGACTTGCTACTATATTAACATTCTCTAAAGGAATTCACATATATAACAAATGTAAATAAGTTTTTTTACTTATTGCATCCTATAAAAATATTGATTGAATGTGGTTAATGTCCCACGGTAGATATTTCATGCATTTCAAAACAAGAACATTTGACCAATCCAACTGATATACTAGACACAATGCTATCTCACAGAACAACTCTGACAAATCCGTTCAACTTGCTGTCACTCTATCCTCTAAGTACCAAGTGTATAGAGAATAAGCAGTTAGCTGCATAATTCTCCTAGGGATAAGTACCCAGGTCCTCCAGCAATACAGGCAAGGATGAATGCCATACGAGACTACCATAGTGGACAGAAAAACCAGAAAACCTACCTCCTTCTTAGCATCATCATCTTGATCATACATCCAATCTGAAGCTTCAGACATCGTCTTACTTAAATTTTCCCTCTCAGTCTCTGTGGCACATTTTTCATACACCTCTGAGGTCAACTTATCACTCATGTCAAATATAAATGATTCTAAATCATTCTTGGCCTTCTCCAACAATTTTTTCTCCTTATCTTTTGTTGCTAGATCAGCTAACCTGTGAAGTGAAATAAATATAAGTTGCAGTCATTATAAAGAGCAGATAAAATCAAACTAGAGGCTCAAGAGAGCCTGAATCACTCACCTGGTTAACCATTTGCTTATTTGAAAAACTTGAGGAATGAGACAGGCTAAGTTAAAATCAACTAAATTGTCAAATGCAAGAAATGCTTTTCATAGCATTTTCATGACCTGAACCAGAATTTTGCTAAAGGCAACAATTTTTGAATTTTTTTCAAAAACTTGTCTTATGACCCCTAAGTTTCATTTTAGTATAGGCAGCCATATCTATTCATGGATTAAAAATCACAAGTCACTTTGAGCACAATACACTAAAGAACTACTATGCTTATTTTCATTTAATGTTCTTAAATGGTTTTAGAGAAGTTGAACATGTGAAAAAAAAAACTACACAAAAACTGTTTCAGGGGTCGTAACTCCTACATTAGTCACTGAATGGTTTTGAAAATTTCGGCATAGGTCCTTCCCATGATGCTTAACAATTTTACCCAATGCCAGAAATTTGCTAAAGGCAACAGTTTTTGAGTTATTTGCAAAAAACTGCCATCTGACCCCTATGTTCTATTTTTAATAATGGCGGCCATGCTTTTTCATGAATCAACAATCCCAACGGTCATTTTGTGTGGGACACCCTAAGGAACATAAATACCAAGTTTCATTGAATTCTATGCAATGGATTTTGAGAAGAAGATTTTCAAAGTTGCACATGTGAAAAGTGCAAAAAAACTGTTTCAGGGGCCGTAACTCCTACATCAGTTGACCAATCGTTTAGAAAATTTTGGCATAGGTCCATCTCATGATGCTGAACAATATTACCCCCGTGCCAGAAATCTGCTAAAGGCAACGGTTTTTAAGTTATTTGCAAAAAACTGCAATCTGACCCCTATGTTCTATTTTTAGTAACAGCAGCCATGTTTTTCATGGATCAAAAATCCCAACAGTCATTTTGTGCAGAACACCCTAAGGAACAATCATGCCAAGTTTAAAACCTGTCAGTCCACTAGTTTCAGAGGAGCAGATTTTTAAAAATTTGTCCACGACAACGATGACGACAGACGCCAAGTGATGGCATAAGCTCACTTGGCCTTCAGCCAGGTGAGCTAAAAAAGTATAGAACACGATAAAAAGGATTATCCTGCATTACAAACATACATGTAGGTTTTACAGATGTTCTGAATGAAGGTTTAAATTTGATTGTAAAGAGAAATATTTTTTAAATATTTATTTAGGGCTGTATATTCATCTAATGGTATTAAAAAAAAAACCTGTAAAATTTGGACCTACTTTTTCTTCATGGTCTTGAATGTATCTGTAGAGATGTCTGGAATATCAAAGTTTTCCAAGCTTGTCTCAATCTTCTCTTTCACTACAGTTATATTAGGTTTCTTATCCTGTAATCAAAAGAAAACAGTAATAAAAGCAATAAATATTAGAGTACAGCCATCTTAATTTTGCTTTAACAAAACATGTTTTAAAATTTTTTATTTTGCCTACCTAAAATATTCTCTGTCACATCAACATGCACAAGGCTTATCAAGTGTAAACAACTTAAAAAAAATATTCCAAAAGATATAACAGTAACATGATTTACCTTTTGTTCAGAATCTGTTTTATTTTGTCCCTCTGTTTCATTTAGCTTTTTACTCGTGGTTTCATCTTTTTTATCATCTTTATCTTCTTTCTTTCCTTCTTCTGGCTTATCCTCTTTAGATTCATCAGTCTTTTTATCAGATGTTTTTTCCTCTTCATCAGCTGGTACCTGATAAGAAATTAAAATAACATTGATAAATATGTGTTGCATATCAATTGAATGCAATTTTTAAACATGAAGAAGGATGGAAGTATAAACAAAATCTTGGAAATTTTCTAATCAATCAATCAATAGGGAGCCAAGATTTTTGTGATGAAAATTCCACTTAGTGAATAAAATGCTTTGCAGAGCGCAGCTAGATACACCTGCAGAAGATAAACCCTGAACATATAAGGCAAATATGGACACAAAGTTCAAGCTTGATACAGCTCTGAAATTTTAATGTGATTATATGTATGACACAAGATCATATTTTGACCAGAATGGAAGCAGTCAAATAACTTAAATCTTTCAGTAAGACTTTATAAAGATAACATGAACAGATAGGCGGATGGACAAAATGCTTTCAATAAATTTAAGAATTTTGTTTCTGTATGATGAAAAAATCAAAGTCTAGATCAAAAGAAATTGACTTTTCACAATGTCATGACAATTGGGGAAGCCGTTTTCTGAGTCCAAAAACAGGAAATTGACCCTTATTTGTATGAATTAAGTCCCATAACTCAGAAATGTAATACCCAAAATATATAAAAATCAATAAAGAGCTAGCACAAATATCGATAAACTATTTAACAAAGTTTTAAGAAAATCTTCTGAAGCATTTTCAGGTTATTGCAAAAAAATAGAAAATCCCCCTTTTTCATGAAAAAAATTCCATATCTCAAGTTGCTTGATGGGTTCAAAAGTTATAGCCCAAACGCAGAAAATCACCCCATTACTCCAAAATGAAATATAGGAAATTCATAAAACTTGAAAGGGAGCTTATATCGATCAAAAGAAACAATTCACCAAAGTTTCACAAAAATTGGTAGCAACTTTTTGAGTTATTGCATGAAATGCAAATGACAGACACTTACAAAGTATGCGCCATCTATGTAAAGCCACACAATGAAATTTGAAATCAATCCATCCATTGAGCCGAGATAATTGTGATGAAATTCAGACGGATAGATGAAACAGGTGATTCCAATATACAACTCAATCTTTGAGTGTGATTTTTAAACGACATATGCTCTAAATGTTTCATTTGGAAACAAGAACAGCCTAGTTTTCTTTTGACTACTTTGGAAGAACATATAGGTACATATAGTATGTATTTTTTTTGCATTTATATTTTTATTGAAATTTGTCTATAAAAATACCAACAACAATATTAAAGGATAAAAAAATTTGTGTTATCATAATATAAGAAACATTCAAAGGTTGGGGCAAGAGGTTCAGAAGGGTAGGTTTGTCAAAGAACACCTTAATCATATCAACACTTACTCATGGCTGACATCATAATATGTACTTAAATATTCAATGATAGAAAATATCCCTCATGTCCATCGTGGACTAATCTAGCATGTACAACAGAATTTTAAGCAGCTAGCAAAAAGAGCATTTAAAGTTTACATCAAATAAATGAGAATAAGATAAATTTCTTGATATCAGAATACAGAACCCATTCACCAAAGGAGCTTGTACAACCTGTTGTTTTTCATCTTTTTTGTCAGTTCCCTCTTGAGTTGTCTCATCTTGTTTTTCCTTGTCTGAATCTGTCTGATCTGGTTTACTTTCTTTACTTTCACTTTCCTTTTTATCCCCCTTCATATGAACATGCAAAAAATGTTAGTCCTAAACCCAATTGAAGTCAGTAACAAAAGAATAAAAGTAAAAAAAAAAGCAAAAAGCCAACATGCACTGATAACAACAAGTTACTAAAAATACAACAAGAAAATAGATCCATGTAATAATTCAAATTACATAACAAATATTGAAACCTGTCAAAAACTTCACCACAGCAAACCAAAATTTTCCTTCAGTACAAATGATAGGCTAGATCAGCAAATCAGATAATACAGTCATTATTGGTAGCTTAAACACCAAGACACCGATGATATTGGTTATTACCAGAATTTGAAAAACTGATGTTTAATTATTCTTGTTTGGTCTTGGTTTTGGTTTTATTGAAAACATTTGACATCTGGATCCTTTGCACACATGGGGTAAGGTTCAAAAGTGGTTCAACAGATTCAGTCATTTAACATCAACTAAAACATGGCACATATATTGTGCCAAACTGTTTACTCTAGTAGATTTTGATGCCATGAAGTATTATTCATAACTTTTCCTCCACATGCACACGTTTTTAAACTGTATATTTTGAACAGTATTTATACTTCTGAATAAAAAAAAAAAAAAGGCCTCCCTCTCACACTACTTATTTTAAAAAGTGGCCTGAGAACCTAGTCATTTTTGTTTGCATGGCCTTACACTGGAGAAGGTGTTGTTTGAGAAATTCTGGGTTTTCAAGCTATCCAAGTTTGACTGTAACATCTTTAATGTTAATCAATAGATCCTCTTTACAAACAATTAAACTTTTTAAATAAAAAAATGCAAAATTTCCTAAACTACAAGAAAATTACCACTAACTGCTGTCAGTCCTAATACAACTGTTTTGTCAACTTCGAAGATAATGTTTAAAATCAATAATATTTCTGTTACCAATTTTTTCCAGCTAATTTTGAAAGAAATAAGTCCAAATATCAAAACAACAGACATCAAATTATAAATTTCTCCAAATAAAAAATTGGAATGAGGGTTAGTTAATGAAGGTTTCAAATGTACTTTACAATTACAGTGAAGATTTACCTTGTACTACTTTCATCTTTAATTAGAAGACAGATTCAATAACCATTATAGATTTCTTAACATTTACTGCAAAAGAATCAAAGAACAAAAATCTATACCTCTACTG
Source organism: Perna viridis (assembly GCA_037379345.1). Classification (NCBI taxonomy): domain Eukaryota; kingdom Metazoa; phylum Mollusca; class Bivalvia; order Mytilida; family Mytilidae; genus Perna; species Perna viridis. Next base: position 8,955,214 of record CM074515.1, on the reverse strand, counting down.
GCTTTTCTCCTGTTTCTTCTTTCTTCTCTCTTTCTTCTTCTTTACCACCAAATAATCCTCCCAAAGTACTTCCCAATTCTATCAAGAATTTTATAGTTCATGACATACATTGTTAAACATAACTGATATCAAAATTAAAAGGTTGTTATAGATAGTTATTCCATATTCCAATCTTTCTTTCTATGATAAGCATAAATGATAGTTTATTATAATGTTACATATTGATCAACAACTTTGAGTTTGGGATTTCCAAAAAAAAAAAACACCATTACAAGGTATTTGTTTTTGCATTCTGTGATTTCAGAAAAATACATTGTCTGAAAGCATTGATAAGGTGAAAATGTAATTTTTTTTATTTTTATTTTTTTTTTGTGGGGGGGGGGGGGATGTTTTAAAAAAAAAATAAATCACTACACATACAGTAAACATTATGTAGCTTATCACAATGTCTTTTTTAAGTAGTAACTTAAACAGTCATACCAGTGGCTGATCCAGAGTTTATGTGTGATCAATGTTTTATTTTAAGATTCCTGCTTTTACACAACACAAAATTTTAAGCATCCTTTAAGCAAAACAGTAGAAACTTGACACCAGAAATTATGATCAATATTGAAAATAAAATAAAATCACAGGTGATAGTGAACCTAGCCTCGGGGTAAGAGATCAACTCACCATCAAATGGTTTAAACGATATTTACATTATAAATTAAAACTTACTGGACCATGTAGATTCTTCCTTTTGTTCTTCTTCTTTTTCGAATACTACTTCTACCTGAAAAGAATAATATAAAGTTGCTTCGAGACCTCTTTAGGACATTTGAAAATGCACTGTATTTATTTTATGAACAATGGAACCAAAACTGAAGAAAGAGAAGCACTATTATGCAACAGTTAGAAGCTTAAAACCATTTATCATTATAAATTTACTGAATTTACAATCTATAAATTTCAGTAAAGATTTAATTACCTGATCCAGGTGTAGAATTCCACTTTCATCTAACCTAAAGTGAGCCTTGACACCCTTACTATCACCTGACTCCTTGTGTTTAGAGTAAGCACCTGCCACACCTGTCAGTTTATATCTGGCTAATAGTGGGTCCTGGAAAGATCTGCAATAGACAATGGATACTTTAAAGTATACATCATATAAATATTAACTCTGTCTAGTCTTGTAATAATATTACTGCAGAATGAAATGTAATTCATGAGCATGTCTTAAAAGAAAATTAATGAAAGATAACTGAAATAAACAGTTTTATTTTGTGTTGCAATTTTAATTTTATTTAATCAATAATATCCTATGTCTTCTAATAACACTGATCAACTGTCAACAACAAATTAGTTCCTCATCAGGGGTTGCGCTGGGCTTCGCCAATGTCACAATTTGCAATTTTTTATTTCATCTGGTGACAAAAATAGCCAGTTGGCGATTTTCTTGGCGCCTAGGTTTTGTATATTGAAACTGACAGGAAGTTTATCAGCAACGGATATTTTCTCCAATTAAACAATTGTGTTGACACCTGGTCAGAGTTAATTGACTATGACCAATTTACGACTGAAGGCAATTAAAGGTAATTACACCAGGCGACTGGACTGACAATATTCTCATAAGACGTGTCAATCAAATATAAATATATTATTGAGCCAATCAAAACTCTCATCATCTGGTCGAAGGTAAACACAATTAAGGCCATGTGCACGTGGCTACACACAAGTTTCACAGCCCTATTTAACCATGTAAAACATTCAGAAACAGACTTACGTAACAACAGAATAAATTAAATCCAATTAACCATGATTATCCCATCAGGAAGTGTCTAAATACTTCGAAATGAAAGAATTGATAAAAGAAAATGGATGACATTTGTTTACACTTTTGCCATGTGACTTTTTTGGCGGGAAAATCGATAAACAAATGAATGGGGATTCCCAAAATCTAATTAAGGAAATGCTATTTAGATATCAAGATAATTAAATAGGGACACAATTAATGGTCTATGGTACAAACTGTAGTTTCATAGAAATTTTATCACTTGACAAAAAGAATCAAGTTTGTTAAAAATAATAAAAAAAATATATAAATTATATTGTATTAGGTAAATCAGACCATAAAGGGCAACTTAGGTGAACGTGCATGTTTTAAAATCAGGGACTGTATGAGAATAGTAATATAGTCTTTGATGGAAGTAAAATACCTGTTTCGGGAGTAGTACTTAATATTTTATGCATATGAAAGTGACAGACTAGAGCTAAAAACCTGCTTTATACATGCATCAAGAGTGAATCTTGGGTACATGCATGTCATGAATGGAGAATTGACAAAGATAATTCACCAGTGAACTTAATACTGCCTTTGGCTCTAATTTCTGAAAACAGGCTACAAAAAATGGCAGCTGGCGCTTTTTCTGGCAACAGAATTTTGGAAGCCAGAGCAGCCCCTGCTCATGATATTATTTAAAGATTTCCAACTACCATTTTTACTGATGTATTTGGCAGTTGCCATGGAGATAACTTCATTTTATTTTAAGATTTTTAAGATTTGTATGAATCATGATTTGACGTTTTCTGATAAAAAGTTCACTGTCTCTGCTACTGTCAGTAAACTCAATTTGTGACCATCAAATCCATGACTATGATTATTCAAATACTATATAATTATCCCTTATATGTTCTGTATATTAAATACATAAATTTTCCATGTGTTCATAGTGTTTTGGAACACATGCTCTTTTCACTTACTTTTGGTCAAAATCAGACAGGAAACTAGTGTCCCCATAGGTAACATTAAAATCAAAGTCCTTGAAATGTTTGCTGAAGGTCATGACTTTTTTCTGAGGAAATGGATTCATTCTGTTAAATATAGTCCTTTTGATGACTTTGACACTGTCTGAACCATCTTCAGTATGTTTATATTTCTCAAATTCAACCTGAAAGCAAATACATATAATAATTCTCTTACAAGAAAATCAATTAACGAAAGTAGAACGCAAAAAAATGATATAAAATCATATTTTCATTAGACTTATCTGAAAATTAGAAATTGTTAAAAATTATTACATAATTGCATTAAATCATTAAAAATGATAATAATCATCCCTTACATTGATGGGATAAATGCTAGCTTCCTTGACACCAAATGTTTTAACTTTAAATCCCTTTCCTAGATAAGCAGCTTGGTAAACAGCTCCCATGGCAGCAGCTTCATCTGTGTTGATACTCTTACCAAGTTCAGTTCTGTAAAAAACGTGCATTGTACTGACTAAAATTTCACAGCTGAAAACTTATTGGTTACGAGGAAATGCAAGTTAATGAAATGAACAATTAATGGTACTACTATTCATTTCAAATCTGGTCAACTTAACAAAACAAAGAGTATTGGGCCCTGCAAATCACTGATTAAAATGTACAGCAGAAGCTGAATAACTGTATCCAAAATTCTTCTAGGGAGAAAGTGTGACCAAACTAACAGATAAACACCTAGACACACAACCTTCTTTTTTGGGGATATAAGATCTTTTCAAAAAATCCAAAAAACACAAATAGGAAAGTTACACTCTAATCTGACATCAGTTCATTAGCAATTTATTCTTAATGTCTTAAAATTTTATTTATTTGCCAATACAAATGTTATGAACCAGGAAAATAAAGCACCAACCTTCCTAAGAACTTCTTAAGTATTTCTTGTACTTTGGGTATTCTAGTTCCTCCTCCCATCAAAATAACATCTTTAATCTCACCCTACAAAAAGAGCACAAAATTATAAAAATGTCAATACAGCTTTAATATACTCAGAAAAAATAGTTAAATAATTCTTACACTGTTACAGACTGGAATAACAGTAACACATATGTATAACTGTTTTATATGAGCATATCTGTTTTGATCTGCCAGAATATAATTACAATGTAGCAATACAAAAGTGCTAGCACTGTACTCAACTTCTGGCACAGAAAAAAAACATATCTATATTTATACATTTTGTGTTAACTGCCATTCACAAAACATGTGATGCGTTATCACAAAGATACAATACTATATTTGACAAACAAATCATTGTACACTGCTACTTTAAGTTTGTATAAAACTTAATAACACATTGGTTGAAGCATAGCTAGACAAGTACTACTACTGGTGTTAATTGTACATAAAAGTGTGAAATAATTCCAGTAAAAACTAAGGAAAACAAAATCAAGATTTGCATGTTCAACACAGTTAAGCTTGAAACAAAGTACAACACATCTAAAAGAAAGCTCCACACCAAATATTAAATAACCTACAAATTAAGAGCTAAGAAAAACTCAAAATATTACTCAGTGGACAAGATGAACAGAATGCAGTATAACTCTCTCTAACAAATTGAGGGATACCAAATGATAGAGTATAAATTAAAATGTTACATGTAATGTTTTTAAACGAATAAAAATATAGTACATACCATGGTAATTTGTGAAATTTTGAGTGCTTCTTCTATTGGTTTGGTGACCTTTTCAAATAAATCTTTAGATAAATCTTCTAATTCTTCTCGCGTTACTTTAGTTCTGAAGTCAATTTCTTCCAGTAATCCTTCAACCTGCATACAATATAGTTACATATAAAATTAAGTGCATACAAAAGTTATGATTGAATTTTACTGCATACGAAAATTGTTATATAGGAAATTTAATGCATGCAAGAATCATTACATATAAATTTTCTAATTACGACCTTGCATAGTAAATGCTTATTAGATTTGAAAGTGTTCATAACATAATAAGAGCTAAAACATGATACCATCAGATTTCAAAAATCAAGCCAGGATTAACTCAGAAGCATCACAAAAAAACATAACACAAAACAGACATGCCCATTTAAATACAATGCTGCTTTTGTTGTTAATAGAAAAGACCTTAACATAGGCACCACACTTCTGGCATTATCCCATTTGATTAAGTTAATGTGCAAATGTACCCCCCTCACCTCCTTACATTCACATGACCAAAACCATTTAATGAATATTGTTTTTGAATATAAAAATAAGCGCTCCCCTCTTAAAAAAAAAAAGACTGCTAGAGACCGAAACCAGTGAAATTGAAATAAAAAAAGTTTCAATTGTCATTTTATAGTAAAGGGGAAACACTTTCCACCACATTATAATTCCCATTTAAACAAACCTGTGCATAGTGATGTGTATTGGCACTGAGAACTTTTTTCAACTTTTCAGCTTCTTTAAACAGTTTTCCCATGGATCTTTCATTAGTAAATACATCAGTTTTGGTCTTTTTCTGTCCATTAAATACCTTAGCTAGATGGCGTCTGAGTCGAAGTGTAATTTCTGTACCACCCAAACCTCTGTCAAACCTGAAATAAACATTCAGGTTGTTTTTTACCTAATCTATATATATATAGAAACAACAGGAAGAGCAAAGAGTAGTTCATTACAATTTTTACATAGGATGATTACTTCCAGTTTACAATAAAAGAAACTTCAGGAGTTATGATAATGCATCTGAGACAGACATTCATTTCATTTCAAGACTCACTTTCAAATATGAAAATTGTAGCCTTTTCTTATATTGTTTCATGTACATATAAAAGAATATTTCAAAATACTTCACTTTTTAAAGGGTCGTTATCAAAATTGAATTTATGTTACCCTACACATTTATGACTAGGAGTTATACATTGTAGTAGGTTTGTAAAGGAAGACAGCACACTTACCCAACACCTTTAATGACCAGCTGCGGGTTTGTTTCAACCCTTGTTCCTTCTTTCACTTTAGCAACATGGTATCCTGTAATGTTTAACATATAATAATGTAGTTTTTTAATAGTTCATCCTAGATTTTTTCCTTTTTATAAAATACTAAACATATTTATATAAAGAATAAAGCAAGTCTATAGTATTTACACTATCAAATCTTCTGTTAAAAATTCAGGGGGTTATTTTGGTGGTACATTTCCTCTGTTGAAAACTGTGTAAGACTCTAGTCTGTTTTACACTCCTTAATCTAAGCTGTAAATAATGATAAGAACTGTAGCATCCTTTGACCAATTTAAAGACAATTGACCCAGTGACCTTAAAATTAATAATGTTCTAGATTTTTCTACAGACTAGAACATGCTAAAACTGTAAGTATTTCTTTAAAGAATGATAACTCTTGGATGATCATAACAGGATAAGGAAAAACATATTCATATACAGATTGTTGAAAGGATGACAGAGTAGTGTTAATTCATTGGCAAGGAAACCCAAAACCCACATTAATTCCCATTATAAACACAGGTAAATAAGAATGGATTACTTTCAGTGCAGTAGTATGAAATGTCATCAGGGACTAATGTAGAGGGAGAAATTTGCTCACTTCTAACCATTTGTCTTTGACCAGGAGAAGGTTTTGTAATAGTTTTCATCAACAATAATGTCATTATTGTTATTTTTTATACAGCATTTACTTAAACTGCTGATTCTCATTGATGTCTAGATTAGGCCCTGGTCATTTTCATACTCAGTGTTCTCCCTAGGATTTTTGGATAGTGCTGTATTCAGTGCACATGACAAGACATTAATAGGTCCTGTGTCGAAACATGCCACTTCTTGTTTAATGTATTTTTTTAAAATTGATCCATGAATTCAAAATGTACATTGTTTATGAATTACTCATTGGTAAATATTTTACATTTTTTCTTCAATTGCAGTAATTATAACTTTAATACCATTTTTTTTTATTTTTCCGTTTTGTATTTAACACAAAAATTATAAACATATTGTATCAAACTATTATACATAATTCTTCATTAACATTTCCTCTTATTTATACACACCCAGGGTTCTTCATTGATGTTTTACTGCAAATTTTTGCTAACAGCAGACCCACTGGAAATCACAATTTTCATTTGTTTTGGAGCCTCAATGGCTCATTTGGTTTGAGAGCATTCTCTATTAAACTCTTTTTCTAGTCTTTGTAATTTTCAATATATTTATAGATTTAGAATTATCTAATCAACTACATGAAATAGACTACTCTGGTCTTAAAATTCATGTTGCCAAAAATTTTCAGGAAGTCAGTAGTATGGAGCTAACATAGTTTCCAGGAAAAAAAACATAACTCTTATTCTTATTATTAAAAGTTGACACACTAGTTATTATGTTTTGTTTTATTTTGTTTTTGTTTTTTTTTTAATTATTATTATGTTAATATGAAGTTTATTCATGACAGAAACCCCATATCATGACTTACAAAATATGCAAGTCCATATTTTTTTTGTTCATCAAACCTGTTCTACTATTTTCAGACTCGTGGGATTTTACTGTCTATTTTTTAACTGATTTTCCTATAAAAAAAAAACGTGCTCTAGATACACAACAACATGACAAAGTAAACAAAAGACGGCCATTTCCTTTTTCTTTTCAAAGTGTTAAGGAAGTATCTGATGGAATAAATATTGTTCAGGAATTTAAATGTTCTTTTACAAGGTAAATCAGCTTTAAATGTTGAAAACTTCTTGTGATTGTACGACATTCAACTTTGCATTTATAAATAGCAAGATGCTTTTGGCCAGGGTTGAGTTACCTTTGACCATAGTCAAGTTTTGATTGGTTCAGTACATGGATATTTGTATCTGATTGACACCTTCCTTAAAATTAACTTGTGGCTAGGTGGGGTGACTGATAAAGAATCTTGTCAGCTATTGATTTCAGACACCTGTGCAATCACGCAGTGATCAACAGACCATGGCATGTTTACTGCTGTCGGTTTCAAGAGCTAATTACCTTGTAGGATACCGTAAATGACCTCAGGGCAAACAAATTTCCTGTCATAATTGATTTTATAGTGCAGTACTCGAACTCAATAGCATTGTAAAGCATAGCGCTTTAAGGGCCTAGAGAGAATAATTCCACACTTTTATACAACAACTTAGAAATACTGGTGAAGTTCTCATAATACCTTTATAAAACTGACCAATACATACCAACAATAGTAGCAGTAGTACTTGTGGCACCCATGTCATAAAACATAATGTACTGCATGGTTCCATTGAATTCTTTTCTTCTGAACACACCATAATTCAGAGCAACTGTTGAATTAAAAAAAGCATAAAATATTGTTGCATGAACAATAATAAGAAAATCAGTAATTTAATTAAATCTTTGTTATAAGATATTTCTACTCAAGTTCAACCTGTTACAGATAAGTATTGGCAAATCTTTCTTTTGTAATTCAAACACCATACATAAATATTTTTCTTAATCTTTCGTGAGTGATTCTTTCACTTTCTAAGAAAAGAATTTTATATCATTTTCGTTCCATGACCATTTGTATAAATCATTACTGCAGTCATTTTGTTGGATTCAATACAAAAGAGAGATATCATTAAAAGTGTTTAATATGAAGCATTCTGATGTATTCAGATAGATTTATAATATCCTTACCAGCAGCATTATCACTCATTAACTGTAGAATATTGAGGTTAATTAAGCCAGCTGCTGTCTGTATAGCCTTCCTTTCTGACTGGGTGAAGTATGCAGGCACTGTAATAACACAGTCTTTAATTTGCTGATCTGAAATAAATGTTAAAAACAAGTTTACTAAGGAATTCAGAGCTGTCCTTGATAAAAACTGAATGCGTTATTTTTGTACAAAGCATCGCTATATGCACCATTTCAAAAATTTGTATATCATGACATTAATATCTGAATATTAGTCCCTTAAATTAAAAAAAAAAATTATTAAAGCATATGCTAAATTTTTTATTTTACTATTTAAACATGAATCAATTTTTTCTCTCTATTAATTACATATCAAAAAAATAAATATCATATTAATTGATGATTGTCTATAAGGTGTATCTGAAGCAACAGACAGAAACAATCAAGTTACTGTTCATCTTATTTGTCTTCAGATTTTATTTTCCAGAATAAAATTACAGTGTAGCAATTAGTTAATACTAACACCATACTCAACTTCTGGTTTATGTAATTTGTATTAGTAAAAGATATTTAGCAGCTTAGAGTTAAAACAGCTGACCTGCAAACGTTTCAGCATATTCTCTTGCTTTTTCCAAAACCATGGCTAACAATTCCTCAGGACTATAAGTTGCCTCACTAAAACAATAACATATAGGATACAATTACAATCTTCTCAATGGTCTTCTAAAAATGTATACACTGTATGATTCTAATGCCTTAATATTATAGTACAACAAATGTACAAAATACAAAGCCTCTTTGAAACATTTTTGAGGACTACTTAAATAATCAATCAGAAAGTCCTTTGGGCTACCTAGAAAAATTAAGTGTTAAACCCTGATCTTAGACCAGTAAAACAACAACTTCTGGGTTTTGATTAAACATTTGACACAACATGGCAAGTGAATGAGATAATAAACCTTATTATATTGTAAACAACAATAAATGCAAAGACCACAAAAGAGTCTTCTTTTACAACTAAATTAATTTCAGAAAAAACTATTTATATTTATATTTAAGTTAGACCTGTACTAAACATTGGTAAAGCCTACAGAATAAACCACATTAATACAAAACTAAAAAAAAAACCACTCTGAAGCTATCCCAAAACCAATTTCTTTTGAGGTTCTGTAAAATTTCATTTAGATCCATTATCCAGTTGATGATTGAGAAGAAAGTTTTCGATGCCAACACAATAACATCAAATCAAACAACTGCAAAATTGTGAGGTCATATAAAAATACATGAGAAACATGATGTTCACATAATTTCAAGAAACTTACTCATCAATTTTGAAGAGTACAGTTCCCCTTTCTTCATCTTTAATCAGATCATAATATGGAAACCTTTCTTTGTATAACTGTACATCAGGACTGTCAAATTTTCTACCAACAATATTAGTCAAATACCAGAAAGCTTTCCTTGGAAACTTTACAGCCTGTAACAAAAAGATCAAAATGATAATTACATAAGAAAAAATTTTTAAAGGTATTTACCTCTTGATTCAATTTCCACAGTAATAAGTATGTCAGGAGATTTCTTTAATTTAAGACTATAAAAATTTGAACCATTACCACTATTCTTAATTTCAGGTCATCATTTGTGTAGTGATAATTATTGAAATATCATAATATAATAATTTAGTAATAGAGTTTCTAATCCCTACCACTAACTTTCACGTACAAGAAATCAGCCGATTGTCCTTAGCAAAATTCAACATCCAATCAACAAAAGCAGATGCAGTTTAAAACTTTACAAAGAAGTCTGCAACAGTAACAGTACTGGCATTAAAAAGACATTTTTTTTTCCTTTAAAGATAGCTGATGTTGTGTAAATGCTTACATAAGTGTTGAAGTCAATAAACATGACATGTGTTCAGCATGGATCCGGAATGGTCAAAAATGCTGGTCATTGACCGACAAATTTTGCAAATGTCCGACGACCATTATTCAATATCGGACATAATTAAATTGTCAACCCTCATAAATTTCAGTCTGTGTGGTTTTATTAGTGTATAAACATCCTGTCTACCCGACTCCTAATTGTTTATTGGTAATAAATTGACAGGTGCGGGTCAATTTCAGCCGATGTGCAGCCACCTGTGATTGTGATTTACCTGTAACTGATCAGTTGATTGCATAATTGAATTAACGGTACATGTGCAGCCCAACTGCATAAATGAATTAATTGAAATGACTTGGACAATTTTCATACATTTATTACTTGATTTATTAAGAAAAAGATTGAGATGTCCATCGATCATTTTCCCGCCAATCTTTCAGAGGTAACGAAAGCACATATGGTGCTGAAACTATGAATCAGACATAGTTTGTAATTATTAATTTGCCTATTGAATCTTTTTAACGCAAAAGTCAACGGCCCATTAAAATTAATATATATTATGTATTAGAGATTTTCTTTTACAAATAATCAACTTTTTTTCATCACTCGGAAGTTTTTCGGCTGTTTGCCGATGTGATGAAAAAGTCCGAGAGATACAATATTTTGTTTATATGTTGGAATGTCCATGTGTGGTCGAAACCTAACTCGTTCATTCATTGAGATATTTTACAAATGACAGAGTATGTGATGAAATAACACAAATTCTAATATACATCTCACAATAACTACATGTACATGAACAAGTTTGTTTTAAAAAGTTTTTCAATCTGAGCAAGACTGACACAAAGGTCTGCTGAAGTTTGATAAAATGGCCGGCATGGGCTGTCAAAATTTCCGGTCCCTTGGTGTTCAGTACTATCATAATGACAAATACAATTAATAATTTCTATCAAACTGGCTTTAACAACTGGCATTCAAGGCCAACTTTATAAAATGATCTTTCCCCCAGTTTTAGACTCCACTATTACTACTAGTAAGTCGGGGCAAGCATGTTAACCTCTAAGAATTATAAGGATGGAAGATCTCTAACTTCAAACAGACCCCAGCAGCATAATCTTTAAAGGGGGAAATAATACTTAAAGTGGAATCAAACAGATGCTTTACATGAAAGTTTTATGTCAATCTACTTACAGTATTTTCAGCAGCTTTACCAAACATTCTCTCTCCATCTCTCAGTGCTACAATAGTTGATGTCTTTCTATCAGACTCTCTGCAAAATTAATCAACTTATTATTGACATGTAGCATGATGCTACAGAAAAGTAGTACTCAATTTCCATTCTTTTCATTATACATGAATAGTTATATACCAGTAATAAGTTTCTTGTTTGTTCCACATTTTTATTAAATGAATCAGTAACAACATAAGCACAAACATATTGTTGACAAATATTCATTAAAGCTAAATTAATAAAATGGAGTAAAACAGAGTAAAAAAATCAACATCAAACTTACTCATTCAAAACTATTTCCATTGGAACTCCAGGCTGAAATAGAGGGAGATTATAAACAGAATATTACACATACTTTTTACTATTCTCAGTTAAGAATAACTAAAATTTTAGAATGTCTGCACTTAGTAATTATGTGGTGCTTAAAAAGAATATTTAAAAAAATTAGACATGATTTGGCACATGCAAGTAAAAGAACGAACAAAATTCACCTTTATTTTTAATTCAAAAACAGTTACAGACCACAGAACAGGTATTATCAGTAGAATATACATGAAATCAGTACTTGCTGTATGGTTTTCTCCAAAATACAGATCTACTCAGAGAGAAGATTCTAGTTACAAAATAATATGGTGCATGTAGACCAAAAAAACATTGTTTCGTGAGTATCCTACACCATGACTTATCTCCACCGTTATCAGTGTCTGGATTGGATAATAAAATATTAAGGTAAATAGCTTCAGCACTTACCTTCACAATAGCTATTTTCAAAAATTCACTGCCCAGATCAATAGACATAACAGCATTAAATGCCACTAAAAAAAGACAAGTTATGGTATCTTTGTTGTTAAATTAAACGGTCCTATGACCTATTAACTCTTATACATTTTTTCAAGATTTAAGAAAAATAGAAGTTTTTTAATCTAGTTTAGATTTTCCATATCTCTTAAAAGCAGATGCATGTATGGTTGGCACACAATGGGTCTAAGGCAATATCAGACCAAGCACAATGGGTCTAAGGCAATATCAGACCAAATTTGATTGGGTACCGTAGACGTTCTCTCATTTTCTTGTTAAACAATTAAAAAAGAGTTAAAATATGCCATTTGATCAAACAGATCAAAAATCTATTTTGACATGTATGGAAAACACACATTTAAAAACAAAAATTCATGATATTAAAAAATTAGTGTTTCAATAAATATTGAACAAGAGTAAAGTACACAGCATTATTGAAAAACATCTTGTACAATATAACCAAAAGATCTATTCATACAGGATTACATTACCGGTACAACAGATGTTAAAATGGGGGAAAAATACTGCAGGATGAAATAGTGTAGAATTCAACAAATACAAATGTATAAGATGCCTGGTCATTTGTAGAGAACATTGTTACTGTGTTACTTGGAAGTTGGCCCTTATAATACTACACAAGAACACTGGCCTTTCATTAAGAGGCAATACCAGGTACTTTTACTCTTCTAAACTACTGAAAGGTACCTCCACAATTTTAAAATTTCATACATTTTTATCAAACAAAATGATGAAAAGTACCTCCGACAAAAATCAAAGGTACCTGCATTGCAAAAAAAATAATGAAACCTCTGAGAACATTCTCAATACTATATGTAAAATGTATCTAATTACCTGTAATTGAACTGTAGGCCAGTACAGCTGCTACCACAAACAACAACTTCCGCTTCATTTTCAACTCTGAAAGATGAAGAAAATTTGTTCTTAGTCTCAATTTGTGTGTTCAACTCAATTCAGTTTCCTCAGATTCCCTGTTAGCAAAACAAGAATGATTTCATACAACATTTAGCTCTTGTATATGGTTTGATAAGAGATTACCATTCAATAAGAGCATTTAACATTTTAGTGTCCTTTGTTGTTCCGATAGCTTTACTCAGACTTCATGTATTGTCTCAAAGGCTATTTTCAAACCTCTGTTTTAATAGTAGTTTCAGTACTAGTAGCACAAGGCGGTCAAGACTGTATATTACATGGCTCCTTCACAAAACATAGGATTAATGTCTATTATTTCAACCTCTATGCAACTCTCTACTGAAATGTATATATAACCTTGATACAAACTCTTTCAATGCTCTTAAAATAGAAAAAAAAATGTACTGACTGGTTTATATTTCAGGATATGACATTAAATAATACTGGATTTCATACAGGTAAAATTGACATCTTCTTCTTGTCCAAAAGAACAAGTTATTCAAAAAAGGTTATGTTGTTCCTTGTAGGCAAGTTGTCTTTGGATAGCACATACCATGTACTTCAAGCACACAATTAGTTAGTGCAGAGTTTCTGAAATTTGTTGGACCTATTAGGCCAATAAGTAAAAAAGTAGCAAGTTTCAGCAAAAGTATTGGTAATACCAATCCTCATCATCCAAAACATTTCAGATTATTACCTACTTTAAACAGAAATTTATATTTTACTGAATAAACAAGTTTTGTCAACTCAGAAGAATTAATTACAATATTGATTGGGTAATACTTCATTTCTTTTAGCTTTGTAAATATCATTTGCAAATGTCAGTGAAGTAATAAATCTAATTGCTTATTTTGTTAATTGATCATGGAAAACATCCATGGTATTTGTTATTTCAATCATTCCCTTTTCCTAATTTTTTATCACTTACCACTTACAGTTCAGGCTATGTCAATTTGATTGACTGAGGAAACCAAAAAACAGGAATAATTAACATGAAAAAAAAAGATTGGTAAAAACCAAGGATTTATTGGGCAATATGAAATACTTGTACTCATTTTGAAAGGTTTACCTTTGAATAAATAAGTAGTCAAAATTTATACAAGTCTCAGCCTAAACCCTTTACTACATGTATACTCGGCGTCACATAAATAACATACTGTTAAAATTTGAATAAAAATATTTTCTACGACTTTATTGAGACCTACCGTCGTTTAAATTGTCTTAAATGACTTGCTCATTCGTTTAGCCAAACGGCTTCTCCCTGAACATTGAATCGTTAAATTCCGGTCATATTTTAATTCTAGGTGCCAATATTTACATTGTAAAAAGTCGGCCATGTTTACAGTGATCGGGTTGCTAGGAGATGTTGTTTACGTTTAAATGGTTTGTCCAAAAACCGAAGAACCCAGAATGCATTTCGGCGTTATTTCGGATATCTCGGATTTATTTTACGCGAACAACGTACAATACCGAGAAGTTAATCAAGCAGACGATTGTCACCGGAGTTCGACGGGAACTTACGCACTTCGTTTGTAAACAAATCGTCCCGTAGAAACCAACATGGCGGATATTAGTATGGGATTTTCCCATAAGGATTTGTTACGCATGATTTAAGCTAAAAGCGACTTGTTCAGGGAGAAGCCGTTTGGCTAAACGAATGAGCAAGTCATTTAAGACAATTTAAACGACGGTAGGTGTCAATAAAGTCGTAGAAAATATTTTTATTCAAATTTTAACAGTATGTTATTTATGTGACGCCGAGTATAGATACTGTTATAATCTCAGTATATGTATGCAACTTTTATAAAAGTACTAACAGCATGTGTGTGACATATATTGTATATATTGCAAATGTATTAAATGTCTGTCAGTTATCTTTCACTGAAACAATTTTGTTTCCTACACATGTACATTTACTACCACCAGCTGATTAAAAGAGTTAAATTTACAGAGTAAACTACATGTGAAATCCTGCTGATTGGGGCATAATGGTACAGAAATCCAAAAATGGTAAATATGAAAATCAAGGAAGTAAGTCATCTAATACAAAACTTACTATAAATCTGAAAGATACAGTGCAAAAGGGTTTTCTAGCATATTAATTTAATCCAACTCCTGTGATTCCACGACATGGTAACAACGCGTGAAACAATGAACAAAGAATAGATTTGACCCATCATCTTTAAAACTAATTATGATATGAACTTATGTCCTTTTGGGAGAGTTGCAAGTTTTATCTGTTTCATAAGACAAAGTGAGTTTATAAATGGTAGAGAAGTCCAAAATGGTAAAATGAAAAATGAGGATGTGATTTACAAGCCCCAAAAAGAATTCCGCAAGTTAGCTGATAAGTGGTTTCCAGCACAAGAATTCATATCAACTTTGCTTAAGCCAGTTATGAGCAGGCAACGTGGATTCTGATGACTGTAATGATGGTCAACTAGTGAAATGCCTGTCATATATTAGCTATGTGTGCTAAATAATAAATATTCCCACCTGTTCAGATTAAGCAAGACATGTCTTTGTAAATATTTTTAAAAATATCACTAAATCATACACTACAATAGTCACACAAAAATACATAAATAAATTGGGTACTAAATAAAAAGGAATTAATGCCAATCTAACAAAGTTCCGAATTTGCTGACGTTTGTCCAGTTGTACTTTCACCAAAGAGCTTAATGCACCCATCTCAAATTACTAGGGAAGTAGGGTCTGCAACATTCCAAGATCAAAATAACTTACTGGTACATGTAGTCCTTATTATGGACTGTTTGAAGTTCCACCTCTTCTCCAAGTGAAAACTAATGAATACAGAGATCAGCTACCGGTCTTTTCTATAGACTTCATCAGACACCTGCTACAACACTGAAACCCTAAACTGTCATTTGTTTTTAAATTGGGATGAACTTACAAGCAACTTCTATCTGTACATGAAGTGGAACTGTATAAAGTCATGTGTCCTTTGAATTGTGCAAGACAGATATGAAGTTAAGTGGTGATGGGTCATAGACAACTCTATTGCGTTTTATAACCCAGCCTTTTTCAATGTAAATGTGCTCCTGAAGAAGATATTTATTCAGTTTATTTACACTGAGAATCCAGCAACTCAGTGGTTCATTAGATAAAGGCTGTGAAGCAATGGTAAAGGTAATTAACTCTTCCCTGATGGGAGAGTCGATCACACCATTTTCAAGACAGAAGCAATACTCAAATCTGCTCACCATTGTTACTTGTACCGACTTTCAATAAATATTAATAACTTATGTATTTCCCAAAAGTTTATTCTTTTATGATAAGCAAGCAAAGGTCGCTCTTAAATGCACATTTTTTTTCCAGGATTTTGAAAACTTAAATCACCTTTGCATGAGAAAATGAGTACCATTTTAATGGTATATATTTGCATCTGACATAAAGAAGATATTTCAGTATTGTCTGTTATTTACATTAAACAAAACTTAGATGTGTATTGCATATGAATAAAGCCCATTATTTTTTTCCACTATCATGCAAGCATGTTTTCCAGACAATCCAAATAGCATGCCTGAGATTTATTTTAAAAAAAATAAGTGTAAGGAACCAAAAGATTTTTTGCCAACCAAAACCAAATCACAGGTAAGTGATGACATTACTAAAAACTGTCCTATAAAGACAACTGCTTTATTCATATCAAGAGAACAAAGCTTACTCCCTAATATATAGAAATTTTGTCCAAAAATTCTGATAAAAAACCGAAACAACCTTGGCAAGATGATGAATAGCATGAAGTTTTATTTGTTGGAATGGAACCTGATACTTATGCCCTGGACTTCCCTCACACTTAAAGCCATGGCCTACCTTAAATTAATCCTTGCATGTTACATGTAGTTTATTTTTGAGAGCAAAATCTACAACATCTAACATTTTGTCTTAAATTTTGGGCAGGAAAGGGATAATAATAAGTTGGCGATAATTATAATTACTTGCCAGGGAGAACTACTCTCTGACCTGTACCAGTATTGGCAGTAACTTTTCTGCAATATTCTGTTATTACTATAAATTATAATATTACTTATTACAATTACTAGTCATATTCATTCACAAAATGTCATAATGCAATAAACTGAAAAAAAAAGTTTCTACCGATTCGGATTAAAGTTATTACAAATAAGTCAACTAATGTTTTAAATCATCAAGAATGGGAAATCAGCTGGTATTCACAACAACTGAAGACTGAAGTAAAAAAAAAACTTTAAAAAAGACAACATGCCGTCAATTTCTAAAGCCTAATATTCGTGCCGATGTGTCATATTTTGTAGGGGTTAAACGGTTCTGAGAAAAACTGTTAAAACTTACATGTATTTTCTTCCTGTTGTGACAGTAGTTACCGTGTTACTTTAGTTTGAATGAAAGAAATTTATGTTAGCCGGCGAGCTGGCGACACGCGATTGGAGAAACGAGAAAGTTCCGGAAATGCGCAAACGTTGATACACGTACACTTCCGGTTCTATTAATTTTCGAAACAATACTGGTATTTTTTCCGGAAAGAGGAAAGCAAAAAAAAAAGAACCATTCCAAGGATAGACAAGACAGTGAAAACAGATATGCAAAACGGAGAACATGAAAGAACCAAAATAACATTTAAATAGAAACAAAAGCAAATGAGCAGCTCGGAATCCACCACGCACTGTGGCTCATAAAATGCCAAAACCGGGGTAGACGAAAGAGGAAAAGAAATAATGTTTGGTGAAAAAAATTAGTTCCCATGGTGCAGATGCATACACTGTTACAAGGATACAATGACAATAATACTTCATTAACAAATCAGTGACCCACTGGCCATGGTGACATTGGCATGTGTTCCCATTGGCATATACCGACTGTTTGTTGAAAAACGCGTCATCGATTACAACAGTTACGATAAGAAAATAGAGCTACTGATTGAAAGAATACAGATTCTTAACATATTATGTGTGTATATATACATAAGTACTCTTCTGTGTTTGAATCGGGCACTGTCCACGAGTTCATGATGACCATAAACTGACAGTGATCAGACTTCAATCTTGATCAGTGAAGTGCCAAATCGTGAGTTGGTTGGAGATCATTTGCAGTTACAATTTTCATTGCAATTTGTAAAAGTCATCGAAATGATTAAAACTTGCATTGCTTAGCTTCTTAGGAAATACTTTTCGATCGAGAATGGGATCACATAATTTTCACGTGTGATCGGAAGTATGAGTGGCCGTTCATGTCATTGACGCGATAATATACACGTTTATTTATCAATTATGGACTTTGAACGAAGTCAATACGTTATATAATCTAACAGGACCATGTAGAACGTATTGACTGAGTGGAAATCCTTAATTTATATATCACATATGTAGATAATGTATTTTCTATTTGTCTGCTTCGTCAGCGGCGTTTCCCCCATAATTGGCTGAAAGAGTTATCAAGGAAACCAAGATTCTAGCAAAAATCAAAAGAATGTAACCCAGGGACAAAGACCAGACATGGAAAACAGACAAACACAAAAATGAACAAAAAGTAACTAAAATAATACATACAAGGTAACACAAGTAAATGAGCAACTTGGGCTCCACTAAAAACTGGGAGCATGGACCAGGTGCAATAGTAGGATAAGCGTTCTCTGCTTTTTTAGAAACACCCACCGAATTGCTCATAAAAAAGTCAAGTCCTGGGTAGACGAAGGAGGAAAGGAAAACTACGACACGTTGAACAAATGTGCAGATTGATACACCGTAACGATCCACGAGTTCACGATGGCGACCATAAAACTTCTGCCGTGATGACTTCAATCTTGTTGCGACAAAATCCAGTTCCAGAAGCCTAATTGCAAGAAGTCTAGCGCGATACAAAATATCCGCGTAGTTACGGCAAGCTCTGGCATTATATATGAGTTGTGATATGAAGCTCCATACACAGGCGCTGGAGGCGTAATCAAGGGAACCAAGGTTATACTGGTAATCAAAAGAATGTAATCCAGGGACAAAGACCTGACATGGAAAACAGACATACACAACAAAGAACATAAAGTAACTAAAATCATACATACAAAGTAACAAAAGCAAATGAGCAACTCAGACTCTACTAAAAACTGGGAGCATGGACCAGATGCACCGGTGTGGTAAGCGTCCTCTGCTTTTCTAGAAACACCCACCGAGTTGCTCATAAAAAGTCAAATCCGGGGTAGACAAACGAGGAAATGAAAACCATGACCCGTTGAATAAATCAGTTTTCATGGTGCAGATGCATACACCATAACGATCTACGAGTTCATGATGACAACCATAAAACTTCTGTAATGATGACTTCAATCTTGTAGCAACATAACCCTGTTCCAGAAGCCTATTTGTTATAGCGCGATGAATGTTGCCACAGATGAAAGGTAAGTTGACAATTCTGAATGAAAAGTCATCACATTTGTCGTAAAGTTTGGTCAATCGTTTTCCTTTACTATTGACCTCTTGGTGTAGGTCAAGATATGAGGCTGACTTCACAGTGTCTGTTTTATCCTTTACCTCAAGTTCTTTGGGATAGATGCGATGTATCAAATTCCCGAAACTATGATGTTTAGCGACAATACGTCATCTGTATTGCGAAAATGAGATTAAAGGATCTAGCTAATCGATGTTCTGTCTTTCGGATCAGATCAGCTATAAGGTCAGCCTCATAAGAGTGAAGGAATAGGTCAGCAAGTAGAGGAACACAATTTGTTCCCATTGGAATGCCGACTGTTTGTTGAAAAACGCGTCCATCACACTGAACAAATATGCTGTCGATAAAAAATTCAAGCATTTTGAAAACATCTTCTGTATATTTGATGATTTGTAATTATTTTTTACATAGTATTAGGAATCTCTCATAATTTATGTTAAAGAGTAATCAAGGGAACCAAGGTTATAGCAGTAATCAAAAGAATATAATCCAGAGACAAAGACCAGACATGGAAAACAGACATGCACAACAAAGAACATAAACTAACTAAAATCATACATACAAAATAACAAAACCAAGTGAGCAACTCTGACTCCGCTTAAAACTGGGAGTATAGACCAGGTGCACCGGTAGGGTAAGCGTCCTCTGCTTTTCTAGAAACACCCGCCGAGTTGCTCATATGATATATTACATCAGTTTGTGCATGTGTGTATTTCTATTTCACTTTTTTTGTATCAAAATGTGACTATTGTATTATATTTGTGATTTTTTTTCACGCTGTGTAATTCTCCACATTTTGAAGGAAATAAAGAAAATCAACCACGAAGTGGCGAGTTTATGCAATGCCCTTCAAAAAGTTGCGTCCGTCTGTCCGCCCGGTCCGATGGTTGCCAGATAATAACTTGTGAATAAATCAAAGAATTAACTTTGAATTTTTGCACAATTGTTTGGTACCATAAAATACAAATTAAGTTCAATTTTCAGCAAAATCCAAACTGTCGTTTGATTTAGGTCATTTTGAACATTTTGTCATCCACCTTTTTCGCCATTACCTGAAGGAGTATCACCCAATGTTCCATTTTAATGTCATATTTTTATTCAATCGTCAAATTATATCTACATCATTGTATTTGAACATAAGAGAGACGTATAGCTCATTAAAGGGATTTTGGTATTTTACATCATTTACAAGCCACATGCAAACATAATTCGTAAAAAGAAAAAATACACTATCAGCTACACGCAAATGCACACCCAGTACGATTAAAGTCAGCACAAGTACAAAAATAGATGCACAGACAGCACATTAAATATAGCAAACTTGTAACATTTACCATAGGGTATCAATATAGCATTGGTAATCGATGATCAAGCACTGCAAGAAAAGTGTTCAGCGATAAAAATCCAAGATGGTATTATTTTGCTTAAATGCAAAAAGTCGATATATTATTTCCCTCGTTAAATTCTTGCTGCCTCATAAACAAGCTTATCTTGCCGTCATTGATAGGTCTTTGACGTTGTATGTCAGTCGTATGCATCCATGGTATGATCCACAGGTTTTGAAAGGGGGTAAAAAAGGAGGGTGTCAAGGCTATAATTTGCTCATTTTTGCGCACATTCGCTCATTTTCCCACTTCATGAGTGTCCAATCCCGGGGCCCTTCATCTGGCTTTAGGACCAAGAATCATAATAGTTAATTTCAGTTATTCGCGAAATAATGTAGAAACTTTGGACAAGAGTTGTTGAGTAATTCGGGTATAGGGCTTGTAAGTTTCGCCAATCCACGAGAATGAGGAACATTAATGACCAACACCTGTAATAAGATTTGTAATGAAATAAGTAGGAAATGTTGATAACAATGATCATATTTATATACCCGAAAGAAAGCTATCAATTCTTCCAACAAAAGAAATACTGCGGATCGAAAACTAGAAAAGACTTAGCAATGCTCACGAACTTGATACCCCACTCCCCCATTTGATAACTTGTACGTTTTGACTTCCATATTGATTTAGATCAAAATCTAAAATAGAAGGTCACAATAGGATATAACAAAGATTCTGTGAAAGCTTCATTCGATTCCATTCGATGGTGCAGGATGAGTAACAGGTGAGAGAATGGTCCCCCTCCATGTTTTCATGATATTCACAAAGGACAAATGCCAACATTTTCGTCCCGGTGGGTTTTTGTCTCCGAAATATTCACCATACCTATTCTCGTTATATTTGCTATGTGAAACAACCCAGATTGGTTCAGATCAAAATCTGAAATAGAAGATGTACAATGGGAACATGTAATTAAGGTTCTGCAAAAGTTTCATTCAATTCCATTCAGTGGTATAGGAGGAGTAACGAATAAGAGATGGGGTCCCCATGTTCCCATATTCACAAACGGTAAAATCAATGTTTTGCAAAGTGAAACCCCAATGATTGATTCAGGTCAAAATTTAAAATAGGATGTGCACAATGAGAATGGATAAGAGATCCCCCTCCGCGTTACGAAAGGAAGGATGCACACCTCTATCAGTATATACCGCCACTTTGCAAGTAGGGGTATAATAAACTGATTTTTAGGAGGTACAGAGTGACCATGTGCTATCCGTCCATTTCCAAATCTACCCGCAACTCCTCTTAAACCGCTGGATTAGAACTTTACACTTCTTTGTCATATGATTCAGACGCGTAGCTGCCGTAAGTCAAAAAAGCTTTTGCCTGCACTTAATTTTGCTAATTTTTTTTAGAAAAAATACATCCAGGAGAGGCATAAATGATGCTCTAAAACACTATCTCCGCGGAGCTTCGGGGGGGGGGCTTCGCCCCGCCCTGAACCTGCTGGGGGCCTTAAGCGGCCCCAGACCCCCTGACACTTCAATTTGGCCTCAGCTACGCGCCTGTGATTCTATCACGTGTCTCCTATCTTGCCTTTGCTTCTGAATTACGTTTTTGGGATTCCAATGTGGTTTCTGGAGAGGAAAGCGGTGCTATCACCCAGCGAGTTTTGCTCACAGTTCATTTTAGTCCGAATTCGGACTAAGTTCATTTATAGTTGTAATGGGGTTCATCGACTTACGCAAAAAGATATGTTGCCCATACATTCAAACCTCAACTATTCACCGTTCAATTTTGCATAGTATGACTTTCCTAAGTCTACTTCCATGTATAATAAATGCAGGAACGGATCCAGACACTTCGAAAAGAATGAATAACAGTCAGGGTTCCTCATAAAAGGGGTGCTAGGACATTATTTGCCATTTCCTGTCAATTTTACATATGAAAATGACAAATTTTCCAATGAAAAGGAGGGCCGGGTGTAAACCTCTGCATCTTAGCTCCACCTGGATCCGCCACTGAAATTTATCGTATTCACCAGTCCCTCTTCTATCATCGTTAAAATTCAAGCGATTTTTTGTCACTAATGTTGAGCGATTGTTCGTTAAAGCTGCATTAGCTGTCATTTTCGTAAATTTTTGTTTCTGTTGAAATATACCTTAACTCTGAATTACTTCTACTAAATTGTAACTTTCCTGTGTAACTTCATTTGATATCCACAAATGAAATGCATTAAATACATGAAATAGGTGTCTATATATTTATTGTCTTGCAAGACATAAAATCGACCTAGATAAATTCATATGATGTGACTTCTTGTGACCTTAATCCGTGCATGTGCTGTAAGGGTCGCCTCTTCAATAACAAATCTGATTGCAAAGCGAAAGTGGTTATTCAACGATAAGGAAGAACGACTCAAGCAGTAAAATGAAAAAAAGTTCGAATATAACGCAAGGATCCTTTTGAAATTTACCTACTATGGCTCAAATATGGTCATTATTTATTTGAAAACTAATCAAGAAGTAGATGAAATGAAATGAAAACAAGACGCGTGCTTACCTGTGTATCCCTTATTGTTATTTTTTACAAAGGTTGAAGTATTTTTAACCCAGGTGAATGTCCAGTCGGCGATCTTCGGAAGTAATGGCGAAAAATAATTAGATCAGAGCTATCGATCTCCGATTTAAGAAACGTTGTTTTCACAATATTCTGTATTGTCGACATTTATTGCTTCAATTGCATTACTACTAATTTACTTCATTGAATCAGCAAAATTTAGTAGAATCAAAACTGAACAAATTTGGCAGCTAATGTAGCTTTAATTTAACTCTTTTAAATCATAATTAACATCAATAACGATATAAATACCTGATTTAATTAAGAGATTTGTATTCAATAAATCAAAACTCTAATTAATGACTAGTATGAAATGTTGACAGTCAAGAAAGCAAAACGTTATCGATGAGTTTAGTATATTTCCCTTCCATTGAACGAAAGTCAGGCGCAACTCACAAGCGAATACACTACGACCATATTGCTATGTAAGTAATTAAACATATGTTTTAGTACCTGCAAATCCGGGTTATTTTACCATCTTCTGGTTTGCTTTTACAATGTGAACGTCATTCGTCATACTATTAGTTCTATAGCATAAAAGCAGGCATTTTTGTTTTTCTTTCATGTTTCCGTCGAATGTTTTCACTTATTTCTTAAATATAGTCAAACTGCTCTATTAAAAAAAACCAAAAATTTCCGATGCATTGAAAGCACGAAAACTGGCGTGAAAAAGTAGTGCCGTCGGTTTAGATCATGGTTTTTTTCATGCCCTCCCCCCCCCCTATGTTTTTGTTTTTTTGTATTTTCATGTTTTTTATCGTTTTTTTTAAAAACTGTGCCGTCCGTAACTTTGAACTATGTCGGGGAATTTATATTACTAATATTAGTATTATATAGTCCCTGACTTCATATTCCATTTATTACTTTAGGTGATAAACAATAGACAATATTGAATATTTGCACCAACGCATTTTGGTATGAATATACAATAATAGAACAGTAAAAAATAAATTAACTACAATTGTGACCATTGCGTCAACGGTTTTTATATAGACAGAATTAGACAATTAAAAAAAGAATGACAATTAACATTTGTTCAATTTCAATAAGATCTGAGATTCCAGTTGATGTTATATATACGGTCCGTCTGGTCAAGAACTCTTACCGGAAAGCCTTCATGTCAGATTTAATTCAGTATGCTTGATACAATGAGATGTAGAGAATGATAATTAAGAATACGTGAAAAATTCTTTCAAAGGAATTCAGCGGGACATTTTAGTCTAAATCATAGGGTCTATATTTAAATGACTATATCATATATAGAGACGATTATCTATCACCCCGGGATATCACCCACGGTTTTAACATGATTTAAGTATATTGGCAAGATCCGACCAACTGTCTCATTGTTTATTTCGTTGTTCAATTGGTAAGTTATTTTTGCATTTTTTTTTTAAACAGATATTTTTAGTACAATATATCAGTGAAAAAAACTGGTTTTGCGGAAAACCGACACGCACCGATAACCGTCCCGGAAACTGCACAATCCATAGGTGACCTTCACCCTATTGTTGTCACGATAAACATGGCGAATCATGAAATGAATGAAATTTAACGGATACAAAGATCGAATATTTCTTAATATACTCTCATTGGTGTCCTTCTGAAGGTAATGGGCAAACGAAAAACGTACCATAGAACTAAACTTTAACTCCAACTTTTTATTATATCTGATTTCTGTAACTAATTGAACAATGGTCAATGTGACTTTTTTTTCTGTGACGTTTTGGATGTTCAAAATCAAATTATGATTTATGACTTTTTGACTTTTGTACTACCAACATTGTGACTTTCTGTCCGTTTACCATTTTCATCAGTGGGAGTCTGAAAAAAATTCCAAATATTAGTGATGTTACCAGCAGAACATATTCCTACGATTGGAGTTCCATTCCTCCATACCCCTATCTCTAGGCTTTTCTGAACACCATGTTGAAACTGCTGGTTCTGATATTCTTTGAAATTTTGAAGAATTATAGTAAATTATTTATCATTTAAAACATTTTATACAGTTTTCTATCCAAACATGGGAGAAGGGGACTAAACTGAAGAAAAACAAATGACCTACATATACCTGATGAGAAAATTTAGCAATCCTTTGTAAAAGCAGTTTAAATGAACTTCACATGTGGTTTTCAGCATTTTGAATGGGTACATCTGGTGACTAAAATTACAGATTTTAATTTGCGAAACGAAAATATTAAATTAACCAGTAAATTGCCATTACCAACTTAAACTTCATTTTGTTGAAAATATATTATATTCCGTAAAATTGGTTACCTGCATGTAATTCAAAATGACTGGTCACTTTTAGAGTTGCTGTAACTTTGAATCAGACCATTCATACTTACCCCAAATAGGAGACATTATACAATTATATGTAACAGGGTATTGATACTTCAAAATTGAAAATTTATTGGTTATCCTATAAACAGAACAGCCATCAATTTGCAAAGCAGAATGATCTTTTTTGCTCTCTGCTTCCCATTTATATTGCATGCATTTTCACGCATAGCCTTTAATTTCTGCATAAATCTTTTTAAAAAAAAATGTGTAAAAACATTAAATTTAGCATTAACCTCACAATCTCTATTTGATCTATTCTATCCCTAGTCATGGATGAAATGAAAGCGTTAATGTGCAAGTTGTGAGTTGCTTACAACAGTATCATCTGCTGTAACACTGTACTGGAATTTCATCAAATGATCAACATTTTCCTCACTCTGGAGTTATGAATGAATGAATGAACTACAGTGTACTCCCTTTCTTCAACTGGTCATTATTCTAAAATTAAATTAACTTTTCTTACTTTTTACTGTTGTCAGTATTGAGTATTTTTTTAAACTTGATTTATGAAACAAATGGATTGGAAGTGCAGAATCTAAATGTTACATATGTATTTAACAGACAGACACTTTGCTTAAACACAAGACTACATGTGTATCTTTTTTTTTTGGTTACAGGGTTAGCTATACCAAAAACATGACTAAGAATCACTTTTCCGTCCTTGGTCTAAAACCTGGTGTGACAGATGATGATGTTAAGAAGGCATATCGAACATTGGCAAAGAAATATCATCCTGATAAAAATAAGGAATTTGGTGCTGAGGAAAAATTCAAGGAAATTGGTGCTGCATATGAAGTGTTAAAGAACAGAGACAGGAGAGAAATTTATGAACGTGAAATAAACAGACCAAGAGAAGGTTTTGTAAGAACAGAGTTTAAAACTCAAGGTGGGAAAACATTTCAAAACAATTATCGTGCCAAAGAGGAATATTATGACAGGCGTCGGTCAGAACCTCCTCCAAATTTTAAGTTTGATGATGAACCTTTTACTGGACCTTATTCTAAGTACCGATACTCAAAAGGTTATCAGGAAAAAGAACATTTTAATAATTCTAATAAAAAATCTAGACCTGCAGGTAAGAAGAGACCCCAAGAGAAACCAAAATGGAATAACCACTGGCATGAGGAGGATGATGTAAATTTCCATGATAATGGGGATAAATCTTCATTCTCTTTTGCCTTCCGGTCTTTCATGGATGACATGGACTTTTCAATGTCGTTTACTTTGGATGGTGACCAGGGATTTTCTGCCTTCTTTGGTGATGCCGATCCATTTTCAAAGTTCTTTGATGGCCCTGGTATGTGGTACAATTTTGAAAAGGATAATTTAAAATGACAAATGTAAATAGAAATAAATATTGCACATTTTCAGCAGTGCAGCATAGTTTGAAATTTCCACAAAAATGATAATACTTGGAGTTCAAGCTATTAAGGTTTAACTGTACTGTGTATATTAGTACAAATAAATGTACAGAAATGTAAAATATTTAATGGTTCTAGCAATATTATGTAGTTACTGTATGAACAAACATATGAAACATGTAGTTCATGTTGGTTAAGTTGAAATAATTACAATATTTCTCCTTCTTTCTAGGTGTAAATCATAATGGGCGTTTTAAAATGAACAATAAAAATCACAAGAAGAATGTAGCAGGTGAACATGGGTACAAAGGAGGGCTAGATGACGATTATTTATTTACTCCAAGGTCAGAGTTGGAATCATCTGAATCGGAAGACTCAGACGATGATGGTAAACCTTGATAGAATTTATTGTGTAGTGGTAGAATTAATAGGATGCTGCTCAGCCGGATTTCAATAAGCTCAGCTTAATGTTTAGGATACTTTTTTTTAATACCATTTGTCATATAAAAAAAGCTTATTACAGGGCTAATTTTAGCAAAAATCGGTAAAGCCATATAGTAAATATGTTAAAAAATTGCAGACAGGACTGGCTAGAGTTTGAGTGAGTGTCCTACTATGTTCTTCCTTCATTCCATATTAAGCAGATTTCTGCCATTTCAAATCAGGTTTATATCGTTTACTGCATATTTAAGGTAGTTCATACTAATATTTCTAGTAGTTAAATTTTCCAATTTTTTTTTCTGGAAGATTATTTTGAATGAACAAGAAGAATTTACTTAAGAATTTGAATGTAAAAAAACGTAGGTCACCACACTTGATTTCAAGACAATTGAGCTTTGGGTTCTGTGGGGAATTTCAATATTTCGCAAACTATCAAAAAAACTGAGTTTCTTCTAAATTTATATAAAGAACACTTAACTAACATTCTTTTATATTTCAACAGAAAATTGGGGGTCATCTAACTTTTCTTCTTATGATATTAAAAGAAACTGGAACTTCCATTACAATTTTGTAGAACATTTTTCATCCAAATATTTCCCCTTAAAAGAGGCTTTATACAATTTTTGTAATTTTGGCATATGTCAAAATTCTTTTGAAATAATTTAAACTTACTGTTTTTTCATCATTTTAAACATTATTAGTTCATTGAAGATATATATGTCTGTATGATTTTGTAAGATGACAGAAATGAATGCTCAGTGTAATTGGTATGATCTACCTTAATTCTGATTATGCATGTTCAATGTTCAGTGTTGTTCCTTGTCAGACTATACCTGTTATTAAGATGTGCTGGATTTACATTTGTATAAGAGGTCCCTGCTTTGATAAAAAAAAAAGAAAAATCTAATGTTTGTGTAATATGTATTGATTAATGATTCAAAAATGACTTTAACCTATTGCTAATTGAAGCATCTGCATGTTTGTCCATATGTAATGACAACAGTATCCATACACTATGTACATTATGTACACAGATGTGTTTAATTTAACTTCTAAAAAAGAGAATACTTCTGAAGACTCCCATTTTTTTTCACAGATTTTGACTACACCGATATGAGATTTACTTGTGCTTTTTGTGGTAAAAGATTAAGATTAGAAGATTTGGTAAGTATTTTATGCTGAATGAATGAAGTAAGGAAGAAACTTTTGTAAAATAGAAGTTCAATAAATAAACTACTTTGAACAGGACCATTTATAAAGATTAAAACTCATATTCAAAGTTCAATGAATAAACTACTTTGAACAGGACCATTTATAGACATTAAATCTCATATTTAAAGTTCAATGAATAAACTACTTTGAATAGGACCATTTATAAACATTAAAACTCATATTAAATATTTGATATGAACATTGTGAAGTGCATGATAAAAAAACAGTGTTCTTTTTGTGATATTCTAATATTGCTGCATTTTATCATTTGTGCTTTTACTATAAGTTCCAGTCATGGAAGAACTCATAGGACTGACATATCAGACAAAGAACTCCCAAGCAGAAAGAAATTTTTATAATATTTTGACTATTTGGACAGTGAAAAATGTGTAAAAAGGACTTGGACAATTTTAAAATACTGTTGAACCAAGAAATCCACAGTTAGAAGTACAGGCATAGTATTTTAATTTTAAAGGAAAAAGAACATAACTTGATTTCCAATTACTTAAAATGATTATTAAGTTCAATCTCATATTTAAAAAATCTAATTTGAATAGAGATTTAAATAGAACTAGTAATCAAAATCATTAATTTTTGTTGTTATTAGAAATTACATGAACCAGCTTGTGGTCAACGAAGGAAAATGAACATTAATATAGACAGTGATGGTGAAGGTGATAAGAATGGGTACAGGAAAATGTTCCAGGAGAAAACTGGTGACTGGCGAAGAGACCATGAAAAATTCCAGGAGTATGTCAAACGTGCCAAGAGAGCATATAAAATAAAAAAATCCAATGATGCCTCTCGAATGGAAGGTAAAACCATTTAACTGGAATTCTACATATATTTGTACAAATTTCTTTAATTACAAAGTATTTACATGTAAACAGCTGATAAATATTGAAATGCTAAGAATAATTCCTGAGAGATTTAAGAAAACTGTGATTATCTTGTTTTATCATGAGCTAAATAAGTATGGTAATCTGTTAACTCTATCTACTGGTAGTTGTACATGGCACTGTTAACATTATAAGTCACCTCACTCAATAAATTTGGAGATGATGATTTAATTTTGTAATATTATAGCAACATTTAGCGATACCTTATTTTGAGATAGATTACATCAACTTCAATGTATTTTGGTTTGTATTCAAATGTACCATATTAATTTTATTGTCATTATTCATAACAAGATATTTTTATTGTCTGAAGACTTTCTTTTTATTTACTACAGAAAAACTATTATGTAGCTTATGTGGCAAAGTGATAGATAGGGGAGAAGCTAGAACCCATTCATTATTTTGCCATTCTAAAGATCCCCACTTTGGGCCTCGGGAGACCAATAGTGAAGATCCACCAATGAAAGATAGTAAATTTAAAAGAGCAAAGGAGGTGAGAATCATGCACTGTAAAAACAGTGGTAAACTCTATTATTAATATGTTTAGGTTGAAAAGCATCTAATACAACACAACTGTCAAAATACTTTTATGTAGTTTAGTTGACGCTTGATTGTATTGCTCTTATGCAGCAACTATCCTCTTCTATTGATTTTATTGTGCTGTAGAAACTGAAACATTTCACATATCCCTAACTTTGACTATTATGCATGAAACAGATAAGACAAAGTGCAGGAAAATGTTTGTTGTACAGTCGACTCCACTTAATCGCATATCACTTTATTGCATATTTCGGTTATTAGCATAATTTTCAACTGCACAAAACCATTTCCTATTATTCTATTAGGTTTTTTTTTGTTTGTTTGTTTGTTGGGGTTTAATGTCCGAGCAGCAATATTTCAGCTATATTCAGACGATGAACATGAAATTGATGATAAAATGAACATGAAATGATGATGAAATGAAAAAGGGATTGGACACAAGGACAATGGGGTCGACAAATTTTGATTGCCACTGGAAATAGGGAGAGGTGGGTAGGGTCAGGCAATTTAGCCTCCTGTGGCTGAGCCCTATGGTTCATACTCCAGGAGAATACCACAGTAGGGTTCTTAAACGTGCGAGGAACGTGGCATCTTTCCCAACACGGTGCACCACTATGGTTTGCAGTCAGGTTTTCCGTATTATAGCCTGACAACCCCAGCATGTAACAAGCCAGGGGAACCCCATTCCACCACCTGGGGCACACATCCCAGTTGCTCTGTGGGCAGAGCGCCCTAACCCGCGGCTAGGGTTCTGAGCACTATTTAGTCGCCTTTTATGACAACCTTAGCGCTGCTGCAGGCCTATTCTTTTAACACCCGGACCTGCACAGGGATATTCTATGAGGGAAAAAAATCGCTTATTTGCATAGGCCTTGCAGGAGCATTTCGGTTTATTGCATAGAGAATTTTGTCGGTGATAAGTAAAATGTTACCTTGTAATCGGATTGTTTGAACCGGAAATGGCAGTGTTTTATTTACAAATTAGTATGAGTTAATCAGGTAAATAATAAAATATGTTTCTTTTTGCTAATACAGCTATTTTTTTGTCAACATGTCTTGGCCAGTCATAATTATTTTGTTAAATAAAGTATGAATGAAAGAAGTGTTTTTGTATTTACATTATCAGTTTGTGTATTGACACTCATCCAGGTAAAGACAAGTTTTCCAAAATTCTATTTTAAGTCTTCAGGTCATAAATATGTCAATCATATTTATTGTTGTAAAAACTAGATTATCATCAATCAGGAAGTGTTAATAATGGATTAAAAACATAATGGACATAAAAGACAATTTAAATGATTTCTAATTACATAAAAATAAACAAGCACCTAGGTGAACAATGACTTCTGACGACATGCCAAACATCACCTGATGTGAACACTTATAATGCGGCTTAGGGTTCAGCTTGGAGTATTTTTTGTCCCTTTTTAAATTCTTCCGACGACGAATGATTATCAATGTAAATTTAATTTTCTTTAATGAGCTGAACAGTTTTTAGTGAGCTTAGGTTACTAGGCATAAATATCAGCCGAAAATTAAAAGTCATCATTCATTCAGTATAATGTCTAAGCGAAAGCGTAACCATCTCACACTTGTTCACAAGTATGAAGTTGTAAAATTTCTTGACCAGAAACTGTCACAGACAGAAATTTTAAAGAAACTGGAAATATGAAATATGGGATTTTCTTTAATAGACAGGTCAGAAAATTACTTGACTATTTATAGATGAGAAACACATGGTTTTACTTATAAATGCATACAACGTAAAGAAGATCAATAAACAAGACAAACACAATATATATTATATTTATTGATAAAAGAACAATACAATGAGAAGGTCTATATCAATTAAATACCAAATCAGAAATGTTGAAAAGTGATATCCCTGGTTGATCCACAGTATCGTCGTCTTACCTGAACTCACACTTCTGGTAAAATCGTAATTTTGGTTATAAGAATAGCCCAGTTATTTGCATAATTTTTACTGGCAAATAGGCTATGCAAATAAGGGGAATCCACTGTATTGTCATTCAGTTATCATCTCAAGACAATGGAATTGAATGAAACTTTCACAGAATCTTTATTTCATGTTCCCATTGTGCACCTCCTATATAAGATTTTGATCCAAATTAATATGGAGGTCAGAAACTGCTTGTTATCAAATGGCATAGTTTTAGGGAGTATTGCTCTCAGTGTTATCTATTTTTTTTTTAATTGTAAATATTTTTATCCTCCTTCTCAGACTTATTCTATTATTCTATATTTTAGTATGCGAAGAAGAAAGTGCCAAAATTCAAGAAAAGTTTTTCATCAGATGATCAACCTAATCCTAAAACAAAGGGTAGAGATACAATGGGTATGTTACAATAGGGTCATCTTGGTCAGGTTTCTATAAATGGTACTAAAGAAGAGGGAAATTCACTGAGTAGTTCCTCGGGAAAACATTTGCTAATATTGTGCTTACAAACAAACAAAAGATTTAAACTAATAAACAGTCCTCATAAAGTTTTTTTACAGTCAAGGGCATAATACTCAATCTTCATGTTCCCAAAAAATGATGAAGAGTGACTTTTTTGACCAACTAATTTAGAACAATCAGCATATAGATTTCATAGCTATTTGTTTAATAGTTCTTTCTAAATAAAAGATGTTAGTCAGATATTTTACAGTTTACTTTACTACTAGAAATGATGTGGAAAAGAAAGTATCTGGCAATTTTAAATAAATGTAAAAAGATCTATATAATATATGAATTGTTTGATACATATTTTTATTACACAGATAGCAGATTTCCAAGTAAAATATTATGGTATTTTACAGTGTGAAACCCATCAAATTATATTTAATGCTTTTAACAACTCTGTTATTCACTAATTTGCAGCACACCTTCACATTTTTAAGTTGTTCTGACACAAGTGTTTTATATGTTTATATTTAAATGTCCACTATACCTTTGAGTATAAAGTCTATGTATACTTACAATAATAAAGCATGTAGTGCTACAATTTTGTTTTGTTTTTAGAGATGTTGTTTGTTTAAATTCCTATTCTGTAGGGATTGTGACAAAGATGGGATTGGCCAATTGAGCTTAGTGAGGCAACAAAAACTATTAAATTTGAAAATATTGAATGGATCGTAATTGTTTTAGATAATTGAATATTTAGAATTTTTATGAAGAAAATTGTTAATTGGTATATAATATTCTTTTATTTACATTGTTTAATGATTTTAAAACTTGATTTGGTTTTTTTTTTTTTTTTTTAATTAAAGATGAACCATTGGCTACCAGTGGAACTGGCCTGAATCCATCTCAGAAATCAAGGTTTGGAAAAACAAAAAAGGCTCCTGCCCCACCACCTACTTGTCCTGGTCCCACAACAGGGCCTGCACCAACCAAGTCAACCCCTAGTGAGGAAGTACCATCGAAGCAAAAGCCTGGACAGTGGCCCACACCTACAAAATCATCTCCTAGAGAAGAAGTGCCGATGAGACAGAAAGCAGGACAGAGAACCACGGCCAAGTCTTCCCCGAGGGATGAGACACCATCGAAACTAAGAGCAGGACAAAGAGCTAGTTTCCCACTAAGTCCAGACAGTAACTTACCTTCTACTTCATCGCCAGAATCTTCACCACAGAAACCATCTACACAGATATCCAGGTATTTTATAGGCCTTTATTCTGGATGTTCATACATTGTTTGGACAGGATGCTAAATTTTGAAACATGATCAAGACTTACCATACATTTTATACACCAATCTTCACGGATGTGACATGTTATGGTATACTGTAGTTTATCTGTCAGCAGTTCACAGTTCAAACAATAGCTCAAAAATGCATTCAGCAATTTCCACAAACTCCAAGAAACTTCAATTAATTGTTAATTTCTGTTGATGTAAGCTTGCTTTTGTTTTTGTTTTTGTTTTGTTTTTGTATTGTTTTTTTTTTTAATAAACTTTCAATTTTACATTTTCGACCTTTAAGACTTAAGACATTAAGTAGAAGGAAATTCTTTCACTTTTGGGCAAAAATTCAAAAAGTCTGCAATATTCATGAAACTTTGGTAAATTGTGTATTTCTATTATTGTAATGAATTTCTATAAATTTCTGATTTTACATTTCTTCGTAGTTTTAAACTTCAAAATATTCATTTTATGTAAAGTTGAGCTGAAAAGGGACAGGTGTATCATGCACTGTTTTTAACATCTGAGTAATTATATAAATTTTAGGGCTTTGTCTCCAACTGAATATTTTCATGTGGTAATTTGTTAGTTTGATTTAGATAGAAAATTGATTTCGAGACATTTTAATTTATTTTTTGGTCAGCTGTATGTGAAGATAAAGTACTAATTTTCCATCTTATTATCATGATTAATTTGTAACTCCATTAATTCACTAAAATCACTATACACACACACACATCTATCAATAATGCAATCATGGGACAAAGCACTTAAATAACACACATCACTAGGGTCTGGCTTCTCCTATATTTTCTTGATACATGTAGTATACCACTTCAGTTTTCCTACATGTAGTATACCACTACAGTTTGCCTTACCTACATATAATCAATGCTAGTTTTTTTGTATATTATTTTGTTTAGTTAGAATATTGCATTAGACTGTTATTATGAGTGTATTAGATATATCCTACCATGAGCATGTCATAAACCTAAATCAAACTGCTAGGCATGAATAGTAATATAGATGTCTTTATTTTGTGTTTTTACAGCGAATCAATCATTCAAATTATCAGAAGATTTTTTCAAAGAAGAATTAATTTACCTACGTTATTAAGTAGGAGAAAAAAAGCTGGATATACAAGAACAAAAACTTCTTTGTCTTTTTTGAATTTATCAAAAAGGCAAAGAATAGAGAAAAGAAAAACGTTTGTGAGGCAAAAAGTTTCCCCTTGTGAAATCAGTAGAAAAGACAGTATACATTCTTCAGTTCTTAAAGTGTTTAAAAAACGGAAAGTCATACCCTCTCGAATTAATATAAAACCAACTGAAAACTATTGGAATCAGGAACCAAAAGATGAAAATGCTAAAATTTTCAGAGTTATCAAAGTTCCCTGGTAAAAAACCTTTTTGTTAAATTACTATGATGGTATCTGTTAAAAAATGGAATTTGAAATGACCTTTATAGTTAACCTGGAGTATTGAGGTGATTTGTCAACAGGTGAAATTTTACAAAAAAATATAGAAATAAAAAAAAAATTAAAAAAAACATGTTATTTTAAATGGTATTGAAAATACAAGTAGTCTTGGGTAGGAAGAGGCTTTTGGACTATTTTCAGAAAGGAAGATGTAGGACCAGTAAAAGTTGGAACGTACCAGTTTGTGAGATCACGCTACATTGTAGCAACTAAACTTCCCACCCATTCTGAATCAGAAACCTCTAGTTCAGAGGAGGAGTCTGATTCAGATGATGATAATATGCAGGTAAATTGTAGATTTGGTGTCAGTACTAACATATCTATACAGTCCAGTAGATATTTTTAACAAACTGTATATATATATATATATTCCCATATTTGAAAGTATTATTCATTTATGCCCAGCAATAGTTATGAACATAATTGTACATGTGAACAAAGAAGAATAAATATTAGTTGATTCAGTGAAATACAAAAATTATTTACTTATTTTATAAAAAATCTCAGTATATGGGTAATATAGTCCCCTGCAAGTAACTGCCTTAATATAATAGAACACATTGAAAAAATTCTTATATGAAAGACAAGTTAAAGAAATCATCTTTTTTGCCTATGGACTTTCATGTGACCATTAATGTCTGTGTTGTAACAATTTCAATTGCTTTTTGATACAAAAAATGCCTGCAAAACAATTTCTCATCATGAAAAAATACCTATTCATTATTTTAGAGGTCAAATCTAAGCTAGAATTTTCCATTTTGACATTAATTTTATTATAAACTTAAAAAAAAAACTTTTCTGCGGAAATAAATGTTGCATGTGATGTTTATACCAACATTATACAGACCTAATGAAAATACAAGGTCCTAGAAACCAATTGTAATACTTCAGTACTAACTTTATATTTACCTCATGTACAGAGATTCTAGTCTATAAAATAATTTAATAGTAGTTTTAACTCATCATTGCTGCACTGTAAATTGATCATAAATTTTAAACTTTTATTAAATTCATACTAATTAATAGATCAGATCAGTAAAAACTTAGTATTGTTGTTTTTTAGCTGGCCCCAAGGCGTAGACGTCTTGTTCTTGTCCAGGTAAACAAAACTGTTACCTCCCCTTTTAGCACTTTTGTGTCACAATATAACCACTAGTTCATTATTCAGTAGACTTAGTAGTAGGCATGCTTTAGTGTTTTATTTCATGGCACCAAAAACATTGGGTGTGTAAATGCATCAAGTTTTTTTTGGACATACAGTGAGCACTTAATTTGGTGGACTGCTACTAAGTATACAATGTCCACTTCATTTGAATGCACAGGTGCCCTTAAATTAGACATAGCAATGAATGTCATGTTTTACATAATTTTGAAGTTATCAATTTTAAAAGAAGTCACACCTGTTATCATTAGGAGGAAAACTCCCACAAAATTAATGAAATGTTTAGAATCTATCACATAAAAATGTAAGGTTTGTGGTTGGTTAAAATTACTATATTATCTTTCTCTGAAAAATTCTAAAAAATTTAATTTTTACATCAAAATTTGCTTATATGTAAAAAAATCTCCCACATGAGACTGTGTCCATGGGGGAGAATCTCCTATATGAGACTGTGTCCATGGGGGAGAATCTCTTACATGAGACTGTCCATGGGGGAGAATCTCCTACATGAACTGTTAACAGATATGAGCAATGAATGGTCCAAATAGAGTTTTGGTCTATGCCATCAACACCCCTTTAGTCTGTCACTTGGGTGATTCTGAAAACATTTAAATTACTTCAAGAGGCATCCAGGTCATAGCTTTTTAGTTCCCCATCACAAAGCGTTGGCATAGAGTGTTCGTCAGTCCGTCAATACTTCACTTGTCTTGTGGGTGCAAATTCTCTGCATTGGCTGAAAAGATTTTTTCAAATTTTGTAGTACTGTTTGTTGTCGTACATACCAGTTATTGACCATACAGCTTAGCCATTTCAATTCAACAAATTATATTGGAGATATGAAACTTGGATCTTTTTCCAGCATTGAACACTATTGTGACATTCTGTGGATGATAGTCCTCTGAAACTACTAGATGGATTTTTGTTAAAATTTTGTGGGATTGTTAGACACAATATTTTTTTAATCATACTGCATTGTCATTTTGTTTCAACAACTTCAATGAGAGTTATACGATTTTTATTGTCTTGTATTGTACTGTAGAGTGGAACTTAGTGCATACAACTCCTGAAACTACTGGAAGGATTTTGTGACCTTTGTTGGCATATAGCCTCTTTGATCATAGAGATAATTCCTAGTTTTGTTATAAATGTGTCAATTTTATATATACATGTAAGTAAGTGTTATACCTCAACATTACTAAGAAATTTCAATGATATGCATTGCTATTGGGTTTCATACTTTTGCTGTGGCAGGGACTTATGGCGTCACATGGCAATCTTGTTTGTACTCTGATAACCTTTTTCACCAGTTAGAAGTCAATGTCTTTGTCCCCTTTCCTGACCTTTGTTTAGAGGTAACTTTCATTGTAACCAAATGATGCAATCAGGTTTTATTTACACATTACTAAAAAGAGTTGAACAAATATTAAGAAGGCAAAAACTGAAAAGCAAAACTGTTCTAGGTTATTCCCCAAACATGGCACACAGTAAAAGTTCGTTAGTAATTTTGAATTGAAAGATTCTGTTGATTTGGAAATCCTATTTATAAGAATTTCATAAGATTGTTTTAGAGAGATAGGTCAAAGTGGCCAACCAGGTTAATAGAACAGTTATTTTGCTAGTGAGAAGAACATTTTTTTAAGATGTCATTGGAAGGATAAAAACAGTGATAATGTAGAGTAATACAATAATACATTATTTGCAAAGTAATAGTTTAAATGTTGATTAAATGGAATTATAAATTGTTAGACATGGATGAGGATAGTTAGTATTGATATTAGTAACTACTATATTTACTGTAGATATACAATGAATTAAATATGCTTGGTCCAGTTTATGTGCACCTGTGATGTAAATGTTTTGCCAATGTATATGATAATTTTTATTTTCTGTTGGCATTACATTTCAACCTACAATGTAGTTTGGGTGTTTAGCTCTCCTGGATCAGACTGGTTAGTGACTGCATGCTATCACTTATCTGCCCTTGCCATCTGTTGTCCTGTAGTTGTTTTACATTTTACTAACATTTTTTGAAGCCACTTGACTAATTTAATCCAAACTTGGCAGGAATGGTTTACAATATGGGTAGATTCCCTGTCCATCTATATTTATACTTGATTAAACAACTTGGTAGTTGGAAGTAATTTTGGATTCTTATTGTACAATTATGAAGATCAACTCCTCTTAAACTACAGACACACAAAAAATGAATCTTAAAAGTTTTATTGAAAGCAATGTTCTCTATTCTTTGTTGGGAAGGCTCAGGTGGCTTACTTTGCGACAGAGTTCACATCAATTTGCTTTTAAAGCTTGATTCAAAAATGTATTTTGTAAGAAATCTCTTTTTTATCAGGTGAGTGATTCAGCCTCTTGAGAGCCACAGGCTCCCCTTGCCAGTAATATGCCTTATAATTATATATACTCTTTACCATGTTGTATCACAGGTGGATTTTTTTTATAGAATCAGGAGGTTTTATTTTTTTCTAAAACTAGTTTTAATATGATTTGTTACCAGTAATCTAGATATTTATTTTTTATACTTAATAAAGGTTTGATATGTACATTTTAATTAATATTGGTTAAACAGTCTTTGTATGTT
This sequence comes from Perna viridis, assembly GCA_037379345.1. Lineage (NCBI taxonomy): Eukaryota > Metazoa > Mollusca > Bivalvia > Mytilida > Mytilidae > Perna > Perna viridis. The sequence continues at coordinate 8,915,870 of CM074515.1, read as the reverse complement.
AAAATGGGAAAACTAACACGGTAGAATGGTTTTTGACTGCTAATATTTAATTTTAAGATGTTAGAAATTTTATGACCAGTCCTTGATGTCATCTGAAAGAGGGAGATAAATCAATCAAAAGTTGAATTTCCTGTGAAGAAAATTTTATTGTAAGAATGTTTTTTGATTATGCAAAATAGATAGCTTTGAATTCTTAGCTGTATATTCAAGGATAAAAAAATTATGGTTTTATAGGAAATAAATTAAATGATAAATCTGTTATACTTTTTGTTTAGATGTAGTAGCTATTGTTTCTTTACTTTGGGAATATTATCTAGTTTTAGTTGCATACAGAACTAGGCTTTAAGATTTCTCAGTGTTTGATGATGATATAATTGTTGTGGGATATGTAGTATTACAGGTACATGTACTTGGTACACATGACAGGAATCTAGCATTGTATGCTTAAATAGATATTGTTATTAAATGCTGCAGAGGTAATGTCACTTGCAGAAGTCTTTCCACTCTAACCATAGGGTTTAAATATTGGAATTCGTTCAGCAATTTTCCCCTTCTTTAAGCCCTTATTTTTTTTCACTTTGACACTATAATAAAGGAGCATCCTGTCCAAACACAATTGCATTCTTGTGTCTTGACATTTTCCTTATTTTACTTTCTTCTGCCTTTTTAGCTCTTTTCTCTTACTCTAGCTTCTTCTTTCTTTCAATCTTGCTATCTTCTGGATCCAGAGTGTCTCAGCTTTATGCCCTGCGAGCTTTTGAAGACTGGAAGAAAACAGTATTAAGAAGAGTCTTGAATGGTATATCAATAACTCTGGATGAAAAATAGTCAACTCAAATTATAATATGTAAAGAAAAAAATGATTGGTTATAAAGATGTAAAGAGATTTGTTTTCTTGTTCCATTTTACTTTTTCCTTTTTTATACTGCCTTTTCTCTATCAACCTTAGTTCTATTCATTTTGAATAAAATGAAATATTTGATATTGCATATACAGTTCCAAACTTGTTTTTGTTGTAGCCAAGAGTCATTGTTCGACCAAGATCCCAGCCCCATCCCCGACCACTCAGCGAGCAGTTACATTCCAAAAACATCCAGTTTGGACGATACCCACCTCCACCTCCCCAAAAGCCCCAGATGGGGAGACAAGAGAGTTTTAAGAGACAAATACCACATGAAATCCCCCAGAAAGGAAAACAGCTTGATGACACCAAGAACCCCAAAGAATCCAAGGGGTTCTTCAGCTTCGGAAAAAAGAAATGATTATCTTCCTGATATAGATGATCACTGCTCAGAATTTAGTGCTTTTAATTGTACACCAAGAGATTTTTTAAGGGAGACAACTGTTAAGATATGAGCTTATATTGTTTTTTGAGTTGCTTATTTTTTGTATGTCTGTTGGTAGTGACAAATTCACAATATTTATAGTCAGTCAATATGTTGAGTTAAAGGAAAAGAGTACGATTTTTTTTTTCATACTTAATTTTTGTTTTGAAGCTTTTCTTTCTTGAGACTTTGTATTTTAAGGTTAAAGACTACTTTGAAAGTCTGGTAATTAAACCCTTGTTCTGGTCATTTTAAAGGTCTAACAATTTTAATACTTTAAAAATTACTAAAAAATTAAACCACATATTTTTGATAACTTTGTTTCCATTGATAACAATTGCAAGTCTCTTTAGTTTGATATTGAGAAGGTTTATAAATAATTACAGTGCTTCATAAATGTATTATCCCTAGTAATAATTTTTTGTACAATCTTTGTAAAGTATAAATAAAAAATCCATATTTAATTTTTTGGGGAAGAATTATTTGCCAGTTAGATATCTGTTAGGTAGCTGTCATATCAAAAAGTTGCCAATGTAAGCTATAAACCTTGTCATGTTCAAAAACAGGTTTTAGAAGCTTATTATTTGTTACTAGTACCCTGTTTGGCTTTTTTTGGACCCAGGTTAACTCACTATGTTCACACTTGTATTTGGAGCTATCCCATGTAAGGATTTTTCCTTTATCAACTAATCCAGATTGTCTATGCATCAACTCGACCCCGAATTAGGGTTAGCTGTGGCATGGGTTTACCCCAATGTATGGTGATAACAGCTTTAATTTTACCAGGTTTATTCAATAAGGATTAAATCTGGTTTAAAATACAGAGTAGATAAATGTCTTATGAAAAAATAAGATATTTGCTGAAAACTTCAATTATATGACTGCAAAAAAAATTCCAGTCATATTATGGTACTATGCTGTTGTCTTCCTTCATAGACATTTCATATCCAGACAATAACTTTAGTACAAGTGTATATATCCTGCTGTGACTGAATGAGGGGCCAGATACAAGCATTTTTATCTTGTCCGGACAATATCTTGAGTAAAAATTTATAAATTTATTGATCTCTTTAAACTGTTCCAAAAGGTGTCATAATATAAAAAGAAGGCTAGGATTGATTTTGGGGGTTATGACATGAACTGTTCTGGAATTAGGGGCCAAACACAAGTATTTTCCTGATATCCTAAAATCTGGACATTAACTTGAGACTATAAGTGAATGGATTGCTTTAATAGTCTACTGTAAGGTGCCAAAAACCAAAGGAAGGCTTGTATTGATTTTGGGGCTGTGAACTGTTGAATGAGGGGCCTTAAAGAGTCCAGAAAAAGCATGTTCCTGTTGTCCTGGCAAATATAAATGGATCTATTTGAAATTGTTCCACAAGGTGATATACCACAAAAGAAAGGCTTATATTGATTTTGGGGGTCAGGAAAGAGTATTTTCATGATGTCAGGACAATACGTTGAGTACAAGTGAATGGGTCTCTCTGAAAGTGTATTACAATGTGCCATACCACAAATGTATCGCTGGGATTAATTTTTGGGTTGTGACTTGAACTGTTAAGGAATGAGGGGCCAGATACAAGCATTTTCCTAATTTACAGATAGTAACTTGAGTAAAAGTTAATGGATCTCTTATAAATTGTACCACAAGGTGCCATACTCTCCAATGGAAGGCTAGGATTGATTTTGGGGTTGTGCTTGTGAAGGAATAAGGACTAAAAGGGGACCACTTAGATTCTGGTGAAATTTTAATTGCAATTAATTTCAGAGCTTTTTCAAGCTTGAATGGTTTGTCTTTACTTGTCCCAACAATTCAGGGTTCAACCTCTTGAGTTTGTATCAAGCTGTCCCCAGTGAAGAATTTTATATATATACTGTCCTTTCAATTTGAGCTTATTTTTATCAGCCATAGTTTTCAAAAATTGGAAGATCTGAACACGAATAGTCTTTTAATTCTGTAGTTTTTGTCTTTGAGTGGATGTACTAGTAATTAATCTTTTAGCTTCTGTTAATTTCCAGGTTGTTCTCCTATAACAATTGCCTGCTTAACCATTGTTATAAGTTTTAAAAATGTTTTGATTAGGTAGGCCTGTAAAAACTTGAAAATCTGAAAAGTTAATCAGTTTTAAGAATATTCTAAACTGTCATTTAATGTATACTTAAACCTTCATTTAGTGAAACCATGAAACAAGCATTATTGAGATGGGGCATGCTCTATCTTTTTGTAACAAAAAAATCTAGTTATTTGGGAACTTTGATTAGATGTAGTTTACCAGTACTAAAAATTGTCTTATTTATTCACAGCAAATATTTGCTTTTATATCAGTATAAATTCTGCCTGGAGTGTATGCATCTGGTAAGTACCATAGATTGTTGTAGTATTTTAATTCAGCTAATTTTGCAGAATATGTTTCTTTGTTTCCAATTTGACCAAAGGCATTGGGCATATGATTACATAATTCATTTTGGTTTATTACTGTGGTTGTTATTGGCATGATTTTGGGGTTTTATTTAAAGCACATATTTAGTTTTAAATTTGCATATTTTTCTTGTCAAGAAATTTTGAAATTGTATGTCTGCCCATAAATTGATAATAATGCATGCAAGATATTCATTTTTTTTTTTCAAAATTTGGTTACCATTATTACTGCCTTAAACCAGAGATTGATTGGCGTATTGGCATGTTAAATGCACATTTTGTGATTTAGTTATATTAAAAACAACAACATCCTATTGATTCATCTAGAAATAATTAGATTACCGATTAACAGAACAATAGTTCCTTTCAATTTTGATACTGACAATATCGTGAAAAATCTCCACTCACGCTCATGTGCACATTGAGATTTTCCACATGATATTGTCAGTATCAAAATTAAAGTAACTATTATTGTGTATCTGGATTTAACCAATTGGTGTTATGCTGAGAGGGGAATTGTGGCTGCAGTTTTAGTGCAATTATATAGATTGTGGTGTTAATGGTTGTGAATCCAGTTTGGGTTGTGATTGTTAGGTGTTCTGTTATTTATTATTTATAAAACAAAATAGTTATATATATTTGTTAAATGTGGATATTTTTTATACATTATTTGTTACTGTTTATACTTAATGCTGGACAAGCACCATTGTGGAACGCTGCTGCAGTTCTGTGAAAACTGAAAATGTTCCATGTCTGAACATATTGTTTAAGGGTAGTGCAAGATTGGAGAACTACATATTGAGAAATTCACATGCTATACCCCCCTTTTTTATCTAAAGTTTTGGTTATCATAATCCATTAAATCTATGCAGAATGTCATATTAACTCTGAAGTAGGAAAGATAATGGTGATGTTAGTATCTTTGAGGTGGTAGTCTCATATCTTTTTATGTGCATATTAATTTACATTTATATTTCATGCTGTGCATTGGGTGTATGAAATCTTATAAGTGACATCCTTCATTTTAGAGAAGTACAGGTCTTTTTAAGAACCATGCAATATTAATTATAATATTTATACGTAGTAAGCAGTATAATCTAATTGAAATTATACCTGGCAATTGTTCTGTTCACTCACTGCATGATATAGATTGTAAGCATTTTATACTGTAAACATTTTTAATTTTTGTGGTCACTGTTTTTTGCTGATTCTGTGTTATATTAAATACATAATCCCATGTACTATGATTTGCTGTTTTGGAATAGATGTGTTTTTATTAGTATCAGAAAGTTCCTTGTTTGCACCATACATGTATTTTCAACCACAAAAATAGCAAAAATTAGCACACTGCAAAAAATCATAATGTTTATAGTATGAAATGGAATAGTGAAACCATGAACTCCTTTAGTAGTAATGGATATAAACAGTTAAGTTATTGTCTTGTATACTTGTATTGTTTCATGAGATACATTAAAATCTGTGTAAACTAGTCCTCAATATACTGAAAACCTGTCATTCTAAACCAGTTTTTTAAGTCCCTTCACATCAGAGTAAAGGTATTTTTAACCTGGAAAAACCAGAATCTGTCTGAAGTAAACAAAATCTGCAGTCCAATATGGGTATGGTATAGGCAGGTTTCATTATAACGTAACCACCATCTACCAGACATGATTTCTTCTGCTTTATAAAGGAATTCTGATTTTTTGACATCTAGATTTTACTGTACTGTTTCTTTTTTACCATATACTATATGTTTACTTCTGATTTTGTCAGTTGCCACATAATGTTGGCTTTGTTAAATCATGTCTGTTCTACTTTATGGTACATTTTTAGCTAAACAAATACCTCTTAGAGATGATTGTACAATGTTAAGGTAATGAAGTTATATAGGAATGAATTATTAAAGCTTACTTGTATTGGGTATATAGATATGCTGTAATGTACAGAGTAGTGTGTTTAATATACTGTCCATTTTGATGCTTTACCAGCTTTTATTACATTTGTATGAGGGTATATACTTTCTTTGATATGTGCGTGCATAAATACACCATTTTCAAAATCAGTTGCAGTTACTCTAAATTTGATGTAAGCAGTTCAAAATAATCATCATTTCTTTCATTTATGTTCATTCTTTTTACTAAACGTCACTAATGAATTGAAAATGGTTACCAGCCAAATATTTTTCATACATAAGCATGTTACATAGAAATCCATATAGAATCATTTAAATCAATAGATGTAGTTCAGTCCCTTGGACTCTAAATGTACTCATTTATTTAAATGCATTATTACCATTAAGGCTTGTTGTCCTTTTCTTCCTTGGTGAGAACTGTCCAAATTTTATACAGAAAAAATAGATTTGAAGTAAAAAGATGGTATAAACTAAGTTACTTAAATACTAGGAGGGTGAAGGAGCATTCATTTGATAAATAATTTTTAGGTCCATTTTAGAAAAAAAGGCACGAACTTTGATACACCAGGACAGGTCAGACTAAAAATAGACTTTTTCTACTTTCACTTTTATTTTGAACTCATAAAATAGACCCCTTTTCTGAAGCAGTATTTTTCATGAAAATACTGTTTTTCCTCAAAAACAAATTTATTGTGTCATAGCTTGATATTTACCCTGTACTTTTGATGAAAAATGATAGCCATTTGCCAAGAAACAAAAACAGGTAAAGGCAAAAAGGAAGCAGACTATATTTTTTAGCCTCCATGTTTTGACATACACCCACTCGGGAATATGTAATACAAGACTGATACCTGAAGCAAAGTCACTATGCCTAGTTATCTCCCATTATACAAATAAAAATTATTTCTGTGTAGATTTGAATTAAAAACTAATGAATTTAATGTCTACAGGTAATGATTTATTTGAATTAAGGTGTACTGTCATAATATTTATATAAAATAAATGTGATATTTCCAAGATCATATAGTGTTAACACAAAACTTGGTCTATTGATAAAATACTTTCTAATACTCATGTTAAATAAGATATGTTCAATGGTTTTAGATTGGTATTGAATTTAATGACCATGAAATCATTGAAAAATAATGTACCACATATAAGTGAATTAATTTAGTTGGTGAAGTGTTGTATAACACCTGTTTCTTTTCTATTACATAAGTGACCTTGAAAAGATTTTTCCTAACTTCTCTGGTAATTAAACTTGTTAACAATAAATTATGCACATTTTAAGGTTCATAGAAATTCTAACTACAACAGTATTTGTGTCATCACTTTTGATAAATACTCAAACAGTATATTTTAAGGTTCATATCCTAATGAAGTGAATGGTACTTTTGTGTTACCCAAATAACTCAAATTAGGTTTGTCAGGTGTTTTACCAAAGTTTTTCTTACTGTAACTATTATTTAGGTTAAAATTTTCCTGGTTTAGTCTTTTTTCTAAGCTGAATTAACTTCAAAACAAATTTCATGATTAACCTTTGACCTCATTATTTGCTCTTCTATTTTTCATCTATTTATTTTATGTTATCTGTTATGTTTTTTTGTTTATTCTTTTTTTACAACCATAATTAAACTTATTATACACATTTTACAATCCAAAAATAATCAGTTGTATCAGAGTTGTCTATCTTGATAGTGTCGTTCACAGGAAGTACAAGTAATGTTCAGGAAATCCTATACTATTTTGAGTCATGCATGTTAAATTAAGTACTCGTGCAATGTTTTCTATGTTAAGATCTGTGAATTCGTATTTTATATTTTAGTACAATCTATAAATAAATGTAAATTTTTAGAATGACTTATTTCCTTGTATGCCTGAGCTGTATGTTTTCAGTCAGATCCATATAAAATATATTTTTGGGAAGTTCTAGCTTCTGTCCATTGTTTTCTAATCATGGCTTTCCTACAAGTAAGGATAGTTAACCTTGGGTCATTTTTTAAAGAAATGTTCAGTCTGGTTATGTTAATTCTTTTTTACATTAAGGTGACTGTGTTTATCCCATTGTAATGGGTCAATGTAAGTAACTTGATATTTAAAGTCATTGTAAAGGGAGTAAAAAGGTGAACATGTATGAAATTTATAAGGACAAAAATACTAGCTAGGTATAGTTATGTAAGATATGTATTGTACATGCATGATAAACCACAAAACAAAATATCTTGGAAAGTTTTTTTTCCAGAAATGTGGGGGGTGGGTTCCAAGCTATTTGATAGTTTTGCCTGAATTTACACAAAATTTTCAAACCTTGGGAATGCTAAAAAAAAATAAGCAAAAAAGCATAAAATACCAAACAAAAATATAGTAGTGCACTTAAAACATCTTATTTAACAAAACAAACACATAATTTTTTAGTTATTGAATTAATGCTAAAAGTGGTGCTTAGCTAGGATGATAACATAGGTCTGTGATATGCTGTTTAGATTGTGCTGCATGTGTTATACAACTTTTTCCTAACATTTACTTTGTGGAGATAATTATTCTTGATATTTGATCCCACAAAAATTTTATGTACCTACTTACTTGTCTAATGTTAAATCAGGTCAATCTTAAGATGACATTATTGTACATGTATCTTGTGATAATAGCTCTTCAAGGTGTCTCTTATATGGATAGGTCGTATAAAACATATGAGCTATTATCCGATCAAGGTCCATATGGCTTTTGTCATGGGTTTTGTCATAAATAATGATAATGAAAAAAAAACATCATATAACACAGAAATTTAGCAGGTATCTGCTTTTATTGGTAGTTGAAAATGATGGTGTATATTTAAACACAGGTCGTTGTCATTTCGTCACATTTCATATAATAATTCCGAACAGTCAGTTTACCATTAATGGTACAGTGAAGTCAGACTACTGTCTCTGACATTACATATAGACTAGTTCCCTAATGTTGGCTACTGGTACTGTCTCTTTGTACTAAGTGTAACACACAATTCACAGGGAAGCATGCATCTGAGCGAAATCTGAATACTTATTTAGACGTAGTCCCGAGGACGTAGCTAATTAAATTGAATTAAATTAGTGAAATAAAATTACTCGTACAGCGTGAGGTTGGAATTCTCTTCCTCCATACCCCAGGAAGGCAGCAAGCCAGAAAATAGCTTGCCAGACAACCTCTAGCACTGCTGGAGTAAAATAAAATATATAGTATTTTCATTCTTTTACTAGGTCAAATAACTTTTATTTACATTAGTTCCTCTCATTCACAATTGATTTTCTATCTTTATAGACCGGATGGGACGTAATTATGGTATACCATTGTTACTCCGACCGCCGCTCACATTTGACACAACTTCAGCAAATTATTTCTTTCTTCCCTTAATTGTTTATTTTCATTAATTTAAGCTCATTTCGATTTTTATTTATCATCACCCAAATGCGACAGTTTTAGGAATATAGAATTTACCCCGAGTAGTAACAATTCAGTCGAATCCTTACATGATGTTTTTTTTCGACTGAACTTACACATTATGGGACGATACACAGGGATCCTGCATCCTTCGCCGGGATATTTTTCTTCGAACGCTGTCCAGATTTTTTTATTGCATTTTTTTAGCTCACCTGGCCGATTAATCTGTTTGGCCATGGAGTTGTTGCCCTTTTTCGACTTTTTTTTTGCTATTTTTATTTCTTTCAAAAATCTTCTCCTCCGACACTACTTGACCAATTTGAACCAAACTTGGTATGAATGTTCCTTTGGGTATCCTTCATAGAAGTGACGTGGGGATTTTTGATCCGTTGAAAAACATGACTTCTGTTTCTAAAAATAGAACATAGGGGTCAGACAGTAGTTTTTCGCAAAAATCTCAAAAACCGTAGGGTTTAGCCTAACTCTTTCAATTGCTGAAATGATCCTTATTAAGTTCAAAAGTTCAGGGATCAAAGTTGTCAGGGGACTTCTTGTAAAAGTTATTGTCCTTAACAGATGAAAATATATCTTCTTTATTTTAGTTTTCAGCAAATATCTTGAAAACTATAATAGGTAGAAAGGACTTTTCTATTGCTGAAATGATCCTTATGATAAGTCCTACCAAAGTCTCATTGAGTCAAAATTGTTGGACAAGTCCTATTTAAATTTATTGCCCTTGAAAGAATAACTCCAACCATTTGAGCGATTCAGGCTCCTGGGAGCCCTTGTTTCGATCATCGTAAATCGAAATTGCGTGCCATGTGTTTTTTTCTGAATGAAATGTAGAAAATTATAAGTAAAAAGAACAAATTCTTACTGCGTATGGTATGATGTGTTGCACCTAGTTACCGAAAAACTAGCTTCCCCTTAAGTTCAATCTCATGATAAGTACATGTAGCAAGGTAAAGGATAAATGCTGGAAGCCATGAAGAATGGACATCAAAGTATACCCATCACGAACGTTAGTAAACGGTTAATATTATACATGTCAACGGCGCTATAAGAAATTGATTAGCGTAATAATAGAATCTAGATCATGCTCATTCTGTAAGTAGATGCGTATAACTCGTTGCCACGAAAATTGGACAAACAAACAACAATTACAGTGAATAATAGTGAGCTATTTGAACTCTGTCACATTTTGCAATGTATTTATTTATCCATTTAAACATATGACAATCTTGTTTTTGAATATTGACCGAGTTTTAATCGCCGTGTTGTTTACAGTGGTCGAAGAGATGAAGTATTTGGTCAATAGTTCATGACTTTATCTACTTATCAATGAATGGACAGAGGTGTTAGGGGTTTAACGGCCTTGCTGAATGTTGACTCTGGACAATGTTCTTTATAAATAATAGATTTAATTCGTGCAGTATTTGTGTTATTGTCCTGTTCTTTTCAAGCTGAACTTTCTGTTGCCAAGTACATTCAGATTCCAGTCAGGTAATGGAAGGTAGTTTATAAAAGGCTATTGCTCTCTAAAAATGTGTTAAGCACTGTAGATATAGATTGTTCAATATTTTGTTTATAATGTATGGTGAGAAGTCCTTAATCTGCACAGTCCCAGTTTGAATGCATTCCAGTTGCCTGAATAGTAACTCTATTCGCGCGAGTGCGCGTGTGTGTGTGTTGATATTCAATGAATGGATCAAACATGAAACGGATATTGCAATAAATGGGCACATGGAAAATAAATAACATATGGTTTCGTGCATTGTTGTTGGTACAGAATGATAAATTCATGACAAAATGAAGAAAGAAAAGGAAATATTTTTTTTACATTGTTTATTATTGTAAAAAAATATATTGAAATTACATTGCCAATTTAATAGATTGGTGGATGACCTCTTTTCTCTCAATATTACCCTTTATTTGGAAATAGAAATTTATTGATAAAGGAATGCACCTGGATTTCAATCACAGACTGCTAAACTCAGTCCAAACCAAACACCACAGCCTTCATCCTGTACTCGTTAGAAAGAGTTAATAGGGAAACCCCAGTTACTTCTAACTAAGCAATGTTGCAATGAAAGCAGGGCGTCGCCAGAGATGACGGTTGTGATTGACACTGGTATTCTCCTGTGTGACAGATCTGCTATATGTAGATAGAGACAGGCTCCAACTAATTGTCAAAAAGTCACTCATCGAAGTGTCATCATCAACAGTGAATCATTGGACAAGGGAAAACTATCACAACAAACTCATTTCTACCACCACACACTACACACGTCTTCGTTGTTCGTGCTGTTCCAAAAATTGTCTTCCATCAATGCAAGTCATGGCATGATTCCTTGGAATAACATTTTTCAGTGGGTATACTTATCAGCGAGAACAATTATTTGGCATACTTTCAATCTGTGCTTCTTAGGCACAGACCATTTTCTTCTCGTTTTCTAGAAAGGGGGGGGGGGCTGGGATTTTATTTTGAGTTAGAAATTCAAAAATGAATAATTATTTCAGCTGCAGCCGGAGTTTTTTATTTTTTATTTTTATTTGAAAATCTACATTGTTAAGTAATGGTGGGAATCATATTTTTTTTATGTCCATGGCTTAATGAAAAAAAAAATGCTCAAATTTTGAATTACTATATTTTTATAGCATTTATAGCTTTCTAGCCACGCCTCGGAAGGTGATCATATCCTACATTATTGAAAATTGTACTTAAGTGTTTCCTTAGAAATCAGGAGCTAATTTAATTCATCTGTCCTGAAGTGCACAATCATATCGACAGTGGACCTTGACATGGATGTGTCAGACAGGTTATCTTGTTGTTTTACACTGATATCTCAAATATAGTATCAGTATCTCCATGTCCTTGTCTGTTATATTTATTAATTCGTAATACTGGATATTGTGGACTTTCCTAGTCACGTCCCCTCCACTACCCGGAACTTTTTACCATCGTAAGTTCTTCGATTATGATGTTTGGTAACAGACTTTTCGACATTATTTTTAAGTTGATGTTGCCTACTACGCTCTTGAAATTCTTTATTCACTATTGAAATGCCAGGACAGTCCATCCTAACAAGATATTCCCCGACTGAACGTTAAATAAATGATGGTGTGATATTGTTATACAAAAAATTGATTTTTTTTTAATCATTTGTTATTATAATAACATTTGAATTTTTAAACATCAAATTTTCGTATACAAAAAAAAAAAACAAATCAAAATATTACAGCAATGTGTATGATACAATTATAAATGCCTAGTTAGCGCATGCGTATGGACAATGCATCAAACAAATTATATACCCTCGCAATATTGATAATTTAAACTTGATATAAGTTAGTTAACTAGAACCTATGTCAGGACACACCCCAACTTGGAAAGGACTTTCCTGTCAGTTTATTTTATTTATATCTTTTTATTTTATTTTATTTTGGGGGTGTCATTTTCTAGTTATCGGTTATGTAATAACACCGGCGGATGATTCCTCTGAATTGAAAGAATTCGAAAAACTAAAAAAAAAGTAATTGTATAATTACGCTGATTTGTGCGTGTTTGTGTTATGTTTTCCCAAGGAGGAACAAATGAAAAAAGACATATACTTATGCCAACATATCTCAGTTAACAATTAGATATCCTTTCTACACTCAAATATAACAAATGTCAGTGAGGAATGATGCCAATGGCAGCTCGCCAGTAAACTAAGCCAACACATGGATACTAAGAAGCTGGTGTCAAACCGTAAGATCTAACTCGTGTTTATCCTCGATTATATGCGGGCAGTTGAACTTGTAAATATCCTTTCATATCTTGTCACGATGCATGTACTTTATCTCTTACTGTAAACAATAAATGTAAATACATGTAAACGGTGAACCCGAATTCGTTCGATTTTGCCATGCTTATAAATATCTCCAAGATAAATTGTTTGCCGATTTAAAAATTGGAATTCCCACAATTATGTAGAAGGAAAAGCGAATACTTTATTTGGATGATGGGACGGTTGTTAATTCATTCTGGTCTGTACAATAATTACTTTTTCATCACTTATTGGGTGAAAAAACTTACTCCGTCTTAGGTGTGTATTGTGTCCTATCACGCCAGTGCGAAAACTACTCATTCTTAAGCAAATTGGTGGGAAACCGTGTTCAGCCTCCTAGTCCGTGCTTTATTTTATTGTTATATAACGTTACTAATTCTAGGACATTTCTCCTAATACCGTACACAATGATCAGAGGTAGTTCCATCATGTCCTCCTCGTTTTATCGCTTGGGCGGTTATTTTAGTACTGAACTGAACTAGATTTTGGATGAACCTTGAGAAGGTTGAACAACTAGGTTTGTTTAGAAGATAACTGATTGACGTTTATTGATGTGATAACCTATTATCTATATGTCTGAGTTAAATGAACTCTTCCTATTTGGTTACACAATGTGTCACTAAATAAATATGGTATGCATATTTTTTTTCAAGAACCTTACTCCCTGGAAAGAACACCTTATGAAACTCATTTCTTTTCTTCTTGTAGTACCTTCAAACTTAAATATGTACTGCGGCAAATTATGAAAAACATTAAAAGGGCATGATTCAACAAGAAAACACATGCACTTTTTTTCAATTTTATTTTTATCAGATGGCAATAACAATGTACAAGACTTAATCCTTTCAACTCCTATGTGTTTTAACAGGACATGTGTGTCCTTACAAACGACTGAGCTTTGATCGTAGAAATTCTTGAGTTCATCTCTTAAACACATCACAAATCTTGTGTTAAAATATATCTCAAAGTGCAATTGACATCAGAAAACTTAAGTATCACAAATCTGAAAACTTGAATATTTTATTATTATGGAGCATCTTACTAAATCTGGAGAATATCATTATAAAAAGGTGAAATATGGAAAGAATTTATACAGAAAATAAAAAATCATTACAAAAGTTAAAGACAATGTTTGACTCAAAAATTACTGTCTCAGTGGACATTAAAAAGTCCCTATTATCTAGACCACTATGAAAATATTGACAAATTTGTTTGTTTTAAAGCTTTGATACAAAACTGGCACTACAAAAATAGATTTCAAAGCTGTACAATCAGGTATAAAGCCTTTATACAGTATATATTGAGAACTAACATCTTATAAGCTATCTTTCACAGAATAATTTTCAGATTTTCAATTGTCTTTTTTTCCGCTTTGAGTACATTTGGAGTATTACTCATCATCAAAATGACGAGAGTCAAATACCATGAAAATTATAAAGTGAAAGTGACAAGTCTTACATAAACAATGAAAGCCGAATACTGTTTTCTGATGTCACAAAGATATACAAATACCTTTCACTGTATTGCCACATAAAATGTATTAAATGATTATATGTATGAGATCATATCGAAATGGAACAACACATTATATACATAATCACTGCTTGGTAAATATCACATCACCAAATTTCTTAAAAATTTACCAAACAGTAATAATGTTGCACATATAAACATGAATTGTTGTTTAAGAATGACGAAACATGAAATTTAAAAATGCCCTATATATTGTTTCATTAAGAAATATTTTTTTAATTCAAAAAATAATATATAAATGATTTTAAAATCCCTGCAACATTTTCCACTATATTTTTCCATTTTCAATCGAAGATGCACACCACTCTTATCTTTCAACCACTAACAATTTAAACAGCAGTTATCAATATATATTGGGAGCTATTTCAAATGTATCATAGCATTTAGGTTTAATATTCTGAACACATTTTACCAGTGTGACTATAGTACTGACCCAGATATTGCATTAATACATTTAAAATAGCCTTGTTTAAAATTCAAGTGAACAAAACATATGAAGTCACTTTGAACTTTACAAATCCATATTTAAAAAGCAAAATTAATTATTATATAAATGTATATATATTGAATCATACTTTACAAGAAAGATTAGCTATAGTTATGCTTATCACCAAAATCTCATCTGCATTAAGCTGTTAAGAGCAACTACAAGTCACATTCAGTGAAAAGCATGACCATAACAGGTTGTTTTTATACAAAACTAAGGTGTGTCAAACACATAGTCCAATTTACATTGTCAAATTCATTACAACATTGTGTTGAAAAACTTTCCTTGAAATCTTAAAGATCTCTTCAAACCACAAGATTAACAGACAAAATGCACCAAACTACTTTGCGATTTGATCACTAATAATGTTAAAACAGATCTATGTACTGCTCCCTTAATCAAAAGTCCGACAAAGTAGGACTTCTGATTAACTTCCCCTTGGTTTGATCACATACCACATCCAATTAACAAAGAACCTGCATTGAAAAGGTCCTTGATGATAACATACACTCAACATACAGTAACTATGAGTGGATACATGTGATAACTATAAGAAATGATAAATATGTCCTTCTAACTGGCCTTAATACCCAACTGACCAAGAATATCCCAATCACAATTTACACGATCAACATGTTGAAATATTTTGGCAGATTCAGGGAGGATTTGATTATGATTAACACAGTAAAACTTATGTAAACCAATATCCTAATTACAATATGTTAAAACAATTAAAATCTGATGTATCAAGTTTTCCTTTTCCAAACCTCTGTAAACCATATTAACAAAGTTGGTTTATACAGGTTACACTGTTAGTTTTACTTAATAAATAAATTTTGTTTTTTTGTTTTTTTTTTTCAGAAAAAGGTATTTAACAAGTTTGCTTCAGAAGCCATAACATTAACAAATATACTTAATAGTCATAAGCACTAATCAACTTGGCAAAGCACACAAAATAAAATCTGTAGTTATCACAACAAGCCCTAATCATAAAAGTATTAATACTGAAAGTCATCATGGTAAAAAAAAAAAAAACAAGAATTCCATTTCTAGTCTTCAGTACAAAGGCCTCCACTACACTTTTCTTAATTTATACAGGGACCTTTGGTCCGACTCATCAGTTTATTTACTACTACCTGATCGTGAAAACAGGAGTTAATTAGAAAAATTGAAACTTTCTACATGCAAAGGTTTAATCAGTTGTTAGACAGAATGTCTATATCAATATAATTAAATCATTTAATTTTAATTGCCAAATAACCATCAAGAACATACTTAGTGCAATTTTTGTGCTGAAATGATGTGATCATTATCATGTGACCAATCAGTCATCCAATGACAATGGATTGCATTGGTAAAGCTTATTAAAAAACAAATATCTTCAGGCAGTTGTGAGAAACAAAGATATCTTTCAAGGAGTATTATATTGTACCATAAAGTACAAAAAAATGTGCAAAATACCTCATTCACAAAGTAAACAATTCTAAAAATTTCATAACATAGCATATGTATAAACATACAATTATATACACTAATGTTAAAATACCTTAAACAACATTTAGCACTTAATGTACACAGTAACAAATCTACTCACTAACTATAGGCAGAGGAATAATACAAAAAAGCAACATATCACGTTCCTCTATCTCTCATGTGGTGGTAAAATAGTCTCATTTCATTTAAAATTGTCAAAATAATTGATTCCAGATCGTAAGAAAAAGTGTAAAAAAGAATAAATAAATCTGCAACAAGTAAGAACTATGAGTAAAAATTAACAAGAATTAGAAATTCTTAAAAAGAAAAATGAATTAATCATTGAAAAGACTTAAATAAAATAAGTGAGGAACTTTACCAAGACCAGAGGAACACATTAGCATCCATTTCATTCACATCTTCGGTAACAAAAACATGGACTTTCTTTCTTCCTTAAAAGCATACTTCCACATCAACCTCTTATGTTTTATTCTGAAATCCCAAGTCTTATTTAAGCACTTCAAACATAACCCCTGATTGTGTCTCATAAATGTTACACCATAAAATGATTCTATTAGGGATAACAGAAAAAAAGAACAATTTTAGTACCAATATTAAACCATTAATGTCATATAAATGTTGGACCATCTAATAGACTTGTACAGAGGATGGTTTACTTTACAACAGCATTTTCAAACATGCCTATAGCATATTACATAAAGGTAATTAAATGTTTCACTTGTTAACTATTGTCCAAATAGTTATCTAGGCAGAGAACCAGTCCATTATCTAAACAGAGAACTAGTTAAATGTCAGCAAACAAAACTAGTTTCTGTGTCTTTCAGCACCATGAAAACATTTCCCTGCCGAAAGTCTTACATAGTTTCAACCTTGACAGTTTCAATGTCAAGGTTTTGGCTATTAGTACAGCTGTAGTTTTCAAAGTCTAAATCTCTCTCCTCTTTCCTTCTCAAGGGACAACCAAGTACCCCTGCAACAGAAAGGCAAGCCCCAGCCATGTAGAACGCAGCACTCAAACTATGTGTTTGGTCAATGATCCAACCTGTAAATAATAAACATATTGCATAGTCAAAGTTGTATTGAATACTGACCTTAATGTACCTGAACATAGGTGGTACAACTCCCTACAGCAATTCTCAAATAACTAGACCATATCAATAGATGGCAAATTATAACAAAATATGTGGTAATAGAACAACACAGGTGTTACAAACAAAGGAAACATTTCAATCAATAAGTTATGAAATAAAAAATATTGAACAACCTCAGGCTATTTTGCTTCTTTTAAATTAGTACCATTAACTATTTAAGTGCATTTTTTACCTGCTAAAGGTGAGCCTATGATAGAAGCTACCCCTTGGAAAAGGATCAGTAAACCAAATGTACTCGTAAGCCGATGTAATCCAAAAAGCTCAACCACTACAATTGACCTCAGAGCCAGAAATGCAGCTGAAAAATAAAGGCATCATTTTCAGGAATTGCAATTAATAGCATGACTGTCAAGTATCCAATATTTCTGAACATGCAAGTATGTAAACCAATTAACACTAATATAATTTAGAATATGAATAAAGTTCAACATTTATTACAATGAAACTGGTCTAAATAGATTGAAATGTTAGTTCAGTTAAGGAAGGTGTTTGGATTACACAGTTCATTATCACTGAAATTGATATGACAGTCCTCATATTAGATCTGATTTAGACAGGTTTAGTTTTCAGGGTTCTGTTTAGACAGGTTTAGTTTTCAGGGTTCAGATTTAGGCAGGTTTAGTTTTCAGGGTTCTGTTTAGACAGGTTTAGTTTTCAGGGTTCAGATTTTGATAGGTTTAGTTTTCAGGGTTCTGTTTACACTGGTTTTACTTTATTTCAATGCTAATGATACTTCTTCATACTAAGTTTTCAACACATCAATTAAAGTATGTGAACTGATTTCTTTCTGGAGAGTTTCCAAACAGATAAGATTTTTAACATCAATCATCAAAATTATTTCTTGTTCTAAAATTGTATAGTGTAATATCCGATGATGTTTAAGTGGCAGTCTTTGCAAGAATCATGCAAATTCTTTATTGTGTGATACCCTAAAAAAGGCTACATATTTTATATATATATATATATATATTTATTATTTAAGTTGCTTTATTGGTCTAATGAAATGTATTATTATTTAATTGAACTTCTGAGATAATTCACATTATAACTCTTATTGTTTCTATTATATTTCATTGTCATTTACTATACTCGGCGTCACATAAATAACATACTGTTAAAATTTGAATAAAAATATTTTCTACGACTTTATTGACACCAACCATCGTTTAAATTGTCTTAAATGACTTGCTCATTCGTTTAGCCAAACAGCTTCTCAAAAACAAGTCGCTTATTAGCTTAAATCATGCGTAACAAATCCTTACAGGAAAATCCCATACTAATATCCGCCATGTTGGTTTTTACGGGACGATTTGTTTACAAACAGAAGTGCGTAAGTTCCCGTCGAACTCCGGTGACAATCGTCTGCTTGATCAACTTCTCGGTATTATACGTTGTTCGTGTAAAATAAATCCGAGATATCCGAAATAACGCCGAATTGCATTCTGGGTTCTTCGGTTTTTGGACAAACCATTTAAACGTAAACAACATCTCCTAGCAACCCGATCACTGTAAACATGGCCGACTTTTTACAATGTAAATATTGCCACCTAGAATTAAAATCTGACCGGAATTTAATGATTCAATGTTTAGGGAGAAGCCGTTTGGCTAAACGAATGAGCAAGTCATTTAAGACAATTTAAACGACGGTAGGTGTCAATAAAGTCGTAGAAAATATTTTTATTCAAATTTTAACAGTATGTTATTTATGTGACGCCGACTATAAGTTACTCTACTTAATTTTGATTTCAACAATACATTCTATATATTTCTATTTCCTAAGACCAAGGATTATATGAAAAACCACAAGTTTATTTCTGTCAACTATAACATTTTAAACAAAATTTCAAGTATCAAAAATTAAAATATGTAGGCTCTCCAACCGTGCATCACATTTTGCATGATTCTTAACTGGAGTGCTACTTAAGATAATTTACCTGTACTTATTCCAAATCCTACAGACACAAGAGACAAATATGCTAAATTGGTACAGAACGGAAAAGCAATTGTCAGAATTCCTGCCAGCACCAAGGAGGCATTGTTCAGTATTACAGTGTTTGCCCATGGTCGGTCTGCCACCCAACCAGCAAATACCCTGCCTACAGCATTTGAAAGCCCTATGATTGAGTAGACTACAGAAACTGAAGTCTTATTGTCCGTAATGTTGAATGATTTAACCAGTTCCGCCAGGAAAATAAATGGGATGAAGAAACCTTCAAAAAATAAAAATGAAAACTGATGAAAGTCACATGTCATTCTAAGCTTGCAAACAAGATAAATATAGAAACAGATAATTTAACAAGTTTCTTATTATTCATTATTTCAAATTTGTATGGTTTCACACTTGTAATAAGAAAATTTGATTAATTAGATGTTCCTATCAACTTCTAGCATCATGCCTTTGTAATTAGCAGTTTAAAAAAATATATATATAGACTAATCATAATATGTCTGTCTACCTGGTAACATGTATCTGTCAGAAAAATTTCTCCTCAAACCGATAATCAAATTATGCTATAATTATGCTATACGTCAATGTTATCTATTAATAATGTTTACAATGGCTTCTTAAAATAAGGAGTGTAAGGCTTTGCTATAAGTAACAATGATAATTCAAGCTTAAATCATTTGGTGGCATCAGTAAATTGACCTTGTAAACGTTAGAATCACAGCATCATTCCAAGATAAATGCTCAACTTTATCAATCACTATACAACT
Source organism: Perna viridis (assembly GCA_037379345.1). NCBI lineage: Eukaryota > Metazoa > Mollusca > Bivalvia > Mytilida > Mytilidae > Perna > Perna viridis. The sequence goes on along the minus strand of CM074515.1, from coordinate 8,895,584 downwards.
GAGGCCAAACGATAGCTTTGTATCAAATGAAGAAATCTAATTGATCAGTCTAACAACTTACCTAACATATTTAAGAAGCTAGCAGTTGCGTAAAGGATAAAAGCCCTATTCTTCAGCAAACTCAAGTCAAACATGTGTGAGATACTCCGGATCCATTCTGGCATTGGATGTTCATATTCTGTCATAAGAGTTTTCACACTGGCTTCATACTCTGATGCCGTCATAGCTGACATCAAACTGTTACCTATGTATGTTTGAGGCGGAGTTAAATGATTAGAGTCCAGGGGACGGAAACTATCCTGAGGACCAAAACTATTGTTACGTTTACATGGGATTAATAAAGCTCCATTTTCTTTATTGTCTTTTTCATTTGGAGATTTGACCGAATCATCTTCACACAGTTTTGTCCATGGGTCTTCATCCTGAGGTAGATTGTTTCCTGGAGATGCTTTAGGTGAATCACTCAAACTTCCACATCCACTATCACGCCTTCTTTCAAAGTCACGTTTCCGTCTAGGCACATCCTTCCTTTCTTGAACTGGTGTTTGTGGTTTTGAGTCAACCATAAATTTGTCTCTTATAAGTCCAGGAATAATTTTGTTTAGGGATCTAGAACTAAATGCAAAGTTCACTTTCAGTCTACTCAGATATGAGTTACTTTTGTTCAGTTTCTCCATGTCTAATTTATCAAATTCTATTTTGTCGATTTTGATCAATCGATTGTCTCTTGTAATTATGCAGTTATCCAATGAACCATTTGATATGGTTCGCTGTCTCTCTTTTTCAGCAATTAATGCCTTCATTATCAAACCTTGTTGCACAATTCCTCTTTTCATTCTCTGCGTACGTTTAGCCTTATACAAAGGTCTATAACAAGCACCACAGATTGCACACTGGAGAACCACACCAGCTAATATTACAGTGCCATTTTTAATGTCATACTCCTGTAATAAGTATTTGTTAAAACCACTGAAAATTACTATTCCTATTCCTGAACCACATAATGCAATCCCGGTTGCAAAGGCTCTCTTCTTCTCGAACCAATAACCAATAATAACAATAGATGGTAAATATATAAGGCCAAAACCAATGCCTGCAAAATATTAAAGGGTATATGCAATAAAAGGCTTAATCTCTTAAAAATATTAAAAGTTTATTTGCATTAACATTCATATATTAGGTCCGATAACATTTTAGTTCTCAGAAAATTTGGAATACAGAACTTAACTAATACCAAATTGGCCAAAAAACATCCCAACTATTTAACATTCTGACCCCCCCCCTCCCCAACAGCCTTTTTGTAAATAATTGGGAACCTTACCCGTAACTACACCAAAGGTCATCGTTAGGACCTCCAATGATGGGGACACAGTACTGACTAATAGTCCAATCACCGAAATTAGAGTTCCCATCATCACCACCTTCCGACAGCCAAACCTGTTGGCTAGCACACCAGCTACTGGACCTGAAATTATTTAAAGGATATCATTAGGAACAAAGCTTTAAAAACTTTCTCTGAAAAAAAAAAAAATTAAAAAAATTAAAAAAAAAAATAAAAAAAATAAAAAATTTTTTTTACATAACTTTATTTCAAAGATTGACGATAATTCATGTTTAAGTAATACATGTATATAACCAGGATTTATCTGCATTCATTTTCAGTTCTTCAAAATTACCATTAGAAAATCTTTTAAAAGGTATCATGTACTATTTATCATCAGGTGTCATTTTATACAATGTAGTGTAATTGATAATTCCAAATTACTTTATTTATAAATAATTTGATATGATCACCCAGAGCCACCAGGGTTGACCTAAATAAATGATGATGATATTGTACCTAATTGATGTTATTAGCCATTGTTTACTTCGTTATGCTTTTCACATATGGTCATGAGAATATAATAGATGTACTTTATATCATACTTCACAACAAACATTAAACATAACTGACAGTTGAACAATGTAATTTTAAAAGTAACAACTATCAACATACACTTTCAAAAAGACATTCCTTACAAACAACAAAAAGAAGGACACTACCTGGCCCAAGAGTGGATTCCTTCGATTGACTTTTTATATATATTAGTCAACTAAAATCTTCACTTTCAAGAAGGCCCCGCCCCTTAGCCCCATCCCCCCCTTTTTCAATATATGTTCACCTTCAATTCACTTCTTGAGATTGTAACACTTTCCCCAGTCCATTTGATTTGAATAACTTGTAACCCACTATCACTCTGCCTATATTTCACAACAATTGTTCACATTTATCTTTCTCTTGAATTCCAACTCCAAACTTTTTCCACTTATCAAATTGACTTACCAGCCAGCAGGTAGCATCCTACCAACAGTGAAGGCACCCAAGATATTTGATGTTGGACATTGAACAAGGACATCCACTCCTCGTGGTACATTCCAACAGTGAAACACAATCCATCCACAATAGTATTTGCGAAGAACGCCGCAGCCACGATAATCCATCCCCATCCTCCATCTGGGCACCGGGAATTTGTGGGTTCTGGTTCTGGCTCGATTTCAACATCTTTCTCACTAATGTCATCGAATTTACATGTTTTAGATCCAGTCATCTTGACAGTAAGGGTCATAGAGCCCTATTACTTTCAACAATTTACATGGCAACCCCTGCAAATGCAAGAAAAAAATTGTTAAAATGTTTGAGACCATTCATTTTCCTATAAAGAGGATACTGTGATTTTGTTAAGTGAGAAAAAAATACATTTTCTTTTCAGCAGTGCCAGTGTTTAATTTATTGTTATTTGAAATCTACATTGCTGAGTAATGGGAAAATTTTCTGTCCATGACCGAGTAAAAAAAAATATGGGCTAAAATTTTATATATATTATTTAATCCCAGCCCCCTACTAATAAAATGGTTGGTTCCCAAGTCTAATCTTAATTGCCTGAAGAAAAAAACGTGGCATGACTACCCTGGTAGGGCTCTAAAAATCTGAAGAATACTTTTATTATTTGTCTTGCGGAAAAGAAATAGTTTTAAAAATTCTTGGCTAGAAAGGTATTGGAAATATCTACTCGAGGTTCTGGCAAACCTACGAAAGCATAATACTGTTAACCATCATAATTGCTACTGGCATGTGTATCCCATCTACAAACATTTTCACTTAATATTAACATATATCACACTTGTTTACGAACATGCTGCAAATGAATACTGTGAAGATGTTTATGAGATCATATACATGTACCTAAACCCACTAGTTCTCTCTTCCATAACAATCCTACTAAGAAAATAAGTGGTTTTTTTTTTCAGAAAAGGAAGTGAAATTTCCTAAGAAAGCACTACATACACCACAAATGTGCTTTGTTAAAAATCTCACAATTCAAACCTTTTTCATGAAGAACATTTTTGACACAAGCAAGAAGAGAAATAATAACGAAAATTTATTCTTTTGTTCTCAACATGGATCAAAGTAATAGGTAAGTGTTACTTTAAGAATCAAGTAAAAATAGAACTTTGGAAATGATATTTAAATAAAAATCTGATGAAAAAAAAACAGACACAGTTGGTTAATTCCTAGATAAAAAATTGTGTAACAACATAATTACATGCAATAAACCGATTGTCGTAAATTACATGTAATAAGGCCATTGAATTATTAAAGTGCCTTATTACATCAAACACAATAGAAATCTGACGGCTAGCCAAAGTGTAGTTTCATTTTAGGTCAACGAAAACATCATGTACATAGGACGTGATCAAGAATAATTTGTTGAAGGCTGTTCTTTATTAATACCTGTACGTATAAATATGTGTATTTAAAGACAGGTGAGCTACAAGGTTAAAGTAAGTTGGCACAAAGAATAAGGAAGATTTACAGATAAATAGTGACACGAACAATCGTAAAAACAATATAGATCAAATTGGTTGGGTTTGTTGATCTTATCCTCGCTGTCTAAAGTGATTAATTGCCCTGGACTCATTTACCGTCCTAATGCTGATTGGGCTCATTTCTAAGTCATATTCAGTCGTGGATGTAAAAAAAACTTGTCCAGAAAATAGAACATAATAAACCAGAACTTCTAGTTTGTAGTAAAACTAACAAAAGAAACCATAGTGGTTAACCTTTGCATTACAAATTTAAGCACGTGTTACGTCTAAAATGTCCCATGTTACTAACTGTATTAATAGAAATATTCGTCATTAACAAGCTCTTATATATACTGCGGCAACAATTGCAAGTGTCAGAGGTAACTCATTCGGGTTTTCAATAGGGCAATAAGCATTGACCGTGTACTGTTCGGAAATCCAGTGCTCTCCGTGGCTCGATTAATCCCTTTTAAAAATACCATGATTACAAACGGTCACCGAACGATTTATCTCGAATCCTAGGGAAGTTAGAGATCATTCAACTTTCTAGTTTGGTTTTATCAAAGGTCCTAAAATCTGCTTAAACTAATACTACAAATATAACCCGGTCAACGAAAGAGTTACTGGATATTCCATCTATTCCACAGAAGAGTCGAATTGGGAAGGTCAGAAAACATCCACGACTGAAGCAAGTATACTACTTCACGAAAATTTAAAATCAAAATTTGATTTTATTTGCAAGTGTGACCGACAGACAGACAATCACGTGCCGGGACATGACAGCCCGAAACAGATCGGTAAATCGGTTTCGACTTGCATTCATGCAAAATCAAATAAGAACACAAGACTGACTCATTATAGAATTTAACTCGTGCATCGTATTCAAGCAAATTACGTTCAACGAGTATGCTCGTTACAAATGTTATGCAGCGTGTTGTATCACAATTTTACATCGTAGCGCGCGTCATTTCATGGACTATATTATTTGTTTATTTATTTATATTATATTGTTGTGTTTCAACAACAACTACTAAACCGAGTCACTCGAAGACTAGCTCCTAGACTGAACCCCTCTATATAACACCCAATAGCAACAGTAACTACAATTCTTTCTTCTTATTGTTTCTCCGTACAGAAATTTCATACAAAGGAGCCTTTTCTTAGTATTTAGTACAACATGATTCGATGGATTTTTCACAATTTTAATTTACGAATAACATAATAATTCAAAAAGTAATAAAAATAAACATTTATAGTTTTAGTATAACACTGTGTCACTGTCATATCCACTATTATCGCTTTGGTCTTCAACTGAAACTCTTAAAACGAATCAAATAAACCAACTCAAAACATTCTATAGGATACACAGTAGATTGATTGATTATTGGGGTTAAACGTTTCAGCTGTATTCATACGACAAACGGAAGGGAGAAGCGTTACTTATAAGTTCGCTGCTCTGTTAAAGAATAACAAGGATTTCAAAGGGTCGTGAAATCTTTTTAGAACAATGTGAAAGTAGAAAAAATAATGGGTCGGTGAGCTCACATATCAGATGTAAGCGTTTAAAATTTAGTCGGGAAAAGAATTTCTCTAGATTTTCCATAGGTTTTTACCTATTAAAAACACTGAAGAAATAACAAGGCTTCCATAAAACTACCCAAATAAAGTTTTAATGCCAGTTTAAAATAATATGAAGAGAAATGCAAGGGTCACAGGGCAAAACATATTGATATAAAAGAATAAAATAAAACCAGATTTCGGAAAGCAAACAAAAAAATGGATGAACGATCTTCGAAAAACAAAACAACTCATTCAAATGCGTTGTTACAGCACAAACATTGCCTGTTGAGACGTAAACCGTTACGCATGCAATTGAACTTACGAATTAAAAACAAAACAATAGATAAATAACCTGACACAAGATAAATTGTCAAAAGAAATTTCCCGAAGCAAAGAATAGTCCATATAGTCCCACCGATGCGCATCAATGTAGATGTCTATTAATTCGTGATTTACGAATTTACAACTAGACGGTGATCTGTAACAGTACACTCCAGAGTATATTTTACATAAATATTGTGTATATTTATTTGGTGTATGCGTACGAGTTTGTCTTCTTGTGTTTTGTTGTCTTAATTTGTATTTGTTCATGTCCTTTATTACATCGATATATGTGAATAAAGATATAGCAATTTTGGTATTTTTCAACAAGGAACGCTCATGATTCTATTTTTCAGTAAAAAAAAAAAACAATCCAGCGTGATGACACAAGAATAGACAATTAACCCTGTAATAAGACAGCAAAGCTTGTTGACATCATTATTGAAATACAAATTCTTAGTACCGCCATAAATTTGGGGAAAAAATACAGGAATGACTTCTGGTTTTCTACTGTATCATTCTTTTTCAAGTGGTGTGATCAGTCATTATTACTTACGATAGGTGTACATAAATTAAAATTGTTGGGATGTTGGAGCTTTTCTTGTATTTTTTTTTTCACACTAAATTAACTTCAAAAGAAAATCATAGATTGTAGACAAATTTCTATAAACATTTGTAATTACATGTAGTTGAAATCTGGACAAAGGACAGTAAAAAATTATGTAGGTAACGAAATACTGAATTTCACGTAAAGATGTGTCACCCCACCAATTTCTTGTGATATTCACATAAATCATGTTTACTAAGCTAAACCGCTTAGATATCTTGGTTGCCTGAACCTCCTTTTAACATGCTGCAACTGCGTACATCTAAGTAACCACTTACCACAGATACAGTGTCGATAGACAAATAAAAATTGCCAATAATGTTCTTCACCATTTTCCTTTCAAAACATTAGAGTTATATCATTTCACAATACAATTTAGCGTTTTCAATCCTTTAATCTACAAATATTTAGCTTAGAAATGCACGCGATTTATAACCTACGAAACGTTCTATTATCCAGCAAATTTATTTCCGCGCATGCTCTGTCCGTTGTGACTCACAGCTGTTAATGCAACCTTCACCTTGCCAGTATCACAAAGGGAATACACAATGAGAGGCACAGAACGGTTTACTCGAAAAGATTATAAAAGCTCAGCGCAACTTGCAGCAATTCATTCCATTTTCTACTATTTTTTCATTAAGAAATTTTAGACATTAGAAAATAGTATATAATATTTAGTATAAAACGTATGGTCTTTATCTTTTCGAATTAGGATGATTAACTTCCTTATAAAATCAATTTAAGCATTTCTTACAAATAATCATTTTTCATCGAGTGCTTCATTGGCAGCGTCGGTCTACTGGGGCCAAAACTATAACAAGATTGTGTAAAAAGCAAAATAAATTATCAATGCCGCAATGACGTTTTTAATGCCATTACAAAATACAATATAAACTAGTTCTGTTAAATTAAAACTATATCGACTACTAAAGACTAATGTTGACCGTTGTCAGGATAATGCTGGCCATTAGATATCTTTTTATCTCCGATCCCGAGTCAACTATTTATATGACCCTGACCCGCAATCTTATCTCACTTTTTGGATAAACAACTTCTGAAATTAAGGGGTCCCATAAAGGTTTTGTATCAACAACAGTTGGAAATACAAAATATTGCATCGACTAAACATAAATTGATAATGATTGAAAATTGTATTATTGCAAATCAAAAGACTATATAATCAGCGAGATCACGTCGACAAAAATCGGGACAATTATAGCTCTATTCATGCAATAAAACTTTCTATAGCAATATTTCATTATTGACTCCATCCAGCCTCAACCGAACGGGTAACGAAGTAAAATTAATATACACCATTGCCCATATATATAATCGGAAAGAGTTTTATTATTTTATTTTTAAAAAATAAACGTGGAAAGTTGACGAGGCAGTTCAAGAAGGGTCTAGGAAAGATATTTCTCTGCATGACTTTAGGTTCTCCTGATTTTAACCATCATTGGTACTACCGTATTAGCAGTGGCGGGTCCAGAGGCGAGAGTCGCTGACTAGTATAAAAATGGACAACAAATGATTTTCAATGATTTTCTATATAATCAACCAAAATTTCCAAGCAAAGGCCTACGATTAACGAGTTTTGGCACCAGTCTAGTCCTTAACATCACATTTGACGAATAGATAGATATGATTCAGGGTCGATGTTGTAAAGTTTTGGATGCACATAAAACGAGTCATTCTGAACTTGTTATGAACCCCGTACATGAATAATGCCGAACTTGGACAACCAACGAATCGTAATTTTATTTTGATGTGCGATGGATCAACACCAGCTTCAACATACATGTAGGTTTTACAATTGCAAAAGAACTTTTTAATTTATGAAAACTATAGTAACTCAGATTACACCCGCATGAAGCAAGATTCAAAACTTGAGCGATACCAGACTGTAAGAGTTCTCCATTTGCAGGGAAAATCAAACACGAACACAAGTAAACACAATAAACAAATACATATATACAAATATATTGTTGCAAAAGTATTTACACCCTTTCTTCTATTTCGTCAAATCTCAAAATGTCTATATACAGCTATCCTATTCATTTCTGAATTTGCCATAGATGATATTCTTTCAGTGATATAAAAATAAAAACGCAACAAAATGATAATACATCATGCAAGTTAATAACAGAAAATATGACAATGATGATAGCGTCCACCTATTTTCTGTCACACCTTTCCTTGTTGTGACTTCATTGATGTCTAGAAATCGATTCAGCAATCCTTTAATTATGTCCGATTTTTCCATTTCCATGGAAACCTCGATTCTGCTGATGACCAATATAGCTTCCTGAATAAATGCGTAGGAAAATGCACTGGTCTTAAGGGGTCGAAGAGGTGTGACACAATTAGCATAAATTATGTCCATCAACAGTCAATGGTTAACATACATAATGGTTTTGTTTCTTTGTTTCAGATTGAGAGCTCCACTTGTTAGGGAACAGAATATGTACAGAATAAACACTTTTACATGCTTAATCCATATGGATATAAAATGCAATAAACAGTATATGACATGGTATTTAAATAAGACGAACTGTAACATCAAAAATGCGTCTTCATATACAAAGAACGCTTCTCTGCTCAGTAGAAATTTGGTGACACAAAATGTTGAATAGAAAATTATAAGAAATCATTCACAAAATACTTCTTTACACAATACAACAACCATACACATTACAGAAAGCTATCTACTGGGTATAGCTTTTTAAAAGTTACATTACGGCTGAAATTTCATTTGATGACAACTGAAGAGAAAGCAAGATTGCATAAAAAATGGAACCAGTGGTGCCACTGGTCATTTTGGCTACGTGGTGCTGAAGGCGATCCAACATACTTAGAGTCAAAAGGGGTCTAAATGAGCAACAGTTCCACAGATATCACAAAAACATTAAAATTTAGTTCTGAATTTACATTTCTGCGTAAAGAAGGAAAATGAACTTCTCTTTTTGATATTCTTAACCATTATCAATTAATTCAAAAAAAATCTTTCCTGTAATCATTACGAGAAAAAACTTCAGTGATAAATCACAGAAAAAAAAAAAGATTGTTAGTAAGTGATAAATGAATAACAAGTCAATCCTGGGTAGAAATATCGTATTTCCGGGAGGAATCGTAATTTATCCATCCGAACTGGAATTTCCACCCAGAATCCCGACATCGTTATCGAATTTTCCTAACAAAGAAAGAAACAATGATGATGTTAGAAAAATCATTAAAAAACAAAAACAAAAAATAGAAAGATATTAGTCAACACAGAAGAGTTAGTAATAACGAATACCCCAGTCACTGGAAGGGCCCCAATTTTGGTAAGCGCCTAGGGTGATACAATTAAACTGACTTTTTTCTTGCTAAATACTACACTGCAACAAATCAGAATGTAATAAAATGCAAACCAAAAACCGTTATTCACTAAACATAAACTGTCACCATGCAACATAAAGAGTTAGTAAAGTTTTCGGCAAAAAAGATACCACTATTCTACCGGTATCGATCTGCGGTTTACAAATCAGCTGATGTCAGTAGTCCACATGAACAAAGGAAAATTGGTGAAATTTAACAAAACAGGGATTAATATGATTAAATAATAATAGGATGACTTACCTTTGATGTTTCGGGTTCAGATAAATTTAAAAATTTCCCTCAAAATTCACATTATACTCCATAAAACCGACATTTCATTTTAAATTGAACCGACTCTTCACAACGCTAAACCGAACAGCTGATCGCGAGGTCACCTTGCATAGAGAAAGAGGAGTTAGCTGAATCAAGCGATCTGATTGGACGACGGGAAATGATGTCATAAAAGTGAAATATATTAGCCTATTTATATCACAGCTGAATATCAGGAGAAAAAAAAGAATAAAATTCTGCAAAAATCAGGGATTTGTCAGATGCATAAAAATTCTAAATTCGACTTTTGACAGTCTTTAAAACATTGCACTGAAGTGCCTTTTATTTGCAAATTCTACTTTGAATGCTTTTTACAAGCAATATTTAGCAAGCGTGCACTCAACCTATAGATCTGAAAAAGCCATGACCTTTGACGTTCAACCCACTTTACGGCTAAAAATAGAACTCTGCTTCAGTTTGAAGACAAAATGTTACTTATTGTGAAATTTATGAATCTTTTTTTCGTGCCACAGCGATGATAAGCTTGCCTTGGTGGAAAATACTAGAAGTGAGAGAACAGAATTGTTAACCGAATCGTGATCAAGAAAAATAGGGAGGGGGAGGGTAAAAAAAATCAGAAAGGACAAATCACGAATAATAGGAAATTCGAAAGAGTTGCGGACATTTTGTTGAAAGACTTGTGTAAGCGTTATGTTTTGTTTTGTTTTTGTTTTATTAAGGTTTTTTTCTTCATTTTTTTTTTGGCCGTTTGGTCGTCTTAGATTTACCTTTTCCGCCAAAAAAAAAAACCAATGACAAATACATTTTATGACTAATGCAAAAACAAACTAGACAATAAAAAACAACAAACACAAAACAACAACAAATAAAAACAAAGCAGCAGCAAACAAAAATAAAATGCGGAGCGCAGCTAGATATTTACACCAGAGGACGAACGCTTAACAGATGCGGCACATACAGGCACAAATTTCATACTTGATACAATTCCGAATGTGATTAAATATATAAAAATCAAACAGAAGCTTACATTATTAGCAAAATCAACACAGTGTCATGAAATTGCTTGACGTTGGGAAACCTCCCTTTGTGAACAAAGTGCAAAAACACGGAAACTGAAGATCAGAAGTTCATAACAATAGAAGAAGGAGCTAACATCAATACTAATAAACTATTATCCAAACTTTCGTGAACATGGGTGCAACCACCACTGAGTTATAGTTTGAAAACTGGAATCCCCTTTTTATGATCAAAGTTCAGTTACTTTAAATGGTAAAATCGGAAATTTATTAAAAATATATAGGTTACAAATAAACAAATATTTAAAATTTGACTGACATTGCTGCTAGGGTTAAGTTATAGTCAGAAAACATAAAATCACCCCATTTTTTGTACGACTAAAGTCCTATACCTGAAAAAAAAAAACGAAACAACACAAAATCGAAAGGGAACTCACATCAATAATGAGAAACAATCAAAGTTTCACAAAAAAATGATACACTAGTACCTTAATACGTCCCGAGACAAATAGGCATATTAAACAAAAACAGAACCCTAAAAATAAATAAACCCCTTCAAACACTTAAGTTATTGTGGATAATTAATTCAATTTTTTGCCCACGCCATAGCATGTGTGTATTTGTTTGGCAGAGGAGGCGTGTTGTTGCAAGTGTCGTATACAAGTGCAGTTATAGCGTTAAAAAGTTGGACTTTAAGTTAGCAGCACTAGTTGAGTCAGTGAAACTTCAGACTATAAATCAGAGATAATAACTCGTTGAGGGGGGTATAATACATATATCCGTCTTTCTGATGAATATCAAGCATCATTTTGGGTAAAAAACACTAATACTTTCAAAATCTAGACGTTTTCGCAAGCAATCGATCTACTCGGAGTTAAATTACTACTATAATTCTAGTGTTTCATTAACAGAGACGCATTCTTAATATTTCTCAAATTTTAAACAGACACATCTTATGCTGATTTCATTTATATTTTGCTGACAATGTAAGGTTGCTGTGAATGAGCATTAATCACTCTTTTGAAGGGCTAAAGGATATATTTTAAATTTTCTTTGAGTTTTGCATAAAAATGCAGTTTTTCTTGCCGTTCATTTGTTTATGACGAAGGAAATAGAATACTATGAATCCACAGAATGCTACCAAATTTGAAACAATTCAGCGGGCAATATTATACGTGACTTGATGAACAAAATTTAGAATCCCGTTTTTAAAGGTTAATTCATTATAAATTATGATTAAAAATTTCAGCACAAGTCTCCAAAAGAACCCGAAAAGTATCTCATGCTAATCAGAATATACAAAGGACTACTTTTTTACTAAAGCATACATAGATACTTTTGGATTTTGACATGGAAAAATATGTCGATATAAACAATTTTTGGTGGGTATAGGAGCCTGTCCGAAGTCAGGAATGTCTGACCTCTGTGTGTTTTGTTTCTTTTTTACTTGCAGGCTGGAGTCTCTAAAGGCAACTATTTCGCTGTACCTGTGTATAATGTTGTTTGGGCCCAGCTGGTATGAGGGTTTCGTTCACTGAAGACCCATAAGTGGCCTTTAGATGATATTCTTCATCCCGGTGGGGTTGTCGACAAATCCATTCTAGTTATACAAAAATTATACACAACTTATTACTTTGTAAGAAATAATGCCGAATCATCTTCTAAATATACAGAGGAAGATGTTTACAAAATGCTGGAATTTTGAATCGACAACATATTTGTCCAGTGTGGTGGACGTGTTTCGCAAAAAAAAGTCGGCATTCCAATGGGAACAAATCGTGCTCCTTTACTTGCTGATCTATTCCTTCACTCTTATGAGGCTGACTTTATAGCTGTTCTGGTCCGAAAGAAAGAATATTGTTTGGCTAGATCCTTTAATCCTGGTTTCCGCTATATAGATTATTATCTTTAAACAATCCTAATTTCGGGGATAAGTCAGCCTCATATCTTGACCTACACTTACAAATCGATGGTAAAGGAAAACTAATGACCAAACTTTACGACAAATGTGATGACTTTCATTCAGAATTGTCAACTTTCCTTTCATATGTGGCAACATCCCTTCAGCACCTGGAGTATGGAGTGTTCATATCACAACTCATACGTTATGCCAGAGCTTGTCGAAACTACGCAGACTTTTTGTATCGCGCTAGAACTCTAACAAATAGGCTTCTGGAACAGGGTTATGTTGCTACAAAATTGAAGTCATCACTATAGGAGTTTTATGGTCGTCATCATGAACTCGTGGGTCGTTATGGAGTATCCATCTGCACCATGAAAAAACTGATTTATTCAACGGGTCATAGTTTTCTTTTCCTCGTTTGTCTACCCCGGACTTGACTTTTTATGAGCAACTCGGCGGGTGTTTCTAGAAAAGCAGAGGACGCTTACCCTACCGGTGCACCTGGTCCATGCTCCCAGTTTTTAGTGGAGTCCGAGTTGCTCATTTGCTTTTGTTACTTTGTATGTATGATTTTAGTTACTTTACGTTCTTTGTTGTGTATGTCAGTTTTCCGTGTCTGGTCTTTGTGCCTGGATTATATTCTTTTGATTACTGCTACAACATTGGTTCCCTTGATTACTCTTACATTGAACTCCAAACCGGAACTGTGACCGCAACTCTTGATATTATTAGAAAGCTGAGATACTGGCTATATCTTTATATTTTGAGTGTTCCATATAGAACATCTAAGAATGGCTTAGGTTTGTGAATATTGGACAAAATCTGAGGATATGTGTAATTCAGTGGAAGCACAAAATGTAGGTTTTTATATACAGGTATACTGAAAAAAGAATGGGTAAATGTTCTTTGGCGATAAATTGATTCCTAAATGAGAAGTAAGATAGTAGCTAAAAATCACCATGAACTTGGAGATTATAAGAAAGGGGAAATAGACTTGATGCTGATAAGAAGGGGAGAAATGCTATAACATCATTCAAGCAAACAGGATGTTCATGTGCAACAGAGCAATTTGAAGTTTTCAACAATGCCTAGAGAGGGTGGACAGAATTTATGGGAAAGACACTCTTTAAAAAAGTACAAAATTGTTAAGGGAAAAGGGAAGAAGCAAATCATTTAACACACTGTACAGCATATCTGGCTGACGCTAAACATCTCCTTCCAGACCGCCTCGGTTATCTAGCGGTAGAGTGATCTTTTCGAGTGCGGAAGGTCTTGGGTTTTAACCCAGACCGAGTCATGCAAAAGACTTTCAAAAAGGATACAACATTCAGGAATAAGAGTAACGACTCGTTGCCTTGGAGTCAGGATAATGTGTCTGAGTCAGAGTGAAGTGGCAAGCTTTCTTCTGATGTACTATCACATTAAAAATCCGACTCAGCGTGTCGAACTAGTGCAAAGCAGAGACTATTTGAACGTTCTCATCTTGAAATGCATTAAATAGCTGAAATAGGAAGTTAAACTGCAACCGATTAATCAGCCTATCTAAATTTCCAGTTCTTTCCACGTTTTTGCGACGTACAATTACGAAAAAATAACCCATAAGACCAAACAGAGAGTAGATGTGTGACCAAGCTAAAAAGGTTTATATCCGAATACAGAATTTCAAGTCATTTCCACGAAAGGTTTTTGAGATTTTTGCGAATCTTAAAGACAAATAAGCAACAAAATCATTCCGGTTCGAGGTTAACTAATGTGCGTCAGAACCTTAAAGTATATACACGCTTCAAATTATCAAAAATGAAGCTGTATTAAGAATTTCAAACTTTTCATCTAAATCGTTGTTGAAATATTTGCGACGTTTTAGTCGATAGACGGACGGACAACAATACAGCTTAATGCCCACGTCAATTAAAGACGAGAACATAAAAAAAGTTGTACGCAGTAAACAAAAAATCAAATCCTTCGACATTCAACCTTGTTACATACTCTTGTAAACCTTTGACAATGCATATATGCTGCTGCAGCAAAATGGACTAGGGAAAAAGAATGTGAAAGAGTACTCAAGGGATCAAGGTTCTAGCGGTAATCAACAGAGTGTAATACAGGGACAAAGACCAGGCATGGAAAACAGACAAACACAACAAAGAACATAAAGTAACTAAAATAAAACATACAAAGTAATAAAAGCAATGAGCAACTCAGACTCCACTAGGAGCATGGACCAGGTGCACCGGTAGGGTAAGCGTCCTCTGCTTTTCTAGAAATACCCGCCGAGTTGCTCATAAAATGTAAAGTCCGGGGTAGTATTTCCTGATTGTGGAAGATACATTTATTTATTGACAAGTTATCGTACTGGAAACAGAAATGAAAACAACCCCAACATTCAAAAACTATCTGAGTCATAACCACCAAAATCTATCTCAGCCTGATTTTTTCAATATGGAATTGTGTGGTACAATAACATTGAGATCCATACGGTTCACGGTTCTAATTAAAATTTTGTGCGGAATAAATGCCTAACGTTGTACTGACGACAACGACGACGGAGTTTCTTTTTTGCATGTATAAATAGTATGAAAAAAAAAGCACTGATATGAAAGTGAATAAAGAGAACAAACTACTAAGCCAATAAAAAGGAAACAATAAAAAAACCTAATTACTTTATGACAGCAGCACAAACTGTTTTAACAATGAATACCATTAATATGTAATATTTAAGAGAATATATAAAGTTGACTTGTAAAATTTTCTTTCCATTCTTAAAATTCATAATGACATTGAAATTCAAGATTTGTCCATTTGGAGGAACCATAAAACTAAATATGATTTAAATGCACATTTTAAACTTGAGAAATTTTGTAGAAAAACACATCGAAATATTGAAAGAATTAAAAAAAAACAACTTTTTTCAGACGACTTTAAGTATTATCTATGTATACACATGTGGAATTCACGAAATACAGTTACTATTGACCTGATTCTGCAACTTACCGTCAATCTTTAATTGTCCAAGGTCTTTATTTGATGTGAAAATCGTTGGATGTACCACTCCATGAAGAGTTTTTGTTGTTTTTTATTTTATTGTTGAACTTGTGTTATAAAATCGGCGTTCATAAAATATAAGGTGTTAATCTACTTACACAATATACCATATCTAAACAAGAATACATGTCGAATCTCCTCTGAAATTGTGGTATCATAACAGTGTGCATCATCGGAAATAGTACTGGTATGTGTTAACCACCACGTACGCATGTTTAGAAGCTTTGGTCGAAGGTTCCTCTCCCTATGTCTACAAGCCATTATCAAATTAGAGACACTTCGTACACCATTTTACTTCTTTAAACAGCAGTCATAAATGTAACCTGGGAGGAAAAGGGGGTGGTCGGGGGAAATGGGCGATGTCGTCGGGAATTGGACTAAAATGGGCAGGACTTTGTTTGATACATAAAAAATAAAAACGCTTGTTTTCATTATGCAATGCGTGAAAAGCATAAAAAATGACATATAAGAGTTTCTGTATCGAATTAAGTTAAAGACTGTTTACATATTTCATATCATTTGTATTTTATACTCAAACGATGCAAATGTTGTCACTATTATACCAGAATTACTGATCCTTATTGTTGAAAGCGTGATCAGTTTACAAGATATTTAATGTTCCTAGAAGGAATTGTTTTAATTCCTTTATTTTATAATGAATGCAGCTCGATCGGCTTTCACGATGTAGCTAATACAATTTTTGGTTTCATAGCTTGTTTTCACGAGGTTTTTTAATTCTTTCGAAGATGAGCAACATCACGTGTAAGTCACGCCACGTTTTAATTTATAACCGTAACTACATCATACGATTGGTAGACATGTTACTGAGACAAATACTACCAATAGGTAATCGATTAGCACCTGTAATGTCTATTTTAGTATATGCATAAAATGAGACTACTTTCTTTTATGCTTAGTATGCTTTTCACATACCATTTGACAGTTAATATCAAGTATTAGTTCTTCGATACCCTCACACTCCACTTGATGCACGATTTTGTGCACGTATCTGTAACCACAACTACTACACTGCACTAAGTCACCACTTGTTAACAAAAATCGACTTATGGGATTTCCATGAAAATTCATGAATTATACTTTGGAAAATAACCTCATGCACAGTAAAGCAAATTTGGAGTAGGGAGGTACACTGATTTAAGATTTGATGCATATAAATCATTTGATTTAGAAAATCATATTTTCGTTGAAAATATTACAAAAAATTAATTTCGTTTATCTTTATTCTTATTTCTTTCGTGACATGTACTGACAGGTCGTGATGAACATCTATCCGTCATTACATTATCTAAAACATCTGGATACATATATAACAAGCCTATAGCCAGGGAATTACAGTGAACTCCTCCCTTGAACCCCTAACAAAAGTAAAATACTGCTTATAGAGTGTGAAATTTGTTAAGCACTATATAAATGTCAGGAAAATTTAGTCCAGGTAACTGCCTTCCGACCCCCCCCCCTTCTCCAAAAAAAAAAACCAACAAAAACAAAAACAAAAAAACAAAAACAAAAACAAAACAAAACAAAACAAAACAAAACAAAACAAAAACAAAAACAAAAAAAAAAACAGAAAAGATTCTGACCACTGACCTGTATAAAATCATAGAAAAAAACGATGTACATAACATCTTACCAGTTCTTTTTTTTTCAATGACTTACCCGCAATGCAACACAAAAGCAATAAATATGGTGATTAAACGGATGATGCAAGACTTTCCAACACACCTTAAACCACAGATATTGCTATAGTTAGACTATATAGACTTATCAGTTCTTTAAATTCTTTGTTGGGATATATTAGGATATTACGAAACTTCCGAAACATAACTAACAAACTTAAATCGGAAATCTCCAATTTGAACTATACATGTAACATTGTCCCCATTTTCAGACTATTTCGACACCTGTTTCCAATTTGAACTGCAATATAGCGATTTGTTACGTACTGAAAAAAAAATGTATTTTCTAATACATTCGCAATATCACGATTTAAGCATGTTTTATCGATTTTTTTCATGCTAAATTAGATAGAGCAAATTTGCTATTTACGATTTTTTTTCTTAGTCATACAACGTACTAGAGGGCCGTAAACGTCGGCCCCTTTCTATAGTTACCATGATCATGTTAACCGTTCCTGTATTTGTTGACATGTGCACACTTTAATTTTTTGTCTACACCGTTCGTTAGTTTAGTAAATTAATGTAAGGTTAGGCATCAAATACAAAGTCTGTTGAAATCGTTCGCACGTAAATTTCTCTTTTCGGACTCTAAGGAACGACCTAATCTACGCGGTTTCCTTTAATATATATTTTGTGTCAAGTAGAGGATAAATAATTGAAACAGAATTTGAGATCAATGAGACGAGCCATGGTTATGAAAGATGACAATGATTAGAATTTAGCCCATGATCGTGGACAGATTTTTGTTGCAGATCTGGAGAGGAGAGGAGTGGAGGGGTACTTCATCCCCACTTTCCCCCTCCCTCCTAGACCACCGCCTCTGACCCTCCTGACCACCACTTCCCGACCTATCATTTTACCCGGTTCCCAATCATACTTCCCGCTTCCCGTATTTTTCACCTCCCGTTCCCCGTTCCCTCCCCCTTCAACCTCCGATTCCAATTTCCTTAACCCTTGTATCCCAATCCCCCTGTCCACCTCCAAGAGAGGGGTTCAAATAAAAGAGATTGGGTTCAGGCTGTAATTTGTCAGTTTTTACCCCATTATCCCAAAAAGAAGAAATAAACTAATTTTTCTGACGAAAGGATGAGGGTTTCCAGCCCCAAGAACCCCCTCCCCGGATCCGCTAACCCAAACCAAAATGTCACCTCCTTCCACCACTTTACAAACATACGGCCATATTCTACCTGACAAACACACAGATTCATTTACAATTGGTCACAATATTTGTTTAAGGAAAAGGTTGACGCGTGCACGAGTCATATAATCTGTTTTAAGTACATGGATGTTCAAACTGTAAACAAGTCGACCTTGTAAATGCACCTCACACTACAAAGTGTTATCAATTTTTATGTTTTTAATTTTCATCGAACAAAACATATATCGAAATGTATCATTTATAATAAGGAAAGGTGCCACCAAAGTTGTTTTTGTTGTTGACTTGTGAAATTGAAACTAAATAAATTACTGTGTGAAACGTGTAATATTACAATACATATGTATGGTCATTGTCAAGGTATCGTGTTATCATCAAAACATTATTTTCAAAGTTTCAAAACATGGCAATTTTAATGATGCAGCATTCAAATCACCCCTAATTAACGATAACCTGTTACCAGTGCACTTCCATATGTATTGGTGAATATAACTATCTTATCTTATCTTATACTGAAATTAAAACATTTCTTGACAAATGTGTTAACCTTGAATTGTAAAAATATTTCGCTTCCGAACAAGAAATGATATGTCATTGATACTGATTATTTCAACCTTAATCATCATTCTAGTTCTGTTAACTGAATAACATGCTTTCAGTGCAAAAATCGATAAAGAGCCAGGCACAAAGATCAGACATGGAAAACAGACATACACAACAAAGAACATAAGTAATGAAAATACAAAGTAACTAAAGCAAATGAACAACTCGGACTCCACTAAAAACTAGGAGCATGTACCAGGTGCACCGGAAGGGTAAAATTGCAATCAACAAATTTTAGCCAATTTGTAACAATCATAGATCTTTACATACTTTTACATATATATTTTTTTATGCCACCGCGACAAAATGTTACCCATGTCCGTCAGTCCGTCTGTCCGTCCGTCTGAATTACATATGATCATGGCTTGTCCGGCTATCTCCTCGTACAGTTCTAGAACTACATCTGAAATATTTTACAGGATATTACTACACATAATCACATAATGAAGGTGTGCTGAGCCAAATGATTTTGATTTTCGTAAAATTTTACGGAAATTGGTGATAGTTACACTTAATCACTTTACTCAGAAATATATGGATCATGGCTTGTCCGGGAATCTCCTTGTACAGTTTTTGAACTACATCTAAAATATTTTACAGGAAATTTCTACACATGACGAAGGTGTGTAGGGTCAAAGGATTTTGATTTTCATGAAATATTACGGAAACTGATGATAGTCAAACTTAGTCATTTTCATCAGAAATAGGGCTATATGGCTTGTCAGGCTATCTCCTCCTGTAGTTTTTGAACTAAATCTAAAATATTTTTTTGCAGGATGTTTCTACAAATAACGATGGTGTGCAAGGCCACAGGACCTTGATTTCTGTGGATTATTACGGAATTGGGTGATAGTTGGACTTTGTATTTTTTATCAGAAATATACACCAAGCAACAAAGTTAGGGATTTGTTATTGGGGGTATCAACATTTTTTATGTGTCCGTCATTCCGCCCATCAGTCCTCTTTTTCTCATCGCAAGTATTTTTTTTTCAGTGCTTAACCTAACACACAAAATATTTACTGCATCAACCAACAGTACATAAACTTTCTGAATCTGCAAACCATGTCTTCATACAAAAATAAACATGTTCTTAATTTGGCAAATCTAGCAAGCGGGGACATCATTAGTGTCTTACAGAAACATTTGATTTATTTAAAAACAATCACTATTAACAAATGACGCGGGGGCTCATGTGACAAAAAGGGCTTCTAGTTTAAATTTACATTAATTATCAATTTGCTATTGTTTTGTTAACAACGGACCAAAAACAGGGAAAATGGTCAAAATCACACTTTCAAGAACTATAACTCCAAGATGGCTCAACAGATATTTCTGAAATTTGCACTAAAATTGATATTGAATTACTGTACATGTGATCAATTTATATTAATCATCAACCTGCTTTCGTTTTCTAAATAATAGGCAAAAACTGACAAAAACATCAAAATGACACTTTCAAGAACCATAACTCCAAGATGGGTCAACAAATTTTTCTGACATTTGCCCAAAAAATAGATATTGAAATACTGAACACTTTATCAATTCGCATTTATTTATTAATCTGTTTGAGTTTTCTAAAAATAATAAGCAAAAACTGTCAAAAATGTAAAATCAGCAAACAAGGGCAATGACTCCAAAATAAGTAAGGTATCACTTACCACTTCCGGGTCAAATGGTCACTCCCCCATGCGGTACTAAAACACACTGAATCTAGACCTATGCATTTGTAAGTACATTAATTTTATGTATACTGATCAAAAGTAGTCAAAATTAAGTTGGGAATATGTACTTTAAAATCATATTTGTAAGTTACTACAAAAATGTATGAATATTATTTACAAGTGTGAGTAATTTACCTCCATGCTGTCAGTTAGCAGAAAATGTAAAAATGTGAATTTTCCGTATCATTTATTCGTGTAAATTTTATGAAGAATTTCTACAATCATCGTATCATTTGTATAATAATAATAATGAAAGCCTTATTTTCCAAGCTTCGCAATGGTATGCAACTTTAAGATGTCATTTGTCCTAAGAATTCACAGTGAAACTTTGAACATGTAAAGTAATGAAAACTTTAGAAGTGGTTAGTGAGACCATAAATCAATTATCTTGAAAATTTCAGGGAACATAGATATCTTCAAGCCAAAGAGCTTAAGATGTCTCAGACTTCCTCTATCTGTTATGGTATTTGAGATATTAACAAAAATATATGGTGATACCCTTTATGTTCTATTTTTAGTAACAGTGGCCATGATTTTTTTTGTTTGGCGAGGACCATAAAAGATACAATTTTGGGAGTAGACACGTCAAGAATGATTGTCACACATTCTTATCAAATCCTGTTCAGTGGTTTCAGAGGAAAAGATTTTTTAAGAAAAGTTAACGACGGGCGACAGACGACGACGGACGCCAAGTGATGAGAAAATCTTTTGAGCTAAAAATGAAGAATATTCGTTCAGGCTGATCGAACGCACCTCTTATGACTTGCACATTAATTGATCATATAGTAAGCAGGACAGGCGTTTTTCTATGTTCTCTTTCTAAGAAAGTTTTTTCTCTTTAATGTTTTTTTAGTTCACTGTCACACTTAATTGAACGTCTTGATCAATCGTCTATTTCGACTTTAGTGAAATGCATACGTACTATATATAATAAGAGAAGAAAAGGCGACTTTTCGAATTCTATTGGAAATAAGGGTATGGTCGCTAGAATCGTAACATTTCTGTGCCCATTCATTGAAACTATCACAAAGAAATGTCTTATACTACCGATTGACTCGGGTAGTAGTATCCATCCATATTCATGTAGTATTACGGAGTCCATTTTTTATAAGATGGTGGTATAATGCATTCCTTTGTGATATGGTATTTTCAATGGACACAGAAACTGGCAAAAATACGATTTACAATACAAAAAAGGAATCAAACTGAAATATTCGGGGTGGTCGACATCATCTGTGCCCCCAGTGCTTGTGCTGTAGACAACTGAATATGCAGCTAGAAAATCAATCTGTCACTACTAACCTTAGGAACTCAGTATAAAATGGTGGCGCTTTCCCGGCGACAGGGCTAAATCAATCGCATTTAACCGTCCCATTCCTTTTAAGGTGTCTTTTTCAGCCAATTTCTGTGAAAAGCTATCCCATCAAAGTGTCCATCGCTACTAACCATTCACCAAAATTTGAAGGATAATTGTCAAAAGTTAAGGCGATATCCAGACGGCAAGCCAAAATCAATTATTTTAACTACCCCGCCCCCTTTTCCCCAAAAAGTAGAAACATCGACCAATTTTTTATGAAAATCAATCCATCAAAAATTTTAAATCTACTAATATAGGAAATCCGTCAGAACGTGGAGTCTACAACATGCTATTACATACTGACGAACAGTTTCCAAACAGTACTCCTGGCCCCAGCGCCACAAATCTTGAAAAATGACATAAGTTGGAGAAAATTGTTTGTCACGTTATCAAGTTGAAATACTTTGATGTGAGTTAGAATATATACATTTGAGTATAGTAAACAAAATAACATTGGCGGGCAACATAAAATTTTAAAATACCCGCCAAACAACTGAATGACAATTGAAAATGTAATGAAGCCAGACAAACGATAAAAGGAATTAACTTCTCCCTTGCAGGTTTAACGTTAAATCTCCATATTCTACTTCCCTGCAAAGAAAGAGACTTAAAAGATAACCGGCTGCTCATCTAAAGTTTATTATAATACGAAGGCGTACTGTTCATCCTTACCCATGAATTATTGAATCATACACATTCTCGCAAAGAATAAATTTCTCCTTGGTAATGTCATTTGTACCAACATGAAAATAATAAAATCAAAGGCACTTGAATCCAAATTGTTCTTTTTAACAGTGCGCTCTGTATAATGGATGCTTGCACCCCTGTTACTTTTAACCGTTAGGCTTATCGATTTCATATACTTTCCCATTGAATCAGACGGATACGTCATCTAGTTGAAATACTAACTAGTACTTTGATTGGCCATGGATGTTAAGAATATTCTCAGACTTAAGTATTTTTTAACTTTTGTTACGCCAGTGCCAGTAATGCTAGGGGTTGTCTGGTAAGCAATTTTCTGATTTGGTGTTGGGGTATGGTGGAACGGAATTCCAACATCTTACGTTGTAAGAGTAGTGCGAACAATACACTCTCAACCCGTTACGTGCGGTAAAATCAAAATACCCCTGTGCCTATAGTCAGTATAGACGTATTAAGACTGTACTACAACATATACGATAGTAACAAAGAATACGAGTATTTAATCGACCGTCCCGAACATATATAGTCATCCAAGGGCCAGATAACAAAGCCCCAGAGAAATTTTTTGCAGGCCTTTATAGGTTGATAGGTATGAACATTAACGACATGAAACCACCTGTTTCCCCAAAATTCAACTGTAGCGTTGTAATGGAAACCAGGGTCTAAAAGTAGGCCACATGGTAACTTCTGTGTATCGGTCTTTGAGACATTCTGTTTCCATCCAAGTAAAACAAATTATTTCGGTTAAAAATGACATCATAAGACAGCCACGACATTCCTCTTTACTATTAGTATAGTTGCTAACTTTTTGAAAAAAGGGAATAAAATTCAAATTTTTACCCCATGGCCACCCCCTAAAAATCATCCAGTAGTGACCAAACAGTTTGATTTATTCACAGGGGCTCGCTTCCACTATTAAATTTATATACTATTTGATAGTGGGAGCAAGACTCTGTGATTGATTTGGATGGTATATGCTCAAAATAATAATAAAAAAGAATTGTGACATACTTAGGTCAAACAAAAAACATTTGAAGGGCAGAAAATGCTTTCTTCCCGTTAAAAAATCTGTGTGACCACAAAAACCTAGAAATAGGCAATTTTTAGATTTTAAAAATTTTGTGATGAAACGGTTTGGTTTTTTTTGTTATGCCGCCAAATGCGCTTACCTTTTCTAATAATGATCTTAAAGCACGAAATGGAATTACAAACATGCATCTGTATTATGATATAACATTACATATTCTATCAGTTATATTTGAAAAATTTTCAGCGATTAAATTATGTTTCCGATACAGCATGATGCTCACAAATATACACACCCAAAGTAATCCAACTTCTTTTATCAAAGTTTTTAGCTTATTTCTTTATAACTATCAACTTAAAAATTTAGAATTTACAATAAGTTCTTGATATTTTTGGTCTTAATGGAGTTCCTCATGAAATGAGCAATTTCGGATTTTTTTTTTCATTTTCAAAAATTTCCTCAGACTAGAATTTCTTCGTTGGTTCACATATTTCAAAGCAAATAGTTGAGGAAACATGTTTCATAATCACCAGGATCCAATCAAAAGCATCTGCAAATACTTGGGAAAGTCTTAAAACGTATATTAGAACGAAAACCTTATACCAAAATTCCGTAATTAGTGAACATTTTGCATCTCAGAATCAACCAGTTTCCTTCTAAAATGATAATCTTTACAATATACATCTCAACCCCTTTTTTTGGAGGCGAGTATTTCCACTTATCTTCAATGTAACATATTTAAAAAAATGACATCATCTTCTTCTACCGAAATTCACTTGAGTTAATGTTTAAATGATCAAAACTAAAAAATAATGAGATTTGTTATCAGGGTAAAACCTATACAAATGAAACGCAAGCGGGACAACGAAGAAAACTTAGAATGAAACTAGAAGAGAAGAATTTATTTTAGTTGTAAATATTTGCTGGACTATTTTATATCAGCTCAGTTGGGTTAAAATTTCCTAACAAATGATAACGTATTTTAGTTGATCTTTCACCGGAATATCCAAAATTGAAATGAAGTGGTAAAGGACCGAATTTCACTTGTCTATTTATGATCAGAAATCCATTTTAAATGTCTCATTACAACCAATACTATGTTTTTTTTTATATTAAAATATTGAAAAGTAAAGATCTGAAACTTTACATTTTTCATTATTTGGCTCCCATTTCAAACGAAACTTGCGCTTTATTTAACTTTTTAATTGTAGTTTTGTAACGCCTTAACTGTTTTTTTTTAAATAACAAAAGAAAACAAAGAATTTAGTGTCAATTCAGGATAAAATGAGTTATATATTAAAACCATCAACGCTATCACAAGTATATAGGTTGGGTTCCTTCAATAAAAGGGAGTATCATTAATTCAACCTCCAAAAATCCACTGCTATAGTTATATTTTATGTCTGCTTGCAAAAAGTCCTTTAAGGAGTTGTCTGTTCATACTGTCCCGTGGTGGTCTCCGAATATGAAGAATTTTCAATGGAAATTTTGTTTGAGTGTATATTTTTTCCTTATTGGCTACATTTTATGATAAAATCAATGAACCATAAACTCATTCAAAAGTTTGAAAACTGAATTTTTTAATGGTATCTTACTTTTTGTGTATATCTATATTTGTTTATTGGAAAACTCAATTTTTACCAAATTTCGTAATTTCGCCTACACTATTTCTTTAATCCTGAGCTAGATTGCACTTATTTTTGACAAAAAGGCAGAAATGTATTTCAAATACATCAATGATGAACCTTATACAGGTGAACTAAATTAAAATCCCTCTACTGGGATGTGGTTATGCTGGCCTATGGTCTAATTTTAAAAGGGGGTGAGCATTTAGTATTTAGGGAAGATTTCTGCGGATCAAAATACTTATTTTACCATGTTAACGGTTAGGATATTTATTTTTCACATTCGTGGAATCAACTTATTCATTTTCATGTATGTAAAGCATAAAGTTTGGATCAGAATTTGAAAGAATCAAAATATTTCCTTCTTTCCCATCTGTACTAAGACCAATTTACTAGTATTTATTTTAAAAAAAAGTCAGAGTTGAAATATTTATTTCAAACACTCTTCAAAGATGTCCTGAAAACCAAAAGTCTATATGTATTAAAGTATACATGGAGGGCCTGAAATAACTGATGACAGTCATAAATATTTAAGAACCGCCTAAAATAATATCAGTTTTGACTAATTCCGCGACCCATATGCTTTTATCTCTATTTATAAAAACTTCTGTACTAGCACTGTTCAATTTTCCCAACTAATATTACTGCATCGTGCATGTATTACCAACTAGTTTATATCGGCTCACTGGACTATTTATTTAGAGAAAATTACCGCTTCAATAATATTTTATGGGCTGACCGACCTTGATAAAAGAGTTCGTTGACACCATTACGTATAACATAACGTATCGTTATTAATGTTTATTATATAAATAGTGCATGAGGTGCAAGGAGGGGGTAAAGTAAACGCATTACAAGGTGACTTGTCAACGACTAAGATACTGATGCACACGGATGTACACGTACTTAGGGGTTACTATCGCAATGTTAATATTTATGGCGTCTGTTATCACGTATGTATATATGATGGTTTCCCTCTATTAAATCACTGCTCGGGCGTCTTTCCTTTCATTTTTGATTCACAGTCCATTTGTAAAGGGGTTTCCGTTTGAAATTGCAACGATGACACTGCATAAAGTTCATTGAATGGACCAACGTTACTATTTGGACCGACTGAAAACAGGTGTATCGAGCTGTGTTCAGAATTTTGTTATTTAAAGTGGTTGTTGAGGTATCTGAGGAACATTTGTTAAAACGTATGTCGTAAAATATATTCATGGGTATCCTGAGTTTTGAATTGTGCCATATGTAGGGACCATTATTCCCTTAGGGCACCTCTGGTGAAGTTCAGATTCATTCTAAATCCATTTAAATTCTTTTTCATTCTTTCGTTTGTGACTAACAAACAAATATCGGTGACCCAACTTAGCTTACTGAAAGAAAAGTGCATACACCCTAAGGTACTGACAAAATATTTGTGTTAATGCATCAAGACTTTGATTATATTCTGTACTGTTCAGAAATTGTCTTACTGCGCATGTTAATGTAGTAGCCATTACTTGCTGTGTATTTACCTTGTCATAGTCTGAGAAAAGATTTGGGATCAAACATGAACGATGATATCAAATCTATTTTCAAGGCAAATTAACTACAGAGTTGTAGAATAAATGCAAACTACCATTGTTACAAATATTGCAATTTCGGTATGCTGTGCGCGCGTTTCAAGATAAGTTCGGAATCCCAAAGTACTAAAAACCAAAAATATCGAAATAGGAAGCCCAAATCCAGCACCGTTTAAGTCCCATGATGCTACAATATTGTAACTACCAAGTTATTTAATTAACGCATAGAATTAAAAAAAAATTGTCATTAGTAATTCGGCATTTGTTTTTTTTATAGTCTGCATGCGATTTAAAAAAGCGTCTCCTTTCTCGGTGTTCGGACCAATAACTCTGAAACGAGGAATTGGAAAATCATTATAAAAATCGGATGGAAGCTGCAGAGGAAACGTCTTTTCTGTTAAAAATATGAAATTTCTGCCTGTACACAACGCTGACACATTAACTTATTAAAGAAAAGTCGACACATTTATTTAAATAGTAAATCTTGTTCTCAATTCATTTCTAAAGATTATCATATTTCTAAAATCAAAGTACCGGTCTATGAAGAATTAACAGCGATTGTAAAAATACATTTATAAGACATATATATACAGAACTTTTGTCATAACGACCAGTTCCTATTCACAATGGGGTAACGCCGCACCTAAAACTTGCGAAAGCACTCTTATATCTGTAAGAGATTTTCTAAATCAAATACATCTCAGTTTCCAAAACAACTTTAAAAAATTATCTTAACTTTTCACTTAAATTACGGGACATTATTCATGTTTACATCTATCAAACAACATATCCTCTATCTGAGGTATTACACTTATGAAAAAAAAATGTAATTCTATGTATAAATCTAAATTATACTCTCTAACTAAAGCATTTTTTCTAATTATTTCTCTGCCTTTACGAATCACAGTTCAAGGCTACTGTTACATGAATTTAATAATACTTTTAGATATCTTAATGATATTTTGACCGTAAATAATCCCAGTTTTGAAAACATTGTACAAGATATCCAAGAAGAGCTTATGTTGACCAAGTCTAACTATAATAGTACTTGTTCCTTGATTTAGATATTACCATAGAAAATGACAAACTTCATACTCTAAGGGCTCTTTGTAGTGTCAGATACAGACCCCACCCCGCCCGAAAAGATATCGATATAACAAACTTTTAAAAACGTTTACTTATTTTTGTTCACCTTTACAAATCTTTGATACAAAAATAATAGCACACTCAGGTTCTTCATTAAAAATGAAATTGCTCACCCAGTTTTTTTTTAAGGAAACAGTTTATAAAGCACATTCTTTAAAACAAAATCATATGGTCTATCAATAGCCCTTGAATAGATTTTTTGGTAAAGGATACGACTTTCAATATATTTTCTATTCTTTGATATCATATGTAAAACCCTCCGAAAAATTGCGTGTCCGTCCGTCTGTCCGCCCCGGTGGTTTCCAGATGATAACTTGAGAACGGATCAATGATTTTTTATCAAACTTTACACAATTGCTTAGTACCATAGCTTATTTTTTTCCAGCAAAATCCAAAATGTGGTTCTCGAGTAAGGCCATTTTGCCATTCCCCTTTTTTCATCATAACGTATCGGGGTATGTTCTATTAATGCCCTATTTTTTTCTAGTTTTGCGTTATATCGAATCTTGCCTATTTTGTACTTGGCACTGAAATTGGAGTGACCGATTATCTCTGAGTAGTTTTGATGGTATAGTTATTCTTTTGTCATACTCGCTGATCTATTCCTTCACATGAGGCTGACATCATAGCTTATCTGATCCAAAAGATAACAAATCCTAGTTACAGGGATTTTATACATCGCATCTACCTAAAAAAACTTGAAATAAAGGATGATATAAAAGTGGAATCAGCCTCATATATTGACATAAACTCTGAGATCGATGGAAAAGGAAAACTTGACCCAACTTTACGACAACACGATGACTTGTCATTCCGTATTGTCAACTTCCCTTTCAGCTGTGGCAACATCCTTTCAGCACCTGCGTATGGAAGTTTCATATCACAACTCATGCGTTTTCCCAGAGCTTGCAGTAACTACGCAGACTTTTTGTTATCGCGCTAGATTTCTTACAAAAAGGCTTCCGGAACAGGGTTATGTTGCTACAAGATAAAAGTCCTCACTACAGCTGTTTTATGCTCGTGGATCGTTACGTAGTATCCATCTGCACCATGAGAGGACGCTTACCCTACCAGTGCACCTGATCTATACTCCAAGTTTTTAGCGGAGTCTGAGTTGCTCATTTACTTTTTTTTCTTTGTACGGTTATTTTGGTTATTTTATGTTTTATGTTGTGTATCTCTGTTTTGCCTGTCTATATGTACTCCTAGATTGCATTTTTTAAAATTTCTTCTAGAATCTTGGTTCCCTTGAAACTGATCACTCTTTGATAGGTTCTCAGCTAGCTTTCAGTAACTACGATCATTATTTAAGTGGAATATCTCCTTTTGTCTATATGGTGTATGTTGAGGTACAAGTATTTCATTGACCGAATTTAATGTATAATTGGGTGAAATTCATGTTGTTTGTTCGTTGTTTTGTTTCATTTTTGGCCTTACATTAAAGAGGAATGATTAAGGACATATAAAACTAGTTAATTAAACCGCACTGCAGATTTCACGCACCTGTCCATAGTCAGGAAATAGATGTCAATCTCTGTAATACCGTGGATTTTATTACTTTTCTTGTCGGGGTCTTTTAGAGTTGACTTAAAGGTGTGTTTACACTTGAGGAAGACCTTTTTGGTGATCTATGGTAGTTTATTTTTACTATTTTGGATTTCAATTATATGTTTTTGCATTTGTTGAATTTCACCACATTCGTTCTTTTTTCCATTGTACGAGACGAAGTCATGAAATTCTTATCACCGGTATCGCGTTTGGACAAGGGGACAGTGATATATCCCATGAATAGAAGACCGACTCATCAAAATACCGGGATAAATTTGATTGTTTATTCCTCATCTGGGCAATACTGTGCCGTTATTTACGTCGTCGATCGGTCCGCTCTCTGCAACTGAAGTAATTTCAAACTATAAATAAAGCTTTGATGAAGGGACAAATCCTAATTTTGACTTTGATCGGTTAGAAATTAAATTATAAGGATTGTTTTAACCGTAAACTTCCTCA
The DNA here is from genome assembly GCA_037379345.1 of Perna viridis. Taxonomy (NCBI): domain Eukaryota; kingdom Metazoa; phylum Mollusca; class Bivalvia; order Mytilida; family Mytilidae; genus Perna; species Perna viridis. The sequence continues at coordinate 8,865,037 of CM074515.1, read as the reverse complement.
GAGTTTGTTTGTTATTTCACATAACCTGGTCAAAAATTAAAAATAATTCGTGAGTAATTTAATTTTTTTGTTTATTTCTCTTCAGGGCAAGGGTATTTTCCATAAACTAACTTGGTATCCTGGCGTCATTAACGTCGATCGGTCTGCAATCCACATTTCAAACATTTTTTTAACTTATAAGGCTTTGGTGAAGGGACAAATTTTTAATTTTGACTTAAATCGATTAGAAATTAAATTATAAGGATGTTTTGTTTTAGTTTTTGACAAGGTAATGCGAGATAACCAACTTTGGGGTACTCCATAAATCGCAAAAAAATTTAAAAATTCTTAAATAGCACAAATAGACTAAAATGAGGGATACAGTTCTACCAAATTTTCAGGAATTTGTCTCTACGTTATCATATTATGGCTCATCATGTTTTCAATCTTTCTTCGTGTGTATTTGGATGCCAAAGTTATCATCGTCAGACGATCCTTCGATTATGAGTTGTACAGACGGATCACCGCTTGTGTAGCATCACATTCTTCTACCTATCTAATTAGTGAACCCTTCTAAAGCTGTAGGAAGACCTAACCCCAAAATCCGGAATATGTTAAAAGAGGGTGGATAATGCACAGAAGACTGGGACCAGTGTTTGTCTCTCCTTCCTTCTTCACTCTATTTATTTATTCATTTTTTTCCGACGCAGTCGGTATAGTTTCGATTTCTACCCTTTGACCTTAAGGACGCTCTTCTATGGAAACGCAAGTCACCAGATCGCAATTTTGTTCCTCGATTGGCCAAATAGTGATAACTTGGTGGCGTTCGAAAAAAACTATGGAAAATTGAAATTGCATGCCATGTGTTATTTTCTTGAATGAAATGCAGAAACTTATAAGTAAAAAGGAGCAAAATTTTACTGTGTCGGTTATCTTTTTAAAAACATAGACTTGTTTCAATTAAGACATAATAAAAGTCCTGACTTTCGAGCTTCCATCTAGCTACACCACTGGAAGTAAGTCTTATCAAATGCACAGTCGACGGAATAGATAAGGACTTATTATTTTGTGAATCCAGTATGTCTCTACTCAACTCTCTGCAGCAAGAATTGGTGCATTTCACTGTAATCAAATTTGTACAAACACGAGAAACTTTGCTTAACAGTTTACCGTTTCAGAATGTTGTAATATCAGATTTATACTAAAAGATTGTTCAAAAGTTTAAAAGAATGTCAAATCTAAATTACTGGAATCTCAACTAACTGCATTTCCCACTGATCATTCAGATGTTTATTACGCACCCCGTTTTCTACTAGTATGAAAAAAAAATTAAATAAAAATTAAAAAATAAACAGAAATCATTACCGTTATGATTTATTGTTTTCTGACTGCATACGTACTTCAAGCCCAATTTTCGCGAGCATCGTAAGAGACCTCATCTAACACCAAACGAGACACGCAACATTTTACATAGGGTGTATATATATATAGGTTAATAAATACGAGATTTACCTGTCTGTGTATCCTAAATGTCTACCAAACCTCAGCAAGGTAACACCCCAGGCTATAAATGGTGTATATTCTAATGTATTCAAATAATAAATCTTAAATTTAAATTTAAATTCATTGATGTCCATATCAATGATTTTATTGTCAAAATGTTACTTTTTTAAGACTTTGCAACTGAGAATTTCAGCTCGATTACATTCAAAATGAGATTGATTTCTAAAAATAAAGCGCATCTGTTTATAGAAGAATATAATGTTAAATGGCTAGAATATTTATGAAGTCTTCGCTTATCAAATACGAAATACAAAATAAAATGGTTTAACCTTTCAGTACTGACAGTGTAGAACTGAAGGGCATGACAATATGAGTAATATTATCTCAGAAATGTATCATATCGTACGATGAAACTGGGATTCTGAATAAATTAAGGAGAGGAAATATAGTATGAATTAACCCAACATTTTGTAAAGAAATATTTGTACTATCAGAATCAAGGAACAAAGACAATATTTTTATGGATTATTTGGCAAAATGAGTTATAACTGATGAACATTTCAGGGGCAGGTAACCGTGTCAAAAAGTGATGCGAAGATTGAATAACATTTCAAATAGAAAATGCAAATTTGAGTGAAATTATATTGTCGAATCGGTGGGTTTCTGTCATGCATTTTAAAAGATTTGCCCATTTTTTCAGCTGGCAATGGAAAGAATTGTGAAAGCATGTCGCTTGTAAACGTCGCCCAACAACAATGAATGGCGTCAATCATGCTGAAATCTCTTAGTGTCCACCCTGGTAAAAATATAGAATAACTTCTTCACTCTCAAGCACTCTATTTGGAAGATCACAACAATAGAAAAACTTTTACCAGAGACAGCTCGCCAATTCGTATATGTAAATATACAGAACTTGCACAGAGTTAAAAGAAGTGATGTGTGATTTAATGTCTGTCGTTACTTGGTTGGTTTCATCAGAGAAAAGAAACTTTTGTTCGTTGGTAGAGCCCCATGTCGTCTTTTCGAGCCTGCAGTTTCATTTCGATTCTTTCACCGCAGACTTATTCAATTACGCTACAGTGGCAACAGCGTAAACCAAGGATTGATAAACAACTTTTTAGCTACTTTTCACCCCCCTCAAATAACGCGGAAACGCGTTGGATCGAAAAGAATTGTGAAAACATATCGAAACAGATCATGCATGATTTTTTCAATCTTCGCGGCATTGCACGTCGCTCTAGCAATTCACATTTCCGTCGCTGACTACGAGGTATCTACCTGAAGAAAGTCTGGATTCCTTACAAGCTACTCTTAACGAGAAATGCGGAAAACTTTTCTATCACCCTTGCTCACGCGCCTCGCTATCATGTGACTACATAGAATGCAGAGACCACTTCTGGTATAATGTGATAATGGTATGATGTGATGAACCTGTACCCTATTGTATTTAGTGTCCACTTACATGACATATAATGAACTATTTCGATGTATATTGTCACTTAAAACTTACTTAGGTGTGACGAAATAAACATTTTCAGTGTTATTTTTGTAAATTTCATTTATTGCAAACTTCTTCATAAGTAGACTGTTTACCTGACAATCAGAGTATCTTTTTTTTTTCATTTACTTATTTTCTTTATTTTCCTTTGCTATTTTATACCTCTCAGACAATTCTTTTCTATACTTAATGTTTTCTTATTCAATTGTGTTGTGATCATATCGATATGATCTTCCTAGAATACCATTATAACGGTACGTTCACATTTTTTTCGCGGCCGTATGAAAAAGCAATAGTTCTGTGCGACGACTGGATTGAAGATGGCCTTTTACATGCAAGAAAGGTGATTCGTTGTACATACAATACATAATACTACGAAACATCTGCTACGCAGTTTCGCACTTTAGTTAGATACGTTATCTGAAACCTACTTAAGACTAAAAATAGGACAGAGCAATTTGTCAGAATTGTAAAAACGCAACACAATAGATAGAAGTGCAAGATGACACAAGGAAATTATACGTTTGTCAATAATATAATTTGATGTCTTTTTTTTTCATTTTGTTTAGATGATACATGTTTAACATGATTGAAATACATTTCGAAACTGATCTTTAATTTGCACATTAGGCATATGGTTTATTTCTACAAATGTTGCGAATATTTTGGTCAAGAGATACGATAAGGTTGGAACAAGTGACAAAGTGAGTGGTGTGAGCGTAGAAAATATGTAAAAATCAATATAAAAAAACCACCTTGATATCACACATTGTTCTCAAGAAGGAAAGACATTTCGGAAGGATTCTTATACCTATTCCCGCTACATAGATATGACGAACGCTAGGATTTGTAGACCATTTCCGTCGCACCTTAAACAATCTGTCGCATACTATTAAAGATATCAGCAGAATAGAAGCAACTCATGACTATCAACACTTTGACACACGCGATGACGTAATATTCTCTTCGCGGACGAAGTATATGACCGGCACATGTTGAAAGCAGAGTGTTGTCACAATCATGACTATATTACTTATTGTTACACTTAACTGATGATTTGGACACATCAGTTGCACAAAATTTGGCATTCAGTTGAAGGTGAAAGATGTTCTGCTTAAAGAGTAATCAAGGAAACCAAGGTTATAGCGGTAATCAAAAGAATTAATCCAGGGACAAAGACCAGACATGGAAAACAGATATACACAACAAAGAACATAAAGTAACTAAAATCATACATACAAAGTAACAAAAGCAAATGAGCAACTCGGACTCCACTAAAAACTGGGAGCATGGACCAGGTGCACCGGAAGGGTAAGCGTCCTCTGCTTTTCTAAAATTACCCGCCAAGTTGCTCATAAAAAGTCAAGTCCGGGTTAGTCGAAAGAGCAAAGGAAAACTATGACACGTTGAACAAATCAGTTTTCCTAGCGCAGATGGATACACCGTAACGATCCACGAGTCATGATGACGACCATAAAACTTCTGTAGTGATGTCTTCAATCTTCTAGCAACATAACCCTGTTTCAGAAGCCTATTTGTTAGAATTCTAGCGCGATACAAAAAGTCTGCGTAGTTTCGACAAGCACTGGCATAACGTATGAGTTGTGATATGAACACTCCATACGAAGGTGCTGAAGGGATGTTGCCACCGATGAAAGAAAAGTTGACAGTTCTGAATGAAAATTCATCATGTTTGTCGTGTAGTTTGGTCAACTGTTATCTTTTACCGTCGATTTCAAGTGTAGGTGTTTATCAAAGACCTTTGACTTGGGTCCATATAACCCCCCCCCCCAAAAAAAAAAAAAAAAAAAAAAGCCGCAAGAGATATCTGACATGCGATTGCAAAAGACGCAAGAAGGGATTTTAATGAGGAATATTTATACTAAGAAATCAAAATCGGACAAAAAAAAAATAAAATAAAAAAGGCATTGTAGGCGTGTCCTGATATCTTAAATTGGATTGAAATTGCAGGAGTTTTCAAAACCGGACCCAATAATTTAATAAAATAATAGTAGATTTTTGGGGGCGTGACCCCTTTGGCCCCTTTTAAGTCGAAAACCGTAAGAAAAAGTTTAAATCTAATTGAGAAATGCAGGCAAGGGTTTTCATGAGGAAACTTATAATATTATTTTCAAAATTGGACCAACAGTAAATAAAATGCTTAATTCTATGAAACGCTTGTTTTGACCCAATATCGGCCCTTAATTCTAAAATGTTGGGACCACAATCCCCAAAAATTAATACCAGTCTTCCTTTTGTGGTTTTGAACCTAGTTATTAAAGTTCATAATGAACAACCAACAAATATTGAAGTTATTGAAGTAAATTCAAATTCAAGTTTTTCATTATTCCAATCATGGTCCCTCAGGGGGCATTTGCATTCAACGTTAATATCCATCAGATGACACAATAAAACATTAAACAGTAATACAATATAGAGACATAAAACAATACACGTATCTTTTGTATATTTGCAGTCTAGGCGAGATGAGATGGCTTACAATTGAGGCAACTAGGTGTTTTAAGTTGAGAGAACGAAATTGAAGTTTATCCAACATTAAATGTGTCCACTGACAAGGGGCAGAATTCTTGCTGTCTTGGACAGTCATAATTGTTTTTTTTTTCTTTTCTTGTTTAGTCAAATGACTTTTGTGAGAGTATTGTCGGTGCACAATTAATACCAAGGGGTGGTGTTCAAGGTTATGTATGATTCATTAGAATCATTGCATTCCTCCTCGTGTACTATGTCGACCGAGAATACTAATTCGCTCACAATATAAAACAAAACATTTTGAAATAGGAACAGTAAACATATGTAGCTAAAGGTCTGGGACATGGAGTATTGTCGATGCACAGTGGGCATCAAGGGACGGTGTTCTAGGATATGCATGATTCATTAGAAACATTGCATTCCTCCTCGTGTCCAATGTAGACCAACAAGACATGTCGTAATTAAAGTGTATAAATCTATGTTTTCACTTTGGTTGGTTGTGTTGTCTGTCTGCTTGGGACAACAATGAACAGTACTAAAGTAATCAAAACGTTGTATTTCCCCTCATGTCTCCTGTATACTTACAAGACTTGAAGTACCTTTATGAATATTTAAGGAGAACATACATGCAGTAGGCAGATCGGAAAATATCACTTGACTACCCATGGACAAACTAAAAAAAAATTGTTTTTAAATTTATAAAAGATTCAATAGATTCAATTTTTTGTTCAATATTTATATTAGCAAAGTTGGAGCTGTGTCCTATGTCGACCGAAAAGACTAATTCGACATAGGACACAGCTCCAACTTTGATCTGTTATGGCATTTAAATTTTCCTTATTTTTCTTGGAACACTTGAAAATAAAACGAATTTCATTTTCAATCTCGCCCAAACCACACTTGGTACAAAGCCTGGAGAATAGAGGAATACTCTGGTCTCTGCCTGCCTCTTTCTATTTCGAAGTGGTAAGAAGACATTCTGAATTTGCTGAATTCTCCTAAGCTCAAAATTACTGATTATGTTGATATACTTTTCATAACCAAAATTAGATTTAAATTTCAAATAGGTTCTCAGCTTACCATCATAATTCTTTGTTGCTTCATTTTTGGATGTGTGCTTTCTCAATAGTATTTTAGTTACATTTTTGCTTAGTTTTTAGTGGCCATGTATTCTCTAAGATCTGGGAAATTTTGAAGGATTGTTTTAATAGACCCATGATTTTTTCTTATTATTTAAGGTTTTAGAGTGTTCATAGACATCTTTTAATAAAGAGAAATCTTTTTATCGACAACATATTTGTCCAGTGTGGTGGTCGCGTTTTTCAACAAACGGTCGGCATTCCAGTGGGGACACCTTGTGCTTCTCTACTTGCTGACCTATTCCTTCACTCTTATGAGGCTCACTTTACAGCTGATCTGATCCGAAAGAAAGAACAATTTAAAGATTCTTTAAGAGCCTTTTTATTCAATTCATTTTGAACCAAGGAGTATGTATCTGATCCACAAAAGTGTTAACAAAGGTATTTATATTGTTGTAAACACTCTAACTCGTTGTCATGGTATAAAGATTTTTTGTAAATGTGTCTGCTGGCCTTGTTGAAAAACCAAAAGTCTTTTTTATTAGGATTCAATGTAAGACAACAATCATTACAATATTTCCTCAGAGTATTTAACTTAGTTTGAAGACCATTTTCAGATGTAGATAGTAGAATCATATCATGGACATATAATAAACAGTTAAGTTGCTTATTATTTAGCATGGCAGGGTCTAGGGAATTTTTAAGATATTTTGGTAAATCATTTATGAAAATCTTGAATAGGTTCGGTCCTAATTTGTCTCCTTGTTTCACTCCAAAGCATTTAGCAAATGAATTTGTTAAGTTCCCTTTAATCTTTACACACGACTTGCTAACTTCATACAAATGCTTGATAATGTTATATAGAATAAAGACCCTACACCAATATCTGAAATTTCAGTCCTGTATGTTTTAGAGTGTCAATTGCTTTTTGGAAATCAACAAAATAGCATACACCCTTCCCTCATTTGTTTTACAAAATTCATCTATTATACATTTCAAAATAAACAAATGATCTGTTATCCTGGCATTCCTGACCTTGCAAACCCTAAATGGCACTCATGAATGATTTTGTTGTTAGCGAGATAGTACGGACGACCGGCGACCTAAAAAATAATGGTATGACGCTGTCGTCGCCGGTCGTCCGTACTATCTCGCTAACAACAAAATCATTCATGACAGCGTCATACCATTATTTTTTAGCATTTGGATGAAATTCACCTTGAAAGGACGAGAATCGGATACAAGATGCGAGGACAAAACAAACCTGTTAAACATATATCGTCGATCACGAACGAGGACATACAAACCTGTTAACCATATATCGTCGGTCACGAACGAGGGCAAAACAAACCCATTAACTATATAATGTCGATCACGAGTTGTAAAAAGTTGTGTATATGGTATTTCACAAGAACATTTGTTGGAATTTCAACAATGGAGTTCTTTTACCAAAATTTACTTTCAATGTTATGACCCCCCGAAATTAAGCATTTTCTCGAAATTTTTAGCTAGTAATATATGTTAAAAGTTCATCTGCTTCAAAATAATAAGCATAAGATATCTCCAACTATGTATGGGTTATGAAACGAACAGATAGAAGCCAAATACAAGAAGACAAACTGAACTTCTATGGGTCTAGTCATAAAAACCAAGAAATCCGTGACAAATCATACCATTTGCATACAGTATACTGACATAAATCATAAATATTGAAACGTTTTACAACGAAGTTATAGAAGTGGATATAGATGTTCATTATCTAGAACAACTGTACAGTAACCAGCCCAGAATAATTGTTTATACTACGTAATTGTATTAGCAAATATGTTCGATTGGCAGGGTCGTTGAGGGTATGGGAAACCAGTTCAATTAGTTCACAGAAGCTGATGTTTGATGAGTAATAGAACGAGTCATGAGTATCTGAATGGCAGCTCTCTACCCGTCCGTCAAAGATTTATTTTTGAGTGTTACTTTGCAGTAACGAAACAAGGTAATAAAATCACCCCTCGACAGAGTGATTTGTAACAAAACGAATACGAGAACAAATAAAAAAAACCGTCTTTTTTGCTTTCAAAGGCAACTCTTCAGTTATAAAAGACTATGTGTAGGCCTTATCATAAGTGTCATGCATTCCATTAACTACAAGTGTCTTCCTAACTATGGTGGTTCTTATGTTATAGTCTGAAAACAAAAAGAAAAACAAACTAACAAAGTAAATGAAAAAAAAAAAAAAGAAAAAAAATCTGAACAAATTAGAATAAAAAAATAAAAGAGATTCCTTTTCAACTTTTAGAGACAATAACCCTTAACAATAAACTCGATCTAACGGAGACTTTTGTAGGCCTTAACATTTCATCTATTTAAAGTTTCCTTCTATGATAGTTTATCAAACATTAATGTAGTTGAAGAAGTCCATATATAATTACGAATATATTGATGTTCGTTGTCTAGAACAATTGTCCAATACCTGGTCCACAATTATTGTGTTCGCAAATGTTCATGATTTATTGGCTGGATTATTGATAAATTGGGAAACCAGTTCAATTAGAATTGGAACAAATCTCTCATTTCATGTTACATTTCTCATTATGGCGAAGCTGATTCCAAATTGCAAATAACCCCTTTGCTGCAGCAGATTGTGATTTCCGAGACAAAAGGTATATTTTTATAATAGTAAAAACTGGAAAATATATGGTTTTCTCACTTACTTAGTGAAGAACTTTAGAACACTGCATTATAGAGTAAAAAGTACTAAGTTCAACAAATCCCTTTAAGTTACCTGTTAACCACGTTTTTTTAGCCATAATTATCATAGGCATATTTTTGTTATACATCAACCATGTAATATATCCATCTTACATGGAAGACAGGATGGGAGATTTTCAACAAAAACATGTATTTTTTTTTTCAAGATATATATTCCCCTAGGCGCTTTTTAAAATCCCCAGGCGCTTCCGGACGTTTTTGGTAGGACACTTACAAAATTCAAAATCGAAATGAAGTGTATTCAGGTTGTATAAGCATACGTACTGTGCTATAATCAATTGAATGCACCGTGCTACTAATTATCAACATTTACATCGACAGGGAAATCAAGTCTGTTTATTTATCGAAATTTTTTACACTTTAAAAAAAAAATCATATCGAATATGTAATTTTCGTTAACTCAAACGATACAAATAAGTATTTAGTTTCAATCATTCAGCTACGAAATTTTGTGTCATGAAAATGCAGGGAAAATGCGTACATTTTTCTTTTTAATTTTTCGATTACAATTATATTTTCTTTTTAAATTTTTGCACTACAACGTGTAGGCGGTCGTTATAAGAAATGGTTCCAATTATTAATAGAAAACAAATATTGCAAAAATTTTTAATAACTCCAGATAATTCATGTACACTACGCACCAGGCTACTAAATTCAGTACCCTACGCACACGGCTACACGGCTATTTTTTTACTGTTTTCACGAATCGTACATCTCAGCTTCTGAATAAATTTTGTAAGCTTATTTTTGGGTATGTTTTTATGTTTTATATTTACATTTAACTTCTGAATGATCGTGTTCTATAAAGATCTAACTTCAGTCCGAAGAAGTCATTCTGCAGTTTCAAGTCATTTTGATTATGTAATTCTAGTGTTGTTAAGAAAGCATCCTGCCTTACATAGTTCATCAACGGCTAAAAGTTAACTAAATAATTAATATTTCAAGACAAATTCTAACCTCCCTCTTACATGCCCGTGTCAAGAGTTAGTAGAAAACGGAACGAATGTCTGCCGCTGTGTGGATCTTGAAACCGTATACGGATCAAAATTACGTGGTAAAAAACTTGACTTCCGGCAGCTCTACTTTCACTTTGCTCATTAGCAACGTAATAAATAGTGATAATCCTTGATGTCATTTTTGAATGGCCAAATCTTCGGTAAAATCCGAAGACGAAGGTCTATTTAATGCTATTGGAATTACAGAAAATGTTGAAGATATTAGAAAAACAAAATCGGTAAATTAGTTTTTACGTGTCAGCTTACCGACCTGCTAGTTTCATTTCACGACAAACTATGAATTAAGTTCCTCTATAACAAAAGTTTAAAGAAGAAATATTACAGAATAAATGTTCCTCTGGAAATGTGATTGAAATATTTATTTCTTATGGAAGAAACCTAATATAACAGATTAATTATTCGTAAGGAATTTTCATTATAAAATAATCTATATGAAATATATTCCATTATTTTACAGCGTAATTATGAGAGATACTCACTGAAGTTTACTGATCAATATCCACAGAAAGGCAAAGGTTTACCACCAGAATTCGTTAAATACTTTTTACCAGGTAAGAGGAAATCGGACAGATGTCTACGCTATTTATTTTCAATCTGAAATGTCAAACACTACTTTTGTTTCATTTTAAGTACTTTTCAGATGATGGGCTTTTTCAAAAGAAAAAGAAGAAACGTAGTGGTTGGATGGCACGTAACAAAGAGACTGGTCAAAGTTTTATACAGTGGTTAAGACGAGGCCCCCCAATGCCATTTAGCAGAGTGAACAATGTATATATTTTGCCATTGTATTTCTTTGAGGATCCAGTACCAAAAGAACTATTAGAATCATTACGCGAGTTTGTGGAGATTTTCTTCCAGCTTCCAGTAAAGGTTATGAAGAAGAAAAAACTGAAAGGGAAATTATCGTATAAGAAGAATGAAACTTGTGGGACATACCAAATGGATTCGGATGAAATATTAGAAACAATGAAGTCAATGATTCCAACTGGTGCTTTTTGTGTAGCTGGAATTACAATGTGCGACCTTTACCGTGAGGATTCTAGGAACTATCTATTTGGTTATGCTCGACTCGCAGGACAGTGTGCTGTTATTTCAGTTGCAAGATTTTTAAGTAACTTTGGAGAAAGCTCGACCACCACCTACTTTTCCGAAAGGTAATAAAGTTTTGCAAGATTGGAGTAGGCCAATACAATATATTCTAAGAAAATGTTGATCACAAAACCACTATACTCTGACCAAGTTCATGCAGGTGGCTTTATTTTTTTCACAGAATCGTCTGATATAAACAGTTGAAAAGGGTGGCATATCTTTCTGTAGCTCGCATAAAAAACACGTATTTTTCAAAGAAAGTCGAAATTTCGGCATCGACAATTCTTGTATTTCTTTTGAATTAAAAGTCAATTTGTGGAATCACCAACGATTGTTATCTTTACTACTTTTACTATGTCAATATATCTTGAAATAAAACTTTTTTCTTTTTAGAGAGAACGACACAAAGATACTGGGGAGAGCGAGTAAAACAATGTGTCATGAAATAGGACACATGTTTGGAATGCTTCATTGTTGTTTTTATGAATGTTTAATGAATGGATCAGACGACCTGGAAGAATCTGACGAACATCCAATATTTCTTTGTCCAGTCTGTCTACGAAAGTTACAAATGGCTTGTAAGTTTGACATTGAGAGAAGATACCAACAGATGATCATGTTTATGGCATCCAAAGGAATGACAGTAGAAGAAAGTTGGTTACAACAGAGATTGCTGAACTTGCAAAAAACATAGATTTTCATAAGTTTTTCCTTTCGAACAAGTATTTTAGATTTCAGTGTATTTGAAACAGGATAGAACGAGAACTTTCCAGTGAAGAAACGGGTAACAATATTTCTGAATTTCTAAGTCCATTTCCGACATCAATGGCGATTTGATAGACAGTGTATGAGACCGGCTGACTCAAACGTTTTTACGTTTAAGATTTTTTTTATTCTGTTAAATTTAATTTTGCGAACTCGGAGACAAAGATGTATAATGAAGCAGACCTGTTCAGCTGTCAAGTTGTATTGATAATTAAGACGAATGTGATGATTTTTTTTCAAAACGATAATAAGTTCGACTTTTCTCCATGAAATGTGAAAAAATCAATGATAACATGCACATTTGGCCCAAATTGATTTGAATCGAAATCTGAACAGGGTTGCACAATAGGAATATGTAATAAAAATTTTTGAATGTTTCATTAGTGTGTTGGAATTACGGATAAAAGATGGATACCTCCATGTCAGTTAATGATAAAGACCATGGTTAATGTAAGACATAAAAATCAATCAGATCCAAATCTTAAACATAAATCTGTGGATCTATTCAGTGGTGTAAGAAGAGTAATGTATAAGCGATTAGTACCCCGTATTGCCATATACATAAATGAGAAAAGCCATGTTCTTTCAATGTGAAACCTCAAAAGTGATTTCATAGAAGGTGCCCAATGGAAATATGTAATAAAGATTCTGTGAAAGTTTCCTCAAATTCCATTCATTGGTGTAGGAGGAGTACGAGATGGATATTCCTCTGCTACCACTATATACCCAACACTTTGCAAATGGGCTATAATTACTAGTAACTTGGGGTATATACACATATATTGTTGCATTTGACATTGTTTATCTTGTTATATGATGCGGTATTTCTAGCTGAAAAGAAAACGATGAACTGTTTTAACTGCAAACAATCGGAGTTAAAAGTTCATATTTAAAACACGAAGGTATATGCTCAAAACAAATTTTATAACAGTAAAAGAATAGTTGATTTTTTTCGTATACAAGATAAAGCTGTCAAAACTATAACAGTACATTTTGCAGGAAAATTGATCCACAAGGTCAAGTGCAATAAAGTCCCATAACTCATACGAAATGTGTTGAATCGAATTGGCAGTGTAGTTAGTATAATTTGTAGAATCGTATTGGTGGTGTAGTGTGTATTTCTAACTTCGTAACAACACATTCTACCGAATATGGAAGGATATTCAAAGTGGTCTTAGGGGAAACACGCCCACAAGGTCTATTATTGAAAAGTCTTGAAAGGGTAATCAAGGGAACGAAGGTTATAGCGGTAATCAAAAGAATGCAATCCAGGGACAAAGACCAGACATGGAAAACAGGCATACACAGCAAAGAACATAAAGTAACTAAAATCATACATACAAAGTAACAAAAGCAAATGAGCAACTCGGACTCCACTAAAAAACTGGGAGCATGGACCAGGTGCACTGTTAGGGTAAGCGTCCTCTATCTTTCTAAAAACACCCGCCGAGTTGCTCATAAAAGTCAAGTCCGGGGTAGACAAACGAGGAAAGGACAACTATGAACCGTTGAATAAGTCAGTTTTCATGGTGCAGATTCATGAAGAAAATTTTGTCCCATAAATTTTACAAAACTTATTTAACTAAAATGGCAGTACAATATCCACATCTACGATGCATCCAACAAAATCTTGAATGTACCAAGTGGTTTCAGTTGACATGCATCCACAATAAAAAGCTTCGCCGAGCGGTCATGATATGACCGCACCCAGTTGACCTCTGTTCACTTGGGGCAAGTGTGGCCCTTATACAAGTTATACCCTAAGGAATATTCTTACCAAGATTGGTTCTAATTGGTCTAGTAGTTTCAGATAGGAAGATTTTAGAAAGAAATAACATAACTAGAGGCTCTAGATAGCCTGAATCGCTCATCTGGTCAAAATAGTCTTTATAGCTTTCTAAAGCTGACTATAGACATTACCGTACTATTATTACTAGAATCATTTAATAAATACAGAGCATCTTAGTTATCCAACCTATTTTCATATTATAGAATAAATCTCTAATTGTCATTTTTCTTTTCGAGGGCAATAACTCCAACATTGAGCAGCAGATCTTTATGAAAATTTCAGCATACGTCGGTCTCACCATACTAATCAATTTCCACCCTAGAAAAATAGGCTAAACCCTTTGGTTTTCAAGTTATTTCAACAAATCGTCATTTTTTATCAGTGGTGCCATGTTTTCGACATAAAAAATGTTCAGGATATCTTAACAAACATTCATGCGATGAATGTTTGGTTACAACCCATCCTACAAGTTGTCTAAGAGGAGATTTAAAAAATAAATCATTTCAGGATGTAGGTAATCCTATCATGCAGAACAATTGTACCCCTACCAGATTTTACTTGTTATCTAAACAAAACTGTTTTTGAGTTATTTGCATAATTCTTTAATTTGACCCCTATGGTCTATTTTTAGTAACGGTGGCCATATCTTTCGAAAGATCAAAAATCCCCACACACAGATTGTTAAACATGTTCTATTATCACATTCATGCAAAGTTTTGTTTCAATCCATCCAGTAGTTTTAGAGGAGAATTTCCACAGTTGGAATGTAAAATTCAGATAAAAATCCATTTCAGGACCCATAACTCATTCATTCGTCAACGGATCTTTGTGAACATTTCAGCATAGGTCCATCCCATCATGCTGAACAATTTTACCAAATTTTAGCTAAACCAAACTGTTTTTTTAGTTATTTGCATAATTCTATAATTTGGCCCCTATGGTCTATTTTTAGTGACGGCGGCCATATTTTTGCTGGATCAAATATTCACTAATGATTGTTAAAATACCCTAAGGGCATCGTGCAAAGTTTGGTCACAATCTATTGAGTAGTTTCAGAGAGAAGATGTTTGAAAAAGTTTACGAACGACGACGACGGACACATAGTGATAGCAATAGCTCACATGGCCTGACGGCCAGGTGAGTTAAAATAGGGTAAAAATCAAAAAGGGGCAATAACTCCAATATTGCTAAACAAATTCACAAGAAAATTTGACCACAAAAAGATCTGATAATGCTAAACACTTACACCAATTCAAAATTTGTCTAATCCTAACGATTTTGGAGATATATGCGAAAAACATCCGTTTGGCCCTTATGTTCTATTTTAAGAAACGGCGGCCATGTTTGACGATAGATCAAAATTCCTCAATCTATATTATGCAGAATACCCTTAGAAATATTCATACCAATTCTGGTTCAAATTGGTCGAGTAATTTCTGATGAACACATTTTTATTAATAACGTTAAAAATAGCAAAAATAAATAAATAAAAAAAAAGGCAATTACTGCAACATGGCTCTACAATTTCACACAAAAATTTGACCACAAATAGATCTCATTTTGCTGAACTCTTTTACCCTGTCAGAACTTTGCTACACATAATAGTTTTGGAGATTTATGCAAAAAAAACTTCTGTTTGAACCCTATGTTCTACTTTAGTAACGCGGCCATGTTTTTACTTAAAAATCCCCACATTCGTTCGGGTTCCAATTGGTCAATATTTTCAGAGGAGAAAAGTTTTGAAAAACGACGTACGACCGCGACGGACGCCAAATAATGCCTTTGTCTCGCATGACATTTGGCCAGGTGAGGTAAAAATGTGAAAAAAATAGTCCTATTAGAATTGAACTAAATCACATATACTCTATTTTATCATTGTTTTACCACGGACTGCCAATCTATATCGTAATTTAACACCTCGTTTTCGGTCGGGGTAAAACAATAGCACATAAATAGCCAACTCGTGGTAAAACAATGATGAAACTGATAAATGTAGCTAGTTGAGATGGACATTTATCTTAGGACATGTTTATTTCAATGACGAATGATTTGAAAGACAATTTCGACCTCGAGATCGATAAATTGAGTTTCGAATTGAAAATTAATAAACTGGGAAGGCCAACTAGTGGTTAGTAGTGTAATACCACTATTTCGGGAACCAGTCGCCTGGCACATATAAGAAAGTAGATCGGAATGACACGAAGTAGTCCGAATATTGCATCCTATCATTCTCATAGTTAAGTAGAGGTATACAAACTTAGTATCATCGGAAAGCTGAATAAAACAGCAGTAGTTAAAAAACTTTAGTGTCTTCTCTTAGTGTAGAGTAAAATAATTCTATACAAAAATATAGGCCCTTGATATGGTTAAGTGGTGATTTCTGTACCTGGCTACTTTCCATTTTACGGTTCTTTCTTAGATTGCTCGTAAGGTATGTTGATATTTTTATGAGAGTTAAGGTAAAGAATGTCCATCATAATGAACCCCTTCAACATCACCTGTACTAATGTAAAACATGCTACATATGAGACTTATAAATAGCTGGATTTAACATAGAAAGTAATGTGGACAAGAAATACTAGTGGTGCTATTACACCTTGTAGTTTAATTACGCAGTATGTCTGAGAATTTTGTGTTCATTCATCAAGGTGTCCCATGTAAACGGACATCGAACCTGAATATTACGCAAACTGGCGCACTGCTATAATGCATCATGCATTTCGGTGTGTTCTTTTTAATGTCCTTCGTAGTCAGAAAGGTTAATTTATAAATAATTCAGAGGTCAATATAATATTATCAATTTACAACAATAAGCTTGTGCTAAAATACGCTTGAATTCGATCCCCGAACATTTCTTTTAAGCCCTATTTTGCACTTTGACGATTATTTGTGACCAAAGAATTCAAACGATCGATATAAATTGATTCAGTACACGAATACTTTGATTTTCACTCATACATTCGCATGTGAATTTTTTTTGTATTCAACCTCTATATTAAATCCAAGTTACGATAACTTAACCCTGTTTCCGATTCTCTCCCAACAGGGTTACGATTCCAACCCATTACTCTCAACGACGCAAACCCAGGCGTGATTCACTCCTGGTATGGAAAACATATGCGTATATTGACTGGACAGGACTTCTATATCATGTTAATCTAACAACATATATTTCATATTTTCATCTTAAATGCAGAAGAAATATATAATTTTCTAATCTTCTGCTTAAAAATAAATTTATTTTCATGAAGTTTAAGTTCAGAATTAGTGAGTTTGAGCATGAACAGTATAGTTTAAAACAGAAAAAATATTAAATACGTTTGATCAATTGTATTTAAATAATATTTTTTATAAATTCATCTGTTGCAAGGGTACAGGAAACAGAGTTACGTCACCATAACTTATTTAACGTATGCCTGGAAACATACGTTCATCGTAATCAAAGGCTTTTAAATAATATACTTTCGTGCAATTGTTCAGCTATAGTTACAGAGATATCAAGTCAGTGGCTAAGTTTAGTAAAACACAAATTTACGTGAGAGGTCAAAGGACATCTTAACGGGCGATCAGTCGATATCCCTCCCGGCGAAAAGAGAAATACCAAAAAAAAAAAAAAGAGGAATCAAGGGAACCCAGGTTATAGCGGTAATCAAAGAGTAATCAAGGGTACCAAGGTTATAGCGGTAATCAAATGAATGTAATCCAGGGACAAAGACCAGACTTGAAAAACAGATATTCACAACAAAAAAACATAGAGTAACTAAAATCATACATACAAAGTAACAAAAGCAAATGAGCAACTCGGACTCCACTAACAACTGGAAGCATGGACCAGGTGCACCGGTAGGGAAAGCGTCCTCTGCTTTTCTAGAATCACCCGCCGAATTGCTCATAAAAAGTCAAATCCGGGGTAGACGAAAGAGGAAAGGAAATCAATGACACGTTGAACAAGTCAGTGTTCATGGCGTAGATGGATACACTATAACGATCCACGAGTTCATAATGACGACCATAAAACTTCTGTAGTGATGACTTCAGTTTTGTAGCAACATAACCCTGCTCCAGAAGCATATTCGTTAGAATTTTAGCGCGATAAACAAATCCGCGTTGTCTCGGCAAGATCTGGCATAACGTATGAGTTGTGATATGAACACTCCATACGTAGGTGCTGAAGGGATGTTGCCACAGATGAAAGGAAAGTTGACAATTTTGAATGAAAAGTCATCACGTTTGTGGTAAAGTTTGATCAATAGTTTTCCTTTACCATCGATTTCTAAGTGTAGGTCAAGATATGAGGCTGACTTCACAGTATCTGTACTATCCTTTATCTCAAGTTCTTTGGGGGTAGACGCGATGTATCAAATCCCCAAAATTAGGATTGTTTAAAGATAATACGTCATCTATGTAGCGGAAACTGAGATTAAAGGATCTAGCTAAACGATATTCTTTCTTTCGGATCAGATGAGCTATAAAGCAAGTAAAGGAGCACAATTTGTTCCCATTGGAATGCCGACCGTTTGTTGAAAAACGCGGCCATCACACTGGACAAATATGTTGTCGATTAAAAATTCCAGCATTTTGTAAACATCTTCTGTATATATTTGGGAGATCATTTGGAATTATTTCTTACAAAGTATGAGGAATCTCTGCCACGAACTATATATTTGTAATTAGGTGTACCATCTTTTTGGGAAATGTAATGAATGTAATCCAGGGGCAAAGACCAGACATGGAAACAGAAATTATTTTTGACATTTCCTTGATGAACAAGAATGTCAAAAGTTAAATTGAAACTCTTTGTCTACTTTTTAATAAATTATGAAATTTAATGTACAACAATCGGAACTACTCGGTCATTTCTGCTACACTATAAAATTAGTTTCTTTTGTGTTACTAGAAAGTCTGAGTCCGATTGGACAGAACAAATGTATAAATAACCTGGAAGCCCGGGCAATATTTTCGTTCCACAAGTTTCACTCAAATATAACCCCGGGTCATCAGTGACGTCTTCTGTCTTTTGATTGGCTGATATTGACCAGGGAACCAGATTAATGTATAAATTGACAACACTTCCGGTCTCTACTTTCGGTTTGTTGACATCAAACAATGGTATTGTGAAATTCAGTGTCTTTCAGTTTCTGGTGAATGATGGCGAGAAAGGTTACAAGGAAGTCTATTGACCGTTTTGATGCAATCGGAATAGGAATACAAGAAGGCGATGGGGATAAAGTTTCACCAGTATGTATTACACAAGACGAAGTTACACACAAATAGGTCAAGACTCAAGCCTCAGACATACCCATGTCGTCTATCCATGGCACTATAAAACATACTATCGTAATCAATACATGTGATATGAATAACTTTATAAATTGTACCTTAGACATTTTTACATATTGTAAGTAATTTAGACAGAACTAATTCTCTGTTATGTTGAATATGTGTCAATATTCGGGGAGCGGAGAACCATAATCCCCGCTTTCCATATTTTTTACTCCTCATTCCTTGCCCCTTCAACTACTGATTCCCCTCTCCTTAACTCCTCCCATATTTTCTGTTTCAGTAAAATGATGCAATTATATATCTCATAGCCTTTTATTCTTAGACAATGCTGATAAAGTCAAATCCCTATACTGAACACAAACATTTCCCGTTTAAAAATTTCCCATTGGAAATAAGCTATTTTAAGCTTTATGGGTTATCCCAGGCTATCAAGTCCTGAGTTTAAAATATACTACAGGGATTTATACGATTCTGTATCTATTGTTATGGATATTCGTATTGTAAGCTATTTTAATGTACTGATATTGCCTAAATAAAATCTAATCCAATCTAAAAATCTTAAATGACACCTCATTTGAGTATTTACACTGAATTTACAGAGTGCAACAAGAGAGTATGTACTGAAGTACTCAGAAAAATATCCACAGAAAGGAAAAGAGCTACCTCCCGACTTTGTAAAGTACTTAATTCCAGGTAAGTGTTGTGAACAATTCAATATACAACGTAAGCCTAGAGAAATAATTTACTTTTGCCAATTTTGTAAATTAATATCTTTTATGGGAAGAGACCATTTATTTTATTAGTGAGGGAGGAAATTAGGTTTGAGGGGGGGGGAATAATATTCTAAAGTTTGGGGAAATAGTTAAATAATATCAAACTTCACATACATTTACAATTTATGTCCTGTTTCACCTTTTTCCCATTTTTTTAACCTTTCCAAAAGTTAATTTGCAACTGTATTCAAAAGTATTTCAACAGAGAATTAAATGCTTCCGGACACATTACAGCAAGAACTTCATTAATTACGAACAACCAAAAAGGAGTTCTTCAAAACTTCAGATTAATTTTAAAGACTAGATCTTAATTTTATTAGCAGAAATACATTTACATATTGTTAAAGATGTATTGTATGACTTAGAAGGAATTACATTTAGACTATATTTTTATGTAGTGTTCAGTAACAGTAAGGAAGTTCCAGGCATGAACCGGCGACATAGGGTATTTTCCAAAACCCAAAAATGGTTGGTACCGAAAGTGAAGTTTCATAGAAAGCCTATCCATTGAAGGCAGAAAATAAAAAAAAAATCCAGAGCATTAAATATTGAACTTATTAATTTGATGCATTTTTATTTTCTTTCACCCAAGAATACATTAAGAATATCAAGTGACACTTTGAATTTGAGTTGTAAACTTATAAATTTTATTTTCATCAGATCCTAAGTTTTTCCAAAAAAAGAAAAAAGCAAAGCGTGGTGAATGGTTGGCATGTCAAAAAGAAAGTGGTCAAACATTTGTGCAATGGCTTAGAAGAGGTCCTCCAATGCCTTTCAGTAGAGTAAGAACAATCTATCTCCTGCCTCTGTCATTTTTTGAAGATCCAATACCACACGAAATAATTGAACCCTTGCAAACCTATGCAGAAATATTTTTCCAAATTCCTGTGAAAGTGATGAAAGCAAAAAACCTTAAGGATAAGGTGCCTAACAGGATAAATGATGACGTGTACCAGGTTGATGCTGGGAAGATCTTGGAAGCAATGAAACCCTTGATACCATCTGATGCTTTCTGTGTGGCAGGGATAACCATGTGTGATTTGTATCCAAGAGAATCATGGAACTTTGTTTTTGGATTGGCTAATCTGGCTGGGAAAAGTGGAGTTTACTCATTGGCAAGATATCTAAGTAATTTTGGAGAAAACCAGACAACTGTTTATAATCCAGACAGGTAATACAAATTTAATGTGTCTTTTGATTGAGAAAGGTTCTGGTTCCAGTATTTCCATATGGCTAACAGTTTTTTTTCTGTCATATAGTGGAGTCACCTAGCCATTGGCAGTGGCATTCATTAATGTTCATTTATGATAAAATGAATAAACTTAACAAAATTAAAAAAAAATTGTACACATTACTCCTAGGGACATTGTAGAGGGCCATATATAGTTTGTGGCCACCCCCTTTGAAAATAATGGGTTAAAGCTGGTGTTTTTATTAGAATTGATTAAAAAATCCTGAAATCCTGATACTTTCCTTAATAAAAGAAAGTAATGAAAAAGAATGTGGAAAAAGAGAGGTAACCTATGTTATTGGAGATATTTTGTATTTTATAGTGAGAAAGGAGGAAAGTCTACCATAGTAATGAGAGCCTGCAAAACTATGTGCCATGAGATAGGACACATGTTTGGCATGATGCACTGTATTTACTATGAATGTTTAATGAATGGTTCAAATCACATGGAAGAATCAGATAGTCGACCTATATTCCTCTGTCCAGTTTGTCTGAGAAAGTTACAATTGGCATGCAAGTTTGACATCCAACATAGATACCTACAGATGATACCATTTTTGTCATCTCAAGGAAGAGCAGATGAAACCATTTTGCTGCAGGAAAGGTTAAAGACTTGGGAATAAGCCAAATAGCTGTCATTAACTTTACAACCATAGTATGACCTTCATATAAAGATTGTGGTACTCATGAATTCAGTCCACAGGCACTGTCAGGCAGTGTGACAGTTCCTGCACTGCAGTCTCCACTGTGATTAAGTCCTAAAGAAAACTAATACGACTACTTGTAAACAACAAATTGCATTCATTTTTATGAGGCATAGAGAGTAAATATATTACCATTAATCTTACTACAATACGTGTAATTGGAATTATATTTTCAACAAAGAAGGATGAAATCCATACTCAAAGGATTTAAAGACTGTCACTGTCTTAAGCAGTGTCCTTCCATGACCTGAAGGCTCACTTCTTATGTTGAAGATGTTGAAATGAGTTGTCAATGCTTAATATCATCAATTAAAACAAGTCTAATTAAATTACTGACATTTTTATCTGTGACCTTTTGAGCTGAGGAAATATTTTTCTCTTGTGCTTTAGTTATTCTGTCTTTTTACAACTGTTTGTAAAAAAATTGTTACATCACAAATTAGTTTTCATTACTTAGGATATTTGAGTGAGTGAAGTTATTTGTAACACCAATGAATCATAAAATATCCTATTATTAAGTATTTCAGAGATAATTTCAAGACTGATTACAATTATTGACTTGAAATTCATTCATCCATATTAAATTTACGCTTTTAGTGAATAAAAAGAATTAACAAAAATACATATAATTTCTAAATATTTATTCCCGATCAATGCTGAAACAACATTTTACCGGGTATATTCATTTGACACACAAATTACATGCATACTGGTAATTTGACAAACATTAAAACAAATTAAAATGATATGTTTCCAGTTCTTCATACACATCTTACATGTGAATTAATTTGTCCAAGTAGGATCAAAGACAATTGGATAAAGCTGTCCATCCATTTTTTGACCCTGGAAAAAAAAAATTCTTTACATAGAAAATTTAAGTAAAATTTGTGTATTTTGAAATAAACAATAAAATCTACATTAATGACCTACGAATTTCATTATTTAACTTCTGTATCTTATTCACTTAAGGAATGGTGTTCCATAAACTAGCTTTGTACTGTAACATTATCAACATTGATTGTTTCACAGCAATTCAAATAATTCCAAACTAAATACACCTTAATGTTGACTTTTATCAATTAGAAATTAAATTACAAGGATTGTTTTTAATTTTTGACAAAGTTATGCTCGCATAACCAACTTAGAGCAGTTTAGGCTTGTTCATAAACTGCTTCACGGTTCATGGAGCATAAACTACCCTAAGTTGGTTATTTTGCATAACCTGATCAAAAGTTAAAAATAATCTATATTTAACAAAGCATTACATATTCCTCTAAGTGAGGGTAATTATATATTGCATATACATTTACTAACTTTAGGGATTAAACTTCCTTTCAATAACTCCTCATTAGATTCTGAATGAACACCATCTGCAAAGTAATTCAACACTGCAGCCCTCCGTGGCCTATCACTCCTGTCAATAAGAGTAGTCAGGGATTGAATTTCAGAATTTTTTCCACTAGCTAAATTTAGCAAGTACTGAAAATTTACACTCGCTAAATTTAAGTTTTTTCGGTTATTTCTGGACTGACATATAGAATTCCACTGGCAGATTTTAGCAAGTGCAAATAATTTTTACTAGTAAAATTGAATTTCAACTTGCATTTAGCAAGTATTTCCCCATAAATTTGATCACTGGTAGTCAAATTGTGTTGATGATTTGTGTTTTAATTGTAAAATGTCTATTGATCTATTGAATTATGAAGTTAAGATGGGCATATAAACAGAATATCATTTCGCCATGCACTGAACTGCATTCAAAGTGAAAAGTTACAGTGGTACAAAGTGAATTCAGTTTGAAGTTATTCTTATATATGCTTGAAATTTTCCTATTTTATTTCATAATAAAACAAGTAATTAATTTATATGCTTGTCCTTAATCAGATTAAGTTGAAAAGTAGTTAAACGGTAAATATTCTTTATCATTTAAATCAATATTTCTGGACCATAATACCTCCATCAAGCATTTTCTCAACATATATCTTGGTGCAAATTAGCTTTCTTTCACATTATTTCTTGTCTTACTAGGAAAAATATGAGCTGGTTTAAGTTGCTCATACAGGCAGACAGACAGAGTGACACTTATTTATTTGGTCCCATTGTGTTGTTTCCATGAAATTTTCCTTGATTCCATGATTTTGTGTACATGTATGTATTAAAAAGAAACGGGAGTTCATCGTAATAATGTACCTATTATTGTTTGTGCTTGTTTTTTTCAATGGGAAAAAAGATGATTTTAAGGATGTGACCCCACTTTGCACCACAACAGATTGCAAATGCTGTATAAATCTATTAAACATTCTTAAAATATAATTTTATAAGAAACAAATAAAAAATAAAGATTGTCAAAATTAGATGATAAATAAACCTTCTATATGAATTTAAAATAAACACCTATTTTACCAAACTTTTTTCAAAACTTTTTGGTCACTCTTTTTACGGAATGATAAGGGCAAATGACCCCATATTAAAATGTAAGCTTTCTCTAGCAGTAAGTAACAAGGTAACAACATTTTATTACATTTGATCTAATAAAACTTAAGTTAACTCAATGAAATGAAAAAAAAATAACAATAATGATGCTGCTGTCACTGCATACGATGCCACAACATCATCACATAACACAACTGAAATTTTTTGTATTGTTTAAAAAGTTGGCATTCATCTTAAGGAAAAATTAAAACAACTAACTGGTAAACAAAAACAATAAATAAATGTACCTTAACAAATGTACCAACCTGTTGGAATAAGATCCATGGACTGTCAATGCATGATGAAAGCTTGCTTCTCCTTTCTTTAGATTAGCACACACTGGTTTAAATTGGACCAGTTCTTCTTCTGTCAATATGGTCTGAAATAGTGGCAATAGTCAACCAAATGGTTACAATCTGCTACAATATTTTCAAACATCAAATTAATTCAAATTAAATGCTTGCTCATTAAATCCCTTTTCAATTGAATTTCGCTTTCAAGAAAGAAATGTTCTGTCGCTCACACAGTCCATGACACTCATGCATTCTTTACAGACCCTTTCATGTTAATTTTCATACAGGCTTTAAAGTTGATATTTCTGTGAGATAGGTGCAACACTTTGCAGTAAAAATTTGGTTGGAAGCTATTCCTACAGGAGATATTTACCTGGCTGAAGTACCATACTGAGTCAGGAAAATTAGTATGAAAGGGTTTATTTACGAAACGCTGGTATCAAAACAAGACTAATACCTGTCTGGACCTGCATCACCATCATACATTTGTCAGAACATATGTATCTTCAACAAGCATATAAACATTTGCAAGTTAAAAAACTAGTGTTTCTTTAAGTAATGTACTAATGATAGCTTGTGGCTATGTTCAACATGCTAAAATGATGGAAAAATTTATAAAGCCTCCATAATAGGAGGTCCACATCTTCAATGTGTATAAAAACACAGTGAAAAGTTTTTAATAATATTGGTTTAATAATTTTTGTGTTACAGATTACACAAAGTAGGTACAGTTCACAATATCATGGGACAAAAAATGTTAAGCATGCCAAAATTGTGGGGGGAAAATCTAATTTCTCGATAATAGGAGGTACACACCTTCAATATGTATATAATCACTGTGCAAAGTTTGAATAATATTGGTTTTTTGAGTTACAAATTACACAAATTAGGTACCCCAAAGCGTTATTAACGAACAGAGAGAGTCGAGCTGCCATTAGACCTGCTTTCACCTTTGGTGGTGCAAATAAAAACAAAGATAACATTGTACCAGTATACAGTGCACTGACGACTGATGAGTCTTAGAATGACAGGTAAATGTGAGGCTGTTCCAATTGTTTTCACAGTCTCTGACAAAATGTCACTTCTAAATATACCATCAGAGCATTTTGCATGCTCAAATAAAACAAATAGCAGAGTAAATGCCATTGACCAAAACCAATTTTGGTACCTTTATGGACTCCATATCTTTAAAATTAAAGTCCAGAACTGGTAACGGGCCACCATTTCTAGTCCATCTGAAAAAAATAATCTCAATCCTTAATCTACTAAATTAAAAATATAATGTAAGGCAGATTTCTAACTGGAGAGCCTTTTAAATTACTCAGTAACCTACCTAGAATGTTAACAAAATTGGAATCACTCCATTTCAAGCTGCAGTAACACAAACATTTTCACTACATGACAGAGCTATATACTGGTATAAACAAACATACCCCTTTTTCCTTCATATCAACAAGAAGATATGAGTGTATTTCACCTGCACTGTCAATTAAGAATTTTTTCAATATATTTATTATATTTATTTTTGTGACATTGGTATGTTACAGTGTATAATTCTGTTGAAAAATTTATTTGACAGGTTATGTACATTTGTCAAACTGATAGCCTAAAATCTTTTCTCTCTAGATAATGCACAACTTAGTTGCTTTCAAATTTATTTATAATTAATCAAAAAAAAAAAAAAAAAAGAGGAAAAAGAAATATATTTCTTACGCGTGTGATTTTGGTACATAGTAAATGCCACCATTCTCTTCTGTCTGATCATCCAAAGCAATATGGACCTACCAAAATATTACTCAACATGAATGAAACCTAGAACAGGTAGAGTATGCAAGGCAACTTATCTGTGATAGCCAAAACTTCTTCATCCACCATAATTAAATTGAACCAGTACACAGTGCTTACATCAACACAAGATGTTTCCCAAAAGTTCCAAAGATGTTCTTATATTCTTATTGCATGATTCCATGCTTTTTTTAAAATCAAAACTTTAAAAAAATGGGTCAAAGACAGAAATGGCAGGAAGTAGAAGTGTGACAGGCCTGAAATTGCATCCCAGGATATGGGATCATATATTGAATTTGCATAACAAATATCTTGTGGTTGTGATTTAAAGTTGCTGAGAAAATGTTAAAAAAAAATTTGCATTTGAACGGAAATGTTGAAAAATACACCTGAAATCACATCTCACACTTTGGGATCCCAAACTGAAGTTGCCTACCAAATATCTAGTGGCTGTGCAACCCAGCCTATAAGGTAGCCTTTTGGATACATTTTTTTAAAAAGTCACTTGTAATCCCTTGCGGTGATCTCATTACAAATTTACCAATTTTGTACCATTCCAACTATCTGAACTATTCCAACAGTTTTTTTTTTTCCAAACTTTTTTTGTCAGCAATAATTGATTAATAATGTGCCAATGTCCACCTTGTATAAATTTACTTTTTGGTTCAATTCAAACACTGTATCCCAAAGCAGAAAATTTTTGGAAACATATATTATATACAGTAAGTTTTGCAAAAGATATCAATATCTTCAAGGTATTACTCTTTACAATTTTTACAAAAATACACCAATCACCTTTAAAAAAAATCATGTTTATGGTTTTGTGTACTCTGGCACACACATAAACAGTAATAACAACTATCAACAACAGTTTAAAGCTGTGAAACATAAAATGCAAGGTCAGCAGCTGGTTGCCTCTCTAACCCACATGTCTTTTTAACATTTCTTAATCAGTTTCAATGTATTTTGAACCTCTACAAACCAGAAACCTGCCTAAACTGAACAAAACCTTTAATCTGGGTTTGGTTTAGGTGGGGGAATGTAACTTACAGTAAGATGCATCATTGGTCTTGTTCTTGTCCAATAGGAATAATCTTGATGCCTGAAAATTTTAGCATATCATCTCATTATTTAACTGACTCTTTAATGTTGAAAAAAAAAAACACAACCAAATTTACTATGGAAAACATAACAAATGGAAGGTATTTGCACCAAAACCCAATTAATGAAATCCTAAAATATAAAGACTACTAATAATAACAACACTTTTCCCCATGTTATTGTATGATTACAGAATACTATTAGATTTTTCAGAGAAATTACAACTGAAGAAGAATGGTTTTACGATGATTTTATCAAATTTCAGATAAACACCTCATATGTAATGTACGTAAGTAGCAGTTCTTGCAAGAAAAGACTTGCTAATTTTAGTCAGATTTAGGTTTAGGTGTGATGTCATGAAAGGTTAACATTTCCAACTGCTATATAACAGACACAGAGAGTGTGTAAGTTCAAAACAACATTTCAGATTTTTTTATGAGCACATCCTATCCATTCTGCAGACATTTTCACTAAAAGCCTTAAATAAAGCATAATAGTACACATTCTTTGACTTTCTGACTGAAAATGAGTGACTATAAATTATTACCCTCAGCAATCATAAGTCAAAGACAATAATGATCTTACAATACAGCATACAATGCTAAAGTATTGCATCAAGTTTCGATGAAATTTAACAAATTTAACAATTAAAGTTGTATTTAAAAAAGTAAAGGCTGTTCCATTTAAACATATGAGATACCCAGGGAAGGCACTAAGACACTGAACTATTAAAATATAACCTACCACAAAGGCAAATTAAACCCCTTCCCTGGGTACCTCATATCATTTTGATCACAGAGAACAGAATAGTGAATCTAAACTTTCTTTGGGGTAAATGTATAATTAACATGTGAGGTATTTCAGTTCTCATTTCAGTCAAGCGTAATTTATAAAATCTACATAACAGATCAAAGGTCATCATATTTCTATTTTACTCATATCTTAGAACTGTAGACTAAATAGAGATCATGGATGCCAAAATCTGCAATATTTCATGCATTTAAAACCAAAATGTTCACTTTACTTTCATACATATGTCTTCATATCATCACATGAACAAATCCTACTTCATGGTATAATAAAGTTTTTGAGACTTTGCATTTAAAAAATATGATTATACGCATTTTGTAACCTTTCTGTTTGTAATCCACATGGGAGGAAAAATTTTAGAGCCTACTTGTAAAAATGAGAAAAATTACTGTAAAAGTATTTTTAGCAATCCTTAAACAAATTCTCGATCTGAACACAGAATTATACGAAGACATTTCTATAGCAGAGAAATATTGTGCAGCTAATAGGAAATTTCAGCCGAATTCCATCAGAAGCATTAATACATTATGAAACACTAGAAAAGAGCAATGCTCACTAACTTGATACCCCTGGCACTCTCCCATTTGATAACATGCACTTTTGACTTCCATATTGATTTGGATTAAAATATTAAATAATAGGTGCACAATGGGAATACAAAATGAAGATTCTGTAAAAATTTCATTAAATTCCATTCAGTGGTATTAGAGAAGATGGATCCCCATATCCCCATATTCACAAATGACAAACGTCATGTTTTGCAATGTGAAACCCCCAAAGTGATTTGGATAAAAATCTAAATAAGAGGTGCACAATAGGAACTTGTCGTTCAGATTCTGTGAAAGTTTCATTTAATATCATTTTGTGGTGTAGGAGGAGTAATGGATACGAGTTGGGGTCCCCTGTGTAACAGAAGGAAGGAAGTACAGACAGGAGGATAGACAGACAGACCACCCCCTATCACTATATATCCCCACTTTGCAAGTATGGAATAGGATTGAATAAAAGGAAAATATAGATAGATAATTTGGTTCTCAGAAATCTGTCAAAGCTACATATAATTTCCCCCTACTACCTCCTCATCAATTAGATCTAGCAAGAGGTGTGCAAGCATAGGATCTGGTTGTCGGGTATAATAATTACCAAGCCACAACACCTCCATGCCTGGCAGGTTTGGCAAACAACTGATCATGCCAGAATCTTACTGCCATTTGTTTATTTGGCACCAGTAAGTGTGAAGCAGGAGCCTTGAATAGGAAAAACTAATATAAATTTCCAGAATTTATTACAGAAAGTGACAAATTTTATGCAAATTATCATATTTTGGAGGTTAGAATTGTACAACTTGATAATTTTTAGATAAATGTAAAAAATTTCCTTAAAGCAAGAAATCTGAACCTAGCTCTTTCAGAGACTCTTCACAAGTCACTGTATTAGATCAATTACTAATAGAAACCAAGATAACTATACATTTAATATGGTGTGTTACAGGTGCCCTTTCATCAGAGATTCAGAGATTTGGTCATATAAATCCTTCCTATATCACAGCCATAAAGGATTCTCTTGGATAAAAAGGACTCATTTGAATCATGGAGTAGACATTTTGGGAAGATGGAACTGATGACAGTACAAATCATCCATAAATTATGGAACAGGAGAGGTAATTGAATGAAGCTGACTATTTCATGGAACATTAATCTTGTCACATGCAGTTTAATCCGATTTAGGCCTACATTTTATCTAATAAAGTAATTTTTGGAATCGGTCTACTTTTTGGTCATTTTGGCATTAGATGACTAAAATGCCACAAATTCACAAAATCATGACCTGACTAGTAATACTTAATCATTTAATTCCTACATTTTGATTGAAGATCACATATACATGATATACGGATACAACAGACAATAATAATTGTATTTTAGGTTAATAAAACATGATAATTTTTACATTCCCACATGTGGTAAAGATGCATAGATAATTCAAATTATCTTAAAAATATCAAACAAAAATTTATGTGGCATCGTAACAAAGCCCCATTTTGCATTATGTGCAGGCTTTTTGTTGATGAACATGGAACACATATATGAACGAACACAGAACTCTCTGATATCCTATATAATAGAACTTGAATTGCTAGTTCCAAGGCCCTTTTTCAGTTTCTAGCTGAAAAGAGCAAATACTTTTTAGTAAATATTTGGATCCGTCCTGCAGCTTGATCAAGGAAGTAAAATCTGGTACAGCAATCTTGAAAAGTTCTTTTCTAAATTTTGTTTACATTTTTGCTAAAATTTATTTCACACATATGAAAATCAATATTAAAAATAAATTGTTGACAATTTTGTGTTTCAAGAGAGACATTTAAATTGTTTATTACATTAAATGAATCTTCAGCAGTAAAATATTATCAGAATGCTCACATCGCTAATGGTCATGTTTTCATGGCAGACAAGTTCCATTTTGGTTTGTAAAAAAAACCAATGAAAACAAATTCATCTATGTTCCCACAGTAAAAAAATGATTAAATGAATGATGGGAAGGTTCTGTTGAACTACTGCAAGATATATTAGGGAAATATTTACACAAAAAAAACAAACAAATGATTACAACACATATACGTTTTCTGGAAATAATCCGAATTTTTCTTGTATACAATTCTGAGTCTTTTTTTTATCCGAAAGAATCCTTTACCCCTTCACCATGTATATGGAGTGGAAAACTTGAAGCAAACCAAACCATATCTTGTTATTTTTATGTACTGTGTAATAATCTCTTTGTCATAATTTGCAGCAGAGGCCATGATATCCTTTTCAAGTAAATTATTGTTAACCTTCACAAATTGTATGATGGATTTTAACACATTTATTAAAAACTTGCTTCATTTAAACATCTCCAGAAATTCTAGAGGCTGGTTGGCAAGTTTATGCCAAGAAGATAAAGAATTCAAACCTCTTATATTGTAAAAATATTTGTAAGACTGTAGAATAAAACATTGTAAAAGTTTTGTTTTAAACATCATGAACACTTAACAAAGAAACACTTTCCATGTAACTAATATTGTTTCGTCCAAAACTGGTAGTTTGTTTTAAGGTCAAAGGGGGATAACTCATTTTCTTTATTAAAACCTTATAACAATCCACATGAAACATTTTCTCTTTTTTCCACATATCATTATTGAAAATGTGTTGATACAGTAGGCTCTTGTTTCATACAAATATGACAAGGATACTTTTTGCTGTAATACTGAAACACGGACAAAACTATCTATATTTTCACAACGCATATGATACACCTAAAATATTGGCATGTTACTTACAACAACTTGTGGAAGGAATACCAAGTCATGGAATAATTTTGTAAGTCTCCAGTGTCCCAGACAGTGGATCAGTATGTTGTTAGGGTCTCCACTCTGATTAGAATGGTACTCATACATCATATCCATCCCAGGATGAGTCTCCTCTCCCTAGTACACAAAAATATTATTTAAGTTCCAGTAATCTATCAAACCAAGTTTTATAAAATTCATGATAATTTATGGTAAATTCAAAAGGGCAGAACTTCGATAAATATTATAGAATCAAAATTTCCTGATAATGTGCACAACAACATAGTACGTTCTTACTACATACAAAGTTTCAGGAATTTCTGTTATGTAGTTTCAGAGGAATTTTTGCAATGCTTTTATGAGCAACTTGGCCGGTGTTTCTACAAAAGCAGAGGATGCTTACCCTACTGGTGCACCTGGTTCATGCTCTAGTTTTTAGTGGAGTCCGAGTAGCTTATTTACTTTCGTTACTTTGTATGTATTATTTTAGTTACTTTATGTTCTTTGTTGTGTTTGTTTGTTTTCCATGTCTGGTCTTTATCCCTGGATTACATTCTTTTAATTTCTGCTAGAATCTTGGTTCCCTTGATTACTCTTTCAAGCTAATATTTTATTGTGTGAAGGACAGACTGACAGACAGACGGAGTGACTTAACTCCAATACCTGCTTCCACCTTTGGCAGGTAACAATCGAGGTAGATTATACCTATTACACAGAGCATTCTTTTCTGTCATCTTGCAAGTTTGTTTTAAGAACCATTTTCAAAAAGGTTCTTAGTTGTTGTTCTTTTTGTATTAATTGTTCATACTTGTATTTACACTACACAGTAAATTGCAAGTAACTTTAATTTTTGTAAGTTTTCATTGACGTGATGCTAAAGCATTGTTTTAATTAACAGTTTACCAGGAAATGTTGCAACGTTCTTCAGTGAAATGTACTGTTATGCGAGACTTAAGACCATAGTTGGTAAGATTAATTAATCTTTTATTTATATAGAGAAATATTGTAATATAGTCAATGATATCTACATTATTTAATTACCAACAACATATATTCTTGTATTAAATGATATACCATGTTTGTCAAAGACTTAAGAAATTAACTTCAGATGTGCAATAATTAATGAAGAAAGTTTATTTACATGTAATAATACTTATTGTATGTACCATTTTGTTTATTGTACTTACATATTTATTTCAGGGAATTGTACTAACAATGTACTTTTACTATTATAGACTACTATTGTGATATCATAGTACATGTGATCCAAACTGATCTGATTGATAAAGTTGAAACATAGGTACTCATACTTAATTTCGCCTAAATCCTCAACATATGTATTTTCAATGAGCAAATGGTGTTTGAAATGAGGTAAACAGTCCTTACATTATTTACAAGATTTTTTGGCATAAAACTACATATATGGCTAAGTTAAAAAGGGAGATAATTAGCAGGGAAAGGTTCTATAGAAATGCATCAGGAATGTTAGTTTTATCAATATTACATGATAAAATTGTCTTTCTTAAATATGAAGGAATGTCAGATAAGTTGTTTTAAAAATAAATTAAATTTTTTTATATATACATGTAAGTTTTTCAATAGTTTGCAGAAAAGCAAAAATTCCCTACAGCTTCTGAATAAAATGTTGTGAAACATTGCCTATTTTTCAGCTCAATTATCTCAAAATCAAGTTGGATGACCAATGTTTTTTTTTTATATCGAAGTTCTATAGTATGTTAGTTCAAGGTCATCTATGGTAAAAAAAAAATCAGGAAAATCTACAAGCTATAATTATACTTTAAGCAATCTTACAGTGAAAAATCTGTAATCCTGAATAATTTTGTCACATTGCTCATTTGTAAGAATCGGGACATTGGTAACAACACCATCAGTCCAAAACCTAGAAATCTGTTCATCTGACCACTTGAATTTCCTCCATTCATCTTTTTCCTAAAAACAGATTAACAGTAGTAATTCATCCTGGTGTCTGCAACATATACTTGACTAAAGGAAACCAATGCTGATGATATTCATTATAAACAACTTTGGAAAATGCAATACAATGGTAACATGAATATAATGTTTTTTTTTTACTTTGTGCTGGAATTCATTAGTAACCACCAAACAGTCTCTGCATTGATCATTCATGTTTTCCAGAAGTAAATAAATTGGTGAAAACCTTTTTCGGCTACTCCATCAGAAAAGTAATGTGATATGTACATTTAAGACCTTTTTGCAGCAATAGTTATGTATTTGTTTTACAATGAGAGAGAAATGTCCTGCTTTAGTAATAAAATGTAAACCAAATCATAGAATTAAGTATTACCAATATGAGACATTCTACCATTTAAAAATAGCAATAATATATATCAAACAAATTAAAACCTATCATTAACACTAAATGGTACGGACAATAGGGCCCATCATCATTGTCATATTTCAAGCATCTAAATAATTGTGCAAATGTGTTTTCTGATGGGTCCATCAAATACTGTGAAATTATTGCAGCAGTATTTTGGGTCAAATTTCATAGTTACACCTATTACATGACAATTCAACTGTCGTAAATATTTTCTGTGAAGAACTTTATGATTTGTGGTACAATTGCAAGTTAATATCTGTGTGAAAGATTGGTCATAGAAATTGGAAAAAAAGAAAATGATGTCACAAAATTCTGTTTCCAGTATTAAAATCACTTTCATTCCTTTAATACCAACATGTACTGGTTCAAAAAGATCTCCTGTGGGTTCATGAACAGTGCTCCAATCTGGTACGCCTGGCAAAAATTCCTTTGGTGTTGGTGGTGACATTGTACAAATATCTGAAAAAAAGTCAAATTCATCTGACGAAGATTTGATTGAGTAATCAAGGTTATAGAGGTAATCAAAAGAATGTAATCCACGGACAAAGACCAGACATGGAAAACAGACATACAGAACAAAGAACATAGAGTAACTAAAATCATACATACAAAGTAACAAAAGCAAATGAGCAACTCGAACTCCACTAAAAACTGGAAGCATGGATCAGGTGCACCGGTAGGGTAAGCGTCCTCTGCTTTTCTACAAACACCCATTGAGTTGCTCATAAAAGGTCAAGTCTGGGGTAGATGAAAGAGAAAAGGAAAACTATGACACGTTGAACAAATCAGTTTTCATGGCGCAGATGGATACACCGTAACGATCCATGAGTTCATGACAGCCATAAAACTTTTGTAGTGATGAATTCAATCTTGTAGCAACATAACCCTGCTCCAGAAGCCTATTTGTTAGAACTCTAGCGTGATACAAAAAGGCCTGCGTAGTCTTGGCAAGCTCTGTCATAATGTATGAGTTGTGATATGAACACTACATACGAAGGTGACAATTCTAAATGAAAAGTCATCACGTTTGTCGTAAAGTTTGGTCAATAGTTTTCCTTTACCATCGATTTATAAGTATAGGTCAAGATATGAGGCTGACTTCACCGTATCTGTAGTATCTGTCATCTCAAGTTCTTTGGGGTAGATGCGATGTATCAAATCCCCAAAATTAGGATTGTTTAAAGATAATACGTCATCAATATAGTGGAAACTGAGATTAAAGGATCTAGCTGAACGATATTCTTTCTTTCGGATCAAATAAGCTATAAAGTCAGCCTCATAAGAGTGAAGGAATAGGTCAGCAAGTAGAGGAGCACAATTTGTTCCCATAGGAATGCTGACCATTTGTTGAAAAACAAGTCCACCACACTGGACAAATATGTTGTCGATTAAAAATTCCAGCATTTTGTAAACATCTTCTGTATATTTGGAAGATGATTCGGAATTATTTCTTACTAAGTATGAGGAATCTCTACCAAGAACTATATATTTGTATCTAGGTGTACCATCTTTTTTTTGGAAAAACAATGATGTATTATGTTTCTGAGTCGGTATTTTAACTGAGTATGGGGAATGAAAGTATACAGTGTTGAAAAATCAAAGGTCTTAATGCTATAATATTCTGATAATAGTCTTGAACTGATTGTCTCCAAAAGATCTTTCACATTTTTCAGGATCCACATTGAATTAATACCACTTCAGAAGTAACAAGTGTGGTAGGATTGCAAACCCTCTTTTACAGCTGTGAGTATAGAAGCTAAAAGTTTTGAAAGAGGTTTGGTGGTACATTTTGCAGATCCAGCTATGTAACGTTGTTTTTATGGATTTATGTCGAGTTTAGGAATCCAGTACGTAGACGATAAATCACAGTCATCGTCCTTGGTAGATAGAGATACCAAAAGAGGATAGCACAGATTTACGGTTTTCCACAATTTCTTCGTTGGAGAGTGTGGTAGCATTTGTTTTTTTTTTTAGGTAACACATTGTGTAAATACAATATGTAGGAACAAAGCAGAAATAATATCAAACTGAATGAAGAACAAATTTTTAGATTTATAATAGGTGCTGTGGTTGATCCTAAGAGAGAATCAAGAAAAAAATGGTATGTAAAGGCTGTTATTAGTCAATTTTTACCAAAAACATACATGAAATTCTCAAAAATTTCCAACAAAAAGGGAGTATTAAAATTTCCAGACACCAGACACAAAATTCCAATTAATACTCTTGGAATCTGGATTTCCTTGATTTCCTTTCAGATACTGTGCAAGAATATAAGTACCTTAACCAAAGTAACACAGATTGAAGTATATCTAAGGCTTTAGAATTCTTGAAAATATGGATAATGTAAAAAAAAATACCTGAAAAAGACCTTTTTACTTTAATTGATTCAGCATTACAGAACACTACCATTGCTGCTTGGCTGTTTTTAGGCAATTTTGTAAAATTTCTCTTTTGAAAATGGAATAATTTTGCTAAGAATGTTTGTAAAAATCACTGCATGGAATTTGATGATACAAAAAATACAATCATACATATTAACATATTGCAATTTCAGTATGTAGTGTCCAAGTTTCAAGGTGTAACAGCAGCAATAAAATAAAAAATCTCTGCTTGAATTCACATTTCAGCCATTCATTTTTTTGAAAAGTTTCTGTTTACCAAGTATTTGGATAGCCACATTTGTTTAAGATTTTTCTAACATAAAGAACTAAACTTAGGCTAGTATTGTCTTCTTAAACCAAATTTCTTGCAAGTTTGTATACTGAAGATGAAAAATGGAAGTGTTTATCAGACACAAGTTTTGCAAAATATAATTTTAGACCATTCATATTTTGGGACAATTAAAAAAAAGGAAAAAAGGAAAAAAAGAAAAGGCAACAAACTTTCACCATGTTTCAAAAGTTGTATGTCAAGTTTCGGAATATAATACTGTGGAGTACTTATATTGGTGTTACCTATTTTCGTGATTTAGGAAGGAAAGGTTAGTTTGTCAATTCTTGAATTCGTGGATTTGACAACTCCATCTAACAAATATATTGAAAATTTCCTTTTCATTGGGAACCAGATTTCATGGTTTACCAAATCCACAAAAACCAAGAAAATTTATACCCATACTTTCACAGTACATGTTTTGATATTTGAGTACCAGTACATATCAAATATGACATTATACATTTTCCCATTTATGTAGTTTAAAAGTATTTTATATAATTTTTTTTTGTAAATTTTTTTGTAAATATTGATGAAACTATACATTAAATAATCTCTTCTCCAGAAATGTAACCTCTATCAAACAATACAATTTTTATTGCATAAAAATGAGTAAGGAGGTAGACCTAGGGTAAGGGACATAACTCCTGTAATCAGTGATATGTTTGTATCACATTTAATTTCCCTAAAGTCTTTCAAGCTTTCACTTGAAACAGAATGAAATCAGTCCAAGTTACTTTGATACTTATGTGAGATTGATGTAAAATGCTGAATACAAACGTTCCAAAGATTTGTAAGAGTTGTGTCCCTTACCATAAGTCTATCTCCTTAAAATACTTAAATAACAGTTAGAAATTTACCATTTTCACTTATTTTCCTGGGGCAGTTGCTGATAACAAATAAGCAATTATTGACTTGTACAAATTAATATTGACATTTTTCGATATTTTATGTTTTGAGAACTCACCCTTCTTCAGTATTTTCATCATAACTCTTGTTTTCAGTATGTTAATTTTCTAAAGCCTAACTAATTTCTTTTTTCTTGTGATATGTAAACCTTATAATCTTTAAGTTTGCACAATTGTAAAGTCCAAGGATGAACATTATAAAGACTGTTAGGAGTGACATGTCCCTGTGACATGTTCCTAAATAGTATGTGCACAAAATAGTTTTTCTTCTTGTGTTATGTGCAGTGTTCTAGGATTTTTCAGATATTGAGGTTACCTCGGGAAAAATCCATGTAAAAGCAACTTTCCCACAGTCAAGGAGTGCTTTCCTAACAAAACAAATCCTAACAACATATGAAGTTTCAACTTGCCACGGTAAAGTGTAATTAAGGACTTAACTTTCCCTGACCCAAATTTCACTTGCCCCGGGTAACAGGAAATAGGAATCCTAGAACACTGATGTGTGGTGATACATAAAAGTAGAAGAACTTTTAAAATCCATATGAATGGGCATGTGACGGCATGATACATTACATACATTAAAATTATAACATCAAATTACATTGAACTTACAATAAACAAACAAAGAACTATAAAGACTGATTTACCACAGTACAATATAGTATGAAAATGTGGGATTTGAGGTACAACAGCTAACTATTTATATTTAGTCATTAAAGTAACCATAATGAACATTGCCATTTTTGAGTTGCGAAGGACTTACCGGTACATTATTAAATGTTATATCCTTGTGTCCCAGCTTTTAAGGTGGTCCAAATGCTGAGGACACCAAGGGATGATGTCTTATATAACAAAAAGGAACTTTGTCCAATTTAAAAAGATTAAAATCATGAGTTCGTTGGATGACCGCATCTGTGTAATTTCTATTTAGGGGCTCCAAGACCAGAAATGCCATCCTTCTGTCCTATGCAGACTAGTTAGCTACCAGCTAAACAGCCTACAACAGGCCACCAAGGGACAATGCTCTATGGCAGCTCTAAGATTTTGCCCACCAAAAAAATTACATTTATAGTCGGCGTCACATAAATAACATACTGTTAAAATTTGAATAAAAATATTTTCTACGACTTTATTGACACCTACCGTCGTTTAAATTGTCTTAAATGACTTGCTCATTCGTTTAGCCAAACGGCTTCTCCCTAAACATTGAATCGTTAAATTCCGGTCAGATTTTAATTCTAGGTGGCAATATTTACATTGTAAAAAGTCGGCCATGTTTACAGTGATCGGGTTGCTAGGAGATGTTGTTTACGTTTAAATGGTTTGTCCAAAAACCGAAGAACCCAGAATGCAATTCGGCGTTATTTCGGATATCTCAGATTTATTTTACGCGAACTGCGTATAATACCGAGAAGTTGATCAAGCAGACGATTGTCACCGGAGTTCGACGGGAACTTACGCACTTCGTTTGTAAACAAATCGTCCCGTAAAAACCAACATGGCGGATATTAGTATGGGATTTTCCCGTAAGGATTTGTTACGCATGATTTAAGCTAATAAGCGACTTGTTTTTGAGAAGCTGTTTGGCTAAACGAATGAGCAAGTCATTTAAGACAATTTAAACGACGGTTGGTGTCAATAAAGTCGTAGAAAATATTTTTATTCAAATTTTAACAGTATGTTATTTATGTGACGCCGAGTATAGATATATATTTTTTTACATATAACAACACAGGATGATACATGTATTTTGTTTAGTAGCCAAATTACCTTTTCATTAAAATTAAACAAGTTGAAATTTGGAAAGACAAGATGAATAGATGTGTACATATTTTTCCTGGTATCCTCAAGTGATTTGCAAGACTAGACAGTCACAAAAGGATACCCCTGCACTGCACTTTAACACAGCTACTGTATAATGTTCAGTTGTCAAAATTTGTTTATGAGAAGATTGTTGTGTCTGAGAGACACATTTGATGCCCCTGCATGTATTTTCTGACATATATAAAATGTCAATTTATAATTTATATACAAGCTTTAATTCCTTAGAATGGAGACAATTTTATGATCAAACAAAATGACTGTCTAACTATCCATGAAAATGTCAAATATTGATAGAAATGAAAGCCCTCATAATATTCACATCTTCAATCCATATATAATCATTTTGCGCATCATCAACTTCGTACCCTAAATACTGTAGAAGGAGATAAGCAGAATAATTATATACCCTGAACAGATGGACGGAATTATGGACATAAAAAGTTTTTTTCATCATCTACCTCATCAGAGTTGGACCTGAGGCATGTCCTGCATTGTTGAGGAGTACCTTTATAATGACCTTGTTCAATTCTAAGTCCATGTGCAGATATACTTAATCTTGTGAAATTTTTCCTGTGCTCAGGAGACCATAAATGCATCAGTTATCCTATTATTGTCTACTTGCACACATGATTTACTCTGTATATACATACTTTTGATAACATTATAAAAATTAGATCCAATTCCTAAATTTAGTAATTGAAGTTTATGCCTTGATGAATAACAATATAAAAGGCCTTTTGAAAATCAACAAAGCAGGTGTACAATCTACCTTCATTTGTATGATAATACTTATCGAGGTTTTGAGAATAAACATATGGTCTGATGTACTTGCTTTCTTTTTCAATCCAATTTGGCCATCACTTTTAACTCTATGTATCTCAAGAAATTTCTGCAATCGATTATCAAGAATTTTATTTAAAAGTATACCTAATGCAGCTGTAATAGTGATACCACAATAGTTATTGAGATCTGAGGGGTCATTGGCTTTATGTTTTGGTACAATATATATCTGAAGACCAAGACTTTGGGTAGATACCAGCTGTTAAAAATAAATCGAATAATTTGTGAAGGCATGTCAATAATGCCTGTTGCCTAAACTTTAACATATTATCAGTTATATATTATAATAAAGTCCTGCAGCTTTATTTACTTTAGTGGATGCAATAGCAGTAGAGATCTTGGATTTTCATATCAAGTTTATTGAAGAATTTATCCTTTCCCAATATATATTTTTTCTTCCATGGCATTATGTGTATTCATTGCGAGAATGGATTTATTATTTGCATAATTAGTAAATACAACTATAACAACATTTAAAAAAAATTAAAAATCTGATAATTGACTTACAATCAAATAAAAAAATGGCTATGACTGTAAGTGTTGATAAGTCCTGGTGTCTCAAATAAAAATGATAAAGAGCAGACGAATGTAGTGCACCGGATATCGAAAGATTAACCGGAAGCACACAACTTAAATGGCTGTTGTTTTTACCTCCTTTTTAAAATATATAATCGACTAATATGAAAAGCTGTAGTTATGAAGAGAAACTGTGAAGAACACAACATTAAGTATTTAAAAAAATCAAATATTTAAAGATCAGGATACAATCGGGAGAAAGCATTGGTATACTTCATGGAAATATCCGAAAATCAGCGGGAGTGAATAGGACAGCAAATTCAAAAGCAAAATGGTCTCCTGAAGTTTGAATATACACAAAGCAGACATTATATGGTTTGATAAGTGCTTGTATTTGCTTGTTAATGTATGATCCAAGAATCCATTTGTTTAGAATTAATCCAATCCGTATGTTGATATAAATGGTAAGTTTATTAATAAAAAGCATAATGAAATGCATGACCAACAAGTGCAATGATTCACCGCCACTGAGCGGCAATGCCGAGGAAAATTGACAAAAGTTTAAATATTTTTGTAAATTGTTTCCAAAATTTACTTGATTATGAATGTTTACGATAGAGTTACGTGTATTAGACAGAAAGATCACTCTCAGGCGTACAAATGGATTTGAACATGTACATGTAGTTAGAGCCAATAGAGGTGATGATGGATATTAGAATGTCCTCGCCTACTGTTCTGAGTATCATACTGACAATTAGGTATTGAAATATGTTTTGTAAGAAGATTAGTATACCAAGTTCAATTGCGGTAGAGCACTTCCATGTACGAAGCTCTTTGGGTTGTTGCATGCTCATGTCTTCGTCAATATTCATGTTGGATTGTTTGTTTGTTGGGGTTTAATGCACGAGCAGCAATATTTCAGCTATATTCAGGCGATGAACATGAAATGATGATGAAATGAAAAATGGGATGGGACACATGGACAATGGGGTCGACAAATTTTGATTGCCACTGGAAACAGAGAGAGGTGGGTAGGGTCGGGACACAGTGCACCACTATGGTTTGCGGTCAGGTTTTCTGTATTATAGCCTGACAACCCCAGCATGTAACATACCAGGAGTACCCCATTCCACCACCTGGGGCACACAACCCAGTTGCTTTGTGGGCAGGGCGCCGTAGCCCTCGGCTAAGGTTCTGAGCACTATATAGTCACCTTTTACGACAAGCTTAGAGCTGCTGCAGGCCTATTCTTTTGACACCTGGACCTGCACAGGTCTATTCATGTTGGATATCCTTACACAACTAATGTAGAGCTGTTTGGTAAGAAGCACTGTGTCTTCCTAAACAGCTCTGCTTTTGGTATGTTGTTTTGGTTTGCTGTTAGGATTCACAGTATGATATTGCTCTCCTTCTTTAACTAGATAAATATGGAAAAATAGGCCAGTGCTGTAAGCCTTGATATAGCAGTTCTTCGTGATGTCATCACTTACCTGTGATTTGGTATTGGTTGGCAGAAAATACATCGAGGGTCATGGGACATTGACTTTAAATCATCATTACTTTTTCATTTTTAAAGATAATTGAAAAATTCTTTTGGTTTCCTAAACTGCAAATAAAACTCTTTATACCCAGATATTTTTTTGATAAAAACTCAGTAATTAGACAATATTAACATAAGATTTTAGTAATAATTTCATATAGAAGTAAAGAAAAGAGATTTCCTTATAAATATTATTACTAATTCATTTTTTAAGCCAGCACTCCACATTTTAGTTTAGTTTCGCACTTTTAGCTGGGGATGAAAAATGACATTAATGGAAACTGGTGGTTGCTATAATAATTAAAAATGAAGAATCTATTGTTGATAAAACATTTTCTGAAAAAGGACACTTTCAATGACAATTTGACTTCATGGTGAATGTGAAAGTAAGTCAGTTTTTTACCATGCTAAATTTGATAAGTGGATTGCAAAGTGAAATAGCTAAAAATCTAACAGGCGATGTCCATATGAGGAAGGGGTTTTCCAAGGAAAAAGTATTGACACTTTCAGGGCATGAAATAAAAATTTTAGATATGTGGGAAATTTGATATTTTTAAACCTGATTTTATCAACTTTTTTGCAAATTTTCACATATTTTTGCATGGTTTCTATGGTAACCTATTTGTTGTGGGTAAATTTTTTCCAGAAAATTTTTTACTACATTCTGAAGGCCTTGGCTTGAGCTAATTCTAGATCTGTAGATTTACAGATGCTTGACAATTTTTTTAAACTGATAAATGTTACAAAGCATCATACAAGACCAAAATTAGACAGTTCTACAATACTGTGGAGTGCTGGCTAAGTGAAAGAGCTATAAATTTACTTTCAAGGTATGAATTATTTCATCTCAATGGAACATTTTACAGAACCAAAATTGTTTATAAAATAACAGTAATAAAGTTTTGAAAATTGGGATTATAATCATGAAATTTTCATTTGTTTATTTGCCAACCAATATGACACTTAATGATTTGCAAATTAGTGAATATGACATCACTAATGAGATTGGTGAACTCTCTTATTAAAAATATGCAGAATTTGAATTTTTCACAATGGTGACTTTTGCTTCCATTCAACTCCTACATCATATGGTTTTAACTTGCCCAGAATAGGAGAACCATTTAATGTAAAAAATTGGAAATTCTTACATTTCATGTAACTAGTAGTATTTTCGTTTTTGTTTATACACAATGGGTTAATAAAGATGTCATAGATTGTGTTTTTTTCATATTAGCTGTGTATTATGTCCAACAAGCCATTTTGGCCTCTTAATTGGACCTTCCTGTAAGTTTTATTTGCTGACATCTCCTACCAAGAGTTCATGTACATGATGTATGGGATTTTTACACCTTGCTGCTAAAATGTCTAGGGATGTTTAGTCTATTAAACTACATGAAAGGTGGTAGTCTTAAAAGTACTTAAAAAGAAACCAATTAAAAACCGATTTTTCTTTTAAGGGAAGCTACATGTATGTGTATTGGCTAATTATGTGAAGAATATTTTGAAAGGTTGAAAGGTAGTACTTGTATGTATACTTGTGTCTCATACAGTGTTTTCACGTTTTTGTTATAAACATGTACATAGTCATTTATTTACCTATATTTTACTGTGTATAAACTTGATGCAGTTTCATCATCATGATTTCATTCTGAAATTTTAATTATCACATTATATGAAATGCATGTACATTGTATGTTTGTCTTATTATTCAAATGTTAAACCATTGTCAAATATTTTATTGCTTCATTTAGTTCTTTTTATAGTC
Organism: Perna viridis; assembly: GCA_037379345.1. Classification (NCBI taxonomy): domain Eukaryota; kingdom Metazoa; phylum Mollusca; class Bivalvia; order Mytilida; family Mytilidae; genus Perna; species Perna viridis. The sequence goes on along the minus strand of CM074515.1, from coordinate 8,820,822 downwards.
AAACCAATGTTTTGTTTTTCTAGTTTAAAAAATGTGGCCTTTGACTAGCTTGGTAAAAGATAAAGTATTTTAATTAATTTATCAGATACTATTGTTCACCTGTTGATTAGTCAGCAGGTAAAACTGATAACTCACCTGTTGTATTTTTCCTCATATGCTTGAGTGGTCTCTAATTGGGCTGAACATCTGTCTATTTTCTATAGTAATAGTAAGTTAACTATAAATGAGTAATAAAATTAAGATGTACATTGTATAAGCACATTGTACATGTAAGTGTACACTCTTAATTAGTGTCAGAGATACTCAGGTTTGTGAATGTTATTGCAGTAAAAAGTCTTATCTTAAATAACTACAAAATGTGTAACCAGTAAAATGCATACTTTTGGCAACATACATGTACACAAATGTAATTCAGTGCACTGTATGACCAATTAATTCCATTATTTACTTATCAGATATTGGATTTTAAGAACTTAATATTATTACTAACAATTTTATCATTACGCAGAGAAAGACATAATTTTAGAAAAAAAACTAGCCCATTATGGCAAGTATATTAAAACTGTTGAAATAAAGTTATTCTTCAATGCACTTAAATTCAGAAATCCATTTTGACTGTCCATCAGACATGCATTTTAAAGATTGAACTTTTACTTCATCTAACCTGACATGTACATATATCATTATGTTAGTTTATTTGACCCAGGCAATGTGCAATGTTACAGGGTTTGAACTTTTGGTCATGCTGTTGCCAAATTGAACCAACATGTATAGGCCATTCAAGTGGCTAGATTTGTCTTTAAAACAGTGCATTTTTCTGTTTGGGAACCTAATTTACATGTTCCAGATGTTTACTTTTACAGTTTCCCTGTACATTATACAATTATAAATTGCTATTTATGCCCTGCAGTTATAGTATAGTGAATCTCTTCATAGTACCCATGTTAAATTTCACAAAGTTCAGGATTTACTGATCATATTCCTAAATTTATTATCATTAAGAAGCATAAACAGATATATTGTACATGTAGACCTCATATTTTTACATGTTTCTAACCCTGCTTTAAAGTTCCCACTATAATATTGTAATTTTGTGGTTTAATTGAAATTGATCTTGTCATTTTCAATAATGTTATCCTATTAGTTTGAATGAAATTTATCCATCTTAAACATAATCTTATTGGAATGAAAACCCTAACAATAGGTTATTCTTCTAATGGATTAATCTTTAAAGAAGTTTATAATTATCTTAAGTCTTTGATCATTGATGGAGTGAAACCTTTGTTATCAGGGTTTGATAGGAGATAGTTACTCTATAACTTTTATTACACCTGTTAAATTAATGTCAATAAAACTATTCAATTTAGTTGTCAATTTAGAAACCGGGATAAACATTTAAGTTTCATTGATGGAATTTCTGAATCTGTACTATGGAAATTCAAAATGACAAATTTTATACAATGCAATTATTGATAAATATTTCAGTCAAGGTGAAAAATCAATACTGTGTCATGATAATGTTTGATTTTAGTCTTCACAGAATATCTGTATGTCAATAATGTAGAAGAAATTCTACACCTCATCTACTTGCCAATGTTCAGCAAAAAATTGATCAACAAGAATTGTTCTAGTATTGTAAAATGCTCTTTACCTCACTCAAAAGTATATTTCAAGGATTTTAAAGTGTGAGTTGAACAATGGACTTTAACATAAATTTTACAGTGGTGACAGAATGTTTAAATTTCAAGTGCTGAAGATTTATAAATTTTGTTAACACCATCAAGCTTGTGCCTCATAAAACTTGGTTACATTTTTAAAATCTCTTTGGAAAGGGCATCATTGAACCAACTTTTAACTCTCTATGTTATAAATGTGTCCAACAAATTACCTGGGTTTCATACATTACAAGACTTACATGTAAAAAACATATGACAATCAAAGTCGTATGTTTTCAAAGTGTAATGAACTACAAGGACTACCATGTGATTCTTGAGGAAGGGGAGGGGGCTGGCAATTTTGTAAAAAATATCTTGTCTTAGATAAATTTGTAAAAGAAATATTTAGGTCTCTGTATATTTCAGTACATTATAATGCAATTAAATGATATACATATATATGTACATGTAGTTGTATCAATTCTCTGATTCACAAATTTCTGAAAATAAGTATTCTGTCCTGATCAAAAATGCCAGGCCCCTCTAGATTCAAATAATCGTCCCCTAAATGAGGACATCATAAATACTGAACTGAACATGTATGGTATTCTTGTATACACATACATGTATTTGAATTGCTAAAAGAAGCTATCAAGTACATTTATCTCTTCTGTATGTAACTTGCAAATGATCTTCAGTTTGATAATACAAATGCAAGTACTGAATAAAAACTTGATCAACTAATACATGAACCTGTATTAATTTTGAAATAAACAGTTGACGAAGTGAAAGACTGGGTTAACCATTTACAGATGACTGTACTAAAAATGTTCTATATCATAATTTATAAATGTGTTATATCACAGATTTAAATACATACAAATCAATAATTTTACTTATATTCATCCGAGCCAGTGGAAGAGAAAAAGAAGCAAATATTTTTACAGATAGCAAAAATGAAATGATTGATGAAGCTAGAAACTTATTCAGAACATTTTTGTATTATGTTCATTATAAGGTTCTTGGCATCTCCCTATGGGGCTAATTAGGAAGTCATTTTTATAGGCATCTGTTTCTTTAATGTTTCAGTGAAGTACAAAAATGTAGGATTTCATAAAATGGAATTGAAGTGAATGTTGAAAGATGTACATATAAAAAAAAACTAATGAGTGGCATGCATGTATCTCCTACAGTTCAACATTGTTTTATTGTTCTGAAATTTCAAAGTTTGTGAAGATGGCGAATTATAGCTGCATGCAGTTAATTATACTTTTGGGAAAGCCCATACATATGTTAAACATGTCACAGGCATTATATTTGTTACAGTATACACTTATAGAATAAATATAGAGTACAATTGTTCAACATATATATGTAAGTTAAATATCTGATTATAGTCTTCTTGTTTTTAGTGCTTGCAGTGAACAATAATGGATGGTGCAGAATCAGTGCGATCTGGACGTAGTGACAGGTCAGAAAGGTCACACCGTAGTCATGGCAGCAGACACCATCGGTCACATGGGGGTCATCGTGCCAACAGTCGGGCTTCAGAACGTAGCAACTACAGGGACCATGGAAGATCTGATAACCGATCTGTTACTATAAATACTCCAGGATCTGAGAATGACGACCCAATGGAGAGAGTTGAAGTTCAAATTCTACCACAAGATGATAACTGGGGTGACAATACAACTGCAATAACAGGTAAAATGTTTCAAGATTTTTAGGGGTGGGTTTACATGTGATGCCATTTTCTTTGTTATTAAGTTACATGTGTAATTTTACTCCTTGTCAGTATTATGTCTTTTATGATGCATGTGTGTTTACACTCAATAATAACCTAAAAAATATAATTTCAGAACATTTTGAAAACAATACTGTATTATAAACTACATTGATATGAATATAAAATTCATAGTTTGCATTACCTGGAAAATCATGTCAATTTTTCTGTACATGTACATTTTTCAGGGCATATAGTAAAATTTATAATTTGCATTACCTGGAAAATCATGTCAGTTTTTCTATTAATTTTTCAGGGAATACAAGTGAAACAGGATTTTCAGTGGATGATTTCCGTACCAAATTTGGGAAAGAAACTTACGAAGATAACATTGGTATAGGTTGTGCTCGGTATATAGGAAGTGCACTTGCTGGAATATTAAGTGTACTAGGATTTCTCTCCCCTGTTGCGATGGTTGTGCTACCTAAACTTTTGAATGACTGGGAGGCAGGGGAATGTCGACCAGAATGTGAAGGTCTCTTAATAAGTTTTGCATTTAAACTTTTGATATTATGCATAGGAACAGTTGCTCTGTTCTTCAGACAGCCAAAAGCAACCATGCCGAGGGTATTTCTGTTCAGAGCAGTTGTTCTATTTTTAGTTTTCATTTTGACATTTGCATTCTGGTTGTTTTATGGAGTGAGAATTCTTAAAGAAAAGAAAACTGCTTATTATGATATTGTGAAATTTGCAGTTTCATTGGTGGATGCTCTGCTTTTCATTCATTACATTGCTGTCATTCTATTGGAAGTTCGTCAGATTCAACCAATGTTTGTCATTAAAGTCCTCCGTTCTCCCGATGGGGAATCTAAATGCTACAATATTGGTGCTTTAAGCATTCAGCGTGCTGCAGCTTGGATTTTAGAGCAATACTATAAAGACTTCCCTGTGTACAATCCTTACTTAGAAAATATTACCAAACGACCAGCCAAGATGACAAGTCTGAAATTTTACAATGTTGATGGAAATCAGCCTCAAAATCCACAAGATCGACCTCGTGCAATATTTGCATCTCAGTCCTCTAGAAGAAGGGATGCAAGTCATAATGATAGGTTTTATGACGAGTTGGAGTATGAGAGACGAGTGAGGAAGAGAAAGGCAAGGTTAATGGTTGCAGCAGAGGAGGCATTTACCCACATCAAAAAGATGCAAGATGAACAAGGTATGTTATGGGAATAAATAAATTCATCCCATCAATTCGTTTGCTTAGTCTGATAGGGTAAATTAGAGATACATGTTTCAGGTGCACACAAGGTTTATAAATAAACGAAACCAGTGTGTCAGTCATGATTTACAATTACGGAATATTTGTTAACGATTATTTCTCAACACATCATTTTAATAATTGAATCACACTAAATTTGAGATTTGTTCTGTGCTTTTTCTAGAGACCTGAACGCTACAGGCTACTGCATCTTTTGACTTTAAAAATTATTTAAATGTTTTGAACCTCAGTTAAGTGTGTAATGTTATTCCTGTTTTAGCATATAATTTTACTACAGATTTTTGGCAAAGAGAAAAGATAAATAGAGTGAGTCGTGAGGTAGTTTCCAAAAATTGAAGAATCATGCATACTTCAGGATAAATTTCTCTTGCATCTTAAATCAAAGTGGTATCATTTTGAAAGTTTAACTTAGAGGTTTATAATTAAGTTTATTACTGTAAAACAGGAGGAATTTCATATACATTTTGTATCAGAAGCTAAAAATGAATTTTAATTACTCTCTCCTGAAAATGGTTTTGCATTACAACTTTTTCAAGGTCTGAATGCATTATAATGCAACAGCATCAACTAGAAAAAAGGTGACATTATATAACATCAAGAAAAAGCTTCTCAGTTAGCTGTAATAGTGCTTTGCTCAATCATGTTTGTCTCTAAACGATGTGTAACTACATCCCATGGCATAAAGGGATGGCTTTTACTATAGATAAAGGTACAAGGTGTAGCATTTTATCAGCAGGATACTAGCTTTTCACTTTACATGTTAATTGATTGTAAAGAAGATGTTTTTATCAAAAACATTTTGATGATGATTACTTTGGGATCAGGTTACCAAGTTATTACACTGCAACACAAATTATAAACATACTGTTGATCAAGTGAAGAGATTTTATGGGAATTAAATTCTGACAGACAGTATAAAGCTGAGGCTGCTTTTTATCAAATAAAAATGGTTCAGCATGCTTAAAGCAGTAATGCTTTTACAATAATTCCTCTTAAATGATGTAAGGTTCACTTACTGGTTGTAGCTATTACAAAGATATTTATGAGTACACAAAATTGAAAAATAGTATGATGGAAAATAAATGTTTAATTGAAATATATACTGTACATATCTGATGGTATACATTTACATGTACATACATTGTATAAATTTGTATTTCTGAGTGTGCATGTATATTGTGATTTTCATTCACATTTTTTGCCTGTTACTTTGTGCAATCATATCAAGTCAACAATCTGTGAAGAGAACACAAGTACATGAAATTTGGCAAACAATTAATTTCATGTACACATACACATACATGTATATAAAAAAAATGTTTTAAAAGAACACTTTTATTTGCAAGAAACATGGTCAATTGGAATCTGATCACCCCAAAAAATGTCATGTCACAGATCCAAATTGTATAATGTACAAAAGTTTCTGCACCTTTCAACATCGCTGAAGAATAATAAATGATTATACATGTACATACATTTAAATGTGAAAAACAACTTTTTTATAGGTCCTGCAATACCAATGGACCCTCATGAAGCCGCACAAGCAGTATTTCCATCTATGGCGAGAGCACTTCAGAAGTACTTACGGATCACACGTCAACAACCCAAATACAGTATGGAAAATGTTCTTAACCATTTGGCATTGTGTATTAATTACGATATGAGCCCTAAAGCATTTGTTGAGAGGTATATGCCTCATGGTGCCATAATAATGAGTGAAAAAGACTATAGAGCTGTAACAAGATGGGTGTTAGTGTGTGACCAGCTTCTGTCACGTGAAATTGAACACAATTTGACATTTCAGTTACGTCAGAATGATGTTTCATTATTGTGTGTAGTAAAGAGGCTTCCTCATTTTAATTTGACTGAGGATGTTATTGATCCAAAGACCAACAAGTTTGTTCTCAGATTGAATTCTGAAACATCTGTATGAAGCTCAGCTTATAATTCTGCCTAATGGGATATCCCAGCACCCATAGAAAAGACTGACAGATGATGGGATAAAACATTCATAAATATCTGTACATTTTTGTCTCAAATGGTGCCATCTTAAATAAATACTGCTCCATCATGTTGACAATTGTTGGGTTGAAGTAACAGGAAATAAACACATTTTGTGCTGTTTACTATTGAGAAATGTGAACATGAACATCTTGTATTTTTTATTTTAGGTACGTTTTTTATGTTAAATTCATGAATTAGAGCAGGGCTAAACTGTATACTTAAATATTTTTTTGTTAATTGTTTTTTAAATGCCAGTATAGTAATAACTGTCTATGAAGTACATGTAGTAACTTATATATTTGGAAGCCAAATATTTTCCTTAGCAAATTTTGCTTCTGGTTGAAATATGCATGTGATAAATGAATTAAGACATAGCTGAAACTTTTGTGTATGGTTTTACAACATGTGATTGTTGAGTGTTCCATCACTGTACTTAGTAAAAATGTCGTAAACAAATTTGTTGCTTTAATGTTTGAAAATAGCATAATATTAAGTAAAAGTTGATTTGTGAATCATTATTTGAGTGAACTGCATGTATTTCATATCTTCTATTTCAATTATTTGTGTCATGATAACTGTTGTTATTGTAGTACATGTATTTACAAATAGATACATGAATATTCTGTTTAAAAAAAATAAAATTTGTAGATTGTTTTATAGACAGTGTCCAAAAAATTGAAAATCAAAATTTTGTTATTTGTAGAGAATGTTGGTTTGAATGAAATTTTAGCATTATAAACATGTATATATATATACTGTTATCATTGTCACTATTTTAAGAAATAATGAAATAGTAAGGTCACTAATGTAGTTGATGTAAAAATAATTAAAAAAAAAAAAACATTTTAAAAAAAAACTTGGGATACATTATAAAATTTGGAAATACCTATTAGTTGAGATGGGCTGTTATCAACTTTAACCTCAACTCGACTGTTTTAGATTTGAAAAGTCCTGTTTTTACATGGATGTGCATCTCTGTTAGTAAATGCATTTACACATGAAATGAAGTTGTAGACAGCGAATGTATATGTTTATTTACAATGTACATGTGCACATTTATTTACATTGTAGTGCAATAACTATTAACTATGTACATTGTATGCTTTGTATTTGAACACACTTATTTGCACACTATTGTTAAGTTGCACACTTATCAATATATTGTACAAGTGAATGGGACTTTGTATTATTAAAATTACATTTTGGATTCAGATTATGTCTGGTTGTGAATTGAATGTTTATACTGATAAGGCATTTAATTCTATCATGCATATCATAAGAGGCTGTGTTACATCATATCATTACGCATTAAGACCTCTTGGGTTTTGTAGTTTTGATGTGGTCTTAAAAAGGGTAACTATTTTTGCTTTTAAATTTATTTCTGAATATAACCAAATGTGATACACATGTATTTTTTGGATTTGAACTTTCATTTCAAAAGGTTGTGGTTTTTAAGATTCTTTTGGTCAGATTTGATTTTTTAAATGTGCTTGGTGTGGTACATTTTCTAAATTTGCAGTAAAATGAAAAGTGGGCTTTGACTGTAGATATCTGATCTAGTACCATTATAGCTGTTGTAATTTTTACAAGATTGTAAATTATGCATATTCTTATGTGACATTGTAAATTCTTTTGAACATTTTGTAAAATATTTAATTTTCATATTTTTGTATAATGATCTGTAGTTTTGCTTATCTCTGTACATATCTTAGTTTTTAGTATTATTATTTTCTTTTTCTATGATAATTCATGATTATTTTGATTCAGTTTATTTTATTTTCACATGTCTTTGGTCCTGAAATCCTACAATAAATAGAACCTCTGTTTGGTACTCCTGTACCTTTTCTTAAATACCTCTTTTGTATAGATCAGTCCTTTTTATTAAAAAAAAAAATTAACATTTTTTTCTATGCTGTATATTGATATATCATGTGCAGTTTTAATGAAACCTAACTGGTGTCCCTTTCCTAAAGGGTATACATGTATTACATCTGTACTTGTATTAATAACAGCCTTTTTTTCTTTAAAACTGTTAGTGCTAGTGTAATGAATTCCAAGAACAAATCCCCTTAATCATTACATATTTTATTTTAGCCTTTCTCATAGTAGAGTTTTGATCTGAATATTTCATTATACTCATGAATGAATTGATCTGTAAAGTTGTTTTTACTGTTTAGACAGCGTTTTACATGTACTCATATACAGATATCATCAGATAAAGAAATAAAATATCTGATAATTGAAATGTTCTGCTACCTCTTTTTACCAGTATCACCAAGGAAGACAACAGATTTAGTATCCATCATGTTTTATAGTACTTGCTTTAGTGATCTAGGTCTGGTTTCATAAAAAATCTTTATTGAGTTTCCCCCCTAATTCTACTTAATTACGACCAAACAAATTGTATGTGAAAATATAGGGAAAATCACAATTTATTTTAATATAAAACTGGGCCCAGTAACTCAAAAAGTATTGTATGATCTGTAACTCAAAAAGAATTATAAAAATATTAGTCTTAAATGACCTTTCAAGGTGAAATCATGATCACATAGGGAAGAATGTCTTTATAATATATTTATGTTTATTTGACAAGGAATGGAAAAGATACAGATACTTTACTATTAGTCTTTTAGGACAGGCTATACAGATTTGATTTAATTACAAATAGCACAGTCTTAATATGATTGTTGAAGATATGCACATCCTATTATAGATGAATTTGACAAGTATCTAGTATGAATTGTGGTTGTGTTGTGCTGTCATCATGGTCTTGTGTGGTCATAGACAGTTTGGTTTCCAGGCAATAACTTGAGTATAAGTTAATGGTTCTTAATGAAATTTTACTGAAAGGTGCCATTCCACAAAAGAAAGACTGGGATTTATTAATTTTTTGGGGGGAAGGGTGGGAGCGGGAGGGAGGTTGTGCCTTGGATCGCTTAGGAACAAGGGATCAGAAAGAAGCATTTTCATAATATCTAGACAATACCTTGACTAATTGTACCATGAAGTTCCATGGACAGGATTTGTTTTGGGAGTTTTCACTTGAACCATTTTTGAAGAGGCCATTTTGATTCTGGACAAGTTCGTACTCCGTATTAAATATCTAATCAAAATAAAAAATCAGTTTCCATACTTAGTCCACTGTTCAGGGATTGACACCTGTGGTCCTACCTAGCTGGCCTAATCAAGGGATTCAAGATTCTAGTGGAAATCAAAAGAAAGTAATCTGGGGAAAAGGACCATACATGGAAAACAGACACAACACAGAATATAAAATAACCAAATGGTACATACATAGTAACAAGTAAATGAGCAACTTGGACTCCACTTAAAACTGGGAGCATGGACCAGGTGCACTGGTTGGGTAAGTGCCCTCTGCTTTTTTAGAAACATCTGTGGAGCTGCTTATTAAAAGTCAAGTCCAGGGTAGACAAAAGAGGAAAGGAAAACTATGACACGTTGAACAAATCAGTTCTCATGATGCAGGTGGATACACTGTAACAATCCATGAGTTCATGACGACCATAAAACTTCTGTAGTGATGAATTCAATCTTGTAGCAACATAACCCTGTTCCAGAAGCCTAATTGTAAGACGTCAAGCTAAGCATTTATTACCCGTGTAGCTAACCAATTTTTTATTTAAATGGTACACAGGAATGCTATCATAAATACATACTTCAGTTAATTTTTCACCCACACTTTATTATATGGTATCATCTTGTCCAATCATCGGAATTTATTTGCAATTATCTTGGCTCCAAATGGATGTAGTGATTTCAAATTTGGTTTGTGGCTTTATATAAATGTGGCATATGTTGATTGTGATTATGGTTGCTGTCATTTATAGTGGGACTTCACCATTTTTCACTTAATGATATGATAGAGAAAAGTTTTCTTACAAAAATCTGAGAATCCCAATTGGATTGATTTCAAATTTGGTGTGCGGCTTTATATGGATGAGGTATATGGTATGTTGAAAGAGATTTTGGTTGCTGTCTGTTATAATTTTTATGTATGAGCGGGGTTATACCTAGCATAACAATGTTTTTTCACTTGCTTAGTGTTAATGCATATATTGAAGATATTTACCGTATATGCTTGGAAATTTATGACTTTGACACAGGTCAGGACATGTTATCAGCTGAAACAGAGATAACAAAAACATAAATTAACTACTTTTGAAAATTTGATGAGAATGGATGCAACCATTACTAAGTTATAGTCCAAAAACTTATATAGAGTTCCATAACTCAAATTTTACAAAAACAGAATGGGAATGAATATAAATAAACAATTCACTCAAGTTTCATTGACATTATTGAAAGGTTTTGAGTTATAGTCTGAAAAAAAAAGAAAATCACCCCATTTTGGTACAAAATAAGTCCCAGACCTCAAAATGGAAAAAAAAACATGTATGGAAATTATATAAGTTGAAGGGAAGCTCACATCAAAAGAAAGAAACCAAAGTTTCTCAGAAATAAGGGACATAAATTGATACCCTGTCACACTGCAAAACAATTTTGGGGATAAAAACAACTTCCAGTTAAAATTGGTCATTACTTTTGTATGACTAATCTGATCAAACTGAAATTTGTAGTTGATCTGTATTTTATTCTAACTAATAATTATACAAAGTTTGAAAAAGATCCTTTCATATCTTCTAATGTTATCATCTGGAAACAATTGGGGAACGGACAATCAACTTTTTGGAGAGTATCACATAATACCTCACAACTAAGGTGGCAGGTGTTATTAGAATTAGTGGTATCATTTTTGAGTTATTGTGTGAAGTGTGAACCATGTAGGGACACTGATTTACCATAATGTGTCCTGTATAAAAAATTGGTACTTATTGCTTATCTGCCATGTCTGGGTTACATAACTGCTTAAAAAATCATATACTAGTGCCCCTAATGGTACTGATAACCCTGCATCCTGTCGATCCCTGAATATATGAGGACAAAAAAGGACACATAATTCATATTGGGCACATCCCAATATGGTAATTTGACACTCCTTTGAGTTTCATTACAATCCTGCAAGTGGTTGGGGAGAAGTGGACAACACATCAGACCAAGTTTAGCTAAAAAATGCCTACCAGTAAGTTCGAACAGGACTCGCTTCTATAATTTTTGCCCAAACATAAATTTCCGACAATATGTACACCTCGAACTGGTAATCTTAACACCCTGATCTGGGGACCAGGGGTGCAAATCCCCCTGGCTGAAAACAAAAATAAGGAATTTGGAGGACATTTAAATGATGCTTCCAAGGAGCAATTTCGGATCTGGGCTACTCATTTTTTCTGTTACTGGTAGGTAGCCTTTATTGGTAAAAGGGATGTGAATTTTTTTCCCCGACAATTTCTGAAAAACCTGAGAATATTTTTCTGAATCCTGAAGGCCAAAATCTCTGAGCCTTAGCATTGGCATATATGTTGAGAAGTTGCAGACAATGCTCGAGACAAAGTTTTGCTGAAAAAATGCACAAGTCCATCAGTCGTCATTTCTACAATGAATTCATGACACTATGCACATCTCCATGTGGTTATATTACATCCCACAAAGTTTCATAACAATGCTACAAGCTGCTAAGAAAATAATTGGACCAACAGGGTGAAACCTACATATCCCCAAAACTTTGTACCATATAATAAAAAGTGGTTGTAGCTGTTTCTCCACTGTGTGTGGAATATTTATGTACATGCTGGAAATAAAGTGATGAGAGACTGGACTATAAATGATAAATTGACTTTTCTTTCTGCAGATTGTTGCACTTGTATATTATATCAACCAAAAAAAATTTTCTTTCAAAAGCAAGATTTGATTTTGCTTAAAATCTGGTTTCACAACAGTTTATTATTTTGTCATTGCTTTTAAGTAGCAGTCTTTATAAAAATCAGACAGGAGGTGATTCATGTACTGTATATCAAAAACCTAATGAATTCACTCTTGTTTTTAATTGAGAAACTGTTTGAGGCAACATAACCAGTTTTATTTAATCATTTGGTAGTTGTACTTATATAGATTGTGCATGAAAATGGCATTTTGCAAGAGTAATCATTCTTAGTTTAATTGCTTTGGTTGATTTTAATTTAAAATAAATGTATGGTTTTCTCAAAAGAATAAATCTAAATGTAGAAGAAACAATCATTACTTAAAAATATAGCATATGAAGACTGAAATAGCATTGTTTGGTGGGTTTTTCTACCCTATGAATCACTTCTATCATAGGTAGTGTCTGTATTTTTTATGGACAAGTACTCAATTATACAAGGTAAAGCCAACCTGTGGTGAATCTACTGTCATTAAAGAGAAAATAGTGTCCTGTGAAAATGATAGGTATATTATAATCTTCAGAACTGCTATGTAGTTGTACAGGTAGGCTCTTTACAGATATATCTATGATCAGGCATCAGGAAAACACTTATTTCTGGCCCTTTTTGCTTCAAATTTTCAGTTCAAGTCACAACCTCGAAAATTAATCCCTGCCTTCCTTTGGTGGTATAACACTTTGTGGTACAATTTTAAAGATATCCATTCACTTGTACTCAAGTAATTGTCACCACTCAAAACGGACAGTATGACACCATTATACAACTATAATTTTTTTGTGGATGGATAAAAACAATAAGGCAATATCTATACTGACTGCATGATTGCATTGTGCACCTGCACACTTTATGCACACTTAATTGGTCCTGTTATTCTACTTATTTTTTGAACAAATATGTTAGATAGTAATCAAAGGAACCAAGATTCAAGCAGAAATAAAAAAAATATATTCCAAGGATAAAGACTAGGAAGGGGAAACAGACACACAAATAAGAATATGAAATAAACAAAATAGCACGTACAAAGAAATAAATGTAAAAGAGCAAACTTGACTTCCACTAAAAACTGGGAGCATGGACCAGGTGCACTGGTAGAGTGAGCATCCGAGCTGCTTTTCTAGAAAAACCTGTCGAGTTGCTCATAAAATGTCATGTGCACGGTAGATGAAAGAGTAAAGGAAATTAACAATACTGCATTGAAAGTTATAAGGTCTATTAAACTTTAGCGGATAATAACTAACTCAGATCTTTAGTACAAAAATTTTACTGTTACTTTACGTCACAAAAACAATGATAATGTTTTATAAACATGATGACAGCCAATAAATATTATGCTACAGACAGTTGATTACAAAGTGCTATATTAAGTGAAGTAAATAGATTTTTTTTACAAATAGTATGGTAGTAGATATCTCAGTGTAATTAAATGAATATGTATGTTGAAATTCTAAATTTGTCAAAAAGTGGAATTTGCCATAAAAGAGCGAAAGATGTTTTCAGATGTTAGTACATGTAGTGTGCAATGTATGAAGAGATTCTATTCATTGTAAAAGTATAATGTGATAAATATTTTATACCACAATGTCTAAACAGATTCTTATGAACCAAAATAATGTATCAACAATAAAAAACAATGCCTAGAATTTTTCATTATAAAATCTGTCCCGAAAATTTTGTACTTAGTGGTAGCTGCAATCATAAAAATAGATTTTGCAATTAGAAGAAAATCATCTTATGATTAATAGTGGGAAAACTGAACTCTATTTTGAAATTTTGTTTCTATCAAGTTGTTTGGGCATTGCTAAAATTTGAATACGTTGTGATAAGAAGACTGTTTACATGAACCACAAAGTCTGAAAACAAACGAAAAGAGATAGGCATACAATTCATTAGTCATGACAAACTTAGAATTTTGACAACATGACAGAGCTGATTATTTATACATTTGCTGACTTTCAACACTGGCCAACTGAAAAACTCGGGATTCAATTGGAAGATAAACATAAAATTGAGAGAGAAAAAAAAAGCCGTATGTGTTAATTGGTGGTCCAAATCCTACTGTGTTCCATGATTTTAGTTTTACATACCAATGTCAAGGAAAAGTTAACTTTTCAATTCAATTTTTATAACAGATTCTTTTTTATTTGATAAACGATAAAAATCCTTTGAACTCTTCAACCGAGTTGTGAGTGTGGAGACTTTCAATATTGAAACAATGAGGATATTTGAGATTCATTTGAAGAGAAAAAAAAAGAGATTGTTTTAATGTTCAATATTAGAAAATTTCAAATAAAAAATAAAGCTTATAATTTCTGGTAAAATCAGCATGTAAAAGAAACCTATTGCATCAAAATTGTTTTGTAACAAGAAAACATCTGGTTTTAAAATTTGAAGGAAAATGTCAGACGTGACATTTTGCCTATTATATTTACAATATGTTGACCATATTATTGCTACCAATTGACTGGATTATCTCTAAAGACAATAATTGACGAAGTATCACAATTTCACATTTTAGGAATTTCATCAATAAATGTATTTAATGTAATGTAATCTACACAGTGACTGCTTATTTACACATAACTTACTAAACATTATATTGCACAGCAAAATTGTTATCACTTTTAAAAACATTAAGTAACATACACTGACCTATTCATAAAATACACTATCAGACAAAAAAGAATTTAAAAAAATAGGATGCTTCAGATTTACAAATTTTTCCCTTTTTTGTGTAATCAATGGATTAAAAAAGTTTTGGTTTTTTTTTGTAAGTAATTGCCACAAGAAGGTCAAGCCTACAAATAAGTAGGTAAAAATTTTGATTTTAAAATAAATTTACAATTAATTCAGAAATTATTGTGGTATTTTATTGCAAAGAATGTGACAGAAATGTGTTCCATGTTTTGGCCATATTGTGAAAATTACATTTTGTGACAAATATGAAAATCAAATCACATTAAGTACCAAAATTACAATAAAAAACACATGCATTAATTTCTTAATTAACATAAATTATGTAATACTTTGTCTACATCTCCAGAAAGTTGTTGAGATTGTCATGGAAGTTTGTTTCCAACAGGGGTACATTTGTTCTAATACATGTATTTCATTATTGGAAAAACTGGTTTTATTTTCGTTTTCGTAGACCAACAATAGCTTCGTTCCAGCCATCTACACAGTGGATCATATCTTTGTTAATATGTTTGTCTTTACTTCAAATGGAAAGATATTTCATATCACAGACATTCAAATTTATGGAGTACTGTAAGCAAATTAAGAAATGACCAAGATTGAATAAAAGCTTACTATCTTTTCTTAATCTTTAGAAATTGAAGTGGCAAGTAAAAAATACAAATCTGATAACTGCATGTACATGTATATATTATAAAATAAACAATCAGTAGCATCACAAATACCAGTTCAATATTCACTTATTTTCTTTTTTAACTGCTTTTAGTTTTGACAGTTGGCTCTAATACATAATGGCACAACATGAATGAAATTAACATGATCACCTGATTGACTAGAAAATTACCATAACACACATTTACAAAATAACAATAACAAAAAAGTACATAAAAAGTAATGACAGTTAAAGCACTAAAGTTTATGAATTAAATAAAAAATAAAGTTTTTTCAGTGTATTTGGACCATAGATCTTTGGAAAAAAACATCATAAAAAAGGGAACAATTTTATATCATTTTTCCAATGAAGAATTAATAAGCTTTGGCTAAACGTCATTAATGAATTTACGGTAAATGAAATTAAAATAACAGGAACCTAAAATGCTACAAGAGAATAAAATAAATGCCCGTATTTTGTTTAAATATAAAAAGGTATGGAATTCAAAAGTTGCATAAAAGTCAAATAAATGACTAGTGGTGAGATGCTACATTAACAATGTGCCAGAAATGGAATATAATATTAATAACAATGGTTTCTAATGAATAGATAACATCATTGCTTAGCACCATAAAATGGTTTTGGACCAATTCGTACAGGATTGGGTCTAACAAGGCCCTCTAAATGAGAACTGTTTGAAGGTATCTCCAAACTGTGTCGAAATGTTTCATTTCTACGAGATTCTGTGTGACAATAGTTTGGGGATTCACTTCTTACTCTGGGACAGTGTCTCAATTGTGTTGAAGCAGAAACTTCCTCTTGCATCTTTTCCTCTCTTTTACTTGTTTTTTCTTCGAAAAATTGCATTAACTCCTTGATGCTTCCCCTCCTTTCAACTTTCCTGGATTTTTCATTGCCATTGGGTAGATTTAAGGATTGACTCATCCTGTTTTGTGTTGTTTCACTAGTAATGACTGTTTCACTCTGAGTACTTAATGGAGAGGTAACAGACATTTGTGTTGTTTCACTACTTTCACTAAAACTTACATGTCTAACATTTTTGGGAGAACCTGCTCCCGGCTTCTGTCGCACAAATCGAAGAGACAAATCTACATTTCTTTGGTTTTGTGGGGATCTACTACCCCTTGAATTCTCGTCAGCACGTAAAACTTTTGGAGATGTCCTTACTGTTTTTGGTGAACCTTCAAGAACTGCTTTCGGAGAGGTTCTTGAAGTACTAAATCTTATTGTCATTTCAGATTCTGACATTGAAGATTCACTAGCAGCTCTTCCCCGAGAACTTCCTCGATGCTTGGGGGGTTTCCCAAAGTTTGTTATCCCAATTGTCACTTTTTCAATTTTCTTAGGTCTGAATTCATATCCAAGATCTGTAGAAATACTTCGCCGACTTCCTGGCATTTGCCAGAGTTGTCCAGACACATGACTAGAATAAACATTACTGCCAGATCGCCTGAAATCATCAGAGAGTTCACTTGAGTATTGCTCTGTCTGAGAATATGACCTCTGATTGGCAAATCTTAATCTTGTTTGTTTCACCCTTTCATTATTTTCATGGTGAAAATGTAAACTTGAATTTGAAACTTGTGAGCTTCTATTTGTAGCAGTATCACTTTCAAACATTTGTCGTAAATTTTTAAGCTTTGAACTCTGTTGAGATTTAGAAATCTCTACCTCACTCTCTTCCTCAGACATGAAGTCCTCATGACGAGATGATGCCATTTCTAAAGCAGAATCATCAAGTGATGACCTACTACTGAATTCAGAGATAAAGGACAGAGGCATATTCTGAAATTCTATAGAGTCTTTTGGCCTACACATTACAGAAACAGTGATGTCAGACTTTGACCGGGTTTTTCCAGTATTTTGATCAACAAACACATCATCACTAGTATCCTCTTCACATGAATCCATTGCTACATACTCATTTCTATAATAATCTACACTGTTGGATTTATGAAGTGGAGGTTTTGCAGTAGTTTTTTTAATAACTGGAGGTGCACCATTTATATGTGTTTCAATAAATGGTTTTGACTGTGCCCCTGATATTGCAGAGCCAGGCTTTACCTGAATATCGGAAGGGGCACAGAATGGTTTAGATTGACCTCCAGTCAACAGAGTATTTGGCTTTTGTACTGGTAAACTAGACTTCTGAGCATTGTTAGATTTTGCTGGATCTGGAATTTTACGTTTGACAAGTACTGGTCGATATACTTCTATATATTCACGTCTTGGAGGGGGAAGCTCTGGAAATTCAGAACTTCTTTTTGTTTTTGAATAATCAATTTGCACTTCTGTTGGAGTGACAACAGTCATATTTTCTAAGCCTGTGTTCCTCATATTGCCTAAATCCGGCCTTATTACTTGATCAGAAACCCCAACTATCTCAGATTGGAACATGGCTGGAGTTTTATTAGTTTCTGATACTTTTTTCTGAGTCATGCTCAATTCTAGATCTTGGTTTATTGCATTTTGAGCAGCCTCCTCTGAATTGTCAAGCTTTTCAATGACTTGTGGTGAAGCATGAATTATTGGTCCTTGTGTTAAGAAATGAACGGTAGCCACAGGCATTTGGTAAGGATCTGCTGAAAAATGTGTTTCTATCTCCATCAACTGAACATTTTGAGTTGGACTTCTTATATCACTGAATGGGCTTTGTATAGTTTCAGTTCTTTCTGGAATGTTTGCATTTGCCTGTTCACGTTCAGCTTTTAGTCTTTCTTGAATTTTTTCTCGCATTTCATTCGACAAGTTTTGATGGGTTGGAATTCCAAAACAGCTCTCATTAAAATCAATATCATCAATAACAGAACCAAATGGTAACACTTCAGACAAAATTTGTTGATCATTCATATATTGCCCATCAATGTCTGTTTCCATAGGAGCAGGTGTTTCATGAACTAAATGACATGTCTGTCCACTAGGCATGACAGGATATGATGGTGGCAGAGTTACTCCCCCTGACTGATTAGAATTGGCTTTAGCACTTTGAGATTTATCCGTAAAATTAGTTCTTAGCACTTTTCCGTGATCAGTTGGTTCATACTCAATATGTGTAGGTTCAGAATTTGCACTTGAGGATGTATTGCTAGAAGTATCTTGTGTTACAACTGTTGATTGTTTTATCCTAGGAATATTGGATTCAGTTTGGCATCGTTTAATCATAGGTTTTTCTAATGTTAAAGTTTGCTCATCTGTGCTACACTCTGGAGTTCTCTGTCGAACTCTGGGTTCATACTCCTCCAAATTTTCCATTGCTGCAACTGTAGATGACCTTCTGAGGGTTCGTTCACCTTCAAATCCATAATGTCTATTAATGTTATCTGCTAATTTTTGGATTGAAGGTCGCTCAATTTCAATGTCAATTCTATCAGCCAGCCTTCTAATTGATGGCCTTTCGGTTTCTATTTTAGTATCAGAATTATAAACTTCATTCAGTCTGTCTCCATGACTTCCCAGGCGACAAACATCCCCAGTAGGAGCTAATTGGGTCCTCCAATGTTCATTGAAAGTAGACAAATCCTGTAATTTTTTATCGAAAGGAATTTCTTCAGGACTATCCATGCTTGTCTGACATGATGAACCAAGGGGTGGTCTTGATGTTTTTTGAGACTTGGGTGACTGTGAATCTTTTTTAATAACGGACACAAAATCTTGATTTAATCCGGCAAGATCTTCCCAACGAGGCTGTTGTCTTGGTGACCTTGGACTTTGTACAACAGCATTTTCGCCATCCACTCTCTGACTTGTTTTAAAAAGAAGTTTTTCAAAATTTCTTTCAGCAGATTCCTTTCCTTCATTTAAATCATTATTAAACAAAGTTTCATCAATGGCAGTTTCTAGCCTCAGAGGTCCATGTTCATTACGTGACATTTTTGCTGGTGGACTTTTGGGTGAAGTACTAGACGGTCCTGTGTATATTGGGTTTTCAACAAACTGAGAGGCAGATGATTCTTGTGGATTTCTAAGTTTATTTGGTCTATTAACAGATGGACTCAAATGTGGCAGGTTTTCTTGTGATGGAGTATGAACTTTTGTTGGTCGATGAGTAACTGGACTTCCATGGTAAAGTTCTTCTTGAGATGGGGTGCGTATTTTACGATGATGAACAGATGGGCTTATATGAGAAATTTCCTCTTGAGAAGTACGAAATTTACTGACTTTTGGTATAGCTGATGGACTAGCATGGGCTATTTCTTCCTGTGATGGTGACCTGATTTGATTTGGTCTCCTGCTAACAGGACTAGCATGAATTTCTTCCTGTGATGGTGTTCTCATCTTAGTGGGTTTCTGCACTGTAGGTGGGCTATTTGTAGGTGTTGTATGTTCTCCATCAGATTTATCAACATTTCTCCATCGACCAGAATCACTGGTAGGACTTACAATTCTCCTACGATATTCCCCTGGACTCATGTCAGACATAGGACTTGCAATACTTGATGCTACTGAATGACGTTTAGATGATTGATTTGAACGAGCTTGCTTTGTGAAGAATTCAAAATCTTCCTCTGACATGTCTATCTTGTTGCCTGTTTCAGCTTTGTATTTCTCAAAATTCACAAAATCTTCATCAGAAAGTCCAAACTGAACCTTCTCAGTGGCTTCATGAGTCCTTTGTACAGATACCTCCTTTGTATGTTCCATTAACAGTTCATTGTCAATGTTAGTTTCTAATTTAGCTTGTGATATCTGTGTTGGTCTCACTGCCTTTCTTACTAACTGGGGTGTTTCAACCACCTGTATTTCTGATGCAGGCCGGTCTGTGTAAACATTAGATTCAGATTCTATACTACTCTGATGCTGGACAGTTGTTTTAGATTGTAATGAGAAATCCAAAGATTCATTTGTTTTCGCTTGTATTAACTGTTCCTTTTTTATCTTCTGTGCCTTGTCTGATTCACTTTTGAAAGCCCTGTCTATTTGTGCATTAATTTCCTTCAAGGTCCTTGTCAATGGTGATTCAGAGTCATTAACACTGTCCAAAGATGTACTTCTCCGACATTGTCTGTGACCCTTAGACGTATCATCACTCTGACCAACACTAAAACTTTCCACTGAAGTAGAGATTTCACTGATGGTGACTGATGATAATAAATCAGTCTGACTTCCAGATGTAAGATTCTCCAAAGATTTCTGAATGTCAGATGGTACACTCAAACACTTAGACATTTTGGATGTAAATGGAGGTGACATTGAATTTGATTGTGGATGTAAATTGTCATATTCTTCTTCTTCATATGAATGTTGCTTAAAGTTGCTAGTATGTGTCTTAGATGTAGTGGTGGTTTGAGATTCAAAATGTTGAAAATCTGAGGATGAAAACGGAGAATCTAAATTATCATATCCTCCAGGTGAGACATCAGATCGGAAATGGTTCGGATCACTTTGGCTGTCTGGCAGATTTGGAAATTTAGGCAGTGATTTTTTGGCTAGTTTTGACTGTTCACTGTCTGAAAGAAGTTCATCAAAATCAGATTTCCTTTGAGAGTAAAATCCTGTAGGTGACTCTTCTGGAGTTGATGCAGGTGATGTATTCATCCAATTTTTACGTCTAGCACCAGGACTTTCTGGAAGATTCCCTATTGGTTGAATATCGGATCTGCCTTTACCTGATTTTGATTTGTTCTCTTTGGATGAATCTTTCAGTCTCTCAGAGCTAGATGAGGGTTTAAGTTTCTTTTCCCCACTATGTCTTAAATGAGGGTCACTTGTATGTTTAGATTCTAATGGTTTTGGACTACTTGTAGAAAATACAGTTGCATCTTCAACATGGAGAACAAATTTGTCCTTATCACCCACTGAATCAGCTCTTATACGTGTCCCTATCACTTTCACTTCTTCATTTTTCACACTTTTTGCAATTTTCTGTACTAGCTTTTCTCTGTTTTCTTTTTCAAAGTTAGTTTCATTTTTCCGCCTTAATTTTTCACTTTGAGCTATAGGTTTAGATACTACTGCTTTTTTATCTTTTGGAAGTGGTGCTTTTTCCTTTTGAGGAACAGATTCCTTTCTAGGAGTTGCAGATCCTGAGGGAGTTCTCCGATGGGTTGGTTTTCTTTTTTCATCTCCTCTTACAAATGATTGTTTTCTTTCTGCCTTTTTGTCCTTCCTTACATCCATGCTGCTATCAATAGAGCTGGAATCTGCAATGAAATCAAATAAAAAGTTTGGTATTATTATTCTTCTTATAGAAAATTAAGCTTTTGTAATAAGTGTAAAAACATATTGTTTTGCTTCAGCTTCTAGTAACAACTTTGCATATCAAATGACTGTGGATCCGGAAACGGTCAAAAATGCTGGTCATTGACCAACAAATTTTGCAAATGACTGACGACCATTTTCCAATATCTGACATAAAATATTATCAACCCTTATAAATTACAGTCTGCGTGGTTTTAATAGCGCATAAACATCCTGCCTACCAGTCTCCTAATCGTTTATTGGAAATTAATTGACAGGTGTGTGTCAATTTTAGCCAATGTGCAGCTACCTGTGATTGTAATTTACCTGTAACTGATTAGTTGATTGCATAATTGATTTAACGGTACACCTACAGCCCCATTGTGTATACGAATTAATTGAAGTAACTCGGAGAATCTTCATACATTTATTAGTTGATTAATTAAGAAAAAAGATTGACAAGTCCACCATTCTCCCGCCAATCTTTCAGAGGTAACGAAATGAAGAGAAAACGAAGAGGTAATGAAAGCACATTGAACTGAAACTACAAATCAGTTGTAGTTAGTAATTATTAATTCATCGATTGAATCGTTTTAACACAGAAGTCAGACTATTTAAATCAATATACAAAATGTGTTCACAATTTTCTTTTACAAATAATAAATATTTTTTTCATCACTCGGAAGTTTTGGCTGTTTGCCTGTATGATGTAAAAGTCCGAGAGATTTTGTTTACATGTTAGAACGTCCACATGTGGTCGAAAAACTCGTTCACTCGCTCTGATACTTTGTAAAAGGCAGAGTATGTGATGAAATAACACATTTCCAATATTTATCTGAAAACAAGGAGTTAAATACATAAATCCTTCCTTAAAATAACTACATACAAACGTTTTTTTAAGTGAATTTTTCAATCTGATCATGTAAAAGACTGACAAAAACATCAAATGACCTTTTCATTGTTCAGAACTTATAGCTATTTTGATATGATCTACATTGGTCAGTCATGTTTTAAGTTATCAATTCAAGGCTTTTTGATTGTAAATTAATGATTCAGTGACACTTCAACATTACAGCATCTGTGTTCCTTTAAAAGGAAATGATTCATATGTCTTTATTTCACCAAATTTGTTTTGCTTACTCATAAAATATCTACCTAACAATCCTACTCTACTTGTGAGATCAAAAACATATCAGAACTTCTAAGCAAAATGTCTAGGTACACAATTTTGTAATTCAGTTTAAAAATCAGGGACCTAATACAATCATTATAATTTATTCTGAAAGAAGAACTAACCATCTGTCATTTCAACATCTACAGGAACTTCCCTGGATCCTGGTTCTATAAAGCTTGGGAAATCATTACTCATTAAACATCTTGGAGACTCTGTTGAAGCTGATCTTTTATGTTTGGTACGTGGAGACATTTCTTCGTCTGAAAAAAAGTTCAAGGATATCAGAAAAACAAAAGCACAATGAATTTTAATTTCTAGTTCTGACTGCTGGAAAGTTTGCATGTTTAACCTGAAATACCAAGAACCTATTCATAGAAAAAAATAACTGAATGTTCTTAAATATTCATGCTTCATATAATTAAAAGAAAACTTGACACAAAAGACCACCAAAGTAAAATTACTGAAATAAAATCTACCTCTGTTCCTATACATGAGCCATCTTTCAAATATTTTTATCATACCTGAACAAGAATTAATTCTAGAGAAGTCATCAAACTGCCGTGACAGTCTGTGGTCTCTATTTGGTAGATTGATCAATGACTCAGCACTTTTTGCAACTCGTATTCTCCTCCGTTTCCAATTCTGTACATCATCTTCTGTTATGGCTTTCTTTTCCATATCCATCAGGTGTTCTTCTGAAAAAAAAAAGGGCAAATTAAATACATTTATAAACTCTTCCAATGTATTGAGAATACATCTTTCATTTTTTTTTTAAATAGATTTTGAGATATTACTTTGAAGTTATTGGTACTAGTGACATGTAGACATATCACAAATGTAGTCTGTGTTTTTATTAATTAAATCAGCTTTTTATTCTGAAAATTTTGATTTATCAAGTCAGCTCATTTACAGATTTAAATTATAGTATCTTAATTCTGCCCTAATATAGAAAAAAAAATAATCTTCATCCCATGTCCGTGTAAAAGCTTGATATTTAGCCACACATAAGAAATCTCTCCTGTCTCATTTGATTTTTCGGCTTAAAGGTGTAAAACCAATTAGTTCAACTCTTGTCAAAATAAATTTCTGTGATAAGAATCTGAGATTTACTATCATTGAAATATCAGGAAACATTGTGAGTCATCTTTCAGGGGCTGTGGGGATATCAAGAGAAATTGTCACAGTAAAATTAGTCTGTTGCTATATACAGAACATGTTCCAAAAATAAAAATAAGGCAAATCTCTAGCTTCAAGGAATTTTTTAAGGTTTATTTATGTATTAAAGTACAGATTCTCCTAAAAGTCATGCAGAGAAAGTTAAATCCATATTTTATGTTAACTTTCTTAATAGCATAAATGCATCTAGTAATTTGTGAACTATCACAAGTAATGAAATAGGCTGGGAAAAAGGTTGTATAGGGTTAAATGGTGGGAGATATCTATAAATAGAATGCAACTAAACTGTTTCCTTAATTTCATTACTTAACACTTCCCTTAAATACAACTCTTTTTAGCATTTCTGTGAAAGATATTATTTTTTGAAAGATTTAAGATGCAAAAAGATTTCATTGTATCATTACCTCCCTTCTGTTTCATGCTCCCTCGAGTTGAACCCCTGGTAAATATAGACCTCCAACTCCCTGGAGACTTTTTACCCTTCACATTAGCAGAGGTATTGTCCCTCAATGGCATCCTTTTCCTACAGCATAAATATTGATAATGTCAATTCACTGCTAAAGGTATTCTTATAATAAAACAATTATATAAACTCTAATAAAAAGTCAAAAAGTTTTTATTCAAGTTGCCATTGTCCATTTTCCTTATTTTTTTATTTATGTAACATTTAGCATAAACTAACTACAATCAAGAACTGCATTTTATTCAATAGTTATGAACTTCATGAAGATAAATACCTTAATAAAAATATATTTCAAAAAGATTACGATAAGAAATTAAAACTCTAAAGGATTACATATCTTATACTTCATTTTATTGAGGGTATCTTACTTGTATTTTGGCAGATCTATAACTGTGTGATATTTAGATGGCAGTTTATCTGGCCCTCCACCAACATTTATATATTTCTGTGGATTGGGACGAAGGCTAGCAGATAGAGCTCTCTCTCTTGCTTCCTCTAAAGTTATCAGCTTAGTTGGTGTAGATATTGCTAGAGACTTTGGTCTGGGCTTCTTACGAGCTTCTACAAATATGTAGATATGGTTTATAATTCTCCTTCTTTTATTGAAGTACATGTAGTTACAAAGATGATGCAAAAGGAAAAAGTGCCTAAATGATTAGAGAAAATAATATATAGCAAAGATTTTATCTACAAAGTGTAGAATATGTACATATAGCTTGTATTCCTTACTTAAGACAATGAAGTATATTATTGTTAATGTATCATGTATATACTACATACTTTGCCAGTTTGTACCAGGTATGATTTTACAAGGTCTACTAACAAAGCAGAAATTGGCAAAATCGGAAGTAAATATAAGGAAAAAAATCATAATGGTAAAATCCGGATTTGAAATAGCAGAATGCTGCTAAAAGGCGGAAAAATTTCTACAGCTATTGACACTAGTACATGTTCCTTAAAAAAGATACAGTAAATAGTACCAAATACTTACGTGTAAACTCAGGGGAATTATAAGAAGGCATTTTATCACTAAATATGAGATCAGCATAAACAATGAGACATTCTGTAACGACAGCTTGGATCCCCACACCCTGTAAGGCTGCTGCCCCTCCCCCACTCTCTAATTCCTTTGACCTGAAGTATAAACAATGAGACATTCTGTAACGACAGATTGGATCCCCACACCCTGTAAGGCTGCTGCCCCACCCCCACTCTCTAATTCCTTTGACCTGAAACAATCAGCCATTCAGTAAATTTGCCAATTTTCTTAACTTCTTATGCTTTTGAATAAAGACAAATTTTTTGCAGCCATATGCAAGAGCTAAACTAAAAAACACTGGAACTTACATAATTCTACACTTCTAGTATTGCAGCTGATATCAGATACAACATCTTCGATTTACCTGCATGTTAATTGTTCTTTAAAAAAAATTCTGCATTAATTTGACTAATTGTAATCATTAAAGAAAATAACTTGTTTTGTAGGAGTTTTTGACATTGAAGAAGCTTTAATAAAAATGAACTGAATCCTCCTTATAACCGATTAGTTTATACCTGAGAAGATTGGGAGCCCATACTATGGCCAAGTTTTTGGAATGCATGCCTGTTTCATTGCCATTTGTGGAAACTTTTGCTAAATGCTTCATCAAATATTCCAGAGTTCTGTAAATAGGAATCATTTCAATGCAAATGATTTATTAAAAATACAATTTCAAAGCAATATACATGTATTTTTAAATAATCAATCCTTTTACAATATACATGTTTTAATTGATTATTCACTTTAGTTTCATTTAGGATTCTCAAATGTCATTGATCGATGAAGTATCACGTTTTTTAACATTCACTTTTCTATAAGCGACTCATTTTTACTTTTATCATTGTTTGTCCATACTTAGTCAAAAAAACAGCTTAATACAAGTTGACATATCCCAGTTTTGATCTGTTACATCACACAAATACTACTTTTCTTGTAATTAGTTTACCTGTAATGAGGGGGAGGTAACTGCTGCACCACATCATGGATCTTAAATAGTTTATTATCTTCATCCCGCACTGCATCCTGTCAAATTAATTTGAAACAGATAAATGTTTATACTATACACTTAAGAAACCCATATTATGTAAATATATTTTTGCACATTTATATTGTTTGATTGAGTTTTTAATATCCAGAATTTCATATGACTATCTATATTTATTACGTTTATTTTATTTCAGTTTGGATCCCGATGTGACTTTACAGACCCAGCAAAGCCTAACAAGAAATGATACATCATTATATTGATTAAAATTGTTAATAATTTATGAAATTAGTCTGTAATATTTTGCAAAAATTTTTCTTTCAATCACTATGATTTTTATTTTTACATTAGGTTTTGTTATTTCTTAATACTCTGTTAATTTTGGGTCTAATCATCTGGTTTGGCAAACCAAAATGAGTATTAAATTCGAACTAAAATTTACTATTACATATAATCTTTCCTACTTACTGCAAATTTATCATAAAGCTGGTAAGTTAATAAAGGATTTGGTAATTCACGAAAGTACATCTTCAGTAGGGAACTAATACTGTGAATATCTTGTAGATAAACATCAGCAGTTAGATCTGGAATTCTGTCCTCATCAAATGCTAACCTGAAAGAATTGTTTTTTTTTTTGTAAATATCATTAAGATGTTTTTGACATATATCTCACAAACTTTCACTATTCAATAAAATCTTGTTTCACCAACCAATTTTTTAAATGAATATCATCATTTATAGGTGTATCCACTCACAGCAACAATGGGGTTTGGCTTTGCTAAATGTCTCCTGACCTCCTAATTTACAGTTTCAACATTAGGGTTTAGTAAAGTAATAAACTATAAACACCAAAATCTTGCATACAAATTCTCTAAAACATATCCAAATAATACTTGAAAATAACTTTTCTATACTAGTATTTAAGACAGAACTTCATTTCTATCAATGCCTTGTACCCTAGATATTGTAAGTATGCTTTCTTTGAATATGATTAAAGTGTATTATAATGGTAACAAAATGTTCTCTTTTCAAGCTTATTACTCACTTGAATTTAACAAAATTTTAACAGCCATATTTCTTTGTTAAATTTCTAAAAATGTCACTTACAGATTGAAAATACATAGGTTTTTATA
This sequence comes from Perna viridis, assembly GCA_037379345.1. Lineage (NCBI taxonomy): Eukaryota > Metazoa > Mollusca > Bivalvia > Mytilida > Mytilidae > Perna > Perna viridis. The sequence goes on along the minus strand of CM074515.1, from coordinate 8,792,807 downwards.
AGTTTATTGAAGAACTAAGATTTGTTTAAACAAAACAAACTCATAACTGTGAACCTTTGGAACAGTTCATGGTGGAGATTCTAACCATTGACAATGTCTTATTTGGGGAGATTTTTTACGTTAAAGCCAATGTTTGATTTAGTGGAATTGTGTGGTAAACAGGTATGCAAACTATATATAATACCTGAGTTTCTGTATATTAGACGTGATCCCTGACAACCTATATATACCATCCACAATACCATGCTGTTCAATCACCTCAGAACAACACTTCAGTACTAAAGGCACTGGTAATACAAAATACAAAAAAATACTGAGATTGTAGAGACAAAAATCTTCTATACCCACATGAAATTTTAGATTTTTATCAACAAAATATGTACCTTAGATGTGTCCCTGTATTATTGTTGATTCGTAGTGCTAACATATGTAAACTTGCTACACATGCCCTAACTTTTGTTTGCTTGTGTAGCTATTTGAAAACTGTATTTGGCAAACAAATCACCATAAATTATGTGTTTTATTCAAATTCAAAGTGTTTCCAGTCAAGATTGTGAATTTTGATAAGAATTAATGTTGCATGATATGTGAAGAAAACCACTGATTATGTACATTATAGACTTATAATACATACACTGATCATCCACGATATATGACTAAATACACAAAACTTTGTAAATGAAAATGCTAAAATATCATACCATCATTTTCAGTATTCAGTAAATGTTCTCCAAGGTCACAACCAAACACACGTTCCTTGACAATCCCTGTCTGTTTTAACTGGTTCCTTGCTGGTCGAGTTGTAAAGAACATCCGTAAAAATGACAGGAACTTGCCATGTTTTCTAACCACTACAGAATAAAAATGAAACAATAATAAAATCATTTCATGTTTAATTTCTGACATACTATCAGTTATTAGACAGGTGTTAAGTTTGATTTTATTTTTAAAAGAACACTTTGTGGTTTTCATAACTCTAAAATTTCAATTCTGCTTATATCTCAATATAAATTTATTTCTCAGGTAGTGATTCAATCACAAAATATGTGCTTAAACAGTTTATAACAAAAATAACATTAGAACAAATGTATCTACACACAGAACAAAGGGGTAAGTTTGCAGGATCTCATCACTTTCTAATTAAAATCTGTATTACTGTAATAAAGAATTCTTCAACACTTCAAAAATATTTACAAAAAGCTATCAAATATCATTATCTATATCACTGGAAGATAATTGTATTTATAAAAATTAATCATCAAACATACTTGTCTTTAGATAGAGAGAGATGTTACAAATAAAATAATATAACGCAAAATCAATAGCACACTGATTACAAACAAGTATTGATGTAACAATGTAGTTAGTCACACAGGTATATCAATAACACACTGATTACAAACAAGTATTGATGTAACAATGTAGTTAGTCACACAGGTATATCACAAACATGATTCACAGATCAATACAATTATACAATATTAATTTGAATTGACTATTTAACCTTGCATGTAGCAGTGAGTTGCTTGGATAATTCAATTAATCACTGTATAACAATATTTTAAACAACTGAAGAAGTTGCATTCAAGGTCTAAGACCATTAATATTACTAAAACAGAGATTAGGAGGCTTTTTTTATAACATTTTGGAAGAAAGGTTTGATACAAATTTTTGAAAAATTTGGAAAAAAAATTGTTTACCTACATTTACACTTGTATATATACATGTAGAAAGGAAAGGTCATGATGGGGGAATGAGTATTAATGAGCTGTGCCATGAGCACATGATACATCCATCGACTGAGCAAAAAAATGGAAAAACCACCTTCCTTTTGTATGAAGAAGTGCCAAAAATTTTATAGAAAACAAATGGAACTATGGATACAAAGAATATCTCAAAGTTTTGTGGACTTGGCTGAAAGCATTTTTTAGTTAGAGTGCAAAAACAGAAAAATCAACCTATTTATATATATTATACATCAAAAACTCAAAATTGAAACTTTATAACAACTGAAAGTGACCCTATGACCATGAATACAAATAGTATCTCAAAATTTTGTGGCATTTGCCAAAAATCTTTTTTCAGTTAGAGTGCAAAAACAGAAAAACCAACCACTTTTTTATGAAAAAGTACCAAAAATTTAAAACACGAAATAAAAATTTTATTAAAGACAAATGGGAGCCTATGACCATGTATACAAAGGATATCTCAAAGTTTTGTGGCATTTGCAGAAAGTGTTTTTTTTTTTTTTCAGTTAGAGTGTGAAAATGGAAAAACCACCCCATCTTTTTTTTTTATGAAAAATGCCAAAAATCAAAACTAGAAATTCAAATGTTATGAAAAAAAAAGAAGGAAAGGGAGCCTATGGCCATAGATACAAAGAATATCCAAAGGTTTCATGGCATTAGCTGGAAGTAATTTTCAGTTAGAATGTGAAAACAGAAAACCCTCCTTTTTCTCAAATGCATAAAATCCTTTAACACAAAAACTAAATCTTCGAAATTAATATCAAATTAAAAGGAGCTTTCTCCCATCAATATGAAGAATTGACCAAACTTTTATATTGAATTAAAAGGAGCTTTCTCCCATCAATATGAAGAATTGACCAAACTTTTATTTAAATGGTTTTAAGTGTTTTGGAGTTATTGTATGACAAGTTGACGACAGACATCATTATACCATTATATATCTTGTCAAAATTGATGGGCGTATGAAAATAGAATAGAACCAAGCTTACAAACAGTTTTAACATTTTTCTTCAGTGAAATATGTTACCATGCAGTTAGCTTGGATTGACTTCTCATTGCTTTTAAGTGAAATACATGAGGTCATTTTATTCATTCAGTAAGGATGCATGCAAAAGTATTGAGTCAAATTAACAATCATCTCCAAAACTTGTTTTCTACATGTTTTTTTTCAAAAACAATCAGGCCTGCAATGTTTTAATTGGTTTAGAAAAATTGGATGACTATTCTATTAGCATAATGTATCTCCATACTAAGTAGAGAAGAAATCCACCCTAAATCAAAGTTATGGATTATTTTACAAAGCAGTTAGGGCGTAGGAAAAGTGGTTCATAAATTAAAATGTGTAAGACAAAAAGACAAGAAATAATTCTCCATCCCATAACTTTACAGTAATAGTTTATCAATTAAACATGTATTTAATTTTACAACACAAGAGGTGTGTATCAGGTTAATCTTAGAAATGCAAAGCAAAAATTTAAAATACCATCACCTACGCAAAAATATTTGTATACAAAGATGACAAGGCAGAGAAAAAACACTGATTTCAGAATCATAAACATTGCAGGCTTGATAATGAACTATGTTAGTAATCAAACCATGCATACAGGGTCGCCTACTATTCAGTGGTATTCTGTTTTCCACTGATGATGGAACTTTGTCTCCTATAATCTCTACACATTCACTGGGAAAAAATCCAACCTATTGAAAAATAACAAAACTATGACATAAAACTTGATGACAAGAAAGGCATGTCAGACATAACATAGAAAAACTGATGTTTTACTTTAAAGTCTTTAAGATATAAAAGGTCTTAAGGATTTTTTATGTAGGAAAAATGGTCATAATTATTGAGGAAAAATTATAGTTGTTTGGGAAGAAATTTTCTTGATACAGTCAAACCACAAACATAAGTTATCATAGAACTGTAAAATATTTGTTGAAAGCAAGTTTCTACTCTACTCACCATCACAAATCTTTGATTAAGAATGAAATTTTGAAAAAAAAACAAAGCTTCACAGCATCCTATTTAAAAACAACTCATATTTAATTATAAAGATAGCACCTGAGAAATCATAACTGGCAAAAACAGTGTACATATTAGGCATTGCAAGATAATCAAAATTAAAACAGGAACTTCCACCCATTTATTCACAGACTTGACCATTTTTAGACTCTGTATACATATGTAAGTCAGTTTGATGTAGTAATGATTCTACAGTTTAACTGACGGTTACCACTGATTTCATAATACAACAATTATGCTACACAAATATCATATTCTTTTAACTATAATAAGTATGATAAAAAAATAAACCTGACCTCAAAACCTCTCTTTCCTCTCCACCACATGGTATCTTCAGCAGCAGGCATATCTATCACAGATACTATATCTCCAACCTACAATAATACAATGTCATTCTGTCATCACAGACATTATACCTCCAACCTACAATAATACAATGTCATTCTGTCATCACAGACATTATATCTCCAACCTACAATAATACAATGTCATTCTGTCATCACAGACATTATATCTCCAACCTACAATAATACAATATCATTCTGTCATCACAGACATTATATCTCCAACCTACAATAATACAATGTCATTCTGTCATCACAGACATTATATCTCCAACCTACAATAATACAATGTAATTCTGTCATCACAGACATTATATTTCCAACCTACAATAATACAATGTAATTCTGTCAGCTTTGTACCAGTTGCACCATGATTTGTATATAATCAAATTAATAGGTTGTCTACCATCTACATCTACATTAACAGCATGGGATAAGGTGCATTTTGTTGGCTATGAAATCTTAAGTTAACTATCTGATCCACAAAAAGTATAAATAAATTTCTGAACTCATACATCTTAAGATAAATTTTATTAGGCCAAAAAGGACAATGGTCAGCATGTTTTAAGATCTTTTTCTTATTGTTGACTTGATAGATCAAAACTTTCTGAAGATTAGTTGCATTGGTAGTCATTACTCATCTTCAAACATTTCTACTGTTTACAAATCACATGAATATGTAAGTACCTCAAGTGAGATTTCATCAACAGCTTGAGCAGTATATCTTTTAACAGCATGGGCAGCAGCTATAGCAGGGGTATTGATTCCAGAATCATCTATTGCTAACAGTCGGTTTCCTCTGTTGTCAAGCTGAAACATAAGAAATGACCTACATTTTAAGGCAGAGGGAATTTGCTATATAGTTGCTAAATATCCAAACTTTAATTCTCAATTACTAAAACTATATAATAAGAATTGGACGTAAAAAAAACACGAACAAAACATAAGCAATCATCTAGTCTGGTCGACATCTGAACACTTGAATAGAAGTTTTCATGTTAAGATTTGCTCCTTTTAATCATCTGAACAAAATATTATTGAAGGTTGTTTTCATAAAAAGTCATTATGATGACTAATTACATGTACCTGAACCATATGATAACTGAGAAGACAATTACAGGTAGTACTGTTAATATCAATTAAGGAATAGAACTTGCTGTTATCTGATTTTTCTCTCTATCATCAGTATTATGTTTTGCATTATATATTGTATTAAATGTTGAAACTCTTTTTATGCTTTTTTGATTCAAGGAATGGGATTTTATTTTAAAAAAAAACATGCATATCTTACCTCAAACCAGTTGAGTATTGTCCCACAGTTTAACATACTGTTAGCAATGTTGGTAAACCTTTGTAAGTAACTACTAAGTTCTGACTCCATCTCCTGTAATTTTAGGTTCAATTAAATGCTACTGTGTCATAAAAAACAAACATGCTAAGGCCAGCTAAATCTTTATCTCTGTTGCTCAGTCCCCCTTTCAATGAAGTTGGTCCATCACCAATTTTATTGCAATATCAAAAAAAAACCCAAAAAAAACATAATGTTTGATTGGCCTATGCTGATGATATAAGAATTACTATCATTGTTCACTTACATACCATTATCTAAAAGAAAATTAAATTTCAGTGTTTCACATGATTTTATAGAGAAGTTCATTCATACAATATGTCGGATATTTTATCTGGTAATTATAAGGCTGTATAATTGGATTAAGTCTAGGCAAATGGAGACTGACCTCATATGTCCTTGACCCCTCCTCCTGAAGAGTAAGGTCTGGTAGCTGACTGAACTTCCTGTCAAAGATACACTTGTGTAATTGTCTATCCAGTAACCTAAAGTTTCTATAAGTTCGACGGACATTCCAGGATTTATTATTGGAAAGCACTTTAACAAGGAATGTTCTTTCCATGTAATCTTCTCCATTGTGTCTGTAATTTTCCTGCTCTTCATCACAAAGGCAGACCTATAAAAGCAAATGCATAAATACAGTATAATTGGTAATTTCTGCAGGGTGCTAATTTTGCATATTTTAGTAGTCTGTCCATAACACCAAAATAAATTCCCAAAATGTTTACTCCAGGCTTAAAACTGAACACAACACTTAACAACTGCCAAAACTTAAAATGCCAAAATTTTTTCGTATACCTTCTTTACTCAAAAACACCAAATTTTCACTCACAATACAGTAACAGACTACACTCTTAACATCATATTTACAACATCACATTAAAATAATATAGCTCACCTTGGCAATTTTTATTCATTAAAAAAAAAACATATATTATAAAAGTATAAAATGCTTTAATATGAAATTATTGACTTAAATAGTTGATTATGGAAATACTTAATGAATTAAATTTGCTATTCTATAACATGATTTGCAGTTCATGATAAGTTAACTAACAATAAAATAACTAGTATTATGAATTAGCCAAAATCTTAGAATTAGTCAATGACTGAAAAAGACATGCCTTGTTTGACTTCATGTCAGTGAGTCTATAAAAATGACTCTCCTTCTCGAACCTAAATGAATTTGAAACAATTCCAAAATAATCAAATCTGTCATTGCATAACACATAATAACTGCCTGCATTGTTCAATAAAGCAATAAGAACTCTCAATGCTTTTATCATGTTAATGTAGCCATTGGTAAATTGGACTTTATAATTAAACATTAATCAAAATGCATGAAAATAAAAGGAAAGAGGAAGAAAAACTGATCAGTCTTCTTGTAACTTGTGGAATTTTTTATGTTTTAATCAATACTGTAAAATGCTCTGGCACTTTTATTTCATCTTTAATAATTTTAATCATTTGCATAAATTTTCTAGATGAATTTATGGAGTTCAGCTGACTTTGTTATAAGCAATACTTAGTAATAATGATTAACAGTATATCTAAAGCTCCTGCCACACTAGGCCACTATCACACTACTCTCAAAAGCCCCTGTCACACTAGGCCACTATCACACTACTCTCAAAAGCCCCTGCCACACTAGGCCACTATTATACTACTCTCAAAAGCTCATGTAACACTAGGCCACTATCACACTACTCTCAAAAGTCCCTGTCACACTAGGCCACTATCACACTACTCTCAAAAGCCACTGCCACACTAGGCCACTATCACACTACTCTCAAAAGCCCCTGTCACACCAGGCCACTATCATACTACTCTCAAAGCAATCTAAAATAAATCATGGTGAGTTTGTGGTTACTTCCTTCTATGTACAATCTACCTACAATCACATCACATTCTCATCACTCTAAACACTACAACCTTACTACATTTATCACAATTCTACTCGACTTATCATGTTTTTAATACCACCTTATTACAATTTCACCAATTGCAACTAAAACTTTCTATGCTTCCACCACCATTATACAACACATTTACTACACTCTTACTATGCTCTCACCATGATTCTTTGCAAACCTGATACCTCTCCAGTCTAAGTAGAGACTTTGGACCTACCCATCCCAGAGACAATCCCTGGTACTTAAAATCTACTGCAAGAGTAGATGTATTGGTCAATGACTAATAAATCACCAGACTAATTGTTGTACTAAATTATGAAAGAATTCAGATTTAGAATGACTACATGGTATTGCGTGTCCATGGTTCAATGGAGATGGAAATATCTGATCAAACCATAGAGTTTTTATACTATTTCAAGTGACAATGACATGAGCATGAATAGAAGCTGAAATAGTCATATCTAAATTATAGTCGGGTCATAATAAGATGTGGTAAGGATGACATGAGCATGGTGGAATTGTGGTTTTGTCTTGTACAGTGATATAAATGTGGCATTATCGTACTACTATGACCAGATTTCACCACAATGGCACTTCTTTTGTTTTGAACATTTTAAAAGTTTGGCCACGCTCAACGCTTACTACAGCCTCACCATAACCTTACTCCAATCATGAATGAACAATGACCACCAAAATTTGCCAATTTTTCAGAGAGTGTAGTCTGATTGTGGCCTCATGTGATGAGGGTATAAACCAGATGTAATATGTGGCATGGCTCATCTATTTACATGTGTACCTGTATGGTCTGATTTAATCTAGTTTTCACTGCTTTTCAATTCCATGACTTGATGACTATTTGGACAAAATGCAGCACTGAAAGTTTCCTTCTTATGATTGTTCTTACTCTAACAGTTAAATCACTAACTTTTAAAATTTACCAACTTAGAGGACATTTTGGATTCTATTCTACAATTAAGTTGTCCTCAAACATCTCAAACTTTTGTGAAAACCCATCAAAATTAGCTATATTTAATTAAGTTATTTCATACTGGTAATATTGATTAAAACAGACAAAGCTATAGAAAAGTGTAACATTAATTCATTGGTGAATATTGAACAGCTTCAAAGATCTAACAACAAACAAATGAAGCAACTGAAAGTGTTTAATTCTATAGCTCTATAATTCAGTTTTCTAACTCTAATTACACACTCCATTGCAAGGCAATTAGATTTTGAAACTTAACTACTTCCAAATTCCTCTTTATAAGGTTATTTAAACTGTGGAGGAAGATTATTTCTGACATTTACTTGGTAAATGAAGTTGGTGTCATATAAAGACTGAACACAATTTAAAAGATTTTCAAAGGGCACCAACTTGAGTAGCCAGTTGTCTTCTGCCTACTGCAAACCAGGAAATTTATTTTTGCCCATCTATTTTTTTGTGGTCTATGTGATCAATCTGCTTTTGCACAATTTTTAAATTTGCAATCATTCCTCAGATATGTGCCCTGAAGAAAATATTCACAACAGTTGAATTTTTGTGTGGCTGGTCTTACTGCGAAAATAGTGAAAATAAAACTGTCATGAAAATTGCACAGTTTACAGTATTTGTAGGTCAATTGTGCTAAAACCACAAATCAAAATATGGTGAATACAACTAATGACGTACCTTTATTTTACCAAGCTCAACAAAGTCATAATGGAAATGTGCACATTCATGTAGCTTTGGAAATCTGGACGGACCTTCAAATGAACTGAAATATGAAAAATAACAAAATAGTCAATAGATCCACATATAACTGTAAATACTACACTATACTTTACAACTGATGAAAAACAAACTATTCATTCAGTGTAGTGTATCTATAATGTGGCTAGTGGACAGATATAAAACATGATTTGACCCAATATTTCACTTTGAAATACCTGTACCAAGTCAGAAACATAATGGCTATTTTATTTTCCCAGTTCATTCTTGACTTCTCAAGTTCTTGTATTATTTAATATATCCCTCTGATTTATAATTATCGGTTCAATAATACTAGTTTACTACATGGAAGGAGTTGAGATATGAGGTTGTTGTGAATTTTAACTTAATACTAATAACATAAGAACATTAAAATACATGAAACAGAACTGGTCAATCAAAAGTATCATTATTGGTCAATTAATAGAAAAAAAACACCATTTTGTCAAGCAAAAAGTCCTTATCACTAGTCACTGATAAATTCAGGCATGAAGGAAACACTGATAAGATCATTGTTTAATAAAGAGTGGCACAGAAAAGCTACTGGTATATTAAAAATTATAAATTAAATGTTTTTGTTTACCAACATTATGTATGTTTGAAATGGTACATTAAGGTTTCACAGTTTTATGACTAAAAAATGCAGTTATTAAGCATAAATAATAAATTCATTTAAATATGAGCAGCTCATCCATAAAAAAAACATGATTATTATCAGTATGATGGAGATTATCCAGATGTTTACATGTAAATAATAACCTAAATCAGCTTTCCATATGTTAAACATGCATTCGATGACATAACTTTTAAGTTAGTTACCTGGATCATGTAAGCTTACAATGGCTAAAAAAAACCATAGGTAAACTTATATATTTCACTAATTAGCTGAGAATGTTTACTATGCATTAAACCTGCATTACAAAATAATTTCAAAGTTATGCAATATGATGACCTAAAACTGATTTATTAGAGGAGAAATGGGTACTCTGAATTCATATATACATCTTTAATTTGATGGCTGCAGTTCATTTTCTAAGATGATGAAACTTTTTCCTGGTGTAATGAGCCTCTTGAACTCATAATTAACAAAGCCTGTGGTTTAAATGATATCTGCAAACACTCAAATAGGTTGAAAGCTAAACTTGACCCATGTAACAACATGACAGACATATTTGTGTCTTTAAGCTAATACTACACATGTAAAGATATTTTAAGATCTCTGTCTAGAATGCCTCATGTTGAAAAAGACTCCACTGATTCATGTTATTTTGGCTGCCATCTTAACTTTTCCTCAGAACCAGAAAACTAATACTGAAGCTATGCAGACAAACATTTGGAACCATTCTTACTGATAGCAGTAGGTTTGACATAGTATCTTAACCTTCCAAAAGGTCGTGGCATTGGAGTACTCTACAAAGACATTCCTCCTTGTCAGAAATGTCTGATAACTCTAATTATGATAGATGACCAGCATGCAACACTACTGGAGAGGAAACTAAACTGTCTAGATAATGGCAACAGAGGGAACTTAAGGGGTAAAACCACTATTAAAAGTCCCATTACTTTCTATGTTGAATTAAGCAATTTTCAAGGTCACAATCTTTTTTTCAAAGATAGCTAAAATGAACTTTAACAAGTTTTAACATAGGGGGGACTCACTCATAAAAATTGCAGCATACTTTTAATGGCTTCTAAGAAAGAATGGTGAAGTGAAAGTAGAGAGGTACTAAAAATACTACTTTCGTTTTGGACAAATCAATGGGCTTAAGATCTAGACTCTAAAATTTTTTTCTCTACATCAGAGTTAAAAACTGTTGTTTGAATACACTGGTTAAATCACAAAAAATATACAATGCATCCAATGGACTACTTTGTTTTTTATGGACTACTTTCTGGTATGTGCAGGTGACTGGTTCCCCTTAATAGTGGAGTTGTCAGTAGAATCTAAAGGACAATCAAATATATAGAATAACACTGAGTTAGGACAGTGAGGAGTAGAGCAGTGGGATTGATGAGATGTCACAATGGTGATACTTTTGGTCCAAATCTTCAAAACTGGCATAGGTCTCCTTAGTAGTGATATGATACACTATAATGTCAATGGCATTCGCAAAATCAAGCAGTGAGCTGATAATGAAAATACAAAGGGAAGTAAGAAACAGAATGGTGAAAAAGATTTCAAAATCATTTATGAAATAAAATTTACAAGAGATAACCGTAAGTAAACAGAATGAGATGGTGAAATGTCAATTACTGATTGTTAGTTCTTTCATACACCTAACTGCATGTATATCAAGACCCTAGCGAAACTGCAGCTTGATAGTGAATGAATATTTGATAGTAATGATGTTTAATCAAATAATATATATATTACAGAAAGACTTGTGGCAAGTCTAAAATAGTGAGTACAAATTTGTAAGTTTCCTCGTGGTACAAACCTAATCATTATCATAAACATAACTAATTACTAGTATTAATATCACTCTAACATTATGAAGAGAATTATTACCCCATAATCATAATACAGGCAATTTCCAAGACTAACAGGAAATTTGTATGGCTATCAAGGAATGACAGCAATAGAAAGTTAAAATGTCAGCTACCAAGAAAACCCATTAGAAGGACTCTGTACAATTAGCTCTTGAGAAATTTTCATCATGTTAGATCATGTTAAGAAACCATAAACTATCTCCTGGGAATTAGTGACATAAACATAATTCTACCATAGTGAATGATTTACACCAGGAGAGCAAAAAACACTTTGGACACTTATGTCAGATTGCACGAGTTTTATTGATGTTAAATGCCATACAGAAAATTAAGCTAATAGAACAATGCTACAGGTAAACTAAAATAACTTACATTGCATTCATTTTTATGACCAAAAACTTTCAAAGAAAGTTATATTGGAGATGAATTGATTCAATGCAGTTTATTGTATTCTGGCAGATACCTTAACATATCAGGATGAAAACATTTGACCATTGTAATAAACCTTAGGTTGTATTAGACCAATAACCTGTACCAAATTTTTGAAGTGCTAGATCACAGAAGCAACAGCCAGTATGTAGGCATGATACCCAACTCAGAAACATTGTTCTCACTCAAAGCAAACCAGTAGTGACCTCATCTCTGGTATGCTGAGTGCTTGGCATTGAAGCAACAAGTACCAATTTTAAAGTCTTTGGTATGACTTGGCAAGGAGCTGCAGTGGAGAAAGCAGGTCTCTAAATTTGCATGGTTAAATATATAATATTTAAAGTTATTCATATGCACCTTGAGGTCTGTTATAAATAATGCTCAGAGACAACGTCTGTATAGCCGCTCTTTGTTGTGATGTCATGCCAGTGACGTCTGTCTTTAGATATGCAATAGAATACAATTCAGACGTCTTTTTCCTCAAGCCATATAGAAATCAGATCCTACCATTTTCCTATATTGGTGCCGTATGACCAGGATATGAGCATGAGTACCATGAAACTGAGATCAGCGAGAGCAGGCCACAGAGGTGTTATTTCCAGAATTACCAAGAAATTTGAGGAAATCCAAAACGGTGAACAGGAAGACATTGACACTGAGGAACTTTCAAATGTTTTGGACACTTCAAAAAGAAAACAGGAAATCTTGTGTCAATTGGACGAGGATATTATTAAAGGATTGGATGGACAGGACATGGAAACAGAAATCATGGAGTCAGATGAGTATGCATTTAATTTAGAGACCAAAATACGGCATATCAGTAAATAATTGTCAGTCCTTACATCCAAATTAAGCATCAACGCTGAAAGTTTCACAACTAGACAAGCAAATATCCCACAAGTCCCACAAGCAAGTAATAATACAAACACACATGAATCCTGTATAGAAAGAGACTCAAGCGCAAACCGCACTTCTAATTTCCATTCCTTTTCAAGCGTCACAAGTGAATATCATAAACTTCCTAAGCTCAATTTACCAAAATTTGGAGGTGACATTTTAGAATGGCAGTCGTTCTGGGACTCGTGTGCGCTTCAAAACTACATAGAACAATGTCCAGAGATTTAACTATATGAGATCGTTGTTGTATGATGAGGGCCGAAAGACAATCACAGGATTTACACTAACAAATTCAAACTACGAGAGAGAGGTGTCCTTACTACAACAAAAATATGGTCAAGATCAAAAGATCGTCCAGAAATACATGAAAGAATTGATTCATATGTTAGAAATAATGCTCAGAGACAACGTCCGTATAGCCGCTTATTGTTGTGATGTCATGCCAGTGTGATATCTGTCTTTAGATTGGCAATAGAAATAGATACAATTCAGACATCTTTTTCCTCAAGCCATATAGAAATCTGTTTCTACTATTTTCCCATAGGGTCCCTTAATTATTTACTTATTCTTCTTCTATAATAAAGAATAGGAAATGAATTGATACCAACCTGGATACTCTTCTTATCTTCATCATGGATGACCTTTGAGACTCAAGGCTGCTGTTATCTGAACTATCATACAACTGCAGGATACCACCATGCTGCAATAGAGATCAGATTATAGTCTTTCAGTATGTCCTATATGAAGTATCAATACTTATACATAGTCTGTCAATTACTTGTTCACATCCATTTACAGAGATGGGTAGACAACAGAACCAGTGATTTGGTCGCTTATAAACTGAACAGCCTAAGGTTTATTTGAGTGTAAGTTCTTATAACAATCAGGAAAAATGGGAAAAATCAGATGTGCAATATCAAAAATCCACTGACAGAGTTTCATTCACCATACTTAATTTGAAAAGACCATTATTTGATCTCTGCATCACTGGATTTGCTCAGAAATATATCAATAGAATGTTAGAAAAATGAAGTTTTTGACAGAATTATCTGCCCTTGAAATGTTCATTTTTTGAAGTTATAACACAATTTACCACAATGATATGGAAAATCATGTCTTTTTTTTTCCTTGATTCTGCAGGTGGAAATAGTCAAATGAAAATATGGTGTGTTTTTTCATACCATGTTCCACTCAGTGCCTGATTCTTACAGAGACTGATACTTAAGTTCTGGGAAAAGAATGACGACTTGGTGAGCTTTAAGACCTTCAAAAAGACAAGTTAATATGAGTCTGGTGTAACCTGTAAGAGGTCAAAGTTGAATATATTGATATTTAAAAGAAAAATAACTGAACTAATGCCTTTTACAGTTTAACATCAACTAGGAATAATTTTTCATTTTAATCATTTAAGAAACCTTTGGGAAGTGGGCTATACTATATTTACTGCTGTTTAAGATATGAAACTGAAAAAAAGATCCTTGCTTTGTATTAACATTAGTATTACAAGTTAACTTCCTGTCAGATTGAAATCAGGCTCTCAGTGCTTCTAAGGTCAAAGGTAAAATCTGCATTTATTACCATTATGAGGACTTTGTCCTCTGTAACTTTTAAGTACTGTTCAAGAAACTTACTGTACTACATAAAAAATCAAATCACTAAATAAAGATGTCCATTATAGAAACAGAAAATACTATGGATAGACTTGATCCTTATTGCATTTAAGTTTGCCATGTTATTGATGAACTTGGCCAATTTTCAGTTTAATAATATTCCTGACTTAAATATGTGCTTTAATAACCTATTTAGCTTTTGACACTTCCTTTCTAATTAAAGTCAAATATTTGGCTATTTTCAGATGGACCAGATTCAGATTTTCAGATTAAACACATGAAAACTAGGTACAGTCAGATCATCACTTAGGATTTTAAGGCTACTGCAAATTGTTTCCAGTTTTGTTATTATTCACTGACCAATGGATAATTAGTAACCATTATAACTAAATTCCACTTCCAATTAAAGAATGAATCTTAATTTTGTCCTTAATGAGTACTTTTTATGTCTTCTTGCCAAGAGATTAGTCTAGTAAGTGTCAGGTTTTAATGAAACTAAACTGCTTACCAAATAAATCAAAACAGCAATTACCTGGGTACAGGAAGATAAACAGAATAAAAGATGCAACAACTTTTTTATCAACAACTTAAAATATTCCTTCTTTATGCAAACAGGCTAATTTAGGTTCAGGCAAGCATAGATTCTCTTAAAAATTCATTAGCAACTAAATAGATTATAGCAAAATATATAACTTGGTTTATTGTTAGTTTTGAGCACAATGTTGTGATAGATTCTACTTGCATTCAATTCCAATACCTTACCCTTATTGAATTTAGTATGATCCCTAACCAGACATAATACATGTACAAAACAATAGATTGGTCCATACAATTACCTTGGGTGTAATTCTATTACAGTCTAACCACATCCTTACATCACATGCTCAAATTGGGTCAATTAAAATAAAAACTTTCAACATTTGGACAACTAGTGTTTAAACAAAAAAAAGCTAAGCAACAGCTGTGTTACAAGGTACATGTATGCCTTTATAGCCCTTTTTTTGGTGTTGAAAGACCCTTAACTCCAAAATGAACATAATGTTGCATGCTACATCTTGCTAAAAATACCATACCCCCACTCAACCATTTCAGTCAAAGCTGGGAAAGGGAAACACCGTACAATTTGTCATGCAGAAGCAATATAAACCAACAATCTAAGCAATTCTCTTCAGTAGAATCTGAGAAATTTGTTAATAAAATTTCCATTATACAGCACCAAAAGACTACAAAGTGGATCAGAAAACAAGAAGTAGATGAGCAGAGAACTAGAAATGGGGAGACATAGTACAAGTCATTATGAGAAAGCAAGATACTACATATCTAAGCATTCCCTTCAGTAGAAGCTGAGAAATCTGTTACGAAAATTTCCATTATACATCACCTAAAAAACTACAAAGTTGATTGGTAAACAGGAAGTAGATGAGGGATGAACTTGAAAAGGGGAGACACTGTACAAGTCATCATGAGAAAGCAATATACCATATATCTAAGCATTCCCTTCTGTCGAAGCTGAGAAATCTGTTATGAAAAATGTGTAATGGACGGACAGACAAGGTGATTGCAATATAGCCCCACTTTAAAATAAGAGTGGGGGTATAAAAATTGGAAAATGATGAAAACAAAAAGGAAATTTCCTCCTATGGAAGCAAACAGTGTTCCATGTGGTTCTTATCATTTTATATATTTTCTTCTAATGCTAAATTATACCCAGTTGCAGTAAATGGCCACAATTGTTGAGTGAGGATGCACAGTGTATCCTCCCAGCTCAGGATTAATAACAATTGTTGAGTGAGGATGTACAGTCCGAGCTCAGGATTAATAACAATTGCTGAGTGAGGATGTACAGTGGATCCTCCCAGCTCATGATTTATAAGAATTGTTGAGTGAGGATGCACAGTGGATCCTCCCAGCTCAGGATATATAAGAATTGTTGAGTGAGGATGCACAGTGGATCCTCCCAGCTCATGATTTATAACAATTGTTGAGTGAGTATGCACAGTGGATCCTACCAGCTCAGGATTTATAACAATTGTTGAGGATGCACAGTGGATCCTCCCAACTTGTTTAGTTGTAGTAAATGGCCCCAGTTAATGAGTCGGGATGCACAATTGATCCTCCAAGCCCATAATTAAGAACAATTATACCTTGTTGTAGTAGACGGTCCCAGTGCCTTCAGAACGGATGGTGGTCGTAGAACTTTTTCTGTATGGCTCATCTTCTTCATCAAGCTTTACATTTCTGTAAACAGAATGAGCAATGTATATAAACACTGGAAGGAAACATCAGTCACCTTTATATCTTCACTTGTAATTAGTCAGAGGCAAAATGAATGAGATTGTTAACCAGTTTGTTATACTAACACCAATACCAGTTATCGGTTGATTAAGGATGGTGTGCAGTAACATTTACCTGTTGCATCAACATATATTCACTGTTGAATGCTGTATGTAGCATTGCAATTACATGTAATGGAAAAGTCCTTCAGTATGAATCTATATAAAAGTCATATATTTGGCTGTCAATAACCCTTAAAATAATTCTAGCAATGTATGATTTCTTAAGAATGTTCTATGAGATCATATCAAGACTGGTGATAGTAGAAAATGGTGTATAAATTTTGGTTAGAAATTACTCCACACTTTCCAATAGTATAATTCTATGAGATCATATCAAGACTGGTGATAGTAGAAAATGGCTTTTAATTTTGGTTAGAAATTACTCCACACTTTCCAATAGTATAATTCAATCAAAATTTAGTGTATAATATCTACCAACTTTAACTAGCACTAATTTTTGGAATCAAGGGAACCAAGGTTACAGCAGTAATCAAAAGAATGTAATCCAGGCACAAAGACCAGACATGGAAAACAGACACACACAACAAAGAACATAAAGTAACTAAAATCATACATACAAAGTAACAAAAGCAAATGAGCAACTCGGACTCCACTAAAAACTGGGAGCATGGACCTGGTGCACCAGTAGGGTAAGCGTTCTCTGCTTTTCTAGAAACACCCGCCGAGTTGCTCATAAAAGGTCAAGTCCTTGGTAGACGAAAGAGGAAAGGGAAACTATGACACATTGAACAAATCAGTTTTCATGGCGCAGATGGAAATATTGTCTGTTTGGCATTCTGAAGGTTTTCAAACTTGAATATTTTTTGCTAAAGATATGGTTGAATTTATTGTCCATTTTAGCTTTGTTCTTAAGTGAAACTGTTTCTTGAAAGAGGAAGTTTTGATGCAATAATCCTATCTACTAGTTGCAGCAGTGATGATTCTAAGGAGAATAAAGAATGAAGTAAGTTGTATGGAGACATTAGTCCTCACTGAACTTAATTCAACAAACCAGCGGAAAAAACTGGTAAAATATTGGATTTGTAATCATTTGTTATGCATCATATACATCAAAAATAAGGTTGGATAAAATCTGCTCAACCCATGAAGATTATCAAAAAAAACTTTCTTCTGCTTTTTATAAGAATGTAATAGTACCCTTGCATCACCCATTAATAACTTTCCCCATAAAGAACTGTAGAAAATGCATGGAAACCTAATTGCACAGAATTATCCAGGGAAAAATTTTTTTCATGAAATTTACTCACTTACTATAATAAATATGACCAGTAACATTGTTAAAATAACATTTTACAGTTTAAAATGACAAAGGAAAACCTGCTTTTATGGAAATACTTAACAACTTTCATTTTTTTTTGCGGAGGCAAACAGCCATCATTGGACTTAGCCAAAAAAAAACCCCAAAAAAAACACAAATTAAAATGTAAACCATCCAAATGCATACAAGTTCTTCACTGAAAAAAAACTCTACCTTCATTATGACTGCAAACAAAACAACTTAAGTCCATTACATCACCAGTACACAAATAATGTAATTCACTACCTTATTTATGTGCTGTTTAAAGTATATTTCCCCTCAAATGCAGCCAATATAAATAGTTTCACAAAAACAACTGAAAGCTAGGTCAAGCTTGACAAGGTAAAATAACCACTTATTACAACTCAGTACATGTAATTACCAACCAAATCAGATGTTCAACTTTAAAGGTCAAATCTATTTTCCTGCTATAATTTTACAGATATTCAAGGCAGCTAATATAAAGTATTGCAATTTATGAAGGAGTGGGTCATACATTATAGGAAATATTAATGTGATATTTTTTTCTCTGCTAAACCTACAATGTTAAGCTGCAATCTAAAACAAATATAAATAGTTACATTACTTTGCTCTGTTTGAATGTAATCATACCACATAAGAGAGATACACATAGCATTGAAATCAGGGTAAAGTAAGAAGTTGATCTGGGTTTCAAGTAAGGGAGGAAAAATATGTTAAACCAGGAACCAGGTCATAGGGGTGTTACAGGGATTGTGAACCTTAATGCAATCTACAACTAGTTTGTGATACAAAAGCAAATATTGTTCATCACACTTTTTACTTGATGTCAAATTTGAAAACCAAGTCATAGATTACACAGTAACACCTTTGTCATTCTCAGAAATGGCTGAGTACAATATTTTATATACTTTCAACCTAAATCATGCAAAGAAGCCAGTTCTGACTACAAATGTGATATTATATATTACTCATTTTAGTGGCAGAATAAAAACCATGCATAAACTTTCATACATATACATTTGCATCAAGAAATGGAATTGGCAAGTGAAAGAATACATTCTTCTTTTTTGACAATATAGTATACAGGTAAAGACAACTTTGGAAACAAGGCTTCAAATCACACATAGATACAGAAAAAAAACATAAAAGCTTAAGCTTATCCTGTCCTCTACTCCAGACCTGTTTATGCTACATTATGGCAAAGCTTATGTTTGGCAATATTGTATGAATATGATGCTTAAAATTCTGAATTTTGTGACTTTTTAATGTAGGTACTATGGAAAGACTTATGATCTGTAGAGTATAACTTGCAGACAACCCCCCCCCCCCCAAAGTAAACACCTCTGCCAACCCCCAACTTGTTTATTGTAAAATTAATTCTAAACTGAGGCTGACTTTTCTCATCCCATCATCACCTCTCAGATATACTGTTCTGTTTCAGTTTAAAGAAAAGAAATGACCAACATCATCTAAAGTTAGTTAAGGACCAATATACTCCAAATACAGACTCCTGTGATATATATATATATATATATATATATTGACGGAGAATACATGCTGTAATATCACTACTGAATAAGACTGATAAGTAAACCATTAGTAAGACAGTATTAGGGCAGTACAGTGAACACTTGAGCCTGAAGTACCATGCAGTATACCAACTACAGGCACATGCCTACTACCTGAGGTCAATTAAGGTCATTCTGCGAGGCTGTAAGCATGGGTGCTTACGGGACATCTGAGGGGTGCTGTATATATTCTGCACATCAAACATTGTTAAATGACAGCTCACTACATCCCTGGTATGTTAAAACCTTATCTGCTGGCTTCAAAAATTAATATAAGCATAATGTAAATTTATATTAATAAAAGTGTCTGGGTTAAAAGCTGTAATGTTCTAAAAACAAACTCAAAAGTGGTTATTGAAAATAAAGTGTAACAACAAGCAGTGGAATGATAAGCTATTATGTGGTTACACAATGTTAGATAAATAATATGATGTAAAATCAGCTTTCAGGCTTTTTATTGTAAGTACTGAACTCCTACCACATGACTATCACATGACTGAAATAAAGCATGAACCTTTCTGATAAACCTGTTCACTTCTTTCCACAATTGATAAGAAAAAAGTTTCCAGACTATCATTTAATTGACAAATATAACAAATGGTGTCCATTTAGGATAATGTATTTTTGATTATTTGAGCTTTACATGTCCATGGTCTTCCTTCACTTTATACATTGGGTCTGTGGGGAGGACAATGAACTCAACTATGGTTCATGTGAACAACAGACAGGAGGTATCTTTTGTC
Source organism: Perna viridis (assembly GCA_037379345.1). Lineage (NCBI taxonomy): Eukaryota > Metazoa > Mollusca > Bivalvia > Mytilida > Mytilidae > Perna > Perna viridis. The sequence goes on along the minus strand of CM074515.1, from coordinate 8,772,311 downwards.
TCACTCACCTTCACACAATAGCTTTTAAATGAAACTACATTCAAGATAGCTTTAACACTGATTCTTTGATATTTATAAAAGATTATTTCCTTAAACAACAATCTTATTTCTTAGTAATGTCTATTAAAAACTGTAACAGTTCTGTGTTTTTCTCGTATTCCTTTTCATCAGTTATTGAAAAGTAACAGAATTCTTTAAAAAATAAAAATTTAGCACTTTTGTATTTCCAGGCTTGTTAAAGACTGTTTACATGAACTTACAGGTACCAATATAAGCTAAAAAATCCAAGGATATAAAACAGATCTATTCTTCAAAAACAAAAACTATAGGCTACTTACACAGGCTAGTCACAAAGAGAATACTCACAGACAGGCAAGTCAAATAGACAGTACTCACTGGTATACACACAACCAAGTCAAATAGACAGTACTCACTGGTATACAGACAGGCATGTCAAATAGACAATACTCACTGGTATACACACAACCAAGTCAAATAGACAGTACTCACTAATACACAAACAGGCATGTCAAATAGACAGTACTCACTGGTATACAGATAAGCAAATCAAATAGACAATAGTCACTGGTATGCAGACAGGCGAGTCAAATAGACAATACTCACTGGTATACACACAACCAAGTCAAATAGACAATAGTCACTGGTATGCAGACAGGCGAGTCAAATAGACAATACTCACTGGTACACAGACAAGCAAGTCAAATAGACAATAGTCACTGGTATATTTCACAAATTTTCTAACAGAAACCACATAAACCATATCAAACTTGTCCATAATACATAATCATCAACAGTAAACCTGACTTCCGGTTTCACTTCCCAGCATTTTGACACAAGATAAGTATACAGCTCATGTGTTACTGGAGAACTGACATAAAAAATGTGGCTATGTTACAAAATAAAGAAAACAAAGAAATAAATCTTTATGGTTGTTATCAAAGGTACCTTGCTAGGATATGGGCAGGTGTATCTACTGAAAAGATTACAGATTACACTGAAATGTCAATCACAAACAAACATTTAAAAGTTGAGAAATGTGTTTAAAACAGTACACTGCAAATCACTATCATGGATTTCATGTGTAAAAATATAATGACAGCTTTCTTCATCATATTCTCAAGTTGCTCTTTTTAACTTTAGAGAACAATCATAAAACAGTAATAAGTTTCTGAAGAAATATTTGAAGGGTCTTAAACTATTATCAAATCAAAAGTGCACAAAATAAGACCAAAATCAGTTGTACGTGAATACAGGTATGGCCTACCACAGAATATGGCAAAAATAAATTAAACATATAGTGACCATTTCACTTATGTTTTCTTTAACCCTCAAATATTGTGTATTAAAATGTACAGAAAACAGAAACACTGATTTTCAATATTTTCTGTAGGTTTCATTATACCACTTGCTTGAAAAGCCAGAGTTATATAGTTGTCTGTACGTTTATTCCTCCCTCACCAGTTTTTACCTGCAACTCCTCTAAAATGACAATAGAATTTGATGAAACATTCTTTATCACATGATGCCATTTCTTATTTTTGTTTTTCCATCTGAATGACTTTTGGGGTATTCTATATGATTTCTAGGGAGAGGAGTGTATCACCAAGTAACACATGAATGTTCATACAGACCATTGTTGCAATAGCACAGGAATGACATCATAGAGTGTCTTTTACCACCAGATAAACAATACTTGATCCATTTCAAGCTGCTGAATGTCTCGTTGATTAAGTGTTATTTTACAATATTTAAAATGCTTTTTGTCATGATCAATGTAAGAATTAATCGACCAAAAATATCATGTTTTCTTTGATCATTTTCAGTCCAGTGAAATTGTTTTCTGTACATGTACTTTTAGTCTTCATTTGAATTCAGCCATATACAGAAGTATGATTGAGTGTTTTCCTAGGTATTTTCAATATATTTCTGTATTCAAACACCAATTTCCCAGGTATGTGATTTGAATTAATTGAACAATACCAAAAACCAAATACTGTTAAATACAACTTCAGCTAGACTATCTGGAGACACAATATACTGCTACAAAAAGTTCCATCAGATCTCAGATTATAATAAGATATAAGAAAATGATATGCCCAATGAAGAAGCAGTGCTTACTAATTTTTAAGTTTTTTGTATGAATTTTGTATGAACTGAACCCACTATTTTAACACTTGATGAAAACAGCTAAAAGAAAGATCACCAAGTTTTATAGTCAATACAAAGAGCAAGTCCAGATTATCATGTTTTTATAAGTTCTCTTCATTTTTCTTGCTATAACAATGCCAGCTCCAGTAAGAAAATCAAACTTGTGCAGATGATCAGTAACATTCTAAAAGCACAAGACAAAAGACAGAAGTAAGATGGAGGTTCACAGACAGGAAGACAATAGCAGATGGTGGATGACAGTTTTAAAAACAAATAGCTTACATGAAAAAAAAGCATAAAAAACTGGTAATTTCTCTATTCATCAAACTTACCCTACATGTACCACTATATAGATACTTAGCATGCCTATTGATACAACAGACATACAGAAATACTTGGGTATAGTTCTCCTCTATTGTCACAATTTTCTTTTAATGCCTCCCATATATACCAGTACTATGGTTAAAATTCTCAGTAACCCTCATAATCCATTTGAGACAGCATTTGCTTTAGAACAAGTACCTATTAGCTCTTGAATATTATTTTCATATATAAATCACATTCCAAATAAATCATTGTATTTATGATGTAAACATAAGTTCAACCAGTCCAAGAAAGTAGCCCACTAAAATCACCATTACTACCACTCCACACTTAATAGACAGTACCTTTTACATGTACTTACCCGTTAATTATCATTTTATTCCTCTAAAGTCTAATCCTAAACCTTAAACTCCATACCATCAGAAACACACATCAACACATCAATACTATAAATATTTCAAGTTTGTATCATCTCAGAGACTGAACATGTAACATATTTTTCACTATTTATTTCTCATTTCCTTTCAACAATCACTTCACCTTCACCGACATGATTCACCACAATCTCTATATACTGTGAATGATTGTACATAATAATTATGTTGAACCTGTATCCACTGTGATTTCCATGTCCATTAACCCTTCACCACAAAGTACACATCCACACATTAAAAACAATAAACATAACACCATAGATAGGTGTTTTATAGGAGATACAGGTAAACATACATACCGTCCTGTCAGCCCTCTAGTCCCCTGGGGGCCTTAGTGTTTTATAGGAGATACAGGTAAACATACATACCGTCCTGTCAGCCCTCTAGTCCCCTGGGGGCCTTACGCGTCAACAATCTCTAATCATATTATCATATTATTTAATCATCACTTTAATCTAAATTGATGATTTGACCAAAAAATCTTTGTAATTTTTGTAATGTTATGATTTGACCCTCAGTGAACCTTCCTATCAATATCTATTTCAAAATTTGAAATATTTGAAGCAGAGAATACATGAAACTTGATGACCCAAAAAACTGTTTCAAAAACACAGCATGAGGAGAAAAAAAAATAAGATAAAATTCAATTTAGGCACCTCCAAATATATTTTGTCTACCTGTACATTGTGAAACAGGTGATTGATCTCCCAACAAAAAATGTATAATCAAATGATCTGAGAACAAAAAACATTTGTCCTATTACCATACATTACAATATATCATCCTGACTTACAGCCTTGAATTTTTATTTCTTGTTTATCCCCCCCCCCAAACTCTACCAAGAAAAATTGCTGAACTAAAAATTTAATTGATTTTTATTGATTTTTATTTATTAATACTATCAATAATTTTGGTATGTCTACTTTTAGTAAAAACAAAAGATTTCCTACCTACCTACCCAGTATGAAAATATCCATGAAGGCTACATCAAACAGATATATTTCAAATTGGCCTAGGGCTGACTTATGGCAGCATGACACAATGCAGGCACCTTGATGTAACTAAACCTGTCAAAACAGCCAAGGTTCGCAATTTAAGTCAAGTCTACATTAAACCTTAGTTTCAACAAAAAAGACTTAATTTAATCTAATTAAACTAAAAGTTAATACTCCAATGTGACTAACCAAGCAAAGCCTAGCTTTAATGAATCAATGGTGAACTACAGTTAGATAACACAAAACCCTGTGTCAGGTCCTCATTGTCTAAATGTGTATAATTATATCAGAGAAAAATAACACGAAATTGAACACGACAATAACTTGACAAACTATCAGGTCTTCCAAGCCTTTAACTATTTCATAGTTTCTGTTTAAACATCCCTCTGTTTATGACAAGCCAATATCCCTCTTACATAAGGAACTGACAAGAGACTCCCAGGAGCCTGAAATCGCTCACCCTGTTATATTTTTTTCTTTCAAGGGCCATAACTCAAACAAGGAGTTGTCTGACAATTTTGTTTCAAGAAGACTTTGGTGGGACTTATCATAAGGATCATATCATCAATTGAAAGTTTCTTTCCTTCTATTATCGATTTTAAGATATTAGGTGAAAACTGCTAAAAACATCATTTTCGTCTTTCAAGGGCAATAACTCTAACAAGGAGTCATCCAACAACTTTGACCAAATGCAGACTTTTGTCACAGGCCCATGGAACCAGGATTTTTTTTATCACAAAAAATATCAGAGAAGGAGATCCAGCTGTGGTCAAATTTTGTTTTGATCTGTTCAGCCATGTTTGAGTTATTAACCTTTTTCGACAATTTTGCTATTTTTAATGTTATCTCTTTCAAAAATTTTCTCTGACATTACTCGACCAATTGGATCCCAACTTGGTATTAATGTTCCTTGGGATATCCTGCAAAGAACTAATGATCCATCGAAAAACATGGCCCCTGTTACTAAAAATAGAACAAAGGGGGGGTGGGGTCAGACAATAGTTTTTCGCATGTATATCCAAAACCACGATATCATGCTGAACACTATAATCCTATGTCAGAATTTAGCTAAACCTAACGGTTGTACATACAGTTGTGCTAGGAGGCATACCCCCAGTCATAAAAAAAGTTGATATCAGAGAGCAACCAAAATCACTTGCAACTTATGCCCTATCTATTTGAAGCCACTCTCCAAATTTTAGATCAATCCATCCATCGGGAAGGGAGATTTTGGTGACAAAAAATTATCTATATCATTCCATATTGTGAAAAATGGTGAAGTGCAATAAAAACAGAAAGTTGATATTGGACAGCACCTAAAATCGCTAACAACATATGCACCATGTAGAAGAAGCTATATACTAAATATTTAAAATCAATCCATCCATTTAGAGCCAAGATAGTTGCAACAAATTTCAGATCCACGGAATGAAGGACAGAGAAGTTGATTCCAATACACTAGCAACTCATTAAGTGGGGGTATAATTAAGTATTAAGTACTCATAGTTGCCCAATCCACCCTAATATTTAACTTTACACTAAAGATTCTTTGGCAAATGTTCATTTATCCATGCCAAAAAAAGTGTGCCAAACAGACTATGTAAAACATTTTTGCAACAGAAATCTGAACTCACCTACTTCACTGCCATCATTTTTTTATGTTAATTGCACTATACTAGTAGATAATTCCCTTTTGAATGGAGAAAACTGAGAGGTACTTAATCAAATGGTGATATACATGGTTTCATAGCAGCTGGACTTATGATATTGACAACCTATGGCAATGTTTACTGAAAAATCTGACATACTCTATAACCCATAATAACCAGTTTATATGAGTAATAAGGATAAGTTGTTACCACTTAAGCTTAATTAGGAACATGTCAATTGAAACTTTTAGTTGATCTAGTACATATCCAGTGACAGGTTGATGCATTAAAGCTTAGCTAAACCTGTTATGTAGTACACCAGATACATTCTACACTATATTTCATACTGTAAGAGTATTTTTAGTAAGTTAATACCTTCAAAACTTATGTTTATATAAGGTAAGGTAAGTTCAGGTACATACATGTAGAAGTCATTTCACCAATATTGCTGAATCAACCTCTACCTGGGTAAGTTCAGGCAGAAGTCATGTCACCAATATTGCTGTACTGATTTCTACCTGGGTAAGTTCAGGCAGAAGTCATGTCACCAATATTGCTGTACTGATATCTACCTGGGTAAGTTCAGGTAGAAGTCATGTCACCAATATTGCTGTACTGATTTCTACCTGGGTAAGTTCAGTCAGAGGTCATGTCACCAATACTGCTGTACTGATTTCTACCTGTGTAAGTTCAGGTAGAAGTCATGTCACCAACATTGCTGAACTGATCTCTATCTAGGTAAGTTCAGGTATATGTCAGTGAATGTAGAATAAGACAATAACAAGAAGAGCAGCTGTTGATGATTTGGCAAAGCTCCTATCTTCTAACAAGTTTACAACAATTACCGCCAAATCACATAAACAATATCATCTTTCCTAAAAAATTACTAACCCATACATAACACAGGCAAAGTTTTTCACAATTGAGTATTTGGACCATTAATTATAACAGTAAGGTTTCTCCTGGTTCTTTAAATCAATTGCAAATGTTTTGAAAAAGAATAAATTATTGTAGGTTAATAGCATCTAGCATCTATACATGCCACTGGAAGGAGGCAATATATGGCTATATACATGTACAAATACAATTTCTCACGTTATGAAGGGATGAACAAAATAAAGGATAAACTTGTTACCCATGCACTTTGCTGTAAACTCTGAGTATCCTTACTTGTTTTAAATTTAACAAAAATAAACTTATAAAACAGCTCAAATACAAGTACTCAAATACACATATATCTGTAGTTATCTACAAGTTGTTCCCTGGTTTACTACATGTAGATTTTGAACAAACACAATCTGAAGTTAATTTGATATCGATATTCAATGGTTTATCACATTTCAACTAGACTGATATTCATTGAAGAACTTTTATTTCCATAAACAATGTGATAAAAAAAAAGAAGAAGCATCATTATCCACATGGAGGATACATAATTTACCTCTACAAAGGGTACATGTATATTCTCTTATTGATGTAGAAAACTGCAATGTTTTGTATCAATTTGTAGTTCTGAATTGTACTAACAGATAATTCTGTATATATACTATGTCTGCTTGTGTATACTTTATCAAAATCAATCAAGATTTGGTTGTCAAGCAAGCATTACCAATGCATAAAAAATGGATATTAAGACCAATGCATAAAATGGACATAAATAAAATGGAAAGCCTTTGTTTTGAGCAGGTTTATCCATAGAACTTCATGCAAAGGACGTACATCCCTACTGACTTCATGGATGACCAATCTTCTCTATCTATCCATCCACAAACTGATACATACCCATCAGCATCATCCATCTTTTTAGTAACTGTCTAAAGCACTCCAAATTCATCAATTGTATCCTATTTGATATGCACACAAAAATCACAGCATTCAAAAGGAATTAAATCACACCAATTATGCCATTTACAAGACAAGAACTTATTTATTAAATCCCAACATGTATCCAGCTTCATGAATAATATGGCTATGGTAGGAAATATAAATTCTCATTTTAACTACATCAGTTATACTCTGATCATTATACAAGAGGTTAAGTGCCTGCCTTTGTACTTAATTGTTTTATGTCCAAAGACCACTTCATTTCCACAGCATATTTCCCTTTACATAAATCCTCATTTCAATGAACTCCAATAGGTTTCAACTAAATCAAGATGTACACAAAAAATTTCTTTGACCTCCATTGCTCAAAAGAAACTCTGGTCAGAACAAGAAAAACACCTGACCTCAACCATGGAGAGGATCTCCAGAAACAACAGTCAACTACTAGTATCTGATAATTGCAACAGAGATGAATTCAATAATTCCTCTAGAAAGATGATCTGTGAAACTTCAGGCTGCATTCCAAATATAACAAAATAATTATTTTTCCATTATGCAAAGATAACAGGCAATTACTCAATCAGCGTTGTGAAATTTCTCAAAAGTTTCCCAGCAAAATATTATATTGTAAAAGCAGCATTCCAGCAAATGACGATATTAGCAGTTGGGCATGTAAGCACATGTGTTGCTAATCATAAACAGAGCAATCATATTTATACACACTGCACACAGCCAAGAAATGATTTTAACATTTGCTTCAAAATCAATATTAAGAATCATCCCGAGTAATTAGCTCCTTAAAATGCATCATTTCACTCAGAAGTGCACTTTTATCAACAATGACTGATAGAAGATTATACTCATGCCATGAAAAAGCTGCAAATCTTTGTACTAACTGTTTACTTAGAATAAATTGCTCCAAATATGAAAGCCAGGCCATGTGTGCCAGCTGGTTTCTCTCCACATTCTCTACATAACATATACAAAAAAAAGACTTTAAAGCCAAGGGTACTCCAATGGCTAAACATGATTAAAACTGCCTCCTTGTTGACAGCAGTAACATTATATAAGTTAACACACCATGGAGACAATAAAGAAGTCACATAAAATGTATCATGATAAAAACCAGGCATGTTTTTCTGCACTTTAGTCCACAGGGTTACAGACAACAGACACCCTATGTACTGTCTATGTAAGTTTAAGAATGACTTCTATTCAATATAACATGAATAAGTATGGTGAATATGTCAAAGAGACTACAACCCCATGGGAATGAAAAACATCAGCTCAGGGCCACACATGGGTCTTCAATAAATGACTAGAAAACCTTCACACCATAGGACAGGCTTCAGCTGCCCCCAAAACAATATAAACATGTAGAATTTGAGTCATAGGAAGATATTAGTTGAGGTATTGATAAAAAAAAAACTTTGTCAAGTTAAACAAATTTTACATGTTTATCTTATATGAAGTTCAACTTATAATACTTATTTGTTCATCTTTTATTAAATGTTACAGAAAATTAAGGGAGATAAATCTATTTAAATTCAAATAATTTTTTTTATAATTTGTTGACATTTTAATTACATTTGTATAAAGATAAGCAGTGGTTGGGAAAGAGCTATAGAGAATGGACCATTTTCAGCTTGTTCCAGAGAAATTTATTTAAAACTTTGAATAAAATGTTGAAATCTTAAGGAGTCAATTAGGCAAATGACCTCTGACTCCTCACCTTCCCAAACATTAAAACAAGAAATACCATGCTATGTAATGGCACTCCGAAACTGGTGCATTTAGAGGAAAGACCTACAGCACAGGTCTAAACATTTGCCACAGAAGTGAAGTAATCATTCACTCATGTAAAACAATAGGTCAAAATGCTGGCACTACTGCAAACCATAAGAAGTTGAAGGTTATTAACCAACAAAACTGATAATTGATCTGAAGACAGCCACTATACAAGGTTAAAATCATTACCATGTAAATAAATGAAGATCACTTATACATCTGTACTTTGTTAGACAGAATGTTTTTTTTGGAGTTGAGACATATTGTTTATAATTAGTTTGTTAGTTATTCGGAGTTCATCTTGTCCTTATTTCAAGCAAAAAAACTATATGCTCTGGCCACTTTGCTGTGGGAACATAAAAAGTACTAATTGTACTTTGATTGGTAATAGAACAGAATATTTCATTGTTCCAAGAATGGTCCGGTACCAACAGGAATATTACATGATACAGAAATACGCAAAAGCAAAAAACAAAAACAAAGAAAAACATAGAAGACAATATCAGTTTTGTAATGAGTACATTGAATTGTTTTAGTTTTACACAAATATTGCAAATAAAATTTAAACATGAAAAGAAATTAATTTGAACTGTATTTTTTCCCCTTACATCCCCTATTTTTGACCTGTATTTTTCAAGCTGAACGGTATTCTCCTGGATGAATTCACATAAGTAAAATGAAGTTGCAGGCACTGTCCTCCAAGGTATACCCAACTTGTAGAGGAAGCTGATATCAGACAGCACCTGCTTACAACATATAACCCAACTTCACACTCCCAGAAAGCATAGCGCAGACATGAAGTGGCACTAGTTGTCAGGCTAGGTATACCCCACTCATTCCATATATAGTGAAAAAATACCAAGTCCCGAAAACCAGAGGTTAATACTGGTCAGCAACCAAAATGTATACAATATATGTTCTATCTATAGAAATAGAAATATAAAATTAAAAATCAGTCTGTCAATTTCGAGTAGATAATTTTGAGATTTTGGACGACCAGAATGATGCTGTCATTGAGACCTGAGGTACTACATCTTCAGATTTGTTTTTATATCATAGAAGATAATTATCAAAATTCTTACCTGCTGTACCGGGAGGATTTTCCAAGGGTGGGAGACCTCTCAGCTTTACATAAAAACAAAACCCATAGCTGTTCTAACATCTCTACATAGGCCATGAAACAGTTCCACTGACACAGTAACAATACTGGTACCCAATCATAACAATTGAGGCTGCATTGGTTTGATTTTAAGTAACCTGTTCACTATCATACCTCTAATGCTTGTTTTCTATTCATAATTAAGATTTATACATAATCATAAGACACATTTATAAATTCAAGTAAATTAATTCTACCAAAACTTAAAGATTTTAAAAAATTAACATAAGTGTCATCTGCTGTTCACACAATACTATAATAGCGGTTGTTTTGAATTGACAGTTTCTAGGTTATTCCAGTTTATTCATTTCCTATCGGTTTCACAGAACACTGCATTCAATTGTAAACCTTATCAGTGACCTAGCAAAGAGTGCGGTTTCCAACATAGAGGAATCTTTGATAACTTTCAGAATTTTTTACCCACAAATTTAACTTCATTCCAACATTGAAAAACTGAAAATTTGATTTGGATTCCAATTAGCTACACATCTCTCTATGGCAAGAAAATCGAACAAGATAGAGAATTTCTTGGATGAAGATATTGATTTATCCAAGGAACAACCTTCAAATGGATCCTGGCTACATGAGTAATGACCAATATTTTTCTGTTCAAAATCCAGAAAATACAAAATATTTCCTCTCAATCATTATAACGATGACTGGATATTTGCAATCACCAATAATTGACCTGAGCAATGGATGAGTCAATCAGCTGATGCAGGTAGATGAGCAGGTGCTTGCATGTTTACTTATAATTATTATAAGTCATTTAACCCATGATGGAGGTACTGAGAAAGTTACTGTAAGGTACCAATCTTATCAAATCATTGCTGGGGTAAATAAACATTAACCAAAGAAAATGAAATATTCATGGCTTCAGTAAACAAGAAGAATATTGATTTCATATAATTTTATAAATTGTTAATATTTGATGTAATTAACAAAACATTGCTATCTTTGTCATCTAAATTCTCCCAAACCACTTCTGTTGGTTTAGATGGTACATCCACCTTTGTCAGAAAATCAATTTTTGAAATGAACTCTAATTCTGTAGTGTTTCATGATTTATAACTTGACATGATGAATGACTGGAGACTGAGTCACAAAGTGATGAAGGTTGAACTGTTTTTTATGGAATTACTAATCAATTGTTACATAAAGGATACCTTTTGATAAATAATTGATCCAGATCATACATTCCTCCAGGGCTTGAACATTACACACTAATCTGATGGAATCATCTGCATTATATTCAAATCAATCAACATTTTAGATGAGGGACAAAACATGAATGACAAACTAAAACTAAGGATGGTATAAGAATATTCTTTTATCACTACAGAGAAAAGGATATTCCTTTTTTTAGCCATTTGAGATTTCCTTACTAACGGGTGACATAAAACATGCAACATTTGTGATGCCACAATAAAACATTTTATGACATCTTGTAAATTCAAATGAATTTCAGCAAGCAGGGCATTCTGAGTTGGCACACTAATAACAAAAGCAATTTTAAAAGTGAGAAAAAGAATCAAACATTGTTAGGAAACGCAAGACTAGGAAACCCCAGACACCCTCGGGTATTATCAGTCTCTGAGTGTTTCTGTCTTTCTCTCTCAGTAGTATTAGATTGTTCACATTTCTAACAATGCCAAGTAAGATTAAACAATCAGAGGTTCAAATTAGTGGTCCAAGGTCTAGGAGTGACAGCCTAGGACCCTTAATTTCTAACCTAGGAAATTAAAAATTTCATTTACCTGGGTCAAGCACCTACGACCCTTTTAATTGATGCTTTGTTGTGGACTTTTGATTTTCCTCAAGTGGATGTATGATTTGAAACCTGGAAATTCTTGAAAGTAAAACTGAACTCTGAGCCCTACCACAACTCTGACAACCATTTAAAGACATTTTTTATCATCAGCATGTAACGCCTATTAAGAATATTGGGGTCAAGGCTGGAAAGCTTTGTAATGACTCATGACTAAGAATAGAAAAAAAAAACTATGGTTCAATAGAAAGGTCCGGTATCTACATCTAAACAGTCCATAGCCAGGCTAAAATCAAACCAATCAAGTTAATTGCATGTCAAAGGGCAGATAACTCAAAATAAACTAATAATAAAGAAATCCATGGTTCTAAAATTTGCTGAGTTCATCTTGGACAACATAGAAGCAAATTCTACAATCTTCTAATCTAACGTGTTTGATTTGTGGCTTCCCAGCCAATAATTCCTGGGTAATTACATCAGCATTATGGCTAGTGCTGTATTGTCTCATTAACTAGGAATAAATGTGTTCTGATGTGACTTCTCTTTAATCAAGTTTCCTGATTGGTGGTTCAGAGAGGTCTGTCCTTAAACCAAGGGTCATTGGCTGATGTCATATTATAGAAAATGACAAGCATAATTACAAATCTCAGCCACATAGTCTACTATTCCTCTGACACATTATTCTGTATTGTTAGTTAGTACTGATAAACCAAGAGGAAGTTCATATTACTTCATAATATTCTTTTCATGTCGTTGATATTTTTTCTGATTATTTGATATTTTTCCGATTGAGTTTATGCTCATCACACAGGAAAAACAAAATAAGGGATCAACAGCCAAGATAATCCCAGATTTGTTCCTGTAAGTTTTATAAACAACAACCATATAATCTGAGAAAAGATACTGCTTTCAAAAACTAAGATTAATAAACATTGTTGATAAAATCAATTGAAGATATTATACTCTATTAGTGGAAGGTTATAACAAAAGTGGTAGGCGAATCCCAGACTACATCAGCTGATATCTGGAACCCTGGATCAATATAGCACTAATCTTAATTCTAATTTCAACCATAAGAGTTGGGCTAACAAAACTAATGCAACAAAATATCTTACAATTCTAAACAAAGTAAATTTTCATTTCTAGAATAGGTATAAATGCTGACCTAAAAACTTCAGTAATTAGAAAGATAAAGTACATGTACAACTGAAGAGAATACATAAAGGAAGTACAATAATTATATAAATCATCTTCATTCAACAAAAATAATGGCTGATTTCACACCAGTAGATATTTTGTAATTAACTAGGAATAGTTGATGTATGTAAAACTAATCATTTCCAAGTCCTGATCTATAACATAAAGGTTTCTATTACTTCTTTAGAATTCAAATAGCACCTTAACCAATGTGGTACTTACCATTTATTTTAATTGAATACATCCTATTTGCTGACCAGTGTATGCTGATTAGTGTAATTCTAAATGCGATATTAATTCATTCTTTGGAGCATTATTTGACTTTTTAGTTTATGTTGAAGAAATGTTATCGTTCTGTTATAATGGGTTTTATTACTTTTGTTGTTGGGGCCTTTCATAGCTTACTTCAAGGTGTGTTTACACTAAATGAGACCTTTTGGTGATCTCTGTAAGAATTCACCATTTTAATAAAGGTAATAGGATGGTGCATTTGTTACATTTCACCAATCTGCTCCTATCTTTTAAGTGAAAAATTTACAAATAGCGGTGTAGTCAAAAAGGTAAATAAATTAGCATGGTCTATCAGGAAAGACAGTTCAGCCCAAATGAGGAAAAAAGTTTGCAGCATGAATGATAATGGACTACAGATAAAAGTAAAAAATAAAAAAAAAAAAAAAAAAAGTAAAATGGAAAGTTCTGGAAGAGGAAACTATGAAAGTTACAGATGACAGACTATAAACAACAAAGATCCATGAGTGAAGAACATATTTTCCCATTGAAACAAGATACTTGAACCATAGAACAGGAAAGAAATACGATATTGAAATTAAATAATGATGTTATCAAAATAATCTTTGGCTAATGCATTGTAGAAGTAGATAAAAACTGTTATCAGGAAACAGAAAACACATGCCTCTTCATCAAATACATGTCAGACAAGTACATCACTGAATTTTAAATGTAATTTAATAGATTTTTGTAGTACATGTATTTCTAAAAATTAATCATGGGCTAAGCTTGCACTGTGTACTTGACATTGGAGGAATAACAAAGAATTTTCATACTGTGATTCCAATAAAAGCTACATGTAGTAGACAAAGAATTCTATTTCTGCAGCACAATACAGACACCTGTAGCTGCTGTTTTGAAGATTATTTAAAGTAGAAAAAAAAACGATCAAAAACATCATTTCTTGACTACCGTCATCTAATTTTTCATGAAAATGAAGCAGCTGTAGTTACTTTTTTCTCATTGATCTATTTCATGTAGCTGTGTTCTGATGACTGATAAATGTCTCAAATCAGTTAGATATGATTAATTGATTAAGATTTTCAGTCACCAATTGTCTGTCAAAATCATTGGTCACTCTACATATTAACTTTTGGTCTTTAACTATAGATCATAAACCAGGAAAATGTTCCTCATTTCTACTCATTTCTGAAATGGGATTGAAGTGGAAATGTTCATCTTTGGAGTTATATAAAAAAAATATTCATATAAAAGAGTGCAACTACCTGGTCATATAACAGGTAGACCTATTGGAAACATTTCATACAATCAAGTGCACCTTTTTGAAATAACACAGAAAAGAAAAATCTAAAAATGCTAAATAAGCTGCAGTACTTACAAGAAATCCAATCTACTACAAAGCCAACATGAAATTAGAAAACCTAATTAAGATTCTTTAAAAATACTTCATAGCACAGAACTTCATGTTTTTTACCTGGCAAACAAAATGCCTGTTAAATTGTACTAATTGAATCTTCATCATAGATAAACTTCATAAGGCAAACTAATAAGACAAATAATTTTGAAGTATTAAAGACAGCTCACACTAGAACTGAAACTTACTCACACAAACAAAAATATATACATGTACTTCATATCATTTTCTAAATTGTGTTGAAAAAACTTTCAGAAATCATGTAAAGGAGAATTTCAAAGGAAACAGAAAGTAATAGTCAATGATAAACATAATGGTCAACATGATTATCACCTTACCTTTGACATGATGTAAAATTGTTCCACTTTATCCTACTAAGAAATTTTAGAATATTCTAAAATGATAAAACTTGAATGCTACTGTAACTTCCTGTGGATGTGTATATCAGCTGATCTGATGTTTACAAGATAAAATCAAGTTCATTAAACACATTCTCTGCCAAATGTTAACCTTGCTGTATATGAACCATTAAGAAGACTCTGATTGTTTAATATCCAGTATCAAGAGGAGCAGGATTGTTTACACAGACACTTTACCATAGTACCATTACAAAGTAAACTGGGGAAGGGGTTGTCTTTCTATGGATGCCTTATAATGACCAGTACATTTTTGTATTATCATTCAAATGTGTATTGAAGACAATAGATGTAACAAAACAGTATACTATTATTCTAATCATTTGACTTCTCTGGGATCAGTACATAGCAAGATGAGGTTGTAATATAGGACTTCTAAAGCAAAATATCTAACAATGAAATGTAACAAGTTTTTCTTGGGAAATAGTGGCTGTTGTCCAGATATTTGTCCAACAATTTTGAAAGGTTCTGCATGCAGTTTAGAAATTATTACATAGTATGCCTTCAAGGTTCAAAATGGTCTTGTTGCAAGGCATTTAAATGATCTTTTAGCCCATATATGGACTGGTATACTTTCATTCCTACAAATAATTACCCTTGTCTTTGACTCAATACTATACTGGTAGTACATGTATATGTAGATACATAACTAGAAAACCAGTCTTTCCCCTTTGAATTGTCAAAATTTCATTTGAAGAATAATTTAGAGAAGAAATCAATTTGAAATGTGATTAAGAAACTAGACACCGGTACTATAATATTAAAAAATAAAATTTAGTTATAATTCATCACAATTGGATATTAGAACTTGGATAACATTTCCATGAAATAATGATAATAGTATTATTATTTTCCATCTGTTAAAGTATAATTTTAACAGGAGATTTTCCCATATATTCTAGGCATTCTAAGGGATTTTTCCAAGTCAAAATCTGCTTTGCATGATTCTGAGGAGGCATTATACGTAAGTCACATCAACCCTGGAAATATAACTCTGTCAAAATAAGGAAACAAATAGAACACATCTATAGGTACTTGAATATATGAAATAATGAGGCTTTTATACAGAATACAGAAGTTAGATTCTTTATGTTAAGTTAGAAATTCAGCATGAAAATGCCTCAATTTGCATATACTAATTTCAGGTTTTAGTCTAAACCTGATAACAATAAATCACACATGTACAAAATGATCTATAGTCAGACTCTCCTTGTTTATGTACACAGAACTGAATGATTCACACCTATCGATACTTCAGTAACCATAGAACTGGGAAACTTTCCAGTAATATTCAAAACTTCTAATCAACTGTCTACACTGTTGTAATATAGGAGAAGAGAGAACAGTAAACCATGGAACTAAGTGGATCCTATATTAACCGAACCATGAATACCTGTCTATACCATAATGGATCCTGTAGTAACCAAACCATGAACACCTGTCTATACCATAGTGGATCCTGTATTAACCAAACCATGAATACCTGTCTATACCATAATGGATCCTGTATTAACCAAACCATGAATACCTGTCTATACCATAGTGGATCCTGTATTAACCAAACCATGAATACCATACATCTTCTAAAGTCCCTTTATAAAAGTTTTAATGTACTCGTTTAAGTCTTAACAAAACAAACATTTACTGTCTTTAGTCCCAAACTTGTTTGGTGTAGAAAATGTTCCATGAAAAACACTTTGTTTTAAATCGGTATAGTTTAGCATCTTAATCATTTATAAACATTTCCATATTAGCCAATTAGCTGGTAATAGCTGCCTAAGTAATTACAGTGTAAGTCTGCTTGATTATCAGACTGTCCCTTCCAAACTAACAATATTGTTACTAAAGAGCTATGATCCAATTTTTAGTTTATTCTTTTCAAAATTCCCATGTCAGCCAATTTACAGACATCTACCTACAGAGTCAACCATCCCATAAAGCCATCAATAAACTTGTAACCACATGATGCTACATTCTAATTGAATAATAATATTTTTGGAGAAGATTGTTTCGAGAATATTTTTTTCATCAAATATACAATAACAGGCTACATAAGAGCTGTTCCAGTAATTAACTTTACCAGAGCCATGATCAGGTCACAATGGGGTTAGTGGAAATACATTTTTATATAAATTATGTGCTACACTTTTTATTAAATTTTCCCTGTGCTATTCATCTCAGCTGACCTTGACTCTACAAGTAAACATCAACAACACTTGTATAAAATTCGTCCCTGAGAAAAGGGAGTTAACTATGTGTTTCAAATGTTTAGAATTATTTAAACAATAAAAGTTTGACACTGATTAAGAAAATTCAAAAAGAGATTCACCTCTTACCATGTTCTAGCGTTTTTTTTCTCCTGTCATATACACATTCATACATTAGGCACACACATGGAAATCACTACAATAAAATGATATACTCCTCCTTTGCAGGGGTAATGACTGGATATGCATAATAGTCAATGATAAAAATGAACCATTATAATGTAGTCCGGTGCTTAAAGTCAGAATCTGATACATAAAATTAACTTTAATACTCAAATACTGATTGACAACTTGACATCTATGAAAGTTTAGCAAAATCAAACTACAATCACAGGGAAAACAAAATAGATCAATACCATTTAAAGTTTAGAACTTAAAATTATGGGGCCATGCAGCAGGCAACAGGTTTGTCACTGCAAATATACACATATAGTAACCATCCAAAATGCATTCTTCACCTGATATCAATGATGCTCTGACTTGGTACAAATGCAGATGAAGTACAATAGTCCACAATCTTTTATGCTTATTTAAGGTAGTAGACCTAAGGTAAGGGACACAACTCTTACAAATCATTGGAACATTTGTATTAAGTATTTTACATCATTCTCATGTAA
The DNA here is from genome assembly GCA_037379345.1 of Perna viridis. Taxonomy (NCBI): domain Eukaryota; kingdom Metazoa; phylum Mollusca; class Bivalvia; order Mytilida; family Mytilidae; genus Perna; species Perna viridis. The sequence continues at coordinate 8,754,041 of CM074515.1, read as the reverse complement.
GCATCAAAGTAACTTGGATTAATTTCATTCTGTTTCAAATGAAAGCTTGAAAGACTTTGGTGAAATTGAATATGATACAAATATATCCCTGATGTTATGAGTTATGTCCCTTATCCTAAGTCTACCTCCTTAAATTATCAAATGAAACTGTCAGTTTAATACTTACCCAGCACATTTTGCCATATCTGTTAGTTCAGAACATCTTTAAATTACATTTCACCTAATTTGTTCACATAGCTGTTTGAAAAGTCAGTTGCAAAATTCTTATCTGAAACAGAAAGGCATGTTCTCATGTATATATAAGGATGGTAAATTAGTTAAATACTCAAGGATCTTTTGAAGTTGCATAGTAAAATGAGAATAAGTATGGTATATATGTCAACAACCCTACCCTGATGAAATTGTCAGCCAAAAGCCACCCACTGGTCATCAATGAATGCAAAGGAAACCCTTATACCACAGGGCAGGCTGCATTTGGCCTCAAAACATCATTATACACAAGTACAGTGAAAAATTGCCCCTATATACTCAAACAACATAAAAAATAAACTAAAGGTGAAAATGAAACAAAACATATATGTACAGAGGCCAGAAATTCCTGACTTGGGTCAGATGCAAAAAATGCAGCAGGGTTAAAATAATTTGGCATGATCACATTTAAAATCTGGCCATCGCGGAAAAATATTAAATACACCTAAAAATCAGTTCAAAAAGGTCCCTTGTTACAACTGAAATAAAAAAACTGAATATAAATTACACAAATGTACAAACTAAAGGACTACTAGAAGTTAATTGACATGCCAGCTTCAGACCAGTTTAAATCTTCAAAACGTTATGTCCCCATAGTATGCAAAATCAATCCCAACTCTTCCAATGTGGGGTTGAAAATCATAGTACATCATCAGTCAAACAATAAAGACACAACCCATGTCATGCCAAAAACTGCTTTTAAATATAGTGTTATAATTTCTATGACAATGTAAAAGCCCTATGAGGGAATCAATGTTAATACCAAAAATGCTATCCTTAACGATTTGACAACAGTATCATACCTATGTCCCTAATAAATGAGCCTATTCAATAGTTTAGTTAACTTACTCGGTGGGTATTGAGTTTCTCTGCTTTGTGTAGAATACTATGGTAAAACAAAGGGTAAGAAATACCTACATGTATTAATCATTCACAAGTGTATCTGTATTTATTTGAGAGGGAGTTCCTTGTATCGGTTCAAAAATGATTATGCATGGTACAGAATTTCTGACCATACTAGATTTGGATCTAAACATCTACATTTTTTGTACTTCCGTGATTTGATAAAGTTCCCCACTTCTGATTACTGTGCAAAATGAAATACTGTGAAAGTACTTTAATTCCTTGATACCAATTTTCGTGGATCAGGGAAGAAACACAAGTTAATGGATTCTTGAATTTGTGGTTTTAAGGTTTTCAATATATATATCAATGGGATTCTCCTTTTCACTGAGAACCAAATTTCGTGGTTTGGTCTACCCACAAAAAACACGAAAATTGGTACTCCACAAACAACAGTACATGTACTAGGTACTTTTACAGTACTATTGAATTCTAAATAATATTCTATAAAAAGATACAGTTGATCAGGCAATTCCTCACCAATCACACCTACTGACACATTTTGTAATCTGACATTCTTTAAGAAACACAAATCTGAATTATCATCTTGATATTCTACCTGGCATACTTCAACCCACAGTTTATAGATACCTACTACAACCCGACTGAAGCTGCAAAATACAGTTCCCATCTGTAAGCAGATGGTCCAGTCCATGCAAAAATTTTGTTTAGCTTTTAGTCCCAAACATAAATTTCATCAACTTCTCTTACAGGCAAGAACATTTCCACTAGCCCGAAACAGTCTTTACCTGGTTCTGGCATAAAACTAGTAGCTAAAGGCTCAGACTGGATGATGATTCTTGTTACAATGTATCAAATCACTGACCATTCAGCTGAACTCCAAAGTACCTCATTTCTCTGGAGGAATGAGGGAGACATGATTCCATCCTGGTAAACACACTATCATCAGCATGTAAGGACAAAGTCAACAACTAAATGCACAATACCGCTTGCATGGCCACAGAAGCTTGTGGGCTGGCCTAGACATGTTCCTGTGACCAAACCCATAAATTCTGTTCCAAACCATACCCAAATATATAGAAATCTCCTTCCCATCTAGACTTCACTCATGAAAGAGTAATAATTTGGTTGGTATAACTATGCAATTAAAAACAATCGTGATAATTGTCTCAATGGAAAGCACAAGCAGGGTGGAGGTCCCTAACATCATAGTAACCTGCTGGAAACTGGTCAATATATTTCTTCTAATTTTATATATTTTACTACATGTTTCCCTAATGACACTCTTGTTAAGTGTGATTCAAATATTTAAGTCCCAGTCTGACCAATAAAGGGCTTACCTCTCCTTGGTCCACTGATCATATACATGTAGGAAACTCTGGCCAAAGCTCAACTGGTAAAGGGAAACCTCTAACTTATGGACTTCTCTGACACCATCTAGATGTATGCAAGCCCTAAAGTCATTCTGACAGGATAACAGCCAAAAAATTAAGTACATGATAATGTGTCAAACTAATAGCTTAATCCATTTGACCCAGTGTTGGCAAGTCACACCCACCAAAATGACTTTTAACCCATCATTAGCTATGATCCATGGTGTTTTATCATCTTGGAAAAAGAATCCACAATGGGACATAATTTTGCTAAATGTCATGATATAAACAATCGAAATTTCAAATGTCACCCTCAAATCAACATAACATACTATTTTAATTTAAGGAAGAAAAGATTTGGTTCCACTCAGTCCAAACAGACACATCATGCATCATGACCAATCCTCTCTTTACTTTGTGCCCAGTGGATGAATGCCCTAGCCCCCAAGTGCATTTTAGGTTGGCAGGTTTGATTGTTTTGAACTGTGCTGAAATACAGATGTTTTTAAAATCTGTGCTTGTACATAAAATTTAGGCACCAGAACTTCCTTTCACATGTTTACTAGTGATTTTTTTCCTTATATATTTTTTTGAATGTCCGCTTTAGTAGGTTTGGGCAACATTCTGGAAGTACATGTATACAGTCTTGGGTAAACTGTAATTTTGAGGAATTTTGCAAGATTATGTCATAAATTAACTTTTTCAACAGGAAAAAGTATGTTTTCAGGGCAAATAATGGGTAACAAAAACACTATTTATACAAAAATACTTCAACAAATGGACAAACTTTGAATTATAATAAAATAAGTTAAACCAACTTTAATATGGTCCTTAAGTTAGCTAAGCAATAATTGTCATATATGAAATTTGGGAGATATTGGGGAAAATTTCAACTTGTTTAGATGAATACTGTTTGATACTGTATTTATAAAAAAAAAACCTTCTTAAATGTGTATAAAGACCAAGTATTAATAGTACATAGTAACAGTAAAAAGGTGTGCAAGTTTCATAAACCTTGTGCTGGTCAGGGTGTCAAAAGAAAAGGCCCGCAGCAGCACTAAGTTTGTCGTAAAAGGCAACTAAATAGTGCTCAGAACCATAGCTGGGGGCTACAGCACTCTCCCCACAGAGAAACTGGGTTGTGTGCCCCATGTGGTGGAATGGGATATCCCTGGCATGTTACATGTCAGGATTTCTATGTTAACTTTTGCCTTATGAACTGCTGAAAATAACTCCTACAAAATGCATCCAATCGAAACGGCACATCTTCACTCTATAACAATAAATCCTACTAAATATGGAAGAAATTCATCAAGCAGTTTCAGAGGAGTTGCGCTCACATGGTCTTTTGCCTTTATCAACATTTGAAAATAGCCTTAGACAAGACTGGGATTCACATTTTTGGAATGGACCATTTTGAACGATCTTGAGAATTTCAATGGGCCATTCTTTAACGGTCTTAGGAAAAAATTTCTTATTTTGAAGGGACATTTTCTGCTGGAATATCCTACAAAATTAGTCAAATCAAAATGGCAGTATAGTATGCACATCATCATCTTTTTACAATACATGCTACCAAATATGGAAGGAATCCATTAAGCCTTTTCTGAGGAGTTGAGCTTACAATATAGTAATGATTGATGGAATAACAGAGAGATGGAGAGACCAGATAAACAATGTAATTGCTTGGGGTAAAAATATCCAGTGTGGGAAACCACCGCTCGCCAGCTCGCCAAATACAAGTAGATGTGTAATTTGGCGAGTTCTCATTAGCTTACACTCGTTAATTTGGTAACCGTCATTTGACTGGCGAGTTCCAAGGAAAGTTAACCAGCCAACAGCTTATTTAGTTAAACATCCCTCAACATCATACATTAAAAAAATGTTCCCTACATATCAAGACGTTTAGCTTGAATATGTCAAGTGAATTCTGCACAATTTTATTGACTTGTAAAGCATTGTTTACAATCTGCCATTTTAATTTCCAGTAAACAGGATGTGCCAAAACTTATGCAATGGTCCCGATCTCGTATTAGCAGTCAAAAGAAATTATCTTGGTAATTTATGAAATGTTACCTTGCAAATTAGTTGCTTATTGTCAAAATAAAATTGAACAATAAGCAAATGGTAAACATTTTCTTGTTTCATGATGATGAATCTGTTGAAATATAATTTATTTTTTAAATATGATTTCAGAAATGGAGTACTTGAAAAACTTCAACGGGAGGGAATATTCAAAAATGGAAAAGTTTTTGATAAATTTAGAAACAAATGAAAAGATATTTGAAGAAAGAAAAAGAAAGGCAAAAGATAGTCAAATCCAAGAGAAAACAGATGATAGTACAGACAAAAAACCAAAAAAAATTTCCACTAGCCAGTATGGCAAGTTGTGAAAAAAAATGGTTTCCCACACTGAATATCTTATCTTCTTTTATACAATTTATGAAAACTGATTTATAAAAATTACAAAGATGTTGTCTCCTGAGTAAATTTCTTAAATTATAAGATTATAAGCAAGTAAAGCTGGCTCTTAAATGTAAAAAAAATCGATAAAATTTACTATATTGACCACTTGAGAATTTTTGGTCAAAGCAAAACACAACATTCCTATCCATTGAAGCTATAAAATACCGTAAAAAGAATTGTCAAGAAGCGACAATAAGTTACAAGACCATCAAGATTTCTAGAAAATGGGAAAAGGGGGAAAATAGTGACAAGATTTTTAAATATATCTATATATTCAACTTTGTCCTCTTACAGGTTACATCTGCCTCAAATTATTTACAACTTCTAGTCAAGGAGTACTTCTCTCCAGCAAGTAATTCTTGCCGACCAATTTTCCATCCTCTCCAGTGAAACAAGTTCATGCCAAAAATTTAAGAAAAAACATCTAATAGATTGCTGATATTTTACTCTTGAAAATGAGCCATCATAAAATGATTTTCACTGAGGAATAAAATTTTGGTGAGCAGATTGGCAAGAATTGCTTCTGTCTTCATAACTGCCAAATCTACTCTCAGACCAGTACGGCAGTAGGCAGTACAACTACAAGATTGTCAAGAATCAAGAGACAATTTGTGTACATAACAACTAATCAGTATGAAGACACCCTAATGTTCCAACAATACTGTGTTTGTAGTAAAAGTTTCAGTACTTGTACCTGCTTTCTATAACTGTCACCTGTCTTGACTGCAAAAATCATTTTTATTAATTTTAATTTTAAATAAAATGTCAGACAGTGCTGCAGTTTTATCCAATCTTATTACACCTCTGTCGCTGACGATTAAATATGTATGTGGAAGATCAGTATTTGGCAACAAAAGCCTTTATATTACAACGATTCGTACTTACTTATCAGTGAAATTGGGGAAAGAATCATAAATATATAGTTTATGTTTGTCTGGTCTTTGTTCCAGATTTGAGTGACGTTCGGAATACCCCTAATTTGGTCTCATTAATTAACGACTAGGGCCGACAAGAAACGCCACGAAGTGACAGGAAACATCAAGATGGTTTTTAAAAAAATACAAAAAGGAGAACTACAGAGACGAGAAACCGTGGAATAGCACCAATAATATGTTAAATGAAAGGAGAACAAAAAAATTAAATGAAAATAGACAAATTAAAGGAAAAGAGCTGAATCTCTCAACTTAACTTTGCCTGAGCATTGCAATAAACATAAAACTGTGAATATCAATACTGAAAAATCTCAAAACAGGGAAAAAATAAATTTTAGTAGTACATGATATGAATAAATTTTGGCTATTGATTGAAATTAATTGCCATAACATATACTTTTAAGCGACAAAAGATATAAAAGATGGGAAAAGTTAGCCAGATATAAAAAGTGACACAATAGAAAGAGTGCCGCATCCTAAAAACAAAACAAAACAAAAATAAAAAACAAAAACAAAAACAAAACGCTGCATGGGAGTTTTATAAAAAAGAAGTTTTGTATAACGTCAGGGCAGGTAGTATTTATTGTTTAGGCATTGTCAATTTTTATTCTGAGGGATCGGGCCTAGGATTTGATGTCGGGTAAGATTTTTTGTTCGCGCAAGCACAAAACTTATATTTCAACAGCAAACGAAATCAATATTTTTATTTAAAATCTGCATTGTTAAATAACGGGGGAAATATAGATTCATAATTTTTTTGAGTGATAATCATTTTTTTTCTCAAAAAAAAAAAAAAAATCCCAGCACCTCCCCCACCCCGCTAATATAATGATCAATGCCTCAATTAAAGTCCACGGTCAGAGGAAATAGGTTTTTTGATAAAATGATGAATACGATTTCATCATATGGAAGATTTTCATCACCAGCCAACAGAAATTCTGTTGTTACGTTAAAACCGCCTAACCGTGCCACAGCACTTGGCCAGCAGGGAATTTCTATGCTCATTATACAAATTGCATTCCATAAAAAATGCGTGGATGCAATCTTCGAAATGATGTCTACAACTACAAGAAGGGAATGGCACTACATTTATACGAAATAAATCAGCATTTAGAGAACTGCACATGTTTCTTAGCCTGGTATGTATATAACATTAACTTTCCTTTCACCAATACTGAAAAGGGTTTTTTCTCGTTGTCCTTATATGATTCTTTTGAAAATGCTTTTGTTCTATTCTCTAAATAGCAGATTCCAGTCTCTTACTGTTGAATAGAAAAGTGACCTTTCAGTACTTATAGTTACAATGTAATCTGAAGCAGTGGGGTATCGTAGTATCGGCATTTTGGACACAGATGGTTATGAATAGTGTAAAACATGTTAAGACTTGAATAGTCTTCTGTCTTCTAGTAACTCCTAACCTGTTTCATAATAACTCGATTGCCTGCTTGCACAAATCCTGTTAAAGTACGCCCAGTTCCGCAGTTAACAAAAATACATAATTTTGTTATAAAGCGTAACTGATGAGACGTCAATGGTCGAAATACGCGTATACTTAAATAAATCTATTTCCCCTTAATTCTAGAAGGAGTTATTTGAGATACACATTGACAGTTTCCAGATATCAGCAAATATACCGATGCGTCAGCAGTGGGATAATTCAGATGCGTCAAAAACCTAAAAGATAGCATGAACGTGAACACAGGTAAACAAAGACGATCTACATACACGGTTCGAATAAAATAGATTGCACATAAAAACTGAAGATAAGGAAAACAGTTCATCGTGACTAGGGCGAAATCATTCAATTCAAAAAAGTATCATGATGTAACAACGAAAATAATACCGAAATGGTAAAAAATTGCCCGAAATAGACAAATAAAACTAATATGATAAAAATCACCCCAAAAATGATAGTACACTACTACTGTGTACTTTAAAACGCAAGGATTTGATCTTGAACTTGATATATAACGAGTTTGGATATAGTGAATATGTCAAAAAGACAACAACAACCCCATCGGGATGAAAAATGTCAGCTCAGAGCCACCCATCGGCCTTCAGTGAACGACGAGGAAACTTTCACACCACAAAGAAGGCTGCAGCTGACCTCAAACAACATCATACACATGTACAACGAAAAAGTTGTCCCTCTATACTCCAGCAACATAAAAGTAAACTGAAAGAGAAAACGAAACAATACATACAGCTAGAGGCCAGAAATTTCTGAATTGGGGCTGGCGCAAAAAATGCAGCGGGGTTAGCAAAAAATCGTAGGATAGAAATCACTTGCAAGAAAACAATACTTGAAGATTACAAAGGAAATGAAATATATTTCTGTATAGTTTCAATGCCCTCACACGTGGACAGTGTGATTTATATACAATTTTAATTGAGAATCGTAGTGCATCATATGATTTAGCTACTTTGACTTGTGTCAAAGGAGCTACATCACTGTAGGTAGTAATTGTAAGTTTGGTAGATAGTCAATCTGGTTAGACGTTGAATCTTATTAAAGATTCTGTCTCATTTGTGAGATAGAAACATCATATCGGTCAATAGAATTGTGATGCCGACTGTAAAACTTCTGTGGTGATTATATTAACAAAGGATGAACATACCCCTAAAACGAAGTTTATTCAACAATACCCTTGCTCTATTGGGAAAGTCACAGGCTCGACAATAACGGGTCAACTGTGAAATGTATACCCAAATCGGCTGGAGATGTTGGTATAGTGCCAATAAGAAAGAGAAAGTTTACTATTGGGAATTTAAAATCAACCCGTTTGTCATAAAGGTCCGCTTTCAAACACTCTGTGTTATCTATGTACAAATTAGGGTAAAGGTACAAGGCAGACGAAGGTGTATCATTTGTCTCTTTAATTTCAAGTTCATTTGGGTAGAATAGATGTAGGTAATCATTGAAGCTAGGATTATTCAGACTATGCTTAACTTTTTTCCTGTAGTACCTAGCTTCATACGAATATAGGAACAGATCGGCAAAGAGCGGTGCACAATTCGTTCCCATGGGTATTCCGGTGGTCTGCTGGAACTCATCTCCCAATTCAACAAAATTTTTGTCGACCAAAAATTACAACATTTAAACAGACTCGGAGTACTTTTTGTTAGAATCAGGTTTTTATTTTCTTGTCTTTTTTCGTAATTCAAATGATATAATGTCTAGTTCCTGTGCATTACCCAATACTAGATAAGCATACCTTTTAGTCCCCTGCTAAGATCCAAACATGCTTATGTTATCGTTGAATTTATAAGTTTGTTTTTGCTTTTCTATAGAATCTTTTTGCTTCGTTTTCACCAAAAAATATCTATCGTTTGTTTCTTGTTGCTACATACTTTCTTTTGGTCTCTTGTCGCTTCTTATCACTCTTGTTCAAAATTAGTGATTCCCTTATATTTTTTTTATATTTATTTACGAATTTCCTTGGACGCGAAAAAGAATTCTTATTGTCACCTTAAAACATCCATAAAATTTTCACAGAGATATGATTATATATATATATATTTTTAATTTTACATTAAATTTACGAAACTGAGCGACAAAAATATAGAAAACCAATACAAATTTAATGATAGCAATGAGCAATCAAGTAAATTTCTTTAACATGATGAATATCATTGTATCAAACTTATTATGTTTGTGTACAAATATCGAAATAACATTGTATACTTATTTCCATTATTTTTTTAAAACAAATCAACGAAAATTCAAACAATTAAAAGAAGTCCGTGATACTTTAAATTTAACTTTGGTTTTTGGCTTATTTTTTTACCGAATCCGGCGATTTGCTCGGTTAAATATAGTCCTCAATTTGTTTCAATGGCTTCTCTTAATAAACCGATAATCACATATGATGTCATAACAGAACTTGTGAAATTAACTTTACTATTTTGAAAAAAATACTTTTTTGTGACAGTCGATTACGTATTTACTGATAAATAAGCGGATGAATATGTTGAGAATTGACGTGGCTGGAAAACTGTCGGCATCTCACTTCATCTGAAAACACACTCACTCTATTGTAACAATATGGTAATTATGTCGTTTGTTTAATCCATAATATTGTCATATCAATGATTAAGTCATATGATGTAAAATATATTTAGTCTGTACTCTTTTTTTCTAAATTATGTCGTAAAAGAGCGAAGATATATACATCATTTTGCCATTTGTGGTGGCATACTATACTGTATATCAAGTACACATCACACTTACTGGGAGCAGGGGTTGGGAAGGGAAGGTGTCACTGGTCATTTGTCCTTCCTGGCTGTAAGTGGCCTCTTCATCTAAAAGAAAACTTTATGCTTTTTTACAAATGGCCCCTTCAGATTGTAAATACATCTCTGATGTATAATTAGAAGTCCCAATCTCAAAATTGTCTTCCCAACCACTGTAAGAGACAGATCTCTACGCCAGACATTAATGAAAAGCATTTCAATTTTAGGTTATATATTCTATTTCATATAGCTGATATCTCACTAATTGCTTATTTCAAGTTGACTGATTAGTTATAAGCTTTGTCTATGTCCATTAGGCCATTTTGGGACAGGGCTATTTGTACCAAGAAAAGGATACTTGACTTTGTTTTCAAAATGCGATGTTGTTTAACTCTGATATCTCGATTCATGGGAATATAAGAGACTTCCAGTAACATATGATTTATGTCTGTGTTAAAAGGTTCAAACAATGACTTTCAAACAGCATACATCATTTTTTCAAATATATCACTTCATGCTATGTATTTCAGAGCATCTTACAGAAGATGTTGCTGGTGCTCTGTCCCTATCATTGGCAGTTCTACTGTCCTCCTTTACTGTTGAATGGAGCATTTCTTTTTACCTCAACAAATACAAAATCTTGATTAAATCAACTGTTTTTTTTGGTATTACAGATTAGACCTTTACCTCTTTTACAAATGCTGTTTACCTTTGGCTCTAGTCTGGGAATTGGTAGGGCCTCTGAGGCTTTGGTCGGCCTGAAGAACTATGCCTTTGTTTTTGTCATCTCAATATACCCTGTTGTGTTAAATGTGGGGTAGTTGAGAAGCATGTACATACATCTAGGGGTAGAGCTTGAAGTGGAACAAAAGGAATATTGGCAGAAGGTTTAACTGAGAATGCTCATTGACTCTACTGTTAACATAAATGGTCTTTAACATAGCCCTGGCTGGTTGTAGTCAATATCCTGCCTCGTATCTTGACCTACACTTAAAGATTGATGGTAAAGGAAAACTATTGACCAAACTATACCAGTGTTCATTCCAGACTGTGCCCTTGTGCCATTGGCACAGATAGTTCATGCATGGCGCTTAAAAAGTGTGGCTTGTGGGCACAGCGGGGACATAGAATTCCATAGGTCCATCTCTGAATTACCAGATTTTTTTTTGGTTCCATGTCATGACAAGTATCCCTCATTTAAAACTTTTTGCAAGTCAAAAATAATTTAGTGAAACTGCAGGCGGTGTGCAGGGGACATGATCATTTCCCCTGATCCTATTGACGGGATCTAGTAAATTTCAATCCCGATAAGAACAGAAAGGTTCTAAGTGGAGCTGCAACATTATATTGAATTACAGTTTGAATCAACACAATGCCATAATAATAATAATAAAAGATATATATACATTGATTTAGCTAGTGCTTGTCATTTTCGTCATTTACGAAAGGATTTAGATCGTATTCGTCACTTAAAATTTGAAAAGTGTATTAAAAAAAATCCATTCAAAAAGTATTTCAGATAAATTTTCGCCACCTTAAATAAAAATGTTATTAAAAACTGTCAATCGAAAGTTACATAATTTCACCTGGCCTTATGCTCTGACAAGTTTATTACCCCAAGCTTGATAATTACCTGGTCAACCAGGTGTGAAATACATTCAATTGTTGTTAACCTGGCATCCCAGATATGTGCATCGTTACTAATCCTTTAAAATAACAACAATTTATCAATCGTTTGATCATTAGGACCACAAAAGATAATCCCAGGGTTCTCACTTCACTTCAGCCGGTCGTTTTTGACCGTCGAAAAAAGCCTCAAGTTGACTCGAGACATTTCTGCTTTTAAGTGCGTTTAAAATGTAACTTATATATACCCTTATTTTAAGGATTAGTCGTGTAAAACGATTTCGATCTTTAATGGATACTGACCGATTTTAATCCCATATAAAAACAAACCCTTCACGAACCTCACAACATATATAGCTATCTATTTTTAGAAATTTAAGTACACACAAAAACAAAGTCTCCGTTTTGTGACTGGTCATCTCATGGATTTCAATTAATTTGAATGCAATAGCGGATAGTTAGGAAGTATTAATCAACGATAAATATTTATTTTACGATTCTCTTTTCATCTTGAAACGAAATCACAATGATTACGAATGTCTTCATTTCTACTCATGATCTAGGGTCAAAGGTCACCAAAAAATTACCACCCAGCAGTAAGATATCATGCAGCAACCGCTTATAGAGTGCAACATTCTACAGTTGACTATGCCAATGTGGTCAACCTCCTTTCTATCTGTCTAGTTTCTGCGTTATCTTCTGGTGACTGAGAGGGGATTTAGTAGGTACTATCTGATCTTAGGAACAGGCTCAAGGTTTCATCAATCAATTCTCTTCTAAAGATCTGTCTCCATCCTTCTGAGTTGAGGAGTTTTAGGTTGAAGAGGGCTTTTGAGGTGTGGTGTTTGGCAAAGGACAGGAGGATTTTTTCATATTAGTTAAGTGTCAGGTCATACCATAATAGTAGCTTATGTCAAATAGTAGCTATTTTTAGACTGAATGCATCAAAGCTTTGTCATGAAAAAAAAATTCTATTTTACTATTTTTCTAATAGTAGCTATTTTATTTTATTAAGTAACACACGTTTTCTTATAGAAAATAATAGTTATTTTGTTGTAACATTTATTGTATTAATTGTTATGCCTGTATCTGTAAACCTAATATGAATATATTAAGAGTGTTTATGTCTTTCGTTTATGATACTATTGACTATTTACAAAATTCTGCTGCCCATAATATGTCGTTCGTGCTCTACACAAAAGTGACTAAAGCCCTCAAAATCCTAGCTAAAACCCTGATATGTACTAGTATTTCTTTTTATTCATTTGGAGTTTATGTATCTCTGTTACCTCTCACCTAAAATGAAACTATAAAGTGTGTACAAACCTGAGGTTAACTTACTTGTTGGTTGAATCTTCCCTATTATGTAAAAATTACTCCTTATAATATTGTCATATTGGCCCCTTTGTTCTGAAAATGACCCTTGTTTGGCTGTCAAGGGGGCCACTGGTCCCCTTTTGCAATTTTCTGGAATGAGAACACTGCTATACAACAAATGCGATGACTTACCATTCTGTATTGTCAACTTTCCTTTCATCTGTGGCAACATCCCTTCAGCACCTTTGATGGAGTTTTCATATCACAACTCATATGTTATGCCAGAGGTTGCTGTGAAGTCTTTGTCGCTTGATACTAAAAACATATATTTTAAAGCATTTACTTTTTTGTGGATCTGTTTATCCCAACACTCACAATTGAGACAGAATTAATTTTAACAACAGTTGGAAATCAAGTACATGTATATATGATACATCGGTAGAAAAATTATGACTCCCGTTTTCATTTCCCTGATTACAAGTAAAAGTTCTGGAAAGTCGAAATACTTTTGAATGAAAAATTTGGGCACCGAATTAGGTCTTAGATGAATGAAGATGGTAATACCCTGAATTACTAAATGCCACTTTTATGACATCATTAGTGGAGAGATGGAAACAGCCAAAAATACCTGAAGTAACTCTAGATTCACTGATATTACATATTAACTAAGGTAGCCCAACAGCTGATATTCGCTAATAAGCAATTGATTTGTTACTTAATTATGCAAAAAAAATTGCCTGAATATAGCTGAAATATTGCTGCTCGGGTGTTAAACCCCAACAAACAAACAAAATTATGCAAATAAAGAGCAGGGGACGCGCTGGGCTTCGCTAATGTCGCAATTTGCGATTTTTTTATTTTATCTGGCAACAAAAATAGCCAGTTGGCGATGTTCTTGTCGCCTAGGTTTTGTAAATTGAAATTGACAGGAAGTTTATCAGCAACGGATATTCTCTCCAATTAAACAATTGTGTCGACACTTGGTCAGAGTTAATTGACTATGACCAATTTACGACTGAAGGCAATTAAAGGTAATTAGACCAGGCGACTGGACTGACAATATCCTCGTAGGAGGTGTCAATCAAATGTAAATATATCATTGAGCCAATCAAAACTCTCATCATCTGGTCAAAGGTAAACACAATTAAGGCCATGTGCACGTGGCTACACACAAGTTTCACAGCCCTATTTAACCATGTAATACATTCAGAAACAGACTTACTTAATAACAGAATAAATTAAATCCAATTAACAATGATTATCCCATCAGGAAGTGTCTAAGTACTTTGAAATGAAAGAATGGATGACATTTGTTTACACTTTTGCCATGTGACTTTTTTGGCGGGAAAATCGGTAAACAAATAGAATGGGGATTCCCAAAATCTAATTAAGGAAATGCTATTGAGATATCAAGACAATTAAACAGGGACACAATTAATGGTCCATGGTACAAACTGTAGTTTGATAGGAATTTTATGACTTGAAAAAAAGAATCAAGTTTGTTAACAGTAATAATAAAAAAAAAAAAAGGTAAATTATATTGTATTAGGTAAATTAGACCACAAAGGGCAACTTAGGTGAACATGCATGTTTTAAAATCAGGGACTGTATGAGAATAGTAATATAGTCTTTGATGGAATTAAAATACCTGTTTCTGGAGTAGTACTTAATATTTTATGCATACGAAAGTGACAGACTAGAGCTAAAAACCTGCTTTATACATGCATCAAGAGTGAATCTTGGGTACATGCTTGTCATGATTGGAGAATTGTCAAAGATAATTCACCAGTGAACTTAATACTGCCTATTTTAAATGACAAAGATAATTCACCAGTGAACTTAATACTGCCTTTTTTAAAAAAGTATAATTTTTTTTTGGCACCCTTTGGCTCTAATTTCTGAAAACAGGCGACAAAAAATGGCAGCTGGCGATTTTTCTGGCGACAGAATTTTGGAAGCCAGAGCAGCCCCTGAATAGTGACTGAATGTTGAATACTCAGTACGGTTCCTTGGTTAATGATATGTAGGATGCAGAGATTTAAAGTCTTTCTATTTGAGTTATCTGTATCCATTGAGATGTAAGTTATTGTTTGTTGAATTCTTGAATTGTAGTTCCACATTGCCCTAGAAAACTACGAAAATAAATACCCCACAACTAATTAATAATAAAACCACAGTTGTCACAAATGAACTCAGAAGTTTAAAAATAGATATTTTTTTTTGTGGTATCATAATTTAATATTTAGAAGTTTATATAAAATGTAAATAAGTTCTAAATGCCTGTTATAATATGTTCATACTCCCATTTAGTCTTGCAGCTGCTTAGTCCAATTTAGTCTTAGTCTGATTGGTTTTTGACCAGTGAAATGCAGAAGTGAGAGAAAATTCACGGTCAGAATACCCCCTTTCCTCCATCGTGCAGAAATTATTTTGACCCATTAGGAGATTTAATCCCTTAATTATTTTTTACTTTACCATTTAGCTCCTTTTTTGGGAGCATATTACTCTTAGATAATGCACTGCACAGGCTTCAAAATTAAGTGAACTTCATTACTCTATTGCTGTAAAAGTTCTTTTAAAAAGAAGGTGGAGAAGCTCATTCATTTGATTATCATTGGTTTCCTTTTTCCATCAACATAGGAACTTTTATCAGTCTGGAATTTCTCAGGATATTTCCGTTATGACTCCAAAAATCGAGTTACAGGAATTACTCAATGATCGCCATTAGTTTAAAGCACTTCCACACTAATAATGTAAAACTTCAGGGTTCTCTTCAGGATTTTCAGATAACGCTGTATTCAGGGCGTGTGACACAACGTTAATATATCTCGTGGCGAAACTTCCCACTTCTTATTTAATGTGTTATATAAGGATTGATCAGTGTATGAATAATGTACATTTGTGCATTGCTGTTTATGTTTACATGAATTATTTGAAGGTAAATATTTTATCTTTTTTCCTCTTTTGCAGTAAATATAACTTAATACCATTTTTTATTTTTCCTTTTTAAATTAACAGAAAAATGAAAGATACATGTATTCTATCAAATTATGATAAGTAATTCTTCATAAATATTTCCTCTAAGTCATACACACCCAGTGTTCTTCAGATTTTTGCTGACGGCAGACTCTTGGAAATTACATACAATTTTTTATTTGTTTTGGGGCCTCAATGGCTCTTTTGAATGTGATATTCATATAATTAAGAGCAATCTCTATCAAACTCTTTTTCTAATCTTAGTAACTTTCAGTATATCAATTTAGAATATTATCTAATCAGATACATGTAAAAGATTACCCTGGTCTTAATATTAATGTTCCCAAAAATTTTCAAGAAGTAGTGTGGAGTTGACCTAGTTATACCAGGAAAAAAACATAAATCTTATTCTTGTTATTTAAAGTTGGCACACTAGTTGTTTTGTTTTGTTTTTAAATATTATGTTTATATGTAGTTCATTCATGACAAAAAAAACCATATCATGATTTACAAAAAAAAAAATTCCCACACCTGTTGTACTATTTTTAGACTGGGGGGGATTTTACAATCTATTTCTTAACTAATTTTCCCGCCAAAAAATGTGCTCTTGATAAACAACAACATGGCAATGTAAACAAAAGACGGCCATTTCCTTTTTACCTCACCTGGCCAAAGGCCATGTGAGCTATTGCCATCATTTGGCGTCTGTCCTCTGAATATTCTTGACTAATTAGAACCAAACTTGGTATGAATGTTCCTTTGGGTATCCTGCATAGAACTGATGTGGGGATTTTTGATTCGTCGAAAAACTGTTACTAAAAATAGAACATAGGGGTCAGACAGTGGTTTTTCACATTTATCTCCTAAACCATTAGGTTTAGCTAAATTCTGTCAGGGTAAAAGTGTTCAGCGCGATGAGATCTATCTCTGGTCAAATTTTGGTTTTAATCTGTTGAGCCATGTTGGAGTTATTGCCCTTTCTCAATGATTTTTGCTATTTTTAATGTTATTTCTTTCAAAAATCTTCTCCTCTGACACTACTTGACTAATTGGAACCAAACTTGGTATGAATGTTCCTTGGGGTATACTGCATAGAACTGATGTGGGGATTTTTGATTTATTGAAAAACATAGCTGCCGTTACTAAAAATAGAACATAGGGGTCAGACAGTAGTTTTTCACATACATCTCCAAAACCGTTATGTTTATCCAAATTCTTTCAATTGCTGAAATGATCCATATTATTAGGACTACAAAAGACTCTTGAAAGGGGAAAAATGACTTTTTTTTTAATAGATTTCAGTCAATATCTTGAAAACTATGATAGATTAAAAGAAACTTTCAATTGTTGAAAAGATCTTGTGATAAGTCCTACCAAAGACTTCTTGAGTCAAAATTGTTGGACAACTTCTTGTTTAATATATTGCCTTTGAAAGGCAAAATTCAACAATGTGAGCGATTCAGGCTCATGGGAGCCTCTTGTTTCTTTTCAAAGTGTTTTGGAAGTATCTGATGGAATAAATATTGTTTGGGAATTTAATATGTTCTTTTATAAGGTAAATCAGCTTCGTAATGTTGAAAACATCATGTGATTGTGCAATTATTGAACTTTGCATTTATAAATAACCAAGTATTTTTAGCCATGGTTGAGTGAATTTTTACCATAGTCAGTTTTGATTGGTTCATATCAGATATTGGATATGAATCAGATATTAATATCTGATTGACACCTTCATTAAAATTAATTTGTGGCCAGGTGGGGTGACTGTTAAAGAATCTTGTTGGCAATGTCAACTTTTATTGGTGTCAGACACATGTGCGGTCACACGGTGATCAACTGACCATAGTGTGTTTACTGCTAATTACTTTGTAGGATGCCGTAAATGACATTGGGGCACACACGTTTTCTGTCGTAATTGATTTTTAATCCTTAAATTTAAGTTTATGGCACAGCGCTGGTAGCAAGATAGCACAGTACCAATCTTGATAGCGCTGTAAAGTGCAGCGCTTTCCATGATTTCCTCCCTTACCCATCCAGTTATTAGCTCTGTGAAGCTCAAAATGTATGCACTGGCTAATCAATATATCGTTTTATCTTTCTACTAGATTTAATTCAAAACACATTTGACAATTTGAAAATCGGAAGTGACATACAAAAAGCTTTCAGACAGGAAGTAACAAATGATACAATTGAAAACAAATCAAGATTTTCAGTTTATATTTGGTTATCTTTTCACAGGTGCTGCTTGCTGCAGCAGTCTGCAACAAGTCGGGGAAAGGTTTGTATGCCTATTTAAATAAAATTTTGATGACTCCAAAGAATAGAATATGTTATTATTCACATACAAAAAAAATCTACTTTGTCAGCAGCCATAGTGTTCTCAAAACTGGTTGTAGAGAGAAAAATCCATTTCTCATTTTATTACATGTTTATTTCATTTCAAATTCATATGTTAAAATCATGCAATATTAAATGACTGTTTACTAATAAAGATTAACTGTGATGTAATGAGTGGAATTTATATTTTTGGATATCTGGTTTTTAAAATATGAGTGCTTATCTTTTCATTTATAAATAAATGTTTTTTTAAGAAAAGAAATATACAAAAGTGTATGTAAAAAATGAGAATTATTTTTTTGTATTTTGTAGCCCTGATATCCCGACAGTTTGTTGAAATGACCAGATCCAGAATAGAAGGTCTCCTTGCAGCCTTCCCTAAGTTAATGAGTTCAGGAAAACAACACACATTTGTAGAAACAGAAAGTGTTAGATATGTTTACCAACCTTTAGAAAAGCTTTATGTTTTGTTAATAACAACAAAGGCCAGCAATATACTGGAAGATCTGGAAACTCTACGACTTTTTGCTCGTGTGGTAAGAAGAAATTATAAACCTTCAAAGCTACTTATTAGTATTACTATTCAGGAAAATAGAATGTATGTCAATACTTTTAAATTTGATAAGTATACCGTAAACCAAGATATTTTTTCTGAAATGTATTTTCAAGATTTGGAAACGTCAATCTGATTGCATGGCTATGTATTTTCATGTCTAACAACCTCTCAAGATGTATTCTATTATAGGTAGATTTAATTTTCTCATTTTTTTTTTTAATTAGCAAAGTAAATCACTCATGAAAATAAGTTTACACTAATATGATTGTAGTGATTATAAAAAATTGTCAAATATTGGTAAGTGATATATATGGCTAGATAAAACTTTAAATATTAACAATTATAAAAATTATAAATTATTAAAACCAACTGAAATAGGGGGTTCAAGGCTACTTAGAATTAATTGAGTTTTAAATGTCATATGGAAGACTTTGCTTCTTTAAAAATGCTGCTGTTTGAAAAAAAAATCATGCATATGTTTTGATGTTTTTGTTGTAGATACCTGAATATTGTAGAAACATGGAGGAAGCCGAGATCGGGGATCAGGCATTCTCTTTGATATTTGCATTTGATGAAATTGTTGCTTTAGGATACAGAGAGAGTGTTAATTTGGCGCAGATAAGAACTTTTACAGAAATGGACTCTCATGAAGAGAAAGTAGCAATATCAGTTAGAGAGGTAACTGTCTTTTGAAAATTATAAAGGAAAAATCTATAAATAATCTATAATAGTGATGATACAGGTATAAACTTTGGTGGATAAAAATTGAATATTTTTTGTTGTTGTTGGTTATTTTTTCATCTTGATGTCTACCGTGAAGGTAATCAAATTTAAGACACCTTCAAAAAACCACACTTAAACTATAATGTAAACTATAAAGTTTGTCAAGTATGCATCTCTGATCTCGTCAAAACCTTTTACATTGTATACTGAAAGATTTGATAGAACAGAAAATATTTCAAAGATCTTTTGTGACATTGAAAGCATGACAATGTTTTAATTAGGGACATTTTTTGATACCGTCGCCATTGTTTATTTAACTGAGATGAAAATAAAAGATTTCTTTTGTTACAGACACAAGAAAGAGAGGCTAAAGAAGCAATGAAGAAAAGAGCCAAAGAATTACAACAAGAGAGGCGTGAGGCTGGCAGGACAGGGAAGGGTATTGGTTTTGGTGGTGGTTTTGGAAGTTCTTCATATTCTTCTTCTTCTTCATCTCATGGTATTGTTGAACCAACGCCTTCGTCCATGGAAACTAAACCTTCATACTCATCTGTACCCAGGTATTGACACACAGACATAACATATTCAAGTGTTTTTTTTCTAATAGTTGACTTTTATTTCAACCAAGTACAGGAATTAAATCATTTTTTTGTTGTTACCCTGTATTCAAATAAACAAGCGAATTTCAGCACAGCACCATTTTCATGAAGATAATATGATTAGTCTTGTGTATTTCATCTCAAGCTCAATTTTGTTTTGAAAAGCAAGCAATACACATGTATTTACTTTACAAGCTTATAAATGTATCTTAACAATTTTAGCAAACCATCATCATCAGGAAAAGCCCTTAAATTAGGCAGTAAGAAGAAAGATGTAGATACCTTCGTAGGACAGTTAGAATCTGAAGGACAAAGTATGTTATATGATAAGGGAAACACATTTGTATATTTTTTTAATATGTAATTATCTCCATTTATGTTTTCCTGGTGATTTCAAACATCAAGAAACACATTTTGTAACTTTGCATTACGTCACTTATTATGTTGAAAAATATATTTTAAATAATACAATTTTGTTTTAAATACGCTTTTATTTGAATTCAGTGATTTTGTAAAAATTGTTAAATTCTCTCGTTGAAATGATTTACTATCTTAATGATTAACTGTATGCCTTTGAATCTTTTCAAATATGTTAGCTTTCAAAATCTTAAAAATTAGGTAAATAAAAAATGAAACATGATAAAGTGCCAGTTGTATATGTATATATGTTTTGATTGCAGAAGTCATTAGTACAAATACTTCAGTCTCCTCCACAGTAGCTAAAGCTTCAACACCAGCTGTAGATCAGGAAGGGTTAGTAATCACTGGTCTATGATCCTATTGACTTACTAGGGGTTTTGGCTGAGCCATTTAACTCCAAGATTTTAAATGATTATATGTCATGCCTTGAAGATCAGTTTTATGCATAACATGTATGTCTTCATCCTATAATCTCACCTTCATCTCAGTTCTTAATTAAGAAGTCAACTACAAAAAAAATTCTGCCATCTAACTCCTTTTCTGTTGTTTTTATATTATTTTGAGAGAAATAAAGGCTTCATGTTTTCATAGTCAGTTAAGAACTGGACATTTACATTTCATTAACCACTTCCTGGTAGTTGTTGTTATACAAAAAAATACTTTAGTTGATGTTAATAATGTTAAATGACTTCATTTTTAAGTAAGCGGTATTTGTTTAAACTTAGTATTGATCATGTTAACTGATTATGTTAATATTACACATGTTATTTCTACTTCAGTGTTCATGTTGTAATGGAAGAAAAGATTAATTTAACAGCTGGTCGTGATGGTGGCTTACAGAGTATGGAAATACATGGTATGGTCAAGGTCAAGGTCAATGATGAACAATATGGTCGTATTAAAGTACAGATGATCAATAATGATAAAAAAGGAACTCAGTTACAGGTAGGGTTGTAATCTCAAACTCAACAAAATTTAATTAGTATCGAAAGCATTTCATTTCAAAAGTATTTGCATGAAAACTTGCCTGTGCCTTTCTCTCCTTATCTATTAATAGTAACTTATGTTCTTTATAAAGCTAACTCCTGGCTTTAAACTAAACACATTTGCATTTTTCTTACGGTTTGCTTGTAAAAAAGAACGTTTAATGAATTTTTGAATAGTGTAGATTAAACTAATGTTGTAAAAATGAGACAATCTACTATAAATGCTATTAAAAGATAAATGTGAAAATACTGAAAAAAAAACACATGGTGAATAACAGTAATGATCTTTATAGCTGGTCATTGAATTGCAGTCTGATTTACTTCTGTTGGTATTGTAGAAAATAAAGCATGTCTGCTTGATGCAACTGATTGGTTTTTCTTTGTATTTTTCCAGACACATCCAAATGTTGATAAAAAAATGTTCAATTCATCATCATGCATACAGCTTAAAAATCCTGAGAAACCGTTCCCACTCCACCAGGATGTTGGTGTTTTGAAATGGAGATATACTACACAGGATGAATCTAATATGCCATTATCAAGTGAGTCAAATTATTCACTGGTACAGACTATCAAAAAATTGATTAAATATGTAAGTAAAAGTCACATATTTCTTTGTGTAATTGAACAAAAAATGAAAAAATATATATGGAAAGTATTTGTGCATGTGTATGTCAAAATGCATGTAATAATTAACAATGTTTTTTTTCTATAATTCAGTTTGATTGTTAGTGCACTTTATCAAAAGTTAAAGGTGAATACCAGTGAAATACTAATTACTGGCTCTTTAACAGGATAACAGTACTTTAACAAGGGAAAGGTATTTCCTTCAATGTTTTCATGTATAACTCTAGTGATTTTGTACTTTTATTCTCTGACGAATAGTTGAAGGATATTTGCATATTATTAAGGAATTTTATTAAAAAAAACAACTCTTATTGCAGTAAATTGCTGGCCCAATGAGACTGGTAGTGGCTGTGATGTGAACATTGAATATGGATTAGAACAACCACACTTAGAATTGAATGATGTGATAATCAATATTCCTTTACCGTAAGTCCAGCAAAAAAATTTCGGTGGAAAGTTTACCTCCATAAGGTGAAATTATGCAACCAAAAACTGATCACTGATATGTTTTGCTTTCATTTAGGTCAATAAATTAAACAGCATTAAAAATTTTATGTGAAATCAACAAAGTGTATGTAAAAACTATTAACTAGAAAAAAATCTGTGTATAGCTGAAAGAAAATCAGATATTAAATATCAATCCATATAAAATTCAAACACTGTCAATGGTAGTGGTAAGGTGCTGAAATACAAACTGCTTTTTTCATTCTACATTCACCATATCTGTATGTGACTATAGTCTTCCTGTATACAGATCTGTTTTAAGAAAACCATATTTTCATCTCTGTCTTAAATCAACCAAATCAAAGACAATAACCTGTACACAATTTCACACACAATCTATAATTTTTATCTAAATAATAAAACTTTATGACTAGGATTGGTCATGTGGTCTCTATCTCTGAATGATCAGTAAAAGTGAATTTTGTAGGTGAATGACATGCATATATTACCTTCTGTCTGACATTTTTAAAGACTGCTATTGAACTATATTTACTATATCTCCTTTACTACAGAGAAAAATGAAGATACACATGTATTATCTTACATTAACAGATCAAATGTGGGAGCACCAGTTGTAGGGGATTGTGACGGAGAATATAATTACGATAGTAGAAAGTCAGTGTTGGTTTGGAGTTTACCTGTTATAGATGCATCTAACAAGTCTGGTAGTCTGGAGTTTAGTATAGCAGGACATCCTGATGATTTCTTCCCTGTTAATGTCAATTTTATGTCCAAAAAGTCTTATTGTGATTTACAGGTAGGAATAAGTTAACCACTAAGCTACGTCCAATGCTAAACTCCCTATCTAGGAATTATTGATGGTATAATATAGGAAACAATTACATGTATTAAGACAAGATATTCACCTGCTTTCCAAAGGAACAATTCTTTACAATGAACATTTTAAAAATTCATGGATTGTTTGTGTTTATTTTTTATTGGGGGTGCCAGTAGTCATGGTAAATGTATCAAACCTCCCAAAGAAATATGAAATACTGAAATCTCTGATGCACAATCAAAACAGTGAATATAAAAACTGTATTAACTAGTGCAATTATGACTTGCTACAAAAATTGAAGCCCACAAATTGAAGTACTTTTGTAGTATCCAAGATTCATTAACCAATCTCTGTACTTAAAATTCAGGCTTGTTTACCCCAACAGTTTCTGCTTAGATTCTACAATTTTTTACTGTTCATAACACTTTACGAATTGCTGCATAAAACCCATTGTAATTGGGCTCAAAGATCAAGATTTTACAACTCAATAGTTTCCCAAACTACAACTAAAACTACATTTTGTCTTAAAGCTGAATAAACATGTCTGAAAATAGCTACAACATTGAATATTACATGTTTGACACCTAGTTAGCTTCAGCAGAAGTAAAACTTAACATTACCTTACAGCATTGTGTGTAACATTAATCAGCATCTAGAATACAATCAATACATTGTTGCATTGTGTGTAACATTAAACAGCACCTAGAATACAATCAATACCTCGTAGCATTGTGTGTAACATTAAAGGACATCTAGAATACAATCAATACCTCGTAGCATTGTGTGTAACATTAAACAGCACCTAGAATACAATCAATACCTCTTGGCATTGTGTGTGGAATGTAATTTACTTACTTTTGTTTGGCATTGAACTTACAGGATAAGCCTTTTATGATCTGTATATTTATTTTTCAGCTTTCTGATGTACGATTATTAGATGGCGAACAGCCTGCCAAGTATTCATCAGAGGTTATGTTTTATACTGACAAATATGAAATTGTATGAAGATTTTAGTAATGTTAAAGATAAAGCAATCTTTGGGACAGGGAAAAATAGAAGCCACTTATGCTTAAAAATATTGAAATTTGAGAATCTGGCAGGAATACCTATGAATGTGTTTTTTGGTACCACATCATATTTCCAAAAAGAAGCTGAGAAGATCATTTATATGATTTGAACATTGTAACAGATCTATAAGGATTATAATTTCTGTGTCATTTGAAAGATAAACAATCATGTGGGCTCTGTTTGGATGTCTTCAAGTCCTGCATCAAACTTTATTTTATGTGTATTGTTTCTTGTTTGATGTTGATATGTATCTGGTTCAGAACCTTACTTTATATCCTTGGGAAAAACTCATGTTATTCTTCTGAGAAATAAAGCAATAAGTCCACTTCACAGGAGTAGAGTTGATCTTCCTTGTTAGAATGACCATTAATTAATGAAGTTAACTGGACAATTGAGAAGATTTTGAAATTTCTATCAGACATAGGTTCAAATACCTATGAAATAATTAATAGTTTAAATTGCCTTCTCAATCATCAAGTTAACTTTTTAAGGGTGTTCAAAAGGTCACTCCATTAAAAGAAGACCAGCTTTATCCCATGAAGATTTCAAGTTTACTACTTTACACACTGTAATAAAAACTGTTTATATTTTGTGGTTTTTGTGAATGATTGTACTTGTTGATATTGCATCTGTTATAATTTTTGTGTAAACTTTGACATCAATTTTGGCAATATCAGATAAACATCTTACGATATTGGTGTTGTTCAAGAGTGAAAAAGTTGTTTCTACTGCATTATTTAACATAGGCAGATATGGCTTAATATATATCATGAAATGTTTGGGTTTTTTTTTCTTGATAGGTAAAGTTAACATTTTTTTAATAAGCACAAAGACATCAATTTTGTTATCCTCTTGGTCTCTGTCTGACATCTTTCTAATTTTTATGATGTCTTACATTCTTCTTAGATAAGCAGCTATTATCTGTGCAATTACGCTTGATTTTATTGTAACTTATGGGTTGAAAAACAATTCGTTTATGAAGTGTAAATTTTCTTTGTTCTTACCTTTGGTTTTGATTTAAAACTGCATGACTTAATGACAATGTTTACTTTAGAATTTTTTCAACATCACTAAAAATTCAAATGAAAATTAAAGTGAAACTACATGTACTGTTTAATTCTAGAAGGAAAACTGTTTTGTTTTCATTTTTAAACTCTAGGATATTTCCAAGGAAAAGGAACAGATATTGTATATTTTTTTTGTAATGTAGAATCACCTTGAATTGTTTTTATGTGTTATCTATAAGGGATTCAATATACAAAGTGGGGAGATAATAATGTAAATTTTTTTTTTCAGTTGTTTCAAAATATTCAAAATCTTATCTTTTTCTTCTTTTCTTGAGGACCAAAAGTAATTGTTAATGTATATATGTACTGATAAAAAAAAGATATTTATTATGAAAGTGCTCTGAAAAAGTCACCAATAAAATGGTTTGAAAATTTGATTTTCTGATGGTTTTTATGATACAACAGCAAACTAATTGCAGTCATATATTGATATGGCGATGTTGTTATCTGTGTCGCTGTCTTACCGAAAAAGGTTGCTTAGGAATGATTTTGGAGGGTTGTTAAGGAATTAGGAAACAAGCATTTTCATAAGTTTACTACAAATGATTGTATCACAAGGTATCATACCTCAAAAGAAAGCCAGGATTTGATTTGGTGGGTTGTGACTTGAACCATTTAGGAGTTAAGGGCCAGAAACAAGTATTTTCATTATGTCCGAACAGTACTCACAAGGTACCATCCAATAGTTGATTTTTTTGGGGGGATTTCTGACAGTAATTTTGTTCCTTGTTTTAAAAGCAGTCTCAACCCTTTATTTTTGGGAAATTTTGCTATATTTTGAACACACGGAAAATATTTTACACGGGACAGAAATGCATCATATGCCGATCAGGAACTGAAAACCGATACATAACAGACAAATTCTTACTCCCAGTATTCAGTAGGTTATGACTTGTCCAAGAAAAACATTCCCCAAAAGTGAACAAAGCACCAGGCGGAGAAATCATGTCTCGAGGAACATAATATTATAATGTTTAAGGAATAATATTTTTTTACATTTTGGGAAAAGTCTCCAGGGGAAACAGCCAATATTCGGCTGCAATAAAAGGAAAACAAGTTCACTGACTTGAACTGTTCTGGAATTATAGCCCATTAAGGGGTAAAAAATTGTAAGTTTGGACAATATCATACAAGGAGTTTGTACAAAATAATAACATGCACACAATATATATATATGAAAGATAAGATAATGTTCAGGACACTGTTCCTTGGTTGAAGCACATATACATGCAAGACACAGTTATGTACACTACCTCTTAATCCCTGAAATTATGTAACAAGACTGGAAATAGGAAGGGGAAACATCAGTTTCACTGTGTCAAAACAATTCTTCTTAGTTCATGATACATAACCAAAAATTGCCAAAATTATATGATGACAAAAATCTAAAGTTTTCCAATAACAGTACTCTCATAATGAAAAGAAAAAAAACAAAATTATGTTATGTTTATTATGCCATCATCAAGACATTAATCATTGAAAAAGTATCATATTCTGCCATAGGAAACTTATATACATAGCAATAAACATACAGACTAGGAATGTCATTTATCCTGTTAAGTCCAGAGGCTTTATCATTATAGTAACTATCCACTTTTAGAGTTATGCAGACATGGAATTCCTGTAAATAGGTTTTTCAAAAAGGTAAATCTCCTAGTTTTCTGTTTAATGTAAGTAAACTTCAGGCATACAGTGATTTTATATATGAAACTTGTGAAAATTTTTTCAGGTGAGTTATAATAGAATGTATTAGCAAACTGTGAGTTACTTCCCCTTAAAAGAAAATTAAATGCATTACACATGTATTGATTTCTTATAGGAATAAGATATGAAAGCTATGGTAATTTTCAATAATCTGAAGCATTCTAAACAACATACTAGTATGTGGTCTTTCAACCCATGAAACACCCTTGCACTCTATTTTTCATTAGAAATGCATGCACCATGTCAGGATGATTGCAGTCATTTCCAACTTCTGGTTTTTGCATTCATACTGACATTTGACATGATCTTTCCTTCTTTTGACCATTCCTTTTACTACTTTTGTTATAACCCTTTATTTACATGTACTATAAACAGAATTTCCCATATTCATTTATTATAGAGGTAGAAATGTCTAACCACAGTACAAACACAGAATTTTGATCATGTTTATGGTGAAAATAAGGGCATATTAATAATCAGTAGTTTTACTATAAAATTACTGAATATTTGGCACCAACCATTTTATTAGTGAGGGAATCTGTGTTCTTTTTAAGAAAAAAAGAGATGTTCCAAACCCTAAAAAAAAAATTTTGACTCGTCCATTAAAAAAAAATGATTCAATATTTAAACAAGAATTTTCAAATGAAATATTTTCTGTTATGGCTGAAATAATATGAAGTTAGGCTCGTATATGATGGATGGAGCTATTTGTAATCAAATACCATTTGACTTTGTTGATAACTTTACTACTATATTGTTACATTACTGATGTCTCGACTAACAGGAATCTGTGAGACCTCCTATAATGCACTAACAGGAATCTGTGAGACCTCCTATAATGCACCCTATGCATCTACCTTAATTTTGCACTTGAGCCCCCCTCCCCCACCCCACAAAAAAAAAGTCTTAAACAACACCAAATCCCAGGATTTCCTACAAGTTGATAAGGAGTTTCGGGCAACGCATGAATCCAAGTTTTGCAGGAAAATGCCTAATTTCTAATGGTCATCATTTCTACAATTTATGTCCAAAAATAAATTCCTGACAATATGTACATCCCAATATGGTCATTTAACACCTCAATAAGTTTCACTACAATCCTGAAAGTCGTTGAGGAGAAGTTGTGGCCAATACATCGGTTCAGCAAAAAAAACAAAAAAGAAAAAAAAAACAGCCATCATTTTTAAAATTTTTTAGTTGAGAAGAATGCACCAGTCCAAGTTTTGCTGAAATACTCGTAAATTCAACCGCCATCATGTCTACATTTTTGTCCAAACATGAATTCCTGACAATATGTACATCTCAATATGGCACTTTAACACCTTATTAAGTTTCATAATAAACTGAAATTTGTTGAGGAAAGTTGCAGACAATGCATCAGACCAAGTTTTGCTGAAAAAAGCCTAAGTGCAACAGCCATCATTTGTACAATTTTTGTCCAAACATAAAATGTTGATGGTATGCACATCTCCACATGATTATATTACATCCCACAAAATTTCATAACAGTGCCGCAAGCTGCTTGAAAAATAGTTTGGACAGACAGAGAGACAGACAGGGTGAAACCTACATCCCCCAAACATTTGCAGGGGTATAAATATTATCAGATTAACATTAAACTACTTGAAGTAGGCAAAAACTAGCTATAGCAGTTCATGGCATAGGGACTGTCAATGTCCTACCTATATAAATACATTTTCTTATGACATTTATACAAATTCATACACTGATGCCATATTGATTGCATGTGCCATGCTAAGGATCTTAAAATTGTCACATTCATAGAAAAAGGTATTATCAACCTTGAGAAACTTGTGCACATGAACATCTAGGACCACACTTATGACCAAACTATCTTTGTCTAAAGACATTTTACTGTGAAGATACTTTTTATCTTTTACTTATTAAATGGTTTGACAACTAATAATTCTTAATCTTCATATAGAGTAAAATTACAATTCTCTCCTGAAATGAACAGCATCTGCAAAAATAGAAAGCAAAAAAATTTAAAAGTACCTTGACAGTTACTGGGATGTTTAAGAGGTATAAGCAGAGTTTTAACACACATTGCACCCTAGATTAGACTAGTGTCTTACACACAAAGAAACAATTAGTCTAGCAGGACTTGTTTTTTGGAGCCATCCTCCAATTCAACATGTTTGAATCCTTTCTCTAGATCAAACTCTCTTCTGAGGAATCCATACAAAAGATCTGTTAGGAGAAATATCTGAAATAAAGAGACAGTGATAAACAAAGCAGACATTTATATCTATCTTTAAGAAAACATAGTAATACAATTAAGATACAAATGGAACATGAAAGATTTATTCTTTCAATTAATTAAAAAAAAAATCCTTCATGCTTTTTTTCCTGTAGGGGGAGTTCCTAGATTCAATTCAGTATCAAGTCAGACCAAAGACTTTAAAATTGGTAGCAACTGTTTCTCCACCAAGCACTAGGTATATAGGAAATAGACTGGTTGGTTCAGAGTGGAGTGACATGCTGGTTGTTGCTTCTGTGAAATAGCATAATTTAAATCTGCCTTGGAGTGTAAGACTAAGAAGGATATATATTTGATTGATTAAATGTTCTTATCCTGAAATGCATGTAATACCTACCACAGAACATAAAGCTGCAATAAATCAATCATTTTTTTTTTATATGCCCTTAACTTTAACAATTATATGTCTCCAAGTTTTTTAATGAAAAACATTTCTGAGGTAAACACCTAGGCATGACAGATATCAATGATGGACGGTACATGAAGGCTAACAGAAACCTTTCCTCTAAATTACATGAAGTTAAACCTTCCAGATCAAGAGATTAAACATGTTGTTACACAACACCAGTAGATTTTTACCCTTAGACTCACTAAACAAGTCATTTACATTCTGATATAACTATAAATGGATGGCAAGATTTAATTGTTAAATATGGCTTTTGTTTTTAATAGAAAACAGGATTGTAGAAGGCAAATGGATTTGTCAGTAAAATAAGAATACCGGTAGATTATGTACTAGTAAAACAACTAAAAGCAAAATAATTACATGTATATTGATTTGCTATATTTTAAGTCTAGAAAATAGATGCTCTTGAAAGTCTTCCAAATCTGCAGCAATGTCAAAGAAAGTATCCTAAGATATGCCTTAAGTCATGTCTCAGGAATAAAATTAGAATGGTCTTAGGATATGTCTTAAGTCATGTCTTAGGAATAAAATTAGAATGGTCTTAGGACATGTCTGAGACACGTCGTACGGTGTAAACAGAAGATTAATTGGGTGATCCTCACTATGATCATTGTAAGTTGATCTTAAGAGGATGTAATGTTTATTATGATTTAATGACTGATAATTATTAAAAACTGAATGGTGAATATATTGGAAAGGGGTATATATCAAATTTATAATATATACAGAGCATTGGAAAATAGTACAAAAATTAACACTATTAATTCTAATGAAATTGTTGTCATTAAAGTAATACATACAAATACATGTACAATTTAAAACTAATACCTACCTATGGCCAATTTGATACACACAAAAGATTGGAGCAGACCTCCACTCGATATCATTACCTTTAATTTCAAAAGTTGCTAAATACGTATTGCATGAATCACAGTAGAAAGGAAAGGAATATAAATTTTACAGAAAGTGTAATTCAAATTATATTGACTTAATTTAAGAAGAATAAGGCAACACTATTTTAACAGGGTACCTTATATTATTAATAATAGTATAGGAGAATATTTGACTTAAAGTAATAATCTGATTTATCTCTGTCCCTAAATTCTACATTTCTTCAAATGTTATTTCTTTCTTATGAGATAAACCTATACAATGGCCATGTTTGTTGTTATTCTTTCAATATATGACATCTTAAGTTCATCTTAAGTTTAAGGAGTAACCTAAGATCATCTTAGGACACTTATCGAGGTATTCTAACTTTAGGACAAATTTTAGGATGTATCTTAAGTTAGGAGACTTTTGTTGGCATGACAAGGATGTGTCCTAAGACCAGCCTAAGACATGTCCTATTCTTCAGAGAGCTCCTTTGACATGGCCCCTGAGGACTGAACTCTTAACAGATACTACAAAATCTTCTATTATAAGTCACCTATGTACGCCATGTACAAATTATTCATATCACATATTACATCTTACAATATTATATAGCTGTTATTGTCTTAATACTGCAACGAAATTTTAAACAAAAAAATGACGTTTTTTTAAGCCAAAAAAAAAAGGTTTTATTTGAAGCAGACGAAATCCTAGCAACTTCAAAACATTGTAATATCTGTGATGTTACAACACAAAGTTCAGTCAGTGACTGCATTTCACATTGTAATGTCTGTGATGTTACAACACAAAGTTCAGTCAGTGACTGTATTCCACATCGTAATGTCTGTGATGTTATAACAGAAAGTTCAGTCAGTGACTGTATTTCACTTGAAAATATAGTCAATACATCTGAACTGCTCAAACAGAACGGTTGCAGTATAAGTAGAGTTAATCAGTAGGTTAAATAATATGAAATTTTCAAAATTTAAAATAACCATACCTGAGCTGTAGAGAAGGCTAATGATGTAGCAAAGTAAAAATTAGCATTTGCACTACCAGCATATATCCAGAGATGATATAGAATAGGTCCAAATACAGTGGTACATATATACATACAGGTAACCACAAAAGAGTTCCTCATATCTATAAACAAAAATGTCATGTAAATGTATGATATTCATTTGCCAGTAATAAAAAAACCTTCATGCATAATTGTTTACCAAAAAAAAGGGCCATAACTCAGCAAATAATTTCATAATTTGAACATGATATGTAGCTTGTCAAGTAAAACTATTCACCAAATATCAAATGAATATTTGCAAGCATGACAAAAAAAAGTGCAGAAAATGAGTTTTTGCACTAATTTTTTTATGTTCAAGTGCCATTATTCCACTAAAAATGAATGAATTGCTTAAAAAACTCTAACTTGATATGTAACTTGTCATGGTAAAGCAATTTATCAAATATAAAAACAATATCTGGAAGCATCACAAAAACAAGCATTCTGAAAGTATTGCAAAACAATACATAATCCCCTCCCGGCTGTTTATATCACTGACCCAAATACTACCTTGGACAAAAATCAGTGAAGCAGAATGAATTATAAAGTTGATCTATAACTCATCAGGGTAGACTCACATACAAAAAATCAGCTCAATATAAGTGTTTAGGAAAAAAGTGTGGAATTAAATTTCGGTAAATTTTTCAAACTTTAAAGGCAATTCTTCGGTCAAAAATCAGCAGAGTGGAACGAAACTAATTTGATCAGAAACTCATCATGGTAAATTCACATACCAAAAAATAGCTCAATATCTGCAAGCATTGAGAAAAAAAGTAAGGAAAATTCAGATTTCCATAAATTTTTCCAAGTTCAAGGGCAATAACTCAGGCAAAAAATCAGATAAGTGGAACGAAACGTAATCTTGATCTGTAACTCATCAAGCTTGACTCACATACCAAAAATTAGCTCAATATTTGCAAACATTTAGAAAAGAAAGTGTTGAAGACTTAAATTTTATTTCAGGTCTGACAGATGGATGGATCAAGTGCAAATCTTAAGTCCCGTTTGGCTAAAGCCGGTAGAGGACTAAAAAGCAGAAAACTGCATTGACAGACTGACAGACAGACAGAAGAAAGGAGTGCAAGCCTAAAATCTCCTTCATCGAAGTATGGAGACTACTTATTCAGTAGTTTAGCTACAGGTAGCTTTGTATTGAAATGGTAAGCACTTACTGCAAAATTAGTATAACACCTTTAGAGATTTAAAAGTAGTACTTACACTGGAATACATATCTCCATAAAGGTAATAATGACAACATCAGACCTACATCACTGTAGCTTGGATAGGATTTAAATATACAGATGATACCAACCAGAATGTACATGAAAAACACTGGATGTTCTCTGAAAAAGATATGCAAATTAAAAGAACACGTACAAGAAATTGATGTTTATAACTAATTTGCACATAAAAAGAAGACATTACTGTTGATTGTATTCCAAAAGAATACCATTAACCGTGATTTACAGTAGTTTTATTTTCTCTATTTTTATGGTAAGAGCTGTGACATGAAGATTAAACAGTCTGAAATATTTCCCTCGAAGAATATTATAATACAACTTGAGAAATGATTAAATATTGAAAATTGTGTGAAGGTAGATTGCAGATGCTGCAAAGAAGACCAGAGTTAGAAACAGCAGCCTGCCCACCAGCCCGAGACAGGGCAGGGCTGGCTAATTTTAGCAAAAATCTGTATGCTGCAAAGAAGACCAGAGTTAAAAACAGTAGCCTGCCCACCAGCCCGAGACAGGGCAGGGCTGGCTAATTTTAGCAAAAATCTATATAGCCATATAGTAAATATATTGAAAAATTGTATTCAGGGTTGGCTACAATTTGAGTGAGTTTCCTACCATAAGAAGACACCATAAAAATTCCCAGTTTACGATAGTGAGAAGTACTTACTTCAGTCTTACAGATAAAGGTACAGTATATATCACTACATTAATCTGGAACACACATAGAAAGAATACACGGAAATGTTCAAACATTTCAGTGAAGAAGTACCAGAATACTCCCATATTTGGGGTCAGGTCAGGGACAGTCAGTCTGAAAATGGATGGTAAGTAAGTTATTACAAAATATATAAAATAATTATTTAATCTAATTTTTTTCAGACATGGACCCATAGACTACTTAATTGAAGTAAACAGATTGGTAAAAAAAAGGTGTGTTATACTCCAAATATGTATAAAACTCCCTAAATTGACAATAAGAAAAATCAATTTATACCAAAATGAAATATTAATGACTTCTTATATTCCCTATAAGTTATGCAAGTGATATCAATAGGATTTCAATATGTGGGGTGAAGGCCTGTTGTATCATATGATTCAATAAATGTGGTGTTTCTTGTTGAGTCCTATTATTCAATCTGTGTGGTGTTTCCTGTTGAGTCCTGTGATTTTTTGTGGTTAACTTCCAATCAATGTGTTAATTTATAGACTTAAAGAACTTTAATTATTGCTACACTTACATGAAACCATATGTTGATGAAATGAAGTCCCATGACCCTTCTAGAAATGCAGAGATACAAATCAATGTCAGAGTTATAACAATACACGTTCCACAGGTTCTGATGTAGCTCATCATAGCTGGACTATCACTGTAACTAATTTCTGAGTTAGATGACTTCTTCTGTAAAGTAAAGGTATACTTTCAAATTATTCAGGAAAAGCCTTGCAGAAAAATTGTGTTCCAGGTAAAAGTATTCCGGAAAAACCTGGTAAGAAAATTGTGTTCCATGTAAAATTTCTAAGTGAGTACTGCTATATACAAATATGTGTACAGAAACACTTACTACATGAAAAAAGAAATGTTTCACGTTGAAGAAAAAACCTCATGCAAAATTCCTCTATATTGTACTAAATAAAAATTGGAATACCACTTGGTAAAACATACTACTTTAATCCGGCAATGCAGTACTACCTATTTTTTATATCCATAAACAGTTATTTGATCATGGAATTTTTTTTTTTAAGTTTATGTTTTGCCTGTCGTACAGTTTGGTAACCTGCACCTCACATAATACTAATTCATACATAAAAATGGAAAACAACAACATATAGGAGCAACCATTTTGTTTTTTTAAGGGCAGGGGGTGGGGATGAGTGGGAGCTAGGATAAAATTTTCTATCCGACTTGTTCATTTGACAAAATATAGGTCCTGCTTTTTTTTCTTAGGAGAAAAGCATTGTCAGTCATTCAAAATAAAATGCTTTGCAAGGTGCAGCTTGATATGATAGCAGAGATTGAACCCTGAATAGTTGAAGCAAGTATGTACACACCATTAAAACTTTGAATTTTAATTATGATTACAGTAGATATTTGACACAAGATAAATATTTGGCCCTTATTCCAAAATGGTTCCAGTCAAAACCTCAAATCAATTTCAACCTTCCTTTGGACGTATTGCACTTAGTGGTGTCTTGCCCTTGTTATTTACTTTGCTCTACTCGAAACCAAAAGTATTAATTCCAGTCTTACTTTAGTGCTATGGCACATTGCAGTAATATATAAGATCCATTCACTTTTAGTCAAGTTATTGTCTGGACATAAGGAAAATGCTTGTTTTAGGTCCCTTTTTGGTCCCTAATTCCATAAAGATTCAAGTATTAACCCCCAAAATCAATCAAAGGCTTTCTTTGGTGGTATGAAACCTTGTATAATAATACAATTTAAAAAAAATCGATTCACTAATAGTAAAGTTATTGTCTGGACAACAGGAAAAGGCATGTTTTTCATCCCACTTTTTGGCCCGTAATTTCTAATATGTTAAAGTCCTAACCCCCAAAATCAATACCAGTCTGACTATTGTAATGTAGAACATTGTGAAACAATACTATAGACATTACTATGTTTTTACTGGAGCTATAAAATTAAATTCCATGAAATGCTTGTTTTTGACCCCTAATTCCAAAATGGTTGGGGCCAAAACCCCAAAAACCAACACCAAAATTCCTTTTGTAGTTAAAAACCTTGTTATACAATTTCATAAAGATCAACAAACAGATATTCAAGTTATCACTCGAAGACCAAGTGTCTATGGACACTGACGACATAGACGATGACAACACCATACCATTTATATATGACAGTAATATTTTTAGCACTTGTATGAAAATATTAACAATAAAATATGAGGACAATAAAAAACCCTGCCTTTTCAATGTTTTTCTAATGGCTTTTGTTTCTTTTTTTATCCTTTTTTTTTATTTCAAATTCCATCCTAGCCAATAAAAATAAAATGATAGAATGGTAGTTCATATGCAGAATATTCTATAGTTACCTGTCTAAATTTGGATGTTTGCATAAAGAATATAGCTGCAGGTACACAGAGTATCAATGGATATACTGACAAATATGTTGCTATGGCAATAAATAAACAGCACATCACTTCCTTTTCTGTAAAAAAATATTGATCTAAAGAACTTATACTCAATTAAGTAAAACAATATTAATAGTCAGTAATAGGGTAATAGTAAATAATATTTGGGGTACAATTTGGAATACCTCTATCTACTATGATACTGCAACTTTTCTTTTTGGGGTCACATAAGTCAATATACATTGAACATTCATACAGTCACTGAATGAACATAACTCTCTGTTATAATGTAACATGTTATATATTTTAAGTTACTAGAAGGTCACACATTTAATATAAAAAACATGGTTTTTCTTGCTTTAAACTTTATTTTCTCTTTCAAATTTTTGTTGCAGTAACAACAGTGCACTGATTTGACAAACACTTAGATAAACAAACCAGTAAAACCTCTCATTTTCCTACTGCTCTCATCCTCATCAATCAGTTTTATGTCAAATCAGTGTTCTACTTCCTGTCTATATACTTTTGAGAAGCGAATTTCAGAGTCAAATAATCTAATGTTAACTATTATACGCATGATAAAATTTCCAGTAGGTACCGGTAATATTATGTCAAACAGATATCTCCCCATGCAAACATTTGAAAATTATTAGATTCCTTTGAACACATCTACATCTGATTAAGACATCTTGAAACCATCATTAAAGTTCTTTCAATTTCAATTGAACACATTAGAAAGCTGCATTTCAAAGGTATGTAGATTGACAGAGGGACCCTTCATACTTTGATTGTAGAAAAAAAAAATAAAAAAAGGCCAAATTATGTCAAAAGAACATTACCTTTTCTTTTATTTGATCAAATGTTACTAGTAAATGTTTATCTAGAAAAATTGTTCATAAAA
Source organism: Perna viridis (assembly GCA_037379345.1). Lineage (NCBI taxonomy): Eukaryota > Metazoa > Mollusca > Bivalvia > Mytilida > Mytilidae > Perna > Perna viridis. The sequence goes on along the minus strand of CM074515.1, from coordinate 8,716,791 downwards.
ATGTCTATACTGAAATGGTCTTAGCTCAATTTAATTGATCAAAACAAGACAATAGCACAAGTGCAATAAAGGTAGGTGTATATCAAAGATAATCACACAAAAACTAGTCACACATACATAGTAGGGCTGTTTATTGGGTTAAAAAATAAATATTACAAAATTAAATGTAAAATAGTAAAAAAAATTAATACCTGTCCTAGAATGCTTGTGGACAATAACTGTCCTTTGTTGACAATAACTGTCCCAGAATGCTTGTGGACAACAACCATCCTAATACATACCCTTTAACAAGTAGTATAACACAAACAATAATGATAAGTTGTTAAAGATTCCCGTTGATTTGGCAAGGCAAGCTCCAATGCTGTATGGATTGAAGGAAAACCTAAGAATATAAAATAATATTTTCCTTTTTCTAAGCTGCTCTTTTTCTACCTGTTGAAGGTAAATTTATGTAATCTTGTGTGTATAATTTTGGTTTTGGGAATAAATTAAGTGTCAGTAATTTGTATTTATCCCTAAACAACAGAAAGATATTTCTTGAAAACCCGTTGATGCTTGTATATCCTTTGGGATCAACAAGTTCAATTTTTACTCTCAAGACTCTAGTAATAAGATAATAAACAGCCCTCAATGAAATACTCTGTTTCTATAACTATTAAATTTGTAATATTTGTGGTACTGAATTGGAATTTCCCTCAACATGAATATGTGTAATATGTGAAGGTCATCATTAATGCTAATAAAACAGCCTCTGGTGGCCATCTTGTTTAATCAAGCGAACCCAATATTTTATCACATGTTTAAGTTACCAAAAGTTAACACCTAAGCATATACCATTAATTATATATATGGTAGCAACACCCTTAATATTATAATTAATGCTTTAAGGTTGCTCCATTGAAAGTTTCAAATAAATGGAAAGAAAAGCATCACTTGCATTCATTAATTTAAAAAATCATAGAATCAGTACAGTAATGAAAATGCATAAGTGTTCCACTTAAATAAAACAAAAAACTGGTATAAAGCTATTTTGAATGTAGTCTATATTCTGTTATAATAACATGAGTTCACATACTTACGCTAAAATGATGTAAAACTCAATTAATCTTAATTCCTCTGACTTGATGATAAGTTTATAGCTGTCAGTTGCATATTTCTTTACTTCATTTGCCTGCTTTTTTAACTGTAAATACATCATAAAATATTTCATTTTCACATGCATATCAAGTCAAATTTTCCCAATTTCATAATGTATGTACACATGTAATATTTTTTTTCTTAAAGAAAGTACCAAACATACAACATAGTTATTATCATGTATTGTACATGTATTTAAGTACCAGTCCATACCATACAAAATTAAGACACTGCCTATTGTAGATGTGATTCATTAATAAACATATGCTTTATATCCATGCAACAATAGTCCTTTCTGTATTCAAACCTGCATTTTATAGAAAACCATACATTCATCTCCAACTATATTCAACAAAATCAAACCAAGTCAAGAATGATAACTCTTGCAAAATGATAATTTTTATACACAATCTACATCATTATATCCAAAAGTGCAACAATGAATGACAAACTAAGACTTGTTATGTGGTCTGTATCTGTATCTGAATTAGAAATAAAAGTGAATTTTGTTGGTTTCTGACATTCATGAATCACCTCCTGTCTGATTCTTAGAAAGATTGCTAATTTAATACACAATAGTAAAGCTCTCTACTCATGATAGTTGACAAAAATACCAAGCATAATTATTTTCAGGGCCTAATTTAGACATCGATAACAAAGAAAAGTTTTAGTAAATTCTGTTTGAAAAAGACTATATTGACATTTTTGTCTGTAATCTATCACAAAAATTTCTCCCTATCAAAGACAAATGGTAAAAGTGAGTACTAACAAGGAGAAGTTTCTGCTGATTTCTCCCTCTAGATTAGGCCCCAATATTCTTTCCTTTTCTATACAGTATAATCTGTTTACTTTGCATTATTTTGCATTCATTCAAAAACAAATCTGCAATCTAATGTCCTGTTAGTGGATGTCACTTGTCTACAGACAATAAAAAATGTCTGCATTTGCCTTAAATGACAAAAATGTCTTTCTGCAGAAATTTTTGGTTATACTGACATTCCATATATTGTATATTTATGAGGTATCTACTATGTACATGAATTATCTTCATCTTCCTTATATTATGTACGTACAAGGTAACCACCGTGTAAATGAGCTATCTTCATCAGTAACATTAGACACAGTGCATCAAGACCCTACAGAAACAGAAATTATACATTTTAGTTTCCATCATGTTCATTCTTTTCTACAGTAACAAAAACAACAAAATCTTCAATGCCTTTACTTAATCACTTGGATAATTTACTAGTTCATGAAAAAATAATAAGTTTCTTTAGAGATTAAACTATACAACAAGATCAAAGATTTTTAAGCCAATTTATACAGCAAGTAACAAAATCATTTTGCCAAAATATTCAATATATTGACCTTTCTCCCTTAAAAAAGACAGAAACACAACCCCTTATACTTACTACATGCTTCTATATCATTTCTTCAAGGATCCTATTATACCTTTCACCAAAACAATTTTAATTGGCAGCCACTCCTTGTCCTTCTATACCTTTTACCTAAAGCATGTTAATTGGCAGCAAGAAAATTGCAACTAATGACTAAGATAAAACAAGACCTTTGAGGAACTCTGGGTTGTGAGTTCAACCAGGGGTGGAATAGGCGGAGACGTGGCAGGTATGCGCCCCTTTAAAATTTGCACAGCATGGGTTTCAGGGGTAGATTTAGGCGGTTTTAAGTTGAAACTTTAATTTTTCGCTAATTTTACCACAAAAGATATCTACATTGCACCCACTCTAGAAGAATATTTAAAAAAATTAACCTCAAAAAATTTTTCACCTCGCTCCACTCAGCAAAATTTTAACTATGCACCCTCCCTTATCTGAAATCCTGAATCCACCCCTGTCAACCACTTGATTTCTAGGCATGGCTTGACCAATTGGATCATTTCTTTTTATTCTGGAACAAAATTATTAAAAACAGTGGGCATGCAGATCTTTTTACAGATACCAAGATATACAACCAATACCCTGTACATCTTTCAGTAACCTAAACCAGATGGTGGGTACAGGTGAAGTTTATTTGTATGAAACAATACAAACTTACCACAAATATCAGTAACACTGTATTGTCCGAAAACTTTGACAAGAAACCTAAAAGTCTCATTGTCAAGGGTGTCTGAAACACAAACCAGTCTGATTAACAGATATGTATACAAGAAAGTTAGAGTTAAAAATAGAAATAAATGTTGCAATGGTTGTTATCTGAGCATACATGTATATTGTACAATCTACCATGCATGAAATTTACATTTGAAACTTTGTTTATTTCTCATAATAAGATCAATGCAATTTAATCAAATATCAAGTGAAGAAAAATATTGACAATTTGGAAAAACTGAAATGATTATGTCGAATTACCTCATGAAACAAATCTCCTGCATAAGGTGACACCATATTCTCTTTCAAGGCAAGTCCTTCCATGGCTAAAACAGAGTTATTTAAGTACAATAACATACATCTGACACGTTTTTCAAGTTATTTCTTTTCATTATACTTAATCTGTATAACTGAAAAAAAAGTTTGAAATAATGAGTAAATTAGCCATGTATATTCCTGCATCATAAAAAAATTACCTCTAACTAAAATGTAAAAAAAATATTAATGGTTATTTAAAATTAAAATCCTTCAATGGCACATTTGGAATAAGGCACAGAAAAAATTATGTGTTTCTAGTACTATCGGTCAGTAGAACTGATTTTTATTTTTAAGTTATACATTTCATTTTTGCAAAATTATATTTGGTATCTGAAAGATTTTTTTACCAAAAAATACAAACAATTCACCAATGTTACTTAAAAATTTGTATTAAAGCATTTTTTAATTATTGTGTGAAGTGTGAATGGAGAACTGGCACTTTTATCTATATTATAACTAATATAAAAGAGATATATTATATTACATATTATATTATAAGTAGATATCTAAATTGGCATATACAATGCCCATGATAACCTCTTTTAAATATTGTATAGGTGGGAGATTTTAAAATAAGAATATTGTGAAGTTACTTTTGATGTTCTAACAAAGTGAACTGATGGAATTAACAGTTTCACTTCACTACACCTTAGTTTTATGGAAAACTGAATCATATGCACTTGTTTCATATCAAAAATATTATCCCATACCTTTTCTTTACAAGGGCAGGGAAGGGGATGATATTTTTTATATGAAACAAGTGCAGAAAAAGATTACATGACATGATAGTGACAATGAATATCGATTCATATTATACTCCAGCAAGTTGTCTGGCAAGCTATTTTCTGCCTCTGTGCCATCCAAACCTCTAGTATCTGACTTGTTGAAAGACACAGCAAATGTGAATAAGCTAAACATGTGTTTTAAAATATTTTAAGTCTTTTATTTACATAAAAGAAGTTTAACCCACTGGATATCAAGTGAAAAAATCCTAAATTTTTGTTAAATACCTAGAAAACATTTGTAATGAAGAAAGTTATCAAAGTGACTAGCCATTTTGAATTAGGTCACTAATTTTACAGAACACAATATATTTTTGACCAAATCAACTTAAAGTTGGTGATGGCAATTTGTTTGTTAATTTAATATTAAGGCAGGATGGCCTACCTGCATTGTTGTAGGTAGTGAGATTTAAATAGCCAGTTAATTGACTTTGCTAAAGGACTAATTCTTTAAACTAATTGGTTTGTCCCTGGCTTGTCACTGAGCAGTCTAGAGTAAAATCCTTGGTATCAAATCATGATCTCCCGTTACATTTGGCGCCCAACTAAAATGCCCACGGGTTTTGGATAGCTAATGAGCTAGTGTTAGAGTCCCTTTAGTACGAAGACTCTTAAGGTGGGGGGGAATGTGGCAGAATGGTGTCGTATAATATAAGTTCCGCTCTGATAGCAGTACCAATAGGAACCTGTATTATATAATACAGATTCCTACTTCTGCCTATAATTCTGGTTCTGGTAGAAACAAAATAATCGATAACTATGTATGCTTACATTTTACCTTACAATTACTATTTTTGCCAAATGTCTTGGATTATTTGGAAAGCAGATATAAAAGTAAAGGTTATAAATGTAATAACAAATGTATTTAAATTTTTTGTGTGAAAAAAAGTGGTCAGTCTTAAGATATGTTTACAATAGTTAAGCGAGAGTAGTGTCAAAATTCTTATTATATAATTCATTTTAAAGAGTGTCCCTATTCATTGAGTGATATAGATATATCTTTGAAAACTATATGATCAATTAATATACAACATGAAAAAAATATCAGAGCACCTGCATTCAGTCAGTACCTGTTCCAATATCACTAATATAACTCAATAATTCAAGCCACTGTCTGTAAAACTCTTGCAAATAAAGTATTCCTTGTTTAAGATCAAGATCAAACCTAACCTCCTTGATTTTTCTTTCTGATAGTTTTGGCATCTCTACCATGTCTATTCTAGATTTTCTCACAAAAATGAATGGAAATAAATAATATCATTATGATGAGTGATTAATTTTAAAAAGGAAACATTTGTTTCTTTAACCAGATTTCCATCAAAAGACACGATTTCCATCAAAAGACACAACTAAAACATTAACACTTAACCTTTCTATACATGTTTTACGTATGTGAATCAGAACAACAGTTTTACTACCCACCTCACCCCCTGCGGATTTGTTGGTGTTTATTTATATTTTTGTGTGAAAAGGGGAGGGTATGCTAATTTTAGGAAAATTTCAAGGAATATCTTATTTTTTTTATTTTGGCCCTTTTACCTGTTAATTTGCATTGAAATGATAGATTTTTTAAAATGATTTGGCATAAGTATAAGGCCCAACATGCTAGACTCTGGTATTTTCATATTCAAAAATAAAATTAAAAAGTTGCTCATTTTATGCATTCATCAATTATTTTACAACTAATTTTAAACAAGCCTTGCCATTTTTCAAACTTCTCGTATATGGGGGGGGGAGGTGACGGAACCTTTCTTGGGGTGGAACCTGACTTATACGGGGGGAAACGAATTATAGTGAAGCAGGACCTCTATTATTGAATACAAGTTCCCACCAGAACCGCTAAGGGGTCGGAACTTATATTATACGACAATGGCCTACCTGCATTGTAGCAGGCAGTAGTGTAATTAGCCAGTGAATTGACTTGGCTGAAAGATTAATTCTTTAGCGGTTTGTCGCTGGCGCTCTAGGGTTCGACCCTCGGTGGTGTAGTATTATTTTGTGAGTCAAACCATGCTCTCCCATAACAAAATCTTTATTTCTCAAATTAAAATCTGTAATTTTATCAACCAGATGTACCCATTCAAAATGCTAAAAACCAAATATGAAGTTCATTTAAACTGTTTTTACAACAGATTTCCAGGATTGCTGGATTTTCTGAACAGGTAGGTCATTTGTTTTTCCTCAGCTTAGTCACCTTCTCCCGTGTTAGGCCTAGGGTGAAGAAACTGTATAAAGTGTGTTCAATGGTAAATATTTGACTATTATTATGCCAATATCAAAGAATGTCGGAACTAGCGGTATGCAATATGACACTCAGAAATAAGATATTGGGGTATGGAGGAATGGAATTCCAACCTCTTACATTGTAAGAGTATTCATCTTGCAATTTTTCATTAACCCTGTCTTAAAAAAAACGTGAATTAAAGTATTTCTGGAAAATGATCATCAAAACAGGAAGACCTACACAATTTCGAAAAAAACAAACCTCGTTCCCAGGAAGTTAAAGGTGTAACAATCTCGGTTTGCAGAGAAATCCATTCTGGGAGGGATGTCCTAAATAAGGCAAGACGAATGACAATCCCTCCTATTATACATATCGCAAAGGGGATTGTTGTCATTCTGTTATCTAACAACCAAGAGAAAAAAACTGAAAACTGAAATTTCGATTTTTGGGGTTGTATTATACCAGGGAGTGGAACACATTAGAAATTTTGTAATAGCGTGGGGTTTAGTCATTTCATCCCAAGTCTAAGTCGTCTCTAATGCCGGCAATAAATCTAAATTCTAGAAAATCGCACCTGTAAGTTTGACAAAATGCATTTTCTTACTGCATAAATTCTCTGCTTGCCTTGTCGTGGTTCTTTACTAATTCTGTACTTGTCATATTGTTTTACAGGTATATAAATTGATGTGTAATTATACATATACATGCTCACATACCTGTTATGAACATAATATATATGCAAGGCTATATGCATGATTTTTACCTGACAATAATGCTTAGGCTTCCTAGGTACTGATCATCTGTTTTTGCTCTATTTTTTATTTAGTTATATTGTTTGTGCTTGTGAACACACTATTTTCAAATGAATATATATTTTAATGAAGAACAGTTGTACAAGGCAAGCCAAAGTGGACAAAAATGAATATTTTGTAATATTAGAAAACAAATTTTCAATTTTACAGAAACATCTTTTTAGAAAATATTTTTCTAATATTAGAAATTCATTTTCTAATATTACAAATTATCATAAAATATCACACATTTTATAACACTACAAATTGAATTTGTAATATTAGAAAATGTATTTGTAATGTAAGAAAATAAATTTGTAATATTATAAAATCACTTTGCAATATTGCAAAATCAGTCACATATTTTAATATTACAAATTGATTTTCAAATATTAAAAAATTGTAATTGAATACAACAAAACCATCTTCTAATATTAGAAAAATCAATTTCTAATGTTAAAAGCCCTGTGCAGGTCCGGGTGTCAAAAGAATAGGCCTGCAGCGCTAAACTTGTCGTAAAAGGCGACTAAATAGTGCTCAGAAACCTAGCCAGGGGCTAGGCACTCTGCCCACAGAGCAACTGGGATGTGTGCCCCAGGTGGTGGAATGGGGTACCTCTGGCATGTTACATGCTGGGGTTGTCAGACTATAATACGGAAATTCTGACCGCAAACCATAATGGTGCACTGTGTTGGGAAAGATGCCACGTTCCTCGCATGTTAAAGAACCCTGCTGTGGTATTTGATAGGAGTAGAAACCTTTGCGCTCCGCCACAGTATGCTAAATTGCCTGACCCTACCCATCCCTCCCTTTTATCTTGTGGCAATCAAAATTTATCGACCCTATTCTCCTTGTGTCCCATCCCTTTTTTCATTTCATCAACATCATTTCATGTTCATGTTATCATCACTTTCTTGTTCATTGCCTGAATGTAGCTGAAATATTGCTGCTCGGGCGTTAAACCCCAACAAACAAACATCTAATATTAAAAAATCAATTCTTTAATATTAGAAATTCAATTGAATTTTTAATATTAAAAAAATCATTTTGTAATATTGAAAATGGGTTTTGTGATATTAGAAATCAAATTTGTAATATTAGAAAATGAATTTGTAATATTAAAAATCATAATTTTGATTTTAGAAAACACTTTTTTCGTAATATTTGAAAATATACTTTTTTTAATATAACAAAATAATCTGTTAATATCAGAAAATATTTTTTTAATATTGTAAATTCATTTTGTAATATTTAAAATTCATTTTCTAATATTACAAATTACTGATTTAGTAATATTATAAAACATCACACATTTTGTAATATTACAAATTGAATTTGCTATATTAGAAAATGAATTTCTAATATTAAAAAATCATTTTGCAATATTGCAAAATCAGTCACATTTTTTTACATTATAAAATGATTTTTTAATATTAAAAAATTGTAATAGAATACAACAAATCCATTTTTATAATATTAGAAAATCAATTTCTAATATTTGAAAAAAAAAAAGTTTTTTAATATTAGAAATTCAATTGAATTTTTCACATTTAAAAAGTGTTTGTTATATAAGAAATCATTTTTTTAATATTAAAAAATGAATTTGTTATATTAAAAAATCATTTTTTAATATTAGAAAAAAAGCTCATTTTTGTCCACTTTGGCTCGCCATAGATCTGATTACTTGTACATGTGAAGTTTAATATAATTTTCTCTTATTCTATAAACAACAAGTAAACAAATTGTAATTAGAAAACTGTATGCTCAGGAACAGAAATTTCTAATTTGCAACAAAATGCATGCTTAATGTTTTGGTTTTTTTTTTGTTGTTTTTGCTGTTGTTGAAAACATGCTTAATGGTTAAATTGACTATTATGTTATTATTTGGCTTATAAAATAAATATAACAAGTAAGAAGTGTTATTATAGGATCATGACAGTGTCCAACAAATATGGATAACAATTGCATAAAATATTATCTGATATATCCTTTTCCTTTTTTGTGTCAAGTCCCATAACCCAATAAAGAGCTGGACAGTGGTATACTATAATATACCTAACAATGACAGGCGAATAAATACGAAAAATCATAGAATGAAAAGTGAAAGGGATCCTGAAGAGGGTTTGTTTAGGGTTTTCTATTTTCCTATTGTTTCTTACTACAGACTGCATAAAACATGTGAAAATAATCTAATCCTTAGGTCGACATAATAATATTTTTGTTAGATGTTCCCCTAGTCAGAGCTCAGAGGTAGACAACCAAAACCATTACAATGCCTAAAATTGCTATATTAAATATTTAGATCAAGTGGAAAAAATAAATTCTTGTTTTCAAAATCCAATAAAATTTTTGACTAGGGTCCTTTTCATGAGTAGGTAAGGGATCAGCAAACAAATATAATTCAACTTTGGCCTTACTAAACACTTTCTCTTCAGCCACCTTTCACAAACAACCAGGTATTTAAAAACCTCAGAGAATCTAACTTAAAAGTAATTTTGCATTCTTTTCCAGTAGTCAAATTAGTTGACATAGGGTAACTCAATAACTGTTCTTATAAATAGAAGCAACGAGCTACAGAAACAATCTATTTCACTTTTATTCATCAACAGACATACGCAGTATTCATAATACAACTGATGAATTGGAAGGATCCTTTTCAAAAATCACTACCTCCTCCCAAAAAAAAAAGAAGACTGAGTTTTTAATTTTTATTTTTTGGGCATGTATTACTTCATTTCATGACCATTATATTTACAGTTACACAACCATCCTGGCAGTGGACATTTTTTTCTTCCAAAACTGATTTCTGAGGTAAAATAGAAACTGTTATATTAGTCCAAAAATAAAGACTTTCAGTTACTTGAATAGATTACAACATCTTGTACAATGTAAGAGTTTCACTTTATTGTCAGACTCATATAATGTAAGGCATTAATTTAAATTCTATTCAACTTTTAGTAAATTAAAAAGTTTGAAAGTGTTTTTTTTTCTGAAATAGAATGTTTGCTTCAAGTATCAGATGACTCAGTAATAAGTGTTATATCAAAACTTCACATCAACCTTAAATTTATAACATTTTCATAAAATCAATCTCTTTTGAATAAATATAAATATATTGTAAAGGCTTTAACAATATAAAATTTTAAGAAGCATTCATTTACTCACACACACCTTCCAACACACAATCATATCATTCATTTCTTTTATCACAGACAATTGGTAATTATAAAAATATCATCTCCATAAACAGTGTGCAAGAATTGTTTAATTAAAACACACGGCCTGACCGCCGTACATTTCCATTTTGTAGCCTGCTTATTACTTTAGAAAGTTCTAATGACTCTACTTCAACAACTTTATCTGATGTGGTATCGAAAACCCATAACACATATTTATCCATTGTCTTATTGTCTATTTCAGGGTCTGCCAAGCTGAGGGCTCTCTTTAAATCATCTACAGACACAGTTCTGTAAAAAGAAAAAAAAAACATGGGTATCAGTAATATAGCCATAAGGATTATACGAGTGTAATAAAATTTGATTTTTCACACTTAGTATTAAATATTAGTATCAAAAAGAGAATATTTGTAAGGCTGATAGGCTGATCTTAAAAGATAGGGTCAGCATTAGTGATTAGTAAGATGCTAATAAAGGGCAAGTCCTACTCCATGTTGTAAGCAAGACAATAAGTCTCATGCTGTATTTCTATTGTAATAATTTAACTTCTGAGTTTGATGTCTAATAAACATTGCTTTACCATCATGATGGTGGTGTGCAATATGTCGCTGTTTCAAATAATGAAAGTAATTTGTATACATCTTAAATACCATTAAGCACATGGTAAGCCAATCCCCTTCTTTTTTTGTTGAAAGTTCATAATTCTGAAATGCAAATCAGATTAAAAACAAAACCAAAAGAGACCTTCCTTGCATGAAGTAAAACATTGCAGTTAAAATGTATTACAAACCCCCAAAAGGTTGTCAGTTGTTGAATGACATGTGGTCAAACAGATGGACAGAGTGCATGGTATATATCATTATATATCCATTAAAAGATGGGCACATACAAATGATTAAGCACTTACTTCTGGTCAGCTAGTTGTTCTTTAATATCATTTACATAATTAAGTCTTTCTTGTTTGATCCATTTCCTGACCTCATCTAAGAAGGGACCTGTTCTACCTTCATCATCCTGTTGATGAAACAGTATTGAAATGAAACTTGTATCAAAATAATAACTTTGATATGTGTTACATCGAAAATATGCAAAATAATTTCAAAATCACGCCAAATAACAGATTACTCCTGACATTTTTTATTTTCAATTTCCATATTACTTTCCTAAAATAATATAAGGAAAAATTGCCAAACACAAATGTTAAAGTGTATAACATTACTTCACAATCAAATGCATGAAACTGTATAGAATTAGAATCATTTTTTATACATGTAGATATTTTCACTTTACATCACAAAAAGGTATACAGCAAAGAAAAACCATAAAACAAACTGAAATGCTTTAGAATAAAGACAATTTTGTATTATGGAACTAATTTCAATTAATACACCTTTTTGCTGTTTTTCTACTGGTAGTCGTAAATAAAATTCCAATGCAAAACTTCAGGAGTTCTATGTGTGAACTTTATTAGGTATCAATTCCTGAAACTATAGATTAAATTAATTTAGCAAATTAAATAACAATGTACCTCTTGGAACATTTCCTGATAGGCTACTTCATCAGTTTCTTTAGCATCAAGCTCTACTTCAGCAGAATTGATAACAGCTACAATGGTTTCTGGGTCGATTGTAGGGAAGACGTCTTTTAGGCCTTGACGTAACTCCTCCTTTGTTATCTTTCCAGGGTTACCTTTATCCATATCTATTTTATTATAGCCTGTCATTAACTGTTCTATCAGCTCCATTGTAGTGTGATAAACTTCTTCATCAACCTGTTAGCAACAAAAAGTCAACTAATGATAATCCAAAAACCTAGGAAAAACATACCGTAATAATAATTTTTTGTGTTTGTCAGCTAGTATGTTAATGTCGTTATCTATTTTTTTCAAGAATTGAAGTATGCATACTAGTGTTTTAAGTTTACGCATTTTTACAATATAAAATCTTACCGGCATGCAACTGTCAGTCAAAAGTCACACTTGATCACACATTGAACCAATCACATTTGAGGCAAGCAGTCTACTACTTATAATAATATGTAGTAGTTCCAACAGCACAATGACATATTGGATGCAAACAAAAACCAGCAAAATGATCACTTTTGTCCAAAATCTGAAGCTGTCATTGAATTTGCAGACTAAAGCAGCCATTTTTTATGGCCTTTCTAATTTTTTAGGGCTGTTATTTAGCATATCCAGGTCTGCCATTTTAGGAGTTTTCATACAATTACAATGACTTGCATTAATAGTATATGTATAAAAAAATCATTTTTTTTATATTATTTTGGCGACCATTTTGAAAATCAAATGTTGAATGTTTGGTTTTTGTGCCAAGTTTGGTTTTAATCTATGAAACTACTGTACAACAAGTAAACAATTGCACCCAATTCAATGTTCCGCCCTCTGGGGCAAAAGTCCTGTAACTCTTAACATGAAAATAGGAAGAAAAAACAGAACAATAAAGGAGTATCCTTTAAAAAAATCCCTCAGAATTTGTTTTTAATGTAACATCAGATTGTCAGACAAACACACAGCAGAACACATACAAACATTTCTCAATGATTTGGTCATTTTATTTACTTCTTGGAAAAACTGAATATTGCAAAATATCAACTCTCTTTATTTAATTTCAACATCACAACAAACTCACTGAGGCTCCTTTGTTATGATACCTGAGTTGATATTTTGTGATTTTCAATTTTCATTCATTACAAAACCTATAAATGTCTAACATAAAACATCTTTATTTAATATGGTATCATAACTTGTTACAAAAACTATAAGTTCTTACCTCATTTGATAGGACCCCTTGGAAGAGACCAATTAACTCATCGTGAACATATCTAGTGCAAGCATCTTCCAAGTTATATCCCCACTCTACCCTCATTTGTTCCATCTTAGAAAATCTTCTCTCCAAGTATTCATATAAAAAGTCAGACATCTTGCTTCTCTTTCCATCTTGCCTCTACATTAAAGGAAAAAAAATAGAATGTTGTATTCCTGCATCATAAAAAAATTTTACAGAGAAATTTGTTTAAAAAATTTAAAAACCCTTGTTTGCTCACAATTAAGTTAAATATATAAGAATAATATATGTTATGATACAGACTATAACTTACACTAGTGTCTTCTGTTAGTTTCTCTCGCCAAATATCTTTGACCAGCAGAGAACAATCTCGTTTTCCTAGACGACGGTTACGAACAGCACCATCTGACTTAAGATAGGCAGGTATCTCAGGACCAGTTCCCTGTAAATTAATTCAAAAAGAATTTAGAATAAACTCTGTAAAAAACAATAATGTGATTATTTCAAATTATGTGGGCATGAGTTATGCCCTATTATACATAGCAGAAAAACAGTTATTTTAGGATATTAACTAGTACTAAAGTGTTTTTATTTAATCCTGATATTTTTGAGAGAGAATTACTTTACATAACCAATTTTTTTTAAATATTTAATTATAAAAAATGAGGAGTTAAACACGTACTGTAAAAAAGCTAAACAAAAATTTCCTATAAAAATGCAAACAGATATTTTTACATGACAAATCTGCATTTACATAATACGTTTTTGTATAGAAAATTCACCTTAGCATCAAAGTATTCAGCACCACCAGCATCTGAGCCTCCACCAGCTGCTATCTCATTCAGTAACACATCAACACATTCATTGGTAGATTTGTTAGCAGAGATATCCTTCCACCTGGCCATACCTCCTTGTACAAAATCTGCACATTTGTCCCAGTCTGGTCTAAAATTATAATAAAAATCATGATTAAATTTTACTTTGTTTCACCGACATTTTAACAAAAATATTGCAAGATAAACGTGTGTATGTGTTTGTTTTTTTGGGGGGAGGGAATTTCATCAAACCAGAAAACTTTTTGGATAGAAAAGGCATTTCATTACTTTTTGAAACAATTCATTAATATCTAAATAATTAACAGTTTTGAATGAAGTTATTATAACCCAAACTTTAATTATCAGTAGTTGTTTAATACAAACATCCCATAGCTCCTGGTGGGGGGGGGGGGGTTGGTGGTTAATGGGATTTGATGTTAGATAAACAAGTAACTCATAGACATATGTCCCCTGCCACTGAAATAAGGTTGAAAAGCAGAGGTCCCATAACTCATTTTAAATTTGTCAAATCAAAATGGCAATGCACAACACGATCAACTACAAATGGTGACTAACAACCCTACAAAATTTGAACAAAATCCATCAAGTGGTTTCAGAAAAGTTGCATCTGTTAGTGTGACCTGATGGATACCAGTATTTCCCATGTAACATCAGAGGACCAAAAAAAAATTTTTATTTAAATTCCAATAGCAATTGAAATCAACACTTTTCTAAGACCAAACCTTGGAGTTGAGCTTCTCTTCATTGTTTCTAACTCTACATAGAACTGATCTCTTTGCTGTGTTATCTTGGTGTGCATTTCTAAGAGAGCACTGTAACAGAAGTAAAAATCATAAATGTGTTGATTATATCTAAGAAACAGACAGTTTTTGTTAAATCAGACACCATATAATACTGAAGCTTGTTACCAAGTATCTTTTGGAGTTAAGTTACAGTGACAACAAGAATTTGTTACTCTATGATAAAATGTACAAGGATTCTTGTTGAACAGGAAGTTGACGTGTAAAGTATTCCTAATTATTGTTTCCATGCTTCAGCCAAGGTAATCTTATTGGACAGATATATATACAGAAGGCAGTAAAGCTTTTTAATGATGTCTTTTTAAAGGCATAGGTGTAAAAATTGTTTTGATAAATTATTCTAGGTAGATCAATACAAACAATTTTAAAAATTATTAAAACAAAAAGGTGAACAGAAACTTACTCATGTTCTGCTTTCAGTTTCAGGAAATCACCTTTAGATGTTTCAAATTCCTCTTCAAGTTTCTGAAAAATAAAGAAAATAATAAATTTAATAAAATCAATCTGATCAAATTACTGCAAAATAACTTCGCTTTTTTGCTGTATTATTTTTTTCATTTCATTTTAATTGCATTCAAACCATAATTAAGATTTAAATAGCTAGCAACAGTAATTGAAACCTATCCGAAATTTGCAATATTTATATGATATTTATGAATTCTGAATTGCAAATTATATGCTGTTTCATACCGTATGTTTCACAGTCAGAGCTTCAAAGTCCCTTCTGGGAATAACATCACCATAATTAGCAATCATATCATTCAACCTCTTTGTAGCATTCTTTTCATCCATTCTGGCTTGCCTGAAATGCATGAAAGTGTTTAAAACAAGAGCCTGAAATTGCCTTTTAGAATTGTCATTGAGTAATTATGAGTATTTGATAGTGTATAGATGACCTTAATCTTCGGAACAAATTGTATATTTGTCTAAAAAAACATTTTTAGGTAATCAAACAACTATATCTCTCTCCATCCCAACATGAGTTGCTTCTTGAACATCGACAGCTTTCTAATTGCTGTAGCACTCCAGGTAAGAATCATGCCAAATGTGGTAAAATGGTTGGAAAGCCTACGTATTTTTATTTTTGATATTTTGTTTAAAACATTATAGTAAACAAAAAATAACATGTGGCTTCTCATATAACCCTTGTTCTTAGGGAAAAAAAATTATAGAGAATTCAAAATTTATGGGGATAACTCTGGAAATGACACTAAAATATGATAGAAACTGTTGGATTTTCAGTAATTTGAATGTGAATTAACTCCTAAGAGAAGACAGATTGGAATGAATAATTATACATTTCACCATATAGACCTACAAAACAACTTTGTAACAAATATTAAAATGTGTAGCCTTTTTTGAGTTGTATCACATAGTACAGAATTTGCATGATTCTTACAAAGACTGCTTCTTAATAAGAAATTTCAACAAAGATCTTGAAAAAATATGGACTTCTAAAAATAAATTCATGACTTAGTACCTCAAAGCAATTTTCATGATTTCAGGATCATCCTCCACTAAATCTCCTGTCATAGTAGGATGTTTTCCCTCATCTGCCATTTCAGCAGCTCTCATTTCATTGATATCTTCTATCAACATTTTTCTAGCATCACATTCATCTCTATACTTTCTGTATTCAGCTGCCAGGTCCTCCTGAAGCTTGTAGACCTGCATTTGTAGATCACCTCGTTCATTATTCATGGCTTGAATTCTTTCTTTTAATCCTTTGTTCTCATTCTTTAAATCAGTCATTTCTGTAAGAAGGAATGAAAATGGGCTAACCTTAACAGTTTATTGAAGAAACAGTTGTCAGGGTAAAAAAAAAGGATGGAATGATAAGGGGAGATAATATACAAAACTTCACAAAATTAGTATAAGGATAAATGTGAAATGAAATTTGTTAAATTAGTTATTACGGTAATTAAAAAATGGGTACATATTTTGGGTTTTTTAGTGTTTTCTGCATTGTGGTCCCCTAATGATCCAACTACCCTGCATAGCAATGTGTTATTTTTAATTATACACAGACATGATTATGATATAGGTGTGTTATTGTCTGGGTGCATTTTCTAGAATATTGGGAGGGTTGGATGCCATCAAACAAGTTTAATAAAAAGTTACATACCTTGTTTCTCTTCATCTCTGATAGCCATGATCTTCTGATCACACTGTTCAGATACAGTAATCAACATTTGCTGTAGAGAAGAAATTTTAAGCCTTAATTAATGTATCAAAAACAATTTAAATGAAGCCTTAATTAATCTTGACTTACTGCAGAATTAAACCATTACATTCATATTTAAGCAATTCAATTCTATTTGGTTTTTTTTTTAATTCTATATTTATATAATGGACTTTAAGTTTAAATAAGTGATCAGAAAGCCAAAAATAATGATCCAATCTAGTCTCTAAACAATGTTAAAGTAACTGACCTTTAATGGCTCTAAATCTCTGATTTGTTGCCTTTGGAAGGCTAACATCATTTCATATTCATTCTTTATTGCAGATAACAGAGGTTTGTAGGTTTTAAAATCTTCTATTAAGTACTCAAACACTTCTCTATGAGCCTGCAGGTTAAAACATTAAAAAATATTTACCAATCAACCATGTTTATAAACAGTATGTTGTGTCAGTACAGCTCAAGACATATTAGCTTAATCAAATACTTATTGATCAAGTGCTTTCTTGTACATGATAAAACAAAATATGATTACATCTCATACAGTAATGACCAACAGCAGTAGGCATTGGAGGTGCTATCTAAAACTATACAAATCAATAATCCTTAAACTACATCAGAGATAATGACTCTTTACAGAACCATTCATTCTAACTTGATTTTACAAAAGTTTGGAAGACATATTTTCATATAGATCTGTTAACAAGATATGTTTTTATGTAGATATATAAAAGTTCATTAATATAATAGTCATCATATTTCCTAAAGACATCCCTTAATCTAAAGAAAGGATTTTTATCTAAAAAATACATACTTGTAATCTTAACTCATTTGGCATGACTTCAGTTACACCAAGGGCCCGTAACTCTTTCTTAAGATAAGTTTCTAGTTGATCTAAGAATCTGGGTTTTGGGATAACCTGTGGTTTCCCTGAGTCTTCATCATTATATAGAACAAGGCTTTTGTTTTTAGACAATGCCATTGTGACATTTCCGACAACATGTCCACTGGCATGAGCTGGCCAAGTGTCTACTTCACCTGACTTAGTATCAACATATGGCTATAAAAAGAAGAAGTTAACTATTACCATATTGTGTATGAAAATAAAGACATATGATATGGATTAAGACTGAAGAACAAATGGAAATTGTTATTTATGTACCACACAATCAGTATGCTTACAATTTAAAATTAACAAAGGAAGCAATATGCATTTTTCCATGATTACTTATACATGCCTACATATATCTTTGTGCATTTAAATCTATTCATAAATTAATGAATTTAAATAAAAACTTGAGCATATTTATAAATTTAGCATGCACTTATCTGATCTATTCACGCTTTATTTCACTACAAAATAAACATTTACTCTTAATGCTCTTGGGTTTGGTAGAGGATGAGTTGTGTCACCTAGTTTGTATGTAGGACCAGTTAGACCGTCAAATTTAGTTGGTGATGCTCCAATAGTTTTTGTCCTGGAACGAATATAAATGCAATCATAATCATAAAAACATATTACACATTGGCCTGAACAGACCAAAAACCTTTTACTTAATTCAACTCCAACCTTCCAAATTTATCTTTGGTAGCTTTTCGTAGTTTTTTAGGTTACCCTTGTCTCATATCATTCAAAGACCAAATCTTTTCAATGGAAATGAATACAAATTCAACCCTTGAATCACTTTGAGTGAGATTTCAGTCTTACAGGAGATGAATTGTCAATCTCCTGTGCATAAGTAAATTTTGGACGACCAACATGACTGTTAAAGTTAAAGAGAGTTTTATGCATTCCATTGAATAAATACGGAACAGAGACAATATGTGTCACCTTGTACAAATAGTACAATTATCGAAGCAAAAGTTGTTTTGGGTCAGTTCTTTATCTTGTTATTGATAGGAAACATCACAAAATAATTTTGGATATCAAATAAAAAGAAACATCAATCTTTTTTATCTCTCAGTGTGACATTTTCTGGCATATGACTTTATCCTCTTGCATGTTAAATTTACAAAAATGTGCACTTGACATGGTACTGTAAACAGAACTACCATTATGACTTAAAACCAGCTTAACTCTATGGCAACATGCAAGTGTAAGTTAACGGGGTGCATAAGAATGATGAAAGTAAAAATTCATTGTCCAGAAATGACAGAAAGAATGCAAAATAATAATAAGAATCTCCAATAATTCTTTAAAACTTTTAACAATGTATGTCTTTGATGTCTAAAAATATGACTTAAATAGCAAAAGAGGATTGGAAGTACATGTACATACAATGTTTATTTATGAAAATATCACAATGTAATCAATGTCGTCACCTTTTAATTTCATCCCAAACTCAGTTCCAAAGACAAACAATATGAAAATGCCACATTTTTAAGAAAAAGATCAAATGCATTTACAGTTCAAAACATACATAAGTATAAAATTTATTTTAATGATTAATTTCATTTCAAATACATATGAATATTCAACAATCTCTGCGGACTAAGTAATGCTCATGCATGTTCTGTTATGCATGTGCCATTTATAGTGAAAGATATAAAATGAGCAAAGCTCGATCTTAAATGTATAGAAGCTCATCTAAAATTTCATCATACTGAGGAAGAAACTTTCCTCAAAGTGAAACACTACATCACGATCAATTGAAAGCTTTAGAAATAGTCAAAATGACCCACAGACATAACTTTTCAGACTTCTATGTCATTAGATCAGAACTACATCTATATGGGCATTTTCAAAAAAAGCTATATCTGGTTGGAGAGATCGTGACAAAACCCTATTTTTGATGAAGAACCTAAAACTGTTCGTCTGAGATAATTTTCTAAAAATTTGGTATATCATTGGCCTTTTCCCACTGATCAAATCTTTACCAAACTTCGCAAAAATGATAAATGACATGAAGCCTATTTTGTTTGGAAGGGAACCTACATTTGTAGCACTTAATGCTTCGATGGCACTTAAGGCTAATGCCTTACTCACATAAAATGGCAAAAAAGAAATTTTGTGCTTACTTTTAGTCAATACCAACTGCAGTAGTAAGTGAGCAAAGCTGGCTCTTAAATGTATAGATATTCATCTAAAAATAATTATCAAACTAACACTTAAGAAACTTTCTTCCAAGAAAAACACTCCAACATGATCCATTGGAGCTTTAGAAATAGTAAAAATATGCAGGCTAGACAAAATGTATAATAAACGTCTAAGACTTATTCAGAACTACTCTGACATTTTCAAAGAAGCTACTTTCGACTGGAGGGACTTTGATAAAACCCTGCAATCTGCCCCTAACTCCCAAAATGTTTTTCCGATAATTTAACAAATATTTGGAATGTTTTTTTGCAGTCTCACACTAATCACTTATGTAAAAACATCCTAAACAAACTTGGCAAAATGATAAATGGCATAAAGTATTATTTGATGAAAAGGGAACCTAAAACACCCCAAAGAGAGCATTAATGTTTTAATTAACAACTGGCCTCAGTATACTTATGTATGCAGTTAAGGCGAGAAAAACCATCAATGTCAATGAACTGTCAAGTGCTTCTGAGCCTTCTCGATTAAGTTATGGGTTTTATGAGTTTTCAATAAGGTTTACCCAGTGAGAGGAGGGAGGCGAGCAACTGCCATTCTACCTTCCATCGTTGGGGATCAGCAGTAAGAGTAAATGGGGTCTTATTTACACATTCTATCAATATGAACTAAAAATGGCGTCGTCACTGTGGCAACAAAACGATTTCCGGTATATTGTCGCAAAAATTTAGATGCTGTGCGATCAGTAAGTTGTTAAAAAAAAACACAAGAAAAACTTTGAATTATATACAAAACATTTTAATTGAATACGCGAATTTATTTATTTGGTTTTATGTATTTATTCTTAGTTATGCGACATGTTCTCTTATACTCGTCAGTTAATCATCCATTAGATGACAACGTCATTTTGTTGACTCGGTTTCATAAAAAAAATCTCAAATTTAGAAGCTGAGTCCTTGGGTTATTATTTTTTTAGTACTCTGATTTGGATCAAAACAGGGATTTATAATACCACAGACTTATAATTAAATTGCAGGCCTATGATAATACTAATATAAAGTCCCAGAGGCGGATCAATGTGGGTATTCCGGGAATTGGTCATTTTGGAAAATTGTCCATGTTTTTTATTCTCCGTGGAAATGACTGATAATAAACCAACTGTTTAGCAAGCCACTTTTGGAAGATTGTACCATAGACCTGTATATTAATATTCATTATCAATACACAGATCTATGACTGCACATGTTAAAGTTCAGCACAATATATAGTACTTTAATAATAACATATAATTTTGTCTATCTATAGCTTATCTTATTAAAATAATGTCGTATTTCGTTTCATTCCTTAACTATTTCCTATTTTAATTACTCTTGCCGGAATGTATATTGATATCATAGAAAGAGCAATCATTAAATCCCAATCAATGTCTGTTTAGAGGCGGTCAAAAATATTGCAACACAATGATGGTTCAAACACACAAATGTTGAGTATTTATATCGATAAGAATGGTCTGTTTAAAAAGCATGTATAGCTATAAGTGCGTTATGCAATCAGCTAGCAAAAAAGTATCCAATTTTAGAACACTCAAATATGCTCCACATGTACGTATAAAGTACTAAATATATAGCTAGAATTTAACTTCGTTTTATTCGTCCAGTTATGGAACACGGTACTGATGTCTGGGACGGGTTTTATCTTTATGTTAGTAACAATTTAGAAAAATTGCAAATATGATTATAACAGGATTACCTATTTTAGTCAGCATGGAATCGATTTATTATGAAGCGTGTTAGGAGCTACTGGTGGACAGGAGACGATTCAAACCGTACGTCTTTTAAAACATTTTGCACTATATTCATAATCATCTGTGTCCATAATACTTAATCCATCTTAAAACATCTTGTAACTAAATTTCGTCCTATGATGTACGAAGCAGAGCGGATTTTTACATAACAAGTACTGAAAGGTCATTTTTCCATTCATCAGCCAGAGACTTCAATCAACTGAACTAAGAGACAAGAAATGCCAGGAACTTATGCACTTTCGAACGAATTATTAAAGCACAACAGGAAAAGTCCTGATTATTTCAATTTTGGTGAAAGGAAAGTTAGTATTATTCATACCAGGCTCAGGAACATGTGCAGTTCCCTAAATGCCGATTTATTTCGTATAAAATGTAATCCATTCCCATTAATTCTTGAAGTTGCAGACGTTCATTTGAAGACTGAATTCACCATTTTGTATAATCGGCATAAAAATTCCCTGCTGGCATAGTTAGGCGGTTAAAAGGAACGATACAATTTCTGTTGGCTGGTAACGAAAGTCTTACATATGATGAAAACACATAATTTTGTTTGTTTTCATCACTTCATCAAACGAACAAGAAGATTTGAATAATACTTAATATCCAATAATCACCTCTCACCATCCCCAAAAACCAAGATATCGCATGCCCTGCGGAAGAAGTCGGTCCCTGCTGCTAACCAATTCGCGGCACTATCGTTGTCCAGAACGTTTTTACAGCAACGATGACTGTGACATGGAAAAGATTAAAATGAGGATATATAACATTTAAAAACCAAAATGTTCCAGTACTTTTACCACTTGGATCAGGGTCGGACACAGTGGGGACATTGAGGAAACTATTTTTTTTTTAGGGTTATAATATTTGGAAAAGTTTAAATATACATTTAAAAAAAAGCGTCTGAGGTTTTTGTTTTTTTAATTTGCTATCGTTTTTTGTTTTGTTTTGTTAATTACTATATTGACATTTTTGTTTTTAAGTTGCTGAATTTATTATTATTTTTTTTTTTTTAGTTTTTCTGTATTGTTGGTTTTGTTATATAGTCGCTTTTTGGGTTATTTTGAGGATTGTGTTTGTTTTCTTTTTTCTTTCTTTTGTTTTTGTTTTTGTTTTTTTGTTTTTGTTTTGCTTTTTTCTTTGTTTATCTTTGTTCTCATTTTTGTATTTGCGTTTATTTTTTTTTTACCAGAAAAAAAGGGTCTTTATATTATTCCAATATGCACTCCCTACCATAATTGTTATCTCTTATTGCTCCTGTTGGCCGATAATTGGCATCAGTATATACTTAAAACTAAAATTGTTTTCTTTTACCACAAGTAGTGTGTTTGTTTTGTTGTTTTTAATATTCATGTCTATAAATGTTTTGCCATGCTTATACTGACTAATAGTACTATTTTGGATCGGAATTCCTTACGGATAATTTGATTTGTAGGCTTAAAATAGATCACCAATCAGACAACAATTTACTCTTTAAAAAATTTACCTAATACACATCCGGGGAATTTATTACAAGAAAGGAAAATGGCAGCGATTAGTGAGTCAAGTTCGACTGAATCGCTGATTTCCAGTGTTCATGATTCGATAGATCGAATAAAATTGTTATATCCTGCTGTGAATGAAGATGAAACACCATTGCCGAGATGCTGGAGTCAAAAAGACAAGTTTACATGCATCGGGCTCTCTCAAAATAACCTCAGAGTGCACTACAAAGGTATTGATGTTTTGTTGATTTCAACAACGTAAACAAACATTTTACGCAGTTTATATTTAGTTATAGACGCCTCGGTGATAGTAAGAAACTAGCAAGATGTTTTCTTTTGAATCAAATCAAAGAGTTCTTGCCACCAAGATTATAGAATTGGAGTCCTTCACAGAAAAGTTATATCATAACAAAGTCAAAGAAAAACCTTTTGTTTGATCAGCTGATCACCCAAATGTTAATAAGATTGCATGGTATTTTTCAAATCACAGCTTTTATTCTTTTGTATTAACTTTTATTTATTGATGAGAACTTCCACAAGATTAGAACTTGGATTTATGAATTTATTGAAAAAAAGTTAACTTGATTTCTGGTCATACATTTATTATGCTACACATGATGAATCTGGGTTGTTTCGTCTACACAGTTGTTTTGACTACATACTACTTTGCCTTGGGTGGTTTCATATGTATTATTGTTGTCATCATAAATTAACAATTGGATTGACATATTTTTTTCTTAATTTTTTTTTACATTTTATTGTAGTGTTTTTTTTTTTTTAATTTACAAGAAGTTTAATTACCATTTAATTAGTTTATTTAACAATTGTTAATTCGATTATAATTTTTGATCACAACAAATTAACAACTATGTAACTTTCTTAATCTTATGAAAACACCATTTTTATTAAACATACAATAAAGCCATGCTTGTGTATTCAAGTAATTTAATTGCATGTAGGATCTTTGTTAGTTGGCATTTTAATTTTCAGAAATCCTTTCTTTTTATATATTTTATTTTTGTTAAATAACCATTTTCTTTATGCATATGCATGGTCAAGAAAAAAAATTGATATTACAATTTACATATTGTAATGTAAATACTATCAGTCCAACCTTTATCAATCCAGTTGTTGTTTTATTTCCCCTTTATTATATATTTATTATTACCCCAATGTACAGAAATCTTCTATGTTTAACACAGACCGTTTAATGTATATTTCATATCTAAGTGACACAACTTTTAGTAGGTGAATCAACCCGAGGAGAAGTAGAATGCTTAGTTGTTATCATATGATTCTCTTCTTCTTAGGAAAATAACCGTTTAATTTTAGTAATAAATCCAATAATGCATGAACATTGTAAAATGGAACAAGTAAATGTAATTACATGTACATGTATCAACCAGTATTGAGATGAAATCCATTTAACTATGTTTTATCTGCATGGAATCTTTGAGTGTAATGAGTATATAATGTATGTTAATGATCATTAAGGAGCTTTTCACTGTCTTCTATGTAGATATTTTCTCCTAAAACCATATGTATTAAATTGCAAAAATCATCCCCATTACTACATTGACTCTTCTGCAATGATTTAGAAAAATTTCGTATTAATATAGCCATTTCTATTGATGATTTTCTTGGTCTTCAGCTTTTAGTGTAAAAAAATAATACTGTGTCAGAAATTAACTCAATTGTTTTTCTTCCTTCATGTACCTGTAGATGAGCATGTCCCTACTGCTTTAGCATCAACATTTAAAAATGCTAATCTGATCATTCTGAGCTTTTTACTTAAGGTTTAAAACTGAACTTTTAGATATCTCCATTGCAAATGTGGCAGAATGGCCTACCTGCAACGTAGAAGATAGTAGATTAAAATAGCTGTTAAATGCTTTGTCTAAAGGATTAAATATATAGCCGGATTGGTTTGTCCCTGGCTTGCCACTGAGTGATCTAGGATTCAGTCCTCAGTGGCAAAGGTATAATTTAATGACGTAAATCATGCTTTCTTGTTGCATTTTAAAATGGTATTGTGTGTGATTTTGATCAAGATAAGCTCATAAAGGTATGCTTTTTGCGGGGTTATTGTACCGTGAATTGTAAATGGTTAAAAATGAAGTCAGAAAGCCATTTTTATTCTTTGTAAATGATATTCAAGGACAATCAAGGGTCATAGAACCTCTGGATATTCAAAAAATGGTTCCTAGAACTAAATGGAAAATAACCCTTAACACCTCAAGTGAATACTTCAATTGAATGTTCTGGATATGAAAAATTGGCGTGTGTATGCTGTGTGTAAATTGTAAGTGCTAGAAGGTCATCATCCTACATTCAAGTAAAAAAAAATGTGCTTCAAGGAATTCAGATAACCTTCTATTTAGAGAAAGTCTTCTGTTCTAGTAATTAATGTGAAATGTGACTGATACAAAATTTTAACTTGCCCTAAAAACAATTGCACAATGTTGGAAAAAGAATATTCAGAGAATACCAGTCAGAACACAATGAAATGAACTGTACAAGATAATTTATTCATTTTGATAATTGATCACAGGTATTGGTAAAGCTGCTAAAGATGCTGCCAGTGTACGTGCCACTCACCCGATACCTCCTTCCTGTGGAATCTACTACTTTGAAATCAAGATCATCAGTAAAGGCAGAGATGGGTAATTACTCATTAATTACATAGTTTAGTGTCAGTTTGTTAACATAACTACACAAATTATTTTCATTTACAATTTCACTAATGTGAATAGTAAATCCTGAACACTTTGCTAAATATCTTAACACAGTAATCTACCCATAGCAGTGTAGGAAACCATTTTTTCCCCAATTACCATTTTGGCTAGTGGAATATTGATCTTGCTAGCCAAGTAGAAATTCAAATAGCCAAATTTTTTTATTTTTTTTTCTATACTATCATCTGTTTTCTCTTGGATTTGACTATCTTCTGCCTTTCTTTTTCTTTCTTTACCTATCTTTTCATTTGTTTTTTAATGTATCAAAAACTTTTCAATTTTCAAATATTCCCTCCCATTGAAGTTTTTCATGTACTTTACAGTAACAAAATAAGGACTCCATTTCTGATCTCATATATTACAACAGATTCATCATTATGAAACAAGAAAATGTTTATCATTTGCTTCTTGTTCTTTTTTATTTTGACAAGAAACAACTAATTTGCAAGGTAACAAATCTTAAATTACCAAATTTCGTTTGGATACTAATACGAGATCGGGACCGTCGCATAGGTTTTGGCACATCCTGTTTACCGGAAATTAAAATGGCAGATTGTAAACAATGCTTTACAAGTCAATTAAATCGTGCATATCATGCCAAAATTTACTTGACATATTCAAGATAAACTTCTTAAAATGTAGGGAACATATTTTTAATGTATGATGGTAAGGGATGTTTTACTAAATAACTTGTTGGCTGGTTAACTTTCCTTGGAACTTGCCAATCAAATGATGGTTGCTAAATTGACGAGTGTAAGCTAATGAGAACTTGCCGAAATACACATCTACTCATATTTGTCAAGCTGGCGAGCGGTGGTTTCCTCTGTGACAACATCCCTTCAGCACCTGCATATGGAGTGTTCATATCACAATTCATACATTATGCCTGAGCTTTCCGAAACTACACAGACTTTTTGTAACATGCTAGAACTCTAACAAATAGGCTTCTGGAACAGGGTTATGTTGCTACAAGATTAAAGTCATCACTACAGAAGTTTTCTGGTCGTCATCATGAACTCTAGGATCGTTATGGTGTGTATCCATCTGCACTATGAAAACTGATTTATTCAACGGGTCATAGTTTTCCTTTCCTTGTTTGTCTACCCCAGACCTTTTTTTTAAGAGCAACTTGGCGGATGTTTCTAGAAAAACAGAGGACGCTTACCCTACCGGTGCACCTGGTCCATGCTCCCAGGTTTTAGTGGAGTCCGAGTTGCTCATTTGCTTTTGTTACTTTGTATGTATGATTTAGTTACTTATGTTCTTTGTTGTGTATGTCAGTTTTGCAGGTCTGGTCTTTGTCCCTGGATTACATTCTTTTGATTGCCGCTATAACCTTGGTTCCATTGATCACTCTTTCATATAACCGATTTGGGGATTTTTGTTTTGTAGAAAAACATGGCAGCTGTACTAAAAATAGAACATAGGTGTCAGACAGTAGTTTTTGGCATATATCTCTAAAATTGTTAGGTTGAGCTAAATTCTGACTGGGTTAAAGTTTTCAGCATGATGAGATCTATCTATGGTCAAATTTTCATTGTAATCTGTTAAGCCATGTTGGAGTTATTGCCCTTTTTCAACATTTTTTGCTATTTTTTGTTATTTCTTTTTAAAATCTTCGCTGACACTACTTTACCAATTGGAACCAAACTTGGTATGAATGTACCTTGGGGTATCCTGCATAGAAATGATGTAGGGATTTTTGATCTGTCAAAAAAACATGGCCGCTGTAACTAAAAATAAAACATAGGGTCAGACAGTAGTTTTTCACATATAATATCCCGAAAACTGTTAGGGTTAGCCAAATTCTTTTAGTAGCTGAAATGATCCATATTATTAGGACTACAAATGTCTTCAGGGAAAAATGTTGTCAGACGATTCCTTGTAAGAGTTATTGCCCTTGAAAAGGGAAAAATGACAGGTGTTTTTTTAGTTTTCAGCTAATATCTTGATAACTGTGATAAAGTTTCTTCTTAAATTTACTGCACTTGAAAAACAAAATTCAACCAGGTGAGCAATTCAGGCTCCTGGGAGCCTCTTGTTGTTTGGAGGTGCACATATTTTGTAACCTATAACATCTATTCCAGGGCAAGCAGGCATTTATTATAGAATAATAACCAGATTTTAACGAAAACTTCAATATTTTATCAGGGTTCTTATTAAGGCGCGTACACGCAAGAAAAAGTTGCTGGACGCACCAGGTTAAAACATCGAGCGTCCACAAGACGCGTCTTCACAACATCAGCTGCATCCTAACATCAGTAATTTATTTATAAATCGTTCAAACTATCCTAAATATCGTTGAAAAACTGGTTTTTTACAACAACGGACAACCGGAAGTTTACAAAGTTAATTACACATGATGTTCATCATGTGATTTTTTTACAAAACAAAATTTAGTTACAAAGTATATGATAAAAAATGGTGACAAATAATTTCAATCTGATTTCTTGAATAAGAAGAGTCATAAATATGACAAAAGGTGTTAATTGCTGTCTAAACAGTTATGGGTACATTTTATGACAGACAAATAATCTCCAAGGAACAATCAGCTGACTAGGTTTTGACAATTAGAAAAATGAATCCTGGTTGTATATACCACTATTTTGTGAACCAATCATTTTCTAAAGATTAATTTCTTCTCCACAATTAATGAGACAATACTGTCATTTTAACAGGTCTCAAAATGGTAGAACCACACGTGTTAACAAATTTTAAAATTATCACTGTTAATACAAAATGAGTTACCTCCCCTGCAGTCTTAATATTTCCTGTAAATTCAACAGTGCAGCATTTTTTCCATAAATTTTATTTGCAATATTTAAAAGAAATACTATTCCTCTAAAATTGTGAGATTTTTTAAATTCAGTATAAGCATTCTTGAATATTTGTTACATTTCCACATATACTGCACCTCATGGTATACATTTAATGAAAAGTAATGGTTGGCCAAGTTTCCTTCCACTTACTCTGGTAATTAAGCAGCATCATATTGGAACAGTACCCAAGTTTAATAAACTGACTACAATCATTCTTCAATTTTAAAACTTGAATACTAACCCCCTTTCATCAATGGGATGAAGGAAAGATTTGTTCAATGTATTCCTGTATGGTAGAATTGAATTCGAAAGTAATTGAAAGTTTTTTCATTTATTTATTTTTTTTAATTTGATAAAACTTAGAAATTTTAATTAGGTTTGGAGGAATCCAACAGAAAAAGGGACTTACAAGCTTCATTCAATTACAGTGCATGCATATGTTGTTCAACTGAAAAAGGCACTGTAATGCTATTGAGATTGTCTCATTCATACATTACTACGGTAAAACCCATGCAATTTGCAAAATATGTCCCGAATATATTGGTTCACACATTTTTCAGCATAAACCCCCCCATGTGTAATTTTCGAGAGTTGGCAGATATGTTAGTATTAACATGTAGGTTCATGGAACTAAATACACATTATGTCATGAAACCAGCAAACATAATAAGTTAGTTTTCAAATTAAAAAAAAGATGCGGAGTTTACTGTACACAATTTAATATGGATGACATGCATAATTGCAGTGAGATATGGTTTTGTATGATTGTACATACATATATGTAATACTTTGTATGCACTAAAATAATAAATGTAGCATTCAAACTGGTTTTAAACCAGGAAAAGGGTGGGACCCACCAAGTTCATCTGGGACTCACCTTTCTTAAAAGTGATGAATCCAAGGATTCACCATGTAAAAATCCTAGTGAGAACCCTGTTTTATGATTATTGATGTTGGTATTAAGCTGGGCCACAGCATAAACTACATGTACCACAATTTATCAAAATTGGAAGAAAATCAATGCCCATTTGCCATCCTTAATACATTTAGATAATAAATATCTGAATTTTAATCTTTAAATCTGAATTTTGAAAGTTATAGATTTATCTTAAAATATGTTGTTTACACTTTGGATTTTTTTTTGTTTTGTTTGGTTTTTTTTTCTTTGTGTGCAAAATTGAAGTTTTAAAATATTTTTTTCAAACTTGGAACATGCAGTTTTGTTGAATGACACATCATGATATATAAAGCAAAGTTTCAGAGCTATGTTTGATGCAATGGTCTCCGTAGCCCGAAATAGAATGGCGCCGTGCCCTTGATGCCCTTACACGCGCCCTTCTGCCCTTACGACTTTTCTGATACGCCCTTGGGCCTTTTTTTTTTGCAACGGTAAGCTCTGAACAGGTGGTTTTTTTTGCATGATTGATCGATTTCCTGTCATAAATATTACAACTACAGTCATGACACGTACCTGAAGTTTACCTAGAGAATACAGTCATGTCATTAAAATCAATTAGTGTAGATTAAACTTCAAATGTGTTAATTACCAGATATCAGTTACAATTTACCTTTTGTTTTGTGTAATTGATTAACAAAATTAGTTTATGAAAACCTCAGCACGTGCCCGCCGCTTGGGTGGCATAATTGATCTCGACAAGACTACTCTGTGTCACAGCTGATAAATGTATATAACGTGCGTTTTGAGTCAGTTTTTAGTTATTCATAAACCACTATCTATGCCTTCGCAGAAACGACGTTTAGCTCAACTTGCCAGTGACAAGCAGAAAGCTGCAAAGACGAACGTATTTATCAGATCGTTCTTCAACACAACACTCAACTCGGTACCAGTCATTTTATAATTTTTTTTTCAAATAAAATATTTATGTGACCATGTACTGATGACATTAAATTTTCGAACAAAAGTTTTAAAAAATACATAATTTTAAAAGTTCGATTGCTTGTTTGAACCAGTACGGCAGCTGACATGATTTTATCGTGACCTATGACATGACTAAAAATAGAATTCTTAAAATAACTTATAAAAACTCACTGCTGGTTAGATTTTAAAAGATTTAATTATTATTTATTGGATTAAATATTTATGAAAGTTTCGAACGTTGTGCAAACAAAATTAATTACAATATAGACAATGACGAATAACGTGTATTCATACAGAGATCGGAAGCTGATTTGGAAATAATTTTACTTCTCCATGGAATTTTCTCCATAGTTAAAATTTATAAAATTCATATCTGGATTTCATAGCCAAAAAAATAAAAGACAGCAACCCATCCTTAATCACAAACCACTGCAGAGACCATCAACTTGCACTAGCCTTTAGAGATAGCTTCAACTTCATACCAGTCATGAAGGAAAACCGATGAAACATTAGAAAAAATCTACAAGTATTATAAGTATAGTTGCGTCCATACAGCCAGTCTGAAATTGGTTCAAGCTGCCTTTAACCAAACACCACTGAGCATTAAACAAGCCAAACACCACAGATGGTTATCCCATGACCAAGCAGTTTCCAGCATAGTTAGATCCTATAAAGCTATTGTTGTTGACCTAGGGACGTCAGGTATAAGCAGTGACCCAGTTGGTAATGGTATCCTGAAGAGTCTTAAAGACTCAACTACACTTAGATCACTCTTGTTGCTGTTGTTTGATCGCATCAGGGTATGAGGTTAACATTTGAAAAATCGTGTCCTATTGGGCAAGTTTATGAAAATCCTATTTGCCTTAATTGAAATCTAGATTGTGTGTTGGGGGGGGGGGGGGCGTTAATTGAATTAAATGCCATGCAAAGCAAGGCAAAAAATATTATGAGGTGAAACTTGTGGTGAAAAATTTTTTTCTTACCAATAAGGAGGGGGTCGCCTGGCATGCCAGTCCTTGGATCTGCACCTGATTGCCCTTAAGTAAATACATGTTTAAAAATGAATGAGATTTGATTGTTCTCCAGGCAAGTATAATTTAACTTTTACTTGCCCAAATGGTACTTTTACTTGTCTTAGAATGTAGGACATACATGTAACTCTTACTTGCCCGAATGGTAGTTTTACTTGTCCAGGGATGTAAGACAACCTTGAACTTTATATCTTGCACATACTTATATGGTTTACAGTTTCTTGTCTATACAACTGCATAAATTGTGGTGGTATAATGGTATCATGCTGTCATCATCTTCGTGCGTCCATAGACAATTTGGTTTCCAGACAATAACTTGAGTATACAATGTAATTTTATGGACTATTATGAAATGACATCACAAGCTACCATACCACAGAGGGAAGGCTGGGATTGATTAGGGGTTAAGAACGCCGGACCCAAAATGGGTCAGAAACTAGCATTTTCATGATATCCAGACAATAACTTGACTTAAAGTGAATTAATATAATTGGATATGAAATTTTACCACAAAGGTAGTGTATCTCAAATGGAAACCTGGGATCGTGTTTGGTTTAGGAATTAGGGGCCAAAAAAGGACAGGAAATAAGGATTTTCATTAATGTTAGGGTTCAGTCTATGTAGTATTAAAATGTACCCAGTGAAGCATTTTATTTTATATAATACAGTCTGGGCCTGTACTTCAAAATTTTACAGGCCTGAATGTAAATCTACAGGCCCAGAATTTTCAAGTAACTTTTAAAGCAATCTGAAATAAAAGCAAACATATCTGTTTTTTTTTACCCTGTTTAGCACCTTCTACCAAGCATAGAAAGCTCATTTTCACATGTGGTTGTGTCTGGTTTTTTTTCTATAGATACACATACTAATTCATCATTATTTCAAACCTTAATATGATCACACTTAATTAGGTCTGGTTCAAGGTTTGTAACATTCATTTCTACAAAACATATTTCCAGACATACGACTAGTTCATGTAGCGTGAACAAATTCACAAACTTGGCACAAAGATGAAAATGAAATGTATTGTACTTGGATAAAATAGTTTCTGGACTTTTTCTGAGAAACTAAAGGAAAAAAGCAAAATCAACACCTAATTTGTCACACATGTCCAGTGGGCGTGTACCAAAGGACAATTGACAGGCCAGAGTTGTATTTTACACACCTCGGGCATTGGACTACCACCTAAATTTGAAGACTATAATACACAAATCCTTGCTGCATTATACAGCGGTTAGTCCAGGGAAGGAAAATTTTGTTCTTTAGCATTGTGCAAAAATGAGCAAATGATGGCTTTTCCATTTATATATTTCTTGGGGTCCATCCCCTGATATGTTGATTATTCAGAAGCTTTGTGAATTCTATTTCACTATGTTCCTATGTGATAGCTTGTACAAGTTTTAGGATTTTTGGAATTACATGTAGCTACGTGCCTTCATGAATTGTTCAATGATTTTTCTGATGTTTACAATATTGAAAATAAAAGAGCAGAGAATGAGGGACAGATTTACGGGATTTAAGACAATTTTAGATTTTCACAGAAAGCTTTTAATGAAAGTTAATTCTCTTACACCAGTTTCTGCTTCCCAAACTCAACAATTCCTTTCAAAAGTTTCTTAAAGGAAATAGAACATGATTATTGACTTTCCCTCACTAGAATTTCACCGGCCTTTGGTGACTGGAGTCCTACTCCTTGAACACTGACTCATTCAAAGGACCCAGTTTATGTAAGCTGAACAGATGCAATTGAGGTGCATTGTTTAGTACACAAAATTGACCCACCAAAAAAAAAGTGAAAATATTGGAATTGGTTAGTACTGCATCTGTACATGTGTAGTAGATAGATGCAATACTTGTAATGGTAAACTTAAAAAATTTTTTTTTTCATTCCCAATTGTGAACTATCGGTTTTTAGATGGTGACCATGAAAAGTTTCTTCTCATTATATTATGAAGATAAAGATATATAAAATACATGCTTTAAATTATCTGCAGATTCGTGTTCTTGCCAGATTGGGTTCTCCCCTCTGTACCAGCTGACTTTCTCTAAAATGCATAATTTATACATTTTACCCCTCTTTATCTTCACAGTATAACAAAAATAGTTATGGTGAATATGTCAATGAGACAACAACCCCATCAGTATTAAAATGTCAACCCAAGGCCATCCATTAGTCTTTAATGAACAATGATGAAACCCCTCAATGCCCAAAAAAAGCAAAAAAGTGGACTCTTAATTTAGAACACTGCCTGCTTACTTTATATAGCAGTTTTAAACCTTTTTTTTTTTAGTTAATTTTGGAAAGGAAACTGATTTTATCTATGTTACAGATGTCTATGAATTATGACTAATTATAAAAGAAAAAAACTATCATTGTCATGGATCTCCATCATGTAAGGATTTGAAAAAGATATATCTATATATACTTTCTATAGAAAAAAAAAAATTGTTTGATTTGCTTTATTGGTTTGTCCACATTTGCTGTAAGCATAACTTCTCCTAAATTGTTCAAGAGATTTTGAAGAAATATTTTAGGAAGGTTGGCCATCATATGTAGACATGCATGAAGGAATATACATGTATTATTGTTCAAGGTCTCTAAAGGGTGATAATTATACTTCAGATTTTACATGTTAAAACCTTACAAGTGCAACTTTTCCTAAAGCATTCAAGGATATTTTATGAAAAAAGGTTAAGTATCATACTGTACAACTGCATGTAGATTTCCATGTAGGAATATAATTATTGTTATAAACTCCAAAGTGAAAAATCCATTTTATGGGGTTTAGTAATTAACATTTAATTCTATTAGATATGGGGTAGGGGTAGGGGTTATCCCATTTGTTAGCTTATTCACAGTATTTTTTTGTGTAAATCATGTACATGTAATAATTTAACTGAATGTACTTTTGACTTAGCAGCATTTCAAGACAGTACATGTACATGTTACAACAGTATCATTGATTTTATGTTAGGATGGGTTTTGAGGAACCACTGATCATGACAATTATTTATCATGTTCTTGTGAGTAAAATGGAATGACATTATTTATTGTATCCATGTACATGTATGTACATTTTACACAGAAGGCACAGTTAGACACTCCCCTTTTTATTTGTTAAGTAATTGAGAAGCTGACTATTGGCACATTTTTAGTCTTGTATACATGTATGTATGCTTGAAAGTTCAGAGACCTTATGTCCCTTGAATTCTAAACTTAAGTTTCTATTAACTTAAATTGTTTATCATTGATACATGTACACTGTTGATACTGATAACATGTGTTTAAAAATTTAAGATTTGAAGCAAGTTTATTGACTTACTCATAAATATCTTACATGTATTTGTAATTGAAAACAAGTTTACCTGTGTTGCTATTTATAGTACCTGATGTTCACTGAAAGTCATGACAATTTCAAAATATTTTGCAAGAGGACATTCTTTTGTCACTTAGAAAAACTAGATTTTTTTTAAATGGCTCAAGTTAACTTTTATAAAAACTGTAGTACTTGACTCCAATTTAATAACCTGTATCATAGATTTGGGTACACT
Source organism: Perna viridis (assembly GCA_037379345.1). Classification (NCBI taxonomy): domain Eukaryota; kingdom Metazoa; phylum Mollusca; class Bivalvia; order Mytilida; family Mytilidae; genus Perna; species Perna viridis. Next base: position 8,681,298 of record CM074515.1, on the reverse strand, counting down.
TTGAGCATTGACTGTACATGAAGCTAGTTATTTTGACAAATAACCTTGACCACACAATTATGTGTTTTCCACTTTCTCACTTCAAAGCAGGGCAGTATGTAGTGATCAGGATGTCTATCTGCCTGTTCCTCAATCATACTTATTTAATCCTGAATCCCAAATTTTTTTTTTTATGAAATATTTGTATTTGAGTGTTTCTATTAGAGTAGCCTGTACCCGATTTGTGTCTTCAATTCCAAAGGGTTGATATCCTTTTTTGAGCCATTCTAATTATACCCTGCTCTGAAGGGTATACTGTTATACCTTTGTCCAGGTTTCCATCACAGATTTTTCTGTGTCTTGAAATTTTAACACATTCTTCCTGTAGGTATGCTATATGGTGGGATCCGTTTTTGGAAAAGTTCAGCTACATGTCCTTCCTGTTTACCAAGGACTTGGTTTATTTTAATAATTTCCCAATTTGAAAAAATGGCTCTAAAATACTGTAAACATATTAATTTCCATGAATTCTGTCAAGGGAACATATTTGTGGGTATCAGTTTTCATGATTTCAAAAAAGGTTTGGCGTTATTTAGTGTTAAAAATTAATTTCATGGGTACTATTTTTCACGGTTTTCTGTCCACTGCGAAAATAGCGAAAATTAATACATTTACAGTAAATCCACATAAGGTTAACTTTTCCGTATTGATAGTGGAATGGTAGGAATGGTGTTTCTGTTTTGTTGATGATTATCTTTGTCTTGACATCTTCTATAGAATTATTCATTTTGACTACAGATTCAGGGTTTTTCAAAACACCAAATTTAACAAAAAAAGGACACATATTTTCCCAATGAAAAAAAATGATGAGATAGTTTTGAAAAAGTCCAACAATATCACTGCAATGCTTTTGTTACATTTCAATATAGCAGTTCTTTTTTCTAATGTGAACCAAAATGACATTGAGGAGTTGGATATCCTTCTGAAAACTATGCTTATAGTAATGCTTCTTTTGTCTGCATTAATATCTGTTCTGTTAATGGCAAATAAAATGTTATTAGTTGAACTAGAGCACTTTTTAACATATTAAAGTACAGCATATTCTAGTAAGTTTATAATCCATGTACATGACATACCACTAATTGTTTTAACCCTGCCTTGATTAAAATAACTACAACAAATATTGATTTAAGTTTATATCATAACCATGTACTGCAGCAGCTCTTCTTGTAGTTACATGACATACTAACAAAGGATTACCTGGAGGGGAAGTAAAACAATAAAGACCTTCCTGTAAACGTATTTTAAATATAATGTCATCAATTTGTATGGTACAGAAATGAAGGAAACCTAATTTTACCCCCACTAAATGAGTTGGTGGTACATTGCAATTATCTTGGCTCCAAATAGATGGATTAATTTCAAATGGTGTGTGTGGCTTCATATAGATATTGTAAGTGATTTTCAACTTCCTTACTTGGGGGCCTAGCATGACTATACATACATCTTCATGTTTTGGTTTTCTTTTTTTTGTAAAACTTCATTGAGGTTATAGAAAGCCTACTCTTGAAGAGGTTAATATAAATTGTAAGCTCCCAGGTGACTGTCTATGATCATGAAGTCAGTAGATTTATTGGAGGGTGAGGCAACGGTTACGGGAGCTTATAACATTTTTGTATGATTTTGCTTATCTACACGATGGGGGAATAAATTAATCTTTGTATCGAACTATATTTCTTCAAAGTTATTTTGAAAATCATTTAGTGGTTACTAGGTAAAATCAATTTTTGTCTTGGCGTCCAGGTCAAATGTACACACTGGCTGGTGGTGTGATTGAACTATTCAGGTCGAATTTTTTCAAACATGCATGTTTCATTGATAGAGCTATATCGGTCTCAGTGTCATTCTGTACTTATTGTGAAAGTATTATTGTTTGTGGGCAGAGATGGGTCCCAATTACTTTCAATGTAATTGATTAAATTACAATTACTTTGTCATATGTATGATTAAATTGAATTAATGATTACAGCATTTTTGAAAGTAATTGATTAAATTAATGATGACATTGGCAAGTAATCAGGATTACATCTGATGATAATGAATTTGCAAATTACTATGACTTACTTGAAAGGTTTGGAACATTTTGTTTTTGTTATTTGTATTTTTATAAGGCTTAAATTCTTTGAAATTAACAGGTAAAATTATTTTTTAAAGTATAGTAGAACATCAACCTTCACCAATTTATTAAACCACATAGATCTATAAGATATATACGAGTTCAATATAACAATTTGTAACTTTCACTTGAATTTTTAAGAACCATTGCAGTTGATCATCATCAATCTTTGAAATGTTTTAAATTAAAGTCCGCATCAGTCTGATCAGAATATTTTTTTTCTTTTTAGCCAAGGGCATTTGCAATGAGAGGATAAAATTTAATATACCCTTGGTTTTTACTTCTGTACTTCTTATCAGATTCATTAAAACTATTGTATAGGATCTTTTGATTGCCCTTGCACACATTTTTTCATTAGATTAATTAGATTTTTTTACTTGTTGGTATTGAATTTTGTAATATCTTCACACAAAAAAAGAAGAAAAAACAAATGAAAAATTTACACAAACAAGCATTGAATGATTAACAATAATTTTACTCTTTATTTGTCCCCCGCTGCGCATCGCAAGGGGACATTGAAATGCCGGGCATCCGTCAGTGAATTTACAGTTTTCTTCACTTTTTTTTGGTAATGCTTTCACCAATTGATTTTAAATTGTGTATGTAGTCTTACTATGAGAAGTTACAGATTAAATTCGACTTTGATAGGGTTGATTGATTTTTACGAAACTTATGGCCCTTGGACTGAGACAATTTCAGTGAATTTAAAGTTTTTCCCTTTTTTTTTTTTTTTTTTGCGGGGGACATTGGAACGCTGTTCTTTTATTGTTGTGTACATAATGCATTACCCATAGATACCATTTGAAGCTTTAATATTTTCATTGTAATCATAATGTAATCACAAAGTAATCAGAAGTACTGGGTATTTTGAAAAGTAATTGATTAAATTAAATTACATGTATTCAGATTTTTGGCTGATTAATGATTACAGTGATTACTTGAAGAAATGTAATCAATTACAGCTGATTAACAATTGCAATTACAATTACCTCATCTCAGTTTATGGGCTATCAATTTTTGTTGGATTGGTAAACCATGAAATTTGGTTCTAAACGAAATTGAAATTTCTCTTCATTTGTATGATACAGTTCTACAATCTACTAAATCAAGAATATACGAACTGGCTATTTTCCCCAAATCAATGAAAAATGATACCCACAAATAAAAGTACCTTCACAGTGTTGTTATCATTGGTGAATGGATTTTCCTTTTATGGTCATTTGCCTATTTCATTCAAATATTTTCATCAATGGCGGATCTATTTTTCTTAATTTGCATATTGCTGCTTCGGTTATTTGGACAAACAGTTTTATCCAATCAAGAGTGGTCAACACAATACAAAATTGTATAATCATTGTTATATGACCACAACAAATTTTGGGCTTGTTAATGTAGTCAATTGCTTGTGGGAACAGTTTCATTGTGTAAGTCCATGCTTACCTTCAAAGGATATGGAATGTTGATGTAAAGGAAAATAGCTAAGAAACTTGTTGGTATGGAGGTGGAATGGTGTGTGTGAGTTGGCAGGCGATAGGGAAGACTTGTTGATATGGAGTGGAATGGTGTGTATGAGTTGGTATGTGATAGGGAAGACTTGTTAATATGGAGGTGGAATGGTGTATATGAGTTGGCAGGCAATAGGGTAGACTTGTAGATATGGAGATGGAATGATGTGTCAGGGTTGATAGGGGGCAAGGGGCTGGAAGGCTTGTTGGTAGTTGTAATGATGCATCAGAGTTGGTGGGGGGAGGGAAGATTTGTTGATTTAAGATGGAATGATGCATGAGAGTTGGTGAGGGGACAGGGAATGACTCTTTGGTAGGGGAGTTGGAATGATGTGTCTGAGTTAGTGGGGACAAGGAAGACTTCTTGGTATGGGAGTTGGGGTAAGGAAAACTTGTTGGTATGGGAGGTGGAATAGTGCGTCAGAGTTGGGGGACAAGGAAGGCTTGTTGGTTTGGGAGGTAGAATAGTGCATCAGAGTTAGGGGACAAGGAAGACTTCTTGGTATGGAAGGTGGGGTAAGGAAAACTCGTTGGTATGGGAGGTGGAATAGTGTGTCAGAGCTGAGGAACAAGAAAGACTTCTTGGTTTGGGAAGTGGAAGTAAGGAAAACTTGTTGGAATGGGAGGTGGAATAGTGTGTCAGAGTTAGGGGACAAGGAAGACCTGTTGGTATTGCAGGTTGAATAGTGTGTCAGAGTAAGGGGACTAGGAAGACTTCTGGGTATGGGTGATGGAATAGTATGTCAGAGTTAGGGGACAAGGAAGACTTGTTGGTATGGAGCAGAATGACGCATCAGATTTGAAGGACAGAGCATTAGCATTTCTTAATTCATCGATTTTGTGTTGCTACTAGTTCAGTTTAATGGCTGGACCACTCCACTTGATATTTGATGAAAATTACTCATTCCTATACACACCAATAAATACCAATTTGCCTTTTTCTACCATCAATCAATCAATAATCTGTATAAACCATACCTAAGACAAGTTTACTGAATAATTGAAAGAATAAGACAAGTGATTCATTCTCATGTTATAGAAATGTATATTGTAATTTTTATTGATGATTTATCCTTTTTATAAGAATTTAACATGACATACATTGTATTATGTATTTTCTTCTAAATAAAGCAATTTTATTATGTTGTTCCTATTCTACAAACTTTGTATTTAAGTCACCTGATAATAGACCTGTCTCAACTGAATCCTTAAATAGAACAATTGGTTTGCTTTAAACAGGTATTTAGATTATACAGGCTTAAATACACTGAAGTTGATAAGTAGGGGTTGGTTTGACAGGAAATAATACATTGAAGTTGACAAGTAGGGGCTGGTTTGACAGGTTTTAATACACTGAAATTTACAAGTAGGGGCTGGTTTGACAGGTTTTTCTGTTATTCAGAGTTCTTAAAAAAAAAAAAAAACCTATTCATTGAATAAGGTATCTTCATTATATTTTAATCATGATTTTTTTATGCTTCATGTTTTTGTCATGAAAGAAAAACATCCTATACAGTTGAAACATCGGGGTGAATCCAGGGTTTCAGGTTTTGGGAGGGTTAATAGATTGAAAGGAAGAGTGAAACTATGGAAGAAATTTTTTGGGGGTAGTATTTGTGAAAATCAAAAGTAGAAAAAAAAAGATATTTTAAGGGGGATATGCCCAGCATGCTTTTCCTTGGATCTGAGCCTGAACATGTAAGTTATTGTAGTAGGGATGTTGCTAACAATCCTACAAATTAGAGGTACCTGTAAAGTGGGGAACAAAATAACAAAATCAAACAAAAAAGAAAATAGGATTTTTGCCAATTCTTTAAGGCTCAAAATTCTGAATTACCCATCAACATGTCTTTAATCAAAAGAAATTTTCAGATCCATTATTAAGACTCATAACAAATCAAACACTGATATATTGTTACATTCTACATTCATTTATAACTGCATGTATAATCAGTTCTAACTAGATGACACAATATTTTTGTAATGAAGATTCTTAGTAACAAACTGGGAAAAGATACACTTGATCACATCTGACATAATATTTAACAAAAACCACTCTCAATCTTTGATAAAACTTGTTAAATCTATAATAGTGTCAGTGTAATTTATGTGCTAAATGTAAAAATAAACCAAAATTATAATTGACACACTCAATGATATCAGAAAGGGAATTGTTAGTCTGACCTACCTTCTTATTTAAAAAAATTAATATACCGGTAGTTGATAAAGTAAAGACATTTTTAACAATTAATGAGATATATTAATGTAATGCTTTTCTCTCTTCATCTGTTTTTAATTTCAATTATTTCAAACTTTGCAACATAAATGAAGACAATTCAGCTCAGTTGAATTTTTTCTTCTGTTTCTTGTTCTACATTTGTACTGACAAAGTGACAAAAGCATGTCTAAAGGACAGTTGAATGCATTGTTCTTCAAACCTCTCACTCTTTAAAGCAACTGTGGAGACAAAGCTAAAGCAGAAAGTTTCTCCTGTGGATGTAGGAAGGTCCAAGTTATGTTGAAATTATGGCCAGAATATCTCAGACATCTCAATTTTTAAATATCTGAAATGCTTCAATAAAAGACCACCAACAATGGAAGTAAGCACCTTAAAAAAAACCAAAAAACTGTTGCATGATGTGATTTTTTCACTGTTGATTGCTGTTTACTTCTTGTTCAAATTATATTTTTATCATTAAGATTCCTACCAGTCTGTACTTCCATGTTGTTCCTCAGATCTCATCCTTGCATATGAATTTAATTACCTCAATGTTGGATAAGTTTGATTCTGTGAAAATCATACCAAAAAGTTAAGACTTTTTCTTTCAGTCTCATGGGGTTTATTTAAATGGTTAACTTCTGAGCATAGCCAGAATAATGTCTCTTTGTTTCTTTCTAATTTTTATTCCAATGAGGTACCTTGAGGTGTGTTTATATAAGTACCTGGTTTGGCATGTTATATTGATTGCCAGGTTTGCTACATTGATTGAATGTTCTTCATTCTGAAATAAAATGTCTATTGACAATCAGCAAAAACAAAGATTTACTTCTTATTCACATTTATATGTTCCAGGTACATGGGTATTGGTTTATCAGCTCAGGGTGTGAATATGAACAGACTTCCAGGTTGGGATAAAAATTCCTTTGGTTATCACGGTGATGATGGTCATTCATTTTGCTCATCAGGTTCCGGTCAGCCATATGGACCAACCTTTACAACTGGTGATGTAATTGGATGCTGTGTAAATATGATAGATCATACATGCTTCTACACAAAAAATGGAGTTAATTTAGGTACATTATATCAATTGTTACAGTAAATGATGAACTTACATGTAGCTGTTGTAATAATTCAATTAGATTTATATTCTTTCTTTTCATTATGATAGTTCACATTTAATGTGCTTCATTGTATGTTTTACAGCAAGTTAAATAGTTAACTTCAAAGGATGGAGTTGGTCTTCACTTCATTGAATGACTTGATGAAACGTCTTGTCAATAAACAAGGAAGTTTTATCTTTCCATCACTCCATAGGTATTTGAATCTATAAAAGTTTAAGTCTTTTATTGAGTGTCCAATTACCTACCTTAGGGAATTCATCAGGTTATTGTTAATTTTTTAATTTTACTCATTGTAGTTTGAAACATTTGTCAATTACTATTCTGTTGAAACATTTGTGGATTACTGTTCAGTCTATAAATTCATTGTGAGGCCACTTCATTTAGCGGTTGGCTGGGGAAAAATTAAGTATTTATTCTTGTTGCCTTGATAAAGCCTCTATTTTGTCAGGTTTCTTTCAAACTAGAATGCAGTGTTAAAAGCCATAAGGCATAGATTTGGTTGATATTCAAAGAAACCATTTTAGGGGTCTACATTTTGGAAATGTATTAACTCACTAAAGATCTTCTGTTCTTGATAATGTTTAGTTAAAACTTTGCATGCATCTGATTGTAGTTGTATTGAATAATTTGAATATTCTAAAGATAAACATGTTGTGATATAGTGTCAGTACAATGTTTTGGAGGAAAATTCAACTGATCAACATAATTTTGCCTTGGCATATTCATTGCTCAAGTTAAAATCTTTTTTTTTTATTTTTCAGGTGTAGCTTTTACTGATCTACCTATCAATGCAGTAAGTAGCAATATTGTCATTATTCCCCTTACAAACACATGTTTTGGGGGAAGTAAAGGCTTCAGTCTGTATGTTTGTCTATTTGAAAAAGTACTTGTGTTATTAATTGCTGAATACTTATAAAATGTCATGCCTCATTAGAAGCAATTGCATTTTGTTTGGAAATTTGGTTTTGAATAGGGAAATTAATGTGAAAAATATGGCTATACCTTGGAGATTTTTCACATTAGAGTCCGACATTATTTTCCTCCTTATTTTCAGCTGCCTTTGTACCCTACAGTAGGCCTACAGACCCCAGGAGAGGTTGTTGAGGCTAACTTTGGACAACTACCTTTCATATTTGACATTGAGGACTATATGAAGGTCAGTGTAACATTACTTCACCAATCTAGCAGATAAACAGATATAGCCACCAAGATTTTGTTTAAGAAAATAAGATGTATAGTAATAACACTTGCATTTATTGGAAGTTTGTATTAGAACTGACAGTATTTTTTAAGTTCTGAATTTCAGGAATTGATATTTTAATATCCTTTTTTTCCTAGCATTATCTTGATAGTTGCCATTAGTTACAGTTTTAGCTATTTGTATCTGATGAATAATTTCAGGAATGGAATATGAAAACCAGACTAACTATAGAAAGATTTCCTGTAAATGACAAAAAAGGAGAATGGCAAACTGCCTTACAAAGGTATATATTAAAGGTGTACTAGTCAAACTTCACTTGCTCGAACTCAGATGGTGTGAATACCTTGAATACTTAAAAGTAATAAACTTTTCTCCAATATCATCAATATAAATAACCTTGGATTTCTGGAAAACTTATACTGACTAGTCCATCCGTTTTTGTAATAAATCATAGAGAATAACTATCTCGAAATCGTCTGCCATTTTGTCAGTTTGGGTAATAAAAGTTCTGAAAAACTGAAACCCAATAATTAATCAGTGTCATTTAATTAATTACAGGTAATATTTAAGTCATAACTAATATAACATAGTACTGATTGAAGTTGGAGAATGTTCTGAAGTTGGCATGATGAAAGCATCAAAGAAATCAGATGAAAACAAATTATTGACCAAGGAACTCGAACTTTGAAAGTTTTTTTAAAGGCAAACACAGCAATTTTAATGTCCACAAATCAACATAACCTTCCAAAAGCAATGAAAAATATCCAACAACTAACAAGCAACTAACAAGTTGAACTAGCAATGGACAAAATTTGGAAATCTATGAACTTCAATTTCTTGAACTCCTGGTAACTTGAATATATTTCAATGGTCCCTAGGAGTTTGAGCTAATGAAGTTTGACTGTAATTTGAATTAAAAAATATCATTCATTGTGTTATTTTATTGATAAAAGATTTTTTAATACTAAGAAAAAACAAGTATACATTTCATTCACAATAATTTCTGAATTAACATTGATGTAATGTGTTTCTAATGTACATCACACCACATACACTTTGTTACTTTTTATTTCTCTAATAAATTGTTCAAGTTCTTATATTCTGGATTCTAATGAAGTTTTTATTTACTTTATAAAATATTAAAATCCAGCAAACGATTTTAACTATTAGAAATCGGTCTGAAAGTTCAAATTACAGTAGAAACAGTTACATTTGTGTTCTACTAAAAATCTCTTATTTGATCTCCATGTATTGATACTAAAAGTTGATTATGTTTCCCTGACTTTTTTGGGGTTTTTTTGGCACCCAGATGACAAAAATCCTCTGGAAGGTCCTACAATGAACTCTAGATTAAACAACATTTATGGCATTATATAACAGATTTCATGATTTTTTTTTTTTTTTTTTTTTTTTTTTCAGAATTGTTTCAACATATCTTGTACATTATGGTTATTGTGCTACTGCAGAAGCATTTGGTAAATCAACAGGTCAGACATTTGATGAAGATCTGGCATCAGTTAAGAACAGACAAAGTGAGTTCCAAGCATCATGGTGTATGGGTTTTTTCAAATGTGAAATTTTTGTGCCATCTTTTTTTTTGCAGTTTCTGTTTTAAATCTGCTTTCACACAGCTTTAAATTCACTATCGTTCACCAAATTGTACTGTAATGTTCTTTGAAGAAAATATTCGTGACAGTATAATTTTCGTGTTATGGATCTTGCCACGAAATTTAATGGTTTACAATTTTATGATGCCTTTCTCTGGAAAAATATGTAATTATACTTTTTTCAAGTAATGATGAAGTTCTAAACATTATAGACTTGAATGACTAACCTAAGTGGATATATTGTGGAACTTCTTTTATTTATATGTGTATTACAAGTACAAAGAAAATTCACTCTGTCCTATTTGAATTTCCAAAGGGAACGATATTTATATGTTATGTTAGTCTTATAAGTAAAATTTGAATCTACACTGAAAGTTAATGTACCACTAGAAAAAAAAAATTATATCATATGTTATGTGACATTTAGCTTCTGGTAAAAAACTTAAGTTTATAATTTAATGAATATCTATGAATTGTACAATAAGGTTCTATAACACAAAACAAAAATTTGGATTCATTTTGGGAGTTATTGCTCTGATAGTCCGGGATTCAGGGGCCAAAAAACCAGCATCTCCCAACCTCTGGACAATAAGTTGCTTATCAATGTATGGATCTATACTAAATATTACCTTGAAATTGAGGTTTGGATTGATATTTTTGAGTCATTGCTCTAAATATTTAGTGGCCTAAAACAAAGACTCAATATATTACTTATTTTGATCATTTAAAATGAAATTACAAGTTATTTCTAAGTTAGTTCTAAGATTAAGTTTTCTTGAATACTTCAAGTTCTATGTTTGAGACTTTTCCAAAGTCAAAATTATGGTTTAACACCTATAAACCTAAAAATGTCAATGTATTCATTATCTTATTAACTGCTTTGCATTCTTCACATTGCATTTTCTCAAAAAATATGTAAAATGTGATTTTCATGCACATCCAATTTTTTGGTAATAATAGAATCTTTTAAGAAGATACATGCAAGGGAAATAGATATTTCATTCCTAAATATTTATTACCTCTTCTTTTGTCATCTTGCAAAAGTCCTCCAAATTCTGGCTTTATGGAGAACACAAGTGATTTTTTGTGTGTGATGTACATGTCTTCAATTCAGTAATTCATGGAAAAATCAAAATACTTTCCATTATGCAATATTTTTATCAATCCAACAATAAAAGGACCTCCACATGATGTTTCATTTCATGTTGTTTACCATGATATATGCATTTGCCTTGCCTGTGTATTCTTTGGGGAAAAAAATCTCAAATCATTTAAAAAGAATATACCCCCAAACCAGAATTTTGCTATATTTTGGGTGAAATGGAGAAATTTAGAAGTATGTATTGTATACATGTGTTTCAGAAGGTCTCACATCTAGATTTTGACTAGATTTTAGGGAAGAACCTTGATATAACCATGGATATAAAAAAAGAATAAAAAGAATGATTTAGGACTCTACTTTCAAGTTGATCCAAATTGTGGTCAACATGAAAAGATACTTTCACTAAAAAAATATCTTGAGGTTCTAATTTTGTGACCAAGGCTCCGGAAATTTTGACAACCCATGTCACTCATTTTATCAAATTGAAGTAGACGTTTGATGGATTTATAAATCTTTTTCCTAATTTAATAAGTCAAGTAATAAAATTTACATTTATTAAATGTATGAAAATTCTCTGAGTCACTTCAATTCATTCTTATTTGCAATGGTGCTGCTTGTGTACCGTCAATTTAATTATGCAATCAACTAATCAGTTACAGGTAAATCACAGTCACAGGTGTACTATGCAGACGGTTATTTATAATGGTTGATAATTTTTTATGTCTGATATTACAAAATAGTCATCCGTCATTTGCAAAATTTGTCGGTCATTGACCGGCATAATTGACCAATTTCGGAGCCTTGTTTGAGACCTGTTCTTAAATCAGTACCACATTAGGGTCCAAAGGGTCCAATATTAAACTTTGTTTTTTTACAACAACAAAAAATAATTTAGATTTGTGATGTGATGAATCTGTGTATTTTGATCATAATATTTATTGGTCCACATGTTGATTGAAGCATCAAAATGGCACCGGTAAACTTCTTTTGGTATCAACGAAAACTGAATTAAGTATTTAGATTTTTAGAGTTTGAACTATAATAGGCAAATGTCTAATTTATCTTAAATATCTTTGTCCACACTCACATAGGGAACATACAATGTAAGCATCTAATCCAGATCCAAATTCAAAACTCTATCAAGAATGAATGTGTATTTGTAAAGGATCAAGCAAAATAGAAAATATGTGAAACATGCATGTCAAAAACCCACCAATCTGACAATATAATTTCACTCAAGGATAATTTTTGTTTGTTTGTTCATTTTCAGTACATTTCTATGAAAATATAACTCAGTTTCCTAAATGAGATGGATTCTTTGATCCTGATCCTGCAAATAGTCAAATTACACTTTCAAAATGGTTGTGTTCTTATACCATGTTTTATCCATTGCCTGATTTTTACTGAGACTTACTCTTAAATTGTGTCTTATAGAGTATTTAATTTTATATGAATTAACTTTATTTCCTTGATAGGAATACAGAAATTAGTTCTAGCAGGAAGAATGGGAGAAGCTATAGAAACAACACAAGAACTATACCCAGGATTATTAGAACACAATCTTAATTTATTATTCATGTTAAAATGTAGACAGTTTATAGAAATGGTGAATGGAACTGACAGTGAAGTTAGGGGTCCTGCAATCAGGAGTCCCAAATCTCAAGGGAGCAATCGCTCTAGTCCAAGTATGAGTCCAGTGCATCACAGTTTAAATTCTGCTAAAAACACACCAGTAGGATCTCGTGGTAGTAGTCCAAATAGACCCATTGGGGTCAAAGGTCATTGTTCAGGGTCATCAGGTCAAATTATTCAAAGTAATCAGAACAATTGTGATCTCAAACCAATAAATGAAGAGGAAATGAATGCAACAAACTTAGCCATGAATGGCAAAGACACTCCGGTGATTGAAAGTGACGATGTTGATATGTGTGTTGAGGACAGTAAACATGTAACCAATGGTACTTCATTGTGTGCAAATGGAATAAGTCAAAATGGAGATACCTGTACAAGTACTAATTCAGAAGATATGGGTAAGTTGTGGGGAGTAGGGTTTTTTAGAATAGACTATATGGCAACTAGGCAGCCAGTGTAAATGTAGTTTGTCATTATAAGAATATGGCAAGGTAAGGTATCCAAAAGTTAACATAAACTCCACTGGCAAGTTTAGATTTCCATCATCCATGATGAGTATTTTACATATGTTCTAACCTTGTCTTCTTATTTGAAAATTAATTATTGCATATTGCTGTGTATATGAGTACAATACTTAGTCCTGTATAACTCCTGGTAAAGTGAAAATACATTTACGTTTGATACCCTACACTTTTAAGAAAACTTTTGCCTGACTGTCATCTGAATGATTTATAATATCATTGAAGCAAAAATTTGTTTTGACACTTGATTTCTGCACCTGTAATACTTAAAAAAAATATATATAAAAAAAAGAATTTTTCATTGCTTATTGAAAAAATTATACATAATCAGTTGTTTAGATAATTCAGCCATGTATAAAATGTGATAAATTTTTAATTAAAAAGTGGTATTCATACAAACTATAAAATTGGAATGTTAAACATGCATTATGCATTAACTTTTGTTGTCCAATAAGACTTAACTTCATAAATTCACAACATTTTTTCACTATATTCATTTCTAATTTTGTATTGAGTTATAATCTTCACCTCTGTCTAGGATGTGTGTTGTTGCAAAAAGATTGTATTAGCCATGGATTAAGCATACTTATTGTCGTATTCATACTCTATTCTATAGGTACATGTAATTATTGGAACACAATAAATATGGGATAATTGTTGGAAGTTCTGCAACCAACATTTTAATAATTGTTGTTCTATAAAAGTCATTCTTATATATTATTTATTCTTTTTTCCTGCATAAAATTATTCTCCTGGTAAATCTATTTCATTTATGCTAGTGGCTTAGAAGTTGCTAAGAAAGTATAGAATTGATCTGACTATATTTATATTATTAACAAAAAAAGATTTTTTTTTAAAGCCTTCAAGAAATTATGAAACTTAATAAATGTTCAAACTGTACCAGCTTTTAACATTTATTGCACATTCAAAAGAAAAAAGCATTACATCACTATACTCTGCATCATATACATAACATATAGTTCAGATTTGAAATAAAAATTGTTCTGCTGTTTTATTGACATCTACCAATATTTATAATGTGTTAAATGACCTGCTTGTTCATATCACAAAATGACTTCTCCAGAAAAAGTGTATTGTTCAGATCCAAGACATTTTAAATCCAGCATCACAATGTTTATATTGTCAAATTGACTTGATTTTGTTACCAAGAAGATTTTCGAATGTATGTAGTTCGATGTAAACAAAGATTTACCACCTTATATATCAAAATATCTTTGGAAGATTATTGTTCCTACTGAATAATTGTCTATTTTCAAATTCATATTGACCCGTGCAGGTCCGGGTATCAAAAGAATAGGCCGGCAGCAGCACTAAGCTTGTCGTAAAAGGCGACTAAATAGTGCTCAGAACCCTAGCCAGGGGCTAGGGGGCTCTGCCCACAGAGCAACTGGGTTGTGTGCCCCAGGTGATGGAATGGGGTACTCCTGGCGTGTTACATGCTGGGGTTGTCAGGCTATAATCCGGAAAACCTGACCGCAAACCATAGTGGTGCACCGTGTTGGGAAAGTTGCCACGTTCCTCGCTCGTTAAAGAACCCTGCTGTGGTATTCGATAGGAGTAGGAACCTTTGCGCTCCGCCACAGGAGGCTAAATTGCCCGACTTTACCCATCCCTCCCTTTTTCTAGTGGCAATCAAAATTTGTCGACCCTACTGTCCTTGTGTCCCATCCCGTTTTTCATTTCATCATCATTTCATGTTCATTTTATCATCCGTTTCATATTCATCATCTGAATATAGCTGAAATATTGCTGCTCGGACGTAAAACCCCAACAATCAATCAATCAATCAATCAAATTCATATTTGTCAACATAGAAATTGAAAAATACAATTACATTTGTATCAGTAATTTGTCAACAATTGGTTCTTAGCAACAGAAATGGCAGAATTACAATGGAATTTCCTGTAAGGAATTATAAAATTCTTTTTGATTGTGCATATCAATCATAAGTACTGATGTTTATTTTTATAAACTGAGAAACACATAACAAATAAAAAGAAAGACAACACTGCCTCGATAAAAGAATGCCTGAAGAATTATGATTTAAAAAAAATGGGCTAGAACTAAGGTTGAGTATAGAGGCAAACTCAAACCCAAATGTTTGATATGCAGTTGCTGTGTAAATCTTTTTTATCCATTTATCCTACGTTTTGCTACTGTTAGAAATAATTCTACCTTCTGCTTAATTTAGAAGTAGACCATCACTCAGGAAAAAGACATTTATGTGGAGGCAGTCAGGGAGCCATAGAGAAGATGTTAGTGTTTGGTCGAGAACTAAAGGCAATGCACAACCAGATTAAGGCACAATATGGTCATAACGAGTCAAATGAAAAAATGCTTCAGGTAAGTAATGAGATGAAACAAAAACATTTAATTGAGGTGTAGTTGATAAATGAAATGAAGTAGAAGTATTGATTTTTTTTGTTTTTCTTGATGTTCAGACAAAATGTAAATGGATCTTAAAATTGTACCATAAGGTTTCATACCACCAAAGGAAGGCTTAGATGCATTTTAGAGACTATGACATAAACCAATTTGGGATTCAGGACCAAAAAAGGGTCAGAAACAAGCCTTATACTTTACATTTAGTAAAAGTGAACAGATCTCATTTTTAGCTCACCTGGCCAATGACCATGTGAACTATTGCCATCACTTGGCGTTCATTGTCGTCATTAACCATTATACAAAACTCTTCTCTTCTGATACTACTTGACCAAATAGAACCAAACTTGTTATGAATGTTCCTTGGGGTACCATGCATGGAACTGTTGTGGGGATTTTTGATTCGTCAAAAAACATGGCTTCTGTTACTAAAAATAGAACATAGGGGGTCACACAGTTGTTTTTTTTGCATATGTCTCCAAAACTGTTAGGTTTAGCTAAATTCTTACATTGGGTAAAAGTGTTCAGCATGATGAGATTTATTTGTGGTCAAATTTTGGTTTTAATCTGTTGAGCCATGTTGGAGTTATGGCAATTTTCAACGATTTTTGCTATTTTTTTATGTTATTTCCTTCAAAAATCTTCTCCTCTGACACTAATTGACCAATTGAAACCAAACTTGGTATTTAATGTTTCTTGAGGTATCCTGCATTGAACTGTTGTGGGGATTTTTGATTCATCAAAAAACATGGCTGCTGTTACTAAAAATAGAGCATAGGGGTCAGAAAGTGGTTTTTCGCATATATCTCCAAAACAGTTAGGTTTAGATAAATTCTGGCGTGGATAAAAGTGTTCAGCATGATCTATCATTGGTCAAATTTTGGATTTAATCCGTTCAGCCATCTTGGAGTTATGGCCCTTTTTTGACGTTTCTTTGCTATTTTTCAAGTTATTTCTTTCAAAAATCTCCTCTGACATTATTTGATCAATTGGAAACAAACTTGGTACGGATGTTCATTGATGTAGCCTGCATAGAACTGATGTGGGGGTTTTTGATCCATCGAAAAACATGGCCACTGTTACTAAAAATAGAACATAGGGGACAGTAGTTTTATGTATATCTCTCCAAAACCGTTAGTTTAGCCAAATTCTTTCAATAGCTGAACTGATCCTTATTATTAAGACTACAAAAAAGTCTAGGGATCAAAATTGTCAGATGACTTCTTGTAAGAGTTATTGCCTTTGAAAGGGGAAAAAATAATGTTTTTTTTTGTTTTTTGTTTTGTTTTTTCAGTTTTCAGTCAGTATCTTGAAAACTATGATAGATAAGAAGAAACTTTCAATTGTTGAAATGATCCTTATGATAAGTCCTACCAAAGACTTCTTGAGTCAAAATTGTTGGACAACTTCATGTTAAATTTATTGCCTTTGATGGCAAAACTCAACAGGTGAGTGATTCAGGTTCCTGGGAGCCTCTTGTTTTTTTTAACTATTGCTATCAGTTGATATCAGTTATAGTCAAAATTGCATTTAAAATTTTGGTCCATTAAAAACTATGGCTGCCATGTCTATGGAACATACGAATGAAGAAAAAATTCTAAATATTGTGCAGTATTGTATCCAAATGATGTTGTGTCCATATTGAACTCTATATCCCTTGGTTTAAGTGTGTCAACAACTAATATTGTGTCCATACTTGCCCCAAGTGAGCAGAGTTCAACTGGCTGTTGTTGATCATTCTGAACTTGGCAAATTTTTTTTTTTTATTATGACTAAGGCAGGAAACAAAATTTTTTATTTTTTATTTCTGGATGCTTATTTGTGTGAAAGAGAATGGTCTCAGATATTCTACCACAAAGTACCATACCCAAAAGGAAGGTTGGCATTGATTTTGGAGGTTTTTACTTGATTTATTTAGGGTTAAAGGGTAAAAAAAGTCTTGTTCTGTGTCATATGTCTAATCACAATCATAAATCCAAGATGTATCATGTCTTAGTGCTGTGTCTATACTTGCCCCAACTGTTCAGGGTTCATTCTCTATAGTCATAACAAGCTGCACTATATGAATTTCATTATTAGATTTCAAGGAATTAATTATAAATTCAGGGGGATAAGAAAATTGTAAGTATTTTGAACATATCAAAATTATATATCAAGGCATGAAAACTCATTACTTATCATTGAATTTTACATGTACTTTTAATTATTTTATGTTTCTCTAACAGAATTGTGTCTTACAGGATGCTTTTAGTTTAGTAGCATATTCTGATCCTTGGAGCAGTCCTATGGGATATCAGTTAGATCCAGTACAAAGAGAAAAAGTTTGTGCTTCTTTAAACAGCTCTATATTAGGTAAGATAGACAACCATTTAATGATATCAGGTTTTTTTTCTTAAAACAAGCATTTTGTTTAGTCTATATCAACATTCTCAAATTCATGTAAAACAAATTAACAAATTTATGTTTCTTGTCTGTAATAATCTGTTTATACCTCACCACACCAGGTGGCAAGGTGTTATGTGATACTCTCTGAAATATTGTCTTACTGTCTATCCCCGATAAAAACTTACGAAGATTTCAAAAGACCTTTTACACACTTTGAATAGTTATGAAAAAAGAAATTTAAAAAAAAAAGATTATTTTCACAAAAGTTATGGCCATTTTATATTGTATTTACACCCTCAGATTTTTTTATGAATTGGGATTAGATTTCTTTGAATATTGTAGCATTGTGAAAATTAGTCCTTTTTGGGTATGCCGAAAAAAGGGTCTAGATAAAGTTTGATCTGTTGTGTCTATGTGCGCATATGTTCATGGATACTAAATACTGCATTTTGCATGATATCATTTATTGTTTTAGTAGATGTCCTATTTTTATTCCCCATTTCATAGGAGAGAGGGTATACTGTTTTACCTGTGTCTGTCATTCTGTCATACCATTACACATTCTGTTGTTACTAAATTTTCTGCTGTTGAAAATCACAGGCTGTTCATATTTCCTACAAAGCTTCATATAGGTATACTGTATTGTGGAATGTAGTTTCATAATTGTATGAAATCTACTTCCTGTTAGCCAAAAAAAAACTTGAATTTCCTCATACAGTGCAAATATACAGACTTTATCTATTAATCACAGGTTGGTCGTATATTGTAATAAACTTTCTATTTAGAAATGTTGTATGGTGAGATCTGTTTTTGTATTCATATGGCATTTACTTCCTGTTTGTTGGGGAAAAAAACGTGAATTTTCCTTATAGCATGATGAAAAGCAGGGGTATTTCAAGTTAGCTGTCACTCACAGATTTCTTGTTCACAACCATTTTGTAATTTTATTTCAACCTTGATCTAATATGAGGTTCATTTTACTATAAATCAAAAACGATATATTTTGTAACTTAATTGATTATTATAATTTTATAGAGTCCTATGGTTTGCCAAAACAGCCTCCATTAGAACTTGTGATTGCTCAATCTACAGAATGCATGAAACTGATGTCTAAAGCAGCCATAGGATCATGTGCATTTGCCAGTGTGTCGGATTACCTACATTGAAGAAGACCAAATGTGCCTTTACTACAACCTCATTGTGATATTTAAGTGTTAAATCAGGGTTATTGCTGTATATTGTTTAACAATTTACATATGAGGCTACTTAATCATTTGGAATAGTTAATACAAAAATTGTTTCATCATTGTCAGTGCATTAGAACAAACAAATTGACGGTTGCATTTTAAAAATTATTATTTAAATGAAAATTAAACGGTTATGTTTGTGTTGCTAATTATAAAAAAAAATTAGCAGCAAAGTTTTCAAATACAAGGGAGAAATACTGTAAATGATTTAGTGCTAGCTTAGTGGAGTAGAATAGGCACAATTTAAACTTAGTGAAGTAATAACCCTGATCTAACCACCAAAAACCACCAACCAAGAAAATAACCAAAGTATAAAATATGCAGATGACTTACAATAGAAACAGCGCTGTTTTGTTACAGAACATCAGTATTTGTATGAAGTAATTCCAATGAGTTTAAAATAGTTGATACTTTGTTAAGAACTGAGGAAGGGAAAATCTGATCTTCAGATTGAATCAGTTGATAGGTTACTATACACAGTCTTTCCATTATATTCACATTGGTCTTAACAGTTGGTATAATTGTTTAATTTAATCGGTAGTTAACTGTTTAAAATGAATTGATATTTAACTTTTTCAGATTTTATTTAAATCAAATTTTCATCATTTGCCTGAAAGGCTCAATTTTACTATGTGGCAGTGACCTCATCAACATATGTTTGTATTGAATGTATTATTAATTTGTTTATTCATAATAATCTCAGTACCAATTGTGCATCCTTAAAAAATTACTTGCTTTGTGGGTTTTTATAAGGGTATCTTGTGATTGAGGTTATTTCTTGAGTGCAAAAATAATACATTCATTCCAACCACATACTCTTAATATTTCTATTGTTTAATTTTCTATGAATAAAATTACGCAAGATGGTAAGGTATAAAAAAGTTTTTTTTTCTGTCAATATTAACAGTTTGCATGTGATTTAAATAAGCTCACTGTTTGAACTTCTTGTCCTTATTGTATCTGCTTATACATGAAAAACAACTTTTATTGAAATTAACAGTATGATCTGTACATTAGGTTCAACTGTTCACGTTTTAGATAATTTTAAATGTGTTCATACTGATAACAAAATATTGCAGATCTAGTCTGGTACATGTACATCACTGTTACCACCTTTAAATCTTTGCTGTAGTTTCATCCAACATTTGTAAGAGCACCTGGTAAAGGATCTTGCCTTTTCTTCATTAATTTAAAAACAGTGTCTGTTTAATTTTGAAACCTATTTTGTAGATGTGCTTGTTAAATGATTTCTAATTGATTTGCAAATTTCTCACTGCAAATTTTTTTAACTATTCTTTGGCAGCTCTCGTGTAACCAAAAGTTCACCTGCCATTCTACAGATAAAAGTTTTGCTTTTTTTCTTGTGTTGATATCTCCAATGCATGGTTGACTAGTTATATCTCCAATGCATGGTTGACTTGTTATTTTTTATGTATTTTAAGAAAGGTACTTGTACTCATAGTAATTCATTTTAGCAATTCTCAAATTTATCCTTTACCACTGTGATACATTCATTTAAAAAAAAATACAAATATTCCTGTCTTCATGGTAAAAAAAAATTTCGAATCCAAATTCAGTCTCATTTACTTAATGAAGGTAATGTTTCTACTGAAAGAGGTATGTCCCTTTGTATTGTGTATTGAGTATGTATTTAAAAAGAGATGTGGACTGGTTTTGTTGACATTGTTGCTGAGATGAAGATATTTTATATTATCATTATTTATGAAAAATTACAACTGTTTTGACATTTTTATTAATAATATGTCTGAAGAATTGTGTGATATACATTTAAAAAAATAAATAGAGGAAAAGTAGACTTGATTTGAATTTTGTATCATATTGACAAAATCCCTTTGTAGTGCTCAAATAAAGATTTCTTCTCTTAGTTAAAACCAAGTGCTGCTTGTGCAATACCTTAACCAATAATTCTTTTCCCAGAAGAAATATGACATAGAAACATCACCCTAGTAGCATTATTAATAGAAATGTATTAATCTTTCCATCCAAGTTTTGTGTATATAATTTACATAGATAAGTGATTGGTGACATTGCGACATTCAACAAGGAAATTGCAATCATATGATGATGCTGTTTTTGTCATTGTCCTACAGAACTTCAGTTTAAGCTAACTAAATGTCATGCATTTTTAAATTTCTTATAAAATTCTGTTTTAGAAAAGTGAAGAAAGAATAGCATTTAGCATTTTCAGTTTATAGGGGACCAAAGTTGGGCCACCTCCTGAAACTGACCTATTTAAAGAATTTTTAAAAAATATTTCCTTTCACAAGGGCGTTCAGGTTTTTTATCACTTGCAAATTTATTAAATCATTATCTGTTTTAGAGATAATTGGGTAAAAAGTAGACTACGAAAACATCCTAAAGGAACCCTTTTCTTCTAAATATTGTGCAATAGTGTATCCAAACCAGTTGTTGTGTCTGTAATGAACTGTAACTGCCTGTGTTTAAGTGTGTCAGTAACTAATATTGTGTCCATACTTGCCCCAAGTTAACAGAGATCTTGTGTTTGCAGTCATATCATGCCATGCTTTTATTTTCTCTAAATTGAAAACTGGGAATATATGACAGCTCTATTTTATTTAAGCTATTCAAAGTGTATAGCTTTTATATGCTCATCAGTCTAGACTGGATTTATTATGGTATACTGGTCTCTTGGTGGTTCATGCTTCTCACAATAACTCGAAAATGCCAGTTCAAGTCACAAACTGATCCAAGCCTTTCTTTATTAATATGACACCTTGTGGAACAATTTCAAAGAGTGCAATTCACATTTACTCAAGTTATTGTCTGGACATCTTGAAATGCTTGTTTCTGGCCTTAATTCCTACACAGTTCAATTCACAACCTCTATAAACAATCTCATGCTTCCTTTTGTGGAATGCCACCTTGTATAATTTATTAAAGATCCATACACTTATACTCAAGTTGTTAGTTAATGTCAGGACATAAAATGTGTACGGATGACGACAGCATATTACCATTATACAACCACAAATTTTTTGCCATTATATTGAAATGGTTAACTTCAACTTGCCAAAGATGAAAAACACATTTGACAAATTTCTCCAAAATTCGAGATGGTCAATTTCAATGTATGTACATACACCATGCTAAATTTGAATTATATTGGTTTTAACACTTTTTGATTTTCAAGTAACACAAAGTATATAACCTCAAATATAGGAAATAATTTACCACAAGTCTCACTAACCACTTCTAATGTTTCCATTAATTACTAAATATGTTAAAAAGGTAATTTTTAAAGTTCACTGTGAATTCCCAAGACAAATGACATCTTAAAGCTGCATACCACTGCAAAGAATGGAAAATAAGGCTGTCAAAATCATTATGCTAATGGTACGATGATTGAAGAAATTCTTCAGAAATTTACTTGAATAAAAAATACTGAAATCTACATTTTCACTTTTTCTGCTTACAGCATTGAGGCAAATTACTCGCACATATAAACAATATTCATACACTTTTGTAGTAAATAATAAATAAGAACACTTTGTCAACTTTATTTTGACTGCTTTTCATCAGAATACTCACAAATTATGCACTTACTATGCTTGGATATAGGTTCAGTGTGTTTTTTGTACAACATAGGGGGTCGCCATTTGACTTGGATTTGGTAAGTGAGACCATTGTAGGTAACACAAAATAGGTACTGTTACCCTCTAAGCATCATGGATGGATGGACAGTTGCTTGAAGACCTGCTTTCACTGTTGGTGACAGGAAAATCACCAAAAAGACAAATTTTTTTGTTAAATTTCTTGTTATTACACCTATTGTGAAATTCCCCAATGGGCCAAATATATACTAGTAATAGATAAGGGACATATTCAAATACCATTATTATAGTATGATCTCACAAGTACATTTCTGGGTTTTGAGGATTAAAAGGTTAAAAGATACTGTACCCTACATGTACTTCATCATTTACCAGTTTTAGGGAGTCAGCTGAGAGAGATTTATTTGGCATGTCATTTATTCTACTGTAACTTGTTAAACAAATGATAAAAACTATAATTAATGAAATCATGATCATCTTTATATAAAAGGTACAACACATTTATAAGTACCACATGAAACACTGATGATTTAACACCAAATGCTTTACCAGTAAACCTTTAAACCAAATACTAGTATCATAACTTAACATCCATCTGGTGTATAGTCAAAGGAAACAAAATATTTTTAATGTTAAAACAAATTTCTTACAAAAACTGAGGAATTTAACTTTAATACAATGTATTGTTTAGATACATTTGGCTAAATTTTGAAAAATATTCAAAATACAATAAAGAGGATTTTCAAGTTTTTTGTCTAATGAGTTTTTTACTTTGATAAAAGTTATGCAATTTAGTGGAATCCACTGTAATTAGTTCAAAGTAGTTATGTTCAACAAAGTACACTAAAGCTTTTATTGCAACAGCAAATACAATTCTTAATCTTTAAAAGTACAATCCCTAAAGATAGTAAATAGTCAAGTTGATTTGAATAGATGTTCAACTTCATTCCAAGATCTTTTTCATCAATTCCACAAATTATGCTGTCACTAGTTCAGAACTACAATAACTTGAAACTGGAATTGAGTTTGTATGAGTGATAGATTCTGAATCTGACACTTCAAGTTCTTCTGTTTCACTATCTGTATCTTTCATGACAAGACTGCCTGTATTGGAATCATTCTCACAATAAACATCATCTTCATTTCCCTCATTGTCTTGGTGTTTACTTCTCCTACGGAAACAGAGTCCCTCCTTTTTATGTCTTTGAAGATGAGGCAGACGAGTGTAGGATTTATTACATAAGTCACACTGATATGGTCTATCACCAGAATGTATTCGTAAATGCCACTCCATATTAGACTTTTCTGAAAACCTTCGTAAACATATATCACATTGGAAAGGTTTTTCACCTGTGTGAACTTTAATGTGTGTTTGTAAATCTTTAGAAGAGTAAAATCCTTTTTGACAAACCCCACAGGAAAATTCTTTAATCTGCAGATGAATTCTTTTGACATGTGCAATTAAATTTCCCTTTGTGCCAAAGTCTTTCCCACAATATTCACACTGGAAATTTTTAGTCCCTGCATGCATCTCCATGTGCCTCTCCAGGTGATATTTTCTAGTAAATGCTTTGTCGCATTGATCACATTTAAATGGCTTCATACCAACATGAGCACAAAGAATATGTTCTTTCATTTGTCTCTTAGTTTTGAATTCTTTGCTACATACATCACAAACAAAGGTCATTACCCCATGACCCTTAACATGCCTTGTCAGCAAGTATTCACTGTTAAAAGTTTGATTACACAACCCACAAACCAAGTTTTTCATGTCTTTTTTATGAACATTCTTAAGGTGCCGCACAAGGTGATATCTTTGAGAAAATACTTTATCACATTCATCACATTTATGTTTCTTTTCTCCAGTGTGGAGAACAGCATGTCTCCTCAAATCACTTGGTCTTCCAAATGATTTACTACAAACTGAACAAAATACTCTTTCTTTCTGTTTCTGTTTCTTCATTTTAGGCTCTTCTAGATCTGTTTGGTGAAGAACTGTAGATTGAACATCCATTTGAATGACTTGTGTTTCTTCTTTATTGTAAATGTAAGGTTTCATGTCTTCATTGAATGTGTTGGATTCCATGGGTTTCTGGCTACTCTGATCCAATATGGTGGAATCTAAATCATGAGACTCCTCTGCAAGTTGAGAACTTTCATTACAGTCTTGATTATCAATTTGGGCATCACATGTTTCAAACAATGAAGTTGGCACATATGAGTACGGATAATAGTTTGTGTTAGAATTGGGAATGATTTTTTCCCATGTCGGAATTTTCAGTAAATATTCTTTCACTTCCCTTTCAACTAATTCTTCCTCTGAATGCATCTTGATTCTTCTTCGAGGTAAACAACTTTTGCGCTTTGATACATGCTTTTTAGGAACACACATCTTACATTCTTCAAAATTATATGTACTACCTGTACTGCAGATTACACTCTGTCGATTATTAACTGAATCACAAGATTTATCTATAGCAACATCTTCTGCATACCCTTCCAAGTGAATGCCAAAATCTGTCCTTCTTGACATATTGGGTTGGTTCAGGAAGATTTTACTAGAATCTTTATTTTGGCCTTTGACTTGGCTTCCTTCCAATATGGAATTTTCAGTTATTGTAAAATTTGGCACATTTAAAATCATCTCTGATGTCATCTTCTTGACTTAGTTATGAAGAATAATATAGATGTCCAAGACATCGGCTCAGAGTTTAGTCGACTGAATAAACTAAACTATATTCAACAATGCATTTCATCTAAACATCATGCAATGTACATGCAAAGATGAAATACTCTCTGATATCTTCTTGGTAAAATATATGATATCTGGACATGCCTTGCACTTGTAACATCTGAAAAAGAAAAAAAAAAACTTTTAAATATTACTGCACTGTAGTTTTTTATTCATGAAAGAGGTCCATACACCAAGTTTGATAAATTTCTATTGTTAAATTTTGACAAAATTGAGCAAATGCAGAGACAAAGAGGGTATTTGTGTAAGAAAAATTCACACAAGTTCCCCACAACAACTAAATATTAACAACCTTGATAATCTTTTAGCTACAACGTACAACATTTAACAGATCTGGAATGTGAATGGTTAAACCTACTCTTAAGGTTTGTTAGCTTATTAAGAAAGTTTTTTACAGGAGTGAACAGGCAGATAAAGTTGCTTAACAGTTGTCAGAGTTTGACACGAACTGTCCAAAGGACTTTCAGATCCATAAATTAGGTAATCATGAGAAGTATCCTTCGGCCCTGTCTTTATGAATAGTAAAATTTTAAGAATTAATTTAGATAGCCTAAAGGACTACCAAATTAGGTAGGCACAGACTAACGGACTGCCGTTAATGTCCACTCCTTCTGTTGTATTGTCTTAATATCTGTGATATCTGGATATTTATTGTTTATCATTTGTCTTAATTTATAGGTATTTTAAATTCACATAAATTAAGACAATTAAATAATAAACAATAATTATAATACCATACATTGTAACAAATGTACGTCATGTCAAAATTTTGATGGGTGTATAAAAAATGTATGTATTGTCAAGAAAAAGTAGAAATCATTTTTGGTAATCTTTAATTTGGAGAAGAAATCAGTATAAAAACATCAGGTAAACATAACTATTTTTTCTAAATTTAAAGTATTCTTGAATCAGACATTGTACCCTAGGTGTATATTTGGCATGTGTTACCTCCCCTACCTGGGAAAGGAAACTAATATTATTTTGACGAAGACTTTCCTTAATACTGTAAATATACATTTCTTTGTGATGTATCTATTTTTGTGAATATAGCAGTTACATGTACATGTAGTCCTTTTCCCATGAAAATTAAAGCAAGTACTGGTGTACCCTAGTTAAAATCTATACTGTACTGTGCTGTTGGCTTTGTATTTTATCTAATTCCTTCATTCAAAATGGGATTACTTTGATAAGATTGAAATTGTAGCATACACATATAGCTTTTTTCTAAGATAAGAAAAGGCAATTATCATTCTCTTAAACTTTATGCTGTCAGTTGTGTTAAGAATCTTTGATGTGTGTTTCATTTCAAAACAGGTAATGTGTAAAATGCTCTCACCATCTAAAGAGGACTGCTATATTCCTGGAATCTGTATAAATTACGAATTGTGTTAAAATAATACCACTATGACAAAAATGGATATGGATGGAGCTACTTATAAGGGTAACAATCAAGTTTGAGGTCTTTAGAAGCTCACAGTGATCACTAACATAGGCATTATGAACCATCGTCAACTGATTCCAGGACTTGTGATTTTTTTTGGCAGCCAGCCACTGTTGGAGATTTAAAAAATCAACATCATAATCTTCATTGTATACCCTTATCAGATATGAGTACAAACTGTTCACAATATCAACATTGTTTATTTGCAGTTGTTTTGGCCACCTTTTACCATTTCTTGTCTATTCTCTGGAAGCTGGTTGCCAGCCAAAATTGCAAAAAATCAAGCATGGTCTACATACAATGAAAAACTCTACTGGTAATTGCTGTCTTTGTTGGTATTCATTTTTTAAGAAAGAATTGCATCTCATTTATCCATCCTATTTCCCCCCTTCCGAAACATGAATGACTAGGATGCAAAATATATTTAGGAAAAGCACCTTCGTTTGTTGACACAATAGACAAGAAGTTGAAGACCGTTAATGAAAGCACCCATGATGCATAGTTCTATTCTTGACCCATGAAAAAGATTTCTAACCATTAGTGTGAGACCTCTTAGGGCAATCTACGGCAGTAATAAACCTATAGAAGATGACTATGTGAAAAATATAAAAATTAATACACATGTATTTCAGGCAGTAATAAACCTATAGAAGATGACTATGTTAAAAATTTAAAAATCAATATACATGTATTTCAATTATAACTACATGGTTTCTGAATCTTGAAAATCAAAGGTGAGGAAATTGGAAATCTGACTAAAAACTGAATAAAAATCGTAGTGGACCAAAGCAAATTTGAACCCTACTTCAGAAATTCTAGAGGTTGTCTAGCAAGATTTTTTTCTGACATGGTGCCATGGAAGGTTGGATTTCCAACCTCTAAAATTTTCCCCATCAGGGTGAGTCTAGGTTTTTTTACCACAAGGCAAAATGTAAATTTTATTCACAGCAGCCAGATTTAACATATGTAGTCCGAATTTCCTGTGAACCTGCAACCCTCCTCTTTTTTATTTGGGTATTGATATGTCGGGTTGGGGTCAAACCTAACAAACTTTTGAAAATCCCCATGGGGTTTTTACACGGGACAGCGTGTGAACTGACATTTTCAGGACACAATTTGCAAACTGCATGGGTTTTACTGTTGTAATGTATGCATGAGACAACCACTATAGCATTAAAGGGCCTTTTTCAGTTGAACAACATGTGCATGCACTATAACTTATTGAAGTTTATAAGCCCTTTTTTTCTTGTAGTGAATTCCTCCAAATCTAATGGAAATTCTTAACATTTAATTAAAAAATAAATGAGAAAACTACTATTTACAAATGTACATTCAAATGTATATTTACCATTTTAGACTACATTTAGCACATCTTTTCTTCTTTCCATTAATGCAAATTGATTTGCGAGTTAGTGTTCAGTAACTCAGTTTCGAACTGAAAGGATTGTTCTGGCCATAAGATCTCTTAACTGGGTCTATGTGACAGAATGTTGCTATTTTTCCTAACACAGGAAGAAGGAAACTTGAGCAGCTTTATCTTTTCATTAAATGCATACCATGAGGTGCAGTATATGAGAAAATATAACAAATATTCAAGAATGTTGCTACCAAATTTCTAAAATCGTCACTATGTGAAAGGAATAGTATTTCTTTTAATTATTGCAAACATATATTTTGGGGGAAATACTACACTGTTGAAATTACAAGAAATGTGAAGATTGCAGAGGAGGTAACTCATTTAGTATAAACAATGATAATTTTATAACTTGTTTACATACCTGGTTCTACAAATTTTAGACCTGTTAAATTGACAGTATTTGTCAAACTAATTGTGGAATAGAAATTAAACTTTAGAAAATGATTAGTTGTTCACAAAATAGAGGTTGATCCAATTGAGATTCATTTTAACCCTCATCAGCTGATTGCTTCTCGGAGATTATTTACATGTTATAAAACGTGCCCTTACCTATTTAGACATCAATTAACACCTTTTGTCAGATTTAAGACTCTTCAATTCAAAGAAATAAGATGGAAACACAAAATTATGGGTTAGAACTTGAGTTTTTTTAAATAATTTTGACAAAATCAGGATTTAGGACAAATTTGACCTGAAAAATCATGTTAGGGGGACAAAGGTCAAAATCGTGAAAACATGATTAAATCATGAAAGTTGGCAGGTATGGATCAGAGGAAATTCAGACTAATGTATTTGAAAAATAAACCTACATAATAAAGAAATGCAGGAAATATTTTATCAATTTTTACCTACCCACGGCTGTAAATTTTTTTAAAAATGCTTTAGTTTGGGTTGTATAAGATCATAAAAAAACACATTTAAAAAATATCTGTTTTATTTTTATTATCTTGTTTTTTGTTTTGGCTGAAATCCCTATCGGCTAGTAATTTTGAGTTCAGGTTGGTAATACTGTTACTTGCCCAAAGGGTTAGTGGTCTAAGAAATGAAGGCAATGACTTGAGAGAAACAATAGGCAACCCACCCCCTCTTTCATGACTAAAACAATCAATACTTTCAATCTCAACCATTGACACTGAAATATAAAAAATGGCAGTATCATACTGTGCAGACAAGTTTTTCTACATATGGAGTCAAGATATTGGAAACTGGGATTAAAAAAATTTAGAATGAGCCATTTTGATCTTCAGACTTCACTGACTTCAGAATATATCAAAGGGTCATTCTTTAACATTCTTTGTAAAATTGTCTTATTTCAATGTAACATTTTCGGAAGGAATGAGGTAAAAAGCACATGCCCCTTCTAATCCCAACCACCGCTACATACCTAGAAAAAAACGTCGAAAGACTTACTGATATTGACAATCTTTCGAAACAGGAAGCTTACATCCGAATATAAATACCGATTCGTCAACGGAGAAATTGGTATTCCGCAAACTGGTTGCAGCCGTTGTATATTTAAAAATTCTAAAAATATTAATTTGTGGTGCAAATAGAATTAAAAACCAAGAATGGGGCGGGACGATTTAATTTATGACAAGCGTCTCTAACATCGGCTATGATTACTGGCGGTCCTAACTTCTTTTTTTATTATTACCAATGGAAAATCGCTTTGATTTCCATTTTTTCTTTGTAGAATATGTTTCTGATTTTTAAACAGGCTGGTACTATATGGTACAGTTCTAAGTGCAGCTCTGTCTTAAAATCAGGCAGAATCTTATGATTAGTGATTCACGCATTTACTAATCCCAAAGCTATTTGGTTGGAAAATCTTCAGTAGGCCTCGTAGAAACTGTACTCAAAACTGAATAAAAGTGCAAATGAAAGTAGCCCACTAAAGATATTTAAAACACTTAAAATTTGGTTACGTTCTACTACCAAAAAGTCTTTTTACACTATGACCATTCAAAAACTATTTCACAATACATAACAGATCTAAGGAAATGAAAAGCTACTAGGTTACAGACCACCAATTCAACCAATGAGCATTTGGAACGTACGCAGAAATTACCCCTGTTCCTCATAGTGCTGTGAAAAAAGTTCTCATCTTATTTTAAAAATTTAAACAGTTTCTGAAAGGAAAAACATTTCTGTACATTTTATAGGTGCATTTTGCTTCTTGCGATGTGAAGCCTAATCTCCATAATGATTTTTAAATATACCCCTATCTTGTGAAAACACTGGGATTTCCCATGCTATTTATAGACCCTTCACTTCCGGTGACCAGTACTGCACTGCAAGTCTGCTAACCCCACATGCCATTCTGAGGATTGTGAGCTGACATATGTAGAATCATGCTGATATATAGTCATCTGCAGGTTAAAGTTAAGGTAAAGTCCAGAGAAGCCATTGAATATTGTGAAATTAGCATAGAAGCCTATGGGAAGTGGAATTAGTGGTTTTTAGCCTACTATAGAGCATTAAAATTTTAAAAGTTGCACGTCCAGATGATAAACCAAACCGCTTATTACAGAAGTGTGCACAAAAATTTGCACCAAGCCTTCGCCTGATCACGTGCGCCTCGAGTATTTCAGCGATCTCTGGACACTGGTCTCTACTCCCCGGCTGGGTGAATGCAATGTATCCCCAATATTCAAGAAAGGAGACCGCCACTTACCCAAAAACTATAGATCGGTATCACTGACTTTAGTTACCTCCAAAATCCATGGACATAATCATTCTCTGTCACCATATGCTAAACCATCTTGAGAAAAACAACCTAATCACTAAATTGAACCATGGTTTTCTTTCCGATTGCTCTTGTCATACACACCTGGCATTAACAATTCACAACTTTCTAGAAATGTTTATCAAAACCTGCAAACTGATGTTATAATATTGGATTTTTCGAAGGCATCGATACAGTGCCGCACGACACACTCCTTCGTAACTAGAAAACTACGGAATTAGAGGATCACTTCACTCATGGATAGAGTTATTCCTATGTACCCGCAAAATGTAAATAGTAGTGGAGGGAGAAACATCATCCGAAGCCACAGTGGATTCTGGTGTTTCACAGGGGACAGTTCTGAGATCTTTTCTATTTTTGTGCCAGTTTAATGATCTTCCTGAAGCAGTTACATCCCAAGTACGTCTTTTTGCTGCCTTTTATACCGACGCATACGATCACTGTCCGACCAACTCAAACTTCAGAAATACGTACAAGAGCAAGAAACATTGGCCCATAAGTGGGGGATGGAAGTGCTACGTTCTTAGCATAAAACACAAACTTAAGTACATGCATGCACTTGATAACGCCATCATAAAATCGGTACTTCAAAATTCGTACTTATATTTGATGCTATCAGAAGATCTCAAATGGAGCACCTTTATTAACAACACCTGCGGCAAAGCTAGTTAGACTTTGGGATCCCTACGCCGTAATCTCCGTCACTGTCCTTGGAAATGCAGAGAAAATGCTTAGCTCTCCTTAGTCCGCAATACATTAGAGTATGAGTCAATAATTATGGACCCCTTCCTCAAAAGATATAGATAGTCTAAAAGGCAAGGCGCACGGTTCATCTGTTAAGACTACAAGTCTCGTCACTGATATGCTCAGGGACCTGGACTTGACAACATTACAACAGCGAAGGAAGGCGCTTCGCTTGACTTTCCTGTTCAAGGTGGTGGATGGGTTAGTGATGGCAATACTGGCCTGCTGCCGATTGCATAGAACCAGTCAGCCAAAACAAACTTCGGATGCGACCATCTTGTTTCAGTGTCTTTGAAACTGATAATAGCATAGCACGCCATCAGATAAACCATAATAAGTGTTAAAAAACTTTTACATGAAACACATGCATTCATAGGAACTGTAACAGAGTGGAACCAGCTGGACGAAGGAACAGTCACCTGCAGGAGCACAGAAGCGTTCCTACTCGAGCACTCCAGCAGTGCTAGGGGTTGTCCGTCAAGCTATTTTCTGACTGGTGCCATCCTAACGTTGGGTTATGGAGGAACAGAATTCCAACCGCTTACATTGCTTACCTTACATTGTAGAGTAAACCGTTCCTGGCAGCTCTGCGCAACTAAAACACCGAGCGCTCTCTTCGCCGTCACTGATGACTTTAATTAAGACGTTCCTATACAGATACAGGTACAGATACCACATATGCACCCGTTACAGACAGAGCCTTGCCCCACATGTACTACACTCATAGTGGTAATACTTAATTATAGCAACAGGGGCAAGACTTTTTCTGGACCGGGGTGCCTATGACTAACCCCGGTAATTTCGAATAACTTGTTCGATGACCTTTTATTATAAAAGCTATTAAGGAGCTTCTTTTCTGAGTAAAAATACCTTTATTTTAAATATATAATTTGTTAAAAAAAATACCAGGATCAAAATGTCTACCACGATAGACGGTAAGACTAGATTTATGCATGCTTCTTAGAGAATCATTATATATCGTATTTAAAAACCTTGTTATTTGATGATGAAAACAGCTCTTCTAGCATGAACTAATTGAGATCATGTAGAACATTTAAAAAATGCTATGAGACCGAAAAATTTCTTCTTTAAAAAGAAAAAAAAGTCTCTGCATTTACTTGAGTACTAATAGTTATCTTGGTATTGAAAGAGGTCGATATGCAAATTTGCCTCCTGACCAAAGGATTTGTCTTTTATGTAATGTTGAAGTTGAAAACGAATTTCATTTTATTATCAATTGCAAATTTTTAACTGTCTCCAGAAAGGATTATTTAGTAGATTAACTGAAGTGGTTCCTTCCTATGGATGATAATTAAAAATTTCCTCTGCAGTAACGAGTATTATTATTATTTGTTCTCTTTGTTTTAACATTGCAGTTTGTGTTTTATACTTGTCCTGTATTTTAACTTACTTGGATTTTCTGTCAGTAAATTTAGATTTTTAAAATTGTTTTATAGTTAGCGACATTTTAAAACTGGTTTCATTTTCAAACTTGGTGATTTTATCCATAAGGCGTTAAACTAATATATAACTCTTATTGCGATAAAATTTTATCAAAGGTATACTTTTCTCAACCATTTAGTAACTATTGTCACTATGCACTTATTAGACATTTTGAACAGTCAAGTGAAATGGAAAGTTGCATCAAATCAGAAAGCCGTGCAAGTTTTTACTAAGTGTTTATATCCGAACTATGATGAACAAATGCATGATTCTTAGCAAGACTAGTACAGTTGATATCTTTGTTATTTCGAATGGTATATTTTTAAACCCAGAGTAAGAAAAGTAGCATCATGACCTGTTTCCTTGCACGACACAATTCAGTGAAGTTTAAAACAGACCAAAAACAGACAAATTATTGAGTAATGTTAAGATAATTTCTACTGTCCTTCACTGAAAACTTTGAGATGAAACGACAAAAACAAGATAAAATGTACAAAGAAAAGAGAAGGTAGTACGCCTGGACGGTGGATGGGGATGGGTGGTCGCATTCAGTTCTCTTATTTGTAATATTTTAGTCGATGGAATCAGATTTGTTTATGGAGTGCTGCAGTCGAAATTCGTCGAATACTCTGATGCCTCGAAGAGTTAAGTGTCCTTAGTGGGTTCCATGATGTTTGGAATGTACATATATACAGGTATAATACAATAGGCATAATAATCAGAAAGTTATCAGTTTGTTTTATTGTTTTATCTTTGTTCAATAGATTGAACAACTTCTTAGAAATACTCCAAAAATATGATGTTGTTCAAATGTTTAGCTGGGAAATAAAATGAATACACCGAATAATGGCTAAATTATAAACTGTTTTACTTAGATACGACAATAATCCAAACTAAACTGGGAATTTTTGTCACACAAAAAGCTAAAATCGTACGCCAAATCAAAAGGAAACAATTATTGGATTTGTAGCACCAATAGCGAGTTTTCTTGTGAACAAGTTCGGTTGTCTCTGTGTTGCTATATCTGGAAGTGTAATAGCATTGGTTTTGGCCTCGGTTCCCTCAGTCCTGATGCAGATATCCTCATACTGGCATATGGCGTAATAGGGGGTAATATGGTTCCAAAAAAAGATATATATAATCATAAGCAATTTACATATTCAATGAATAGTATTACTCAATTAAAACAAAATTTTTCCACGGTAACAATTTTCTCGAAAGAAATTGTGAATCATACAACTTCTTTTCCTTGTTATATCACTTACTCGTTTATTTGTTTTGAACAAATGAAAAATCGTATTTTAATTACGAATGTTTTGTTATTTCAGATTGTGGATTGGTTTTGATATATGTTTCAGCTAATATTGTAGTTGTGTTTTACTTCGAATAGAAACGACCACTAGCCACGGGAATTGCAGCGTGTGGTTCTGGTATTGGCGCAATCATATTCTCACTACTTCTAGATTTGATCATATAATGTCCGGTTCTTAATGATGCGGTTTGTGGAATGCTAATGAAGCCGTTGACAAGTTCAAATACAAGGTCTACAACCAAGACAAAAATTAAATTTACAAAGGAAATATATGATTGAAGTTTTTGATTTGTCTCTTCTTCTCAACATTCCATTCCTGATTCTTTGTGTTGGGAACATTTTTGTGTGCTTAGGGCTACTTATTCCATATTATTTCCTGGTTGACAGAGCTCTCTTGCTCCAGAACAACCAAGCGGTATTTTTGGTTTCTGTTTTAGGTTTGTTTTAGTTAGCTTTTACCGATTCATTCACAGTCAATTTAAGTATTCGATAATCTACTGATAAATCTAATTACGAAAAAAAAAACAAACAAACAAAAAGCCAAGAAACAAACAAACAAACAAAAAACAACAACAAAAACAAAACAAAAAACAAAAAAAAAAACAAAACAAAAAAGCGGAACAAAACAAAAAAGTTTGAGCAATGTTTTGTTATAGTCGCAAATTGTGTTAAAAAGGTTACAAAATTTTCAACATTATATATGTTGTAGGTATAGCTACTACTGTTGGCAGCGTATTTTTCGGTATAATAACAAACCTAAAGAATGTGAATCCTTTGGTTGTTAACAACTTGGCTCTAGTCACAGCGTCTTTAGTGCTTATAATAGAACCGTTTTGTACAGTTTACTGGTCAATGTGTCTATTCTCTGCTGTCTACGGCTTGTGTGTAGGTAAGTCAGTTTACTTTAGATAAGGAAACTCATATTGACACAATGGTAATAATTCCAACCTAATACAAGCAAGCATGTTGATTAGTTATTCCTTCTACAGCTACAGGCCCTTGGGATATGAATAGTTTCGACCACACTCTTTTTCTCGAGAATCCTTATTAGTCTCCTACTGGCGATTTTCGAAGGAAACTTCAGGTTTGCACTATGTCCGTCCGTCCGTCAGTCCGACAAATCAGTTTTCCGTACTTTTTTGTCATTGTTTCATCCCGAGCGATGGCCATTTATGTTGCATTGTTTACATAAATGGCCAGCCTGTGGAAACAATGAAACAATGATAAAATGAAGTTTCCATGATTTATTTCGATTTTAATAGGACTATTTTTCATATTTTTGAATAGACACAGTCTATGACGTTGGTCATATGTTTATCACTTTTTTACCACGGCTGTGGTCTAAAGAGCTTTCAAGCACGCCATAATAGAAATACAGATATATAATTGTACGAAAGCCCACTGCGCTCATTTTCGTATGATAAAACATATTTTTCGCGTAATAGCACCTAATATTTTATATATATTATGAAAACACACAGATATACGTAGCAATGAGTTCCCCCCCAGTGAAAGCATTTTTTTAATTAATGACAAGAACCGATTTAGCGGCCGCCATTTCTTTTATATCAAAGCTTCATGGTGATCGTTATATAATCATGAAGGCAGCTAAGTAATTTGTATGCCCCTGCTTAAAAATGTTTGGTAGCTAGCTCTTATCGGCATAAATAAAACGAATGAAACACTTTTCTGTTGTCGTTAGTATTTTAGGGGTCATGACTTTTTACATCAAAGATAATTGTTATTCCTATATTCTGTTATAGCTTTTTTGTTTGATGTTTTTTCCATTCTTTGTTTTGCTTTTTTTTTGTTTTTTGTTTACTGGTTTTGGTTTCTTTTCGTCCCATTTTAATTCTTGTTAAGTTTCATGACTGACTTCGTTTGACCAAACAAAACAAAAGTACATATATAAAGAACAACACAAATCTCTCCATTTCGACCTCCAACACACACAAAGAAAAAGGAAAATTGAAAATTCTAGAAAAAAAAATTAGGAAGTACAAGTGTAAAAATACAGCCGGATAAATCATACGTTTTCTTCTTCTTTTATATATACAAAAAAGACAAACGTTTCGCGCAAGTTTCGTGTTATTTAGCATAAGTTCCGCGTGAGTTCGCGGTTGTTTTGCGTTATTGGCGAGAAAATTTCGCGTAATTAAGCAAAAGTTTCGGGTTATTGTCCGTAAGTTTCGCGTTATACCACGAATTTTTTTTTTAGTCTACAAAAATGAGCTCGATAAGCTTTTCTACAATATATATTTAGTACATCCGGTCCTTTCATTCTATGCTGAGTTACCGCTCATAGACTTCTTATTGCAGACTCAGTTTTTTACGGGGTGCCGAATGGGACTCTTGTGGTTTTGTACTCAAAAATTCAACTTTGTACAGACAAAAGTGAATTCAGATTAACAAAATTTATAGCATACTACAAATTTTCAATTTTGTATGCAAATTAGTTTACAGAATTCTTTGAATATGCAAATGAATTCTTTCATCACGATTTTGTAAGAAGGTTTCTCATTGGATATAGTAACAGCAGGTTTCCGATTACTTCGAGCAACGCAGGACGGTTAAGGCCGTTTTTAAGTTGCATTCTACAGTAAACCTGTTTTGAAATGACTAAAATTGCTATTATACGTTTTCTATGAGATTTGTTTGTTAAAACGGCTTTTAAAATACGCGATTTTTCTACTTTCGATTTATTGGGATTTCTCCTGTTGAATCACGTGATCATCTACTCAACTATAAAAAGCTTTTGCCCGACCTGTTAATCGCATCCAAATTTGACAAGAAAATTTGTATTAATGTGTTATACATAATATTATAAATTTCGCTAGAAAAAGAAATGAAATATCAGATTAGCCAAGAAAACCATATTAGAAATGTGTTGTGCGGTAAAATTTGTTAATCTGTCAAAGTCGGCGAAAAATTATTTTGTTCTACTATCCCTCACGTTTTTTGCCAGGTACAGATAGATTCCTTATTTCATTCCGATTCTATTGATTTATGACACAAGAAATTCAGTTGAGTGGAACAGGTCGGCTGAGATGAAAAACCGACATATTACGTGTCTAACTTTCGTTTCCCTCACACAAATAATCTATCTCTAGACTCAAAATTAAATGACACAATGGGTTGTACGATTACGATATCCCATATCTCTTTCACTTATGTGCTTTATTATAACCGTGCACATTCGTACCTTATCCACTGTATTGCAGAGAATGCTTTAAGTTTGTAATACATGTGTACATAATGCTGCACATTTTTAATTCATTTGCATATCCAAAGGATTCTGTAAACTAATTTGCATACAAATTGAATTTTGTCTCACAGAATTGAGTTTTGTCTCACAAAATTGAATTTTATCTCACAAAACACACACACACACATATATATAAATTGAATTTTGTGAAATAAAATAGACTTTTGTCTCACAAAATTGATTTTGATTACAAAAAGATCAAGTCCCATTCGGCGCCCCTTAATATTTCTCCTATGGATTATATTTATCTTTCTCATCCCATAATTATAATAAATGGGAGGTTTTGAAATAACTTGTTTGATTCGCTCTTTGAAAATGCCTAAACTTCTGGAATGTCTTATGTCAGAATTGAGTAAATTCCAATCTCTGATTGTGTTAAAAAACAGATTGATTTACTAGTGCTAGCCAAACGGTGCTATTGTACAACGTAGTCATCATTGTTTCGCAGGTTATATTGTGTTACTTCCCTTACTAATGGAGGTAATAGATCAATAAGATATTCTGGGGCAGTATTATTATGAATAGAATAGAAAAGGTTGAGGCGTCGATGTTTTCGCCTATCAACTAACCGTTCCCATCCGGTTTCAAAGTAAAGAGATTCCCTACTGGCAAACAGGGGCAAACCTGTTACTATCCTGCCAGCTTCTAGTTGTGATTTTTATAAAATATAAGATTCTAACTCTGTACAACAATCCCAAATTAAGAATATGCGTGTGAAATTTACCATTGTTGTCAAAAGTAACGCCTAGATGCTTATGCAATGAAACAAATTGTACATGTGTACTCTTTAATCTTTAAATAATAAGCTGATATCGTTTTCCTCTTTATCATTATTAGTAGTAAGCAATGCTTTTGTCTTCTGAGAATTGAATTTCACCAACCATTTACGAGACCATAAATCTAAAGTTTCCAAATCGAAATTCAAAATTCATGTATCTTCGACAGTATGAGGATGTTGAGAGGAATATGAGAGGGGCGTGTCGTCTGCAAACAGCCTTGCAAGACTTAAAAGTTCGTCTGCTATATCATTGACATATATTAGGAACAACAAGGTCCCGAAAACTGATCCCTGAGGAACTCCTGCATTGATGTGTAAAGTTGACGATCTAGAGTTTCCTATGAAAACACATAGATTTCTATTAATTAAATAACTTTCAAACCATCTGTATAAATTACCATGAAAGCCACAAGCTTTTAATTTAACTAAAAGTCCTGCATGCCACACTCTGTCAATGGCTTTTAAGATGTCACAAAAACGACTGCATTTAAACCGTTATCGTCTAATGTTTTTCTGGTGAACAGTTGATTGACCTGGTATAAAGCAGATTGATACTTAAAAAAAATCGCCATTCCTTGGTAATAGGCTTCTTTGTGATATTTTTAACGAAAGGTCACAGAAACTGGCAAAAGTTAGATTTTTAATCAAATTAACGAATCCAACGGAAATAATGGCTCTCAAGAAAAAAGGGATGATCTAAACCATCCATGCCCAAGTGCCAGTGTTAACAATAAATAGTCAGCATGTTGTGGCTATCGTTAATAAACATTGTTTTACTAGAACGTCTTACCTTAAATTTGGAAATATTTATGTTTCTTAAAGCTACGTATTTATTTTTGTAGCTGCCTTTATTTCTCTGACACCAATAATCCTCTGTGATATCCTGGGTTTAAACCATCTAGTAAATGCTTTTGGATTACTGACTGTAGCACGTGGCATAAGTGGACTAGCTGGACCCACCCCCACCCCCCCCCCCCACCCGTTGCAGGTATAAAATTAAACCTGAAACTGGTTGTGTAAGGTCATATAAAAATAGGAGATATGGCATGATTGCCAATGGGACATATTATCTTTCACCATTAAGTATATATTTATTTATTTATACCAGTACCACTCTTAACAAAATACTAGAAGCCACTTACTAGTAATTCAAAGGGGGTTCTACTCTTATTTGCAACTGTTAAACATTTATTATGCTAATATTTAAAAAAAAATGTAAGTACAGATGAGATCAGTTCTAACATCGCATGGAAACTGTTAGAAGAGCCGGCTCTAGGACAGTTATAAAAGTGTAAAAAAAAAACAGTTCTAGAGCCAGCTCGTATAACAGTTCTTCTAGCAGAACCGGCTCTACCAGAATAGTTCTACTACTAATGCCAGCTCTTCTGACAGTTCTGGCAGAAATGGCTCTACGAGAACAGATCTACTATTAGAGCCAAATTTACGATAACAGTTCTACTAGTAGAGCAGGCTCTGCTAGAATTGTCAAAAGAGCTGGTTCTAGAACTGTCCGAGAACTGTTCTTGTCATAGAACTGTTCTTCTGACAGTTCTTTGACAGTTTTGTCGGAGGTTAGAGCTGACCTCATCTGTATGTCTAGCATGTTCTCAGTGTTGCACGGGCTAATCTTATTCATGTCTCATCTGATCACCCGATCATGAACATTAAGACATGAAGAAAGTGAATCAGTACAACCAGTCTAATTTCAGTCTATTCTAAAAAGCATTTGAAACAGTGGCGTCCGAACTCGCGGATCCTATTATTAATAATCGTCGCATTTCAAATATTTAAAAACTGTTGATATCAGTAACGCAGGCACATTCTGTTGAAAGAAACAAGTATAAGTATTTTTTTTTGCTGGCTATTCTATTTGTTTAAACTGCGCTACATTTCTCAAGAGTACTTCTGAACTGGGCATCCTTGGCTGGCTACATTTGATCTAAAATGAACGATATATGTT
The DNA here is from genome assembly GCA_037379345.1 of Perna viridis. NCBI lineage: Eukaryota > Metazoa > Mollusca > Bivalvia > Mytilida > Mytilidae > Perna > Perna viridis. The sequence continues at coordinate 8,640,747 of CM074515.1, read as the reverse complement.
TACCAAGCTGTATCACATTACAAAGTTTAACCTAGATCACAATTAAAATGCATTGTTTCTTTTTAGGTTTACTTTTCATGGTTGGTGCTTTGCTTCGTTTAATTCTTCGCTCTCTGTCCGTCAATTAAAACTCAGTCTATCCGGAAAGAGAAAGCGAGTACTGTGGATGAGAGAGTCTTACCTTTACATTTTACTACCAATCTATCATATTTATTTATAGTTAAAGGCATGCATCTTATTAGCATGTTTTTGTTTTTATTGAATAAGTTGTTCAAGGCCTGCAAGCACACTGTTAAAATGAAGATTGCCCTAAAAACATTCGTACTTCGCATTTTCTAATTTTATTTTTATTTTCTTGTCCATAAACAAGATCCATGTATGGTCTCTAGCTATCGCTTATTTTTGTATTAAAGAGAAATAATACTTGTTACTGCCCGAACACATATAGTTGTGTAAGATAAGAATGTCGTGCCCTATATACAATTAATCGTGCACCGCAGAGAAATATGAGCTGTTTGCATCAGGCGAAGCTGTTAAGGGATCAAGGGAATATGAGTTCGTTACCTATGTTTAGTATTGAATGTACATAAAATGTTTTGATCACGATGAACACACATGGCCAGGTAATGTAACCTTTTGCATTTATATAAGTAGAGACATATGCAATCAGTAATTTATAGCGTCAGATGCAGAAGACCCACTCCGGAGAACAGTAATTTTCTATAATCAACCAAAATGTTCGCGCATGCTGATGAGGGAAGCGTCCCTTTCCAGACCAGCCTAATCAAACCTATACATACAATGACAATTGGAAGCCACAAAAGAAAACGAAACAAAAACAAAACCGAAAAAGATAGTAATAGAACGAAATCGTAAAACGAAAAGAAACAGAATTAAAATGAAGCGAAAGGTGTACGCAAATATCAACAGCAACTCACTGCTTCATTCGTTCGGATGCCCCCCCCCCTCCCTCACAAAAAAAAATGGATATTGATATTGTTTTTGCATGACTCCTTAGTTTTTCACTATTTTCACTTTAATAATTTTTTTTTGCAACCCTGAAATCCTGGATCCGTCTCCTCGCAGTTGGATAACTGGAAGTGAATAAAAAAAATCCTAACTTGACATAAGGGTTCAGAGGGCCTTGCGCAATTTAGGTACAAAAAAATGTTCCTTAATGGATTTTTTTTTAAATTTAGCACGCTTATACATTAATATTTTGGATATCATTCTATATAGTTGATTTGACTCACGTATGCACATAAGAAGACGTTATTTAATTTCTTTTGTTAATAATTAATTTTTTTTGTTAGTTTTCCAACAATTTGTTTTATTCCGATTTCAATAACCCGTAAATTCAGTTTTCCCCCGTTTTAGGCTTTGAAACTATACTCGGCGTCACATAAATAACATACTGTTAAAATTTGAATAAAAATATTTTCTACGACTTTATTGACACCAACCGTCGTTTAAATTGTCTTAAATGACTTGCTCATTCGTTTAGCCAAACAGCTTCTCAAAAACAAGTCGCTTATTAGCTTAAATCATGCGTAACAAATCCTTACGGGAAAATCCCATACTAATATCCGCCATGTTGGTTTTTACGGGACGATTTGTTTACAAACGAAGTGCGTAAGTTCCCGTCGAACTCCGGTGACAATCGTCTGCTTGATCAACTTCTCGGTATTATACGTTGTTCGCGTAAAATAAATCCGAGATATCCGAAATAACGCCGAATTGCATTCTGGGTTCTTCGGTTTTTGGACAAACCATTTTAACGTAAACAACATCTCCTAGCAACCCGATCACTGTAAACATGGCCGACTTTTTACAATGTAAATATTGCCACCTAGAATTAAAATCTGACCGGAATTTAACGATTCAATGTTTAGGGAGAAGCCGTTTGGCTAAACGAATGAGCAAGTCATTTAAGACAATTTAAACGACGGTAGGTGTCAATAAAGTCGTAGAAAATATTTTTATTCAAATTTTAACAGTATGTTATTTATGTGACGCCGACTATAACTGTAAAGGAAACTTACTCCGACAGAGCTACAGGTTGTCTGGCAAGCTATTTTCTGACTTGGTGCCATCCTAACATCTGACATGTTGAAAGCCACCAAATGTGAATTAGCTAAACACGTGTTTAAATTACATGCGCCCAGTTTTTAGTGGAGTCCGAGTTGCTCATTTGTTTTTGTTACTATGTATATATGATTTTAGTTGCTTTATGTTCTTTGTTGTGTATGTCTCTTTTCCATGTCTGGTCTTTGTCCTTGGATTGCGTTTGTTTGATTACCGCTATAACCTTAGTTACCTGGATTACTCTTAAAATATTTTAAGTCTTTTATTTTTATAAAGAAGTTTAACCTACCCGAAATCAAGCGAAAAAAAATCCTAAATTTTTGTTAAATACCTTGAAAATATTTGTATCGAAGACAGTTCTCAAAGTGACCAGCATTTTGAATAAGGTCACGAATTTTACAGAATACAATATATTTTTGACAAAACGAACTTAAAGTTGGTAAAGGCAATTCGTTGGTTAATATAATATGTTCGTTTTGCAAATTTCAAAATTTGTAATTTTATCAACCGGAGTTACACATTCAAAATGCTAAAAACCAAATATGAAGTTCATTTAAACTGCTTTTACAAAGAATTTCCAGGATTGCTGGATTTTCTAATCAGGTAGGTCATTTGTTTTTCAGTTTATTCACATATCATGTGTTATGGGAAAGAAACTGTATAAAACGTTTTAAATGGTAAATATTTTACAATAATTCTGCCGATTTCAAAGAACGTCGGATCGAACGAGTGGTATGCCATATGACGCTCGAAAGTAAGTTGGGGTATAGAGGAACGGAATTCCAACCTCTTACGTTGTATGAGTACAGCGGAACTATGTTTATGTAGTCGATGGAAAAAAGTGATGACTTAAGTCACAATTGTAGAAGTGAAGCGAATGAACAAATCTTCTATGACCACACAACATGCAAAACTTGAACTGCACGAACGTGATGTGTCGACGGTTCAACTTCTGTTCACACCAATCACGAACAGAAGCACACATAGATTGCACTGTACATGTTAATGTAGGCTACATGATACAAGGAAAATTGCCCTTGAAAATCTGACACAAGAGTGTAACTGAAATAATAACCAGGAATGGATCCAGATATTTTGAAAGGGGGTTCCAAAATTATTTGCTAAATTTTGGACCAATCTTTCAACACAAAGAAGGTTTGGATCGCCCCGAAACCATCTCTTTGATCCTCCTCTGTCTTTGAAATTGAACCACAATTGCCTTTCCCCGAAAGGAATGTTAGGTTTCAATTTAAGATCGTGGCTGGGACCATTTCGGAATTAAGGTCACAAAAGATCCACTTCGGTCAAATTGTATCGTCTTAGCATCCATATATATCATAATAAATTTTTAAGTCTGTAGGTCAAGCTTGAATTATGACAAGCCAAAGTGGACAAAAATCAATATTTTGTAAAAGTAGAAAATGAATTTTTAATATTACAAAATCATTTTTTTTACATTAGAATATATTTTTTAATATTAGAAATTAATTTTGTAATATTAAAAATTCATTTTCTAATATTACAAATTCCTGATTTAGTAATACTACAAGACATCATACATTTTGTAATGTTACAAATTGAATTTGTAATATTAGAAAATAAATTTGTAATATTAGAAAATCACTTTGCAATATTGCAAAATCAGTCACATTTTTAAATATTACAAAATGATTTTCTAATATTTAAAAAAAACGTAATTGAATACAACAAATCCATTTCTACTATTAAAAAAGCGTTTATAATATTAGAATCAATTGAATTTTTTATATTACAAAAGTGTTTTGTGATATAAGAAATCTAATTTGTAATATTAAAAAATCATTTTTTAATGTAAGAAAACACTCATTTTTGTCCACTTTGGCTTGCCATATTGAATCTTATATATAATAATTGTCCGAACTGCTTAGTGTTCAACCTCTGCTGTTGTCTCAAGCTGCGCCCTGCAAGGCATTTTATTTGGTATTGTTTGACATTCATATTCAAATATTCAATTTCTCCCATGTACACACACAGTTATCTATAGCACAATTTAAAAGTAATATAGTGGTATTACAATCTCCGGTTGTAAAAACTAAACTAAAAACAGAAACTAAAATTGCATACGATTTTCATTCAGATTAACAAATTAGACAGAAATAATTGTTCTCAAGAAACCATCCGTGCCCCGAAGGGCCTGTAACAAAAAAAAAACAAAAAAAAAAAAAAAAAAAAAAAAAAAAAAAAAAAAAAGACGATGATGAAATCATTACAAATTTTATGTGAATCGCCATGCACTCATCTTTGAGATAGTTCCACAAAGCATCTCGAAATATTTCAAAAGTATCTAATTGTATCTATTCAAAAACATGATGCATTTTTAACAAAATCTAAATGTCTTTAACAACTTGAAGCACTCTTGGTATATACATTGTGGCAGTGTTGACGCTCCATAGACTATTTTAATCTTACACCAAACAAATATATCCTCCTACCTGCAGCTCGAAGATGGCAGATGTTTTACGATATAAAGACAAAGTGACAGTCATTACTGGGGGATCAAGTGGTATCGGAAAGGGATGTGCTGTTGTATTTAGTAATATATTTTTAATATATACGTATCTCATATGAATCACTCGACACATTTATTAGGTCTCACTAACCACGTCTAGCGTTTCCATTACTTTACATGTTAAAAAAGTAATTTTCAAAGTCTCACTGTGAATTCCCAGGACAAATGACATCTTAAAGCTGCATACTGTTGCGAAGCTTGGAAAATAAGGCTTCCAAAATCATTATGCTAATGGTACGATGATAGTAGAAATTCTTCACTAAATTTACTTGAATAAATAATACTGAAAATCCACATTTTTACCTGTTCTGCTAACTGACAGCATGGAGGCATATTACTCACACATGTAAACAATATTCATACACTTTTGTAGTTAATTACATATATGATTTTAAAGTACACATTCTCAGCTTTATTTTGACTACTTTTAATCATAATACACACAAATAATGCACTTACAATGCATATGTCTAGGTTCAGTGTGTTTTTGGTACTACATAGGGGGGGGGGGGGTTAGTCAAGACCTTACGCTCTGCTATAGAGTTATCGGTCCTTTATATGTATGGCAAGCCAATGGGGACAAAAATGGATGTTTTCTAATAATAATTTTTCAATATTACAAATTCATTTTTTAATATTACAAATTTGATTTCTAGTATCACAAACCCTTTTCCCGACGCAGTCGGTATAGGGTTTGTAAGTCATGTTATAGTTTCAGTTTCCCTTCCGGAATTTTCGATGTAGAACGTATTGAAATACGAAGACCGATGTGCATTTTATTGTTTATTTCCGGGAAATCGAAGGCTGCATCACAAGGGAAAGGAGTAGTATTTATTTCCCTGCATTAGGTTGACCAATAGTGTACCCTGTTCAGATGAAAGGAAATAGAACTTTGAAAGAACAGATTGATGTACTGACAAAGTTGTAATGATGATTTTTCTCTCTCAGATTCTTAATGGATTAAAGTTTAAAAAAAATTAAGTTTATTTTTTTATCCTTCAAAATGCATAGTTTATGAAATTTTAAAGACTGCATATTACAAATGAGTGCGGAACCAAAAAAATGCAAAACTTCCGGTACCTTCAAACTTTTGATGGTGGTTGAAAAAAAAGATGATCAATCTCTATTCCCATGGTGATTTTTAATCTCTAGATGAAAGTATTACAACAAAAAAAATGGTTTTCGAGTCCTAGTTTTAATTATAAATTTAAGAACAAATTTTACTGCGTCTTACTACCTTTTTTAAAGATAACTAGTACTTGTTTAATATTAAACTATTTTAATATTAGAAATTGATTTTTTTAAATTAGATAATTGGATTTGTTGTATTCAATTACGATTTTTTTAAATATTAGAAAATCATTGTGTAATATTTAAAAATGTGACTAATTTTGCAATATTGCAAGGTGATTTTTTTAAATATTAGAAATTACTTTGTAAAAAAATAATTCCAAACCATCTTCCAATTTACAAAGATGTTTTCAAAATGCTGGTTTTTTTATGGACAACATATTTGTCCACTGTGGTGGACGTGTTTTTCAACAAACGGTCGGCATTTCAATGGGAACAAAATGTGCTCTTCTGGTCGCTGACCCATTCCTTTACTTGTGCGGCTGACAAGATCGATGGTAAAGGAAAACTATTGACCAAACTATACGACAAAAGCGATGACTTTTCATTCCGTCTTGTCAACTTGCCTTTTATCTGTGGCAACATCCCTTCAGCACCTGCGTATGGTGTTTCCATATCACAACTCATACATTATGCCAGAGCTTGCTGTAAATACGCAGACTTTTTTGTATCGCACTAGACTTCTTACAATAAGGCTTCTTGAACAGGATTTTGTGGCTACAAGATTGAAGTCATCACTACCGAAGTTTTATGGTCGTCATCATAAACTCGTGGATCGTTACGGTGTATCCTTCTGCACCATTGAAACTGATCTTTTCGACTTGTCATAGTTTTCCTTTCCTTTTTCGTCTACCCCGGACTTGACATTTTATGAGCATCTCGGCGGGTGTTTCTAGAAAAGCAGAGGACGCTTACTCTACCGGTACACCTGGTCAATGCTCCTAGTTTTTAGTGGAGTCAGGGTTTTATTTACTCATTTACTTTTGTTACTTTGTATGTATTATTTTGGTTATTTTATTCCTTTGTTGTGTTTGTCTGATTTCCATGTCTGGTCTTTGTCCCTGAATTACATTCTTTTGATTTCCTCGCGAATCTTGGTTCCTTGATTACTCTTTCATTTAAATTACACCTGTTTACCAGTACGTAGATTACATCTGTCTATGTTTATGCTTAACTACATTTAAGCAATATTTCCACCAAATTTCAACGTTTTAATTTTAAGTGTTACAAAATTAGTCGGGGTCAAGTTGGTATGCGAAACTGTGCGCCTAATGTAACTATATAGTGCACCCTTAACAAAAGAAAACTATTATTCAACTAAACGGTAAAACTGAGCTGCGGGAAAATCTTGAAATCTTGGAAGATTAACTTCTGGCATAAAATTTACACAGTATATTTTCTAACAAATGTTACATTTTTTTAACTAATAATAATTTTTTTATACATGTGCCTTCAGGTATTACCTTTTTATCTTTTAGGACTGTATATGATATAGCTAAATATTTTATTAAAGTCATTACGTACATGTGTATATTCTCAAGCGAATAATAAAATACACACTCAGATTTCTATTAATAAAATTTTGGTATAATATTCAGTCAGGAAACTGTCAATACACAATTATCTCTGTCTGAAATACAAAGTATCTAGTATTAGAGATCTACATGACATAAAGATATAGATATTTTGTTATGATATCCGAAAAATCGATTTTTCTATAAATAAAATAAGTCATTTTCTGATATAAATTTTGTAGACCTCAAGGCTTTTTTTCTCACTAATATCAGAATATAGTTTCTATTTACCGGAATGGATATCAATCAATGGAATTTTAAATATTAAAAGCGTTAAAATCAGAAAATAGTTTCTTGATGTACCCTCAAAACTATTTTTTTTTAACAAATATCAGAAAACCATTTTTTTTACATCAAGTACAGAAAATGTATTATTGATATCAGTTTCACACGAATTAGTCCAGATCACATCGTCCATGGTGTGATGTCTGAAATATCTAGCCGTCCAAGAAGTATATAAAACAACCAGAGCATAGAGAATCTCCGATTAATTAAAAAACACTATAACATTTAAGTTGACACATTGTGTAGGAGACTTTTGTTGAAAAAGATATGTCCTAAAACCATTCTAAGACACGTCCTATTCCTAAGAGATCTTTGTTAACTTGGCCCCTTTATATGTTTTCATTTTTACTTCAAGGTTTAGAACTTTTAATTTAAAATTCCAGTTCGACATGGCTCTAAAGTTGTAATCTGTTCTGACAATGGTAAGTAATCAGTTCTGTAGTTAATCTTCAAGAGTGGGTCCAGGATTTCAGGTTAGGGATGAGCGTCAATAGAATTGAATTCCGGGCGAAGCGAGTAAAACTATTTTTGGAGGTAGAATTTGTGATTTGTAAGATTTCATGCAAAAAATATTTGCTCCCTAATTTTTAAGTGGCATGCTCTCGGGACGCCCGTCCTTGGACCCGCCTATGAATCGACGAATATTATACTTATCAGGTGTCTTACAACTTCATTTGGAAATCTTTGTTTTAATATTACGGAAGCCTTGATTTAACAAATTACTAATTTGATATAACAAGTTAATAATTTGATATAACAGATTACTAATTTCAAATATCATGTTAGTTATTCGATGTTACAAATTAATCATTATATAAGGACAAGTGACATACGTTGTGTCGCTTGTATCGCCAGAAGTACTGTTCGAAACTGTATTCTACCACCGGAACTGTGAGTGTGCAGTGGCCAGAATTTTAATGCAATATCTAATCATTAAATGTTTTTACCACAGAGGTAATTAGCCATCTTCTGCTCTGCATGGGGAGTTACTTGGTGTGCATTTCCTATATGATTGATTGATTGATTGTTGGGGTTTAACGCCAGAGCAGCAATATTTTAGCTATACCCATGCGATGAGCATGAAATGATGATAAAGTAAAAAATGGGATAGATACAAGGATAATAGTGTCGACGGGGTCCTTCTCCGATAGAATACGACAGCAGGGTTCTTTAATGTGGGAGAAACATGGCATCTTTCCCAACACGATGCACCACTTTTTTATGGCCATGCCAGGGGTAGTCCATTCCACCACCTAGTTGCTCTATGGGCAGAGCGCTCTTGTCCCGGCCAGGGTTCTAAGCACTGTTGAGTCGCCTTTTACGCTGCTGCATACCTATTCTTTTGACACCCGGACCCGCACGGGGCCATTGCCTTTATGAATGTCATGAGAAAACGTTAAACGACTGACGAGTTATCTTAAGTTGTTTTTTTAAACGGTTTCCCATATTTCGCAATTATTAAGAAGGATAGGGACTACTAAGGAATCAAAAGTTTTTGGAAGTCTGCAGAGGTTGTTAATACCCAAAATCTTTCTAATGTTGAATAAAGCTTTTCTAGTTTTTTTCCCATTAAAACTGAAATGGCCACTTTAAAATTTCCATTGCATTTTAACATAACACCGAGATAATAACGTTTGGGAGACAGTTTGTAAAAAGTTATTGTCAGATGTGAAATTGTTAGCACAAGATATACCATTAAAATTGTAGACAATTTCTTTAGATCTCTTGACATTGATTTATAGGTTCCACTTTGTATAATATTTTACAAAAACATCAATACTGTACTGCAGACCTCTTTTGCTATCTGACAATAAAGTTACATCATCTGCATAAATGAGACAATACATTTCGGTTTGATCTTGAATGGAACAAAATAAGGATCTAGCACAAATATTTAAAGTAAGCAAAGTAATTACTTTTACAAACAAATGAAGAACATAATCACACTATATTATCAATCTGTTTAATGCCAGTTTATGCTTAAGATAACATTAACTAATTTCTTGCAGAAAACGAAGGAAAAGAAGCTGAAGCAGAACTTAATGGAATTGGTCCAGGTGAATCTAAATTCATTTTGACAGATTTGAGGAAGGAAGATGACATAAAGGTTAAGCATTTTTTAATGATTCAATAATAATTCTATGTTTTCGGTGTAAACCCCGATCATTTCATGTAAAGGTTACAGACCACCAATTCAACCAATGAGCATTTGGAACGTACGCAAAAATAGTCTTACGCAGAAATTACCCCTGTTCCTCATAGTGCTGTGAAAAAAGTTCTCATCTTATTTAAAAAATTTAAACAGTTTCTGAAAGGTTTTGTTTGTTTGTTTGTTTGTTGGGGTTTAACGTCCGAGCAGCAATATTTCAGCTATATTCAGACGATGAACATGAAATTGATGATAAAATGAACATGAAAAGATGAAATGAAAAAGGGATGGGACACAAGGACAATGGGGTCGAAAAATTTTGATTGCCACTGGAAATAGGTAGAGGTGGGTAGGGTCGGGCAATTTAGCCTCCTGTGGCGGAGCCCTATGGTTCCTACTCCGGGAGAATACCACAGTAGGGTTCTTTAACGTGCGAGGAACGTGGCATCTTTCCCAACACGGTGCACCACTATGGTTTGCGGTCAGGTTTTCCGTATTATAGCCTGACAACCCCAGCATGTAACACGCCAGGGGTACCCCATTCCACCACCTGGGGCACACATCCCAGTTGCTCTGTGGACAGAGCGCCCTAGCCCCCGGCTAGGGTTCTGAGCACTATTTAGTCGCCTTTTACGACAAGCTTAGCGCTGCTGCAGGCCTATTCTTTCAACACCCGGACCTGCACGGGGCTGAAAGAAAAACATTTCTGTACATTTTATAGGTGCATTTTGCTTCTTGTGATGTGAAGCCTAATCTCCATAATGATTTTTAAATATACCCCTATCTTGTGAAAACACTGGGATTTCCCATGCTATTTATAGACCCTTCACTTCCGGTGGCCAGTACTGCACTGCAAGTCTGCTAACCCCACATGCCATTCTGAGGATTGTGAGCTGACATATGTAGAATCATGCTGATATATAGTCCTCTGCCGGTTAAAGTTAAGGTAAAGTCCAGAGAAGCCATTGAATATTGTGAAATTAGCATAGAAGCCTATGGGAAGTGGAATTAGTGGTTTTTAGCCTGTGAACTTCCCGTTCTCATGCAGACAAGAAACACCCGTAGAACACTTATATATGATATTTAAGAGGTGCATTTTTATCTCTTATGAAGCTAGAACAATGACCCTATGGCGGTAAACACGACACAGATCTGCAGCATAGCGTTGAGTAGTAATATATAATTATGCAAATCATATGCGAATATAAAGTATTAAAATTACGAGTGCAAGAAGTCGCTAACAATATTAGCGACTTAAAAAAAGGGAAAAATTGAAGAAAAAAAAAAGAAAACGTGCGACTGGTATATTGTATGTCATACAACCATGGCCTCACAGGATGTTGCATTAATTCAAAATGCTTTTTTTTAATTCACCCCACAAATTGATATTTATATATTAATATACAATTTATTTTCCTTTCCATTCTGAAGAAGCCTTAGGCATAAATTGATACCTCATAAAGAATGAGAGACGGGAATAATCAAGGTGTCTAATATATACATGTATATATCTTCACGACAGCTCGATAAACCTAATAGTTTATTGCTCTGTGGTGTCGAAGTCAGTGTCCTTGTTCTTGATAAATATACTTCAGTATAAATTAAGGATCATCCACGTTTCCCCCCGTACCTCTTTCTCATCAGATATATTAAATGAAACACAAGTGCTACAGCGGCGTAGCCGGAAATTTAGGATATGTAAGCAGGGGGTTTGGGGGGGGGGGCGTCAGCCCCCTACAAGCTGACCATAATTTTCAAATTCTAATATCATTTTTTCATTAAGGTAACAGCTTTGACCATCCATTTTAAAACTTGTTAAATGTTTAGAGGAAGGTGTATAAGTTAAAAGAATCACAGCCAGCTTTGGTTTTTTTCTTTGTTCGACATTTGAAACATTAGTAGTTTCATCTGAAATTATGCTAAAACAGTTTGGAGAATTACACTCATGGACGATATGCTGTCGTAACTGTTGGCCACAAATATGAATTCTGTATCTGGTTTGATAGATATCTAGCGTTTGGGGACTGCTTTGTAAATGGTTAGACAAAATCCTATTATTTTCTGCCATAAATTTGATAAGAGCAATGAAATTACTTTTATCTTTGTATGACCACGTAGGGGAACGTTCCGCTTTCCACACAAATAAATAGTCTTCAAAATACCTTTCAAGATAGCCCTGTTTCTTAACATTTTATTTTGAAATGAGCAACTCAACATAGAGACAACATCATCCCTTTTACCTTCAGCAATTTTCATAAAATTTTCACTCATTTCAATACACTTGTCATGACCAGGTTTGCCCAAGTGTCGTTCGTTTTATCTAAGTTGTCAAATTTGCCCAATCATTTACAGGGGTTCTTACAAAAGCATTATCAGAACTATTGAATAAAACGCAATACAAACAAATCCCTGCATTTTCTGACTCGGAATATCTTAACCAAGAATGTTTGTCGAACCATGTTCGATTAAAACCCCTTTTCACTCCCCGAATTTCTGTGAGAGGAAACACAAACGAATCGGGAACAACCCATTTATTTTTCAGTAGAAAGAACTTGTGTTTGTCGTCAACCTTCTCCTTGTATGATGCAATATCAAAGTTTTGTGGTTGTAATGATTTCGGCCCTAGGCTATTGTCTACACATTCAGTGCTACATTGAGCAGGACGAGCAGACATATCTGGCTCCGACAAAACTGGAAGTTCTATAAACCCTTGTTTTTTTTATCTGTGGAAGCAGTTTTTTTGCTGTTTTGAAAAGTATTATGATAATTTACTTTGTCCTTTGCTCAAAGTATGTTCTGATGAAGAGGGATGACTTCTCTTCATTTTAATTTACATGCAACAATAACTTGAAGATGCCAATGTTTTAATTACGAATCATCGATTAAAGCGTGTTTATCCCAGACGTATATTTGTCACGTCAACGTCAACGGCGTTCTTTTATGTTTTATGAAGTTCAAGATCAACACACGGACCTTGTTTATTTGAATTGATCTTGAATAGAACTCGATCTTGAACCTATAGAATTCGAACTTAAACATCACAATTACATTTAAATGATCGATTTTTTAATAGAGATCAATATAAATTCCAGATGTGATTGTTACAAGCAAATTAATGTAAATATAAATTTAGCCAAGGTTGTGAAAAAAAAATTGTTAAAATAATTTGTAAGCACATGCTTACACTGCTTATGGTGCTACGCCACTGTGCTATGATACCTATTTATAAACTACAAACTATCAAATCATTTATGTACATTGGAATAACTGGGGAACTACAAGCTGCACAAACTAATAAAAACAAACAAGAATTATCCCCCTTTTTCCATGAGATCAAAACTTGGAGGATAAGATAAAAATGAGTATGAAAATATACACTTTTTATCGAGAAAGTAAAAAATTATAGAGAATAATAATAAGAAAAGTATAAAAATAAGTAGAAATATGGATTGACTAATAATATCTCATGACTGCACTTTGTTGTCAACAACATAATCAATTTGAACTTTGAATAAAGCAAGTAAAAATAATAAAAAAAGAGGTTCAAGTAGAGAAAAACCATACGTTTGCAATGTCGGAATTAAAGATAACTCTTACATTATCATAATTAGCAAAAATTCATACGTCAGCATGGGAAGAGAAAATCCATATGTCGGCATGGTAAGAATTGAAAGAACCCTTACGTCAGCATGAGTAGAGAAACCATACGTTAGCATGGTAAGAATTAAAAAGAACTCATACGGAAACCATACGTTAGCATGGTAAGAATTAAAAATAACTCATACGGGAACCATACGTTAGCATGATAAGAATTAAAAATAACTCATACGTCAGCATGAGTAGAGAAACCATACGTTAGCATGAGTAGATAAAACACCATGCCTAAGCATGATTAGAATTAAAAGTAAACCCATACGTCAGCATGAGTAGAGAAACCATACGTTAGCATGGTAAGAATAAAAAAATAACTCGTACGTCAACATCAGTCGAGAAAACACCATGCGTTAGCATGATAAGAATTAAAAGTAAACCCATACATCAGCATGAGTAGAGAAAATCCGTACGTCTGCATGGTAGGAATTAAAAGTAACTCATACGTCAGCATGAGTAGCGAAACCTATTGAAAGCCTGATTAAGTATCTACTTTTACACTGCCATGAGATGAAAATTGTGTAAGTATGAACAAAATAAGTTTTAATACTAAGAAATTTAAAACAAAAAATCAAAATGCTAGGAAATTATAAAACACAATAATCTGATTAAACTTCAAGTACTGAATACACAATATTAAGAAGCTCTAAGTACTAAAGACACAATATTAAGAAAATATAAGTACTAAATTCACAATACTAAGTAATCTCCAGAGGCACTAGCAACTAAGGGAGAATGGCGGGGATGGTGATGTTTTTCTTTTCTATCTAAATAAAACAATGGAACCAAAGCTTGAATATTGATCTGACTGCCCTAATTATCAAATCCAAAAAGAGGCTAACATGTCTAAAAAGAGGTTGACATGTTTGGGGTTCTTTTAAGGGGGTTTATCTTAAATCCATTACAAGTAAAGCTGCTTCATAGTAAATAAACTGATATTCCTTTACTAGTAATATGCTCAATTAAAATAAACTACAATCATTAATACAATTGAGAACAAGTGTGGACACACACTGGTATTGCCCGAGGGGCAAGTACGGACGCAGACTGGTATTGCCCGAAGAGCAAATTTAAAAATACATACGTTCTGTCTTGAATGTGTTTTCCATTGGCTAGAAAACTCCTCCATTTATTGATATCAATAATTGAATTATTGTGGTATAATTTCAAGGAGATCAGTTCTGTTTTACTCAAGTTATCATCCAGGTATCAGGTAAATGCTTGTTTCTTATCCCTAGTACTTGAGTTCCATGTTATATAGCTCAATTATATGAAATGCATGCTTTTGGCCTTAATTCCCTAATGGTCGAATTGATATTTCCCAAAATGAAAACCAGCCTTCCTTATGGATTTGAAAACTTGACTCGTATTATATGTAATTGTCTAATGAAACTAAGTGTCTATGGACATGCATCGACAACAGGGGCGACAGTGTCAAATCATTACATGACTGCAAATTGTTCGAAGTCCAATAATAACACAATAAATCAAATTTTATTAAAATTGTTGGAAGAGTTTTCAAGTTATTACGTGAAGTGTGAGCCTTCAGATTTGGTTTTCATTGTATTCTGAGTTTGGTGTCACACTTATTTCATTTCAAAATGTAAATAAAATTAAAAATAAATCCTATCGACCCTATAAAATTTTAGAAATAATGATCGGAAACATCACATTTTTTCGGCCTTCGACGTGAAATCACCTGATAAAGCATTTGAGGAATGAATGTGGTCACATGACAACTAATTTCCTCGAACACCATGACCCACATTCACGGGCATGGTTATGCCCGAGGATTGTGTAAACGCTTTGATGCTTTGGGTGCACTATACAGTTACATTAAGGCGCACTGTTTCGCACACCAAGTTACCCCGGTCAAATGTTGTAAAACTTAAAATTAAAAGTTGAAATTTGGTGGATATATGGTTTAAATGTAGTTAAGCATTTATACATAGACAGATGTAATATATGTAATGATAAACAGGTGTAATTTAAGG
The DNA here is from genome assembly GCA_037379345.1 of Perna viridis. Lineage (NCBI taxonomy): Eukaryota > Metazoa > Mollusca > Bivalvia > Mytilida > Mytilidae > Perna > Perna viridis. The sequence continues at coordinate 8,625,330 of CM074515.1, read as the reverse complement.
AAAGAATGGTATCCGGAACGTTTCAGTCCTCTGCCGTATTAGGTTCTCTCCTCACCATCAGATGGCTGATTTTCAAAATACCTTATTTCGCACGAACTTTTGAAACTAAAATTGTGAGAGAATGAAAAAGGGTTTTATTATTTTTACTCTTTTTCCAACTACTCCATACATGCTTTCATCCTGTGGTAGTGTCTAAGTGCCTGATATTTTATAAAACATAGTAATTGGCTGTTAGTTTTGGAAAGGCACCCCTGATTTGTACTAAAACTCAGTAATATTTTGTTCGGTATGTTACCATGGCTACTGGATTTTATAACAATAATCAATAAATTACTTATAAATGACATGAACCTCCACACACCAAAGATTTGAAAAATATGCACTTTTTTATGACAAAACACTAGAAATTTCTGTGCGGACTGCCTCAAAACAGCTTTATAGACCAAATATTCAGAAATGACTTAACTGTATTGTACTACCTTTACACCGTCCATGAGAAACCCCAAATGATAGCAAATGGTGCTAAGAAACCCCTCAGTCCGTCATGTATTACAAATACCACTTACTAGTGCAAACCGGGTCTAACAGTAATGAGTATATATGTTAGCACGGAAACGAAAATTAAACCAAGAATAGGAACAGTCAACTGATGGTCAGCGTCGCTCATATCATGCAGTTAATTGCTTAACACTGTATTACGAAAGAGTTTTGATGATTTTAGTCGTTTATCTAGAAACAACAGTGTTCTAGCTTTATAATGCACGAAATGAAAGGTGTTACGGATATACGGAAAGTGCTATCTTTTTCAAATTAGCGTTACTCAAATATCTTAAATTGTCTTTCTTTTTCCAGGAACTTATGGTAAAGACGGTTGAATTATATGGTAGAATAGACTGTGTCATTAACAATGCTGGATGGCGTAAGTCACAAAAGCGATCTATCTTCTTGTGCTCTGCTCTGTTTACCACAGGCACTTAGGACCTGGATTTTTTCCCCTAAAATATCATTAAATCGTTTTGTTTCCATATTTGAGTTATTATGCGTGTTCTCTGACATGTCAAAATCCTGGTCCCAAGTGCCTGTGCTGTTTACGTGCGTTGAGTGTGTTCGTTCGTATGTTTGTCACGAAACTTTTCTTCTGCAAGAATGAATTAAATATTAGTTTGTGTACATTCAATCTTATTACATTTGCATCGTGCCATAGCAGTTTCTGTACATAAATCAGTAGTGACATTCCATAAATCCATGCAGTAAATTTGATTCTGCATGTGTTTGACATTGACATACGCAGAGGTTTTTTTATCATGCGTGTAAGTTGGTTTTTTTTTTTAAATACGTTTAAAAATACGTAATTTCTCGAAAACCCCTTTACAGTGATTATTCTACAAGGTTTTTGTATTGGTCAGCTGTTTATCAAACAACCTCCCAATCATTCTAGACGGTGGTTCTAAAAATAACATCATTCCATAAACATGATAAAGTTATGAGTGCTCTTTCAGATCCTCCTTTCAAGACAATAGACGAATATACATCAGATGAATTCAGAAGTCTATTTGATCTAAATGTTATGGGTTATTTCCTGGTAGCAAAGGTAATATTACGTTGTTGGTTCTGTTGTGAATACCATTTTACTTCCTTACTTTTTTCAAGTAACATTTAATTAGTGCAAATATCGTGATACTGATATAAGATGTGGTATTTTCCAGGGATAGGTCAAGAAATCAACAACAACAGTTAGGGAACGATCTCCCTTGGACCTCCACTGATTTTCTGTGTACTTTCCAATGAAGTTCGTTATTTGAAATAAATCATACATTGTCTAAGTTCGAAGCAGTAGCTACTATTGCTATTATTAGATATTCATATCATTACCCCGATCCCATTCACTGTTTAAAATAACGTTTATAGAAGATACCAAATTAGGTATGGCTATTATCTACACTAACAAGTTAAGACTGCAGGATGCATCAGTTTGCTAATATTATTTAGTGCATATATCATAGATACTAATCCCATTTATAACTTCTTCTCTTCACAACAAACGTTTTAGTATGCATTACAACACTTGCGTAAGACACAGGGTAATATTATCAACAATAGCAGTATGGAAGGTCATCTAGGTGTATGCTGGTCTACCATCTATTCCACAACAAAGGTAAGCGAATAGACCAAGAGCCTACTTACTTAGGAAGTGGTTTGAATACGTCTGCCGCTGCTTTGAAATTGACAAACGACTGACCTACTTTGTGCACTAATATATGCAACGTGACTTGGTTGACGGACGAATTGGCTTTAGTGTAAACTGTCAGGAAGCCGCATCGGTGACGCGAGGCCCTTAAATATCGAAGTATAGAGAAGTTTCAGATTTTTCAAAATTATCAATAAGCAAACATTCGTGCCTTGAAACAAGGTAATCATGTACTTCAATCGGTAACGTCAGACTACTGCCTTATCCTGTATTTTTTATATTCCGCAACAGGCATGATTAAAAGTGGTTTCTATTGCAAAAAAAATTAGGTATAGCTTCTAAGCATTCGTCTGGATACTAGTAAAACTACATGTTTTCTACCTTATTTCAGGGTGCAGTTCATGCATTCACAAAATCACTAGCAATAGAAGAGGCAAAACATAATGTAAGAGTGAATTCGTAAGTATAAGGTACTCGGGGCAAATAAGTACTTGTCGTTATCACCTAATACGAATTTCTTCTGACCCTGCAACCTTCCACTTTTAAGTCGGGTTGGAGATATTGGATTGGATGCCATAGTAACAAAAAAGAATAAAAAAAAATTAATGTACCTATAGCTGCAGAATCGTTACTCATATGATCCCTTTGTTTTTTCTTGTTTTTAGGACCATATCGTCCACTAAAATAACATAAGGACCATAAGAGTTACGGTTCCGCAGCTAAAATGGACGACCATTTAATTGGAAGATTTTAAAGGACAAAAGTATATAATTTGATTTCAGAACTAACACGCTTTCTGCTTGGATAAAAAATGTCTATCATGGCATAATTAAGTAATGTGACTGTGACGTCATCAACCTTTTTATATGATTAATTCGTTGAATTTTTATACCAAACCTAAATTATAAGGAATGACTGTTATATTTTTTTTCGGTCTTATTGAAATAACTTAATGCCCGTGGTGCATACTAAATAACATGCGCAGCAGGTTATATAGTATGCACCACGTGATTGGGGTTATTTCTTCATAGATTCATTTATTTTCATAACTATAGAAGCAGATGTTCGGATCAGAATGATTTGAAAGGATGAAATATTTTTCTTCCATCCTTCGGATCAAAATATATATTTTCAAAAAAAGGTCCGAGTCAAAATATTTATTTTTTTAATGAAAATTCACTCAGCAACTCTTGGTATACTGATGTGGTAGGCTTCCTCTGCTTTTGTAGAAACATTGCCATGCAGTCCATATCAGGTCAGGTATATTAAGAAAGATGACTACTTGTAAGTCTGTCCTCTTGGTAGATTGTTACACCATACACAGGAAAAATTACATAATTTTATGTGTTTTATATCATAAAAAAACTTACATGGAACTATGTGTGTTTTTCTTGTGCATCGAATGTTTCATACAGCTTGGTACAACTGCAAAAGTCTAACTCTGACATCAAATTGTTGACGTAGTCTAGGTTTATTACGGAAGCCCAGAGCGGACAAAAAAAAAATAAACAACCACATGGTTCGAATCTGTGCTTATGATCGGAACTTACAGACCCACTGTCGTGAATTCACAGAGTCACGTGAAAAGTTTTTTTAATAGTCTTTCACACATGAAAAACATACTACGATACTAGTTCATGTTGATATGTTCAATGTATTTTGCGATTTTGCCTGTGTATACATCAGGCGAGCAACTTGAATGGGTACTATATATACCAACCTTTGAGCATATTATGTCACACATTTTTGCAGGATTTCCCCAGGCAGTATTGAAACACCATTGGGAAATTCATTTATAAATTCCACTTCTAACCCAGATAAAGCAAGGGAGGCAATGTGTAATACTTCGGTGAGTATCGCTGTTTAGTATATGGTCTTCTTTTTGGTTGTATTCAAATTGTTTATTTTTTTATTTTTATGTATGCAGGGAGTGTAAATTTAAATCGCTGATGTATGTGATGAGTAAATATTGAAATTTAATTTTCACATTTTTGCAGTTTTAACTGATCTGCTTCAAAATTTTCTTGATCTTGCTTCTGATATTAATCGTCATTCTGCATGTTTTTTTTCTTTTCTCATTTCTCTGTTCATTTGTTTGTATATTTTTTCAAATTTAAATATGTTATTTTCTTTCCCTATTTTATCAGGTGCTTGGGCGTGTAGGAACAGCCGAAGAATGTGGTTTGACATGTTTATATTTAGCAGCAGATGCCACGTTCTGCACAGGAATCGACATTCAGATTTCAGGAGGTGTTGCTTTGAATTATGGTTGCAAAAATGTACACAGCAACCAGTTTTGGCCCAAATCGTTTTTCCAGTAGACTTAAATAAAGGAAACTATATGAATGCGACATTTTTCCAGTTAATTTTGTTAGAATTGCCTAAAGCCCCATTATATATGCATGTTTACATTTGATTACAAAATGTACGCCCAAACGCAAATTCCCCGAAAAAGTACATTCATACAAGTTAAAGTACTCCTACTAGTAATGTATGCTAACTCTAGAGTGTATAAATAAGTGTAACAACAAAATTACCGAACACTCATCCGATTCATAATCAAGCCAAGTCCAAAATAAATCTGGCAAAATTGATATTACACCACCAGAGCAGATTGTACCGCAATTGTTCTGACAAGGTACAGGCACTCAAAGGAAATGATTGGTTAAATCTAGGTTTTACAGCGCGTTAAACCTACCTCTTCCATTGCGGTGTGACTATACCGGTGGTGAAAAACATTTGCATGCTATTGTAATAATCGGTAAATCAGCGGTCACATCAGCACAAAGAACGTTTTACAAAAAAAATACATCATTACTCATTGTTTAAGAAGAAGAGTATTTTTCAACCATGGACTGATATCTAAACAAGAATTAGGTAAGTGGCCTTTTAAGATGCATTTCTTCATATCCCTGATTCAGGAGTCTCTTACGCAGATATTTATGGCGTTCAAGGAAATCAGAGTAGTTAGTACTTGCTCTAGTGTAGCGAATCAATTGTGAAATATAAACACCATATGCAGGAGATGAAGGGATCTTGCTGCACAGGTAGGGAACTTTGTGATATTAAAATTGAAGTCGTCTCTTTTACCACAAATCTTAGTGCGGAGATGACCACTGTTGTCTAATTCGAGATGTAGGTCCAAAAAAGATGCAGTCTGTTTTTGTAGTCTTCTTTATCTCGAGCTCTGGTGGATATATTGCCGGTAACCATTTACCAAAAGAGGGGTTGTTGATGGACAACACATCATCAATATATCTGTATGTAAAATAAAAGATTTACCATCTTTTAATTTTTTATTCTTTATGAGGTTCTGAAGAAATTCAGTCTCGTGTGAATATTAAAAACAAATCGGCTAGGAGAGGGCACAGTTAGTGCCCATTGGATTGCCAACTTTTTGAAAAATAGCTCCTCCAATTGTGACAAGTAAGTTATCAATGAGGAAATCAAGCATATCGCAAACTTGCTTTTCTGTGTAGCACACTTTGCCCATCTGGTATGTTTTAGAAAAATATGTGGATTTGTAACCGAGAACAACGTATTTTTTTTGAAATAGCAAAAGATTTACGAATAAGTCCTTTCAAACGAGATTTCAAGTTATCATGTGGTTAAGTAGTGTAAAGAGTTGAGAAGTAAAAAATTTGGAGAGAACTAATTTCCGAAAAACTGCGGGATTTTAGGTTTTGAAGTAAATCTTCAGAATTTTTTAAGTATCCACATACGATTAATGCCACTGCGAGAGTAGGTGGTATTGCAATAAGCTTGTTGTCCATGCTTTACTGTGGACAATATCTTTGTAAGATGAATTGACGTCTCCTCCATGGAGCGAGATGAAGATCCTGCAATATACTTTTCTTTGTATGGATTCTTATGAAGTTTTGGAATCCAATACAAGTAAGTTAAGTCCTCGTATTTTGTTTCAAAGTTGAGAGAAGACATGAAGGACTTGTGGTTGTTTAGGATTTCATCTTTATCAAAAGTAGTACGTTTGTATGTGGCATTACCAGGGATGTTACTATCAATGCCCAATTCCTTGATAAGGCAACTGAGGTAATGCGCTTTACAAACAAATACAATGTTGTTTGAAGCTTTGTCCGCGGGGACGATAACATTTCTCATGTAGTAAGGAAAGGCATTCAAGTGCCTTACGATCGTTGAATACGGTCTTTTATTGATACATTTCTGGAGATTGTCAATACGATTCTATACCAACGATCGGATGGTACGTATCCAATCTGACAAGGACTCGATTTCTGGTTCTTGGTCCTTTTCCCTCTTTATTCATGATCTGGCATAGTCTTCAACAGCATCTATTATGGTTTTGAAATTAAGTTTCTAATTGAGGCGCTGTTGTTCTCTGAATTTTGGACCACGAGAAACTACCTTGCGTAGGATTTCATTCTCAGTGACATTCAAACCAGACTCTCCAATGGTGACACGACCAGAAGAACTGTAATTAAAGAAAGAAGAAGCACGGTCACATGTCAGAGGGGATTTTAAGCATTCCTCGATGTTTAGATTTTGCAATGTCTTTATGGTTGAAAATGTTACTACTTATTGTCTTAGTGTAGCTGTAAAAGACAATGAAACATTAGTCAACTTTATGCAGGCTTTAAATGCCTGCCATAGTTAAAGCTTTATTGTCTTTAGGCTAATTTAAATACTGCACCGGCTAGTATTATAACGAACTCTGAGATGAAACCATCCTTACTAGACACATGGCACATCTTCATATGAGTATGGTGACAGGATATTTTTGGAAGTATATGGAAAATCTCTCTTCTCTTTAGGTTGTGTAGATTGCAATATCAATATCATTGGTCGGAAAAATAAAAATTGAAAAATGAGGATTGAAATTGCCCCTATGTCCCGAACGATTCAAGTGTCAACCCCAGGCTTCATTTTGTAATATGGCACTATGTGGTACAATTTCAAAACAGTCCATTCACTTAAAGTAAAATTATTGTTGAGGCCATATATTTATTTGGGTATAGAAACATGATAGGGACTGAAGTTTTCCTTAAAACTGCAAATGTCAGATTGAATTGTTTAAAGTAGTGCCGGCATGGAAAATACCAATGCTCCGGAGTTTGTGCAATCTGAATGTGTGTACGTGGACTCACCAAGGTTCTTTCATTGCGTCATATTCGGTATCGTAGCGACGTCAACGCCTTTCATGGAGACGTCGGCGACAGCTAATAAGAACATGAATAAAAAAGAAAATATAAAAAGTAAGTATTTTTTTAAATTATCAAAACATTTTATTATTGAATAAGGATATTCCCATTACATAATATACGTACCAATAATAAACACTTTCGCCGAGCATTGAATTTTTATGGATTCATTTAAGAAGAATCATATCTAATGTGTTTGTCTTATGATTTTTCTATTATTTTGGTTGAATATAAGTTAGAATTTAAAAAAAACACCGAACTTGATTTAAAGACAATAAAACCTTTATGTTAGCGATTTTTCGCCAGATTCTACATAAATGGAAACTTTCCTATTTTTCGGACTGTCACAAGATTTTTCTATCGAATTTCTTAAAAACTTGTATAAAACGATTGCTCATCTGACATATTCTAACAAGAAAATTAGGGCCATGGGGTAATCGAACTTTAATTACATTTCTACAAAACAGGTCTCAATAACCACTTCTAACGTTTCCATTACTTTACATGTTAAACAAGTAATTTTCAATGTTTCACTGTGAATTCCCAGGAAAAATGACACCTTAAAGTTGCATACCGTTGCAAAGCTTGGAAAATAAGGCTTCCAAAACCATTATGCTAATGGTACGATAACCGTAGAAATTCTTCACAAAATTTACTTGAATGAAAAATACTGAAAATCAACATTTTTACCTTTTCTGCTTACTGACAGCATGAAGGCAAATTACTCACACATGTAAACAATATTCATGCACTTTTGTGGTAAATTACATATATGATTTTAAAGTACTAATTCCCAGCTTTATTTTGACTACTTTTAATCAGAATACACACAAATAATGCACTTGCAATGCATAGGTCTTATGTTCAGTGTGTTTTTGTTACTATGTAGGGGTGGCCATTTGACCCGGAAGTGGTTAGTGAGACCACATTTTCCCGTTAATTATCTCCCCCTTAAAAGAGACTCATATATATATATATATAGTTCTTTAAAGACCATTTTACATCAAATGAAACACTTACTTGCAAGATGACCGAAAAGATGCTCCATGTAGTAGGCGTGATCTACCTTAAATGATTATTTAATGTCCTTGTTACATTAAATACTTTTCACGACTATTTTTTCTCCATTTTCAGAAAAGCTAGATGCGGAAACTCGTACTTCAAAAAGTGAATGCGGTCTGCCAAAACTCCATGAAGAAACTGAAAATCGGGCAAAATCTACCTTTAGCACATACACAGATCTACAGAAAAGTTATAGAAAGTCACAAGTAAATCGAACTATATCCCGACTACAAAAATCATGGGGAAGTCAAAATCGTCAATTATTGGCAGCCAGCAAGGAGATGCGACAAGAACTAGACTTTTTAAAAGAACAATATCTAACGGTTTGTGAGCAAGAGTCTGCGTTGCGGAGTCAGATAGCCTTGCTTACCGCAGAGATAGTTCTTATGGAAACAAATGAATACCACCGTATCCCTCTCAACGTAAGAAAAATATCTGTTGACCCTCTGTCTGTTCGTAAGCTTCCGAAAACAAAATTAAATCGACCACATTTAGAAAGGCCAACTAACATCGCAAAACAACTGTCCCTTGAGACTGCTGTCAATAAGAATAATAAGATAGCTTATAGAATATATAACCCGAAAAGATTAACAGCAATGCGTGAACTAAACAGCAATAAAGCCAACAGATTGCAGAATAACTCCAAACCAAAACTTGAAGCAAAATTACAATCTACGGAAAAGCAAAAACAGGCAAAACATAAAAAAACACCAGAAGAGAATATGCTTCATTACTGTCCATATTGTTCCGTGTTTTGCCACCCATCACAGGCTCCTTTACCATGTGCCATGCGTACACCGTCTACTGCATGTGTTGCTGACTTCCGCTTGCCTAAACTCGATGCTCAACATTTGAAGGCAACTGCAATAGCAGATGAAAAAAATTAAGAAATTTGATATGCGATTTTTTTTCTTAATAAAAATTTAAGTTTTGACGTAACTACCACCGGTTGATAGAAGACAAATTTATTTACTTGATTTCATTTTCACAGACTAGTATATACATGATAAACGTGGTCCATTAAAAAGTAATCGTCTGCTACCTTCGTAGTAGTAGGTCTGCAAATTTTGTTGCTTGATCTGTGTGGTCATTGAAATATATATAATCATCTGAAAGGAGGAGACGAAAAAAAATATGGTCATCAACAGGAATAATATAATAAAATATGGGAAGACATCGATTAAAAATATATGCGAAAGTATATCGAATTCTATCATTTTCTTATTTTACTTAAAAGAGTTTCCGAATTTGTATTTTTTCTAAAAGGCACGATACGACCGCAGATGTCAGCTCTAAATTTGGATTGTGATTAAATAAGATTATACGGAGATCCATTTAATTTCACTGATGGTTTTGTCCAAAATGGCTGTTTCTAGTTCCAAGTATATTAATTGTTCAATTCATAACCCCACAATCCAATCCAAACCTCCATTTTGTGTACAGTTGCTTTTTGTACAATTTCAGAGATCCATACACTTTTCCTTTAGCTATAGTCTGTTGTCCGGGCACCTTAAATTATGTTAGTCCCTCATTCCTAAATGTTCCATAAACAACCCCAGCTTACCTTTTATAATATGGAAATTTGTGTTACAAATCACAATCTCGGTCTTCCTTTTGTGATATTGCACTTCGTGATACAATTCCAAAGAGATTCATTTAATTTTACTCATTGTCCGAACATACGGAAAAGGTTATCTTTTTTACCTCTAATTCCAAAAGAGTTACCAACCCCAAAATCACTCAAAGCCTTCCTTCGGTGGTATGGAACCGGGTTACAAAACTTTATAAAAGTAACCCAACTTGTATTCAAGCTTTTGCACGGAAACCAAGTGTCCAACGACGACTTCACGGATAACATCCAGCGCCATAATTTTGCGGTAGTGTAATTTTTTTTTCAAAATTAGGGGCGGGCGGCCGGGCAAATTCTGTTTTTTTTTTTTTTTTTTTTTATCAATTTAAGTTATGTTTTTTATTTTGGCCTTAAATAAGACTATGCAACCGTTGAAAAAGCCATTTTTTTAGGTTAAAAATTCACAACTATTTTTTAGGTATAACCACCTACTTTGGGTAGTTAACTTTCTCATTCATTTATCTGGATTTTCTGTGCTCTTATTTTCCATATATAAGTAGTGACAATTTCACTTTACTGTCAAAATACCATGTACTAGCCAATGTGAGCAGACAATAGGTTTTGAAGATTTAACTACATGTATTTTTTCATAAAAGTTACAAAAATAACCAGATATACAGTTAAAATGTTCTTATTATCTCGTTTCTAACATTCAAAACTTTACAGTCATCAAAACAGGCGTCAGTGATGGTAAAAGTAATGTTTTGTAAGGCACAGCCTAATACGACCATAGAAGTTGAACCCAGAAAAGTTGGGCTGAGTATTGACACACCATTCAAGCTGGATAAAGCTTTAAATTTTTATTGAAATTATATATTCGACAAAAGATAAGAATTTGACAAGAATCAAAATGATCCCTTTTTGGCTGTAATTCCTCTAAATTCTAAATACTTCTACTTACAACCATGAAAATCAATCCCAACCTTCCTTAAGGGTAAGCTACCTTGTGGTACAATTTTAAAGAAATCCATTTCCTTTTACTTAAACCCAGAAAAATGCTTTTTTTCTGGTCTCTTTTTGGTCCTTAATTCCTTAAGACACAACCCCAAAAATCAATCTCATCTTTCGTTTGGTGGCATGGCATGTTGTGGTACAAGAGATCCATTTACTTATTGTCAATTCATGTCCAAACTTCAAGAAAATGCTTGGTCTACTTCTGGCCCTTCCTTCATAAGCAATTTAAATTCTAACCCCAAAAATCAACCTCGTCAGACTTGGTATTAATATCTTAGACATTTATATTTTGGGAGTTATTTACCTGGTACTTATTTCTATGAAATGCTAGTATTTTTTTTCCTTATTCGAAAACTGTTTAGGCCTTAACCCTAAAAAATCAATACCAACATTCCTTTTGTGGTTTGGAACCTTGTAAAATTTTTTCAGATCAACCAACTACTGTTAAAGAGTAATTAAGGGAACAAAGATTCTAGCGAAAATCAAAAGAATGTAATCCAGGGACAAAGACCAGACATGGAAAACAGACATACACAACAAAGAACATAGAGTAACTAAAATCATACAAACAAAGTAACAAAAGCAAATGAACAATTCAGACCACTAAAAACTGGGAGCATGGACCAGGTGCACTGGTAGGGTAAGTGTCCTCTGCTTTTTTAGAAGCATTTGCCGAGTTGCTGATAAAGTCAAGTCCTGGGTAGTCGAAAGAGGAAAGGAAAACTATGACACGTTGAACAAATCAGTTTTCATGGCACAGATGGATACACCGTAATGATCCACCAGTTTATGATCACAACCATAAAACTTTTGTAGTGATGACTTCAATCTTGTAGCAACATAACCCTGTTCAAGAAGCCTATTTAATAGAATTCTAATGCAATACAAAAAGCCTGCTTAGTTTCGGCTTAAAGTTATCACACAAAAACCACGACCATGATGAAGATATGGAATATGACAATGTCATACCACTAAACATTGTAAAAAAGTGATTATATAAATGATACAAATAAATGTATATAATGTATTGTAAAATTCATTTATTCAAAATGTGTAACAATATTAAAACAATATGATTAATCCCATTCCCCATGGTGTTCATTATCACTGTTATCCTCTCCATCTTCATTATTGTTGTTTTCTCCTTCATTTTGTGGATTTTCAAAGGGATGTTCAACCGGCCTAATGTTATTGAGCAAGTCTCTCATTGCATCCATCAGAACAACCATTCCTTGACGTAAGTTCTGTGCCCCACCCTCTGCTCCCTGAGGGATAGGAGCTTGGGCAGGCTCCTGAAGTAAAAGAATGGGAATTTATATCTGCAGTAATATGTATGAAAAGTTCATCATTGAATTTGTAGATATTGTTTAATGATTCATAATATGTCCAGAATAATATGAGCTTGACACTTGAGTTATATACACAAACAGACATTAAAACGGAAGAATACAATGTAATAAGTAGCACAATTAATTGGTAAATTTAATGTTAATCAACTATGAAACTATACAATAATGACAAAAAATTTCTTTATAAACTGATGCAGTAAATACATGTAATGTAAATCAAAGCATGAAAAAAAAAACACTTAAATTTTACTACTTACATCTAAATTAAAGTTGGGCAGGAGAGACCTGAAGAAATTTGACAATGTATTCCCCTCTTGGTTTATTCTCCTGGTACTGGAATGAAGATTAGTGTGTTTTAGAAACAGAGATGAACAGTAATGGGAATCAAAGTGTAATAAAGGGGTTCCTTGAATGCAACATGATATGACCACAGACAGCTGAACTCTGTTCACTTGGGGCAAGTGTACATGTACACAATATTAGTTTTTGACACACTAACACATAGGGACTTTGAGCTCATTATGGATGCAACAACTGGTTTGGATACAATATATGATGCACAATATATTGAACTTCAATTAAATAAAATGTTCTGCTATTAGGATGCTTTAGCGAAGCACTCTGGACCCCTTTTTTAAAAAGAATAATGATAGCATAAATTTGATTCTTACAGCTTAAAACTTGACCAATCTGCTCCCTCCCCCCAAAAAAACTATATTTTTTAAGTCCTTTTAACCCTTGTAACTCAGAAACAGTGAGAGGTGATATTCCAAAACTGATCAAAAATTGATGGAAGGGATTTCAATGAGCAATGAAATAATAAAATACAAACTGGACTACATAAAAGTACTTGACTTTTAGGGTGTGGCCCAACTATTGCCTCATTAAACTGAAAATGCCAAATGCTATTTAAAATCTGTTTAAAAACTTTTTAAAACAAATTTTTAAAAGAAACAAATTTTAAAAAGAACTGATTGATAGATAAACCTTAAACATCAGTTTGAAATAAACACCTTCTTTACTTTCTCTGGTCCCTTTATTCAGAACTATAGGGGTTAGTGTCCCTGTTTTATATAGAAAGCTTTCTTTAGCAGCAAGTAAAAATATATCAAATTTCATGATATTTGGTAAACTACACGTTATTGAGCAAAAACAAAAAAAAATAAATAAAAATAACGACATAACATAATATGACTGCAAAATCAAATCTAAAACAGGAGGTGTAAAACAGGAACATGTAATCAAGATTCTGTGAAAGTTTCATTTCCAAACAATGGTGTAGCAGGAGTAACAGACGACAGATTGGTCCATGTCCCCATTTCCATAAATGACAAAGTCCATGTTTTGCTATGTGCAACCCCCTAAACTGTTTGAATCAAAATCTAAAATTGGGGGTGAACAGTGGGCACATGAAACAAAGATTCTGTGAAAGTTTCATTCAATGATGTTTTAGGAGTAATGAATAAAAAATTAGTCTTCCCAAAAGTGCCCATAGTCATAAAAGACAAAGTCCATCTAATGCTATTTGCTAATTCCATTCAGTGGTGTAGGAGGAGCAGTGTTTTCTTTACTCAATGAATAATATCACATGAGATGATAATAAATCAATAAGTGTACCTCTGTGGTCTTTGATATGCAGCTATTGAGTCTGGTGGTGGTAGAGGATCATAACTAACCACTGTTGTATTAGCCAAATCCTGTTGATGTTACAATATTCTATCAATGCATAGTACCTTTTACACACAACATGTATGGCCTGGGTTTCTTAAAAAAATCATTAACTGACAAATACCTTTAATCTCTAATTTAAAGTAATTAGATCAGTTGAAATTTTAGCTGAGGACAGATTTTCCTTTATAAATTTGTATCCTATAGGTAAATAAAGCATTTATTTTTGTTGATGTTAAAACAGCTATTAATGTTGGACATTATTTAAAACAAGTATTATCTTTAAAGAAAAATAACCAACACAGTAAAATTTTGTCCTTTTTTTAAGTTTCTACAGTTCTTTCAAGAAAATAGCACATGGCACGCAATGTCGAATTTTCGATTGTTTTTTCAAACGCAATTTCAAATTTTCTATACATTTTTTTGAAAGCCACTAAGTTAGCAGTATTCAGCCAATAAAGAAACACAATTGTGATTAGGAGATTTGTGTTTCCATAGAATTGCATCCTTAAGGTCAAAGGGTAAAAAGCAAAACTATACCTACTGTGTCTGAAAAACAATAACTCTTATTCTTAATCTGTTGATGAAATGTGACCCAAGACAATATGGTGTCTCTAATCTATTCTTATTAGTTTTATGGCATAGAATCCAATATAATTAAGTATTTTCAATCTTAAAATTTTGAAAGAATTTACAAAGGGTCTAAAGATGTTAATATCTGTTATGTTTTTTTCTCATCATGTATACCTACAGTTCATTCAAATTAACTTAAATCTCACCTGTGGCAAAGCTGCTGTAGCATCTTTAATCTCAGACAAAAGAATATGTCTTAAGATATTTCGCGGTGTTTTGTGGTATCTACTCTTTCTCCTGGAAAAATTAACATTATATATCTTTACTTAAGTTAGACCTATTCTACATACAGGTCTATTGGCCAAATAAGATTAGAAACATGGAGCTACAGGAAATTATGAAACAAATACATGTAGACCAAGAACTTTTACAAGACGCTGAAGGTGAACAGGCCACAAATTAAGAACACCACCAAAAAATATCACAAACAAGCCCTTACAATATATGGAATCTAGAACAGCTCTGGACAGTGTTGCATCGAGACAGTTTGTTGGTGGCCTATGCCACAGGAGAAGGAATTTTGAGAATGAACAACTCTGAACAGTGTTGTATGGAGACAGCTTGTTGATAGTCCATGCCCAAGGAGAAGGGATCTTGAGAATGAGCAGCTCTGGACAGTGTTGTATGGAGACAGCTTGTTGGTGGTATATATGCCCCAGGAGATGGGATCTAGAGAATGAAGAGCTCTGGACAGTGTTGTATAGAGACAGCTTGTTGGTGGCTACGCCCCAGGATGGGTAAAAGGCTTAAGTAAATAAGTACTAGTAATCTTTACTTTAAAATTCAATACAATAATCAATAGTGGAAAATAAAAACTCCAAAACTTCTCTGGCCACTGTGAATCCAAGCAGAAATAACTAAAGAAAATAGACAGAATTGCCTATCAACAGAATTGCCTAAAGTCCAAGAATTAAGTAGAACAGAAATATTCCAATCAAATTAACTTACTTGATGCTAAATTCATCTACAACTGAATCTTTAGCATTCACTCTCTGTAGAACAACTTTAACATTTCTCTCAAGCCATTGTACTACTTCAGGAGGTTTCCAACATGAATGACATCGGCCTACATACAATGAAACCAACTGTTTCAATGAATCTGTTTGGCTGTAAAACACAAAAGAAGAATAAAATACTAAAATATTAAACAAGAGGCTCACAGAAGGCTTAATTCCTCACCTGGTTTTTTTGCCTTTCAAGTGCAATAACTCTAACAAGATGTTTCTGAAAAAAGAAAATTTGGTAGGACTTCCTTTCTAACTGTTATAGTTTGTAAGATATTGGCTGAAAACTGCTAGAAACTCCATTTTTCATCTTTTTAGGGCAATAACTCTAACCAGAAGTCATCCAACAGCTGTGATCTAATACATACCTTTGTAGGCCTTATCATAAAGACCATTTCAGCAATTGAAACTTTCTTCCTGTCTATCATAGTTTTCAAGATATTGGATAAAAACTGTAAAAAAACCCCCTCATTTTTTGCCTCTCAAGGGCAATAACTCTAATAAGGAGTTGTCCAACATCTTTGATCCAATGCTCTCAAGGGCAATAACTCTAACAAGGAGTTTTCCAACATCTTTGATCCAATGCAGACTTTTGTAGGCCATACGGATCGTTTGGGCAATTGAAAGAATTTGATTAAACCTAAAGATTTTGGAGATATATGAGAAAATTTCTGTCTGATACCTATATTCTATTTTTAGTAATGGTAGCCATGTTTTTTGATGAATCAAAAAATCTCCACATCAGTTCTATGCAGAATAACCTAAGAAATGTTCATACCAAGTTTGGTTCTAATTGGTCTGGTAGTTACATAGGGAAAGATTTTTGAAAGAAATAACATTAAAAATAGGGATAAAATGTTGAAAAAAAGGACAAAACTTAAACCTGGCTCAACAGATTTAAACAAAATATGACCAGAGATAGATCTCATCATGCTGAATGCTCTAACCCAATCAGAATTTGGCTAAACTTAATGGTTTAGAAGATATATGGGAAAAATTTCTTTCTCACACCTTTTTTCTATTTTTAGTAACAACAGCCATGTTTTTCGACGGATCAAAAATCCCAATACCAATTCTATGAAAAATACCCCAAGGAACATTTATACCTGTTTGGTTCTTCTTTATCCAGTGGTTTCAGAGGAGAAGAGTTTTGAAAAATTGTTATTGATGATGACAATGACGGACGCTCAGTAAGGGTAATAGCTCACATGGCCTATGGCTAGGTGAGATAAAAAGGTTGATAGTAGTTATTTTGATGTTGACAGAAAGTTCATTATTACATCATGATGAGGTCCAGAGAAAAGTGAAAACAATAAACCATATATCTAAAAGTTACTCATTTAATCTTCAAATCTCTGAGATACTGCAGAGACCACAGAATGACATATGCAGGCTGTACTCCAGCAAAGTCTCTTTGAATTTTTTATGAAAAAAAAGCAGGTAGTTGCACGTATATAAGTTTGACCTTGGATGAAAATCTAGATCCTCGATGACTTTCACATCTCAATACTTAGAATTCAAGAAATAATAAAATTTAGTACCGGCAATAATCACCCACTAAATGGTATAACACTGACCTATATTGTGTAGACACACTGAAGTAAGAGTGACTAGATACTTTAGAGTCTGGGTTGACACTACATTGATCAAGTAAAGACATCAGTAACCCTGGAAACATCAGCAATGCTCTTTGTAGCTACAAATAAATGGCAAAACTTGTTAGTAATGTAACATATGTTCTGATTGGCTATGATCCAGTTGATATACTCACATAAAGTAGCCTAGAGAAACATTAATCATAGGTCAATACACCATTGAAGGTAATGCACTATGATGTATATCTAGTTATTGATGGCAAGAAATATGTATTTACATTCCTTACATTTTTGATTTTTCAGATGTCAAAGGTTCTTTGATATCATATTCAGGATAACTTGTTTCTGATAGAACTGAAAGGAACTGTGTTAATTTAAGATTCATTCAGGAAAATGAATTTCTTTTGCATGTAAACATTCAAACACCAATAAAGTCCCATGAAAATCTGTAAACACTTACCAATTGATCAGCTTCAGTTGTATCACTGCCATCTTTATCTGCTTGGCAGAACATGGCTAATGGCACCGAGAATGCAAAATTTGGCAACTGGGACAAATTTCTGTGACCCTATCAAATAGTGAAAATAAGGAAGTGAGAAAAAAAAAAGAAGAATGGCATTACATTGCTGTGATAAACTTGATTCACGACCTTGACCTTAGACTTGAGTCAGATCCATAGATAGTATCATTAATGTATCTCTTCTCAAATACTGGTAGTACCAGCATCAACATGTGTATGATGATAACACACAACACACATTTATTATGTAGTTTGAACTTTAGCTGAGACAGAGCATTAGTGATGTCCTTTATATATAAATGCTCTGAAAATTGAATGGCTCAAAATTGTTCTGTCGAAAGTGACATATATTGGAAATGATATATACAGTAAGGAAACAAACATTTGAATTATTAACTCAGCGTGTGTTATAGGAAGTTTCACATAATCCTGTTACCCGAGACATCAGTAATATAAAAAATTAGCATGGATTTACCAAGTGTTATTTGAGTACAAATAGCTCCCTCCCTGATAGGTAAAACCTTTAATCATATTAACTTATTACAAATGACAAATAACAGTGTCTTTATTAAAACAAATACATTTTACAGGTTTACGGTATCATGGCCTCTTAGTCTGAGTAAATAAAATTGTATTTATTTCCTGTTATTAACTGTATAGTGGTAAATATTAACATATACTGTTTGTACCTCCCATTCCTTAAATAATCTGATGAGGAAGGTATATTCTTCACATCTCAGAGCATAAAAATCTATCATCAGTAACACACACATTGGATCATTGTCTGGGTCTAAACTATGATAGAAACCAAAATTATTATACATAATAAAACACATATTCAATGGGCATTATTTTTTCTACTTCATAACATCCTTTTCAAATATTAGTGCTTAACTTTATTTAGGAACTGATTTGTGGATTTCTGAAGCCAGGTTTTACTTGACTGGGTTTGAAATGTCTATTTTGTACTTTATTTTTTCAAATACAATTTGACATTTTTTTTGGCTTCTGCCTACATTGTTGAGGGCATAATGTCTTAACTCCATATTAAATCATACATATGAAAGAGTTGTGAATGTTTCTATGTGCATTGAGTAAATAAAAAAAATAAATCACCTGAAATGTTAGCATCACAAATCTTTAACAAAGACCTAAGATGAATACCTGAGAAGTAATTTACAGAATTCTAAAGCTGTTCTGTAGCAACCTTTCTGTCCAACATTTATAAGATGTTTGAATAGGGTTAAAAACATTGGCCTGAAAAATAAAATGTTTATTGATGTAACTGTCACTTAGGTCACTGGTATGAAAGCAAATATATCGTGTTTTTGAAAAGGTTGCAGTAGATTTTATCTGCTTTTTTAACAGTTCTATAAACCTACATGCAATCTTCCTTATTTGACAACTCAATAGCAGCTTATCACACCTGTTACAATGTACCTAAATGAAATTCAATATTATTAAATTAAATATTTCTTTATATCATGTGACAAGGCTGAATTTGGTTTCAGACATATGCAACATTGTTGATAAATAGAACCTTGCTGTTAACTAAGACAAGCATTCTGACAGTATTGCTGATGCAATACAGTGTCCCCTTTCGGCCTTTGAACTCATTGCCTTTATGAGATTTTTTTTATATATGTGAACTAACAATGGATGGTGTTATTTTTTAACAATCAAGAGAAAATAACTCTTGAACAGCAAAAGCAAATTCCATCAAAAACAAACCTCAGCCTCATTTTACAGTAGATAATAACATTTTTGCATTACAGAAAGCTGCATAAAGACATTCTTTTTCTATCACCTGGAAAGTTGAAAAAAACTTCGTTAATATGAATTAAAGGGCAAATAACTCTAGAATGACAGCAGCAATTTGCATCAAAATGATGAAACATAAAATTTTAGGTAATTTTCTATGTCAAAGGGCCGTAAGTTCCATATAAACCATTTTGCCGCAATAATATTTAAATTTAATTTGTAACTTGTCATGATAAGACTAGCCAACAAATATGAAATCAATTGGATGAGGCATTACAAAGAAAAGTCTGGAGAACAAAATTTTATGAAATTTTCTATGTCCAAGGGACACAACTGCTGTAAAAATCATTCAACCGTAATATCATTCAAACTTAACTTGTAACTTGTCATGATAAGACTATGTACCAAATATAAAATCAATTGGATGAGGCATTACAAAAAAAGTCCAGAAAATATAAAATTTCATGAAATTTTCTATCTCCAAGGGCCACAACTTCCATAAAAATCATTCAACTGTAAGGTCATTCAAACTTAACTTGTAACTTGTCATGATAAGACTATATCCCAAATATGAAATCAATTGAATAAACCATTACAAAAAAAAGTCCAAAAAACATAAAATTTTCATGAAATTTTCTATGTCCAAGGGCCATAACTTCTGTAAAAATCGTTCAACCATAATGTCATTCGAACTTAACTTGTAACTTGTCATAATAAGACTATAGACAAAATATGAAATCAATTGGATGAGGCATTACAAAAAAAAGTCCGGAAAACATAAAATTTCATGAAATTTTCTATGTTCAAGGGCCATAACCTCTGTAAAAATCGTTCAACCGTAACATCATTCGAACGTAACTTGTCACGATAAGACTATATACCAAATATGAAATCAATTGGATGAGGCATTACAAAAAAAAAGTCCGGAAAACCAAGTGTGACTGACGGACTGACAGACTGACAGATTGATGGACAGACGGACGGACGGACGGAGTGCAAACCTAAGTCCCCTTCAGCATTTGCCAAAAGGGGACAATAAAGTGGTTCTAAGACCTATCATCATTTTTTTGACAGATTCTTATTATCCATTTTTCTTGTCATGTCAATAAAATAAAACAAAATTACATGACAAGACAAAGCATACTGACAACATCATACATGTACCATTATACAAACCACAAATTACTAAAATACCTCCTTCATTAATCAATTCATAAATTAAATCTCAGGAGAACCACGAAATCATTTTTTTTTATTTTACAGTATCAGTATTCAGAAGAAATATCATTTTATTTTACAGTATCAGTATTCAGAAGAAATATTTTATTTTATAGTATCAGTATGCAGAAGAAATATTTTATTTTATAGTATCAGTATTCAGAAGAAATATCATTTTATTTTATAGTATCAGTATTCAGAAGAAATATCATTTTATTTTATAGCACATTTATCAGTACATGTATTCAGAATAAATATTATTTTACAGTATCAGCATTCAGAAGAAATATAATTTTATGCTTACCTTACCAGTATCAGTACTCAGAGTATCATTTTATGCTTTTCTTACTAGCATCAGTATTCAGAAGGAATATCATTTTGTATTTCATTACCAGCATCAGTATTCAGAAGGAATATCATTTTATGCTTTCCTTACCAGTATCAGTATTCAGAAGGAATATCATTTTATGCTTTCCTTACCAGTATCAGTATTCAGAAGGAATATCATTTTATGCTTTTCTTACCAGCATCAGTATTCAGAAGGAATATCATTTTATGCTTTCCTTACCAACATCAGTATTCAGAAGGAATATCATTTTATGCTGTCCTTACCAGTATCAGTATTCAGAATTGTATGCTTTCCTTACCATTAGTTTGCCAACATATAGTAGTAATGGTCTATCAATATCTATTTAGAAGTGCCACTGACCTATTTTCAGCATATTTAAAGTCCAGTCTGGAGTTTCCAGTTGTCAAACTAAACAAGGGATGAAAAGATGTCTCAAATGAATAGAGTGCCCTCTCTGAAATAAAACACAAGTCAAAATAATTTGTTTTCAGTAGTTTTATCTAACACTACATACTATTGTAATATAGTTATTGGGGAAGAAAGGTTGAAATAATATAGAGGTACACGAAGCTCTCTATTATAATCTGTAACTATTCATAAGTATTCTTAAGCATTTGTAAACTGATCTTTTGACTTTTGAACAGCTTAAATATCATAAATGGTTACATATCCATTTTAAAAAAAAAAGTTTTTGAGTGAAAATATGTAGACTTACCTAACAGTTCAGCTGACATTTGCATATCTTCACTCATTCGAAAAACATCACTAAGTGCAATTAACCCATCTATATGGTACGGCTGTACTTGTAAAATATTCTATAAATAAAGTTTTTTTACATCATTAACTATACAAATGTCATATACATGTAAAAGACTTTAAACCAAGTACAAAAGTAGCCATGTTAAATCAAAATCCTGAATAAATTGAAAACAATTATCATGTTTTGATTTAAAAGGTTTAAACGAGAAAGATTTAAAGTAAAACATCATGTCAAGAACAACCATAACATCAAATTTAGGTATCAGTAGAATACAATACTTCTTCCTTTATATAACAAAAAGAGAACCTTCATTTAAGATAGCAAAATTGTACCATGAAAGAATATGGTTAATCAATATTAACATGGTAGGTGAAAATCTTACATGCACTGCTGTTGAAAGACCCAGTAATGTGACAAAACTTTTTTTGAGAAGCTAAATTAATACAATGTTTGTAACATTGGAAATTTGTAGATATTTGAATGTTCTTAGAATCATAATAAATATACAAGTATAATTTGCACCAACAGAAAAATTATATGTATCAGTATATATATATAAAGTACATACTGCAATATTTTGTGGGTTAAGAGATTCTACTGCTTCATAAAACTGGAACTGAACCTTCTGATAATCTTTGCTGTGTTCAAACAAGAAATACTGAACCCCGTTCTTAGTTTCCTTCAGACTCATTGATAAACCTTTAAGTAACACAAATCAAAATATATCAGACAAAAATCCTATTTGTCTTTTCATTTTGTTTTACTTGTGACATATAAAACAATAAAATATAATGCCACATGGCTGAAAATAACTGGAAACTTTTACTTTATCAAATGCTAATAAAATGTTTGCAGGATAAAGTGTGATATGACCACAGAGGTTGAACCCTGACCAATAGGGACAAGTAAGCACTCAACTTTCACATAAGATTCAGCTCTTACTTTGGATTGTGATTAAATGTTCTGACTAGAAAGAAGGTAATCCAAGAAGTTTCTGATCCCTATTTCACCTTTAATTTCTAAATGGAAAGGACCATGACCTTTTAACCCATCATTACTTCTCTTTTGTGTTATGGAATCTTGTAGAAAAGTTTCATAGAGCTCCATATACTTTTAGTCAAGTTATTGCCCAAAAACCAGATAAAATGTTTTTGAAGCCCTTTGGTTCAAAATACCTTCATGGTTAATGCTATCAGTTCAAAATTAATCTTAGCCTCCCTCTTGTGGTATGGATTCTTATGATACCATTTCTTTCGCATCAATACACATATACATTGTACATGTTCTTATTAAAAATATATGGTAGAGTTATCAAATGCTTTTAGTCCTTTTTTAGGTTATCACTCTAAAAATCAATCAAAATCCCTCTTTCATGGTATGGAACTTTATTGTACAATGTAACTGAGATCCATACACTGCTACAGTATGTAAACCAGAAAAAATACTTGATTTTGGTCTGCTTTCAGTCCAAATTTCTTGAACAATCTAGCAAAACATTTCTTTTGTGGTATGGAACCATATCATAAAATTTTATCAAGATCCATGAACTACTTTTTCAAGATCTTTGAAAACTGAGTCTCTACAAACTGATACAGAAGACGACAATAATGACATGGATAACACTATTACAACTGTATAGTACTCAAAAACTTTTTTGGTTGTATGAAATAAAGCTAACTAAAACTGTTTGGCTAATCAGAAAAAGAAAACTTTTTAGGTGTGTGCCCTATTTGTGGTGTATGAATGTTAACATTCTTCAAACCTTTGTTTTTAGCAAATGAATACCAGTAAACTTGTGCCTGTATGTCACCAATTATTGACAAATTTAAACAACATTTAAAATCAACATACAAACTTAAAAGTTTGAAAACCATGCAAAACCAAAGAGGGTTATATTCGATCCATACCATGAATTTACCATAAAGTTTATACAAATCCCTCATAGACTTCTGAATTATATGACATGTGGAAAGACAGTCTGTGATGTACATGTATATGAAATCTCCCTTAATAACTTTTAAAATGTTGAACACTATTTCAATTTTACTTGCATCATGATTGTGAGGAAAATTACATTAATTACCTGTAACAGTATGTTATAAACCAACCTAAAGAAAAAATCTTATCTCAGTATTACACAAGTTAAATACCTGTTTTACCAGTTGGTGGCCAGCTGTCCTTAGGGAATGCCATCCAAGCTGCTTTTTTTCTGACCCTAGCATTTCTAGGTTGTCTACGACTAAAAAAAAACTATTTTAGATGGGGTGATATGTGAACGAATCTACAACTAACAATAAACAAAATGAAACAACAACAGAGTACTTTGGGCAAACATGGACACTAAATTTGATATACATGTACATGTATCTGAAAATTTGGATTTTGATTTAATGTTACATGATTAAGTTTCTGAAGAAGAATGAATGTGGTTTTTTTTTTTTAAATAAATTGACATGGCCCTTAACAGGACTGAAAACCCACTGTCTGTGGAACTCTGTACATTTGGGGACCAATATGGACATTTGATTCACATTGGACACAATTTTTATAGTTGAAAGACTTAGTACTTTTAACATACAATATGCTGTCATTTCTCAAAACACCCATCTCAAAGCAGTTTTATATTTTGTTGACAACACAATAACAGAATATGATTTTAAAATCCTGACAATATGCACATCTTCATATGGTAATTTAACACTCCATTGAATTTCATAACAATCCTACGAGACATTAAGAAGGAGTTGTCGACAATGCACCAAACAAAGTTTTACTGAGAATTGCCTAGGTTCTAATGGTCGCCATTTCTACAACTTTAGTCCAAACATAAACAACTGACAATATGCACATCTTCATATGGTAATCTAACACTCCATTGAATTTCATAACAATCCTACAAGACATTAAGAAGGAGTTGTCGACAATGCACCAAACAAAGTTTTACTGAGAATTGCCTAGGTTCCAATGGTCGCCATTTCTACAACTTTTGTCCAAACATAAACAATTGACAATATGCACATCCCAGTGTGGTACATTATGTAACTTAACACTCCATTAAGTTCATAACAATCCTGTAAGTTGTTGAGGAGGAGTTGCAGACAATGCACGAAACAAAGTTTTGCAGAAAACAGCCATCATTTCACAATATTTCCCAAATTAAATATCTAACAATATAAACATCCCCATATTGTAATCTAACACTCCATTGAGTCTCCTAACAATTCTGCAAGTCGCTAAGAAGGAGTTGTGGACAACACATCAGACCAAGTTATGCTGAAAATTGCCTCAGTTCCAACAATCATTTCTACATTTTTGTCCAAACATAAATTCCTGACAAAAGGCACATCTCCATGTGATTATATTAGATCGCAAAAAAGTTTCATTACTGTATTGCAAGCTGCTTAGAAAATTGTTTGCACAGATGGACAGAAGGACAGAAGGACAGACAGACAGGGTGAAACCAATATACCCCCAAAACTTTGTTTGCGTGGAATATAACTAGTACTCAAGGTGTGGAAATCCTACTTAAAAATCCAAGAAAAAGCATCAAGTTACGACATCAGAGGGTAATGACCCTTAAAAATTTGCTTCTTCATTTCTTTTTAACCAGGGTATCAACTTGGTAAAAACCAAATCTACACAAATACATATCTATTTACTTTTAAGGCACATATAAAACTCGTGAATATGCAATTTTCAAATTTATTTGAAACACTTTAGTTTTGGATTTTGATTTTTTCTGAACCTTTTGTATTAGAAATTGATATAGCTGAAAAAAATCCCCTTCTCCTACAAGGACATCACCAAATTATAGCTGGCAAAAGTGCATGTGTACTACAGCTAATGTAATATCCTTAAGGTATAACTATGAGCAGACGAACATGTTATCTAGAA
The DNA here is from genome assembly GCA_037379345.1 of Perna viridis. NCBI lineage: Eukaryota > Metazoa > Mollusca > Bivalvia > Mytilida > Mytilidae > Perna > Perna viridis. The sequence goes on along the minus strand of CM074515.1, from coordinate 8,599,568 downwards.
ATTGTTTGGAATACATGAATCAAGTGTTGTTTGTCCTACTCATTTTTACACAAGACCAACTCAGCCTGAAAAATCTATGTATTATTTCATTCATAAAGACATAGGCTAATGCAAGCATTGAACCATATGTACATTGTACTACTGTATAGTGGATAATTTTCACCAGGTGCTAATATTGGCAAATTTTAGCCATCTGTCTTAAAAAGCCAAAATAAACTCCATAAAATGTTTGCTCTGGGCCAAGGGTATGGAAATTTTGACAGCCCATGCCTGACATTTAATCATGATCAGATCAAAAATAAACATTGCATGTAGATATTTTAAGAAAAATATTGGAAAGTGTGTTATTTCATTACATACTCTGTCTTTTACAGAATATCAGAGCGAGTGAACGAGTTTGGTTTTTCTAAATTATAATAAATGTATGAAGATTCTCCCAGTTACTTCAATTAATTCGTATAGGCAACAGGGCTGCATGTGTACTGTTTATTTAATTATGCAATCAACTAATCAATTTCAGGTTAATTACAGTCACAGGTGGCTGCACATCGGCTAAAATTGACACACACCTGTCCATCAATTTCCAATAAACAATTAGGAGACTGGTAGACTGGATGTTTATACACTAATAAAACCACACAAACTGTAATTTATAAGGGTTGACAATTTGTTTATGTCCGATATTGGAAAATTGTCGTCGGTCACTTGCAAAATTAGTCGGTCAATGACCGGCATTTTTGACCATTTCCGGATCCATGCTCTGGGCTCATCGGCAAAAATTAAAAAAGGCAAAAATTTTTGGTATAAATTTTTGCTTCAAACTTGCCAAATTTAACACCCTTGAAAATAATCTGCCGTACAGTATTATACAACTTTACCTCATCTCAGCCTGAACAACTCTGGAGCCAAATATTCTTTTCATTTCATTGTCAGGATTAAGGTTTCTGAAATTTAACATAAAGGTATGACTCATATTATCCAAGTAAGGAGGTATTTTTTTAAAAAATGATTTAGTATAAAATGTATTTGTCAAGGGAGATAAATAACTTTATCAAAAATCCAAATACAAAGAGTAGACAATGCTAATGAGATATTAAATCAGTTAACAGTTTCTATGCTGGGGTTTACTTGAGAGAATCTGAGACCAGAGGTTAAGGCTCTATTCAACATTATCATTTTAGGGATTGTATAAATTTATTGTACTGGGCAGCTGTAACCCCATTACATGATATTTTCACGAACACATCAAAGATACTAGTACATGTGTATATTCTAGCTGTAAAATGATAATTATGTATTCAGCTTAATTTGTCTTGGGTTCATAATTAACTAGAAACAATGGCCAGTTAATAATACTACACCTGCTAGTAGGTATTGTCTTTTCCTAGCATTATTAAGGATAAATAATTGATTTTAACAACAATACAATCAAATTACCCAAGTAAACTTTTTTGCTTTATATGGCCCTGGTCTGGGTGTCAAAAGAATAGGCCTGCAACAGTGCTAAGCTTGTTGTAAAAGGTGACTTTACGGTGCTCAGAACCCTAGCCCACCACTCTGCCCACAGATCAACTGGGTTGTGTGCCCCAGGTAGTGGAATGGGGTACCCCAGGCATTTTATATGCTGAGGTTGTCAGGCTATAATACAGAAAACCTGACCGCAAATCATAGTGGTGCATAATGTTGGGAAAGATGCCCCATTCCTCGTACATTAAAGAACCCTGCTGTGGTATTCAATAGGAGTAGGAATCTTTGCACTCTGCCATAGGAAGCTAAATTGCCCGACCCTACACATCCCTCCCTTTTTCTAGTGGCAATCAAACTTTGTCGACCCTATCATCTTTGTGTCCCATCCCATTTTTCATTTCATCATCATCATTTCATGTTCATTTTATCATCCATTTTATGTTCATTGCCTGAATATAGCTGAAATATTGCTGCATGGGCATTAAACCCCTTCAATCAATCAATAAATCATTGTCTTCATATGTGCTCAAATGAGTTATAGAGATTCCTGTGTGCATTATATTTTTGTTGATTAAGCATAATTTGTGCATAATTACACGTATCTAGTGAGCTGAATCTCCCAATACAAGTATTTTTTTTCTTGCAAATACTTATCATGCCTTATCATTACTTAGTCTAAAAAATACGTTTTAGATATCCTTGTTATCGCCATCTTTAATTAACAACTTTTTTGCAGTAATACCAGGGAAAGAATACATACTTATGTTCAACTGTCAACAGTGCCTTCATACTGGATGTAGCAGCTGATAGTGGCTGCTCTGTGTCTTGTATATAGGTGTTCCTAGATTCTCCTAGAATTCTTTCTACTTCTTGTATTGAGGCATCAATTTCATCCAATCCATTCTCCATCTTTTCTTCAGCTTTTTCTTTAGTCTTCTTTTTTCTTTTCTTTTTCTTTTTCCTTGCACCTTGTTGTTCTTCTGTCTTCCTTGATGTAATATCTGAGTGTTTTATAGCTTCTTCATTTAAGTTACCATCACCACCACCATCATCATCATCTTCATTGTCAAGCTTTAAAGTTAAATATAATCATTTTAGAAAATTTTTGTTAAGTAGATTGTAGGACTAATTATTTAATTCAAAGCTTAGCTGTACACTAGTAAGCTTGGTACATTCCTTGGAAGATTCAGGTTTCTGCCATGTAACTGTTATTTCAAACTTTTCCCAAATATTAATTCTCCAGAAATTCACAAAAAGCATTTTCTAAAAATTGAATATATTAATACAGCTCTTAATTTTATCAACATTGCCGATATTTGAATGATCCTAATATTAAGGAAACTATCCCTGCTTATTTTGATAATACTGAACTCCCTTCTATTTGCGATGTTTACAAAAATCAAAATTATGTCTTCAGTTATTGTGAATTATGCAAAGATGTAAACATTAAGGAAAATACACCAATATCATGAAGTTGCATTAACTCAAAATATATTTATGGTCGCAGTTCCCATGTTATTACAGGTAATCTGATTGTTGTAAACAACCAAGAGGTGAAAACACCTCTTCAAAAGGCTGTAAGTATCATCCTCCGGCCACTGTCAACTGGAATAAATGTCAAAACATCATCCAGGCCTCACTCCATTTGTATTGCATATACAGATAAAAGTGAGAAAGCAGACTAAAGATTCTTTTGTTAAAACAGTTATGAAAATATTTGACATTATACATTTTGAGGAGCACTTTACTCTTCATAAAAAAAATAAAAGCTGTATTTCCCGAATAATTCCAAAACTGAATGAACTCAGCAAGGTATATGTTTTTGTTCTGGTTGATGAAGCTTAAATTTAAGAGAAAAAGATCTTAAAATGACGTGACATTTTTTTCCTTTTGCAGCAAAATGTTAGCTAAGACTCTAAAATCAGATATATGTACCTCTTAAATGTATGAAAACTTTGATTAGATATTACAAAGAATATGAATTTGGAACATTGGTCGATTTGCCCTACCCTTATGAATAAATAAATTAATATAACTTTTATATACAGTTGGCATCAAATACATAATAATAAACATAACCTCTATTGAGATTCTGACCAACCCTAGAACTTTGATCTGTGGTGATCCCTGTGTTATGGACATCCATCCAGTAAGTAATGATGGCTAAATCCCAAAAGATCAGTTGGCAGCCAAAGTAAACAGTAGCTTTGGACACTGAATCTCAAATGGATTAGTCTTGCAATAATGTAACATATGCATTTGTCTCTATTGTAACGGAGAGGATGATTTGACTCACAAAATTATACTCCGCTACCGAGGATCAAACCCTACACCACTCAGTGACAAGCCAGCAACAAACCGATTCAGCTAAATAATTAATACAAATGTATTTTAGCCAAGTCAATTAACTGGCTATTTAAATCTCACTACCTACTACAACGCAGGTAGGCCATCCTGCCACATTTCCCCTACCTTAAGAGTCTTTGTACCACGAACATATCTAACACTAGCTCATTAGCTAACAAAGCCCCATGGGTTTTTCACGTTGGACGCCAAATATAATGGTAGAGCATGATTAACTCACAATATTATATTCCAACACCGAGAAGCAAACCCTAGACCACTTGGTGACAAGCCAGCGACAAACCGATTTGCCTAACGAATTAATCCTTTAGCCAAGTCAATTAACTGGCTATCTAAATCTTACTACCTACTACAAGGCAGGTAGGCCAGGTAGCAGGTCGATCTGTCCCCTTTAATAATGATATTGTATAAATTTATGTGGACATAAAATTTAGTATCATATACCAAAACTTGTTCTTTACAGTCAATTTTGTTCATGACTACAGACCTCACACTTTCAAGGTAGACATGCTTTGCAGGCTGTTTCATTTATACATATATAAGTTCACAAAAATTTCTATTAAAAACAAGTAAATAGAAAACAATAACCCTTCAAAAAATTACTTAAATTGACTAATTACTTTTCATTTTGTAAAGTAATAATCATATGTAATTACTCTAAACTGAACTCATAATAATATTTTATGAACTATAATCTATACATTTTTCAGTTGTGAAATTAAGAAAAAAAATATAGAGAAGGTTAAGATAATTTACATATTAAATATTTATATCAAATATTTTAATTGTATGAATTTTAAATGCATAATACATTGAGTTTATGATTGGGACAGATCAACTTTTAAAAAGGGTCTGGATCCAGTTGGGGACGGATTGTCTAGGGGTCGGATCTACATGAAATTGGTAGGCCTTCCTGCTACAGTATTTATGGCTAGTTACTATTAAATATGAATATTAAAGGAAGCATCTGTATTTATATTTGATAGTAACTGGCCATCGATACAAATGACTGTCACTAATCCTTTTTGGGATTCGGCGCTGGAGATATTTTTGTTTTGACCACCACGGATGGGGGTCAAAACAAAAAAAAATATCCAGCGCCGAATCCCAAAAGGGATCAGACTGTCGCTTCAATTATTTATTTAAGTATCATGGGTTTCATTTTCGTTAAACTGTTATATGGGTATTTGATTTATCATGAAAAGAAGTAATTGCAACATTGGAAAAAAATTAATTCAGATCACTACCGGTAATCTGAATTGTCCTGACTTCAATTGGCATAAATGAAGAAAATCGGTCCAGTAATAGCTTGCGGAATGAATTTTGAAATAGGTATGATCTTTGACACATAGTTTTTCAGGCGGCCATTTTTCTCAAAGTATCGTCACTTCAAACGTTTGTACCAAATGACCAATAACTCCAATAACAATGAAAGTTGTATATTTAGAAAGAGAAGTGTCTCATCTTCAATTACATATATTTTTTATTGTCATGCAATGGATTTTTAACCATTTTCTAACGTGTTAAAGTTGACTCAAAATTGAGAATTTTGCTCTCGCAAGAATATAGATAAACGCACTACCGACCTCCCTACTTCAAAATGAATCCACAAATGATTTTACCAATGAGAATGGGTTAACGACAGAAGTTTGTTTAGACTCAGAATCATCTTCGTCGTCAGTATTATCATCATCTTTGATTGACGGTATTACTACATCGTTCTTTTGTTGAAGTTTTCGTAAGGCTCTGGAAGACATATCAACTGTCAGACACACTTGCCACGCACATGTCAATGTTTACAAAAGTTGTGCAAAACCGGAAGTGTCACTTTTGAAACACAGCTCTAAAGTGAAAAATTTCAATCGGCTCAAACTCGTATTTACCTATTAACATACAACACTCAATGACTAATTAACAATAGATTTTAACAATATAGGTTGTAATGAATTACGTAAATAACAAAAAATATTTTATGAATGAAACATTTAAAAATACGGTGCCTATTTTTTGGAACGGCTGTACGATGTGGTATGAGATTTCCTAAAATGCTTGATTGATATAGACATTGTTAGATCGACCATTACATTATTACAATTGACTTAACTTAAAATTAAAAAAGAAATTAGATTGTAAAAAACGTAGACGAGGGGTATTGAAATAGTTTTTTTTTAAACTCAAGCATCCGTTCCGATTTTTCTTTTTGTACACTTTGTGATGCTGCGAGACTACAACATGTCAACTTCCATGAAAATACAGCGACAGATTATGGCAAAAACATTTTTTTCTTTGCGATCTTTCCCAGTGATGACATGTTGTAGATTCGTTAATTTTCGTAGTTTTACGAAACCTTGTGCTTGTTTTCAGCAAAACGTCTCTATAATAGGTCCGCTGGCCAAAATGATGAAAAGAGCAGACAAAAAAATGTGAGACTTGGTTTTTTAATAAACAGAAACATGATGTTTGTTTGTTTGTTGGGGTTTAACGTCCGAGCAGCAATATTTCAGCTATATTCAGACGAAACAGAAACATGAATAAGTGAAAACCTAGACACATGAACAAGTGAAAACCTAGACTAATCATAGTTCAAAAAATTGTGCTGTCTTAGGAAGTTAGGCTAACTTTGATTGTGATTCAATGATTGTCCCAGTAAATATCATGAATATATTGACTTGTGAAAACAATAATACAAATACTTTATTTAAAGTAAACTCAGATACTGTGGTTTCATTTGATTTTGTGGGTATCAATTTTCATGGTTTGTGGAAAAACAAGATATTTTGTTGAATACTTGAATTTGTGGTTTGTTGGTACTTGAAAGAATGCTTTGTTTTACCACAACCTCAAGAAATAGTTTTTGATAATGAGTACTGATCAAATACTTTTTGGGTCTTTCAAATGTTTTGTGTAGCAGGTTTTGACTACATATCAAAGCTTCAATAGGTAGAGATCATGGATCCGAAATGGTCAAAAATGCCGGTCATTGACGACAAATTTTGCAAATGACCAACGAAAATTTTCCAAATATCGGACAGAACATAGTTTGTGATTATTAATTCGTTGATTTAATCTTTTTAACACAGACGTCAACAAACCATTTAAATCAATATACAAAATGTGTTCGCGAGTTTCTTTTATAAATAATCAACATTTTTTTCATCACTCGGAAGTTTTCGGCAGTTATATGATGAAAAAGTCTGAGAGATGTTAGAACGTCCACGTGTAGTCAAAACCGACGCGTTCACTCGCTCTGATATTTTGTAAAAGTCAGAGTATGTGATGAAATAACACACTTTCCAATATTTATCAGAAAATAACTACATACAAATGTTTTTTTAAGTACATTTTCAATCTGAGCATGCAAAAGACTGACAAAAACATCTGTTGAAGTTTGATAAAATGTCCGGCATGGGCTGTTAAAATTTCCAGACCCTTGGTAGAGATGTAGTGTTTTGTTTGACAAAAGTTTCTCAAGTGGTCTTTATAAAAAAATTAGACAATTTTCTATACATTTAAGAGCGAGCTTTGTTCATTGCTTATCATAAGGATTTTTAAAAACCAAGAGAATTATTGTATGAATAATCAAGGGAACCAAGGTTTCAGCAATGATCAAAAGAATGTATTCCAGGGACAAAGATCAGACATGGAAAACAGACATACACAACAAAGAACATAAAGTAACTAAAATCATACATACAAAGTAACAGCAAATGAGCAACTCGGACTAAAAACTGGGAGCATGGACCAGGTGCACCGGTAGGGTAAGCATCCTCTGCTTTTCTAGAAGCAGTTTCACCAAGTTGTTTTGGTGGATATGTGTTTCACAGCACAGACAATTGAGACGTAGGAAACTATTATTACAAAAGTTGTTATGTACATATAGATAATGAATCTGGTTAGTAGTTTTCATTTCCCTTGTTACAAAATAAAGTTCTGATAATTCAAAATTCATTTGATTGCAAAGTTCAGGCAGCCATTGTTACATCTTTGTTGAACAGAGATGATAAAAAATGGAGTTTAAAGAAAGCCACTTTTACAACAACTGTTACAGGTGGCAATATGGTAAAATCTGAGAAAAATTAACCTAACTTCAGCGATACTTTTATGGCTGAACTTGAATCACATAACTCAGGGAGCCCAAGGCTATTAAGTTTTAATAAACAATTACATGTAACTTATTGTATAATTAAACAATCACAGGCTTGTATCCACACTTGCCCCAAGTGAACAGAGTTCCATATGCTGCAGTCATATCATGATGTGCTCCTCAAAGCTCTTTATTAGTATCACAACAGTAGCATGAGATAGAAAATATCAGACTGTAAGAATGATGGAAAAAAAACAGTAAAGTTACTGATTAACAATTATCAGCTGTCATGATGGAGTGTTGCTCAGCTGTGCTGCTATAATTACTGATCAAAGTCTAATGCAATAGTAAAAAGGCCATGAAAATATCTATAATTTTGTACTTCAGATAAACCACCTCCAACGAACTCAACTACTACACTTACATGCACAATAATAAAAATCTAAACTGTCTATATTTTTTATTGATATCTAACTGCAGTATAATACAATGGATAGTTCCCTCAAACTGTAGACTAATTAATGAAGAATAATAATTTGTAAAAAAAACTTGGTTTAACTGTATCAAGTGTTGTAATTTTTATCTTTACAGGAAGAAGAAAAAGGAAACATGGCAAGATAAAGAGGTATGCATTTGAATCTGAACTGATAATATACTTGTATACTGTAGTAGCAATGGAGCATATAGTAACTCAGACGTCTGAAGAGAACAGATCAAATTTAAAGAAATATATAATGAAAAACATAATGGTTAAACTAATAAAAGTCAGCTTGTCCACAATATACATTGCATTGTGCATTTATTGTGATTACAAGAATATGATTTAGGAAGGCAAATATGAAAAGTTTCCAAATTAAGTGTGTTTTGCATTACTGTATACATCATTGCATTGTTTTTCTTTTGGTTGAAATGTAAATCTTTGTTACTGATATCCTGAAATGGCTTCTTGTGAATCCTAAATTTGTACTTTATGTGTTTAATAGTACATGTAATACTTTTGTAGATATCAGCTAAATTGTTGAATGTGCCAAATGCCACAAAAAATGCCAGAAAGGGCCCAACAGAAGGAGCTAAGAGGAGGGCTCATCAAGTCAGCTTTGTGCTTTATGACTATATTACCCAAATAATGTATAGTGGAGAGTTAAGTCCAAAAATAGCATCACTGTCTATTGAAATTACAGAGGTATGAATATTTCAGATATATGTGAGAATACCAAGACCACTTGCATGGTCTCTTGTGCATCTTCAATGTTTTGGCATTTTTGAAACCAATCTCTCATAAATGTTAAAGTTTCTAAAATTAAAGCAAACCTGTTAGATGGTAGGTACTTGTAAAAGAAAAAAAACCCAAAATATGCTAAGCATGGACAATTTATCTAGAGGCTGCCTGGAGCCAGAACAGATCACCTGGTTCGTTTTTTGCCTTTCAAGGACAACAACTCTAACAAGATGTTCTGCAACTTTAAATCACAGACTTTTGAAGGGTTTATCATAAGGATCATTTCACTATCAAAAGTTTCTTACTATCTATTACTGTTTTCAAGATCTTGGTTAAAATTGCAAAAACGTATTTTTAGTGCAGATGTCTTAAAAACAGGCAGAAGCTTATGATAAGTGATTCATGTATTTCTTCATCCCAAATATTTTATTGATTGGAAATACTCTCACACAAACTGTATTAGGATATTAAAGTCCAAATAAAAGTTGCCCACTGAAGATATTTACACTTAGACTTTGGTTATGCTCTACTACAAAAAAAGTACAGAAAAATTTTCCACCAGAATTTTTACACTTTAACCAGTCTAAAAATATTTCACAATATATAGCAGATCCAAAGGCAAGAACATAGGAAGAGTTTTATTTAGGACCTAACTAATGTATTCAAACAGTTTCATTGATAGTCTTGAGATATGAGAATCACCCCTCCCTGGTTTTTAGGTAGAACCATATTTAGGAGAAAATACTCTTACAAGAGATCATCCTACAACTTCAAGCTGATGGAGACTAGTGTATGCCTTATTGTAAAGATTATTTCATCAATTAAATTTTTTTTTTACCTATTATGGTTTTCAAGGTATTGGCCAAAAATAAGCCATCTAATGGGACATCAAGGGATACCTGCAGTGTTGTAATATATTGAAGGGCCCAAAACAACCTAAAATGGCCATGGCTTTTGTTTAGGTAATCTGATAATGCTGAACTTCGAACTTGATATGAATGTACAAAGTTTGAAAAAGATTCTTTGATATCATAAAGTTATCATCTGGAAACCATCCAGGGATATGGTAAACAGATGGGACTAACGTGCAGCTTTTCAGAGAGTATCACATAATAACTCACCACATAATCAGCATTATTCAAATTTAAAAGAAAACAATTACCAATTAGTTTCCCATGTTTAACCAAACAAAACTATTAAATAGTTGAAAGTGAATCAGGGATCACAACAGACTGTTTTGTTTGTTTGTTTGTTGGGGTTTAACGTCCGAGCAGCAATGAGTATTAGAGATAGATTTAATTTATTCTGCATGTGACAAATCCAGCTGATGGGTCACGGTGTATTGAATGAACAACCAAGTGACAGTAATGACCTCTATCAGGATTAACAAAAAAATATGATAGATAATTATATGACAGCAAAAACACTACGCTCCTAGGAGCCTGAATTGCTCACCTGCTTAATTTTTTTTTGCCTTTGAAGGGCAATAACACTAACAAGGAGTTGTCTGACAATTTTGCCTGAAACATATTTACTGGTTCTGAAAGAGATTTTAATTGGTATAAAAGGAATTGTATGTGGATTACATTCTGTGTTTTGTTCAGGAACAGTAGGGAAGTTCCTGACATGAACCAGTGACTTAAGGTATTTTGACTCTGCAGAATCAGTAACCAAATAAGCATGAAGAAACTGCAAAGATAGGTACTAAATAACCCCATCCTCCACCTCTTGAAACAGTACTATGAAAGTATTCTATACATCTTGATGTTTCAGGTAAAGGTTTTACCAGATTTTTCCTGTATTCATGTGTACTGGGCTCCAAGAGGGTCTGAACAAGATGAAGAAATAAAGGAGCTCCTAAAAATCAACCAAGGTAGACTCAGGTAACTAATTTTCCAGTCTTTTGAAGTATGTGCATGATAGTGTATAGGTAATATTGTGTTTCAGTTTTCATAAAAGGCTGGTGACTGTTTAATGGTATGTCAAAAATTATATTTTAACCCCTTGTTTGGTGAGATATACGAATGTATACTATAGGGTAGGTACACAAAGCAGGAGTACAGGTATTAGTCCTTTTGAGGCCAGTTCTATATTCAGAGTGTTTTTGTTGCATACATTTAGCATGATACTCCAAAACATTTAACAAATTTAAGTTATTCTTGTCTAAGTAATGTTCCATTTTAACATTTGAGGGGAAGGTACTTTTTTTGCCAGGGAACTCACCCATAAAAGCAATTTTAAGTTAAGTCTATTTCATTCTATTTGTCAAGAGTTTTTTGTCTACCCTTGACTTGACTTTTTATGAGCAGCTTGGCGGATGTTTTTAGAAAAGCAGAGGACGCCTATCCTACCCCAGTGTACCTGGTCCATACTCCCAGTTTTTATTTGAGTATGAGTTTACTTTTGTTGCTTTGTACATATTATTTTGGTTATTTTACGCACCAACCATTTGATTTTCTGGGGGGGGGGGGGGTAAATTTTTTACTTTGACAAACTTTTTTTTACTTAGAGTGAAAACAACTTGTTATTTTTTTCAGGGTCAGACAAAAGCATCATTTATTGAAATTCCATTTTTTTTTTGTCTAGTCAGCTCACTACTGCATAGCATCTTTCACCTAGATAGCCAATTTATTTTTTTGTCATTTTTTTTTTAAAACTAACTTGTATTATCTCTCCAGTGATGTCAAATTATTATTTTCATTTTTTCCAGAAACATACATTTTTCCCCAAAAAATCCATATCCCTCTCCCCCCAGAAAATCAAATTGTTGCTGCTTATGTTCTTTGTTCCTGGATTACATTCTTTAGATTTCCACTAGAATCTTGGTTCCCTTTGATGACTCTTTACTAACATCAATATTTATTTTAAACAGGAGGCTCCCAGAAGCCTGAATCTCTGACCTGCTTCAAATTTTGCCTTTCAAGGACAATAACTCTAACAAAGAGCTGACAATTTTGACTCAAAGAAGAATTTGGTAGTACTTATAATAAGGATCATTTCATCAATTGAAAGTTACATATTATCTATTATATTTTTCAAGATATTGGCTGAAAACTAAAAACGTCATTTTTCAACTTTCAAGGGCAATAATTCTGACAAGGAATCATCTGACAACTTTGACCCAATGCAGACTTTTGTAAGCATTATAATGAGAATCGCTGATAGAATTTGGCTAAACCTATTGGTATTGCAGATATACCGGTATGCGAAGAACTTCTGTCTGACCCCTATGTTCTATTTTAAGTAACATCAGCCTTGTTTCTCGACAGATTAAAATTATCTACATCAGTTTTATGGTGAATTACGAAGGAACATTCATACCAAGTTTAGTTCTGATTGGTTTTGTAGTTTCAGAGGAGCGATTTTTTGAAAGAAATAATATTAAAAATAGGGAAAAACATCAAAAAGGCAAAAACTCCAACATGACTTAACAGAGCAAAACGAAAACTTAACCAGATAGATCTCATGCTGAACACTTTCACCCTGTCAAAATTTGGATAAACCTAACGGTTTTAGAGATATATGCGAAAAACCTCTTATGTTTTATTTTTAGTAATGGCAGTCATGTTTTTCAATGGAACAAAAATCCCCACTTCATTTCTATGCAAAATACCACAAGGAACAGTCATATTAAGTTTGGTTTGGTCTTGTAGTTTGAGAGGAGGAGAGTTTTGAGAAATGTTAATGACAATGGTGGATGTGATGGCAATAGCTCACATGGCTTATGGCCAGGTGAGCTAAAAATAGTATTGAGTTTCAAACCAGTGGTCCACTTGAAGGAAATGTCTTATTATGTTAGTTAATTGTCTAAAACATTTACTTAAGTCCCAGTAAATGAAATTTTAAAGGTTCTACATATGTAGGTCAGAAATTGTGACATTGGATCACTACTGCAAGTGTCTCAAAATGATCAATGTTCATTCATGCTATTTCTTTCAAGTTTTTCCTAAAATCATCTTTATATTTTCATACATGTCATCTGATCCTAACATATTTATGGAAAAGAAGTTACAGATAGTGGTTCACCCTTTTATTCTAAATTACAAAATACTTCAGCAGCATTTTTTGATCTTTTCGATTTTTTGATTTTTTTTTTTTAGAAAATATTCTGTGCGACTAAAAATAATTGATAATTTATCAGGAATATAAATACTTTGCTGCAGTGGGTGTGACAGAACTAGAAAGATGTAGAGATTATTATGCCCCACACCCACTTGCATGGGGTGGCCATCCATCTTTCTTTCCTTACACAGTTATATTCATCTCTACTCTCTTACCTCCTTCACCTTTAAATTGAAGAACTGTAATTAATGAAACTGAATCTTTATTATATATTTCAATCAAACACCTCCTATTTAGATAGCAAAACATGGGCTTTGTTTTTATGAATATGTGAACATGGGTGTACCCATTCCTTTTCCATTACTCCTCCTACACTGCTGAATTGAATTTTATGAAACTTTTACAGAATCTTTATTACATATTCTTGTTCTCCTAGTTTTGATTTTGATCCAAATCAGTTAACATGGACTTCATTATTTATGATTATGGGACATGGGGGTACCCAGTTTTTATCTGTTCTCCATCATCATTGTATGACTTTAATGAAACTTTCACATAATCTTTATTTAGAATTGAATTTGTGCACCTTCTATTTTAGATTTCTATCTCAAGTTTTTTTTAGGTCTATCATGAGGAAACATGGACTTTTATCATTCCCTGATGCGAGGATACTCATACCTTATCCACAACTGGATGGAATTAAATGAATCTTTTACTTATAATCTTTATAACATTTTAGCATTGTGCACCCTGTTTTTTAGATTTTGATCCAAATTAATTTTGAAGGTCAAAAGGTGCATGGTTATCGAAGAGGGGAGTGCTCACAGTTTTTTCTAGTTTCATTTGATATGGTATAAATTATTTTTTATTGGAAATATAAATACATTGCTTTTATTGTCGCGAGGGGACATGGAAATGCCTGGTGTCTGTCCGTCTGTTCACATTTTCCACACTTTTTTTGTTATGCTTATACCAAATAAATTTGTTTTTGGTATGTGGCCTTATTATGAAGAGTTTCAGATTAAGTTCGACTTTGGTCACGGTTGAATGATTTTTATGAAAGTTAAGGTCCTTGGACTTATAAAATTTCAGTGAATTTAGTTTTCGGCACTTTTTTGTAATGCTTTCGCCAATTGATTTTAAATTTTGTCTGTAGTCTTACTATGATAAGTTTCAGATTAAGTTTGACTTTAGTTACGGTTGAAAGATTTTTATGGAAGTTACGGCCCCTGGACTTTGGTTAGGTCTCACTAACCACTTCTAACATTTCCATTACTTTACATGTTAAAAAAGTAATTTTCAGAGTTTCATTGTGAATTCCCAGGACAAATGACATCTTAAAGTTGCAAAGCTTGGAAAATAAGACTTCCAAAATCATTATGCTAATGGTACGATGATTGTAGAAATTCTTCACAAAATTTACTTGAATAAATAATACTGAAAATCCACATTTTTACCTGTTCTGCTAACTGAAAGCATGGAGGCAAATTACTCACACATGTAAACAATATTCATACACTTTTGTAGTTAATTACATATATGATTTTAAAGTACTTATTCTCAGCTTTATTTTGACTACTTTTAATCATAATACACACATATAATGCTCTTACAATGCATGTCTAGGTTCAGTGTGTTTTTGGTACTACATAGGGGGGTGGCCATTTGACCCGTAAGTGGTTAGCGAGACCTTAAAAACATTTTATGAGTTTTTATGTTTTTTCTTTTTTTACATTTTATGAAAGCTTGTGGTATTGTGAGTCTAATAAGACCAAAACTATCAAAATCAGACATAGGACTACAAAGAAATGGTCATTTTTATATCATGCCCCTCAGTGATATTTTCCCTAAATTACTAAAAAATTAAAATTTTAACTAACTTGTCACACCAAATTGATACCTATGATAATTCAAGAAGTTGTAATAGTAAATATCATTTATTGTTATGAAAAAAGAAAAGATTTCAATCATTTATATCATACTTATTTCATTACTGTGTGATTTTAAGTCTGTGCTGTGTGACTATTTGAGTACTTTGAATATCCCAAGCAGTGACATTATGTATTTCATGGATGACGTCAAGATATGAGTCACTGTTACTGATAAAAATCTTGTTGCTATGTTGTTTTTTAAAATACCTTGCACAATGCACCTCTTAAAATATAGCCAGATTACCAATATTACTATACGATTTTATGGGAAAATGGAAATAATCACCAGGAAAGGCAATTTTTCTCAAATGATGCATTTCTCTGAAATATGCCATAATTTAGCTTATGGTCTCACTAACCACTTCTTACGTTTCCATTACTTTACATGTTTACATGTTAAAAAAGTAATTTTCAAAGTTTCACTGTGAATTCCCAGGACAAATGACATCTTAAAGTTGCATACCGTTGCGAAGCTTGGAAAATAAGGCTTCCAAAATCATTATGCTAATGGTACGATGATTGTAGAAATTCTTCACAAAATTTACTTGAATAAGTAATACTGAAAATCTACATTTTTACCAGTTCTGCTAACTGACAGCATGGAGGCAAATTACTCACACATGTAAACAATATTCATACACTTTTGTAGTTAATTACATATATGATTTTAAAGTACTTATTCTCAGCTTTATTTTGACTACTTTTAATCATAATACACACATATAATGCTCTTATAATGCATGTCTAGGTTCAGTGTGTTTTTGGTACTACATAGGGGGGTGGCCATTTGACCCGTAAGTGGTTAGTCAGACCTTAGAGTGGATTAATTTTTATGGAAGTTATGGCCCTCACTTTTTTTTTTGCAGGGGACATTGGAACACTGTTCTTTTATTTATCTTTTAATTTTCAGAACTCTCCTTACATCATACAGACCAATTTCTAAGATTCCTGAGATAGTGTTTAAAGCTGATACATCATTGTCCGAGATGCACAAAGTATCGAGATTACTGGAAGAGGCAGATTATAGAGAAGAAGAGACAGTTACAGAAAGTCAGCATCCAGAAAAATTATGTGATCAAGACAAAACAAAAAGATTGCAAGAAATATCTCATTCATTTGAAGGTGGAGAAACCAAAGTTGTGTACATGGGAGTGAATGATCAATTAAAAAATGAAGATTTAGAACTCTTTCATATTGAGGATAAACATGATCAAAATAATCATTTTCAAAACTCAAAGAACAGTGATATAATTAAGATGATTAAAAAAGAATTTAGAAATGACATTTATGGATTAAATCATTCTCTGCTCATGGAAAAGATTAAACTATCCAAACACAAGCTTAAACATAGGAAGACAGATGAATCTGATTTTATAGAACTACCAGTAGATACGGATGATTCTACAATATGGGATAAGTCTATGGTCAATAAACTTCCACATGCAAGAAAACATAGAGACAGGAAGTATGCATCTAAATTAAATAGGAGAGGTGGGACTGTTTCAGAATATTTAGATGAACTTGAACATAGTGACTATTAAATTGGTAATTCTTATTAAAAAGGGATTAACATAGAACGCCATTGCTTTTTATCTTGCTATTTGCACAAAGACCTTGTTTTACTTGGATATTTGATGGTAGATTTTCACTAAATCCTGTTGGACTTGTTTTTAGTGATATTTTTGTTTGAGTTAACAAAGTGAGTTATCAATTGCTTTTGGATTTTGAACAGGTAGATACAGCTTGTTGTCTTTTGTTAGAGTGTTTGTATTGTGTATTGATCTCAATTGTTTAATCTGAGTTTAACAGAATTTTATAGTTAGTTTTATAGTTGTATTTTGCCACCACTGTCCCAGGTTAGAGGGGTTGAGCATGTTTGACCCCACCACATACTTTATGTGCCTGTTCCAAGCCAGGAACCTGTAGTCCAGTGCTTGCTTTTTATGTTCATTTTTATTCATTTACATTTTGTCTATAGGTTAGGTTGAATGTTGTCTATAATGAATAGTGTCACTTCATTTATTTTGGAGTCTTTTCCAGCTTACTTAATAGTATGGGTTTTGCCCATCATTGAAGACTGTATGGTGACTTGTAGAAGTTTAATTGTTCTTTGCTTGGCTTTTGGTGGAAGATTGTCTCAATGGCAATCGTACCACACCTTCTATTTTTTATAACATAACAAAAACAGCAAGAAAATATACTGGTAAACAGGAATAACATGATTTAATAAAATACAATGATATCTTAATTCATATAAAACCTTATTGCATAATCTTAAGAGATTTAATAAATACTGGATAACTTGATAAAGTAATAACAAATATAAGGCAACTGAGAGCCATGTGGGATGCAATTCAAGGCACAATCCCTTGTTTATTAGGAACATGTCAAGCAACAATACATAATATATTAATTATTGGTCTTCATAAGAAAATTGTACATTTCATAATTGTTATTTCTATAGATCATGTGAAATTTAACTGCCTGACATCAGTACTTACTTTTTCAATGGAACAAACATTGTACATGTATGCAATATACAGTCAAACCTTGTTAAGTCTAAGGGACCAAGCAAAAGTGTTCGAGTTATCTGAGCTTCAAATCATCTGAGGTCGAGCATCATGTTTTAAATACTGAACAATACTGAGTGTTTTAGATAAAATTCCTTTTTATTTTTTCTTCATCAAAAACATCATTAGAGCATAACATGCTGCTTTGAATGACTCACAATCAGGAGTACCGTCAAACCATGTGCCCTACAATACTATGATAAAATTTCAGATTCACTAGCGAAACAAATGTAGTTGCTTAAATACACTTATTATCATCTGTTTGATGTGTAATTAAATGTTCAGATACTACTCAACAATTCATCTGTAAAATTTTTATTGCATTTTTTTTAATGATAACACTATTGGTGTAAATTCTGACATGTAATTAATAAAATTTGTTTCTTTTCACTACACAAGCTATTTCAGATTATTTAAATACACAAAGTGTCAGAGTAATACATAAGACATGCTTATCGTAAAAACACACTTCAACCATGGTTTAAAATAAAGGAACCAATTTTCCAACTAATTAGTTGACTTCAAGACATCAGGATTAATTAATTTTGAAGTCCTATTGACTGAATGAAAACCTAAGTTATTCAAGACTTTGATTCATACGAGTTGAGTCATCTGAGGTCAAATTACATTGGAGTAAGGGGACTTTTGCTGGACCTGTGAAATTAGTTCGAGTTATCCGAAATTTCTACTCTTCAGAGTTCGACACATCAAGGTTTGACTAAACAAATATAAACAATCCACTGATTTATACATGTATAAAAAAACATTGCTTCTAACATTTAAAAACAAGAAATAGTTTGAAGTCCAATTTGAAAATATTT
Organism: Perna viridis; assembly: GCA_037379345.1. Taxonomy (NCBI): domain Eukaryota; kingdom Metazoa; phylum Mollusca; class Bivalvia; order Mytilida; family Mytilidae; genus Perna; species Perna viridis. Next base: position 8,581,050 of record CM074515.1, on the reverse strand, counting down.
ATGCAACTGACACATCAACAACTACACAAAAAAGACTTGTCAATTTTTTACAATATAATGTGCCTTCATCTTCTCCAATGTTTTTTTTCTTTGACCCTATGATCTTGTTTACAATCATGCAAAATTAAAGGTTGATACAATGAAAACTATCTGTCCATCAATTGTTATTAAATAAACATAAATATCAAAAGGATCCATGTAGATTACAAAGTAATTCATGTTTTTTTTATGACTGTTATTTGAGATAAAAAAAAAGGGGGATTGTTTCCAGGTTTTACAGCCAGATGTTTGTCTCATGATTCTCAGCATTTCTCAAGTTTTGTTATTTTTACCTTTTGTTTTGATATCTGTACCTGATTTCATTATAAATCTCAAATTTATATTTTCCTCAAATCCTTCCTTCAACAAAAATTTTGACAAAAGCGATCATTTGAGAAAAACTCAGGATTTGAAGAAATTCTCAACTTGAGATTATTTTAAATGAAATAGCCAGTATATGTACCAATTTTACTGAGCTCCATTGTAAAATCAACTCCAAAGCCATTTAAATTAAACTGAACACATATTAAAGATATAACATCAAGAAATAAAGTAAGTTTACTACTTGTTAGTTTTTGTTAATAATTATTCTTTCAATGTAACAACATTATTCGCTCTAGCCATTGGGATGATTTCTTCTCGTAGTTCTAATGGTAGATATTTCTCAACTAACACATTCAAAGGTGTCTTTTCTGTGATAAAACCTTGCCTACAATGAAACTGGGTCTTAATATCATTGATATACCAAAATATAACAACTTCATCCACATTGATATGACATTTTATGCCTTGATGTAGTTTTCTATAGTTCATTTGGAGTTACTATACTAATGATACTTCATCAAAACATAACTGAGATACAGGTATATATATACATGTATTAAGATAATTGACTAATTCTTCATTGATAGTGAACGGGGAGTTCAACAGAGTCTGTATTCCTCACTGCAGTTGCATTAAGCCTAAATCATATTAACTTACCGTTTCATCATGAGCTCCACATCTGATTCATCCACTACTTTTCTTCTACCATGCAGGGCAAAAGCCTCCAGACTTTTAAAGGTATTTTCAAAGTAAGTATCCGTGCTAGAAAACCAATAAGGTATTCATTATGATTGTATTAGTTTTTAACTATGACAATACAACCAAGTTTTTATTATGGAAATGGATGTGAAAAAGGGCATCTAACAGGACATCAAATGATACCCAGCCATATTCCAAATAATATTTTGCAATAAAAAAACTAATATATAATCTGATCAAACTGAAATTCAACCTTGGTTTGTATTTTTTGATACTCAATAACTACAGTTTATATAAGGTCCTGCAATATCTTCAAATGTGTTTACCACAGGTTTGTCATTTATGTAAATAGTTCTATCTCTACCTTGGCCTGCATATCAAAATACAATGCTGGCTACAAACTACATGTAGAATAATTAGTGATTAATTGAAATTGCAACAAGCCAGGCCTACTTTTTCCTTCTGCAAGAATTCTTGGGTCTAGGACATAAGCCCACTGGATAAAAGCCCCCTAGACAAACGCCCCCTCATCTTAAAATACTCTTATGTTAATGTAAAAATATATATTTATTTTTGTTTGTTTAGCTGTTTTTTTGTGTATTTTTTTATTTTTTTTAACAATTTCTTTTGTTGTGACTGTTCCTTTTATATTAGTATTGCATTTTATTTGTGTTTGTCTTTTTTTGTGTAATTTTTAATTCTGTTTAGTGTACTTAGGAAGTTTTTGTTTGTATTAAAATGGTTAAATTTCTGTGTATTTTTTTTCAAGGGTATACTTATTTTATATTTGATGTTATATTTCTTATTACCAGAATCATTTGAAATTTCATCATGAAATAAGAAAAAGCTGCCAGTAATACACTTTTTAAAAAGAAAACATTATGACTGTTTTTAGATATATTTCTTTTTTAAAGAGTGCATATTTGAAAACTGTTATCATTTTATTGATAAAATATTGTCTTAAAAAGAAACAAAAAGTTAAAATGTTAACAATTTAGAAATTAAATTTCAAATTTTACACTTCAGTAATAATAGAAATATTATTCATAATTGATGAAATAGTTTCTCATGGGGGGCTTTTATCCAGGGGGCTTTTGCCCTGATCCCGAATTCTTGGTAATATAAGTTCTTGAAAATATGAAAAATTTTAAATTGTCATATAAGAATTACATATTCAAAAGAGACTCATGTTTATTATTTAACCATGGGATGGCCATATATGTTGTTATTTCATGAGTAAAGGAATCAACAGATACCAGTATATAGAACACAAGGGATAAACTTAAGTCTTTGTGAATTACATCATAAAAAATAAACAACTTGGACATATTTCTTGATAATGCAGAATGATACAAGAAACTAAAAAAAACCATGAGCAATGCTTACTGACTGAAAGCACCCTCCCCAATAACCTACACCTTTAGACTTTCGAACGGATTCAGATCAAAATATAAAATACGAAATTCTACTTGCAAAGTGAAAGATAAATAGTGATAGGGGTGCCTGTCCTTCCATTGTTAGTAGAATTTCCCATTTTATTATAATACTACTTACAATTCAATCAGTTCTCCCATAGTGTCAGTTGCTACTCTCATTTTACAGAAATGTTGAAAGGCCTGTTTAATGATTCCATTAGGAAGAACTGTCGACATTAACTTTTTAATGGCCTTTGGCTTAATGCTGACAGTATTGATGTTTTTGTAGATCTTGATCTTACTCTTTTTAACAGTGTCATTGGTACTTTTCTCCTTTAATGATCTGGAAAATGATACATATCTACATATAAATACAATTAACAAGGATAGTATAGTAACAATGACCAAAGGAAAGACTAATATACAAAGTTAAACACTGTAAATAGCCCTGACAGTAAATGTTAACAAACGTAATTTTAAAAGCAAGAAAATATGGTCAAACACAACAAATGCACTATCATATGACCTAAATACAAAATAGTAGGGACTTTGATTAATTTTTAAGTAATGGAAAAGATTTTAGACAGAATATAAGCAATGAAATTTAATTGATTTCCTGAAAAGCAAAAATAAGTATCTGTGGAAATAAGTTTTTTTCACAATTTCTAATAAAAAAACACTGAGTAACAATAAAAAAAATTTTTGAAGTTAAGGTGAATGTCATTTGTTCTCATTTTTTAAGTAGATTTGCCATATGATAAAACTGAACAGAAAATAATTCTAATCAGATTTGATTGATTTGAAACAAGTTATTTTGCAATCAATATTGACTTATGATAACTAATTCAATATAACTTGTACCAGTATGTTACCTCTGTTTTGTTTGACTTCCAACTAGTGCAGGAGTACTGCTATAAATTGGCGTTGGGATCCTAGAAATATTCTCCTTTAGCCTTGGGGTCTTTAATTTATACAATTCAACTGTATCCTACAATTTTTGGAAAATACTGTGTGAATGTCACAGAAAATTTCTTTCATATTTCATTGGGGTAAATACAGTTAAACCTGTTTAAATAGAACCCACTTAAAATAAAACTTATGTTCAGTTAAAGATAATGCATAGTTTACACAGATTCAACTACCATTGAAATAGATATGAAAGGGCATCAAAAGATTGACACATGACTCTGGTCTACTCATTGTCCTATTGTACTTCACATACTACATGTATTGTCAATGTTTACATCACATTCAGACCCCCTATTGCATGAATTGTCATTATTTTCTTCACATATGGACCCTACTATTGCATGAATTGTCAATGTTTACTTCACATATGGCCCTACCTATTGCATGAATTGTCAATGTTTACTCCACATTTGGACCCTACTACTGCATGAATTGTCAATGTTTACTCCACATTTGGACCCTACTATTGCATGATTGTCAATGTTTACCAGTACTTCACATCTGGACCCTACTATTGCATGAATTGTCAATGTTTACTTCACATTTGGACCTACCTATTGCATGAATTGTCAATGTTTACTTCACATTTGGACCCTACAATTGCATGAATTGTCAATGTTTATTTCACATATGGACCTACCTATTGCATGAATTGTCAATGTTTACTTCATGTACATCATGAAATTAATTTAATACAGACACTTAGGATATATCTAATGTAAATATCTTATCAAGATCAACAAAGCCCTTTAATGATTACATCAACAATATCAGTTTACTTCCATTGGACCCTTTAAGAGTATACAAATCAGACTAAATGGTGCCTCATCAGTGTATTTTTGTGTTGGTAAAGGTTGTTGTGTCATTGGCATTTTCTTTTCTGTCACATTTTTACATATTAAAAAAAGTTGCCAAAACCATCTGAAATTACTAACCGGTTAACTGCAGAATTTTATTAACAAGGCAAATACAACCATGAATTTCTATTTGATTTAATATACAAAATACATATACAAGTTGATTATTTTATTTATATGTCTGACAAACATTTGTACAACATGAACCAATGAAATGAAAATGTGAATGTAAGTTTATACATGTTGGAGTCTTAATCATCAGTTTTAGTATCCGGAATATAATTTTTAAGAAATTATTTGTTCGATCATAGATGATGAAAGCTGAAGTCCAGCACACTAAAATATACTATCTGACAGGACTGATATTCATGGAATGCTCAAATACTGACAGGTTAACTAACTTGCACCCACGAGAAACAAGCTTTGCAAAAGACAGTGTAACTGTCATTAATTTTTGAAAATAAATAGTAAATAATCATATCATCAACTATCACATTTGTAATGTGATGAAAATGTTCATGTCCTTGGCAAGTTCACAAATTTGTTCATTGATGACTTTGTTGCTTTTTCAGGGTTTTTTTGAAAATTCTGATGAGTGTTTCAACTTAATAAGACGATTTAGCATATTGTTTGTCCCACCTGTGTATGCTAGTTCAGTCAGATAGTTTGCATTTAAAGCATTTTTCATCTGCAATTCTTTTAAAATAAGACAGCTTTACTGTGACAGCAGCATTTTCACTTATAATTGCTATGATCATTTAAGAATGCAAAACAGTGTTTACTACAATACAGACAAGCAAGTTGTAAACTCAACTTTCAATTAGATGTTTTGAGAACTATTAAAACAACTTTTTAAGTTGTAATTAGCCTCTAGTCAAATAACTTTTACATGTTTAATTATATAATGGCATTAGTATATTTATATGATCTGTTGAAAATTACAGTATATAAATAAAATGTAGTGTTTTTTGGTATTGGACGGTTAACCGTTTCCATCCCTAATATTAACAATATTATGCTAAAATTTCAAACAATAATAAATACCTCCTCATATTCTTCTTCACTTTCACTTGCATCAGGAACTGTAACATATGTACAAACAATTTTAATTATGGTTTACATTTTCCCAAAATATTACAATAACAATGATAAAAATATATTACATGTAGCTTGCTTCTAATTTTGCCTCAACATCACTGTTTCCTAGTGAAAACTGTTGTATTTAACTAAACACTATTAAAATCAGTATACAGAAAAAGTAAATGTAAAATAGGAGACTTCCTGAGAGAGCAGTTGTGGTTTATCTCTCTCACTCCATCAAGTATAATTTTTTAAAATAATTTTATAAAATACCTGATTGAGAAAAATTGACAGAATTGACTAGATTCTCTTGTATCTTGGACCTGTTTCTGGACCTCAAACCTGAGTCTGTGACTCTAGATTTGCTTCTTGACTGCTGATTTGAATCCTTGGTTTTTGACCTGTTGATTGATTTTACAGGAACTCGACCAGGTGTTCCAGTGAATGTGTTATTTACTACTCTATGTGCAGATGGTGTTAGCCCAAAAGTTTGAGATACTGGTACTCTCCTTGGAGTAGATGTAGATAGTGGTGATTTTAACTTAATCCTGCTTGGTGTTCCTATAGCAGATTGTTTTTTCTGTACTACTTTAGCAGGAGTACTACTTGATAAAGGTTGAATATTCTCTAATACTGTCTGATTTGATGTCAGTGGTGTCCTAAAATAGGTTTTAGTTTGACCCTCTGATATTCTTTCAGGTTGTGACTTTAAATGATTCTCAGAGTGTGCCATTTCATGATGGTTCAGTGAATTGTTAGAGACATTAAATCCGAAGTATGACAGATCTTGCTGTGATGCTTTCAAATTTGAAGCTACCTTTATCTGTGACCTAGACATTCTAGCTGGTGTTACATCCACATCAGAGTTATCTGCAACTTTGGATTGAGTTCTTCTTAAAGGTGTCATGTTGGCATCAGAATCATTACCTAATCTTGACTGACTTCTTTTCGATGAAGTTGATTCTGCTTTTGAGTTATTATTTAATCTTGGTTGACTCTTTTTAGATGATGTTAGTTCTGCATCAGAGTCATCAGCTACTCTTGACCAAGTTCTTCTAGGTGTCAAGTCATCACTAGAGTCATCAGTTATTCTTGACTGACTTCTTTTAGTCGAAGTTGCTTCTACCTCAGAGTTATAAGCTACTCTTAATCGATTTCTTCTAGATGAAGTTACCTCTGCATCAGGATCATCAGCTACTACTGATCGACTTTTCGGTGGAGTTAACTCTGCATCAGAGTCATCAGCTACTACTGATCCACTTATCGGTGAAGTTAACTCTGCATCAGAGTCATCAGCTACTCTTGATTTAGTTCTTTTAGAAGGAGTTAAGTCTGCATAAGATTTATCAGCTAATCCTGATCGACTTCTTCTAGAAGGTGTCAAGTCATCACTAGAGTTATCAGCTAACCTTGACTGACTTCTTCCAGAAGGTGCCAAGTCATCACCAGAGTTATCAGCTACCCTTGACCGACTTCTTCTAGAAGGAGTTAAGTCAGCACTAAAGTCATCAGCTATTATTGATCGTCTTCTTCTAGAAGGAGTTAGGTCTGCATCAGATTTATTGGCTATTCTAGACCGAGTTCCTTTTGAAGGAGTTAAATCAGTATTCTTACTTGGAAACTCAGAAACTTTGATTAATCTAGCTGGAGAAAAGTAACCAGTCTCAACAGCTAATTTAGAATTCCCAACACTGGCAGGAGATACATGTCCTCTCCTTTCGTCGACTAAAGTATACTGGGATTTTCTGTGTGAACGTATTGCTGATGCCACAGAAGTCATTGATGAATTCATAAATTCAGTTTGTTCTATTGGACTTTTTCCACTTGATGGAGTTAAATTTGATCTTATCTTTGATATGGAAGATATTCGTCGTTTTGATGGTGTCAAATCATTATCTGCTGCAGCCTGTGAAATTCTTCTGGATGGTGTCAACTTTGATCTTCCTGTTGTCAAGTTCATATCAGTTAGATCTGTAAAAATTGTACAAATTTGTTAAATGTAGTAATATAACTTAAATAATTGTTTCAAGTTGAGACAACCACACTGACAAGCTCCCATGCACTCATTATCATAATATTCCAAAGAGAATGATTCATACAATTTACTATTCTGACTTTCAACTATTAAAATGAAATGTGAATTTTTTGTAATGTCAACTCTGAGACCTTAATTTTGAGTATTCAACAAAAAATACTAAATCATGTTGTTCAAAAATATAGTCTAAGACATACTTTGTAAATAAATTGTTATCAAAGAGATACAATGAATGTCTTGCCCGTTGTACATGGTTGCTTTTTTTTTTAATTTAATAGTGACTCCGGGGACATATACATAAATCTCCCCAAAATTTTTGGATAGCGCTGTAGTCAGTGTGCATGAAAGGACATTATGAGGTTGTGTGGAAACGTGCCTCTTTGTATTTTTAAATATTGAACTGTATATACAAAATGTTGTCTATATTTGTATGAATTATTTATTAGTATTTTAACACTGCAGTAATTACTATTATCATGTTGTTTTTCCCTGTCAATATTCAATACAAAAATAAAAAGATCTATCAAAGTAAGATTAATAAATATTCTCTTCAAAAAATACACACATGCATCCAAGGTTCCCAATGGTTGAAAATTTTACCTGAAAAAATTTTGCTTTTGATAACGACCATTCTTCACATTACTCTTACACTATCAAACTCCAAATTTAGTCTTTGTAACTTTTAATATATTTAGGATTTATATTTAAAAATAGCAGGTACATGTACTAGACAACTCTGGCTTTAAAATTTATGCGGCTAGAAAAGTGCCATTTGTCAATTTTCAGGATTTACAGAAGTCATTAGTAGAACTAGCTTAATTGGTAGGAAAAAATACATATATGAGTATAAGAGTCTTATGAAGTTGACACATTGCATGTTTTCATTAAAATATAATTTATTCATGATTACAACTCCATCTTTGATCTTGAAATCAACACTAAAGTCCATATAATTTCCTCACATCTTTAGTGCTATTTTTAGACCTGGGGAATTTTCTGTTCTATTTCTTCCTCATTTTCCAGACATTAGAGGTAGAAACACAACAACATGGCAGTGTAACAGAAAATAGCCATTTCCTTCTTTTTTTCAAAGTATTTTGGAAATATCTGATTGAATAACTATTGTTCGGAAATTTGAAATTTTCTTTTATTAGGCAAATCAATTTCTACAGTGTAACAACAACTGACACTGAAACCAACCTTGCATTTATAAATATTCACATGCATTGGTCATACCTTTGACCATAGTCAGTTTTTATTGGCTCAGTGGATATTTACATCTGACTGACACCTCTTCAAAACTAATTTGTGGACAATGTGGGGGTGTATCATAAAAATATTGATGGCAATGTCATATTGATTTGCTTCAAAATCTGTGCGGTCATGTGATGATATGTTTTCTGCTATATATCAAGTTAATTACCTTAATTACAAAATACTGTAATGCATTTAAGCACTGAGTTAAAAGTGAGAAATCATTCAATGGTGTTTGTCTTGCATGTACCTGACTTATTGATTACTTTTCTGTGTCTAACTCCATCTTCAAACTGTTGCAGTGTGATGTGCTGCTGTGTCTGTCTACGGTCCCTATGAGATCTTATAGCTGGCAAATCGTCATCCTCAGGTCTTAAATATATCATAGTAAAAAATTTCTGACATGAAATATTTGAACCTTGACCTTTTTAAGGTTGTCAGATTGATTAACTTGCTGCAAGCAAAACAAAATATTAATTCCAAAAATATGCATTGGATCAATTTGAGAGGAGTGATTTTTTTTTTAAGTCTTCTTATTCAAAAGACTTATCTAAAAAAAACAAAAAAGCTATCATATATGTGTCAATAAAGATCAAATAAGAAACTTACATGTATATATTCAAACCTCACTACTTTTACAATTCATTAATAATGAAGAGAAACGAAATGCTAGTAGAGTTTGAGGTAGAATAGGTACAACTTGACATGAAGCTACCAATGCTCACAAACACTCCCCAGTATGAGAACACAATAAATGTAAGTCAAAGAGAGGTAGAAAAAATACCAGTCTATAGTGCTGCATACAGTAAACGGTTTTGCAGAGAGAAAATGCAGCTAATAAGTTTTTAAAGCTACCTCAAAATCTTAAATAGTTACAATTTTTAACATTTGCTTTACATGTCTGTAATTTCTTTAAACCAAATTAAGGCTTACCTGGCAAATTTGACAAAATTGCACTTGATCAGGTTCTATATATAGATCTGGTTTAACAATTTGCTATTATCTATTTATTTTCAAAGATTTTCTGTGGGGTATACTTAAACATTAAACATATTTGTACTCTCTTATGTATCAGAACAACTTGTATTGTCTACAACTATCAATAACTTACACAGGTGAAGAAAATATGTGAATACTATCATTAGGAAGTGTTTGTACATCAGAACTACTTAATTCATCATCAGATCTTTGTAAAGACTTATCTCTAGCTCCTGCAAAAAAAATAAACAAAAACAAAAACAATTTCCTAACCATAAAGGAACTGTGTAATACAGGTAATAAGCCTTCTGATTGGTTAGTTCTTTTTTGAGCAACATAAACTAATTTGTACTGTGACATCATTAAAGTCAATAGGTCTGTGATCAAATACTCCTGAACTAAATATATACCCCCACTCCCCCAAAACTGACCATATACACAGAAATCTTAATTGAAAGCTAGGTACAGAACAAAACAAAAGTTTAAATTAACGATAAAGCTTTAAATTTGACTAGAATTAATAAGAAATCAATTTATAAGAATTGTTTTCATTTTGACCAATTGATGCTTGCATAAACAACTTGGACAATTTCACTTATTCATAAATTGCTTCATGGTCCATAATATTAAATCAGTGTCAAAGTTGGTTATTGGTATATTGCTTCGTCAAAAAGAAACCTCACAAAAAAATAAATGTTCTTCTTTTCGAATCTTTAGGACTAATCAGCAGCTAATGTAGTTACAAAAATAGCAAAAAACTGTGAGCAATGCTCACTAAAACTATACATAAAAAATTTTGATTTTGCTTTTTTTTTTTATTAAAAGTGTCAACATACTTCTTATAATTTTTACTCTAGTTGGGTCATTGTCTCTTTGACATATCATCAAAATCCATTCTTGTTATATTCAAAAGTGATATGTACATGTAACCTTTGAAGTGTTTATGGTTGAGTGAATGTCCTCAGTGGCTTCATGGTTTCTTGCTAATAACACAATTTTTAAATTTATTATTATACAATATGTTATATAAAGCTGTAAACTGTATATAAAAATATCTTAGAAGCTCTTCTAATCACTATATTACCAAACTTCTAATCATCCCTTCCAATGGGTACTTAGAAATCTGTTGGAAAATTTTACATTACCACACATGTACAAATTCTAAGTCGCTCGAAAAACAGGAAGTAGATGACACAGAAAGCTGGTAAGGGTAGACACAGTAAAAGGCATCATGCTTAAGCCATATACAAAAAAAATAATCATTCCTTTGAATGGATGCTGAGAAATCTGTGACAAAAAATTTCCCAACAATGTACATATAAAAATTCTGTCACTTGGAAAAACAGAAAGTATATGAAAGAGGAGTCATGGTACAAGTCATCAGGCATAAACTATATACCAAATATCTAACCATTCCCTCAAGTTGAAGCCAAGAAATCTGTGATAGAAATATTTACTACTGACGGAATGACAGATGGACACCCTCATCACTACATGTATATATACCCCCCCCCTCACATTTCAAGCGGAGGGTATTACAAATATGTTAACACCAATGGAAATTGCAGGAGTATGGGAATGACAGGCCACAACTAAAACTAAGAACAGAAGTGGCATGTAAGATTAACTGAGTGTGAGACCTACCTGTCCTTAAAACTGATTATTGCACTTACCTACTATTGTTCTATTACTAACACCTTCAGAGAATTTCTTTAACGTAATGTGATGTCTTGTTGGTATGCTGTTTTTCTGAGACATTGTTATTGGTCCACTGTCTTCATCAGGGCTAATAAGATAGGGGAATAACTGAAGTGATTATTCATTACTGTACTCAGTAGTTTTATTTTAATACTAACACTTCAAGGAAAATTAATGAAAGTTTAATCTAACACTGTTGTTATTTACTAGTAACTATGATTTAACTGGGTCTACTTTCAGGTATTAGCAAGTAATAATAGCAGCTACTGTCAGTCCCCATTTATCAACAAATTAATTTACAATGAAGTCAGCAAATATTCAACCAACAGAAATGTTAACAATGACCTGACCTATTAGTCTATGAATTGTATCTCATGTATTATAGAAATACATACTGTCAATACAAAGCTATATCAATCAAAGCTAATTGTATGCAGAATTCATGCATTATGTCTTGTATGATAAAATAAAACAAAAAAATAAAAAAAGTCATACTTTTCCATGTACAAATGTAAATATGGCTAAAACTGCTAACTTACACAGGGGAGGTAAGCACATGGATGGTATCATTAGGTAGTATCTCTGAATCACTGCTGTCTCTTATTGTCCTATGTAAAGGAGTTTCCTCTGGTGCTACCAAAAAATATACAAATATTCTGCCTAGAATCATAACAGCTAAGTGACCCCTTTGTATATCATAAAATTTTGATATAGAAGGCAGTGAAAGAGTATTTAGCAGAGAAAATCTGTAGAAAATTGTGGACTTCTAGACCAACAAATAAGCATTTCATTTATATTTCTTATCAGAAATTAAATACATACTGTATTTGGGTGTGTATAATGTGCATTTATATACTGGACGCAGTGCAATTTTGAAGATCTAAAGTATGAACAATTTTTTTTAAACATACTTGTAAGACAAAAGATCGATACTTTGCACATAATTGCTCGATTTATTTACCTTGACACAGTATTTCTTACAAAAATATAAAGGAAAGAAATTTGTATCCACACTTTAAAAACATCATGTAAAGATCAGTCATATATAGACTGGATAAATTTAATTTCAATGCATGATAAAATTGCCACAGGATATATGAAAAGGCTTACAAAATAAAACCAAAAGTCAGGAAAATATGACATTTTTGATTTTGGATGTACATATGTAACTCAAATTTCGTGATTTTTCATTTTAAAACATACCAGTACTTTAAAGGAAGAAAATTGTAAAAAATAAAGTTCAAAATTCAAATTTCCATCTGTAAAAACATTTAATTAGGAGTTTTGACTAAAAACAGGACCCAAGATTTTTGGGGGTTTTCTGTTGTTTCATTTTAATCTCTAATCTTGTTTTATAAGTAAGAAATATTGTACAATATTTGTCTGAAACTTATTATGAAAACATTCAAATATGATTTGAAGAAAATATCTTCTAAAATTCAATACTAAAAAGATGTATTTGATGATTAGAAAAACTTTATTTCAGTCACATTTCACTTCTGGTTTTTTACAACTATCTATTTTCTTGTATGAAAATCTTTCATTTTGTGGACAATTCTTATACATTAATGCATAATATGCACGCCATGCTCAGGAAATTATTCCTGTGTAGAAAATCTTTCATTTTGTGGACAATTCTTATACATTAATGCATAATATGCACGCCATGCTCAGGAAATTATTCCTGTGTAAAAGTGTGTGCATAATACACACCAAAATATAGTAATGTATTAAAACTGACACTTTTTTCTGTGATAGGTGCCAATAGCTGAATGTGAAGTCATTTAAGAACATTTTCAACTATTGCCACAACTTATTGGCTGTGGAACTGAAGGTATTCATGAAACATTCTCAGAGTTACAATGCACCTTCTTTCAGAAGAGCTTGAATGGCAGTTCTAGGTGTTATTTCATCTGTATGAAAGTCTTGTAAGGCAGGGGTAACTGTTGTTGATCTACGCCTCGAAGCTCGCCCAAATGGTGTCTCAGTTTTGTTTCCCTGTGCATAGTTCAGTATCTGAAAAAAACATTTTGTCAAGCTATAGAAAATTAATTATTGAAGTTTTGAAGAATGAAATATAGTAACTTTGCTTCACTGAAAACAAATGAATTGAGAAGTTGTTGTTTGTTTAGTGAATTCAGAAATCATTACAAAAATGCAACTGGGTTAAATACAGTTGTAGTTCATTTTTTGTTAAATTTGCACTGTGAAATTAATACTGGATTGCCTAAAAACAAGAAATTTGAAAATGCATTTATGTCATAAAGTAAATAACTCATCATACACAGTAAGTTAGAAAATATATTGAAGTAAAACCCTTACCATTGACCTTGGTGTTTCTTTAACAGTAAATGAAGATCTTCTTCTCTTTTTACTTTGACTTGGAAGGGTTTCATTGATTGGTCTGCTGGGTGGTGACCTACTTCTAGCTCTGGTCCTTTTTACGGGAGCTGTCGTAGGTACAGAATCAATGTAGTCTTGAAGCACTGATCGAGGGGTATCTCTTTTAGCCATAACTGGACATATAACTAAAAATAAAATTAATCAAGAATAATTCAATGATTTCATATTCAATTTTCAATCTTCCTGATCAGATATCTAATCTAATTTCATTTGTCAACCAGGTTAAAAACAAGACAGAAATTATGTAAATAGAACTGTAATTGTGTTTAGTTCTATAAACGTTTGTGGTGATAATCATTTTTAACACTCAAGATTTCAAACCCAAGCTGATGTGTGTATACAAACACTGACAGCTTTATAATTAAGTTTGATCAATTCAAAGCTACAGATAGATTTATGACCAAGATATCAGATATTATCATATTTACTGAATTTTACCCCAAAACAATACATTTGGTATCACAAACTGAAAGGGTGAGCTAACTCTTGATTACAATGATATTTTTCCACATAATTTTCAGCAGACAAGAACTTGAAGATGAGGAGGTAACTATAAACAGTGAGTTTTTTTCTGTATTGGATAATGATATGCTTACAGTAGCATGTTTGTACAGAAGATCATTGCCAGAAGAGGAGAATGATGCTGACCATTTTAACAAATGAATGAGTGACAAAGGTCATCTGTTGCCATTTTTATTTTGAGTAAATCTGGTTCTGATGCAGAGGTGAATCTGTTTATTTTTTTTTGGACACACATGCACTCAATTATCCTGTGACCTTAATTAAATGTACCTGAGTAACCTTGTAAATGGCAGAGGAAATATTAATCCCATTTGGAATGAAGGGAACATCAGTTATGATTATTTTAGTGTAACAGTTGAAAAAATACATATAAAACTATTGATTTATTTGGATTACATAGAGAGTTTTAAGGGTGTGTACTTGGTTCTTACTGCATCAGGTCTCTAGAAAGTAGTTTTTATTTTACTGAAGTAAGTGTAAGAACATATAATCTTTCACTGCATTGAACTTATTTTTCTGATGCATCAGCTTTACCACTCAGTAACTGCTGTTTAAATATTGATTTAGTTGGATTAGATGTACTGTTTTAAGATGCATACTGGGTTCTTACTGCATCAGGCCTCTAGAAAGTAGTTTGTATTTGACTGAAGTAAGTGTAAGAACATCTTACTAATCTTTCATTGCATTAAACTTATTTTTCTGATGCAGCATCTTTACCACTCAGTATCTGCTTCTCTAAACATGAGGTTAATTCATATGCTGAAAAAATGTTCCAATTGTATCACTGTATTGAAAAGAAATTTCTCTAATATTGTTTCTATAAGAAACCTTGCATACTCTGCAATTTGTATTGCACTTCAGTAAGTTTTCAATTCTTAACCCGAATTTCATCTTCATATAAATTAACAGCAATTTTCCCAACATGATCATAGCAAATTTTGAAAATGGACAAAAATCACATAAAAAGTTCAAGCTTGTCCATTATTTTCCTGTCCTGGCAGCTGGCTTAAGCAAAAATTTGATAAAAATAGTGACTAGGCCACTACAACTTGTACAAGCACAACAAAAACTGAAAATGTGCATTTTTCCATTTCATGTAACAAGCATACCGTAAAACAAGACGTACTATTATGCAATTCTTGTTATTAAAAACTTATGATCTACTTTGAATGCACCATCAGTAATCAGTCGAATACAATTCAAAACATCCGCCATAAATCCACTTCCGGTAGAAGCCAATAAATAAAAAAAACCTACTCGGATATCTAATCTGGTTCCCTGTTCCTTAGGATCGTTAAAATATAGAGGGCTATATTTGAGACAAGCTTGTGGAACGAAAATATTACCCGAGCTGCCAGGTTACTCGGATATTTCGTCTAGAGAAAGTCTAAGGGGAGTTCCGATAAAGTAGAACAGAGAAACCGGTCTCAATAATTAGCGACAAGATGTGATAAGAAGCGTCAAGAAGAAGATTTTAAAAATAATATAGAATAGAATTCATAATATGAGGCAAGTGTATCCTGTGAGAGGACGAAGTTTATATTTACGCGTTTTACAGTTGTAGATTAACTAGGATTTATTTTTCTTCATATACGTAATTAGCCTTACCCTATTTTACAGGTAAACTTCCTGTCATACTTAAATCGTGCTCTCGGTGCTGCTAAAGTCATTGGATAACAGTTATGAGGACTTCGTCCTCTATTGATTTATAAGGAAAAAGGAAAATTTTGACAAATAAACAACTAAAAAGTTGTAAATCTGAATGGTTAAAACGAATAAAAACATCACTAACAAATTTATCAAAGTCGATTTGTTGTGAGGATTGCATTGTCGGGTATACAGGTACATATTGAGCAGCAGAAAGAATTTGTTGGGTTGACTGATTACATATTCTGAGCCATTTGAGTAGGGATTGGGCACTGGATAGGTGTACTTGTAAATTGTGTGATTTCCATATGCAAAAGCCGAAGGTGTCAATCACGTTATTCAAACTTTCAAAGGCTTGGGCTAAAGCGCTATAAAACATAATAGATATGTAACGTAAAACTAAAACTACTGAACAATCTGGCTATTTACGTGAAAACGTATTAAGTCACGTAGAGTATCTTCAAGTAAATAAATGTTTAAGAAAGGAGAATATACTCGCATGATTCTCTATTTTTAATCCAATATATATATATAATAAAGTCTACATCCCAACTCTAGAATCGATGCAAGGTTGCAAATTTGGTTGCTTCCTCCGCGGGATTCGAACCCCTTTTCTTCTCTGACATTTATGGCAACACCGCCTGCACCAAGTCCAACGCTTTAAACCACTCGGCCAATCTACACGCGAACATTAGCACATTATGTAACTGAACAAGACAACCTCTGATAGTTTAGAATAAGACAGTAGGGAATTGTAAAATAGTTAACCCCCCCAAAAAAAATAATAAATAAATAAAATAACAAATGATTACAAGGGGCTCATATAGTCATTTTTAAAAAGTTTCCCATGGAGTACTTCAGTTTGACACTAAATCAAAGTTGTATAGTCGCATTTCTGGGGGTCAAATTGTAAACGCCATTGAAGCTTGTTTTCCCAAGTAAGTTTTTTCCCTAACAAACGTGCACGTTAATTCAACGACCTGCTGACACTCACACAATTGTGGGTACTCGCAAATGCTTAAGTCATAATTAAAAATTAAGTGCTATTTCAGGACTGTCTGAATATATGTTTGCCGTTATCAAGAAAATGTTAGATTTTTACCTCTTATAGCAGCGTAAACTGTTTGAGATAATAAGGTTTTGTCGTGTCTTACTTTATTTTGCCTTTAATTGAAAAGAAATCTTTTTTCTTCGTTTTGCTCTTTCTAGACTTGTAACGCTTCTTAACACTTCTTGGCGCTAATTAGTGAGACCGCAAAAAAAAAAAAAAAAATCCGCAATCGAAACCACTAACTGTTCGGGACTCATTATTTATTTACTTATTTATTTATTTTTATATTTTCAACACTAATTGGACAGCAACATTTTTTTATTACAAATATATCAATGAACAAAAAATATATTAATTTTTATTCTAACTTATTTACATTACAAAGTAAACAAAGATGCTGAATTGTATCCATGCTTTAAATCAAGTCTAATTTTTAGTCAATAAGACAGGACACACACTCTTTTGTTGCACAACTGGCTTTATACCAGGTCACTCAACTGTTCACCAGCCGATAGAAATCTATCGTAGAATTGTTTTGTCATTAGAAGCTAAAGGTTTAAATGCAGTCGTTTTTTGTGACATCTCAAAAGCCTTTGACAGGGTGTGGCAAGCAGGACTTTAGTTGAATTAAAGGCTTGTGGCTTTCATGGTAACTTACACAGATGGTTTGAGAGTTGTTTGATTAATAGAAATCGATGTGTTTTCATATGAAACTCTAGATCGTCAATTTTACATACCAATGCAGGAGTTCCTCAGGAATAAGTTTTAGGGCCCTTGTTGCTCCTAATATATGCCAATGATATAGCAGACAAACTTTGAAGTTTTGCAAGGCTGTTTGCAGACGACACATTCCTCTCATATTCCTTTCAGCATCCTCATGCTGTCGAAGATATTTTGAATTTTGATTTGGAAACTTTAGATTTGTGGTCTCGTAAATTGTTGGCGAAATTCATTTCTCAGAAGACAAAAGCATTGCATACTACTAATAATGACATAGATGAAAATGATATCAGCTTACTGTTTAAAGATGAAAGAGTACAATTTGTTTCATCGCACAAGCATCTAGGCATTACATCTGCAATGGTAAATTTCACACGCATATTTTTAATATTGCTCAGTTTGTTAGTAGAAAATTACGCGTGCTTAAGAAGCTTAAATATGTGTTGAGTAAAAATAATCTGGCTCTTATATATTTGATGTTTATTTGACCTATAATGGAGTATGCGTGTGAGGTTTAGGATTGTTGTACAGAGCTAGAATCTGATATTTTAGAAAAATTACAGTTAGAAGCTGGCAAGATAGTAACAAATTTGCCTCTGTTTGCTAGCAGGGAATCCATCTACTTTGAAACCGGTTGGGAACGGTTAGTTGATAGGTGAAAACATTGACGCCTCAACCTTTTCTATTCTTTTCATACTGCCCTAGGATATCATATTGATTTAATACCCCCATTAGTATGTGAATTATATAACCTGCGTAACAATGATGACTACCGTTTTGCTAGTTTTAGTAAATCATTCTTTTTTAGCACAATCAGAGATTGGAACTTACTCAATTCTGACGTAAGACATTCCAGAAGTTTAGGCATTTTCAAAGAGCAAATCAAACAAGTTATTTCAAAACCTCCCATTTATTATAATTATGGGATGAGAAAGATAAATATAATTCATATGAGACTTAAAAATAACTGTAGTTCATTAAATGCTGATCTTCACCGAGTCAATATAATGAACGGTCCGTCTTGTAGCTGTTGCCACCCTGCTGAAGATTCTATTCATTTCTTTATGGAATGCGAAAATTACACAATTCGTAGACAACCCTTTTTTGCCCAGATTAATCAATATGACATTTCGATTGAATTGATATCAGGTGGTGATGAAAATTTAATGTAAATCAAAATGTTTTTTCTCATGTATTTATAAAAATACGAACCGGTTTACATGATAAAAAAAAAAAACAAAACTTCTCCCTCTCCAATCGCCTTGAAAATATTGTATGTCTATTATGGTCACGGAATGATCTGATTTTTGTTGTAGTTTATATATATATATATATAGGTCTGAAAAATTCCCAACGATGTTAGAACTGTCAAATTGGCGATGCAAATTTTTGGTTGTTCCCTCCGCGGGACTCGAACTCGTACTGCTGTGACATCTATAGCAACACCGTTTGCACAAAGTCCAGCGCCCTAAACCACTCGGCCAGCTAGGCTATATTAAAATATAGCTTTCGCTGGCCGGGTCATTCCTACTCGTAGGATTAATCTAGGGCTGTAACTTAGTACACGATGTATGGTGGTACGGGACAGTTCATTTAGATGTTAATATGTAGGATAGAGGATCAAATTAATGATGCATGTCACAACAAATCAATATTATACAACGTCTCAGAATGCATATATCGATACCCGCTAAATATGAATGAGTGATGTCAGGGGTTTTGAGGGAGCGAGGGTGAACTCAAAACCCTGACTTGGGAGGATATAACAGGAAAAATGCATTAAAGAATAGATGAATATGTATGAAAGTAGAAAAAAGTTTCTTTGTCTCGCTTTTTTATGCTTACGAAGATAGTTTCTTTTTATACGGTTCGGGCATTATTTAGCAGATTTCATTTTTTTTTCAATAAAGTACAAACAGCTTCACTATCAGATCCAAAAAAAAATTTGAAAAAAATTTTGAAAATTTTGAATAGGTACACTGGTATCAACAAATCAGATTCGTCCGATATTTAGTTGGCTGAATTTTACGAATTTTATAAGACAAAAAAATGCAGGGGATCCTGATAATATTGACAATGAAGAGATCGCTAACTTTGAAATATCTCAGAATGTTTTAGAAAAAAAACTTGACCAACATACAACAGAAACGGATTTCAGAAAAGTTGTAAAACACTTGCTTAACAATTAAGCCAGTGGATTTAACAAAATTTTAAATGAAAATATAAAATCCACATTAGAACACTGTATTGGTATGTATGTTAAGTTGTTTAATCTTGTTCTAGATTCTGGGTGTATTCTAGAAAACTGGACTGTTGGTATTATTAAACCAATTTTTAAAAACAAAGCCGAACCTAGCAGGCCAGAAAATTATCGACCAATTACGCTTATTATTTTTTTAGAAAAAGTTTTTACAGCTATTTCAAATTATAGATTATCAAACATTTCTGAGGAATTTCAAATTTTAAATGAGAACCAATCATGTTTTCGCAAAGGACATTTAACTTGTGATAACATGTTTA
Source organism: Perna viridis (assembly GCA_037379345.1). Lineage (NCBI taxonomy): Eukaryota > Metazoa > Mollusca > Bivalvia > Mytilida > Mytilidae > Perna > Perna viridis. Next base: position 8,560,839 of record CM074515.1, on the reverse strand, counting down.
TCCTTCATTGTTTAATTACTTTGTACTTTGCATCTGGTAGAAAACTCTTTTGTTGTTTTATTGATTTTAGTAGGGCATTTGACACCGTATGGAGAGCCGGCTTGTGGCAAAAATTACTTAAATCAGTTTTACGTGGAAAGTGTTTTACTGTAATAAAAAAATATATATGACAAAATTAAGCCATGTGTAGTTTATAACAATATATTTTCTGATTTTTTTTGCATGTGAAGTTGGTGACAGACAGGGTGAAAATTTATCTCCCCTCTTGTTTTCTTTTTGTCTTAATGATTTGGTTTTTTTTTTCGAAAATCAAGAAATTGATAGTCTTGATCTGGTAAATTAGCTAAGTATTGAGTACCTTGATTTTTACGTCAGATTATTTATTTTGTTATATGCAGATGATGCAGTATTATTATCTGACACTTGTGAAGGGTTACAAAATACTATAAATGCCTTTAGCAGTTATTGTGATGAATGGAAACTTAATGTAAATATTCAGAAAACTAAAATTGTTATATTTTCTAAACGAAAAGTAGGAACAAATTTCACTTTTAAATTCAAAAGTGAAAATGCTGTTTTTAGTTAGGAAAATATGAAATCTTCCACCTTCAAATGATCTACAATTGAAATTGTCTGATAGTCTTGTTCTACCGATACTGACATATTCTTGTGAAGTATGGGGTTTTGAAAATGTTTCGGATATTGAAAGGGTTCATTTGGGTTTTTGTAAAAAAAAGTGAAAATTAGAGGTAGCACACCTAATTACATGGTTTATGGCGAATTGGGCCGTTTTCCTCTAAGTGTTCATATCGATGTCAGAATGATCGGATTTTTGCTCAATAAGTTATCTAGTAAAGTATTTAGAATTTTGTTGAATCTGAAAAATAGTAAAAATGATTTTTTCTTTAGGTGGTTAAACCACATGGAAGACCTTTGCAATTCAACTGTTAAACACAGATGAACTCAACTTAAGTTCGGAATTTATAAAGATTAAACTGAAGAAAACATGGCAAGATCAATTTATTCAATCTTGGTACTCTGACATTAGGTGACTTTTACGGAATTTTTTAAACAGAATTTAAACTTGAGCCATATTTGTTAAGATTAAATTATTCTGCAAGGATTTGGCTGTGTAAACTAAGAACAAACAATATTAATATACCCATTGAAACTGGAAGGTGGGCTAATGTAATAAAGGAGACTAGATTTTGTAAATTATGTTTTGATGGTATTGGGGATGAATTTCACTATTTAATTTGATGTCGAGATACTAATGTTAAACTTTTGAGGGGAAAATATATTCATTTTTACTACCAACGATTTCCCTCAACACAAAATGAAAGGTTTGCTCTCCCTTGGTCATACTAAACTTTTATTAATATTTCTCACTTTGTAAAAAGGGTATGCAAATTGTTGTAATTTTAATATCTGTATGTTTATATATGTATACTTAGTCTAGTTAATTAATTTTATTCTTTGTTTATTTATGTAACAGAATTTTAATGATTGTATATATTATGTCTCATGTTGCATATTTATGTGTCTGATGACTTATGTAATAAAATATTCGTGTTCGTATTCCTACAAACCGACTCTGTGACGTCAACTCATCTATTGTAAACTGTCGTCATAACAAATCCCCCACTTGAGAAAGAAGGAATAATGAATAACCCTGAAATTAACCAAAGTGTTAGCATTTTATTAGACCACCAATACCTAGGAACACCAGGTGATGTTACACAAGGAAGTAATAGCAATGAACGTCCCGATGACCCTACCGAGGACAAAACAGATTCTTGCGAAGTACCGGATGAGAGCAGTTTGAATGCCAGTTCTATTCAATAGTGTTTCCAAAACATGTTAAACATGACCGCGCTTTCGGACTTAGATTCTAGAAAACTACCAGTCTCTACAGACCGTGGCGAGTGTAAAATTTTACGTCTTGAACTGAGATTTGGGAATTTTAGTTTGAATCCTGGGACTCAACTAAGAAATGCCCAGCCTACGGCAAAGACTCAACCGATGCTAAAATCTCAACCAACAGAAAAGTCTCAAACAACACCAAAACTGACAAGCGTATCTAGTACCAACTCCGTTCCAAAATATCAAAGTAGAACAAAAACTTTGAAAGACATTAAAGATGATAAAGAAAAAACGGAAAGGCAGAAAGTTGAAGGTAAGGTACAAGACGAAAGAAATGACAAAACGGCTGATATTGCTGAGAACTGTAAGAAGGAGTGGCAAAGATTCAATCGCGAATTTCAGGAGGAAGTGCGCTTTAATGCTTTGCTTCAATTCACAATGAATTTACTTACTAAACGTTGGGCAGAATACTTGTCCTTTACACAGGAGCAAATGTTCCAGTTCGAAATGGAGAATGCATGTAGGTCTGAATTGACTGACGAAGTAATTGAAGTGTTGGGGGACCATGATCTTCATGTTTGGCAAATACTGGACACTGTTGGTGAAAATTGAATAATTATCAGCTATGATGATTACAGGAGGAAATAAAGTGCAACTATTCAAGTACATACGGTAATTCACGATCTTCATTGCTTAAAACCAACACTTTCAGCAGTGACGGAGGGATTAAATACAATACAATATCCAGTTGATCATTGATATAGAAATAACTAAATTACATGCAATTCATACATGAAAAAAAAAATCGAAATTGTGTTTTGTAATAAATCATCACAAACGATTGTTGCTTTTCTTTTGTTTCATATACAGGGTAGATGGTGTTATGCCTCAAACACAGGATTGAGAAGATTGGGTTCAAGAAAAGTTTTAGACAATTTGTTTTCTTTAATATGATTCCATTTTTGGACATCATGTTTGTGGTTTTGTTTTGCGGTCTTTCAAAACCTTATCCCGCCTACTGTTTTAATCAGTAAAGAATTTCTTCTATAATACCACTTTGCTATGCCATTATGTCTAGGTCTCGAGAAATTCTGTTGTTTTGTTTTTTGTATAAAATGTTCATGCATTAATTTATTACAGTTTTTCATCTCTGGACTGTTCACTTTTATATCGGTGTAACCACAGTTGCCGTTTTGATTGATTTGCGTTTAGTAATAATTTTATGTGCAAAAAATATATAAATGCTGACCCTGAACATACCAACATGGAAATCAATAGGAATTTTATTTTGGAGTCAACTTTTTTTCACATCTATTATTAAAATGGTGGAAATTAATAATTGCATGATTTTTGGCCCCTGACCTTTTTTCATACACACCCATCGCAAGCCGGAGAAATGGTCGCGAACAGATCGATAACATATAAAAATTATTACAACTATGCCATGAACACAAAATTTGACAATTTTTACAGACAGTTTCAGCAAAACTGCAAACTGCAAAAAAATTACAGACAAATCAAAGATGTCTGTCATAATGATTACCATTTGCAAAAGTTTAAAGTAATGCGCCTTTTATTTCAATACAATATTTTTTCAGGACTTTTTCAAATTTGAAATCAAAGGTCCTTTTGAGGGAAATGAAAGGTCCATGAAGTGATATTAATTAATCTGCTCACGACTGACAGTGTGACGGGGTCTAAATCAAAATGTTCCCTCGTAGTCTAAATGGATATAACATTATAGTACTGAAGAGTGAACAGACCAAAGTGGAACTATCCATCACCTTCCTGCTTCCGTAAAAGGCAGGAACAAAGCAGAAATAAATTTAAAAATCATTTTTATCATGGTGCAGACGTTTGGCGAAGTGACAATGAATGAAACTTGCAATGTACAGTGTGAGACGAAACCCTTAAGTTAATATACCTTTACAGTGAAAAATTATTATAAATTACTATTTATGACATCAAATACATAGAGTTTATAATATCAGAGATACAGGTATACAATCTATCAAAAATGAAATAATTCAACATATTATTTTACAACAAGCGACAAACTTCAAGCATATGTTTGTGCAAATATCGTTTTTGTGCAAATGCACGACCACATTTTCCGCATGAAAAGTTTTTAGAGGTGACACTGTGAATCAGCATATGTGAACGAAGGTTTGATTTATCAGCAAAAGCTTTGTCACAACCTAATTCGGGACAAGGAAATGGACGTTCGCCTGTATGTGTCCGCATATGACCTTTTAACAGCCACGATCGGGTAAAAATCTTCCCGCAAATCCCACATCTATTACGTTGTTTTGAGTGCGATTGAACGTGAGCTTGGTACGCTGAATACAACGTGAAACCTCGGTTGCATTCTTCACATCTGAAAGGGAAATTGTTTTCAGAATTCACCTGGAAAACGACTGGGTTTCGTATTCCATAGCCTGACCCATTAGGTTGTTCTTCTCCATTAGCAAAAGAAACACCCAAGTATCTAGGTGCTAGGTTGACATTGTCTTTGTGCTGAATTTCAGTTGAATTCTGATTAAAGTCGTCTAACCGAATCCCACTTACACTACCACAAAGGGAGTCATTTTCCTCCTGTGAACTACAACTTTCTTCATCACAACTGTAAAACAATCGGTTGTCATGGACACTCTCAAACACTTCCCCTTCATCTGAATCTGATATATCATCTTCAAATGATTCGCTAGTAGACGAGTTCTCGGATCTGCTAAAGTAGCCATTTTCTCCCAGGAACTGGAACGCTTCCTTTGGGTTAACACCGGCAAGCTCTAAATCCGGAACCCGCAAAGCGATGATAAACCTCGTCACAAAAGACATATAGCTCAGTGATTTATATTTTATCACAGGGTATTTTTTTGTAGAGCCATGTTCTTTCTTGGGTCTTTCTGCTGGTGAATTAGTTTTTTTAATACACAACCCTAAGCCACGAGGAGTAGAAATCTTCCGGATTGACAATCCAGATCGTGTTGTCATCACATGAGGATCATGCTCTGCAAAAAAGGAAATAAAGTTAATGCCGTATAATAGAAATATCTTCTACAATTGAGTACGAGCATCGATACATGTAGCTTTACGGTACGATAATTCAACATTGCTAGCGACTGATGGAAATCTACTTTTCCATTCCGTGTAAAATACTTTGGTTGTGGACATATGGCTGTATGTAAATTCAAGTAACCAAACCAACATTATAATTAGGTTTTATTTGCTTTGGTTTTAGTACGAGAACGATACCTAAATTTTGATTTCACAGATTCGGTGAATGTTGAAGGTTACAGCAATTACCAATTTGGGTATTTCAATCAGAGAAACTAAGTAATATACTGCTAACTAATGTGCGAGCACTGTGTACTAAAGCAAATGGCAAGGGCACCTGCTTGTCGCATCGACTTGTGGAAATTTCAAAAACATTTACGAGTGAAAAAAAATGTTTATTTGTTACAATCATCGAATAAAATCTCTATCAGCGACGCAATAATAAAGATTTGTTAGAGGGCTGCTGTTTAGTGACGGGCATTGTTCAGAGGACAGTTGTTGTTCGTGGACCTTCTGACAGCGTCATTTGAAGTGGCAAGGCCGTTAGACTGGAAATCAATAAAATTCGTTAACTCCTACCAGAACTTGACTTGTATTTTCCTGTCCGGTAACCTCGGATGGCATTCAAGTAACATTTTGGCATCTTTAAAGCCAGATATTAGGTTGTGGTGATTGAATATACACCTCAGCAACCGGATGTCATATGTTGTTTACACTGGCGACGTCTGCAAAATCCACAACTTGGCGCGTGAGTGACGTCAGTTGCTAAGTAACGACGGGTAATATGACAATGTTCATCGCGCACCTTGCAGACATGAGTTAAGAAGCCTAAAAATAGGGGAAATGTTTTTACATGGAAGCTTTAATACTAAATGGTCTATTTTCAAAAGTTTTCCAATTGTTGCTTAAGAAATAACCGTTTTGGGTCTTTTTGGAGGGCGAGAAACTGGCTAGATACTTTTTTCTCTCGTTTTAACGGTCCAGCAATTATCCCTATAAACCTCGAACTCGTCCATAAATGTGCTTTCCAAATTTTACAGTTCTAACATCGTTGGAAAGTTTTTTTTCGACCTTGATATGCATTATTTATCTTTCCATCATTATGCTATGAAAAACAGCAGTACCGGGTATATACTTGGCGATTGGATGGGTCACATTCTGAGACGTACATTTTTCATACTCGATGTTTCTACTTTGATTTAAAATCGCGTGTACACAGAAACAGTTTGTTTTGTAACACTATCTTATGTAAATTACTAATGTTATGACTTCAGGGAAGTAACCAGCTAGTTGACGATAAGAACTAACTTCACGTGTTGTGCCAACGCACTAATTTTTCTCTATAAATAAAACCGCGTTTATCGTCATCGTAAATTGAACAAAATGTTACCCCTTACCTGTGCCGCTGTTCTTTCAGTATTCGGGTATTCATTTGCCCAGGTATTTGGATCCGGAAAATGTCCAAAAATAACGACACAACCAGACTTTGACATTGACAAGGTAAGCGGAGCTGTATAAAAACTTATTCGAAAAAATAACGCATTCAAAATTAATTTTTAAATAACCAGACAAATTGTTATTGTTAGTATATTCGATATTTTTTGTTCAAGTACACATTTACATAATTATAATCATACACTTCCGAGGAACATGAAACTGGACGGAAGTCTGAAAGCACAATTGTCATATGACATTCAATTCATAAAAATAAGCAAACAACTGAGAAATGAGAAAAAAGCTCAACTTAATCGTTGTACATATGCACTTGCAAACATGTATTCAATTCTTTTTATGATTATTTCTCCATCAATAAGTTTATTACTGATTGTCAGTGGTTTTAGACCAAAGCACTCATGTGAAACTGTTTTAAATTGTCTTAATTGATCGTTGTTTAAAACATATAGACCGAGGGAAGTTAACAGGTATTTTATTTGTAGATCTGAGTACAGCCTTTGACACAGTTAATCATGTTGTATTAAAGCTGTATTAGCTGTCATTTTCGTAAATTCTTGTTTCTGTTGAAATATACCTTAACTTTGAATTATTTCTACTAAATTGTACTTTTCCTGTATAATTTCATTCGATATCCACAAATAAAATGTGTTAAATACATGAAATATGTATCTATATATTTCTTGTCTTGCAAGACAAAAATTCGACCTAGATAAAACCGTATGCATGTGACTTCTCGTTACCTTAATCCACCCATGTGCTGTAAGGGTCTCTTTTTTAAAAACAAAACTGATTGCAAAGCGAAAGTGGTAATCAGTGGCAAGGAAGACCGTCGGATTCAAGCCGTAAAATACACAAGTTCGAATATAATGCAGGGATCCTTTTAAAAGTTATGTATCGTGATATAATGTGGCACAAATATGGTCAGTAACTGTCATTATTTATTTGAAAACAATAAAGAAATCGATGAAATGAAATGTAAACAAGACACGTGCTTAACTGTGTATCTGTTATTGTTATTTTTTTTACCAAGGTTAAATATTAACTCAGGTAAATGTCCTGTCGGCAATCTTCGGAAGTAATGGCGAAAAATAATTAGATCTGAGCTATCGATCTTCTTTTATTAAAAAACGTTGTTTTTACAATATTCTGAAGGTATTACCGACATTTATTGCTTCAATTGCATTATTACAAAACTTATTTCATTGTATCAGCAAAATTCGGTAGAATCGAAACTGAACAAATTTGGCAGCTAATGCAGCTTTGATAAATAAACTTAAAATGTTTGGTGTTTGTGAAAATAGTTTAAAATGGTTCAAATCTTATTTGTTATTTAGACAACAATGTGTTGGTTGGAATAGTTCTTTATGCAAACCAAGGGATATTGCTATAGGTGTACCTCAAGGATTTATCTTGGGGCCTTTATTTTTCATTCTATTTGTTAACGATTATCCTGATTGTTTGGTTCATTCTCATGCAACTATATATGCTGACGATACATTTCAAGATGTTGCCGATAAATTTATTGATGTTATTAAAAATAACTCAAAGAAGATTTTGTAAAGTCAATTAAATGGATGCAACGTAATAAACTTACAATGAACCTTAAAAAGACTCAATACATGTTTATTGGTACTCAACAGAAATTAGCAAAATGCCGCAAAATTTATATTAATATAGACAAAATTGTATTAGAAACTGTTGAGCATTCCAAACTTTTAGGTAATAATATTGATTGTTATTTATCTTGGTCTTATTATATTGATTTTTTTACCAGAATGATATCTAAGAAAATGGGTGTTTTAAAACGTTTAAAAAGCTTTATGTCACCTGAAGAGCTTTTAAAGTATAAAACTCTGTCATTTTCCCTCATTTTAATTATTGTTGCACTGTATGGTCTAATTCCAAAAATGTGGCAAATATAGATAAGATTTTTAAACTACAGAAAAAAGCTGCACGTATAATTTTGAATGTGCATAATATTATGACACTATCTTGTGTATTATTAAACAGATTGAGGTGGATGCCAATGCCTGATTATTTTATATACAGAAAAGCTATTTTAGTGTTCAAATCACTTCATCAGTTAACACCTGAATATCTTTATGTTTTTAAATATGTACATGAGGTGAGCTCTAGAAACACCAGACAGAGCGAAAGAAATTTATTATATATACCAAAAGCTCTAACAGAATATTTTAAAAATCCTTTATTATGTCAGGTAGCCTGTTCTGGAATAATTTACAATCGAGCATAAGAAACTGTTCTACAATTGAATGTTTTAAAAAGACATACTTAGATAATTACTTTAATATGTCAACCAATAACTAGACATTATGTAGTGAATTCCTATCATATACATGTAAAATTATCTATTTAAAATTGTTATTTCATTTAATGTGTATTTTATACTTTATGTTGTAAATTATGTATATAATGCAGGACCACACTGTATACTAGTCTTCGGACTAAATATGTAGTTCTGTTGAAATGAAGGACTTTATTATTATTAACACGATGTTCTCTTCTTTAGTATCTTGGGGACTGGTACGAAATTTATAAATTCAAAGCTGGGTTTGAGAATGACCAAGTGTGCAACAAAGCAAATTACAGATTCAAAGAAAATGGTCATATTAGAATCTTTAACTCTGGATTTGGTCCGTATGTATAGACAGTTGCTTTATTTTTATGTATATATATATATATATATGCTCATTTGTTGTATCAATTATTCATTTGTTGAAACAACTTATTAATTTGTTATAATTAATCAAATAAATTATCAGCATCCGTACGATGGAGATAATTCCATCGCGGAAATTAAGTAAAACGTCATTCATTTGAATTTTACCTGAACAGTCATATATAAAGCTTTTTTTATTTTGAAATGCTTGAGCATTAATTTATAAAACATAATGATGTACTACTGCAACTTTTCTGCTCATGTCTAATTAAATATATTTCAAATAAAAATTAGTATCCACAGTTTTAGTTCATTTATTTACTTAGAAGAAAACATAGTTTCACGGATTTGTTTGATATTTTCGCTAGGATATTCCAGTTTGCTAATGTTTTCGATGTTGATAAAGTTTGAACAAAAATACCAGAAATATAGTGCTTCAAAGAGTCAAAGAGTCTTGATATTCTTCCAGATGATTCTGTTGGAAATAATTAAGACACTTATATTGATAGTTCTGATAAGTGACCATAAGTGACTATATGAAACTTCTTTAGATATTTACTTGTGTAAAACTACCATCCTGATCATTCTGTCTCGTTTTATTGATATTTGGTTTATTGAATTGTTCATTATTACTGAATCATGAAATAAACAGATTACATTGCATTGTCCATACTGTCCGTACTGAGAGAGATACGGAAAATGTTATATTACAAAATGCTATTTTTGCGATGATGCATGATTTTGGTGTTTTAAGAGATGGTAAACAGACGTCGGCAGAGGGAGACGCATATATTCCAGATAAAAAAGATGCTGCGAGATTAAAACTTCGCTTTGCAAGTGGTTAGTTATATATTCTAATATGATGTGCTACAAAGGTCTTTGAAACTCAGTCATAGTAAAAAAGTTATATGCACATGACCAACATTCCGTGCAACACATAGGCTGCGTCTGTTCACAATTATGAAGAATCTAGTCTTATCAGAATCGAAATAAATCTCAGACACTCCATTTTATCATCGTTTTACCTCGGTTTGGCCATTTATGTCGTTATTTAATCTCTCGCTCTCGCTCGGGGTAAAACAATGCGACATAAATGGACATCCCCGCGGTAAACAATGATAAAATGGAGTTTCCGTAATTTATTTCATGAGTAAATAATACACAAAGGCGTATCCATGCAACCCGTCCGTTTTTTTTTTTTTTTTTGGGGGGGGGGGATGTTGATATTGACGTTCCGCACCCCTCTTTGGTAAATCAGCTCACCCCCCCCCCCCTCGGTCATCGGCAAAAGAAAATATATAGGTCTATGCATCTATGAACAAACACAGAACAATGAAACCAAAAACTGATTGACTGATTCATATTAATTACGTTTTTGTGAACAGTTTCTTATTAGAATTGGTAATTCTAACTGTAATGTACATACATTTCAAAAGACAGCATGCACAATCGATCTGGACCATTGCTTGCTATATATTACATTTTGATACTTGATACCTTTAATGGCTAACGTATAGTGCATGTTTATTTTTTTCAGCTGCACCCTATGGTGACTATTGGGTGCTAGATACCGATTATTTGACGTATACCCTGATTTACTCATGCACAGAGTTGATCTTCGGAGCAACTCATTTCGAGTTCGCATGGATTTTAGCTCGAGAAAAAACTATCAGCGAAGAGATTAAGAACAAACTGTATGATAAAATGAACAAGTTCAATATCAAAACTCAACATTTCATGAAATCAAATCAAACCTCTGTATATTGTACAAATTAAAATGTAACAAATTAAGTTATGTGTTTAAACCTTAGTATTTATGCTGACAGAAATTTATTTAAACAGTGTTAATCAATCAATCAATCAATCTCCATGCAGACACGATGTCTAAAAGTATTTTTTTATCTTTCTGGACCAAACTATAGAACGGCTGGGCTAACTTAAAGCATGTATAGTACCACTTGATTCAAACGTCTAGCCTATTGAGCTCATTTTCATAGACCAAGAAAAAAATCATTTTCGCGTAATAACGCGATATTTTCTTTATTGATTCTTTCGCGAATTGACCGGAAATATTCTACATATACAGATTCATGATTATAAGAACTATATACAAAAGGGATGGAGACCAGTAGTTTATTACTATTTGAGAAATGATAGCAGTTAGAAGACTCTCCTAAGAACTGGTCCTCTCACTACCAAAGCTATACTTGTCATCTACCGTATATATACTGGATTCCTAAACTTCACAAGAATCAATACACAAAACTTTGCATAGCTGGATCTGCAAAATGTACCACCAAACCTCTTTTAAATTTTTCAATTTCTGTACCCACAGCTGGCTATCAAAGAGGGTCTCCAGTCCTATACTACGACACCGGTTACTCCTGTAGTGTAATTTAATGTGGATCCTGAAAAATTTGAGAGATCTTCTGGAAATCCTCAATTCACGATTATTATCAGAATACACTAGCCTTAAAACCTATGATTTTCAACTCCTTATATCATACCTCTATTCCCCATACTTAGTTATATTCCCGACTCAAAAACACTATACATCCTTGTTACTAAAGCAAAAACGGTACACCTAGATACAAATATGTAAATCTTGGTAGAGATTTCTCATACTCTTTAAAAACAATTCTAAGTCATCTTCCAAATATAACGAGGAAGATGTTTTCGAAAAGCTTGAATTTCTTATCGATAAAATATTTGTTCAGTGTGGTAGACGCGTTTTTCAACAAACGATCGACATTCCAATGGGAACAAATTGTGCTCCTCTACTTGGTGACCTATTCCTTCACTCTTATGAGGCTTACATTGTAGCTGATCTGATCCAAAAGAGAAGCATCATTTAATCTAAGTTTCCGCTATATAGATGACGTATTATCGTTAAACAATCCTGTAGATTCGGGAATTTTATACATCGCATATACCCCCAAAGAACTTGAGAAAAGGATATTACAGACACTGTGAAGTAAGCTTCATATCTTGACTTACACTTAGAGATCGATGGTAAAGGAAAACTATTGACCAAACTATACGACAAACGCGATGACTTTTCATTCCGAATTGTCAACTTTCCTTTCAGCTGAGGTAACATCCCTTCAGCATCTGCGTAAGGAGTTTTCATATCACAACTAATACGTTATACCAGAGCTTGTCGTAACTACGCAGACTACTTGTATCGCGCTAGACTTCTTACAAATAGGCTGCTGGAATAAGTTATGTTGCTACAAGATTTTAAGTCATCACTACAGAAGTTTTATGGTCATTATCATGAACTCGTGGATCGTCACGATGAATACGCCCATCTGCACCATGACAACTAATTTGTTCAATGTGTCATTGTTTTCCTTTCCTTTTTCGTCTATCCTGGACTTAACCTCTTATGAACAACTCGGTGGGTGTTTTTAGATAAATAGAGGACGCTTATCCTACCGGCGCACCTAGTCCATGCTCCCAGTTTTTAGTGGAGTACAAGTTGCTCATTTACTTTTTTTTACTTTGTATGTATTGTTTTAATTATTTTGTGTTCTTTGTTTGTGTCTCTGCTTTCTATGTCTAGTCTTTATCCCTGGATTACATTCTTTTAATTTCCGCTAGAATCTTGGTTCCCTTTATTACTCTTTAATTAATTTCAACTACATTCCTCGTTGTCGTGATAGTGCTATGTAAACTTGTTCCTGAATTCAAAGTGAAAGTGTTTGGAATCGATAACTGGCAAGAGCCTTTCTAGCGGCCGCAATTTACTTGTATGAAAGTTTTATGTTGATCTCTGCATAATTACGATGTGGCCCATGAATCTTATACATAATCTATTACGTAACGCCAATCGCCTTACTTTCCAAATTCGTATACTTTATATTTCTAGTAGTTTTTGTTGCTTTCTTTGCGTCTTTTTTTCGTTAAAGCTGTAGATATTGTTTCAGCAATTACTTCATTTGAACTAGCAAAAATATATACTACTTGTATAATATTAGGAAAAAAAAATACGGATAAACAAGTTGTTTATAACTTTTTTTCTTCTAATTCCCCTTAAAATACTGTTGTATTAAAGTATGATACCACAATGCTTTCCCCTACACTTTTGATAATGCATCTGTCCGCTAATGAAGTTGGAAATTTTCATTTGAATACGACAAAACTGGGTGGAAATTTTCTTTCTTTTTCAATTCATAATACTGCACATATTTCCATTTCCATTTTTTCGTAAAAATATGCGCTCTAATACTATGCTTAAGCTAATTTATGAATGCAATAAATTCCTTATATTACAGAAAAGATTTTGCACCAGCTAGGGGTATCTATATTACTTCTAAAAAAACATTTACTAAGTTTTTTTATTTTTTTTTCACCGTTACAAAACTTTGATGCAATTGCAGGTTCTTAATTAAAAATGGTGTTGTTAACCCAGATTTTTACTGAAATATAATTTATAAAGCACATTCTTTCAAACAAAATTCGATGGGTTTATTGACCTTAATGTAATAGATTTATTGGTAAAGGATACAATTTAAAATTATTGTCTATCTGAGTTTTCCAGAGCTTTCTTACAGGTGTGTTCACTCTTATTGAAGACATTTTTGGTGATCTCTGAAAGTAGTATTTTGTATTTAGGCTATACGGCGGTGCATTTGTTACATTTCACCATATCCGTTCTTTTGTTCCTATTATACTAGCAATCTATCAAAGATTGACAAAAAGATATTTTTATTCTGATCAGTAGAAATAAAATAAAATGTGTAAAAAATCTTCAGTTTTTTTAAGATACTCTTTAATAATAGGTATATATGTCACGCGACGATTTTGTTGTACCTGAAGGTTATAGTTTTATTATTCGTTTACTGGACTAAAGACGAAGTTGCAGTTTTATCTATTTTTATCACTCTGGCTAGTAATATTTTTGACAGTCATTGACTCTGTTATTTAGAATTTAAGATAAGTGCTGTTTTTATAAATATATTTAGTATTCTTGTTCGTTTGACTATACATCAACTGCACGACATAAAACCAGTTTAAAATATTTTTGCGTCGTTTTTTTGAATGAGAAAAAAATAAGTAAAAGAGTGAAGTTAGAGAAACATAGCAGTCTAAACACTGATAAGTTTTCTTTATATCTGAAAAAAAAAAAGATTTTCTATAACCATAACATGTCCAGCAATGAAATTGTGTACCAATGCGATAAAAAGAAGGATAACTCATGACCATTAATTTTCCTTTAAAAATGTTCATTTAATGCCTCAAAAGCGAGATCGCTTCTAACGTTGTATCACTAGTTCGACTGCTTCTTTTATAGTGGGAGCAAGCCCCTGTGGTTGTAGATTACATTTTCCTTTATAGTAGGAGCAAGCCCCTGTGGTTGTAAGATTACATTTTCCTTTATAGTAGGAGCAAGCCCCTGTGGTTGTAGATTACATTTTCCTTTATAGTAGGAGCAAGCCCCTGTGGTTGTAAGATTACATTTTCCTTTATAGTTGGAGCAAGCCTATCTGGTTGTAGATTACATTTTCCTTTATAGTGGGAGCAAGCCCCTGTGGTTGTAGATTACATTTTCCTTTATAGTGGGAGCAGGCCCCTGTGGTTGTAAAATTACATTTTCCTTTATAGTGGGAGCAAGCCCCTGTGGCTGTAGATTAAATTTTCCTTTATTGTTTCGGCTTGATGTAATCTGTGTAATCTGTAACTCAAAAAAGAAAAAAAGTATTTAACCAATGTTATTCAAACTTTGCACAGTGTTCAATACACATTGTAGATGTGCACCTCCTGTTATAAAAAATGATTAATTCTTTCCTTCATTTTTTTTGCCATCTTGAACTTATTTTTGTCTATTTATGTTGTGGACTGTACCTACTTCGTGTGACCTATAATATTCAAGACTTGCACAGCATCTGTACACATTTGAGGATGTGTACCTTCTGTTATGGGCAATTATGGTTAATTGTTTCCTATATTTTAAGCATGCAGTATATACCAACATTAGTACAGTTACTTTAAGAAATTTATAACCTATACTGTAGTTTTTTTCTAACTTGCTTGAACCACAGATTCTGACAAAATGTGAAAACAATATTTGATATCAATAAAAGTTAAATACTGTCCCACTTTAAATAAATAATTCTTATCACAGAAATTAAAAAAAAAAAAGATCTAGCAGTCACCGCTATGAGGGGACACAAATGAGGACATTACAGCAAAGCAAAAAGAAAGCACAACAGGTATTTTCCGTGCTCAAGCCTGATTGGAGAGTCTCGATTTAAAAACTGGCACTAAGTTCAAAAATCTTTAATCTGTTCTCCTGTATGGATCAGAAACCTAAAATGAAACAGCAGTATCTGTCATTTATGGAAAAGGACCGAACAGCAACCAATTACCCAAATAATAAGATCTAGAAAATGGAAATGAGTTTAGCATAGAACGACAAAAGGGGCACCGAAAAAGGGGATGCCAAAACAAACCTGGTATTGGCGACTTGTGAATGAACTTAACAGAATTTATAAGATCTGGGAACGTGGAAAACTAACAAGCAATAGAAGGTAAACGATGGATACAAACTGTAGTCGCCTGATGTCCCCCATGGGACGAAGTGGACTAAGTCAACGTAAGTCAGTAACCGCAAATTCACCATTCGTTCCTTTAGTTTTCCTTCCACACTCTTGTTTACAGTTTCTAGAGTACGACACGATAGTTTATGATAATTGAAGCCGATATATATGTGTAAACAAAGTATATTGGAATAAGCAAACAGAACCACATGTCAGGTATTAGTAAAACCTGACTGGTCATCACGCTGTATAAACTTATTAACGCAAAATATGTATTTAATCATCTCTGAACATCGGGCGTTATACAAAAAAAAACTTGTCGGGAATAGCAAGCTTAAGTAATGACGAAAATTAAAATTTATCACTTTAGTTAACCAAGCAAAAGGGAAACCAACAGCTGCGCTCAAGTCCATCGCCTGAAACAAAACAAAAGACAACAAACCAGTAAAAGGTATATATGTCCGTGGTAGTCTATATAAAAAGAGGATGGGAACATTATTAAGAGGCAAACAAGATCTGTCTTCGTGTTACAGTAAAAAAGAAACAATAACAACAAGCAACAAGAAGCAACCATGAGCGCTTTTACTGATTTGACCGATTCTAACGTTCATCCAGTTGTAAGGGGTCAATTAATGTTACTTAAACAGTTTCAAGATGCCTATTGTTAGAAATCAATTTTAAACCTAATACTTCCTTTAAAATGACCACACTAAAAAACGAAAAAGAAAAAAAATCAGTTACACCACTTACGGAAAATCTAATTGCTTTTCTATCAGGTGTATTTTTAACTTTTATATTTTTTATCAACAGAAAAAATTAATTGTATGTATTCCCATAAAAAAAACTATTTTATTGTTTATATGTGCCACTGTTTCACGGACATAAACTCGGTTTTATTTCCCCATCTGTAGCTTTTACAAGGTTAATGTTATCAAATCAATTGAATTGTTTGTTTAAAGGGCACTAAGTTAGTACTACAGTTCTATCGGAAGCTGTTGATCATAATCTGATCATTTGATCTGGTTTAAATAATCGATTATCAATCGGTTAAACGCAGGCAGCTCTTTTTACTTGAGAATCGTGATCAATAGACTGACAACCTGCGAGTTGTCTAAATACCTGCGATCAATAAGTAACGATCGTTTGTGTGTACATTAATTATTTATTTGTCACTGTGTTCGTTCAGGAATAAGTTTCAAACGAAAATTGCCCGATCTCTGTATCTTATCTACGGGAACATGTGGTGCTCATTCTACTAAGCTGCTATCAAACGGGAGTGTTGGCCAATAGCATCGTCCGACCTTATTTGGAATCCAATCCCATGGAGTAAGATAGCTGTGTTATGTCCGACATTTTCGCATAATTTATTCACCCTGTCGATGAGAATTTCGTATCATCTTATTGTATCTTTCAATGATGAATATGTTATAATTCATTGTAATTTTCGATAATGCAATAATGAAGGTTTATCAAAATGGCTACGCCTGCGTGACGGCTATGATATGAAGGTGTAATGGCATAAGTAATCTGCTTACGATACAACGCCATCTTTTCTTGAAACAGATACTGAATCAAGTGAGTGTTTATAAAAAATCTTCATCTGACGTGTGTCTTATGTAACAATAATGTGAAATAATCAAAAATAATATCAGCTTCAAGGATATCATTGTAACACGGCATGCCGGAACGATCAATGACGGAACAAAATTGTTCAATACTTATTCTTCACCTGACTTTTTCTTAATTAACCTTAATTTACACCATTCCATTGATTTCTGTTTCTGACGAGTCTCGGTGGATTATGTCAGCCATTTTGGATAGAGAATGCCGGTGAATTATTTTCTTGGAGGATATATGTGGATAATGTTATTTGTTTCTGTGAAAATACATATCTAGCTTTGAGTTTGACACCTCCCTCCATGCGGTTAGCATCTAAATGACAACTGGAGGAGGTCGTTTCGATTTTGATGATGGGGGCACGTATAGTGGAGGATGGGAGGATGGTAAAGCTCATGGACATGGAGTATGTACAGGCCCCAAGGGCATGGGCGAATATTCTGGAGCATGGCAGTACGGTTTCGAAATATCGGGAGTTTATACGTGGCCAAGTGGAAATTCTTTCAAAGGCCAGTGGTTTCAGGGAAAACGACATGGATTAGGTATAGAAACAAAGGGCAGATGGGTGTACAAAGGAGAATGGACACAGGGATTTAAGGGTCGATACGGCGTCCGACTATCGACGTCGTCAGGTGCCCGCTATGAGGGAACATGGACCACTGGACTGCAAGATGGATATGGTTGCGAGACCTATGCAGACGGGGGTAAGCTTCTGCACATGTCCCTTTAGATGTTACCCTATTATGCATGTCCCTTTTCTGTTGCTAATCTTCTAACTATCAAAATACGTGTATGTAATATTCACACGTGTAAAATTCCAATACTAAAACTTTTGTGAGTTGTTTGTGGTTCATTCAATTCAAATGGAAATAAGGCATGATTTCAGGATGCTTTAACTATCTCTGAAATTGCTCCGAAGTAATTATGAAGAGTAGTAAACATGACTATTAATGACGGATTAGAGAGGATGGTGTCACCATTAGTGATTATTTCAATCAATGAACGAACCATTATTAACACAAAAAATCGTCAATAAGCAAATCAAATCAGTGCAATTTTCTGGAATTCACCTCTTTTATTTCGGTTAAAGTGTGCAAAATGGAACGTATTAACATCATTTTAAATGTAAATCGGTATTGGTTAAAAATCATTGTTGGTAAATTACCAACAAGCCTTAAAATAAAACAGATCAGCATAACCGTAACGATTGCAAAAACAAACAAAAAAATTACTCAGATATATTAGACTATAATCTGAGGTTATTGACATGAAGGTCATTTAAAAAAATACGTGAATTCCACCTCATTAGTATAAAATCTCAAGTACACTTGACGTTAAAAGTTAATAACTTTACTATGGTTGGAAAAACATGAAGGATATTTTCTTTAAATGGAAAAGCTTCTGAGGAATAGAGACATAGCGTCTGTCTGGCTGTAGTTAACATTGTAAGATGTGTGTGGATGGTTTACTTATAAATTGCAGAAACTTAATAAAATGGTTTGATGTGCTTTCAAACTGAACAAAAACCCATTGATTTCAAGGAAATAAGTCTGCACAGGTCCAATTGTCAATACTACTTTAATTTACTCGGGCTTCTATTTTACAACATGAAGTTAAACCTTTTCAAAACTTTGCCTTAATATCGTAATTAGAAATTTGAATTTCTTGAACTGCTTATATTACACGTATAAAACAGGACCACTAAGGCGAACCTACATGAAGGCTTTGATGTACAACATCGCGAAATATTGTAAAATATCACCGAGCTTTTCAAATATTCCTTTTTAAAGCATAACATAGGGATGTTATAGACAGATCAGTTAGAGTGTACAAAAGGAAACAGAACACTAGAGGTCTAAGTATTAATTGACGAATCGCAAATTGAAGTAACGCACGCCATTTGTAACAGATGAACTGGTTATGAATTGATTATAGTCCAGAGAGTCGGGTCGATGTCACAAATGTTACAGATTTGCCACAAGAATCATTATTATCAGATCAATCAAGCGAACCATTTTTTTTTTTGTCTATTATAAAAAGTACTTATTCAGTTCAGAAAGCCCAGATTAATTAACATATCAACTAAAACGTTGTTTAAAGACTTGGTTACACATACTTTGTACTTGATTCCATTTTTATGCTGTACATTTTTGAGGATGTAAAAACGCAATCTAGGTTTGTGACGATTGGCTTGATTTATTTCCGATGTGATTTTTCCCGGTGTACACCAATCACAATTATTTTAATTTAACCATTGCGTATGATGCCTAAGAACTTCCCAAGGCAAGTATTACCTTAAGTATGACCTCAAGTTTACGAAATTATAAAAGACAGTATGACAAAATAAGTCGGCTTGAATATATATGTAAACAACACATGTCGACAGCGAATGGAAGACTGATAATTTGATGATACTATCGATAGTGACCTGAATACTGCAAACTAATAAAACAAAATCAAAACAGCAACATCTTCTGTATGTGAAGGAACAAGGCAAATAATGAAAGGATAGTTAACTTTGGCAATAGATGTAGAGTGCGAACATGTTATGTAGTATTAGCGTCGGACGCAATAAGATTTGCGACTATAGTTGACTTTTGTTTATCACAAAACTTTCATATAATCACAGCTGTTTACTAGTACATGTATATACCAGGTAAATCTAAATGGTAACTTCGCTTTCTAAGGGAGTAAATAGCAGGTATAACGAACTAGTGGAGTTCTTATATACCACATAATAATTTTTTTTTCTGTTGTTTAAAGTTTAGGTTACATTTAACTTATTTAGCTTCAATTTCACAGAACGAAAATAGGTTATATGCGAACATAAATTTATTGCGTGGGGTGATTGTAATTCTAATTAACCGCCTGCTTGTGGTATGACCGAGGGAAGTTGGGGGAATGGGGGCTCTGTTGGACTACAGATCAAGTCTAATCTATACAGCGACAATTCTAATGTCGATGTTGAACACGTGAACTGTTCAAGTATAAATATTTCGTGTTCCATAGTGGAGAAATCCACAAAGTTAGTCGTATATTTCGCTTTTATTGTATTTGCGCTTTCTAAATGACGGTTCTATATTTACGTTTTTTATGCAAATATTTAACCAAGAGATAGGAAAATGTGCCAAGGTTAAAGTCTTATTGGATTATTCTGCCTCGCAATCAATACTTTGTTTGATATTCAACATTGATTTTAATGTATTATAACAACAATTAATGAGCAGCCTTTGTGTATATGAAAGAATGTTATTCAGTAACTAGACAAACTTGTAGATTCTTGCATGACACAATCTCAACATATATGAGAGCAATGACAATCACAGGCTACACAGTCAATTTTTTTCAATAGAAAAAAAAATGCAACTGTACCAGACAGAGCCATAACAATCACAATATATAAATACCACTTAAGATGTTTTTGAAGTTGTCTGGACCTCCTGATAATTGTATCAATGCAAAAATAACGGATATGGTGAACCGCAACAAACGCACCTATATTCAAAATAGTAAATACTTCTAGAGATCGGTCGAACATAGTAAGACATCAATATTGAACTTAACTTCGAAGGTGAAAGTGAAATCGTCCGATAGACCTTGGTGAGTGTGATTAACAGCACGGTTGAGGGATGGTGTCGTTAAGAGTAAGGGTATATCCGGTTTATACCGCTGTTCGTTCGTGTGATCAACTAATACTTTGGAATCGAAATTGAAGCATTTAAAACGATATTTATGAAGACTTATATTTGTAAATTATTTCATAATTATCTAATAACATTCCGTCTCTTTTAAACTTTCTATTATGAAGATGAGCGTATTCCTAAATCCCAATATAAAAAGGCACATACTAATTTTACAATGCACGGTCTATAAATGCAGTGATATATAGGTGCACGCAATGTACAATGTGTGCTTTCTTGTAACTATGGAAACCTACTTGGCGTTAGACAAACTATTTTTTGTTTCTCATTTGTTTTCAATTATTATCACAAGGATTAGTTATCTTACATAATGGATAATGTTTACCATAGTAACTGTTGCTTTAACAAACTGCAGAAATGTTCGTACTGAAAGGTCACGTTATCTCTCACCTTTAGACGCCCTGCAGATAGCGATTAACTCCATGCTGATACATCGAAATACGCTGTTCTGAAGATCCGGTGTTTTTTTTCTATTAATGAAATAAATTTACTGGTTTAAAAATATCAATCGGGCTGCATGGAAGTTGTCCTCGTGAGAATCATGCTAGTTTGAACAAAATAATTTAAAAATAGATCAAATATTTAAGTAGCTTGAGCCATGGACCTCAAAAATCTTCGAGGTGAATGTTGTATTAAAATTTGTTGAAGAAATGAGCACTGTCTCCCTTAAAAACTATTTTTCTACTGCTTGAAGAAAAGTAAGTGTGACAATTGTCGAATTTCTACGGAAGCCTTTTAAAGCCACTCAGTGTACTTTTTATAATTTGTTATAACAAATTTTTAGTTTGTTATAATAGATTATTAATTTTTGATAACAGATTATTTAATTTGATATAACAAATTAATCATTATATAAAGACAAGTGACATATGTTGTATCGCTTGAATCGCCACAAGACGAATAATGTAAGAAACTGTCGATGTGTGGTGACCAAAATTTTAACGCCATACTATAAAGTAACTACTCAAAGGTAATGTATGACTTAAATGTGAGTTGTACAAGAAAATCGAACTGTTACATTGTCCCTAAAGATGGGCACCATCATATCCCCATTTACCCACATGATTACTAGATAGTTAACGTACCGACCCGCAAACTTGACAATAGAATTTGCAACAAACTTGTTGAAGCCCCCCCCCCCCCTCTTTTCAGCGTACGGTTTTATACGATATCAATCCTGAAAATTAAATTCTAAACAAAAATATAATTTTATGACGAAAGTTTAGATTTTTATTGCCTATAATTGGTAGAAATTATAGATACATACGCATGTATTATTTAAGTCAGACTGTATTACCAAAATCTGCACTATTATGCACGTCTTAACTTACTTTATAAAAGTACTTTGTTATATCAAGTTAATAATTTGTAATATCAAATTATCAATTATTAATAAATATTAAAAGTCTATAAACTTTGTTCATAAAATGATATTTAAAAAAAAAATTATCGGCAATCGATATCTTATAAAACCGGACTCTAAGAGGTATTTAAATAAATGGGATCTTCCGACCTATAAATCGCCCGAGATTCTTAGGTTGACGGCTACATTAAGAAGTAGAAAAGGCGTAATTTTTTTTCAATGCGATCTTCTGACCATCCGTAAAATCATCCATGCATGTGCTACATGAAATGGAGCGTTTTACACATGTTTCAGGTTGATTTAAAACAAAGCATCTTTACTTCAGTTACTGTAATTATAAGGTACCCGTAGTTTTACCTTGTTACAACGATAAGGCTCATTTCATTTTTTTCAATGATGTCCTTCTATGATATTATTTTCATTTCATAATTTCTACTGCAATTAAACTCTCAAAAAGGAGAGATAGTGGAAAACAATGAATCTATACTATTCTCTTTTGGTCTCTCTATTAAAGATGATGATTGATCTATCGTCTATGTTCTGGATTCCTAAACTCCACAATAATCCATGCAAACAACGCTACATATATGGATCTGCAAAATGTTCCCCCAAACCTCTTTCAAAACTTTTAACTTCTATACTCACAACTGGCTATCAAAGAGGGTCTCCAGTTATACTTCGACACATGTTACTCCCGCAGTAGTATTAATTCAATAAGGATCCTGAAAAATTCGAAAGATCTTCTGGAAATCCTCAATTCAAGATTATTATCAGAATACAATAGTATTTAGCTCTATTATTTTTCAACTCTTGATACCTCTATTTCCCCATACTCAGTTGAAATTCCAACTCAAAAACATTATACATCCCTGTTACTAAAAAAAGACGTTATACACCTAGATACAAATATGTAGTTCTTGGTAGAGATTCCTTGTAAATTGTAAAAAATTATTCCAAATCATTTTCCAAATATACAGAAGAAGATGTTTACAAATGCTGGAATTTTTGATCGACAACATATTTGTTCAGTGTGGTGGACGCGGTTTTTTTTTTAAAAAACGGTCGGCATTCCAATTGGAACAAGTTGTGCTACTCTACTTTGCTAACCTATCCCTTCACTTTTATGAGGCTGACTTTATAGCTGATCTGATACAAAATAAGGAACATCGTTTAGCTAGACCCTTTTATTGTATTGTCCTTAAACAATCCTAGATTCAGGATTTTACACATCATCTACCCCAAAGAACTTGAGATAAAGGATATTACAGACATTGTGAAGTCAGCCTCATATCTTGATTTACTCTTAGAAATCGACGGTAAAAGAAAACTGTTGAGTTGACTAAACTATACAACAGACGCGATGACTTTTCATTCTGAATTGTCAACTTTCCTTTCAGCTGTGACAACATCCCTTCAGCACCTGCGTATGGAGCTTTCATATCACAACTCAAACGTTATGCCGTAGCCACCGTACTTTTTGTATCGCGCTAGACTTCTTACAATTAGGGTTCTGGAACAGGGTCATGTTGCTACAATATTAAAATCATTACTACTGGAGTTTTATGATCGTCATCATTAACTCGTGGATCGTCACGATGAATCCATCTGCAACATGAAAACTAATTTATTCAACGTGTCATAGTTTTCCTTTCGCCTTTCGTCTACCCCGGACTTGACTTTTTATGAGCAACTCGGCGGGTGTTTCTAGAAAAGCAGAGGACGCTTACCCTACCGGTGCACCTGGTCCATGCTCCCAGTTTTTAGTGGAGTCCGAGTTGCTCATTTGCTTTTGTTACTTTCTATGTATGATTTTAGTTACTTTATGTTCTTTGTTGTGTATGTCTGTTTTCCATGTCTGGTCTTTGTCCCTGGATTACATTCTTTTGATTACCGCTATAACCTTGGTTCCCTTGATTACTCTTTCAATGTGTCATTGTTTTCTTTTACTCTTTCGTCTACCCTGGACTTGATATTTTATGAGCAACTCGGTGGGTGTTTCTAGAAAGGAGAGGACGCTTACCCTGGAGCAACTGGTCCATGCTTCCGGTTTTTAGTGGAGTCCGAGTTGCTCATTTACGTTTGTTGCTTTGTATTCTTTGGATTTCCGATAGAATCTTGGTTCCCTTGTTTATTCTTTCTAATTATAATACTCGTTTCTCGTGGACCACTGGAGCTTTCCCCAACAACCAATATGCAGCCCCACAAGTTGAGGTGTTAATGTTATTTTCTATAATGGATGGGTATTTTATATAAAATGGATACATAAATGTATATATGGAGAAGTTAGTGTTGTTCTTAAATGAAATTCATTACATTCCCAAAAGAATAACAAAAAATATATTTATTGTTTTCTTTTCTAAATTCGAAGTTTCATTATACGATAATTATAAGACTGTACTCCTAAATACCTTGAACATATTTGACAAATTCTTTCCGTTATCTATTCATATCTTGCAGTTGGCTTAATATCAAGAATAAAGAATGGAGCAGTATTGTGTGCATCTGTTTCAGTAGAATATGGAGCATTGCATGCAATTAACCTCAACTCAACCTTGAAATCATGCGTTAAGTAAAATCATTAAAAATCGCCGTAGTTAGTATTTGTAATGGATATCAAGTATTGGCATTCTATGAAACACAGACGAACCACTGCTATTGATTCAATCATTTCAGAGCTATAGACATATTAATGAGAATAATCAACGTGAACAAAATATAAAAAAAACAAATGTATTTCTGTAGTATATGTTCTCTTTGCATGACAATATACAGAGACTAACAGAAATTACTGTTCAACAAGAAAACAATCATATGAAAGATTTTTGTCACTATGGTAACCAGTCTGATGCTAGAACTATTGATTTCATTTAACCTACATTTAGGTCTTTGCGACAATACTCACTTCTAACCACACCATATTTTCCTTCCTATTATTCTTGCAGCTTTCAGTGACAAAATGTTGGTAATTACATTAATAATAGAAGTAACTGATGCCATTGTCAACACAATGTATGATTAGATATGGTGGGTTTTATGCTCGCGTCATTAATCTACGATGGATCTTATATCGTTTGTGTATAGTGATCTTGAATGAATATTTATTTCTGTTCTGTGGTCTAAGGCTATTGGATATCACAACAAATAAATATTTAAATATGCGAAGTATATGTAGACCTTGTTTAAATGTTTAAGGGAGTTTGGAATTGATATGCTAAGAATTAAAACTAGATAGAAAGTGTCTTTAAGTAAGTTTCTTTAAACATGTTAAAAGAAGTAAATTTGTCGTTTGCTTTATAATTAAGACAGCTACGTTACTGGACCTCATTGTCGAACCATTTCCTAAATGTCACAATCGGGCCCAAAACTGACAAGTGTCGGGGTACTCCAGCAGTGCTAGAGGTTGTCTCTTGCAAGCTATTTCCTGACATGGTGCCATCCTAACGTTGGGGTATGGAGGAACGGAATTCCAACCTCTTACGTTGTAGGAGTAGTGTCACGGTGAAGTTTCACGAGAAAAAAAAATGGAAATAAAATTGCGATTTCTATCGGACAAGGAATTAAAATAGAATTTAGATTATATAAAATCGTTGATTATGTTTTTGTCAATATTTTACTTCAGGAACAAATTGAGAAAATGTTTTATGAAACCATGCCCCGTGAATAATGACGTCGAATTTCTAGACATTTCCTTGATAGAATGATATTCAGGAATGTGAACTATTCTTATTTCCGCTCATAACTGCTCTAATGTATTGCACATATAAGCATGTGTTACGGAACTTATATGTTTGCTTTAAACTAAACAGAAACTGTATACAGATTTACATCTGTGTTTATATGACTGAGCATATGTTTATAACGACTTAGAATCAAGACGAGCTATAGACGAAAGCAGGTGTTGTTGGTGATACAGACTGTTATACGAGGGGTGAAATGACCGGAAAATACTTTGAACATCTGTTTTGATTCACCAACTGATGACAAATCGTATAATTCATAGATGTGAGGAAATAACAAAAATAAAGATAGCCTTAAATTTTTATATCTATTGAAAATCGAACAACCTTAATCCGAAACGAAACAAAAAACATACAAAACTTAGTATTTACAGAAGAAAAGGGAACTAAAGAAATTTAAATTCTAATTTTCATATTTACTCAGCCTTTACCTTGAACTCCAATGAATTTTTTTTTATCATTATCGAAAACCTGTTAAACTGTTTGACACATTTTCGAACGATTGTGCATTGAATAACAGGATCAGTGTTCTTCGATAACTGTGTCCTAATTCATCTTCTCGGTGATAATGATTCAGACCTTTCGGGCGATAACTATAATTGAGTTTGGTCTGTAAGGTACCCGGTCTCGTGCAGGTCCGGGTGTTAAAAGAATAGACCTGAAGCAGCGCTAAGCTTGTCGTAAAAGGCGACTAAATAGTGTCCCGTCCCTTTTTCATTTCATCATTTCATGTTCATCGTCTGAATATAGTGAAATATTGCTGCTCGGACGTTAAACCCCAACAAACAAACAAACAAACAAACTGTAAGGTACCCGTAGTTTTACCCTGTTTTACAAATTAACCAATGATTTAATCAGCCATTATGAGTATTACACGTAGTTACAATATCATAATGCATACCGGATGAAATGGTTTTTGGTTATGTTGCATACTGGATTTAAGAAACCTAGATGCAATTAATTATGATTCACACAGACAAAATGTCAGTTCCTCAGAGAAACCACAACTTAACGTTTATCAGACAACACATGCAGACTCACAATCACGTTAAGTATGTAGCATTATCTTTACCAGAACATTTCTTTCGTTTTAATCATTCTCTTGTTAATTAGTCACCTAATGTGTGATATACGTGCTAGTTGAACTTGATAGAATTCGGCCATCATGGCACAAGTTGATAACGGTTTGATCGGACACAATTGAAGACGTCATAATCAAAAAGGTATAGAATAGTCATTAAGTCAGACATGATAAAAAAAAATCAAACCAAAGCAAGAAAGGTAAAACCATAGAATGAGACGGAAAGCTGTTTCCTCTTGTTTCTTCATTATATTGACTGCTGAAAAGTTTTATAAAGAATTTGATTTTTTGATATTAGGAATTGCGTGCATGGTAAATTTTCCGGACGCGATGTGCTAAACAATAAACAACATGATCATGTAATTTTCGGAAGAAAGGTTGATCCGGGGATATTTTTAAAGTGATCAATTCGCACAGAAATACATATTGCTGATAAAAATGTTCAAACTGTACCTCGAGTATAAAGAAACTGGACAACAGACCTGTACGTCTTCATGTACAGCTATGTCTCTTCTTTCTGGCTTAATCGGTTTGAGTTTGTCTATGCAAAAAAACAACTCAGTGTTTTACAGTAACAAGGCTGAACTTAAAACAATAAAATATTATTCATTATTCAGTATTCTAAACCTCAAATATATCCTTTTGCTATAAATGTTGATATACATGTATTATATATTGGTTACACTTGAACTCCCAAAAACATACCGAGCCATATTATACTAGTGGTTTAAATACCTAAAACAGACCTATATATGAAGATCCTCGGGGATAGGAAGCCTTTGACAATATCTGATATAACTACCTAATAAGCACTCAAAATCATGACAGGAATAATTACGCAGATAAAACTTATGACCCAGCTAAGTCAGTCTGCAGTAGCATTCACAAAGCTCTTATAACCAAGATTCATCTAATTGTGATGCGAGTTCTATGTATTTTTTCAAACACCCAAGAAAATGGTTTTCAGATGTTACTTATTGGCTTTATAAATTATTATTTTGTTCGCGCAGTTCATCATTATATGCGCTCATTTATGTATTTTGTTAGTACAACTAACAATGTGTATGCAAGGCACCAAAAAGCTGTACTTTTAATCATGATTTGACAATTCAATGCTTTTAACCTGATAAAAGGTAAGAATACATGCACTATGACGTCATGTAGTGCCAAATACATTCCAGAGACAAATGAATCTAAAACCAGTAGCATCTGGTATGATTTCTAGATTGGGGTAAATTTTAGATTGTCAGACTATTATGTTTACTACTGCCTGAAGCAAAAACCTTCATTGTCAATATATACATTTTAATTTGCATGATTTTAGACACTTACAGAAAATGAATGATTTGTAAGGAAAATGAACTTTTCCTCTACTGCAATACTGGTCATGTTCATTCCCCCTCAGAAGCAAAGCCTTATATAAAGCCTTGACTCGGCTATATTTTAGCCAGATTTATGTGAAATTGAACTTTAAATGTTTCGTAGTATTGTACTAGTATTTACTATCAAAAATTCGGATTGGAATTGAGTATTGCCAATCTTGAGTCGTATCTTGAAAGAATATTAAATTGGTGGAAAAGGAGGGGTAAATTAAATAAAATTTCATTGCGAGAATTGAAATAGATGAAGCATTTTGTAAATTATCAAAGTAACAAAAGATTCCTTATATTTCATGCTGGCAGGACTACACACAAATAATGGCAAAGTGTTTGTATCGGGTGAGTCAGGGACGAATGCTATTTTTATCCATATTTTTCTCCTTTCTACATGTCGTTTCACACCTTAATTTTAATTTAAAGAAAGTCAATTTTTATGTTGTTACATTGGTATTTCTTTTAAACATGTGTAAAAAATCGATGAAATTCTGGTATTTACTCTACTGAATAACTGCATTCCATTCTGAGCCAGATGTCTCGTTTTTTATCGACCAGTCAGTAAGCCCTAACAGAGAAGTCTTTTGCTTATCATGGTGGTTAAAGTGACCTTGCCATTTTACAGATTTATTTTGGTTTAGTTTCGAAGTTTCTCTAGAATTGTATTGTACTTAATTAGTACAGAATATATAAAGCACGGTTGTCGTAAGAGATTCCTTTTTGTCTAATGCTACAAATGTATGTGTTGTCTTCATCTGTTTTCATCCGTGTTGTGCTTTAAGAATTTACGGTACTCATTGTTGCATGTATTCAAATGCTTAAGGTATATTGCTTTAATGCTTTCACTTTTATAAATGTTGTCATCACATATGCATTTTCTGAAACCGTATGCAAATGATCGATTCGAAAGGGGTGGTTGATTAGAAGGATTCCTTCTTTTAAATTGCGAATTGCCCCTGAAAAGCTACAAAAGCTGACTTGAGTAAATATCAAAAGTTTTTCGTACGCACATCATTACTGGTCGAGTTAATGATACACAGAGACCACTAGCATATTTTTTCAGGTAAGATTAAAGAACTATAAAATAAAATTTCTCTCCTTAAAATGTTTGAAGTTGATTTTTAATTTAACATGTGTGATAATAAAGAGTCTTGTTTCTTTTTCTGTAGCTATTCGCTGCAGAATATTGTGTATATTCTCTCTACTTACTGAGTACATATAATTTCTTTTAACATTTTCACTATCGTACCAGATTATTAAAAGTCAATTAGATATATGTTATAAAGCCCTTATTCAGTTTCTGATACTCAAATGGCGTTACCCTTTTAAAGAAGAAAAAGTTAGTTTGAATTATTTATTCCGTAATTGGTGCTCCACATCACCTCTCTTTCCGACGCGTATAAGAAAGAAGTAC
Organism: Perna viridis; assembly: GCA_037379345.1. Lineage (NCBI taxonomy): Eukaryota > Metazoa > Mollusca > Bivalvia > Mytilida > Mytilidae > Perna > Perna viridis. The sequence goes on along the minus strand of CM074515.1, from coordinate 8,530,956 downwards.
AAACATTGGACATCGGCGAAAGTCGAATAATCAAGTTTCTTGGAAAATATTTTGAGTTTCGAAGTAAGGATTTCAAAAGGAATACACAAGGATGCCAGGAAAAAGTTGTACTCGGCACGTGTGTCAATCAGCATGACTTACCGATTGCGCACGATCTTGGCATGCTTCCCGTACATCTTGGCATGCCTGTATAATATGTTATTATATTTATCTGTCATTAGAGCGATGGAAAAACCTCTGTTTGCACTACGATCAAGACCGCAGATGGTTCTAGTTCAGTACCGGTGTTGGTTCAGCTTTTACATATTACACAAATGCAAAGAGATGTGCAATCTCGGGAGCATTGGTTTATTGAACTAATGAACCGATCTGCATAACCCATCAAGAATATATAGCAGAAATATCTAAACATTATTACTATGGTCGTGTTTTGTCCATAATTTTGGAGTTACGGGCTAATGTAATATTTCTCTAAGAAAATGCGATGTTGAAACTTGTCTAGAATTGGTTTCAAAGGAACCAACAATTTATCGAAAAGGTCTTCATTAAAAAAAGGAATTCATAATTCCATAATAGAAGAGTGTATAGTAGTGTAATTGGAGACGTTAAAATTGATGAATTAAAGTACCCTGCAGTTCCCTTAAAAAATCAGCAAATAACGAAAAATGCTGGAAGCCGAATATTTTTTTTCTATTTTTTTTAAACAGTCTTAAATCTCACATTCAGGTTTATAACGCCAGTGAGTGTATTTTAAGATTTTAGATGTGAAAGATTGAACAATTTCCGCAATTCTTTTCACTAATTATCTACTTTCCCAGCCTCTTTCATAGATTTGATGGGTTCAAACCACAAATAGATAAATTCACACTGAAGAAAGTTGACAAAAATATTGACTTATCATCATTTGCATGACTTTTAGATGAAATTGTAGTTCTAGCATATAATACAAATGTTCCTGGACTGCTGGAAAAAAATTAAATATGAAAGATGTTATGTTTGTCTATTTACTGTAAGTACCGGCTTTTCACTACTGTAAAGCAAAACCAAACTTTTGTCTCGCACATTATGTAAGAAGAATACTAATGACTGTGATAAATTTTCAAAAATGCCCATTCCTGTGTTTTGTATTGCTCTTAAATTGATTTAACATACCACAAAGCATGATACTGGTCGCTGCTCTTTGTGCAAAATTTGCTCATTGTATAATGATTGATTTCGACTCGTTAGAAGCTCTTGGGAATGCTTTTTCTACGCAGTATCAATTGTACGTGTTAGTACTAATGTTTCTCCTATTGTCTTACTTGTTGCAGTTGGGATTTCCGTTCATCATCTGATGTTTACATCTGAGTGACAATATAATTGAAGATTTTCAAAACCAATCAATACCATAACTATTTTTACTTTGTAGATAATTGATCGATTTTCAAGAATTAAGGCTAAATTATTCAAAACTTTTCGGCCTAATTCACAATTCATTCACAGTAATACATCAAAACACATCAAGTTTTTTTCCCTCGAATTCAGCACTTACATAACCAAGCATCACAAGCATGATTAAATTCATATAGCCTTCTTAAACAATCGTACTGAAAAATAGATTTGAAGTGTTTTACAATGAATCCTTGTACTAATGTCTGTCTTATTTTTCCATTATTCAGGAACATATCAGGGACAATGGTCGAGGGGAATGCGACACGGCTATGGCGTTCGACAGAGTGTTCCATATGGTATGGCCTCCCATTACCGCCCTAAAGCATTACGTTCGTCACTTACTTCTCTACGTAGTGAAAATGAGGATGAAATGGTCGTTAAAAGTCGCGATAAAAAACTCGATGAAAGTAGAGGAGGATTTGTACTCAAAGCCAAAAGTGATGAAACTCCTCCGACTCGACGAAAGTCTATATTTGACAAACAGGGACGCAGCAGCTTACGAAAAACACTCATGTCCGGACTAAAACTGAAAAAGCAAAAGAGCACAGGTGACATAAATGATTCACCAAAACGTCAGACTGGTTCAGTTCGTAGTACAATAAGTAGCATTAGTCATGTCAGTGCTGATTCGACACAATCTGGTATGACCAACACATCTATGTACACAGATAGTAATCTTTCATTTGTTAGTCAAGATGACATCACAGACGTTAACGTTACGGAAACGTACATGGGCGAATGGAAAAGTGATAAACGTTCAGGATTTGGGGTGAGTGAACGATCAGACGGATTGCGATACGAAGGAGAGTGGTATAATAATAAAAAATACGGATACGGAGTGACTACATTTAAAGATGGCACACGAGAGGAAGGAAAATATAAAAACAATGTGTTGATATCATCAGGAAAGAAAAATAAATTGTTTCTTATACGGACTTCAAAACTTCGAGAACGGGTAGACAATGCAGTAATATCAGCTCAAAGATTAGCACAAGTTGCACTACAAAAAGCAGACGTAGCTATTACAAGGTAGGTACTGTTCTACATGTAGCCATGAGTGAAAATTTTGTGAAAGATCCCTCTGAAGAAAGTGTATTAGAATTTCCGTTGGTAGAGTGTGGATGTCCATTCCTTTCTACAACACACAAATCGTGTTAACAAACATTTACCGTTTCTACACTACAGAAAATGTTAAACAATTCCGTTTATATTTTGGAAATAATTAGTAATACAAAGTAAAATATCAAAACATTAAAAATTACATTCTTAAAACGCCAAATATACCAATAGCATGCGGAACTAATGTCTTTTCACATGTTCACACAATATTGCTCTTTGTAACAGAAACAAGGATGCTCAGCGATATTTGTGCAGTACTCAATCAAGCTGCAAAACATATCAACCATGAAATCTCAAATGTATAAAATACATACCATTTCATAAATAAGTGATAGGAAGAACAAAATCCTGCATTAATCTCATTTACATATTATTCAAATAATAAATGCACTGAGCACAATGCATTTCTTACCCCACCCCATTGAACCCTCATCAACTTGCCGTTCAGAAATACATATAACTATTAGTAGCCAGTCCACTTTTAAGAATTTGTGGACTGATTTCTCTTATGTTCATCAGTAAAAATAAGAAACCGGCTCCAAGAGCTGTTCATCTGACAGAATGGGATTGTGATTGCTTCGAAGTCACGCCATACAAGACAATTAATTATCCGTCTCCATCCACAGCAATAAGCTGATATTATATAGCCTTGAGTTCCCTAATATAAATATAATATTGGTAACTAACGTTTCACAGAAATAGTCACCAGACCTTGCTGTAATATAGCACTCTGTGTACACCAGAACATGCTTTGCCATTAATTCTGTTGATGTATCGTTATCGCTTGTACGACCGGAGTAGATTTAAAAGACCTTGAAAATGACAATTTATCAATTCAAAATCGTAGGTCAATTTTTCTTTGGAAACATATACTGTGAAACATGACGGAAACTTACAACTAATCGGAAACGAACATCAAATACCCTGTAAAATGCTATTCAGCTTGTAAACTTTAAGTCAAGTTCCGATTTGGCTAGCTGGAGTTGTGACCGTAAACGGCCGTCTTTATCCCCAATGACAACAACTAATATAATAAATAATGAAGAATGTAGAATTAAGAACCGATGATGAAATACAGACATTTCTTTTGATAAAGGTTAGACATTAAATCGGTTGGACGCAGATTCGGTCGTAGATATAGATCGAAGACGAGAATATATAGACATGTTAATAGACAATACTATCCTTCGAATGGAGTTCATAATCAATGCACTAGCTTGTCGTAACTACGCAGACTTTTTGTACCGCGCTAGACTTCTTACAATTAGATTTCAGGAATAGGGTTATGTTGCTACAAGATTGAAGTCATTACTACAGAAGTTTTATTGTCGTGAACTCATGAACTCGTGGATCGTTACTGTGTATCCATTGTACCATAAGAACCGATTTGTTCAACGTGTCATAGTTCGTATACCCCGGACTTTACTTTTCATGAGCAACTCGGTGGATGTTTCCAGAAAAGAAGAGGACGCTTACCCTACCGATGCATCTGGTCCAAGCTCCAAATTATTAGTGGAGTCTAAGTTGCACATTTTCTTTTGTTTCTTTTTACGCATTATTTTTGCTATTTTATGTTCTTTGTTGTGTTTGTCTGTTTTTCATGTCTGGTCTTTGTCCATGGATTGCGTTATTTGGATTTCGGCTAGAATCTTGGTTCTCTTATTTACTCTTTCCTTAAATTCCTTAAATATTTTAATAATTTGCGCTTTTTATACTACCGCAAAAAATTTGTCATATTATGGTATTGTCATGCTGTTGTCGTCGTCCCCGTAGATAATATGTTTAATATAAGTGCGTGCATCTACATATAATCATACTACAGATAAGGTGTAATACCACGAAAGGAAACCTGCATTGATTTTGGGGTTTAATACTGCCCGGAAAATAGCTTGACTATAAGTGAATGGATCTCTTTTAAATTATAACACAAGGTGCCATACCACAAAAGGAGGACTGATTTTAAGCATAGTGACTGAAACCATGGAGAAATCAGGGACCGGAAAGGAGCCACTTCGATTCTGATAAAATTCTTATCATGAGTGAATCATGAATCATAGCTGCATCAGGCTTGAATTTTAATGGTATGTCCATACTTGTCCTAACTGTTTAATGTTCGATCTCTGCGGTCATATCCAGCTGCCTCTTTGAGCAATCATTATTTAATTATTGGAACTCGAATTTTTAGTTTTAATAATACGTACGGGGCGCCGAAAGGGACTTGTGAGACAAAATTCAATTCTGTATCACAAAATTCAATTTTGTGTCACAAGTGTCAATATTGTATGTAAATTAGTTTACCGAATCCTTTGGATATGCAAATGAATTCAAAATGTACAGCACCATGTACACGTGTATTGCAAACTTAAAGCATTCACTGCAATACAGTGCATGGTTATAATAAAGCACATAAGTGAAAGAAATATCGGATATCGTAATCGTATAACCCACTGTGTCACTTATTCTTGAATTTAAAGATAGATCATTTGAGCATTTGTAAACAAAAGGGAAACGAAAGTTAGACACGTACTATGTCGGTTTTTCATCTCGCCCGACCTGTTCCGCTCAACCGAATTTCTTGTGTCATACACCAATAGAATTGGAATGAAATAAGGAATCTATCTGTATTTGGCAAAAAATCGTGAGAGATAGTGGAACAAAATAATCTTTAGCCGACTTTGACAGATTAACAAATTTCACCGCACAACATATTTCTAATATGATTTTCTTGGCTAATCTGACGATTCATTTCTTTTTCCAACAAAATTTGGTACAAATACATTAATACAAATTATTTTATAAAATTTTAACACATTCGGTTGTGATTAATCAGGAAATGATCACGTGATTCACCAGGGAAAATCCTAATAAATCGAAAGTAGAAAAATCGCGTATTTTAAAACCTGTTTTATCAAACAAATCTCATAGAAAACGTATAACAGCAATTTTAGTCTTTGCAAAATAGTTTTACTGTAGACTGCAACTTTAAAGATTTTTTTTAAAAATTTCACTCAAAACGGCCTTAACCGTCCTGCGTTGCTCGAAATAATCGGAAACCTGCGGTTACTATATCCAATGAGAAACATTCTTACAAAATCGTGATGGGAGAAATCATTTGCATATTCAAAGGATTCTGTAAACTAATTTCACCCTCGCTCCTTCAAACCCCTGACTCATTCATATTTAGCGGGTATCGTCCAGCCAATTCCGATTGGTTGCTTCTCCGGATGTGAAGCACCAATGAAAATTGATTTAACATAAAATGTCTGTGGAAAGGTGAACAATAATACGAAGTAATGGACAATCCGATAAAGTAACTGAAAGTTGTATGATGTCACAAATGATGCAATATAAGCAAAAATGATAACTGTAGATTCTGTTTAGAGTCTTTACTGAAAAAAATGACGAAATGTGTAACAATTTTGTAAGTTATATCGAAGAGTTTCTGTTACGGGTGATTTGATTGGATTTTGGATCGGGGTTAAATTTAAGTAACTCACTAGATGGCGCTGGACGATACCCGCTAAATATGAATGAGTGATGTCAGGGGTTTGAGGGAGCGAAGGTGGACTCAAAACCCTGACTTGGGAGGATGCTTTGCACAAAAATTGACTTTTGACACAAAATTGACTTTTGTCTGACAAAACTGATTTTTGCGACACAAAATTGAATTTTGTGCTACAGAATTGACTTTTGTGACACAAAATTGAAAATGTGTAGTATGTTATAAATTTTGTTGATTTAAGTTCATTTTTGTTCAATAAAATTCACTTTTGTCTGTACAAAATTGAATTTTGAGTACAAAACCACAAGAGTCCCATTCGGCGCCCCGTAATACGACCACAACAACACTTTTCGTTCGTATAATGTCGCCGTTAACTTTGGTTCATTCATGATAACTTGAGTAAAACTTATTTGGTCTCTTTGAAATAAATTTTAACACATTGTTTCTAGGGAAATGGCGATTTTGGAGTTTATTCCACCTTTTGGAAATAAGGGAAAAAATGTGTGTTATATTTATAGGAAAAGTTTATTGTTGATTGTTTTTATACTGATATCAATTTGATCCTTTTCAAATTATGTTTTAATTTGTTTACAGGGTAGGCTTATTTTTAACCGTCTTGGAGTTAAAGGGGTACAAAAATCTTTTTTTTTTATTTCTGGTACGACTTTGATTTTTTTTTGTATTTGATTACTGATAAAATCCCTGCCTGCATTACTCACTCAGATTTCAAATATGTCTTATGGTTTTTTATACGACTACAAAAAATGCGGTCATATGTTGGTATGGTGCTTTCGACGTCGTCATCTGTGGCGTCGCCGGCGTCGTTGTCGAAGTCGAAGTCGTCCGTAGATACTTGGTTTGTTTTCGTGCCATGGCTTGAGTAATAGTCGGTTGATCTTTATAACATTTTATAAAAAGGTTACCAACCACAAAAGGAAGGTTAGTATTGAATTTGAAGGTTATAGCCTCCACCGCTTTAGAATTAGAGACCAAAAAGCATTTCATGGAATTCAACTATAACTCAAGTAAAAGCTTAGGAATGTCTATTATATTGTTCCACAATATTATATACAACAATGATTAGACTTGAATTGATTATGTGGGTAAGGACTTGAACTTTAGAAATTAGGAGCCAAATCTTGAAGAGGGAGCAGAAATATGCATTTTCCTGATGTCCAGACGACAAGTTGACTATTGTTTATTTTTGTTCCTATTTCCAATTGTTTTATTGGATACCTTTTGAAAATCCGTGCTTGCGTTTATCAGTTAGATTTCTTACTGTTATTATTTTACCAAATTATAAGGGGTCAAAGGGGACACATCCCTAAAAATCAACAAATTTATTTTTGGTCCAATTTGTGATATTTTTTTTATTGGATTGAAAATCCCTGCCTGCATTTTTCATTGAAATTACAGATATCTTTAAGGTTTTTGAGTTATAAGGTGTCAAAGGGCCACAACCCCCTAAAAACGACTTTTTGGGAGTCTGATTATGAAATTTTAATTAAAAGTAAAGTTTGTGCTATATTGTGTCCATGATGAATTGGAAGTTCTTATTCTTAAGTGTGTCAAAAACTAATATTGTGTCTACACTTGCACCAACTGTTTAGGGTCGTATTATGCTGCACTCCGAGAAGCTTTTATTCAGTTATAAGGCGCCAAAGGACCCACACACCAAACATGTAACAAAAGCCTTTTAATTGAATTTCAAATTTTGTGCTATATATATTTTGTCAAAACCAATTGTTATGCTGTAATGAACTGTAAGTTTCTATGTGGAGTCAAAAACTACTAGTATTGTGCCCACTCTTGGTCCATATGAACCGAGTTCGACATGCTGCAGTCGTATCTTGCTGCGCTCCACGAAGCTCTTTATTTTCGTTCATTTTTCTGGCAATGACCAGTCTCCTGTTTGCACAAATGTCAAGGGAGTTAATAAAAAGTTTATAGAATTGATTTGATACTAGAATTATGTATCCTTCATTTTTCAAGTACAAAATGGCGATACCAAATAGTTTCTTTCTATAATAGAAAAATGGCTTAATATTTAAATGCACATTTTAAAACAATATAAACGATATTCCTGATCAAAATTCCAGGTCTCTCCGAGAGCTTGGGTTGCTCACCTAGTTTGAGTTTTATGGACATTTTCATGCGTTGATTTTATATTTCTTTTAATGGAATCATGCTGTCTTCATCATCCATGTAGGTATACTTTATGTCCAGACAATAACTTGAGTATAAGAGTATAGATCTTAATGAAATTATACCACAAGGTGCCATACCACAAAAGAAAAGCATTTTCATGATGTCTGGACAATAACTTTAGTAAAAGTGAATGAATATCTTTGTAATTGTACCGTAAGGTGCCATACAGAATAGATTTGGATATTTGGGGTTGTGCTTATTGAGGAATAAGAGGACAAAAAGGGACCACTTTGATTCAGAACAAATTCTGTTCCTTTGTCAAATATTTAATCACAATCAAAATTAAAAACTGCATCAAGAATAAGTGTATTGTGTCCATACTTACCCCAACTTTTCAGGGTTAGACCTCATTGATTGTACTAATCTGCGCCCCGCGAAGCATTTTATTCTTCTTATTGAAATTATCGCACATTTGCTTTGTTATTCAACTGAAAGAGCTTATCTTTAAATCGTTTTTTTTTTCATAATTTAGTGTTACATACTCCATCCATTAAATACAACATCATTACATGTATTTGATAAACAAGGGGCGTAGCGGCTGGTGCTGCAGATATGGTAGGTGCCGAAAAAAAGACATACCTAAAGTTTGCAATAAAAATATACAATATTAATTCGAGTGCTATGGCTCTGTAAACTAATTTCGATAGAGGAAACATCACACTTTAGGCAAACGTACTCCACATGATAATAAAACGAAAAGCCATATAGATTATGGTGTAGATTTAATTGAAACCAACCTCACTTAGGTTTGCCAATCTAATAACATACACAAATCTTATGATGTATATAAAACACCTCAGATAAAATCTTGGACGCTCTTACATACGTCTCTAGTATCAGTTATTCTCATCACTAATTACTCATTATGTACTTATCATCTATGTATATATAGAAAGTATGATAACGAAAGAGCTTATTATCAGCGTGAATTGTGAATATGTATGCTGAGAACCCAAGGTCAGCATATTCTACCAGTAAAATTGTGTAGATAACAAAGGGGAAGTAGGATAAGTACCGTATGATCAGCATATCATTTTAGTTAGGATCATGTTATTATGTACGAAGAATGGTTTATAATTGTAGCTGGATCTGCCAATTGTACCACTGAAAATCTTTCCAAATAATTATCACTAAAATACTTGGAAATGTTCAAACGATTCTGTAGAGATGAGAGCTCTAATTCCCCTATCAAAAGTTCCATAAGAGAAGATTGCCTAACATGTTTTTTTTTACTATTATGAGTGTGATTTCATGACAGAACAAGTTCAAAAGAATACAAACCCAATATTGTGCAATTTTCTTTGGTCTTTTTCAATTATATAGGTGAGAAGTTGTCCTAAAATAATCATCTATTTGGTAATACAAAAAGTATTTTTATTGAATATTCATAAAACCTTTATTTGAGGGACACCGCACAACTCTGTCAGCTTTGTTTGATGACCAATTACCAAGTAATAGATATCGACGAATGAGGAATAATTTATATTCGTTTATATGTTAAATCATATGTTCTTTATTCTGGAGTCTCCATTAACAGGTCTATTTTTTTTTTATTTCACCATAAGAATTTTATCAAGATAAACAGGACAAAACAAATGCGACCCCTTTGGTATGTCTCCGGGGTAAGTCAGATTAGTTTACCTATTTAAACGACCGATAGATTTCCATAGGTCATGTCCTCACTTCTTCGAGTAAATCATCAACTTCTCGATTAACTCTATCACTCTATCAAACAGAGAAACTTAATAAGTAAAATAAATTGTAACCTGTTTTGTTTAATTGACTTTTGGGTCAAGAAAACACTTCAAGTTGATATGAACATTTGTCATCAAACAAAAATACAATTGTTAAGAAATTGATTGTTACAATGATATAAAACAAAAGTTAGTTCAGCGATTGTAACCATACATAAAGCATGTAGAGTCCGTGTTTTGTATTGAGCGATTGTAAGGTTTCTCCATTGTGGTAATACCGATTTCCCCAGTTTAAATCATTCCAATTCTAATGCTGGTAGTATTGTCATTATTAAATATGTTAATCATGAGCTAGCTTCAGTAACTGTGAGCGTTCTTTAATGGGATATCTCATTTTGTCTGTATGGTGTTTCTTTAGGACCACATGGAGAGAATTTATTGAGTGATATTTATGGTGTGTTTGTTGTTTAAGTTCATTTTGACCTTACATTTAAAGGGTGACGGTTAAGGACTTATGAAACTAGTTTAATCCAACTGCAGACATGCGCCTGTCCGCAGTCAGGAAATGTTGGTCATTAATGTGTCTTTGTCTTTTAGTCAATTTTGAAGAAGTGTCGTCGTTTTGTTACCGTTGATTTCATTACTTTTATGTATTTATGTTATACGCTGATAAATTTGTTGCGTTTATCATATCCGATCCTTTTCAATATGATCCGATATTTGACTTTTTATTCAAACGCAATTTAATTATAATCAAACCACAACTATTTCATACCTGTCTGTCGATTTCGAGTTTAAGCTCATTTTTATCCATCTCAACAAATATTCAGGTTAAGAAATTATACTTGGACAATTGTTTTTCTATTGTTGTAAAACAGCAGTTATAACCACCTTTTTTTTCGTCACAAAGTGTTCAAGTTAAAATCTTAATCGAATCTGAGGGGATTTTTACGCACCTATTTAGAAAGTCAATACTTATATCAATGCGATATCGATAAATATGACGTGCAAATGTAGGTTGGTATTGTCTGGTGATAAGCTTATTGGTATTTGTGAATTAGAACACTTAAATGTAAGTGTTTGTAGGAATCGGGCAAAATGGGAAAAATCAGAAACATGCATGTAAAAATCCCGCCGATCTGACAATATAATATCACTCAAGGATACATTCGCTATTTGAAAAGACCATTATCTGATCTCTGCATCGCTGGTATTAAGCAAAATTTTTCAATAGAATCTTAGACAAATGAGGTTTTTTACAGAGTTATCTGCCCTTGAAATGTTCATTTTCCCTGCATTTCAATGAAATTGTAACACAATGGTCCAGCATGATATGGAAAATCTTGCCTGTTTTCCTTGATTCTGATGGTGCAAATAGTCAAATTATTCTATCAAAATGATCGTTTTTTTTTTCATATCATGTTTCAGCCACTGCTTGATTTTTACAGAGACTGACACTTAAAACTTCAGATCCATGAACGTACAAAAGATTTTTTTGTGAAAATTGTCCTTTATTAACACATCTGTACATTAAAAAAACAACCGAGTACACTTTCCACATTGTATAATGAAAAACAGTTGGAAATCATGAGCAGTGACGAATACGAATTCTCTCGTTTTTTTCGAATTTTGTTAATGAATTTGAAAATTTGAAGGGTGTTACTGTGTATCATAGATTAAAATTACTGGTGGTGCGTCAAATCAAGAGTAACGTCCACCTTACATCTCTACTCTAATACAACATTCGTCAGAATTGAATACATATATTTGAAATTGCAATTAAAACATTAAAATTAACGCTTGTGAATATTAGATTAGATGCACTGAAATTTAAGATGTAGTCAATGACATGACAATGTTTGCTGCATTATAGAAGAAGCTTTGATTAAATATTTCATTTGTTTAAATTTTACAGAATGTCAAATGCACGTGGTAAAGCCGAGCAGGCTGAACAGGCAGCGATGAAAGCAGACCAGGATTCAGACATTGCCAGAATAAAGGCCAAAGAATATGCACCTGAATTTCATCAACCAGGTAATCAATAAAAACAACTAGACACTAAGACTAAATAATGCAACAACAGTCATTCGCTTTAAATAAATGTAACAATGAAGAGATATAATTCATTACTAAGAACTTAACAAAAATATGACACGATTAAAGCTGTTTCCCAGTATTGCATAAAAAAGGTTGAAAATGAGACTATAACCTGCTAGGTAAATGGACTGAGAATATCAATTAAGTATAAAAAATGCAGCTATTCCCGAAAACGTGCAACAATAACTAGGTGCCAAAAGAATGACGCGGAAAATAGTAATGAACTTTAATTTTTATTAAGCTCAATAAGTTCGCATTAATTTTAATCTTTGGTCGATTTATCTGCTGATAATTATGTAAAAAATGCCTTGATTTTGATTTTTGTTTTAATTTTTAACCATATTAATTGTGAAATAAAAGTTAAAAAATACCTTACCTATGTGGACGCGGCAAAAAAAAAAGAAACTAAACCAAAGTAGGTTTTCAAGACCTTTTACCATTTTCTAACATTTTGATGCATTAGTAGATATCCAAAACACGTATGAAGTTCATCTGAATTAATCGTTCACAGTTGAATATAATTTGGTGGAAACAATGTTCTGACTTAGCAATAAGGCACCATGAAAACTTATAAAATAAAATCAAAGTAAAACAATAACAAATACAGAAATCAGAAAAGACAATATAACTTAAATAAGAAACTTGGCATATCGTTGAATTTTCAACTTGGAATGTAAAAAGTCTCAGAAAACGCACCACAAAACGAAAACTTATCGGTACTTATAAATCATGACAACTTTAAAACCTGTAACTGGTACAAGATACTTCATTTTCTAATTCAATACTAGCAAAGTTGGATTGTAATAAGAAACGAACAATAGTTTTAGCGGCTCTTAGATAAACTGTATTTGCACTAAAACTTTTTTTTTCTAGGAACAGATATAATTAAAAAGAAAATGGAAGAGAACGGGGAAGGTGGAATGGATGAGTACGATTTTAGCCATCTAAAAGGAATGACAAATCACAATCCTGGACGTTCACAGTCTTTGTTCGTCAAGAAAGGTCCGATTGACGAGGATCATATGGAATCTACGTTAGTTGGGGGCATAATGTCCTCACCAGAAGATAGCCCTGTTCGCCATCCACATTCTGAACAAAATCATTTCAATCCACTAAGCCTTCTCTCGCCTAATCCATTATCCAGCACTAGTAAAGATAACGTTAGTTTACCCAATCATTCACCGAGAAATCGTAGTCCATCATTGAAAATTAGAAGATATAGCTTTCTTGCCGGATCCCGTCGTGGTCGGGGAATTAGTGAAATATTTAATTCCACTATTTTGAATGATCACTTTGATCAGTATTCTGCTCAAAGAGACGATGAATATGGTCGGGATTTATTAACAGGTGAAGATAAATTCCGAGCAAACCATATTGGAGATCCTTCTCCGGATTCAGGCGTTTCTGAATCCATGGACGAAGATGCTAAAAATAAGTCTCTACAAAGGAGACGAACTATGCCTTGTATCGTAAAAGAAGACGATGATGCCAAACAAACTGTTCGGGAAAATCCCACTGCAATCAGTAGTGAAAACATTGCCACTAAAAATCCAGAAACATATGTGATAGAAAATGGCATTCGCAAAAGGATAAAAGGTATTCAAAACAAGATAAATCCAAGTGCATCCCGAGGAAATCTTAAGAATGCGTTCCGAATTGAAAGTGAGAGACAGCTAAGAACTGGTCAACATGGTAGTCTTCCTGACATCCACACTGTTCAAACAACAGATAAAATCAAACCTATGTCTAGGGAAGAGGCTTACCAGCTCGGCTCTGCACGTCGTGAGGAACTTCGTCGTCTTCAAGAACTGGCTGAAAGACGAAGACAGGGTGATGTAGGAGTTATTCTAGGAGATCTTAAGGTACGTATTAGACATAGTGACCTTTTTTCTTTCATTTTAGATATTTTTATTCTTACTAAAACTATTAACCATGTCTAGCAAAAATAAAATGATTTTAATTGTTCCAGTATATCAAAATAAAAATAAAAATGTTTGTGTCTTAAATGGATTTTATTTTAGTACACAGTATAGTTTATTTTATCAACCGACATTATAGAAAGATACGTATAATCATGTTTACACACGTATTTTCTTCAAATAATCAAGCTTAAAAATGGCGAAAAAGAGATATAGTAACTGAATTTAACTACCGTTTTAAATCCATACATTATAACCGTTTTATTTCAGGATTTCGTGCAGCACCGCCAGTTGTTGGTCTTAGTCATCGCTATCAATTTAAGTTTAGCAACCATGTTTTTTAACATCATGTCTTGATGACCATATAACATAGCTACCATGGGAACCAACTTCTGCCATGATCTTGCGGACATGACGTGACAGCAGGAACTGTTTGAAGACGCGGATGTGACCAATGGATTCGTAAAGCTATGGCATCCCACTGGCGCATGTCGACGGCTGTTTTTGAAGATGGGACATAATGTCTTTGAGAGTTTTTGTTAATCATCTGAAAAAAAATGCCAATACCAGTCTACCTTTACACATTTTTTGGTTTGATGTCTGGTATTTATCCAGGTCAATCATTTTGTTCACATCTCCTTGTATCATTCCCCTTCAGATGGAGCCAAATATGGTATCTCCAGTGTTAAATCAATGATCATGTTTTTTTTTCATTCCTAGGGGATTCATTCAACTGTGGTGTAAATGATTGATGCGTGCTTGCGTCCGAGTTTGTACTTATTAATTAGTCTATTTATTTTAGAAAAAGTGCCAGTTTAATGTAATTTGTTTATCCACATTAATGTGGTTGTTTCGTGTTCACAATTTTGATTTTTTTTGTTTTAAGATATAGTGATATTTATAACATTTATTTATAAAATTGTTGAGAAGTCAGATATTTAAAAAAGTAGATATGAATGAAGTTATGAAAGATTTGACGGATATTTGATCAAAATCTATCAGTCATGTGACTTGTTAATTGGAAGGAACTTTAAGCAGTTTGTTTCATTTTTTGTTACGTTGAACGTTTGAACGTCATAAAATCACATGACCACTTACCATGACGTCATTAAAAAAAAGGGAACTGACCAACTTGTTAGAAGGATTCTGTGTGAAGTCCGTTAAAGTCTTTCAGCTCCGTTGACCTTTGACCTGCGGTTGTAGAGGAATGTTGTGTATAATACCATTATTTATGAAAATAAATACATTACCTATTTCCAAATCAGTATTTTGTTTGCTTTTGTTTTACAAAATATTACACAAATGTATAAATTGTCAAAGGGTATATACTGTATGAAACAACATTTTCATCTAAATGGAACTGTTGCTATGATTTTATTACAATCAAAGTGAAACAACAAAGATAATGTCAGAAAGTTACTGAACTTAAGATGATAAAAGACAACAAATATATTCTACTAGATTCGTATTTGTTAGTTTAAAACATGAACTGTGTGTAAACATTAAAATCTTGCGTGGAAGCCAACCCAAATCACACTTAAGCGTCAAAAGAGAAAAATAGAAAAAAATCGTCACATTTCTGTAACTAGATTTTCAAATGCACATTATTTGTATATATATATATATTTTTTTTTCAATATTGAAGCATATTAAAGAGAGTAATGGATGCGAGAAAAGGTCAGGGAAAGAAATGTTATTTATAGAACACAGAATCATCATTCAAGTCGAAGTCGGTTCTACATGAAAAAATACATGCAAGAAAAATCTATCGGGTCAATTTTGATTATATTGCACCAGAAATTGTCTCTTTCTATGAGAAGCGCATCGCAAGTTGTCACATTATGTAACGTAATATCAGCATAAAACCGACCACACTTATCGCCAAAACAGTTTGGTTCATCGTATGGTTGTACGAATGTACATAGAGTTACGATTCATACAGTTACCATGAATACGTCCTGGATATTAACGCGCGAAAGTCCAGACAGGATGCTTACCATCTGATATTGTGTAAACTCGTACAAAGAAATTAAATTCACAATATAAAGCAGCGGTTCCTTCAAACAAAAGAGATAGTTCTATGCTACTAGTGACTAGTATTTAATCTTCTTTGCGACGTCTATTTATACGCGAATTGTAAAATCTTCATGATCATTCAAGCAAAATATAACCTTTTCGGTTCTTCGGAATGAAAAATATCTCCCTGTAAACTCCATTTTTTAAAAAGTAATTGGTACTGACACCCGTAAAGATATCTTGAAATCGTTATAAAAATCTGTGTCTACCTTTGTGGGATGCTCTTCTCAGGAAAGGAATTATATAAACAAGAAAGTGCAATATCTGATCTACAAGTTATTACAAAATAAACAGACTGAGAATTAAAGTAACGCAAAATTAGCGGATTCAATAGTTAGTTATAAAAAGTGGGAAAATTTTCCAGTAATTTGAACAATCATTTAAAAAAAACCAGAACATCGATTTCCTTGGAAAAATATACACAGGAGAAAGTATTTTTTTAATATGAGCAACACATCGGATGTGTTTGGAAAAATACTTGGTCCATGCTTCGTCTGGTCCGGATTGATTTCGTTTATATGTTCTTAGTTTGGTGTCTGACGGAAAATGTTCTTTTTGATTACCGTTCGAATCCTGGTTTCTCTGAATTCCCCTAAAAAAAATTCATTTGATATAGAAACAAGGGAAACGAACCAGAGGTTATGCTGATGTTGAACTAAAATTTAAAACAGAAAATTGAACAACTGCACGAATTTCGACAAGAGTCAATGAGTATACAATTCCACGAAGGATAACTCTATTTCATCACAAGCACAGAAGATCTCAAAGGGAGCTAACACAATTACAATTATGAAACAACCACAGATACCAGTATAGCACAACTAATCAACAGAATGTATGTTTAATATAAGGAAAATGGATATAGTAAATAAGTAAAAGAAACAACAACCCCACTGAGATGAAAATGTCAGCTCAAGGCAACCCATGGGTCTTCAATGAACGACGAGGAAACCCTCACACCACTGGGCAGGCTGCGACTGGCCCCAAAACAACATTATACACAGGTTGAAACAGTTTAAACCTACTAAAAGTTATGCCCTCATAGTATGTCGCATCAATCACAATTCTTCCTATGCGGGGTTGAGAACCACGGTACATCATAAGTCATACAGTACAGATATTAAAATATATTACAATGCAGTACTTGTTTTCAAAGCTTGTTGTCCACACAATTTCTAGCACTCATACAATATTGAAGTTTTGAATTAAGCACTAAACCTTGGGCATCGGTATTAAAAGTTTCTGCTTACTTTTAGAACAAAAATGGCTTTAGTGTTAACCAGCAGGCCATCATCATCATCATGACAACACGGCTAATATAAAATTTAAATAATAGTATATGTAAACAATATTAAACAACAGAAAAATAACACGAAAATTCCTAGTAGGCCATTAGCTAGATATCGATTGTTTTTTTGTTTGTTTGTTGATGTTCAACGCCCGAGCAGCAATATTTCAGCTATATTCAGGCGATGAACATTAAGTGGATGATAAAATGAACATGAAATGATGATGAAACGAAAAATGGGATGGGACACAAGGATAATGGGGGTCGAGAAATGTTTGATTGCCACTTGAAATAGGGAGAGGTGGGTAGGGTCGGGCAATTTAGCCTCCTGTGGCGGAGCCCTATGGTTCCTACTCCGGGAGAATACCACAGGGGGGTTCTTTAACGTGCGAGGAACGTGGCATCTTTCCCAACACGGTGCACCACTATGGTTTGCGGTCAGGTTTTCCGTATAATAGCCTGACAACCCCAGCATGTAACACGCCAGGGGTACCCCATTCCACCACCTGGGGCACACAACCCAGTTGCTCTGTGGGCAGAGCGCTCTAGCCCCCGGCTAGGGTTCTGAGCACTATTAAGTCGCCTTTTACGACAAGTTTAGCGCTGCTGCAGGCCTATTCTTTTGACACCCGGACCTGCACGGGTCGCTATATACCGACCAATTCCATGTAGGCCATTGCCTAGATATCGACCAACTCCATGTAGGCCATTGGCTAGATATCGATCAACTGTAAGTAGGCCATTGGCTAGATATCCTCCAACTATATAGGGAGTTTTGTATCCTGAAGAAGTAAACTGATTCTCAGAAAAATATGTTGGGTATGATCGAACATATTTAAGAAAGCTATTCAAGATTATTTTGTTAACTCATCAACTTAAAACATTCTAATTTTTATCCATTTAAAAAATATATATTTATATAAATATTAGTTTTTTTCATCTTGGATGCGCCAGGAGAAATGGCAGTGAATTTGAAAATATGAAAAAAAATTGCTATAAATGTTTTTTTTTAAGTTGGATTAACGTAAATTTCATGATAAAAAAGGATGGATTTGATTAGCGCTATAAACTGTTATAAGTGATGTCAAGAAGGAAAAGGAAACATCCACAGCGTTTATGGAAATATCAATATATAAATCCACGTCAAGTTTATGTGACAAACGTCTATGTGTAAACAAATTAGACAGTAAAGAGGTACGTTTAAATACTACAGTTAGTAATAACAGTTCAAACCATCAAAACAACACTATGAGTAATTAAAATCAACATAATCTTCAATACACAAGTCCGCCAAACATTGGTTATCAGCCATTTCAACCATTCATGCAGCCTCCTCTTACACTTCTTAAACGTTCCACCCCAATACGTCAGGAATATAGAACTGTCATTGTCAACGATTGGCAGGCGTTGAAACTAAATTGAGTACTCTCGATAAAATTGAACCTCGACTAGACAAAATGGATGCAAGATTCAATAAATTGTATGGTGATTTTTTTCAGTTGTAAGGATGGAATATTTCATATTGAGCAAAATGCACAATTTCTTTCGGATATATATGATGAACATAGACAGCTAAAAGTTAAAATGAATTCAATCGCAAACATCATAGAATCCGAAAGGTCTGAAAACAAATATATGCGGGGAAAAATACTGACATTGAAGCCCATAATAGACTTATTGTTCTTCGAGATAGAAGAAAATACTGAAACCGGTGCAGATGGGTGTGAGACGGGAAACGTAGAAGAAACGGGGCAAAAGAAGGAAAGCGAAATTTGTGTAGAAGCTATATCAGATTTTGTGAAAAAGTTTTGAAGATTGATGATGCAACAACAACGATAAAGATCAAGCGTGTATATCGATTAGGAAAAGGAAATAAGGACGCACAGAAGCCGAGGCCGATAGTAGCAACATTTTGTGATTTTTCTGACAGGGAAAAGGTGCGCAGTGTATCTAATCGACTCAAAGGTAGTCAATTTTGAATTAGTCCACACTTTTCACAAAATGTTCTGAAAAAAAAAACGTAAAAAGCTCATTCCAATTATAATTAGAGCGCAAAAGTTAAAATAACGCCTACGTAGCGGGAGACAAATATATGTAAACGGGCAACTGTGGAAACCATAGGTATTTGAGGAGTTGTGATAAGAACATCCCGACAGATAGTGTTAATACCTTAAAATTATGTTCATAGAATATATCCAAAGGTTTAGTGAGGAAATTATCTGGTAGTAAATTCCTTGAGTTAGCTAATGATTATGATATTTTGTGTTTGAATGACTGTTGGATAAAATGCCCAGAAGATTTTGAATTGACCGGTTATGATAAGAAGTTTCTAGCTAAGGAAAAGTGTAACGGAGGAGGGATTGTTGTGTTTTACAAAAAATGGCTTACAAAATTTATAGAAATAACAAGATGTTGTGTTGATTGTATGATATGATTTAAAATAGATAAGATAAGAGTATTTTGTTGAATGGAAAAGATTTATATGTTTGCTCCAAATATATGCCTCTTGATAAAAACATTTTTTACAGGAAATATGCATATGATATTTTTGAAGAACTACTCACAATTGTGATAATGATATTGATAACTGTGTCAGTGACTTGAATAATATATTATATGATATTTTTGGAGAATATACGAAATCGGAGATAAAATTTTCTGAATTTTGCGATAAATGTGTTGGTAAAAGTAAACGTTCAACCACGAAGATTGATAAACCTTGGTTTTCTGAAGATTGTAAAGACTTATATAAACAAAAGGCGTTGAACTATAAAAAAAATGCCGTTCGAATGAGAATCGACTTATTTGAACCTATCGAAGTAGGTTATACGTATTTAGAAAACAAATTGAAGAGACAGTATGAGAATCAACGTGGAGATATGCTATCTTCTATAAGGACAAATTCTAAACGTTTTTTTTTTTCAGAAAAATTTAAAAAGAGAAAAACTTTTGTTAGAAGTGACATCTCGCTTGAACAATTTAAAGAACATTTTGAAAAACTTAACGAGAGTTGAAGGAATACAAGGAGAAGTCCATGTGACTGACGAAGCTATGTTTCATGAATTGGATTTACCATTTACAGAGGATGAGGAAGATTCATATATAGTGACAATGTTATGAACGAGTATATTTTGACAATTAACTATTTGATAAAGCCGGTACTTTGCAAATTGTTTAAGTTAATCTTTCAGTCTCGTGACTTTCCAGAAATTTGAGTGCAGAGTATAATAATTCCAGTATTTAAGAAAGGAAACATGAACAATCCTGGAAACTACAGAGGCATTCCGTTGGTGTCACATGTTGGTTAACTTATCACCACAATTTTGAATAAAAAATTAACAAAGTGGAGTGATAACCATATTATATTGACTGATGCACAATTTGGATTCAGACCGGGATATGGTACTACTGACGCCATCTACGCCCTTAATTATTTTATTTCAAGGTCCTTAAAAAGCAATGTAGCACATAGAAATAAATATCAAACAATACATATTTTGGATGGAACAGGTGGGTTAAATATTATCAGTCTCTGCTTATTATATTATATATTATATTATGTGTAATGCTAAAAACGTATGATCACGTATGTATATAAATATGTATTGTTTGATATTTATTTTGTATATGATATATTGCTTTTGAATAAAGAAATTAAATTGTGAACTCGTGGATCGTTATGATGTATCCATCTGCACCATGAAAACTGATTTATTCAACGGGTCATAGTTTTCTTTTCCTCGTTTGTCTACCCCGGACTTGACTTTGTAAGAACAACTCGGCGGCTGCTCATTTGCTTTTGTTACTTTGTATGTATGATTTTAGTTACTTTGTGTTCTGTGTTGTGTACGTCTGTTTTCCCTGTCTGTTTTTTGTCCCTGGATTACATTCTTTTGATTACCGCTATAACCTTGGTTCCCTTGATTACTCTTATAAAAGAAATCATCTTCCCTACATATAATTTGAGCATTAACATCAAATGCTAATTAAGATAATGCTATATATAGCCCTAAATGTTTACAATATGTCTAATATAGTTATTGACATTCTGTTAGTTGTAAAAGGAAACGTTTTGTCTTATCCTTTTGTCATGCTTTTTGACAATGAAATAAAAATTATAGTATGTAATAACAGGAAGTGTAACATAAGTCCTTAGTACTATATGACATTTTTATATAAATATTCATAATCCGTGACACAGCAAGTGAATATAACTTAATGTGATATGTTGAGTGATATTGCTATGTTCTCATATTTCCTTTTTTGTGGAGATATTTTTTCACTTTGAGCTGGTCCTTTTTTTAATATGTGGTCATACTTTTTCATTTTCACTGTGTGGTGTAAACTTTTTACTTCGTAGTGTTTTCTTACTTTGTGACCCGCGTGGGTCCGTGTGTCAAAGAATAGGCTCACAGCATGGTTATAAGCTTCTCGTAAAAAGCGGCTGAAAAGCGCTCAGAACCTTGGCTGGGGGTTATAGCGCTCTGCCCACAGAGCAACTGGGTTGTGTGTCCAAGGTGGTTGAATGGGATACCCCCGGTATCCTACATGCTTGAGTCCTCGGGCCATAATATTGAAAACCTGACCGCAGACCATAGTGGTGCACAGACGTTACGCACGCTATAGCGGCACATTCGGTAACGTCAGAATTCGTCGTTTGTCGACACTTTTCGTTTCTTGCTTGGCTTGCTTGCTTATTGAAACACGGGTATATAAATATTCAATAATTTTTTATTGGTAGCAATTGAAACATCTTGAACATTTCTTAGAAAAAACTAACAGAATAATTAATTTTATTGTTAGTACTACCGGTAAATTAAATTTGCACATGCATGTGCACCGCAGCGAGGAATGCAACCGCAACATATATGCATACTTTGTCTGTCTAGAGCGGGAACATTTCAACTTTCTCCTGCGATAAATTAAAATGTACATTTTGATATACATGTATGATTTTATGTTACATGTACCAATAGCAGAATTTGGACCTATCACAACTTAGTATTTCGATTGATAGAGCTTTCTAATCTTCAGAAAATCGGGCTTCCATGAACATCCATTAGATAGCCGCTCATTGATGAAGATTTTCATTTCATTGCTCATTGCGTTTTCCGAAATAAAAAATGTTTATGACTCCCTTTTCTACATACGTTTTATCTATTAGCATTCTGCTTTTCTATACCTTTTTAAAGTTCTGTCAACTTTATTTTGCGTTTCAGTCATTCCACTCCTATCGAATTCCTATAAACTATAAGAAATTATTCTATTTTTTTTTTTGGGTTTATTATTTCGTTTGTTAATAACACAAAATAAAGATACTTTTAGTCTTTTTGAATCCCATTGATTTCGATTTTTTGTCTCTTTCAGTTGCATGTTCTATACTTGTAATTGCAGAGACGAGTATGTGTCTGGTTCTTGTTATCTAAAGCAGAAATTATTTCCGTTTTATTTCCCAATTTCCCGATCGACAGAAAACGTTCCAAACGTTCAAAAAGTGAAAATTCGACAAATCGCTAGACATTTGTTGTGTTCGAATTTTCTCCATTTTTAACGGTTTAAATCATAAAAAATGAACTATGTGTATTCCTAAGTATATGTACAATTACAAAGTATCATTATATCATGGAAGAAATTGCCAATTGATTGTAAAATTAATTTTAATGCTTTGGAGCATGAACTTTTCTCAACGAATCCTGAAAAGACGTAACTTTTTTGTTTGTACTGAATTTTTTTCCGGATATTACCGTTGTTATCTCTATCAGTTCGGAGTCTGGCTTCACATCCTTTTGTTGTACAACGCCAAGAAATATACTCCGTTTTCAGCATCAACTATATATTTGTATCCATCATATTGCAAAGATGTTTTCCCTTTGTTGGTTTCATTTACCAAAAGCTGCCCATGGTATTTCCTATTAACTTTTATTGTACACCAATTAGATATACATACGGTACGTATAAATAATCAACGGCATTATATAAAGAAAGCAGAAAAAATCATGAAGCACACGACGTTTCATTAAGTCTAACGAGAATATGTCCATTCTGCATTTATTTGATGTAAAATTATGCGCTTTCGTAATGCACGTTAATTTGTAAATTCACATTATGTAATGCGCCAAAGATACCACATACTTAAAAATTAACTTAAAATTTGTTGTGTATTGTTTTATTTTCCAATATTCCATTGACTTACTTGACTTATTTCCGTCTCTCCTTGTGGAGAAACGGGCCGTTAACAAGTCCTCTCCATCTGTCTTCTTCGTTTGCCACCCTAGTTGCTTCGGTCCATGACTGAAATCCTAGGTCTTGTCTTTCTTTTTCGATGGTTCTTCTCCAGGTTTCCTTTGGTCTGCCTCTCTTTCTTTTACCATCTAGTGTCCATGAGATGGTTATCTTTGCGTGCCTGGTGTTATCCATCCGTAGTACATGTCCCAGCCATTTCCATCTTCTTCGCTTGATGGTAACATTTATCTTTTCCATGTCAGCTTTTCTTCTCACCTCATCGTTTGTTACCTTCTGTAGCCAGTAGGTCTTTAAGATTCTCCTAAGGCTTTTTTGGAGAAAGGTCACCAACTTTTCATCGTTTTTGGTCATTTTCAACGTTTCGCTTCCGTAATGAAGGACAGATAAGATGTTTGGCTTGAAAAGACGGAATTTAGGTCTTTTTGAGATTTGACTGTTGTTCCAAATTGGAGATAATTTGCTGTAGGTTGACCTTGCTAGGCCAATTCTTCGTCTGATATCTTCGTTGGCGCCTCCTGAGTTGGTTAAAATGATTCCTAGGTATGTGAAAGTATTGACATCTGTCACCGTTTCGTTGGTGCTAGTGATAGTCTGGTTTGTACTGGCATTAAACCGCATCACTTGTTTTTCCTGCATTGATCTTTGGCCAGTGGAGTGGGCAAATTTGCTTACGTTATCAAATTTTCTCTGTAGTTGTTCTTTTGTACTTGATAGTACAGCAATGTCATCTGCATGATCTAACTCGTCTAATTTGGTGGTAAAATTCCATCGCATTCCGGTGTTATTTTCTGATGTTGATTTCCTCATTACCCAATCTATAACTTAGAGGAACAGGAATCCGGACATGTTACAGCCTTGTTTGACTCAGATTTGATTTTAAACCGCTGAATGTTACTACAGCACATTCATTGTTATTGTACATGCATTTCACTAGTTTGCATGGAATGCCATAGTGTCTCATAATTGTCCAGAGTGTGTCTTGATGTACACTGTCGAACGCTTTCTCAAAACCAATAAAGCAAATGTATAAGTTGGAATTCTATTCAATAGTTTGTTCGACTTTGTTCCTCAGGATAAAGATTTGTTCTGTTGTCCCCCGTACTTCCCTAAATCCAGCTTGTTCTTCCCATAGATATTTGTTTACTTCCTCAGCTATTCTTTTTGATGATTATTTTTCCGACAATTTTAGAACTTGTTGGTATTAGTGTTATACCTCTCCATTTTCCACAGCAAGTGATGTTCCCTTTCTTTGGCAATTTGATTATTAAACCTTCCTTCCAGTCATTTGGTATTACTTCATCGTTCCATATTTTTGTCAGAAGCTTGTGGATTTGTTTTACAGATGTTTCGGTGTCTGCTCTTATCAATTCACTTGTGATGTCATATCCAGGTGCCTTCCCATTTTTTAGCTCTTTAATGACAGACCTAATTTCATCTGCTACTATATCAGCTGTAGTTGGTGGTTCTGGTCTATTGAGAACTTCACTGAAATGCTAACTCCGTCTTGACTTTACTTCACTTACTTTAGTTAGGTCCCATTTTTGTCTTTTATGTGTTCAATTTGTGTTGCCTTACTTTTGGCAAGTTTTTTGGTGATATCATAAACTGCCTTCATGTTTCCTTTACTCGCTGCTGTTTCAGCTTCAGTTGCAAGGTTTTCGAACCATTGTCTCTTGTCTTTCTTCATATTCTTTTTCCCTTCTTTGTCTTTATTGCTATATTGCTGTTGTAGCTTCTCTTTGACCCTCTCCGATCTTGTTCCATCTATCTTGTTTTTAAATGCCTTTCTTTCCTCCACAAGTTTCCAACTCTCTGCACTTATCCACTCCTGCTTTAATTTCTTTCTTGGACCGATGATCTTTTGTGCTGTTTCGTTGTAGATGCTCTTAAATTCTGCCCAGTGAATCTCTACATCATGTTCATCAGTTAGGGCACTGAATCAGTTTCTCAATTCTATGGTAAATCTTCCTTTAATTTCAGGTATCTTTAGCTTGCATGATTCGTGTCTTTTAGATGCTATTGGTTTTCCTTGAATTTTGTGCAGTTTCAGTCTGATCCATTCCTTCTTGTATATTCCTAGACTCCTCCGAGACTTTGTGATTTAGCCTGGGGCCGCAAGGTGCCCAGTTACCATCTGCCACCTCGTGGAGGATCCCATATCCGGGCCACATAGGTCTTACTGTATGATAGGCTATAATTGGAAGGGAGGACTGACAAATTGCTCACTTTTCACAGCAAGCTGCTATCCAATGAACATATTGTCTCTTGCCTTGAAAATAAGTATATAGGTTATAAGTAATAAAGCAGAATAATCAATGCATCAGAAATTTTTGTTCACATTGAGCCAAGATATAGTATATGACCACAAAGCACAAAGTGAAGAAATATTATCAGAGTGAAAAAATAAGACAACAAAGTGAAAAAAAAGTATTTCACCAAAGTGAATCTCCATTCAGAATGAAATATGACCACAAACTGAAAAAAATATCATAACAAATTGAAAAAAGTATCACAACAAAGTAAGAATGATCATAAAGTGAAGAGTGAAAAAGTATCACAACAAAGTCAGTATGAATGACCACAACGCGAGAATTATTTCCACAAAATGAAAAAAGTATCACCACAAAGTGAAACTCACTGAGTATCACCACAAGGTTAACAATAGTAATACCACAAAGTAAATATCCACTTCACGATAAAATATGGTCACAAAGTAAAAAAGTATCACCACAGAGTAAAAAGTCATTGGTATGATCACAAATAAACTAGAGGCTCTAACTAAAGAGCCTGAATTGCTCGCCTAGCTCAATAAGCAACATTCTTTTTTTGTAAAAGCGGCCATGTTATTTCTTGGATAAAAATTCCTAACACTTATACCTAAGGAACAATCATATCAATTATCATTAATTCTGTTCAGCAGTTTTTGAGGGGAATTTTTTTTTTTAAAAGTAATAACAAAAAAGATGTCGAATAGGGCAATAACTCCAACATGGACAAGCAGATTTACATGAAAATTTCACCACATATAGATCCCATCATGCTGAACACTTAATTTCACTCATGTCAAAATTTGACTAAACCTAACGGTTTTGGAAATATATGCGAACAACTTCTGTTTAACTCTATATTGTATTTTCGTAACGACAGTCATGCTTTTAGACGGATGAAAAAAAAAAACAAACTACATCAGTTCTATGCAGAACACCATAAGGAACATTCATACCAAATTTGGTTCTTATTGGTGTCGTAGTGTCAGAACAGAATTTTTTGAAAGAAATAAAATTAAAAACGTCGAAAAGGGGCAATAACTCCAACATGGCTTATTATAAATTCGATAATGTTACGATCAAAAACATTCATACCAAGTTTGGTTCTAATTGGTCATGTAGTGTCAGAAGAGGAGAGTTTTGAAAAAAAAATTAAAAATTTTGTTAACAACAGACGCCAAGTGAAGGCAATCTTTGTGCAAGGTGAGCAAAAAAATGTATGACCACAAAGCAGGGACATATAATAGTACATTTATATCTCTGCCACAGTGAAAAATTATTACAAAAAAATGTGAAAAAGAATGACCACGAAGTGAATCTCCAAAAATATGACCATAAAATTAAAAAGGAAGACAACAAAGGGAAAAATATGTAATAATATGTAAATAAGTAAAACATGTCTGTATCTGTATTTGTATGAGTACGTCAGATTCCGTGCTAGGCTACTTAGTGACGGGGTGGTCTGCGCGGTCTAGTCGCGCTGGCTGAGAACTGGTGTTCTGTCGTGGGGTACAACTAGTATTGAATGCTTTGGAGAAGGCTAGGACCGCAATTTAGACTTGATTCCCATTATCGTAGGCATATCATGGACTAAAGCAAGCTATGGGTTTCGCATGAATGAATATCCCGATCTATATTCGTGGTTAAGGGATGTTAAGACGTTATTGTGTTCTTGATGTTAAAGCACGTGTCAGCAGATGATATGTTCAAAGAGTTTACATGGTACTGATGTTTAAGATACCGGTCTATAGTTTTCTCCAGCGTACCTATCTCCTTTCTTAAATATGCTTGATATATTGGCATTTCTACAGTCTTCAGGTATTTATCCATTGTTTGGTGATAGTTGGTATTTGCCTAAGGCATTGATGGTGCTGTACTTAAGGTAAATACAGATGCAAATTGTTTTAATAGTTTTTTTTGTTTTTGTTTGTTTTGCTTTCTTCTTGCTGTCGTTTATAAGGTGACCACTTTATTGTCCTGTTTTCTTGACTTTACATTCATGAATTTCCAGAATGGTTTAGAATTGTTCTTGTTCATTCCATCGATTATTGTGTTGTTTATGAAGTTCCATTCTGCTTTACGGATTTCTCTTTTGTCGTTTTTTAAATAGTGTCGATAGTTACTATGATTTTGCTTCTTTTTGCCTGGATATAACGTTTTTGTTTTTTCTTAAGCATTTTCCCAATTTTGTGTTAGGCACCTACCATTTTTATATTGAAGGTGGGGTGGGATATTATTGAAAACAATATATTAATTTCACTTTGAAGAAAAATAAAAGAAATATATTTCTTTGGTTGCGAGAAAAAAAATAAATAAAGTTCCACAATGGTAAAAAAAGTAAATATTGTTGTATTCTTCTTTTTTCATTCAAAAAAAAAATACGCCGAAAAAGAAAAAAGTGAAAAGGAAAGGAATATATTATAAAATGTCATTCAACTTGTTAAATTATATGTATGCAATATATGTCTTCAATATAAGGAATGGATTTAACATTTTACGATTTACAATCTCAACATTCATGATGTTATAATGAGCAACGATCTAGAGATTTTGTTTTATATTAATCCAGAATTTTAAGGATTCAGTCACGTACTACAGTAATTAAGGCGACTGAAAATGTCTTCTTGGAAATGAAAGAAGAAGACTTTTCTTACTTCTGATATAAGAATTAATTCTTAATACTAATGAATTTGTTCAACTTAATTTTATCCTATGTATAGGATGTGCATGAGAAATATGCGACATACGAGTGTATGAACTTATTAACAAGTACAACATAATTATGCATCGAAAGTTCAGATCGGGAAAATGGCTTTACTGTCTTTAATGTGTCTTTTGGTCAGTTTCAAATGATATCTTACTTTGTTAATAAAGAACATGAACTACTCAGATTTACTTATACGTTCTCTTAGTCCTCTGTAAAATACTTACAGATTGAATAATTTACAAGGGCGGAAGGTTTGAATCAACCTACCAGATACAAAATCCTACATAATGGAAACTGAAAGTTTCAATACCTGCATAGAAAAAGTGCAAATCCAAATGGAACCTTTAAAGGTCTCATTAAGGGTGAAACCTTACGACACTTAAGACTTAATAGTAGTCCAATGTGCCTAACGCATTATCTCAATGTAGTTTTAACATTTGTAACAAAATATCCAAAATATTGCACACAGTCTCGCATTTGTTACGGAAACACTGGTCTCATATAATCAATGACCCTGAATACTCTCAACTATTTAAACGACCACCCATCGTAGCTTTTAAACGAGAAAATAAAGCAGACTGTGATCAAACATCTATCATGAATAATTAAGTGCCATTCTGTGTACCGAGGCTATGACAAGCCGTTGTAGAATTTTTTACCTATTTATTAATATCAATAATCATTCATTGTTATCAATAAATGAATTATTGATAGTAAGGATAAATTATTGATATCAATAAATTGTTATTCATTGATATCAATAACTATAACATATTTATTCACACTTTAATAAATAAATTGTATGATTTATCAACACATTAATAAATATTTATTAACGTGTTGATGAGGTGGTTTAATCGTGGTCAGAAAAGTGTTTGTAATTGCTTATTTTATTAGATATAGCCCAGCATGCATAATCTGGAATAAGATTTAATAACACGTAAACTTTTGTTTATTAACATGTTAATAATTCGGTCAATTTATTGATATCAATAAATGATTTAAAAACATGTTAATAAAAATTTATCAACATGTTACTAATTCATCTATTTATTGATATCAATAAATCACTTATGCACATGTTGATAAATATTTATTAATATGTTATTAAATATTTATTATTCAAGATACCCCGTGCAGGTCCGGGTGTCAAAAGAATAGGCCTGCAGCAGCGCTAAGCTTTCGTAAAAGGCGACTAAATAGTGCTCAGAAACCTAGCCGGGGGCTAGGCGCTCTGCCCACAGAGCAACTGGGATGTGTGCCCCAGGTGGTGGAATGGGGTACCCCTGGCATGTTACATGCTTAGGTTGTCAGGCTATAATACGGAAAACCTGACCGCAAACCATAGTGGCGCACCGTGTTGGGAAAGATGCCACGTTCCTCGCACGTTAAAGAACCCTGCTGTGGTATTCGATAGGAGTAGGAACCTTTGCGCTCCGCCACATGAGGCTAAATTGCCCGACCTTACCCATCCCCCCTTTTTCTAGTGGCAATCAAAATTTGTCGACCCTATTATCCTTGTGACCCATCCTTTTTTTATCATTTCATGTTCATTTTACCATCCATTTCATGTTCATTGTCTGAATATAGCTGAAATATTGCTGCTCGGACGTTAAACTCCAACAAACAAAATAAACAAAATTATTCAAGATGGCTGGTAAAACTTAAGATTGATTGGCAGTATTGGCCACAGCTTTATTATCATCATAATTGAAATCAAATTAGATAATATACACAGATAATAGATTTGTTCAACTTTAACTAACACGTATACAGATAACTATACTATTATATTGAAATAAATGTCAACTCTAGATAATTAACTCATTTTTTGGTTACCTCATCGCTATGGCAACCTACAGATGCTAACTAGATAAAGATAGATATATATGATCCTGGGATACAGCGATCTATGAACTTTACTGATGGATCCTGGGATACAGCGATCCATAAAATGTACTTTATCAATAAAACTAAAGATGAACTGTAACTATAAATTATCAAACGCAGCGAAGTTGCGATATTGATCCAGCATAGATCAAATCTAATGTTAAGTATGGTGGAAATCAACCGCCACTAAAGTGGGGGGGGGGGGTGAAGCTGCGAGTACACTGCGAACCAATTACTATCATGGGGAACGGGGAGTAAATCAATGCCTCTGCACATTAGTCCTTGTATCCGGGTATGTAGACATATTTAAAGAAATGAACGTTTCTAGAGCACATTGCATAGTATTAAGAAATATATCATCACCAAGATCCGTCAAATGAACACCGTCATCCTTTAGAAAAACATCCGAAGGTAATCTGGATATTTTATACAGCGCCCCCCGCTTTTATAACAAATGCCGAAATAGCGCTGTTAATACGATCTTTGCATTTCAACATGGACTTACAGCTATCCGAGTACCGCCAAGTTTTTCTAGGTAAAATCTGGGACCACACTATTATAGTGCTCGGTAAATAGGTTTGTATTTCACACCATCCGTTCTACTTCTGGCATGCACAAAAACATTTCGTACCAACAACGAACCTACTATCCATATTGAAAAACCTTTCCCTGAAAGTTCAACCATTTAGGCATTTACAATATTATAAAATTAACAGCGCAAGGTCAACTTAATCATTACCCGAATATTTAAATAAGTAGTACGGAAAATACAAATAAGGAATTCAAAACTGGGGGATTCTAATGTAACCATTGAAAGCATCTGATTTCCAACGTCCCTTTTCTTTAATTTGTTCCTCCGAATAACCAAGCATTGCTGCAAACGTTGCCCCTCTAATACGAAAGGAATGTGTTCCGTAAACTGATTGATCAATGCCAATATAGCAAAGAGCTTTTTTAGTACCCTCGAAAACTGATATCTTGTTACTGGTGAACCATCAAAGTGACAAAATAACAGCTCACTTAACGGGGAGCGATTCTTTAAATATTTTCTCAAAAGTTTAACAGGACAAACATGGTCATTTGCTTGTTTATTGACCACGATAGATACCCCTTTTTCAACTGATCACTCTTTGAAGAAGCTAGATATATACCGATATCAAGATCCGAAATATCAATATTCTCAAATTCTATAGCATGATTACCTTCACTGGGCCCTATCTTTTTTTGACGCAAGAGTCATCTCACCAACACGCAAAAATGCAAAAAAAAAATCCAAGACAAAATGCACTAGAAAATAAACATGCTTCATAATCTGATACCCACAAAGACGGCAAAATCTTTGTAACTTTTACCAACAGCTCATAGGTAATTGGGAATCTACTATCTGATGATTTTACTTTTGACTTCATCATCCCCATAAGCATCTTTCTCACAAAATATTGAGAAAAATCTTCAAAATTATTTATCTTATGATAAAAACTTATAGCCGAAAGGTAACATTTCACCGTAGATGGCGCCATGCTCATACAAGATAAATACGCAATGAACTGTATAATGTGGCTCAAAGGATATGGAAAATTTTGTTCTAAACCAAATTTATGCCTAAATTCACTAAATACACTCATTGCCTGATTATACGTTTGTACTGTGCTCGGAATAAGTGAACAGTTAATTAATCTATATTGTAACGGTTTAGACCTCTTTCAGTCCGAGTGGCTTATTTGTATTGATTAAAAAAAAAGGCCAAACCGAAACATTCATTTGCATGAATCCCTTTGATTTGGTATTTGGTTGATTCAATACAAAGTCAGGATAGGTTCATAACCTTTATATGAATAAATAATCTTCTTTTCAATACAACAATAACATGACAAAATCAGTAGCCTATTCCTCTAAAACCCAATTTGGTCCTAGTATCCTATCAGTACCTGATGTTGGTTTTGAAAATAATTTAAGCCTACAGAAGGTTTTATACAACTCATAGAAGGTTATCTGGTGAGTATACATCTACTAGAAGTTTATTTGGAACTTTGAATCAAATTCTCCCTACGGTATATAATTTCAACCAAGTTGACGGCTAACAGGGAAAACCCCAAAGGAGGATGACTCATCCAAGCATATGGCTAATTTGCGTATGTGAGTAGGTATCATACCATGCCTATCTCAGATTTTCTCTGGTGGATATCACTCATAGTGATACCAAGTCAAGATTGGTATGGTTCTGTTTTTGGCTTCGGAAGTGACTGCTCAAGCAGCTATTGAGATTCAGAATCTGCATGAAGCCGAAAGTAGGCCTCTTTTTATATGCTGATGACATCACCACTGACCAATCAGAATACTTCTTACAAACACGTGCAATGTCCCGGTAAAATGTAAACAGGAATGGCGCAAGTTATGTTTTCTCCAGAAAGGAAAATGCAATATTTGCTAATAAAAATAATACAAATCATACATATAACGATCTTAACATCTGGTAAGGATACTTTCCTAAGGAACCATAATCATAAATAGCGTCAACTAACCGTATCATTTCAACAGGACGTAAAATTAAGCTTTACGACTTGTAAATCTCAATGTAAACAGACCGAAATAGATCGATAAATATTATTAATCAAGTCAAAATTAAGGTAATATCACTTTCCATGACTAATATGACAATCGTAATCGTAATAAATGCATGAGGGGGTTACCAATTTGTAACAATATGTTTCAAGTTCGATAACAACGCTACAAACTCCTCCGGATTCTCTTCTGGAAGCAATCTGGCTTCTGGATCCAGTTCTCTGAATCTGTGCAATTGAAATCGAGAAATCGAATCTGCAATTAATTTTTTACACCATCGATATGTTTTGCATTGAATTGTATATTATGCTGTATTGTTAAAAGCACAAGGGGACGGATAAGCGCCATTACACGTTTGACTTGGTGGTTCTTTTATTAATAATATTAACAATGACAAATTATCAATACGGAATAAAATTTTCTTGTTTTCAAATTCAGACGCCCAAATACAAATAGCCAGTAAAATTGGCACTAATTCCAAAAACGTTATGTCCCTCATGACCGGCATCTCAGACCATGCTTCCGGCCACCTAAATTGTGCCCATTTCCCATTATAATAAGCACCGCAGCCCAATTCTGAGTTACCACAGCTGTCTGTATATAAATGTAATGTTTCATTTGTTATCCAGTAATTATCTGACAAATAACAGCTGCCATTGAAATGTTTCAGAAAGACAAGCCAAACTTTTACATTCTCTCTGAATCATTATTAATTCTGATTGAGTAATATGGCTTTTTATTCTTTACAGACCCAAGTACATCATAAAATCTGCGTAGAAAAGCTCTCGACGATGTAATTGCCCTGGAACAAAACGCCATGAGGCCAACGACTGACTCTAGATCTCTATACTTTATTCTATTTTTGATCAAAATCGGCTCAAGTAATGACTTAAGCTTCGTTAACTTGTCCATGGGTATTTTTACTACCATTTCAACAGGTCATTTCTAACCCCAAGAATTTCAATGTTGTCACGGGTCCAACTGATTTTTCTGAAGCAATAGGCACCCCCAACTCCGTACAAATTTCCGAAAATGTATCTAAAAGCATTTTACAAACCGGAGACTTATCAGGACCTGCAAACAAGAAATCGTCTAAATAATGAGAATCTATTCCACTGCGCTTTACTACCATCCAATGTAAAAAAAACCGAAAATTTAGTAAACAAACTACATGAAATTGCACATCCAATTGGGAGATTTTTGTCCACATAAAATTGATAATCAAAGTATATTCCTAATAAGTCAAAGTCAGACGGGTGAACTGGGAGCAAACGAAAAGCGGACTTCACGTCCTGGACTTCGAGAAATGCCCTTTTCCGAGTGAACTTATAATTTGTGTAACCTCATCAAACGATGCGTACTGAACGGAACAATCGTCCGGGAAACTATTTACCCCTCCCCCTTGTGGATATGACAAATGACATATTAATCTTAATCCATGCTCTTTCGGCACAAGACCAATTGGGGAAGTGCGCAGTGTAGAAATCGGCTTGTCAGAAAATGGTCCAGCCATCATACCGGCTTGCACCTCCTTGTTTAATTTACTCAATGTTTCGCTTTTATTACTAATGGCAGATAATAATTTGTTTGAAATAAATGAAATTCTTGGACCTGAATATTTTAAATGAAAACCACAAGAAAACCCTTCAATTAACTCATTTGCCACAGCACCGTCTGGGTACCCTTCAAGCATATTTTTCAAAAGAGGAATTTTAATAGGACTTTTGCCGAGCTGCCATAGTTCTGACATCTGGTCGCGGTCTGGCTTGAGTGTATTGTCCAATATTTCCTTGGGAAAATCAAATTCTTGTTTCAGGTTGCCGTTGGCGAAACCCAATTTGGGACCCTGGTGCGTATTGTTCTCTGAGGGTCCGAAACTGAAACTGAGGCACTGTACTATGATTAAAATAACCAAAACTAGGCCTTTGGATTGCAAATTATCTACTACAACTTATAATTAGATGCAATCCGTTGCATCTCAAACATGAATGGCTGTAAAAACAAGAAAATCCATCACATATGCCTTCATAATTATAACTAGCATTTCATTAACCCAATGTACTATTGCTACATGTCGGTACATTCATTGGACAAGTGGGTACAGTTTGAATAGGTTGCATGTAAATTACTCGAAGTTCAGTGTCCATCTTACTCCATGAACTTGATGGATCTAGAGATTTTTTCAGCCTGAACTGTTCATCATAGTGCTTCCAGCCCAACCCTTGATTTCTTTTTGCCCCAAGGCGTATTGTGTGCATGTACTTTAATAGCTCTAAAAATGGTGCATATGCACCGAGCAGTAAATATGCATAAACGTGATATAAGCATCTGTCCATGTTCCTATATTGGATTTTTTTACTGTTGTGATACGGTTGTAACATTAATTTCCCTTGTTCCCATGTTAATTTTTGTTTCCTATGGTTTGTATTTACTGAATTGTGAAGTAATACTGCCAAGTCAATAAATTCCCCTTTCACTATTTTTTCTTTTACTGAATGGGATACATTTATTCCCAAATTCTCAGACTCGGTGACACTCATTACTTTGTCGGGAATAAATAAATTATCATTTACTGCTGATGATACAGTACCTGTATGTGTAACACTGAAGGCAGCAGGAGATGCTGTGTACTGTATTCCGGTAGCTTGAGGGGGTGCTATGTGCTGTATTCCGGCAGCCTGCAGGGGTGCTGTCACTGCTGTGTACTGGATTCCGGTAGCCTGAGGTGCTGTGTACTGTATCCCGGCAGCCTGGGTTGTATTGTACTGTATTCCGGTAGTACTTGATGTCCCTGCTGCCAAACCTCCTAAGTCGTACTTTGTTCAAAATGCCCAGAAAGTGACATGTCAGGGATGCGGACTACATTGTTTTCAGTTGAACTGTAAGTGTGGCGAAAATGTCACTGTTGAGGTAGCTGTAAACACATTCAGCGTTCTAAGTTCTGAAATCTGAGCTGGCCCTGAAACCCTAAAGCATGTCCTGGCCACAGACGTTCCCTGTGATGTAACCGGGGTCCTGCTGACGCCCGTCCTGACTGAAGCCGTCCTTTTCCTAGTACTTCTTCTCAACATACTGGCTGAAACTCAATGATAATAATAATAATGTACAATTATATTTATGATAATTTTATCATTCTACACATAAAACAGTTTTACACCATGTAACAAAAAAAATGTAATATTCATACTGCTGAATGAAACTTGAAGCTGTGACCGTTTAATTGTACGTTATTTTTTTTTAGTGAACCATCGTGTGTGTTTGTGTGTGTGTGTCTGTGTATTTGAATTTCAGAGAATAAAAACATTTATATTATACCTCCATTTCAACCACGTGCAGACCATGCGATTTCCAAGCTCACAATACTTTGGTCTACTTTGCCTGTAGAATGCTGAATATCAAATCGAAATTATCAATACCCAATGAATTACTTTACCTATACTCTCATATAAACCAATTTAACATCAAATCTACTGCAAAGATGTTCGTTCTTTTCATTAAAACTTCTCTAACAATTTTT
This sequence comes from Perna viridis, assembly GCA_037379345.1. Lineage (NCBI taxonomy): Eukaryota > Metazoa > Mollusca > Bivalvia > Mytilida > Mytilidae > Perna > Perna viridis. Next base: position 8,494,436 of record CM074515.1, on the reverse strand, counting down.
CCGTCTTTTCTGTCCCAAGTTGAACGCTGAAAGAACGCTCACGTCGAATTGACGTCACAATTCTATAGGCAATCTTATTACCATATGCATGATAATTAATCTGAAGCACAACTACGGACGGATGAAGTATTCCCCTTGAATAACCGAATTTATGTAGAATTACATAAATTCCATTAATATCAATAAATGGGGAATAAATTCCACAACGGCTTGCCATACGAGGTCGACCTATATAGTCTTGTAACTAGTCCCTGTGCCTGAATACCGGAAACTGGGTAATGTTCAATGCTAATTAACTAATCATTTCATGTAAACTTCCCGTTCTCATAAAAGCAAGAAACACACGTAGAACACACTTGTATGATTTTTAAGATGTACACTTTAATCTCGTATGAAGCTAGAGCTATGACGCTATGGTGGTAAATGCAGCACATATCTACAGCATTATGGAGTATAAATATATAATTATGCAAATCATACGCGAATATAAAGTACCGAAATTACGAGTGCAAGAAGTCGCTAACAATAGGAGAGTTCTTCGTGATGTCATCACTTACCTGTGATTTGGTTTTGGTTTGGCAAAAAACCCATTGAGTGGCATGGGGCATCAACTTTAAATCATCATAACTTTTTCATTTATTAAGATAATTGAAAAATTCTTTTGGTTCCCTAAACTGCCAATCAAACTCTTTTTATCCATGGCAATTTTTAAATCAATATTCAGCAGTTAGACAATATGAGCATAAAATTTTAATTATAATTTTATATGAAAATAGAGGTTTACATATAAATATCGTTTCAATTTATTCTTCAAGTAAAACAGTTATAAATTCACATTTAAAATATGAATTCTTTTACTTAAATGAAACATTTTACAGAACCAAAATTGGATGTAAAATAACAAAGCTATAATGTTTTGAAAATTGGTATTCTAATCATCAAATTGTTCATTGATTATTTAGTTGTTATTTGCCAACCAATTTGACACTTAATGATATGCAAATTAGTGAATATGACATCACTAATGAGATTGGCGAACTCTCCTATATTAGCAACCTAAAAATATCCCCACAGAGTAAAAAATTATGACAACAAAGTGTGAAAGTATGACCACAATGAGAAAAATTAACACAAATTAAGAACAAAGTGAAATGTTAATCAGTCAACACGAGGCAGCTATGGCGTTCCATAATATAATGTTACCTGTACGAATCGTCATCATGTGATTGTAACAAAGCCGAATATGTTGAACGTAGGTTGTCTCTGCTTACTATTTTCTGTTGCTGTTTTGGGACGAGAATTCAGGAAAAATGGAAACTGTTTTAATCCAAAATTTGGTGAAGGCATTAACTTTGTCAAGTAAGTGGTATACTGAAAATCGCTGTTCAACTTGTCCTGTTTGTATTTGCTGTTTGAGTGTTTCTGTCAATACTTGACACCTGCCGTTGATATATCAATATCCAAAAAAAAAAAAGAGAGGAGGATTGCGGGGTCAAAAGAAATTCGAACTACTGCCGTTGACAGAAGCAACTGCCTGTGGTAGACTCGTGTCATTTTCTTCGAATTGTGTTGACAAATCTCTTATCTTCTTTTCTTCATATTTCCTCCTGGCACGTTTTATTTATTTTTAGTTCTTAATGTGGCTAATTTTTATTTGTTTATTATTTAACTAAACCATGCCACAACTTTTATTATGTTATATACATATTTAAAAAAAATCCTTGCTTTTTAGGGTGAACGTAAAATGTATATCAGTTACTGAGTTAGCGATATAACCCAATTTATGAAATGCTTACAGATGTACGTTGTATTGTACTTCTAGCGAAACAGAAAGTGTCAACCTTCCTGGTGCACATGGTCCAAATAATTCTGCTGTCTTGGAAGGCTAACTTTTATTTTGCTTGGTTACCTTTACAAACGTTCTGATTATCTGGACTAACATAGTCAATCATCCTGTAATTACATTTACATGTACTCTGCTGTAGTGTGCATATAATGAAATATCTAAGGAGGCTAAATTCCCTGACCCTACCCATCTCTCCCTATTTCCAGTGGCAATCAAAATTTGTCGACCCCATTGTCCTTGTGTCCCATCCCTTTTTCATTTCGTCATCATTTCATGTTCATTTTATCACCAATTTCATGTTCGTCGTCTGAATATAGCCGAAATATTGCTGCTCGGACGTTAAACCCCAACAAACAATCATAGAAAATTTGCTGCAGTCATAACTTTTATACACTGGTAGAACTTACAAAATGAAGCATTCAATTCTTTTAAGTGTTTTGTAGAGGCCATTAGAAATTACCAACTTCTTATATGTATACTGTGAATTGTTATTTTATATTCTTTTGTTAAAGTGTTGTAAAAAATGCCTTTATTAAAGCTATATTATTGGGTCAAACTATATGGTTTTAATTACACTGTAAATTATTCAGTATGTGTTACAATAACCATAAAGGGTCTGTTTGTTTAGTCAGTGTGTCTTGAAAGAAGTAAATTAATGTATATGACTGTGTAGGGAATAAGCACATTAAGTCTTGCATACATGTATATGTACACATGTAGTACTTTCTAGTTGTGTGAAATTTAACTGCATACATGTATGTACATTGTATTTGGAACTACAAATTTAAGTCTTATGTTTCAATACTAGTGCATGTAAAATGTAGGTGTACATTTCTGTTTTCTGTTGTTGTAGGACATACAAAAGACCACATGAAACACTGGACTTGAAGGCCCTTCCACAGAACTGGGATTGGAGGAATGTCAATGGAACTAATTACTTAAGTACTACCAGAAATCAGCATATACCACAATGTGAGTTATATAAGTCAACTGTTTATTGGGTATGCACGAACCTCTTTGAAACATTTCATCAATAAATGGTACTCTGTACTTATAAATACTATGGTATAGATCTGTTATGGAAGAATGAAACATTTCATCATTTATCACTCATTTTGTACATCCTTAGTTCCTTATCATTCTTATTTCTAGTTGTTTTTGTTTTACAAATTGTCAAATCTGCTATAACATAAATGTACCTGTCTAGAGAAAAGTTTTAATATAGATATTCAATATAAAGATATTCCATTGGTATTGACTTAATTTTTTAAATCTCCTTTTCATATGTAGGTTTTTCAATTTTGTTATCCCGCTTTCCTTTTAATCTAGTGTCAATCTTTCAGTGGTATGCATTCTCTAATCTTGTGTAACATAAGAAACTTAAGTAGTAGACTAGGTACATGTAGAACACTTTTCTAGATAACTAAATATACATGTATTTCACACAAGTCTGACCCCTTTACACTGAACCTCTCTTTGGTTCTGTTGTTACCACAGAGATTAATTTTGTTTTGTTTTCAGATTGTGGATCATGTTGGGCAATGGGATCAACAAGTGCTATGGCTGACAGAATAAATATTATGCGTAAAGGGGCATGGCCATCAGCATATTTATCAGTACAGAATGTAATTGACTGTGGTGGTGCTGGAAGCTGTGAGGGTGGGGATGATACGGGGGTGTGGCAGTATGCTCATAAACATGGAATTCCTGATGAAACGTGCAATAACTACCAAGCAAAAGATCAAAGTAAGTATCACTGTTGAAAGACAAATGTATTACATAAATGTACTATGAATGTACATTGTACAAATGTACATGTATGATTGTTCATGTAGTACCAATTGCAATTTTCATTTTAAACATCAAATCTAGATTTTCCACAAAATGTGAAATTTTCATAGAATGTATAAGACGCTGTTGTAAAATCTATGAATTTAAAACTCCCAATAACAACTTATAAAAAACATGGAAAGTATATGTACATTGTGAAAGAAAATAGTTTAGCCATTTGATTTGTTTAAAAAATGTGATTTCTGTCATTTTTGTGCATTATTATTATTTTTACAATAAAAACAAAATGTTTTAAGTATGTCAATACCGGTAATATCCAACTGGATATAGTAATGCTTCCAATACTGTACTATAACATTAGACAGAATGTACTTGCACAAAGAATAAGATGCATATTATTTTAATTAGTTTTATGCTTACTCTTCCAGAATGTGAAGTGTTCAATCAGTGTGGTACATGCACTACCTTTGGACAATGTGAGCAACTTAAAAACTATACTTTATGGAAAGTTGGTGATTATGGAACAGTTAAAGGGAGAGACCAGATGATGGCAGAACTCTATAAAAATGGCCCTATAAGGTATGGTAAAGGAAAATCTTTGTGTAAAATACAGATTACTAGAAAATTTGCTGCTATTGCAACATATATTTTATATATTTTGGAAAAATAATTGGAAAACGTGTATGTCATATGCTTTCTTATACTTTGATCAGACTTTTGGACCACTGTGAAAAACATATGGTTAGGACTAACAACTTACTTAGTGAAAACAAGTAAATAAAAATCATATGATAATTATATGTCTTCCATTGGACATTTCATATGGAAAGTGCAAATTTTGTTATAACTGGAAGTCATATGTTCTATGTATTTATACACAAGTATGAGTCATCAACATCTGCTGCAATTTTCCTGTGAAATATAGACTTAAGATTGAAGACAATTTCTGTTTACTGCTTTAATACAGCTGAGAGAGTATCATACTAATATTTCAAATAGAAACATGTAAATAGATAAGTCAACAAGATTTTGCTAAAATCAGCAATGAAGTATCTTGATCAGAAACTAGGTACTAGGTAGTTTACTCCACACTAATGATAATTAACATGGAAAGGTATGAACAGACTTAAATTTAACCATGTAAAATGCATGTTAAAAGAAGGTTCAAACTTCTTATATAGTGAATATTATCCTTTGAACTTTGTTTTTTACAGCTGTGGTATTATGGCAACAGACAAATTAGAGGCCTATACTGGAGGCATTTATGAAGAAGAACATTTATTTCCAAGCGTATGTTATTGGAACAAAAATATGCAATATGCAACCATCCAATTTTTTTTATAACTTCTAAGTGCTGATAGATAATTTATGTCCAGTGCTTTCATTTTCAAAAAAACAAGGCATACTAAGGAATCATTTAATATCAGGCCTTGTTGGAGTGGTGAATCCCAAGAAATATTTAATATCAGGCCTTGTTGGAGTGGTGAATCCCAAGAGATATTTAATATCAGGCCTTGTTAGAGTGGTGAATCCCAAGAAATATTTAATATCAGGCCTTGTTGGAGTGGTGAATCCCAAGAGATATTTAATATCAGGCCTTGTTGGAGTGGTGAATCCCAAGAAATATTTAATATCAGGCCTTGTTGGAGTGGTGAATCCCAAGAGATATTTAATATCAGGCCTTGTTGGAGTGGTGAATCCCAAGAGATATTTAATATCAGGCCTTGTTAGAGTGGTGAATCCCAAGAGATATTTAATACCAGGCTTTGTCTGGAGTGGTGAATCCCAGTAATATTTAATGCCAGGCTTAGTCTGGAGTGGTGAATCCCAGGAAATATTTAATCTCAGCCCCTGTCTGAAGTGGTGAATCTCAGAAAATAATCTAAAATTTAATCTCAGGATATGTATGGTGTGGTGAATAAGGAAAACTTTTAATTTTAGGCTTTGTATGGCATGGTGATGTGTTTTAAAATTGTGTTGTTATAGTTTATCACCCATCTTTATGAACTGGTTTTACCATAAACATTGAGTTATCTACCTTGATAAAAGTTTGCATTTGTTTTATCATTGAAATCAGAAGTTTTTGCATGGGGTTTTTAAATGTTTACATATATGTATACTTGACCTCTGTCACTATTTTAGGTATATGGTTATATATATGAAAACATGTTTCTTTTCTGTGTTTTTTGTATCACTTCATTAGTTCAAAAACTCCAAGTGAGTAGTAAATATTGCATTGAAAAGGTGGGTAGTCAAAGGAGTCCACATGTCATAAATGTTCAAAGAATTTGGAAAACTATGGAATTGTTTCCATGAACAAGGTTCTTTATCATTTTTTTATGATAGTGTTTTGAATATATTTGTCATTTTATTTTCAGGTGAACCATATAGTATCAGTTGTAGGCTGGGGAGTGGACTCTGGTACAGAATACTGGATTGTTAGGAACTCCTGGGGAGAACCCTGGGTAAGTATTAAATAAGATGATTTCTCCAAAGAACCCCCTAACCCCATTCATACTATCCAATAGTATAGTTTACTTCAAGTAGTTTTCACAGTCAGTTGATATTTTGAGAGAAGCTTTATTCTAGGATTTGATTTCAGACTGAAACAACAACTTCCTGTTGATATTTTTGTTTATATTTTACCCACATAGTATCTGGGATGTGGATCATGCTTTATGTAGTTCACTTGAAAAATGAAATACTTCATTATCTGTGGACACAAGATAAGCTTTTTATATTTCATTTTACATTACAACTGTTTCCTTTGGTTTTTAGATATTTCCCCCCCCCCCCAAAAAAAAAAAATTAAGTATCATTTGCTACATGCTCTACAGAGGCCAGCTACCATCATAGCAGTATCCTATTTAGCTAACTAACTTTACTTTTTTTTACTTAAGGCACCTTTAACATTAGGTGATTTGCTCATGTAGGTCTCTTATTCCTAAGACAGATGATGGTCCTTTCATGTCTGGTTTCTCTCTGTTGTAGGGTGAACATGGATTTTTCCGTATAGTAACCAGTAAATATAAGAATGGAAGAGGAGACAGATACAATCTGGCTATCGAATCCAGATGTGCTTATGGAGATGTAATTGTACCACCAGGATATTAAGCCAGCGTCCAACTGTGTACTGTCTTTATATGCATACTGCTATCTTCCTGCTTCAAAATAATAATGATAATTCATACATGTATTAACACATTATTTAAAGTCATTAATGTTTAAAAAATTTATTCTTTTTTTAATGGGCACAAATGTATGATACAGTATTCAGCAGATAGCAGAAAGAATTAAAGCTGACTTGCCCGTACAAAAATTATGATCCTCTTTACTTTATGAAAAAAAAGACTGTAGGGCATACGCATGTTTTCCTTCCAGGAATTATGTAAATTTAAAAATATATACAATGTTGAAACGTAAGGGTTTCATATAATATATTCTGATTGTGTATTTCACTACGATGGGTAATTCAGAGGTCAAAGTTGTATCTTTAAAAGTTCAAAGTAACTTGTCAACTTTTTTTATGTTTGCTAAAGATGGGTTACTTTTAAGAACTTAACTACTATTGAGAGCTGAGAATCCTGTACTGAAAACACAGATCTAGAATTAAAATTGATAATCATTTACATGAATTCTTCTATATAAAAATATTTAAATTGTTTATTTTAAGCAGAGTGGTTTTTTTTTCACCGAACAAAAGTGTGTCGGTAGCCATGTGCCACATCGATTTGTTCATTGATGCTTTTATCATTTGCAATTTTGATAATTGTACAAGCAAATAACAACTTCATTAGTTGAAAATCAGAGGAAGTGAAATAAGTATAACATTTCTTATTGAATATGGAGCAATTATTTAAATCTGGACCTGATTGGTAGTATGATGCAGGATTTGTATGAATATATGAAGTGTTGTTAAATGATGTGAGTCACTTACAGAATAAAATACTTCATTCTTTACTTTTGTATTTTGTTACATATTATTTATTAATAAAGTTAGAAATAATAGGTTTTATTAACTTCATTCTTTACTGTTTGCCCTAGCTACAAAAATGTATTATAATGGTATGTGATATAATCTACTACGATATGATTAAGAATTCAATTTTCTTGCACTGGTTTTAGATCCAGTTGAATTTATATACTCACCAGAACCAAAGGCCTATTTTATCTTATAAATTCGTCTGATGGTGTGTCATGTGTTTGATGACATATGTATATTTCATGTTGTGTGTATATATATATATATATATATATATATATATAAACAAAACAAAATAAATAAAATTTTCAATCATCTGACAATCAAATAATATATGTGTTATAAAAATCAAAAATGTTCCACTCATCATTGAACTTTGTGATTTTGTTTGTTTTTAGCAGCAACAGATATTTCTAGAAAATAAAAATCTTTCAATATTTTTTCACAGCCCAGATTCTAAGTAGCTTTTTAAAATATCTCGTATTATAATATACCGTTTCAAGCATAGAAAAATTAAAATTGTAGCTTATCCTTTAAAAATCTTCGATACATCACTATCAAGAAAAATCTTATTAAACAACAGGCTTATACCATTTGATAAAAAACATGAGTCGATAAAACAAACCTTCAATAAAACTTTGTACAATTTCAAAATTCAAATGTTCTATTCTGTGCCATCACCACAAAATGTACAGACTGGGCTGTCTAAAATGTTAATCTTGCGTAGAAATATATTTGTTGCTATAGTTCTATAGTTAATTCTAAATTGTAACCACTGTAATATTGTATTTTTGTAGCTGAAAGGGGGAGTTAAAAAAAAAATCTTTCCTTAAGCAATATTCTTCATCGTAAAGAGGTAGTTTCCAAAATTCTACCACATTTCAAAAATCAATCTGCCCCTATTATCTCAAACAGCTACACTAAGACGATGAGTAGTAAAATTTCAACCATAAAAAGACATGACATAATCTAAATATTGAGGAATACTTAAAGTTCCCCCTGACAACTAATTTGTAAACTGTGTAAACTAATTTGCATACAAAATTGACTTTTGTGTTAAATGTTCACTTCTGTCTCTACAAAGATTAATTTTAATTACAAAATCACAGGATACTAACTAATTTAATCAACATTTTGCATACGATTTCAATTTTGTGTCACAAAATTCACTTTTGTTGTTTCATTTCCATATCAAGTAACGAAAGTAAATTTTCTATGCAAATAAGTTAATATTTGCATACCAATTTGACAAATGACTTTTGTCTACAAAAATGATTTTTTTCATTACAAAATTGAAGTGATCATGAAACAAATCTGTATAACATAGATTTGTACGACAAAAATGATTTTGTTCTGACAGAATTCAATTTTGTGTCAAGACGGTTTCACTTTGATTTTAGGCAAAATCTTTCTTTCATCGCAATCAAAATTGAGAGCTGTATTAAGCTTAGATGGGTCCATAATTGTACCATCTGTTCAAGGTTCGACCCCTGCTTCGTATCCAACTGTGGCATGCGGCGCATTACATTATATTATTGTTTTTACTTTCTTTTTGGCCGTGGCGGATTGTTTTTACATCTACTTTTCTTTATGTAAATAAATATTAACCGCCCACGCATGCAACAGCATTGTAATCAACGATTACCGATTTAAAGAACTTCCTGAGAATCGCAATCGATTTAATACCCTGTCTCGCAATCGATTTAATACCCTTTCCTTTAGTTTATAACGAATAATAATTTGCAAATGTCACGGCTTTTCCGTATTTGTTGGACAACCCTACTACTCTATATCTTTAGCATATCACTCTTTAAGCACACTGGTTCGGTATGACTACTTCTATGGCATTTCCAGAATTGTTTGGTTTTAGTGCTTCAGTACCCAAAAGGCCTATCACGTGGAGGATCCCATAGTCACCGAGTTCCTTAGTATGATGTTTATTATGCTTCTGAGAAGTTTTTTTTATACGCGTAGTTACTCAATTTCGTTTTTGCAATAGAAAAATGGTCTATCCGTACTACACACAGGCTTATTAAGTCAGACTAACATTGCTCATAATATATAGAGTGAAATGTGCTGGAAAATATCATTTTTATATAAAAGAAAGAAATATATTTTAAAAGTGGTTATTAAAAGATCGACGAGTTCGATGATTTACAATCAGAGTGAATTTAAATGATTAATGAGGAAGATTAGTCCGCGCGAGTAGGCCTCAAAGCCTTCGACTGCTCAACGGGATATATAGCTTATATTTCGGTAATATCATCTTTTGATACCCATCTCACCTTAAGCCGAATGTAATATAATAAAGTTTCATCAAGACAGTTTACTTTTGTCAATAATATGTTTATAATATAATAGTTTAATTTAAATTTTTATTACTTATTTGTAAAGAAGTTAAATAGCTGAGCGTCATTTATTGTGTGTCTTGGTACTAGACAAATATTTCATTGGAAGGAGAATGATAAAAGCTAACCTCTATCACTTACTGTAGCTAAGATATGATTCTGTTGTCGTGCTTGCTCCTTTCTCTGTCAAGAAAAGGTTTGTTTTATTTTATGTTTCTGTTACACATTATATAGTAAGTTGAGAACATTAAAAGCGTTTTGTAATCAAAATAAAAAAAATTTGTTTACAATTGTTAACAATATTTGTTACTACAAATGCAGTATAGAATTCGACCCATCAATTATTTTAAATTTAAGCGATTTATAGGATATGAAAAATAAACGTGAAGAAGCTATGCTGTATATTTTTGACATGCAAGAACGAACTGCACTCTCATAACATTTTTGATTTTTATAAAAACACGCTATCTGGTAATCATAGATACATTTCCATTTTCCGGAAGGAGGAGTAAGTAATAAAGGCTATGCGTTTTGATCTTTGGTCCAAAATGCTGTTTTAATAAAATTTCAGTTTTTGGTGCTACATGTCAGTTTTACGAAGGATCGACTTCAATCCTTCAGACCTGTAGTTCAGGATGTTGTGAAACAGCTTGCTGTACTGATGATTATAAAACGTAAGTACCAATTATATTCACATTAACCGCTGTTTTCGTTGTTGGTTATTTTTATTCTATTACATCATATCATGACCAATTCTGAAGTAGCATGTGGTAGAATTTATTGAAATGTCACCGTTTTAATTTACCATGACAAGTACATGTTTTTTTTTAGTATCTTTCTGAGTAATTAATTTTAGACTTTTTTGTCAATATGCTTTATATGTGCTTAGGTCAATGACCTCATCACAAGTCCATAAGCGAATAGTAATAGATTCTCTCACGTAACAAATGCATACAAACAATTAAACAGTTTATTAGTGTAATTGGAAAATTTTATGCCTTTTGTATACAGATTAGCTACGATCATTGGAGTTGTGTTCGGATGTCTCTTGTTCATCATAATTATAACGATCATAGTTGTTTGTCTGACCAGACATCGTTGGTCAAAGAAAGTAAGACCAGATAAAGGTAAGGTCATTAGTTCTCTACTTTAACATCACAAAAAACACACTTAACTACAGTCCTTAACTGTCGACGATTAATATACTTTAAAATAAATAAAAAATATTTGAAAATTGTTTTGATGGAATCAGCCAAAATTGAAATGGAAAACCTGAGCCTTAAGGAACATCCACGAAACACACAATGTTAGTTAGTGGGATAAACTTATGAATGGAAAGCACTGGTCCTCGATGAATGAATGTGTATATTTTATTTTGTTATTTCAATCCTAACTGCCGAATTCGTATTTTTATAGAAGAAAAGATTTGTGTTCAATTTTAATGTCACCTTAGATTTGCCGTGTCTTTTCAGAGAAAGAAAGGAAGAGAAATGGAATACGAATGCAGAGAGTCTCGAAAATAGACAAATAGTTTCAACAATATGTGAACAAATCGTCTAAGAAACGTATACGTATTCAATATTTAAAATGTGCAGGCATTTTTGTTTTGTTTTACAGACTGTGATATTAAGAATCATGTTTGGTCTCTTTTAATCATGATGGACTATAGTCGTTATTATATTGATATTTCATTGTTAAATATGTTGCATATGACCTGAGAAAAAAAGGCTATCATGTACACATTGTAGATTTCTGTTTTCACACTATGGCCTTGCAGTTTGGAAAGAATAGTTAAGCAAAAAGATGCCAGCTGAAAAATTAATTTCCTATTCCTGAATCTGATTGATTGTAGTCTAAATGGTTGAAAACAATAATGGGGTTAAATTGGTCTTTAATTATTCTTATAGCTTCATGTATTGAAATAGATCAGTGTATTCTTCACTAGTACTTTTTTGGTGAATACTTACTTACCTCATACTTCTAAGTCACATTTTAAATTAGTAATACTGATTTGGGACAATTGCCATTTGAAAATTTGCACTTTTTTATTGTTCTTCCAAAACCACTCTCTAATAGAGACCTCTGTCAGATCCTTTATACTTATGAGTTATTTTTCCCCTGTTCGTTGGCATTCCCGTTCTCATTTCCTAAACAATTTCAGAGTTCCAATGAAATCATCTATAGAAGAACTAGGTTTTTATCTATTTATTTTACCATTTGGTTTGTTCACAAGTACAATAGATTTACATAAGTTCCTATAACAAATAGTCACATGATTTAGAACACTAAAATGTAGATAAGTCACATGACAAGATTCATAATTAAAGGAGAAGATATTCAAAACAGGAAATAAAATGGTTATTGCAAATAATCTACAGGTAATAATGCCTGAATGTTAGAACTACAGGTAATATTTCCTGAATATTAAAACTACTGGTAATATTTCCTGAATGTTATTATGAAAACTGAAACAGATCAGAGGATAATAATTACTTTGTTAGCTGAGATATTCTTAATGTACCTCCTTTAAAGAAAATTCAAAGTTTATGATCAATAAACAGAAAAAATATATTAAAGGCATCATGTCTGACAAAGATTTAAAGAAAATGTTTTGATTTTCAACAGCATGTAATTCCTTAACTAATGACCTTCTTTAATGGAGAGTAATTGAAATTTTTCCTGAATAATCTATGAAGAAAGAACAGTCAAAATCTCCATCTCACCACAAAAAAAAAAAAAATAAAAAAAAAAAAATACTTCAGTAGAAAAATAAATCAAACAAAAACAAGAGTAAGAAAATTGAAGTAGGCATACCTACATTGAATATAACTTTGATATGGAATATTAAAAATATTTTGTCCTATAAAATAACAGAATTTGATAAGCAATATGATATTGAAAATGTTAAAGAGTTACACACACACACACAAAAATTTAACCTGTAAAATGTTTATTTTCAGGTGAAGCAAGAAGTTGACAAGAAACGGAGAGAAAAACTCTACTTTTTTATTTAAAAATAAAAAAATGCTATCTATTTAAATAAACAAAAAACAAAACAGAAAAATAATTAGAAGGGAAGGGAATTTAAAAAAAAAAATTCTTGACTTAAATAAAACTTAAATTGTAACTTTTTACAATGAAAACATGTAGGTACATATCTTGTGTTGGTAACTCTAAAACTTAATGCTTCTTCATAAACTGCTGATTATGCAAATGCATTTTGATACTTTTAATAGTGTCAGGTTCTAAGTAAGGCCCTGTACAAAGCATTATTACTTTTTACCAAAAAACATCCTTTAGATGCCAGATATTCATATATGATACATTTTTATCATACATAAGGGAGACAATGGACTTCAAGTTATAACAATAAGAAAAAGAGAATGGTATGATAAGGAACTCTAAAATCTAATGCTTCCAAATGTGCAACATCTAAAAGCAGGGTGATTTGTGACTATTTATATAACTGATGCAATATGATAAGGTGAACATTTACATGTATGCAAGCTTACTATATATACAATATAACCATGGCCCATACATTTATGAGAAATGGCCTAGAACTTTTAACTTTTACAAGATAGGTGACCTTTGGCCAAAAGTTAAAGTTCATACAACACAGTAGCATAGTTATTTACATACAAGATATATGTACAACAAGAAAACTTCACTGCTTTAAAATGATTTTGTGAAGAATATTGTCTTTTTGTAATGATTTCATGAGTAATGGGATGGGCCACAGATTGTCTGTCTATCTGAACAATACTCAACTTGTCCAATGTTTTACCATGTAATAAATACAAAAATAGCTTGCCATTTGATACAAAAGTATCCTTAGGAACACTTACATGTTTTCCAAGATAAAAATTCTATAGTATTTTGAAACCTATATACCTTAACCAAGGAAACAGAGAAAAATACCAGACAACAAAAATGTGCTCGACAAAAAAAAAAAAAAAAAAAAAAAAAAATCCAACAAGTCTTTAAAAATACAACCTAAGAAAATTTTGTTTTTTTTTTGTAAAATTATAAAGGAATGTTCTACTAAACAAATACAAAACAATAATACACTGTCATCATTACTACATGTAGTACATAAATAACAAAGAACAATAACAATATTGTTATCAGAACCAAGGAATTATCTTGTTTAAACCCCAAGTGGCTCTGTGACCTTCCCTTTCAACTTTCAAGATTTATATAATATAAACACACTTTTTAAGTGCGTTCAATAAAAATGTATAAATTGGTCAAAAGAAAATAAAAATCAATGGAATAACCCAACCCGTTAAATCTACAGCCCACCATGTTTCACTGCTAGTGTAATGTGATTTAGATCATTCTTCGGTCTAAGAAATAAACTCACAAGTCATAACAGTATTTTGTATATCCACTTTTATACATAAATCCCCTTTTATACTAAAAGCCATTAAATTGAAAGAAAGACTTTTAAAATGCCCTCATTACACCTTTAAGTTATATAGAAAAATTCAAAACATGGGTATAATGAAATTAAAACAATTCACAAATAAGAATAAGCCATTGTAAACAACAGAAGTAAGATGGATACTCAATTAAACCTCAGTAATAGACAGTTTTTATAATGTTATAACCTTAAACTAGTCACCGTATTTGGTAATAACTTGGATAAAAAAAAAGAACAGTGGTTACTTGTCAGAATAACCAAGCACTGCTAAAATGATTGTAGAAAAAAAAATCAATCAATCTGTCTTCGGTTCAGCTTTCAGAATCTGATATATGACAGGTATTATAAGGTCTTTCCTGGACTCTAATTCCTAACAAAAATACTTCAACTTAGATACTAAGTCAAGTAAAACAGTGCAACCTTGCTGAACAAAAAGACCTAACAACAATTGTCAGTAACACAGACATTATATAGAAAAGCTCAGGGAGTTAAATGATACATTCTACTTTAATCTTGTGCTATAATAGTACAGTATAACTTTATGAGAAGGAACAAAATCAATATTTATGCAGAACATGTAAATAAATAAGACATAAAAATCTACAAGATGAAATAGCACTTTGAAGCACTGATAGGATAGATGTAAGCATAGGATGGAGGTCATTAGTGAACACTCAGTGAAGGCAAGGCCTTTCATCATTGTAAGCTAGAATTTCTTAGAAATTACTGTATATTTATAATTAATATAAAAAAAAAGAATAAATAACTTCTAAATTAAAATCTAAAAACAACTGATGTCATCAACTTCACCGAGTGTTCCAGAATGAATATAATAATTGAAGCCGTATACTACGACGGCAATAATTCAAAATCATCGTTAACTTGTACCATAGGTACATGAAGATCATCCACTTCTGGTATAGTTTTCTTATCACAAAGTCCACATTCCTTAAGTTTCCACTCCCAGTCCATTTTCTGTACAGCATATAAAGACTCAGCCTCATTGTGATGCCTCAAAAGTAGAGCAGACTGAAATGTTTCAATAAATATTCATCAAATATAAAAATAAAATTCCTGACATAGAAAGCAGCTTGAAATGACTGAGTGTATCTCAAACACTTGGGTCAAGTATGACAACATGTTCAAGCTTGATACCAGTCTCAAGTTTGATTGTGATGACATGTTTGAATCAGGACAAGTATCTGACAAAGAATAGAATGTGATTTTAGAGTTTTTTTTCAATTGGAATAGATTTAGCATATAACAATTGAAATCAAACAATAATTTGGATCTTTCAGACCTACAGTTTGACAAATTTGAAAACAACCCCATATATTCAAAATTTAAATTCAACAAATCAAAGAACCCAATGAAATAAAATTTTATAATTAGACCCTTTAGACGTCTTAGTGGACCCTTTAGACATCTTTGTGGACCAATTTGAAAGTAGTACCATCATCAGTACCCTTGTTCAAACAATTAGGAATCATAAAAGTAGATAAATATCACAAATACCTATTAATCTATAAATCTCTCCATGGGGAAGCACCAAGTTACATATCAGAAAAGTTTAAATATGTTTCAGGAAAAACCTTATTCACTATGAAATGCTGAACAAGGAAACTTGATAATCCCAAAAATTAAAACTGAACTTTTCAGAGATTCATTCATATATTCTGGCACTGTCTTGTGGAATAAGTTACCCAAATATTTATGTAATCAAGCCACTGAAAACTCATTCAAAATCAATATAAAGATATACCTTAAGACTTCTGAATAAAGTATCATCAAAGAGAAAATTATTGCTGTTTACACTATTTTTAATGTTCTATATTGTATTATCTTGTCATATCAACTTTCGTCTTTTTTTTTAGTAGTTATAGTTTTGTGTATGAAGATTAGCTTGTAATCTAACTGTGTAACCCTCTTGAAATAAAGATTTTATTATTATCATTATCATTATTATATGGTAGTATTTATCAGATCAATGGACCACAATAATTTAGGACTTAAAATTATTCCCCATTGAAATTTGACAGCACATAAGCAATTCAATTAATGGTTGAAATGTACAAAGCATTGTGTATGACCAGAAAATAAAATGTTTGATTTATACCTTTATTTTCTCAAACTTATCTTCAACATCCTTAATCCAGGACAAAAACTGTCGTCCGTTATATCTCGATCGTGATGACTTCTCCTTTTCATCTCCCTGGAATCAACATACAAACATATATAAAAGCTAATTGAAGCAAGATGAACACAAGTCAAATATACAAGTTAACTGACTGCAGCTTACCACACACAGGCAGATACTTCATTGTTTGATGAATAGAAACAATCCTTGGCAATATTGCTAGCTGCCATTACGTATCAACTTCTTTTATACCCCATTCTTTGTAACTGTCCTGATATAGGTATTATTTCTACATTTATAAAAGATTCCAGATCTGTTTTAGTAACTTAATTCGATGTTGAAATGAGTACAAATTGTCATTATACTCCATTCACTCCAATATCAGTGTATTTCTAGTATAGAATGAAAATCACATTTTATTTTCAGTAGCCAAATATTATTACCCTTATGAATTTAATGAATGAATTAGGATATATGATTAAATGATGGATGAAGACCTTTAGATAACATACAAAAATACAATGGGTTGGACTATGACTATGATTTAAAAATATGCTAGTTCTTGGAAGAAACAGCCTAGAAAAGGCATTCAACCCTCTCTGACACATTATTCTGACTCATCATAACTTTTATCTTCTTTAAATTAAGCTGTCTTTTCCTGAGATCAACGCCAAATTCTCTACCTCTGATGACAAACCAACTACTACCATCACAATTGGAGATGTTGTGTAATTGACAATACATGTATTGATTGATTGTAATTTTTCACTCCTATGGCAAATATTTCATGCCCTTCAAAACCAAAAAATATCATCAATTGAAAAGACCCTGATTTGTAACAGTCTACATGATTTGCTGGATTCTTAATATGTTCAATCACAGACACTAAAGCCAGCAGTAGGGTGTTAACTCAATCTCCTATAGGCCACATGCTTGGTGGTAAAGCAGTGATGACCCATTCAAAATGTTGCCAAATCAGAGAAGGATCAACCTACAACCTCTAGCATCCAAAACAAGCTGTTAACTACAGGACCAACGAGGCAGTTGGCAGGTCTTGAAGCCTTGAACATATATACTGAAACCAACTTCCATGTATCAATGTAGCATCAGGTGCCATGGTTTAGACTATTTACAGGGGAGCAAAGTATTCTGCTATTTACTTTTTTTAAGGTTATATGCTGGTGCATTTTTTTGCTTTTTCTACTGACCACACCCATATTATCATCCTTGTATAGGTGAAAATCCTAGCTCTCTCTCTTTTTATACATGTGACATACCTGATCAAGGTGAAAATCATTACCATTACAGATCTCATCATACTTCATCAATGTACACACACTGAGGGGTAAATTCTGGTTACTGGATGCTCGTGCTGCACGTCCATGCTCTCGTATTTTTTCTTGTTCTAAGGATAATCTAAGTTTCTCCTGTAAAGAGGATTGTGCTATATGAAGTACTTAGATGTTGAATTTCTCATATTAAAAATATATGTAAGCTAATTGCACCTATGCAATTGGTCAAATTTTTTTGTAGTGACAGGGTTTATTTTCTTCATTTTTCTGACTACCATACATGATTGTGTATAATCCACACATTTTAACCCCAAATGCAATTGAGAAGACTGTTCAGTGCATACTTTCTGTCTTTGCTCTTGTGCAGATTTTTACCCCAAGGTATATTAACCCTTGTTGTGCTGAGCATTTCTGAACGAAAGTCTAGATTTCGGTATTTTGCAAACTTATGCAAATATGCAAATTAGTTGTATAATGGTACTGATGCTGATTGTTATATATATAAATTAAAGATGTGTGATCACAGGGTGGGGTGGATGGGGAGAGGAGGTGTTGGGAGGGTATGTTGGCCAACGTGGAAAAATGGGTCTGTCACTTGAAAATGGTCATTTTTGTCCATTTCTGGTCATTTTTTGTGGGGTTCAACAAGAGCAAAACAGGAACCAAAGCACATTCATCCTACAGCCTGTACACCGTGAAGGCTACTGAAGCCAAATAAAGTGTGTTACAGTCATGAGTGGGGGGGGGGGGGGTCAGGAGTCCTATGACAGGTCACTCATGTGATAAAATGGGGATTTTTTCCAATTATTGGCCTCTGTTTGGCTTTAAACAGTAGTCAATACAAGGGGTTGATATCACAATGGTGGTGACAGAAATCATGCTTATTTAGTTTCCAGGCGAAATAGAGTACTACATATTAATTCAGCGAAAACTTGTGACCTCTTCTTTCAGCTTTCAAGTCATTATTTTTTAACAAACTCTATATCAGATAGCCTCATTTTAAAGCACAGTCACGCTGCTTGCAGATGGACACAAATTGCACTTTCCTAAACTAAGATTAACATTGGCAGAACCAATAAAGCGGAACCAGGTCCAATCCTGAACAGGTTCAGGTGTAGTGCGACAAGGGTTAATCCAAATAAGCACAGAAAATTGTCACACGTTATGACAATGTTCATACTTACCTTTTCCGTAAGATGCTGAAGCCTTAATTTATACCGGGCTTTTTCCTGTTCTATAAATAGATCTCTCATCTTCTCTGTAACTGAATTTGGTGGAGATAACTGAAAGTTAACAAAAATGTTAGATTGACCAGTAAAACACATTTAACCCTTAAACAAGAGGCTCCCAGGAGCCTGAATTGCTCACCTGGTTCAATTTTGCCTTTCCAGGGCAATAAATTAAACAAGAAGTTGTCCAACAATTTTGACTCAAGAAAACTTTGATAGGACTTATCATAAGGATCGTTTCAGTAAATGAAAGTCTAAATCTATCATAGTTTTAAAGACATTGGCTGAAAACTGTTAAAAAAAACAAAACAAAACAAAACAAAACTCCTTTTCCCTGTGAAGGGCAATAAAAAGGCATATGACAAATTTTATGCCTGAAGACTTTTGTAGTCCTAAAAGTAAGAATCATTTCGGCTTTTGAAAAAATTTGGCTAAACCTAATGGTTTTGAAGATATATGCGAAAAACTACTGTCTGACCACTATGTTCTATTTTTAGTAACAGTGGCCATGTTTTTTCCACAGATCAAAAAACCCCACTTCCATTCTATGCAGGATACCCCAAGGAACACTTATACCCAGTTTTGTTACAATTGGTAATATAGTGTCAGAGGAGATTTTTGAAAGAAATAACATAAAAAATAGCAAAAAACTTTGAAAAAGGGCAATAACTCCAACTTGGCTTAGGTCTCACTAACCACTTCCGGGTCAAATGGCCACCCCCCTATGTAGTACCAAAAACACACTGAACCTAGACATATGCATTGTAAGTGCATTATTTGTGTGTATTATGATTAAAAGTAGTCAAAATGAAGCTGAGAGTGTACTTTAAAATCATATATGTAATTAACTACAAAAGTGCATGAATATTGTTTACATGTGTGAGTAATTTGCCTCCATGCTGTCAGTTAGCGGAACAGGTAAAAATGTGGATTTTCAGTATTATTTATTCAAGTAAATTTTGTGAAGAATTTCTACTATCATCGTACCATTAGCATAATGATTTTGGAAGTCTTATTTTCCAAGCTTTGCAACGGTATGCAACTTTAAGATGTCATTTGTCCTGGGAATTCACAATGAGACTTTGAAAATTACTTTTTTAACAAGTAAAGTAATAGAAACGTTAGAAGTGGTTAGTGAGACCTTAATAGATTAAAATGAAAATTTGACCACAGAAAGATCTCATCATGCTGAACATTTTTACGCCATGTCAGAATTGGCTACACCTAACTGTTTTGGAGATACATGCGAAAAACTACTGTCTGACCACTATGTTCCATTTTTAGTAATGACGGCCATGTTTTTCGACAGATCAAAAATGCCCACATCAGTTCTATGCAGAATACCCCAACGAACATTCATACCAAGTTTGGTTCCAATTGGTTAAGCAGTGTCAGAGGAGAGGATTTTTGAAAGAAGTAACATAAAAAATAGCAAAAAACGTTGAAAAAGGGCAAAAACTCCATCATGGCTTAATAGATTAAAATGAAAATTTGACCGCAGATAGAACTCATCATGCTGAATTTGGCTAAACCTAACCGTTTAGAAGATATATGCAAAAAACTACTGTCTGACCCCTATGTTCTATTTTTAGTAACAACGGCCATGTTTTTTTCCATGGATCAAATATCCCCTCATCAGTTCTGTGCAAGAAATCCCAAGGAACATTTATACCAAGTTCGGTTCCAAATGGTCAAGTAGTTTCAGAGGAGAACAGATTTGAAAAATTGTTAACAACGATGATGGACGATGGACGCCAAGTGATGGCAATAGCTCACATGGCCTTTGGCCAGGTAAGCTAAAAATGAAGGATATTTTATAATGTGTATTTTAAAAGATAAGTATATAACTTCATTTATTCTTTATTTCCAAATTAAATATCTCATCGTTTTTATATTATTTTCATATATTTTTTTCACTAT
Organism: Perna viridis; assembly: GCA_037379345.1. Classification (NCBI taxonomy): domain Eukaryota; kingdom Metazoa; phylum Mollusca; class Bivalvia; order Mytilida; family Mytilidae; genus Perna; species Perna viridis. The sequence goes on along the minus strand of CM074515.1, from coordinate 8,473,465 downwards.
GCTAGTATGCTAAGACAATATCAGTTTGTTTTGAAAATAGTTACCAAGGGAAGTTTAAATAAAACTTTGTTGATCAATACATTTCAACACTTGCACAACTAATCCTCATCACATCTGACTTAATGTGTGCATGCCTTTATTATCAAACTTTCTTCAAACTTATAATTAAATGCTGGAATTATAGAACAACATACCATAGGCACAGAGAGAGTACTGGCTGAGTTCCCTTGAAGGACATAACTACAATTTACTAACAGGTAGTCTTTAAATCCTTGTGGAGGTTTAGGTTGCACAACTGATAAACTCTTTTGCTGGAAAGATTGTTTCTGAAAATGATACATTTCACCAAAATCATTACTGATTCAATTCTATAATGTATAAATTACAACAAAAAGTATTAATGCAGTCTACAGATGTGAATTAACATATTATTTTCAAGGTACAGATTCGTGATCACTACCGAGATTGGGATATATAGCAATAACTAAGATATTGATGAAATATTTGTTAGCATAAAATTATTCAGGCACAGAAATTGATGCCCCTAACAGAAAGAATGCTAAGGTGGACAAATAAATGCAGTCCTACAATCTACTCCCGTGTATGCCAATTTATCATATTTATCTTGGGCAGAGTATTCATTTTGCAAAGAATTCATATTAAAGATAAATGGCTTATCAAACACATGTTAAGTTAACTTGTGTGCTACAGCAGTTTTTTTTTAAAACAAATTTGACAGTGCATAGCCTCCAAAGGTGATACATGTATGTAGTAGGCAAAATCTGAGGATCAAGGACTTAGAGCTTGGGTCCCTGAGGATCATGGTTGGCCAGGAGAAATGACAAAATCATGTTTCATTAAGTTCTATACATATACTTCTTCCTTGTCAGCACTTTTTACACACAACTCCCTTAATAGTGAAGTTAGGACAAAAAATAGCTTTTAGCTTGGGCAATACCTGTCTTCTGATGGCTAGGTATGTTTCATATGGATTTGGTGGTTTTTCATACGACACAGGCGGCAATGTAGGAGGAGCTGGTGGCTCCTGAGGTTCTTGTTTTGGACGATTACGTTTCCGAAGTTGAACTGATGACAATGTTTCATCCTCATCTTTTGTTGCCTTTGAGGAAACAGAAACATCATCTCGCATTGACTGCTCCATATTAGCTGTAAAATTTACAAATCACGAGTGAAGTTAATTCTTATATCAGGCATTAGGCTGAATGATAAATATGTTCTGTTGCATTGTCCCTTGATGCATCATGTTGATTTGATTCTGTACCTTAAGCACAATGATCAGTACACATCAGAGAAAATTAGGCCAAGAAAAAAAAATAAGTCTGTTTAAGGTTACACTTTAATGTACCTATCCTATTTTATTCTGCCTACCCAAGCACATTTCAGTGGTATTTTTTTTTTAATGAAATGCCATAAAACTATCATTTTTTTCTTTGAACACTATTTAAGTCAAGAATCCTCTTATACTTTCTACAAGGATATTTAAAAAAAATAAATTATTATACCTACATTTGTACTTACATGTATCTACCCTGTTTTTTCATCCCATGTAACCTTAAACAACAATTTTTTTTTCTTGACCTAACTGTCTCAGGGATGTACTGACCATTCTGCTTAAGGTAAAAAGCAGGAAGACTGAGTAAATATCATAAATATAATGTGTCTTAAAGGCACTTTGTCTATTGTTTCCCTCAGCAGTTGGAAACTTGGACAATACATGTTGAACTTGATATTTTCATATGACCCCAAGTCACCTAAGTAACCTGATGCCTTGTTTTATTCTATAAATTAATACTGATTACCAATGTTGTTAGATAAAATTTGTGAAATTGATATCTTTGGCCAATGAGGCTTTGATTTATGAATAAAACATCTTATGGTTATTAAAGTAATGAAAGTTACAGGAAATGATATGGAATTTGTTTCTCTTTTATAGAGTACCAGTACATGTATATTGATAACTTTTTTTTTACTTCAACTGAAAATCTGAAGAAATTGCTTTTTTCAATTGTATATACATATACATGTAGTGTTTTCTTTTAGATTAGCTTTTAATGTACCACTTTTTTCTTATCTACATGTACATGTATTAGGAAAAATACCAAAAATTTGTTTTTTGGCCTTATATTATCTTCTATCTTTGAGGTGGATAAAATATTTTGTTCATGCTTCTGATACATTTGTACTGAACATGTATTAAAGAAAAAATTAAAACATTGGCAACAATTAAAGTCCGTGAAAGGTCACAAGTTGGAAATATATTTGAGCTAAAATGAAAATCATATAAAAAAATCACAACCGAAGAAAAATTCCTCTCTAATACACATGTTTACCGTGATGTTTTTTTTTTTTTTTTAATTAACACCTACATACCATATTCAAAGCTTGTAAGAGTTTTAATGTTCTAATCTTTAAGCTGACAATGATGTACATTGTATTATTATAACTTAAAAGGTGAAGACACTTTACATATACATTAGTTTAGGCACAGAGTCTAGACACCCTACTACCCTGTACCAAAATTTGTTTCAAGCATGTTCTGTAACCAGGAGAACTATTTTAATAAAAAAAAAATAAAACATACAATAACAAACATCAAGATCAATGAAGTTATTGTAATAAGTGCAGCTTTCAAGGAACATTGATGCACATGAGCTGGTATGTACATGGAATAGGAAATTTAAGACTTCTTTATGGGCTAATACATTGTACATATCTGTACCATAAAATGCATGTAAATGGTTTAAGCATACATGAGTATACTCTTTAAATGATTAGATATAAATGTGATATTTTATGAGGTGATAATGTGGCATCTATTATAAAATTGTAAAAATAATTTTTGAAGGTCAAGACAGATATAATCACCAGTACCACAGCAAGTCCAATATACATGTAATGTTGATACTTCCTGTTAAGAACTACAAATTTAGCAATATTCTTTTATGAGTGTGTTGTAAAGTGATGGTTTGAAATTAATGAATGTTTATAAATTTGTGAAATAACCCGATAATAAATAATCAGTACAAAAATAAAGTCATGAAATCACTCATAAACCATGATACATGTACATGTATGCATATAAACTAAGTTTGCATAGCTAATTAAAACTTGCTTGATTTTCATTCCTTGTCCTGTCTTAGAAAGTTATCTTATCCCATTCTTTATTTATTTCACTTAAAGGATTGTTTTGTGTCAATCAATGTACATGATTATGGAAAAGAAACTACACATTTTATCCCTGAATAAATTTGTAGTTATAATTTACTGGTACATAATTCTACATGTACATGTACAATGCATTTAATGATGAGTTTTGACATTCTACAAATCAAACATGAAGCTTCATCATAGGAAAACAACCCAAAATACATGGGAAAAAAAACAAACTTGTCCACTGATATATGTAGGCTGTTTTTGCCATCATTCATACCTTGCTTTTCTTTCTCTCTTTCCTTTGTTTCTTTCTCTTTACTTTCTTTCTCCTTTGGTTTTTCCTGTAATTTTTGTTGTTCTTTTGTATGAGAACGTAAAGTTCGTGTCGACTTTTGACTTGTTCCTTCTTTCTTATCGTCATCTTTTGACTTTCCTATATCTTTCTCTTGTTCTGCAGAATCTCCACTTGTTTTAACAGATGATTCTGACATTTTATTATCTTCAGTTTGTTTTTTATCACTGTCTTTTGTTGTTGAGGCTGTGTTACTTCCCCTCGATGACGGCCGAGATGAGGCAGGGCTTGAGGGTCGAATTGTTTCCTGTGCAAGGAGAGAAGAGACCGGGGTAGCTGCAGCAGTTACTGTTGTTACAGGAGTTACCTCTCCTTTGTTTACTACATATGGCAGTGCTGCCTTAGAAACATGAATTTTTAATGATTCAGAATCACTTGAAGATGAGGATGAACTTTTCTGAGGGAGAATGATTTTTAATGGAGGAACTTTCGGTGAGCAAGATCTACTATCTTTCTCCTTGTCACTACGTGGAGAATTTCTTGAGTCTTTATCTAATCTTCCAGGGGAGGCTACTCTGTCTGAATCAGATTTACAAGAGAGATTGCCATCATCCTCAACACGTGGGGAAGAAGCAGAACGCAGGTCCCACTTCAAACCACTTGTCGTCACTAAAGATTCTGAGCCATTGTCACCTGAATTTGAACCTAGGTTAGAAGAGACAACATTACTAGACATATTCCGTGATAAGTTTGGGAAATTATTACTTGTACACGTCCTTTCTGATGATATTGATGTTACACTATTAACTGTAGAACCCGTCACTAAATGAGAAACTGATGAAGACACTGATCTATGATTTGATGAATTCTGACTGTGAAATTTATCATCATTTGTCCATGAATGAGATGGTTCTACACTTGGAATGTAATCCCTTTTATCACTATATTTCACTTCAGATTCACTTGTTTTGTCTTTTAAACTGGATTCTTGTTTTGGCGTTTCAGATGAATCCAATCCTTGACTGTCTGGCTCTAAATTATCAAATCTCTCAAAATTCTGAAATTCCATATTAGAATTAATCACAGATGATGTCTCATTACATTTTGAAAGTAAGTTTGAAGAGGATATATCACTTTCTCCTCCTGGTTTATTCCTCTGTTCAAGTTGAGGGTCATAAAGGTCACTATCAACACTTGACACATTGCTATCAGCAGGTGAAAATGCTCCTTTTTCACTCATTCCTAGCATTACACTATATGAAGTCACATCCTTCTGCTTGTCACTCACTTCATCCCCAGTTTCTCTATGAAATTTTAAAAACAATCTTGGAGATTCCTGTGTTTTAGGAATAAGCACTCTTCGGCTGCTTGGTCCCTGGGAACTACTGTAATTATATGTTCCATCCGCTTTCGCCAGTCTTGATGTAATACCATCTGCAGCAAAAAAAAATAAAAGTAATCTATAATCTTGAAAAATGTTTTCATTTTTGCTAACTTATGAAAATGACCTCAAAACAGGATTTAAAAATTGTTGTAAATTTCTTATTAAATACTGTACATTAAAGGAGGTTTACTTCGCCAGCATTTTCATCATTATCTTACAGTAAAAACTGTGAACAAACGAATCTTTAAAGTGCTAAGGAAAAAAATCAATATTTTGCTAATAGAAGATAAAATCATAATTATATCCATCTGCACCATGAAAACTGATTTGTTCAATGTGTCATAGTTTTTCTTTCCTCTTTCTTCTACCCGGACGACTTTTCATGAGCAACTTGGGAGTGTTTACAGAAAAGCAGAAGATGCTTACCCTACTATTGCACCTGGTCCATGCTCCCAGCTTTTAATGGAGCCCAAATTGTTCATTTACTTTTATGACTTTGTATGTATTATTTTTGTTATTTCACGTTCTTTGTTGTGTTTTCCTGTTTTCCATGTCTAGTCTTTGTCCCTGGATTATATTCTTTTGATTTCCGCTAGAAACTTGTTTCCTTGATTACTCATTGAAATCAGATTTGAAAAAGTGGAATTTCGCTTTAAAAGGAAGAAAATCATGTCTGGGTGTTATTTCTGAGATCATATTTATATGAAGGTAGATTTTCTTTCATAGCATATTCTGTACACATAAAATACTATATAAACAATACCTAACATCAACATTTTACAATATCTCTGAAATGAATAAGGAATAGCCATGACAAATATTGTTATAAAAGTGAAGTAGGCAATAAGAACTAAGAGTACAACATGTGCACAAAAAATACAAAACCAACATTATAGGCATTAAAAGCATGATACGAAATAGAACCAATAAGCAAAGAATAGTATTTTACAATTAACTATTTGTACTTACCTCTTTCCTCATTGTCAGAATTTCTAAAATCTTCCTCTTTGAGAGATGCATTACTTTCGGGAGAGGTAGGAGATCTTACATCATCAAGGCTAGAACTGTCACTGCTTGAAGTAATAATCTCCTTCCGTAATAATTTGACCATGTCTGTTGAGGCTGCTAGATCTAAAGGGGTCTTACCCTTACTGTTAGGTTGCTGAGGGTTAGCTCCATGCTTTAGTAGTAATTCTACAAGCTATAAAAGAGAGCAAAAAGTTATGTACCAGTTATATCTTGAAAATATCAGTAATTTGATAACCTACTAATGCAGTTGTTTAACCTATTTTGTATCAAACAAAATAATTTCACTACTATTAAATGTATGTATTTTTAGTAGTTCAAGAATCTTAACACCACAAAAAACACCAAATATTTTCTTGTCTGATAATATTATTCACCTAATAGAGATATAGCCATATGGAATCTACACAAACATAAAGTGTACTTATAGATATGTCAGCTTGTCTGTACTATGTTACCTGTACACTCACATATACCAGATTAATATAAGCCAAAATTATATACATGTAGCTTACTTTATTGTGAGCATTAATAACAGCATCATGAAGAGGGGTATCATTCTCCAGTCCCTGAACATTGACATTGGCACCGGCTTTCAGTAACTGTCTGGCAACTTGTACCCATCCTCTGTTACATGCTTCATGTAAAGGAGTCCAACCTGAAAAATACCCAGACCAGTATAGTGTGTATGGAAGTGTAATTAAAGCTGATTCAAAACATCAAAAATAAATGAAAATTCAGTTGTTTATTCAATAAGGTCTTGGAAAGGACAAACACATAGATGTAAAATAAAATTACATTTTAATTCAAGTTATCAACTTCATTACCATTACTGGATTACTGAAGAACATTTGACTAATTCTGAAACAAGATTGACTTGTAGAATTTGAAATCAGTTGACCAATATCTCACAATAACATGTAAATATGTAACAGTACAAATACAAATAATAATTGTAATTTTGCACAGCTTTAAGTTATATTCTAATAGCAATAGGGGGGGGTGGGTATAAAGAGAGGTGATATCAAATTATGTCTAGATAATCAATACAATATAGTGTAAAACAAGTGACAACTGAGAATTATGTTAAAATACTATAGATGCTCTCTTTAAAAAAAATTCTGTCTACAGAACAAATAAAATACTTTGCAGGGCACAGCTTGATACAATTGCAGAGTTCGAACACTGGTAAATTCGGATAATTATGGACAAAGGGATCCATTCACAACAGTTCAATTCACACCCCCAAAATCAATCCCATCCTTCCATTTTATAGTATGGCACCTTATGACAGTATTAAGAGATTTCTGGCCCATTGAAATTTTGCAAGGGCCCAATCTTTTTTTTCAAATGCCCAATTGAAATCCTGAATATTTCCATAGGCTTCTATATAAAATGGGCCCTTGGCCCATCGTAAGCGCCCATAATAGTCAAAAGCCAGGAAAACCTCTGTAATTGTTTGCATATGAAGTGCCTATGGATGGTAATGATCATGACATTGACGAAGAGGAAGCCACGATACCATTTTGTAACTGAAATTTTCTTGCGGTGGTATAATCAATAGATAAAAACTGCATGGACTAAAAATTCTAAATCATTTTAAATCATAGTTTTTCAATGGATACATTACCATCTTCAAAAATAAAAAAAAAACTTATAAGGCACAGCTTCAGAAAGATGTCTTAGTATCTACAAAAATTTAACCTACATGTTACTTTACCCATTACTAAGTTAATTATGGACAACAAAAATTCATCTTAAACATAGCAATTTAATAAAATGCTTTAGAGTGCAGCTTGATACCACTGCAGAGGTTGAATCCTGAACAGTTGGGGTAAGTACAGACACACCATTCAAGCTTGATAAAGCTCTGAGTTTAGATACAAATCATATAGTTAACACAGGATAAGAACTTGACTTGAATCAAAGTGGCTTAAACGGTTCAAGTCACAAACTCTTAATTCAATGCAAGCCTTTTTTTGAAAGTTTTTTGAAGTAGGGTGGGGGTAACTTTTGCACATTCACTATAGTGATCCAACACTGAAAAATCATATTAATCAAAGTTACTTGAGATTCCTGTCGTAATACAGGAGGAATTGTAGTCAGCTTTATGTTGGACAGGCTGAAACCTATTTCCCCTCAAAGTTTGTTTTCTCCTTGTATATCAAGAAAAAACATTCTAAACCCATCAAAACCATGGTTTTTTTTTTCACACCTGCAAAATCAGCAACATTAACATCTGCTCCTGCCTTGATTAACTTTTTAATCTGTTTAACATCTCCTTTGATTGCAGCAAGATGTAGAGGTGTTTCTCCTCTCTCATTTCTTTTATGAACTTTCTTGTCTATTGGTGTCCTTTTAGGTGCTAGGACATTTGGTTGAGGTGATGCTGGTTTATTGGTTGTTGAATCTACAAAACAAATTTAATTTGAATGATGATTAAGGTAAAACAAGGGTATTCCAGAACTAAATTTAGCCTGAACTACCGAAATATTGGAGTTAAATATACTCATTACTGTAAAAAAAGATCTCTATAAGAAAAATAAGATGACTTCAACCATCTTATGAGAGTTTTTAGCCTTACAGGAGGGATAAAACACATATCAAACAGCTTTATTACTACCTTACGTTTTCAGAATGCAATACTGGCATGAAAATTAAGCTGAAAAGCAGGATGCAGAAAATTTTGAATCTGTATGAACAATAATTGAATTTTATTTTTGTTTGGGCTCTGTTCTCTTACTTAGATGTTATGGTGATTGAAAATAGTACACCAAGGTGACACAAGGTGACCCTAACTAGTGCAGAGATAGGCAAAAACAACTTTTTCTTTTTTTTTTTTTTTTGGCATTGACGATTTCATTTTTGTTCAAAATGTGTTTTTTTTTTGTTCTGGGGAAAATTATGTGTACGCCTGGGCTTTCTTGCTATCTGACTAGTTGAAGACACCACAAATCTGTATATGCCAAACATTTGTTTTAAAATGTAACAGGTCTTTTATTTACAAATGGAAACTATAATCTCCTGGTAATCAAATGAAAACAATCTGTTATTTAAGTGGGTATGAATTGTAGTTACTAAGAAAAATATGAATTGTATAAAAGTTAACCTTGTGAATTTTCATCTGTCATTCGCATTAGAATTAACATCTGTTGTCTCTCTGACAGGGGACCAGTCCTTGGGGATGTTATTCCACTAGTTGGTGTCTTTGGTAAAGGAACATTTCCTTGAGGTGGGGATATCTCAGAAGTTAATGCCTTCTTTCTCTTTGGTGTCACTTTTTTATCTGAAAAAAAAAAAAAAAAAAAAAAAATTGTACTTTATCCTCTCAAGTACAAGTTACAATAGTAACATTTTTGAAAGAATACAACAAAACATGAAGTATTTTGAAGTTTTGGAATGTTTACTACATAACCTAATAATAGGTAAATCATCCATTAGAAACACCATAACCACTTCTTAATACCATGAAATAACTTCATACTTAGATAGTGAACTCTCCTGTACTAAAGTCACACACACACACACACACATATGTGGAGTAAAAACAGAGTAAGTAACATACCATCGTCATCATGAGGGGGTGACTCTGATGACAAGATCTTTCTCTTCAGTGACTTGTTTTCTGATTGCGGTGTCCGTACAAAAAGAGGCTTCTCCTTCAAAACAAAATTAGAAAATTTCATGAACATATTCTGCCTTAAATGATTATATCATTTTGATTCATCTCCATATTATTGTACAATTCAAATAATAAGTAAAGTGTAAATAGCAGAAGATACAAACTTCCTGGCATTTCTCACTTTATATCTAGAATTAGCACTTCTCAAATGTCAATATGATAAGTCATGAAATGACATATAAGGATTTCTGACCAACAATAAATCCTATTGATTACCAGTACCAACAATTACACCTTCCGAACCTAGTGGTAATTGTAAGACATGTTTTTACATGTAGTAGTTTTTATCTGTCTTTTTATTTGAACTTACAAGAAGTATGTTTTGGTGAGATACACATTAATATGGTTTTTTTTCAATTTTAGTGGTATAAGAGCAAGCATGGATCTGTCAGAACTTTTCTGACACTACATGTATCAACATATCCATGAGTGTTTTAGGATTTTTCAAAATTTAGGTTTCCACAGGAAAAATTTAAATGAAGGTTAACTTTCCCACACTCTTAGTTTACTTTTCAAACTTAACCAATTTTATAAAAATTCAAGCTTTCTACTTGGAAAATGGAAAGTTGAGCAGATTAAACAACTTTTCAAAACCAAAATTCAATGCAAAACCAGTTTCGAAGTTACACTCCTTGTGAATACACCTTAAGAAATCAGTAACCAGAGTCAGTTTCATGTTCTCTATGCCAAGTTTCATAATTCAAGTTATCATTCCCAATTTAAAAACAAGAGGCTCCCAGGAACCTGAATCACTCACCTGGTTAAATTTTGCCTTTCAAGGACAATAAATTTAACAAGATGTTGTCCAACAATTTTGACTCAAGACTTTGGTAGTACTTGTCATATGTATTATTTTAGCAATTGAAAATTTCTTTCTTCCTATCACAGTTTTCAATATATTGGCTGAAAACTGTAAAAAAACCATTTTTAACCCTTACAAGGAGTCGTCTGACAACTTTGATCCCTGAAGACTTTTGCAAGCCTTATAGTAAGGATCATTTCGGCCATTGAAAGAAGTTAGCTAAACTTAACAGTTTTGGAGATGTATGCAAAAACACTACTGTCTGACCCCTATGTTCTATTTTTAGTAACAGTGGCCATGTTTTTCAGCTGATCAAAAATCCCAACATCAGTTATATGAAGGATACCCCAAGGAACATTCATACCAATTTTGGTTCTAATTGGTTATGTAGTGTCACAGAAGTAAATTTTTGAAAGAAATAACATAAAAAATAGCAACAAAAAAAAAAAAAAAAATGTTGAAGAAGGGCAAGAACTCCAACATGGCTTAACAGATTAAAACAATAATCTATCCACAGACAGATCTCATCATGCTGAACACTTTTACTAGCAGTAAGAATTTGGCTAAACCTAAGGTTTTGGAGATATATGGGAAAAACTACTGTCTGACCCCTATGTTCTATTTTTAATAATGGTGGCCATGTTTTTCAAAATTCATGTGGATCAAAAATCCCCACATCAGTTCTATGCAGGATACCCCAAGGAACATTCATACGAAGTTTGGTTCCAAATGGTCAAGAAGTTTAAGAGGAGAAGAGTTTTGAAATATTGTTAACAACAATGATGAACACAGACAACGGCAGAGGCATACTGATGACTTTAGCTCACATGGCCTTTGGCCAGGCGACCTAAAAATTAGCGGGAAAATGGCTGCTCAGAACAATCTTTGGTCATCACCATTCAACTTTAAACACCTAGTTTCCTAAAGCAAGAATCTGAGCAACAGGTAAAAATGGTCATAAAATAGCAGCCATTTTGAAAATGGTCCCTAAAAAAAAAATTCAATACTGCCAGACAACTCAGAATATCATGTTTATCTTATGGGTTATAATTTTCATTATTCTTCTATGGTCTCACTAACGACTTCCGGGTCAAATGGCCACCCCCTATGTAGTACCAACTAGAGGCTCAAGAGAGTCTGAACCGCTCACCTGGTTAACCATTTGCTTATTTGAAAAATTTGAGGAATGAGACAGGCTAAGTTAAAATCAACTAAATTGTCAAATGCAGGAAATGCTTTTCATAGCATTTTCATGACCTGAACCAGAACTTTGCTAAAGGCAACAATTTTTGAATTTTTTTTCAAAAACCTGTCTTATGACCCCTAAGTTCCATTTTTAGTATAGGCAGCCATCTCTATTCATGGATTAAAAATCACAAGAGTCATTTTGAGCACAATACACTAAAGAATTATTATGCTTATTTTCATTCAATGATCTTAAATGGTTTTAGAGAAGAAGATTTTCAAAGTACATGTGAAAAAAAAAACAACAAAAAAACTGTTTCAGGGGTAGTGACTCCTACATTAGTCAATGAATGGTTTTGAAAATTTCGGCATAGGTCCTTCTCATGATGCTGAACAATTTTACCCATGCCAGCAATTTGCTAAAGGCAATGGTTTTTGAGTTATTTGCAAAAAACTGCAATGTGACCCCTATGTTCTATTTTTAGTAACAGCGGCCATGTTTTTTCATGGATCAAAAATCCCAATGGTCATTTTGTGCAGAACACCCTAAAGAAACAATCATGCCAAGTTGAAAACCTGTCAGTCCAGTAGTTTCAGAGGAGAAGATTTTTTAAAATTTGTCCACGACGACGACGGACGCCAAGTGATGGCATAAGCTCACTTGGCCTTTGGTCAGGTGAGCTAGAAACACACTGAACCTAGACCTTTGCATTGTAAGTGCATTATTTGTGTGTATTCTGATTAAAAGTAATCAAAATAAAGCTGAACATGTATACTTTAAAACCATACATGTAATTTACTACAAAAGTGTATGAATATTGTTTACATGTGTGAGTTATTTGCCTCCATGCTGTCAGTTAGTAGAAAAGGTAAAAAAGCGGATTTTCAGTATTATTCATTCAAGTAAATTTTGTGAAGAATTTCTAGAATCATCGTACCATTAGCATAATGATTCTGAAAGCCTTATTTTCCCAGCTTCGCGATGGTATGCAACTTTAAGGTGTCATTTGTCCTGGGAATTCACAGTGAAACTTTGAAAATTACTTTTTTAACATGTAATGAAAACGTGGAAGTGGTTAGTGAGACCTTTATTTTAGGGAAAAAATAGCAAAAAAAGCATTTTGACCCTCTTTGTTCTATTTTTAGTAACGATGGCCATGTTTTTTGACTGATGAAAAATTTTAAATGATCAGCTTGTGGAGGGAACCCTAAAAAATAATGCCAACTTTTATTCAATTTTGTTTCAATTGGTTTCAGAGAGTTGTACACATAAAAATGACAAAAAAAATTTGTTTCAGGGGCCATAAATCCTATTACAAGCAAAGGTCTGTCTTAAGATGGTGAACAATATTACACTTTTACCCCTTGTCAAAATTCGGTTAAACCAAACGGTTTTGGGGATATATGCAAAAAACTGCTGCCTGACACGTTCTATTTTTAGTGACAACAGCCATTTTTTAAACAGATAAAAAATCCAAACAATCATTTTGTGCAGGATACTCTAAGCAATGATCATTATAAGTTTCATCCAAAGCCATTCAGTAGTTTCAGAGGAGATGATGTTTGAAGTAGTTAACCATGATGACGATGGATGTCAAGTGATGGCAATAGCCCAATTTGATATATCTACATGTGCAAAAATATGATCATGTCCTACCTTCACTGATGCAAGTAGTTTCCAAAGGATTAAAAATCATTATGAGACTTATATTTCTATGATACAAGAAATTCGGCTACATGTTTAGGATGTTATAGTAGAAAATGATATGATTGAGTAATCATTATTTATCAACTTAACTAAGGTATGTTTCAAGGGTTACAAAGTATTTTGCCAAAAGCTATTTTAGACATGTTCATGTAAAACTTGATCTTGATCTTCATATGACAGTGAAAAATGACATATTTGAAAATTCATGTAGTCTTTGGAACATTTCATATGAAATATGCCTTTTGTACACACACACTTAAATTGGCATGATAACTTCAACCTAAAGAAAGGATAAAAGATTATTTTGCTCAACAGTGCATAATAGGTCAAAATAATATGCTTTGGCAGTATAAGATGGTGTGTAACATTTACATTGATAAACATTCTAACATGCTAGACTGATTAACACCTTTTCACAAACTTACATAAACTGCTACTGCTCCTTCAAAATGTTTGTGTACTATTGATAATCATGATTTATTGGCCTAACTATAAACTGCATTTTGGATTTTGCTGAAAATTGTTCTTAACCTGTATTTTATGGTACTTAACAACTGTGAAAAGTTTTTTAAAAAATAATTGATCTGTTCTCAAGTCATCATCTGGAAACTGTTGGTTGGGAGGGGGGACAGACTGACGGACACACATATAATCGAATACCTCACCACTTCATACCAGAGAATCATCAATTTTAGTTTTTGGCCAACTAACATATTGCTTCTAATAGAAAATATCTTGTAATTAGGTGTATATTGACATTTAAGTTTTAGAACTTAGGACAAAGGAACAGAATTTAACATGATTCATCATATCACAGTGGCAACAAAATATTGTTGTTCATTCACAAAATACTGAAATTTAATAAATAGTAATAAATATTTCAGTGTTAATTACAATAGAAAAGCCTGAGAAAATAACTGTATTACACAATAGAAATATAATCTAATCATTTTTGGAAAAGATAGAATTGCATTGTTGTCAAGAGTCAATACAAAGTGGTGGATGCTGATCATTATTTTAAAATGCACCTTATTTGTTGTTAAAACTGTTACATGTACAAAAAAAGAGATGAAAATAATACAAACTAACAGTAATTTCAGGATAAATGGCTTGATGGACACAAAGTCTGAAGTGAGATGTATACTGAACTAGTTCAATATAAAATAAATTTGTAAAAAAATACAAATGTTTATACATGTATATACACATTTATAATGATGTACAATGTGCTAGATTTCCACATCACCCCAGGCAAGTGTAATTTTGATGTGAGGAGTAGAGTATTATACCACACTTTCCCTTTGGCATATGGAAAGCTCAATTTTTAAAAGAATTTGTTAAGTTTGGGAAAGTTAATCTTCATTTAGAATTTCCCAATGGAAACCTAAATTTTTTGAAAAATCCAAGAACATAGATGCATGAAATATTTATTACTATATAGCTAGAGGCTTATGAAATGTTTTTTTTTACTTTAAAACTAAAGGCTCTAAGGAGCCTGAATCACTCACCTGGAGAATTGAAATAATTTTAAAGTAGTATCATAATGACATTTGGAATCAAAAAAATGATTCTTGCTTCCAGCTGAGCCAATTGAACAACACAAAAAATGGATCATTTGTAAAAAGCATTGATGTCAGCATCCGTATAAAATTTCAAAACATTGCCTTTTGTGGTTTTAGAGGAGCTGATCTTAAATAAAAAGAATTGCAGAGCGCAGCATGATATGATCGCAGCCAGTTGAATTCTGTTCACTTGGGGCAAATGTGGACACAATACTAGTTTCTGACACTTTAACAAAGGGACTACCAGTTCATTGGGAACACAACAACAGGTTTGGATACAATATCGAACAATATTTTGGAAATTCAATTTCCTGGTAAGAAAGAATTTCTGCTTTCAGATGAAATATTAAAAAAAACATGATGGTTTTAGCTCCTTTGACCCCAATGTTACTCAAAAACAGTGAGAAATATTCAAAACCTGATTGAAAACTGCAAGAATGGACTTCCAGAAGGAATCTTACAAAATTGTTGGACAACTCCTTGTTAAATTCATTTCCCTTGAAAGGCAAAATTCAACCACGTGAGCGATTCACGCTCCTAGGAGCCTCTTGTTAGTAATGACAGTCATGTTTGTCAACAGATCAAAAATATTCACCATAATCCATGGACAAATTTCATCCTGCTGAACACTTTTATCTACACCAGATTTTGTCAAAACCTAATGGTTTTAAAGATACATTTGTATTTGCAAAAAAAAAATTATTTTCCAACCCCTTCAATTTTTTTTTATAGAAAATTTCAGTGAATTTAAAGTTTTCCTCACTTTTTTTGTAATGCTTTTACCAATTGATTTTATCTATGTTCTATGACCTTCTGAACTAATTTTCAGGTGTGTTTCATAGTGTTATGTTTCTTTCCACAATGGCCAGATTTAAAAAGGGGAGGCTTATGATCAACTCATCTCATTTTTTGTTCCAGTCCAAAGTCAGGAATTTCTGGCCTCTGTATGTATCGTTCCATTTTCACTATCAGATTACCTTTAAGTTGCTGGAGTATATGGGGCCAACTATTTTGCTATACCTGTGTATAATGTTGTTGCCAAAGATAGAAGTCTGTTTTGAATTTAGTGTGAATTTCTTCTTTCATAATTTAGACATTGGTAGGCCTGATTGTTAGAGTCTGCTGAAAGGTGTTACTTTCTATTATGGTTTTCAATCTTTCAGTGAAAATTGCAAAATTTTCAAACTTGACATTTTTATTTAAGGAGTTGCCATAGGACAACCAGTGATATATTGGAAGAACTTATAGTAACAATTCTAATGTATTGGACAAAGGTCAAATAAGCTACAATAATCAGGTGAAGACCTAAAATGAATTTTTTGCATAGAATATTCTTTTTAAGAATTAGCATGCCATTATAAGACCCTGCACATTACATTTTATATATGTACATATTTTCATAATTACTAAAGGAATAGTTTAAATTTTTTGCCAAGTTATTGGATATCACCAATTTTAGGACAGTTTATACAAAATGGTTCATGAACAGCCCTAATTTGTCAAACAAATGGTTATGTAAGCATATTGTATTACAAAATTTAAAACATTTTGAATATTATTTCTTTTCCATTCCAGTCCAAATTATCATTTGATTCTTCATCAAAATGTTTTTCAATCTGACTAGGGACCAAGCCATGTGAGGGGAGGCCAGGGGTTTTATAAATCCTTATACATTTATAAAGCAATAAGAGGCACAGTCTAATAATAGCACAGTATCTTGTTTTTTGGTATATTAAAGTTAAATTGCATAATACCTTTCTTGGAGGCGATTTCTTGTCAGACATATCCAGAAGTGGTAACACTGAGTATTGTAGAGACGGCATGCAGATTTCTTATTTTGCTTGATTAAGTTTTTCTACATTTAAACTGCATTTGTTGTTGATGACTGAGTAACTTGGAAAATATGACACTGCACATCTGAAAAAAAAAGGACAAATGCAGAAAGATTTGCTGTTTAGAAGGTAGCTGCATATTTCAAAAATAAAATACACATTTTAAGATATTTTACAAACATTTTTCTTTGCCACTTCTAACATACTGCAATTTTTTAAATAAACTTTGGTAAAGTTTAATGAACAAGCATGAGACGACACACCAATTATAGTATTTTGTAACAAAAATAAGTGTGACTGTCAGCTGAACACACACATTTGGAAAGTCATTTCTCCTCTCATCAAATACTACCAATTCACCAGCAGTAACATCTTCTTCAAATACAACTACAACTGTACATGTAGTACAATCATGGCCATGAAAGACTGTTGATTGACAATAACAGAGAGTTTTTATCAGATTCACGATAGTGAAGCTAACTTAAAGAGCAATTAAACTATTACAACAAGTAATAAAGAAAATTAACAAATATACATGATTAAAATTGGAGTTATGTAAGATATACATAATCCTCTTTTCACTATAGAATGCTGTATCCAAATTCAAATAGTCATTAACATATAAGATGTGATATGAATGTGCAATTGCAGGCTCTGAAGGGATTTTACCAGGATTGTTTAAAGACAAAATGTCATACAATATATATAGTGGAAACTGAGAATTTAAAGGATTTGGCTAAACAATGTTTCTTCTTTAGGGTAAGATCAGCTACATGTATAAAGCTTCATAAGACTGAAGGAATATGTAAGCCAGTAGTGGATTAGAATTGGTATGGACAAATATGTTATTGAATTATTATTCCAGCATTTTGACATATTTAGAAGTCTCTGCCAAGTACTATGAAGATGTATCTAAATGTAGGTGTTTCATCTGTGTTAGAGTAAGAAGGATGTATAATGCTTTTGAGTCAGGATTTCAACTGATTGTTGGAATGGTAGTATAAAGAGTAATAAAATCATATGCATATAGGTCTTGTTTCTATTATATTCCAATAATAAAATAGTCAGAGTTTCCAGAAGACCTTTCAAATTTTTCAGAACCCACAATGAACTGATAAAACTACAAGTGTAATAATAAGACCAGAGGCCTTCTGTGTTTCTCCCTCCATAGGTAAAGAAGTTAACAGTTTCTAAATGGCAGTGATTTTCCTTCTGTTCCCTGGGTGAAAGCAATTAGGAAAAAGAGCATGAAAATGCAACTTGAAGTCCATGAAGTGACCTCTTGATGACAAATTTGATACAGTACAACATTTTTAGAACAGAAAGGAAATTTTGTATATCTTACAAATTTCCATTTAATTATGATCAAATCTTAAGATGTTTCCAGTCACAAGTAGGAATTTCACTGCTGATATTTGAGAAATTAGAAGTATAGGAATATGAAATACTTGGTATGGATCTGCATTGAAAAACACAGGATGTTTTAATTATTTGACCACTTTTGTGAATGAGAATGTTAGCCAAACTTATTACATTAATGCCTTTGTTGACAAAAGAAGTGGTAGAAACGAACATTTCTCCACATCTTACTCTTAAGACAACTGACTGAAAAAGTCGGTGATGACCAATATAAAAAATAATGGCCACAAGTCTACAATGTACATTTATAAACAAATGTAATAGCAACTACAAAAATAAAGCCTTAAAGGTGTCAAGACTTGCTTTGTAAAGACAGTGTAGTAAAAAGAGAGGTTACATATAAAGTAAAGTTCAGTGCGAATCTGATGAAATCCAAAAGATATTTGTATGAAAGAAAGAAGACCATATATAGAGACATCATTCATCTTTGGACATGTATGGTAGCAATGGCCATGACATAGTTTAGGAGTTTTTAATACACAAATGTAAGAGTTGTTGTGCTCATGCGAACACATGTATCATACAAATTTTATAAGGATGAGCCTGGCACCAACAGCAGCGACCATATACTGTACTTTTTGGGCATTAAAATGAGCATAACCCATCCTCTATACACTAAACATTTCAGCAGACAGGTTAATAGGTCATGAAGCTTCATAGTACAAAGGATTTCTGACATAAAGACTTAGACCACAATTTAAACATGGTCACATCAGCATCAAAATTACGAAAATCGTTTATCAGCCTTGTAAATTTTATTAGAAATGTACGATTAAGTGGAACAAAAGGGAGAAGCGTGGGATGGCTGTTCTAAATTTCGTGATTTTCTGGGGTCATTTTCTGGATTTACTTATTCAAAATCGTAAAACCATGGATGACCCTATCAATGAAATTTATCGTAGATTACGAAAATATAGGTTATTTTAGTGTGAGGTGAACCGTTTCCCCTATAATTAAGAATTTTTAGGGGATACTCACCTTTGGAGGTCGTGTGGCTTTGATTCTACGCGGGCAAAAGCTTCTTTGTGATTGGTTAATTTTGTCTCCGGCCGAAAGCCAACATATAACGCCAATTTTCATTGGTTTAATTTGATTATCACGCTATTGCGAGACTGAATAATGATGTATTGTTATGATTCTTTTTTAGTCACAAGTTTTTACCAAATATTTTTAGAGAGAAAAATGACCAAACACCTCATCTACTGTATATATTTGTAAAATAAATGATGGTCATGGAATTCCTAACGCAAACAAAATGGCTGCCAGATTTTAGGTCACAAAGTTCTTCCGTTCAATTCTGGTTTTCTTGTCAAATGTTCGCATAAAGAACTGGTAGAGTAACGACATTTGGTATAACAAATCATCTTGTATGACTCATTGACACTTGAGATTTAGTTGGACAGCCATATCATGTAAAAAAAGATGTGAAGTTGATTTGTTTACTAGGTTACTCCCCTTTGTTTACGTTTTGCCATTCGTTCCTAGTCCAATCGAAATTATTACTCAGTTGAGTTTTATCGTTTGGCTAAGTGATTTGTCCTCAATCGACTGAACTTTTCTCATATCATACTGTGAAATTTTGGTCAATTTTTACTATAATTAACCTTTTTGAATAAAAAGGCATCAGTCATTGCCAGTGCCCTACAAATCGGCACCAGAAGTTGAAGAAATAAGATTGTTAAATTGGCACCACCGTGGACACCGTCACGGTAGCTCGAAAGACCAAAATACGCGTTGTTAATCAAAATACACTTTGAATGGCACCTTAAAAAATAATTATAATGAATGTTGTTATGAACAAAAAAGTGACTTTTAATAATGTTTTATAGACAAACTAGACAATTTTATTTGCACAAACATATTTACAGTAAATGGTTATAGCATGAACAAAAACAGAACAATGTAATATACATTACATATAAACTAAATTTATGACCAGTGGTGTAAATCTGATCAAAACAGATTAATCTTTAGTTTTAACGTTATATATTAATATAATTTCTGTTAAATTAAATTGACCTTCAATTCCAACATTCACTCGTGAATTTGATAGTTATTTTTGGTATTTCTACAGAGCTACTGTTTAATATGTATGCTATGTCTCTTGGTGTGAGGTGAAGTTTTGATGAAATTAAATTACGGTTGTCCAATTTCATTCTGTATTGATTTCTTTGCGGTGTGTAGTGGGTGCACACCGAGAAGAAATGATATTCATCCTCTATGTTCCCACTATCACATGATTTACAAATACATTTTTTTCTTTCTGTGTTTTTGTACCGACCCCTTTCTATTTCTAGTGCATGTGCACTCAAACGAAATTTACTGATGATAGATCTTTCTATTTTAGATTTACCTAAATCAATATATGGAGGTCTTTTAGACGGAATAAATATTTTACAGAAAAAATGACAGTTTTTCACTCATAGCTATTAAGCCTACTAAATTTTGCTTAAACTGATCGTGTAGTCTGTTCGATTCTTTTGATATAAAATTAAAGGTTATTAAGTTGTAAGTTAAGAAGTCTAATTTATTTAGTATATTTTTTACATGGGGCATCCACAAGTTGTTGTTTTTAACTTCTCTGAACATTTCATAGACTAGTGTATCAGGGGAGTTCAGGATATGGTTTAAAAATTTAATTGTACTCAATTGAACTTTTAGATGTAGAGATGTTCTGTTCAGTTCTGCTAAGCATGCAATGTTTGTAGTTTTACTATTTACTCCAAGGATTTCTTTTATGAATTTCAAATGTAAGTGTTCATAAGGGTCAGAGTCATTGAAAGTTTTTCCAGCTCCCCAGACCTCACTTCCATAAAAAATAACAGGTATTACCAAAGTGTCAAATAACTTTTCAAGTAAATTACAAGGAACATCTATAGATATGACTTTTTTTATTTTAAACCAAGCCTTTCTTCCCTTCTCCATTAGGTTATTTTTGATAAATTCAAATTACCATTGTAGTTAAATATGATGCCCAGGTAGCATTAAGATTTTTTTTTTTGTTTTGTAATTTTTGAATTGCCAATTAATATTGGTTCAGTGTTTCCAATTTTAAGCTGATCAAGGATACCATTTATAAACAGATTAAAAAAGGGTTGGACTGAGCACATCACCTTGTTTAACTCCACAACTGGGGGGAAAATATTGACTTAAACCATTTGGGGATTTAGTTTGGCACTTTGTGTTTTGATACGTAGAATAAATGATATTAAAAATTTTATTCGGGACTTTATGTTTTGATAATATATAGAAGAGGCCCTCTCGCCAAACCGTATCAAACGCTTTTTAAAGTCTATAAGGCGACGAAGACTTTCTTTTTCTTTCTTTTGTAGTTATCTATTATTGATTTTAAGGTAAAAATATGATCAGTAGTTCGTGATTTCATTTTGAATCCAATTTGATTTTTATCAATCAGTTCATTGGATTCAATAAATTGATACAATCTTTCATGAATAATTTTATTTAAAAGTTTACCTAGATTAGAGGTAATTGATATCCCTCTATAGTTTGATGGGTCTAATTTATTTCCTTTTTTAAATATTAAAGAAATGTAGCTCTCGTTCCATATTTTAGGGAATGATCCTGTATTGAATATTAGGTTAAATAGTTTACATAGTGGTTTCAGTAAGACTTGAGTACTACACTTGATCATTTCATTTGAAATTAAACCAGCTCCTGCTGATTTGCCATTTTTTAGTGTCTTTATTGCTTTTAATATTTCATTTGAGTCTATTCTGTTGTTGAGAGTGTGTTCATTATTGAGATTATTTTCTGCAAGATTATTCTTAAGGTTTGAAATCATCATTTTATGAAAATTGTTATTTTTTGAATGACCAGAATTCATGTCCTTAAAAAAAATTTATAAATTCTTCTTCATAAAACTTTTCATCTTTATTGCCTTCTGATAACTTGTTTAGTTTATTTATAAGGTTCCAAAAAGATTTAGGATCTTTATTGAAGTTGTTCGATATCTTATCATAGATTTGTGCTTTGTATTTTTTCTCTTCTTCTTTACACCGCCTGCTATATTTAGAACGGAGAGAGTGAAAGGTTTTCCTGTACTCACTATTATTGGGATTTTTATTTACAAGTGAACAATATTTGTGTACAGTTACACGAAGGTCAAGGCAAGATTCTGTGAACCATGGTTTTGGGGAATTTCTTTTATTTTTATTTTTTGGGAAGCTTTTAATAAGTTTAGTAGAGTTTAAGGCAGTATCATATAAAATTGTATCTATGTTTTCAACGGATGTTTCACAGTCAGTGTGTAAAGTTTTCATGAAATCATTTAACTTTTGTTTTACATGAGGGCTTTGAATATTATTTGAGTATTTAACCAGTGTTTCTTCATTCCATATGAACTTGCCCGTAAGGGGTTCAAGGTTACCTTTTTGTCAAATTTTAAGTTATTAAAGCAAGTGAACAGTGAGCAACTAGTTGCGCAATGATCTGAAATAGTTGTAAAATCATGAACATTAAAAGTTCCAATATTATTGAAGAGGTCATGAGATGCTATTGAATAATCAACAACACTACATCCCTTATATGTAATACATGTGTAATTACCAAGTAAATCACCTGGTTTTCTTCCATTTAGTATTCTTATACCTCCTTCTCTACATAAATCTAACAAGAGTTTACCACATTCATTTGTTTTTTTATCTATATGAACAAACAACATTGTGCTTCCATCCGTTACAAAGTTGTTTTGTTATAGGATGGACTTCTTTAGATATCATAATCCAAGAATCCAGGTTGTTTTGCCATGGAACCTGTTCGCCAAACAGAGTTGTTTTGCTTACTTTCTTGTGCACCTCAGGTTGTTTCGGCCCCATGCAGGTGTCAAAAGAATAGGCCTGCAGCAGCACTAAGCTTGTTGTAAAAGGCAACTTAGTAGTGCTCAGAACCCTAGCCAGGGGCTAGGGCACTCTGCCCACAGAGCAACTGGGTCGTGTGCCCCAGGTGGTGGAATGGAAAGATGCCACGTTCCTCGCACATTAAAGAACCCTACTGTGGTATTCTCCCGGAGTAGGAACCATAGAGCTCCGCCACAGGAGGCTAAATTGCCCGACCCTACCCACCCACTGAAATATTGCTGCTCGCGCGTTAAACCCCAACAGTCAATCAATCAGGTTGTTTCGCCTATATACTACTTTTTTTTTTTTTTTTATGTCTACATTTCCATTGTCATATGCAATTCATTATTTACAATTGGAATGATATTTTAGTTACCAGATATACTCAATACGGAAAGTGAAATCAAAGACTCAAGTCTTCAAAATCTGGGAAAAGTAAACTTCCCTACCCCTTTGTTCCATCATTTACGTAAACTATTAAAAATCAAAAACTGAAGTCTTCAAAATCACTTATCGTCAAATATTCTATGGCCCTGTATTTGGTTTACTTTCAATAACCGAAATGGCATGAATGTGACATGCTAAAAAATCAGGTGACTTCTTCTAGAATCTTGGGTCCTTTCTCATGACTACTTTATCATAACCGTGATGACCTGAATGCTTTTCAATAAAAAACAACTGGTTACCAGGAAGTTTGGGTAATGTTTTCGTTCCACAAGTTGCTCTCAAATTTTAATTAGTTTAACAAATGTTAATTTTATTATAATTTTGAATTTTTAATTGTTGTTAAATAACCATTTTCTTTATGCATATGCATGGATAAAAAAATCAGTATTGAAATTCATATAGTAAACCATACTTCATACCAGTTATTTTTTTTCCTTTATTATATATTTTATATATACCCCCATATACAGAAATCTTCACTATTTAACACATATTTCATATCCACGTGAAACAACCCAAAGCGAATGGGAATGAAGGCAAAATGGATCATTACCATGATTCAACATGAAGACTATGACAGCAAAAGGGGAACCTTAAAGACAGATAACATATCTCCTTTTAATTTATATAAAGTTTTTAATTAAATAAATGAAAGCTTAAATATAAATTTAATTAAGAAGGATTTATCATATCAAAGCACTTATATTTCTCTTATGACCATTCTTTTTTTCTTCATTATTTACTCGATATAATTATGCCAATCATCTATACTTTGACTTATCAATGAAGTTATTTTTACTGAAACGTTATCTTAACCTCTTTATTTTTCGGTTTTTGATCTTTCGGGATCAAAAAACCTTGTGTCGCCGGTCCATCACTGGAACTATTTCTGGACTGCACAAAAGTATAGTCCAAATGTAATTCCTTTTTGTATCATTCATTACCTCTTTTATAACCAGTAAATATGGTTTCTTGCAATTATTCAACTCAATAATATTCTATTATTTCTGCAAATAAAATTAAGATCTGTTTCTGAAGATTTGAGGGACTCCTTTTTTTGCCTTGAAAGATATTTAGTAATAAATTTGCATTTAGGGAATTTAGTTTTTGCAGTAATGGGTCAGGGAGCATAATATGTATTAAGCATGATCCATTTAACACACTTATTAGACAAATTATCCACCCTATCATTAATATTTTTCCATTAATTATAAGGAAGTGATGAGCAGTGATTTGAACCAAGTAAAATTGGCTTGAAAATTCAAATTGATAAAAGTGTCTTTTTTGAAATCATGTGTTTATTAATGAAATTGTTTTCTTAGCTAAAATTGGTTTTATTTGAGTATAATTGAAGTGTAGGATGAATACTCTTTTAAATAATTTTTTAACGTAAATGCACATGAACTTTTGGACAGGTTTAAGAATTTTGGGAAAAGGTGAAATGGAACAAAATTTGTAAATGTGTGTGTGAAGTTGGATCAGTAGTATGGATTGACATTCAGTTTATACATATTAGGAAAAAAACAGTATTAATAATATGTTGCATGCAAATGTATGATCACAGTTTTGTTGTACCAGGGTTCTCACTGGTGAGTTCTGGGACTCATCATTTTTAGCTCACCTGGCCAAAGGCCATGTGAGCTATTGCCAACACTTGGCGTTCGTCTTCATCGTTAGCAATTTTTCAAAATTCTCCTCTGAAACTACGTGACCAATTGGAACCAAACTTGGTATGAATGTTCCTTGGGGTATCCTGCATAGAACTGATGTGGGGATTTTTTATCCATCGAAAAAAACATGGCCGCCGTTACTAAAAATAGAACATAGGGGTCAGACAGTAGTTTTTCGCATATATATCTCCGATCTGGTCAAATTTTCATGGTAATCTAGGTCTCACTAACCACTTTCGGGTCAAATGGCCACCCCCCTATGTAGTACCAAAAACACACTGAACCTAGACATATGCATTGTAAGTGCATTATTTGTGTGTATTATGATTAAAAGTAGTCAAAATGAAGCTGAGAATGTGTACTTTAAAATCATACATGTAATTAACTACAAAAGTGTATGAATATTGTTTACATGTGTGAGTAATTTGCCTCCATGCTGTCAGTTAGCAGAACAGGTAAAAATGTGGATTTTCAGTATTATTTATTCAAGTAAATTTTGTGAAGAATTTCTACTATCATCGTACCATTAGCATAATGATTTTGGAAGCCATATTTTCCAAGCTTCGCAACAGTATGCAACTTCAAGATGTCATTTGTCCTGGGAATTCACAGTGAGACTTTGAAAATTACTTTTTTAACATGTAAAGTAATGGAAACATTAGAAGTGGTTAGTGAGACCCTATTACGCCATGTTGGAGTTACTGCCCTTTTTCGACATTTTTTTGCTATTTTTAGTGTTATTTCTTTCAAAAATCTTCTCCTCTGACACTACTTGACCAGTTGGAACCAAACTTGTTATGAATATTCCTTGGTGGATCCTGCATAGAATTGAAGTGAGGTTTTTTGATCCGTCGAAAAACATTGCCACTGTAATAGAACATAGGGGTCAGACAGTATCTTTTGCATATATCTCCAAAACTGTTAGGTTTAGCCAAATTCTTTCAAATAGCTGAAATGATCCTTATTTTTAGGACAACAAAAGTCTTCGGGCATAAAATTTGTCAGACGCTTATAAGAGTTATTGCCCTTGACAGGGGAAAATGACAGGTTTTTTTTGTTTTTTTTTAGTTTTCAGCCAATGTCTTGAAAACTATGATAGATTTAGACTTTCATTTACTGAAATGATCCTTATGATAAGTCCTATCAAAGTTTTCTTGAGTCGAAATCGTTGGACAACTTCTTGTTTGATTTATTGCCCTTGAAAGGCAAAATTCAACCAGGTGAGCAAATCAGGCTCTTGGGAGCCTCTTGTTTGGGAAGGTTAATCCCAGATGAACTTCGTGAGTCCCACCCTTTTTCCTGGTTGAATTCAAGTTTGAATGCTACATTCATTTCTTCAGTGTCTACAGTACTACACATGTATTTATCATTTCCCATGTCACACAAAACCATGTCTTCTTGCAATTTTGCATGTCATAATTTTTAATGTGTTGTATAGTGTGTACTGGCTTCATGCCATAATTACTCATGATACTCATTTTGTGACAAGTGTAGAAAAAAAACTGAACCAACAATGCCAGGGGACATAACCCAAACAAGACAAATAAAAAAGCAACAAGACTGGCAAACAAATAGACAAGGAGAGAGACATACAATCAAAGAGCAATGATTGAACAAATATTTTAAAAATAATACAAGCAAGCACTATGAAATTAAAGTAAAAACTGATGAAAAGATGATAAATATACATATACATTTGTAACAAGATCATTTTAACTAGAATATTGAAAGCACATTATTGTCATATTTAAACTAGAATATTGAAAGCACAATTTGGTCACACATATAAGAATGTTCATACAGTATTCATTGTCACTTTACTTTCTTCTCTTCTTCTTTGAAGGGAGATGTCGACAGTGGGTCCTGGTTGATAGTGAATGCTGAACCGTCTTGTTGTACTCTTATTAACTTGGTGACAGTCTCTAGTAGTAGTCTGGACCTCAGCTTTGTCTTCATTCTGTTTTGGCAGGAAAACCCCCTCTCACTTGCTACACTGATTACAGGTGCAATCAAAAGTAACTGGTACAGGATTCTGAAGTCTGGTAATTCTTCTGAGTAGTGGTCTAAGATGTGGGTACCTATCTGCTGAAGGCTGAGTGTCTTCTGCTGTCTTATCAGTAATTTGAGGTCTAAATAATGGGTAAATGCTCTGTTTGTGTTGATGGTTAGGTGGCCTTGGAAGTGGATGAGTAACTGCTTAAGTCTGTCTTCACCATAATCAATGATAGAGTTGTCTGCTGGCATGTGTTTTGGGTTCAGTAGTAGGTTCAGTTCTTCCAAGGTAGTGAGGCAGCATCGATGCGGTCTTGTAGATTGCTGCAGGTGTTAATTGTGTACTGAGTACTTAAGATACTTCTTATACTCCAGTACATATAATTAAAAGTAAGACAAAATAATGCAACTTTCATTTCCTCAAATAATATGAAATTGGACATAAAACATTAGTTTTAACATTTTTTTTTGTTTGGATAAACCTTTAGCTAGTATCTCTTAAAACTGTTATAATATTTTAATAGAATCTGACTTGAATGGATGATAACTGAAAGCTGATGGATTTTTCCATGGTAAAATTTACAATTATTTTCTTTTAAAACCTAAAGTTGAATTGAAATTGCTGATAACTACTGTATACACATCTATCACCAATAGACTGACCCCCACGCTGTGGCAAGATTCATTCCTATGCATTATTCACATTTAAACGTTAAAGAAACAACTAACCCCCAATTTAAATGAATCGTAATTAATTATAATTCGTGTATAAACAAACATCTGCCACCTAGACTGACCCCAATGCCAATCGTGTAGTAAAACTGCAACATTTAAAACGTTTAAATAAAAAAATGTATCCTGCACATTTGACTTCACAAATTATTATTATTTTTTCATGTTGGAACCCCTCTAAATATTAAAATTTCAAATGATCTTTAATTCTCATTTCAGTTACGCAACCGATCATGCGAGGTTGGCGTGTCATATGTATATATATGCATTATTAAAATATGGATGAGCTCAAAGCCAATACTAAACAAGTACTATCTTTGAAAAAAAGATAGCCGTCGCGGTAACATTTCATTCTTTTTACTTATAATTATCCACATCTCATACAGGAAATAAAACGTGGAACATAATTTTCGATACATTTTTTTTAACGCCGCTACGTTATCAGTATTTGGCCAATCAGGAAACAGAATCGGGATCATGTGACTTGCGTTTCCATAGAAGAGAATCTTTAAGGTCAAATGGTAAAAAGCGAAACTATACCAACTGTGTCAGAAAAAAGTGACCATTGATACATGTACTTTAAAATTTAACAAAAGAATTTCAGGATTCAGATTTTGCAGAGCAACAGAAAGATTGATTGATTGTTGGGGTTTAACGCCAGAGCAGCATTAGTTCAGCTGTATTCAGGCAATGAACATGAAGTGGATGATAAAATGAACATGAAATGATGATGAAATGAAAAATGGGATGGGACACAAGGATAATAGGGTCGACAAATTTTGATTAACACTGGAAATATGGAGAGGTGGGTAGGGTCGGGCAATTTAGTCTCCTGTGGCGGAGCCCTATGGTTCCTACTCCGGGAGAATACCACAGTAAGGTTCTTTAACGTGCGAGGAACGTGGCATCTTTCCCAACAAGGTGCACCTCAATGGTTTGCGGTCAGGTTTTCCGTATTATAGCCCGACAACCCCAGCATGTAACACGCCAGGGGTACCCCATTCCACCACCCGGGGCACACAACCCAGTTGCTCTGTGGGCAGAGCACCCTAGCCCCCGGCTAGGGTTCTGAGCACTATTTAGTTGCCTTTTACGACAAGCTTAGCACTGCTGCAGGCCTATTCTTTTGACATCCAGACCTGCACGGGGCTCAACAGAAAGAAAATGTAACTTAAAAAGTATAATTATTATCGTAACTAAGAGTAAGTGGTTTTTTTGGGAGGGGTCAATCGTGTGAGATAAGGTGTCACTCCCAGAGATTAGTTGTTTCAGTTACTGTAGGTTATTATTACTGTTACCTTTTGCTGGATATCCCGGGTCTTTTCAGGCACACACTAATTTTTTTTTATGTTGTGTGTTAATTGACTAGTGTCATACAATAATAAATTAGGTAAGATTAAATTAACATCAGAATAGCAAACTTATTAAACTTACAGGTCTATATAAATGTGTATTTTTTAATTGTCAAAGGAACTGAATTTCTGAAGCTGGGGACCATCATGTAATTTTAGCTTATTTGGCAAAGAGGTATACTTAATAAAGATGGGAGTAAGTATGCAGAATCATTTTGACAGTTCTGCAGTTAAGGCTCCCATTAAAGTTGAATATAAACAAAAACTGAATAAAAGCCATTAACTTAGAAATTTATGCAAATCTGAAATAATGTGTAAAATGAACAGTCTTGTTTCTAAACTAGTAGTTCGTTATTTGTTATTGTAATCATTATTTTTCCCAAAATGTGTTAACATGTACACAAGTACTTAAATTTGATCAATTACTCTTCAAAATACCTTGTAAATCATGATTACTTTTTGATAACATTCTGGTTACCATTGAAATAAATTTGAAATTGTTTTTTTTACAAAATATTATGTAAAAAAAGTTATTTTCAGGTTCAAGTGTAAAAGCGTGCTTCTTGAAACATGTGTTAACAGTGTCCTGTTTTTTCTCAATTTCATAATGAATCAAAAAGTATGAATACATGCAAACAAAAAATATTTTGTTGAAAGTGTTAGTGAGAACTAAAACCCTATACTGATATATATATATATATATATATATATATATATATATTTGAAATACAAACAACATTCATTGTAATCAGATGTAATCATGATTGCTTTATCGATGTATTCATTAATTTAATCAATTATTAAAAGAAATGCTGTTATCATAAATTCAATTTAATTGTACATTTGGCAAAGTAATTGTATTTTAATCAATCACAATGAAAGATTTTTTTGTACCTTCCATATCCTCCTGTTACTGTTTCAGAAATAGCAGATATGGTAATTTGACTATGCATTACCTTTGTTTATATATTATGTGTGTTTATTGTTTTTTTCTAGAGATAATTTTTGCTGCATATAATTTAATCAAGTATCAAAGGCACGGTGCTTCAATAATGATTAGAGAACCACAAGGATGAAAAGTAAAGAAAGTTGCCTTAGTAAAAGACAAATTAGGAAAAGAAATTCAAAAGGCTCAGAAATGTATGAATGTGAACATTGTGATAAAACTTTTTTGACAAGGAAAGTTTTTAATAAGCATTTGAAAACGCACACCAAACCATATAGATGTGACATTTGTGACAAGTCATTTGGTTATAAGTATGTTTTAGATCGTCATATAGTAACTCACAATGAAGATAGAACTCACTTATGTGCTGAATGTGGCAAGTCATTCTTTGAGAAAGGAGCACTTATCAAGCATGGGCGAATGCATAGTGGTGATAAACCTTATAGTTGTGAAACATGCAATAAAACATTCAGTCAAAGAAGTAATTTGCTAACTCACATGAAAATACATACTGGTATTAAGCCATTCCGATGTGAAACTTGTGGTAAAATGTTTAATAAAAGTGGCAATTTGAAAGTTCATGCACAGATACATACAGGGGAAAAAAATTATGAATGCTCAGTGTGCTTAAGGCGATTCACTCAACGAGTACAGATGGTGAAGCATACTATGACTGTTCACAGTAAACTAAGCTTAAAAAAAACAGAAGAAATGTAGATGATTTGACTTGTAAACAATAGTCTGAATAGATGCATTGGTCACCATTTACAGCAAAAAGAAGTGCATATACAAACATATAGGTTTGTAAACGGGCTAACTGTGTTAAAATATCAGTGATAAAAGAAAAAAATAGGTTAAAAAAATATCGAATATAAATTCATTGTTTTTCTGATCCTAACCAAGCGTTTTTTAAATTTTGATTTTATTCAACAATATGATGCACTTACTATTATTGAAGTGGTGTTGTGTGATTGAGAGAAACTGAATTCCATTCACAACTTTATAAGGGATTATTTTCTTTTTCAGTCATGGGCGTGGTATTAACAGATCATATCAAAAAGGAAGATGGAAAATGTAAAAAATGATGAAATTGACATTAATGAAACATTTAGGGATAAAAACATTATTACATGGGAAATTAAAATTTATTATTACAGTTTACATCATATAATCCTTGAAATTGTACTGTGTATGCTACTATTTTCACAAGAATCAAAAACCTCTAGTGCTAACAACACCTTGTATTTAACTTGCATTATTGAAAATACTTGTGTGCTGACAAGTACATGTATATAATGTGACGCAGGTTCAGGCAGGTATGGCTCTTGTTTGCTGATCGAGTTAGGGGTGAGTTTCTGGTGAAATCGAGATGTTATTTTGAGTCATTATAGAGTTACAACTAAGATTCGAGTTGAAAATCGTGTTTGTATGAATGATGTTGATTGACATGATTTTTGGTATATAAGTTAACGATGATAAGTTACAGGTCAAGTTTAACATTCGTTCCACTCGTATCATTATACGGCCGCACATTGTGTGCGGGGAGGGATGGGGCGCTTGGATGGAAATATAAGAACAATCAGCGACCCTGCCTTTTTATTCATCCCCAATGCATCTTCTTCCTATTTCAAGATTGGCACCCTGTCTTCTTTTTTTTTAATTTTAATTTCACACATGCCCCCTCACAAAACCTGTCCCAGTTCACCCCAAGCTAACCAAACCATGCGTGATATAAACAGTGCGCAAGTTTTTTTTTAATGCAGTTTGTGAGAGAGGGAAGTAGTAAAAACGTTTTTAAGGCGATTAACAAACTTGAATTATTTTGTTCGCCTCTGTACGTTACTAATTCGTTCATCCATTTCCTTCGACGATTAGAAAGACACGTATTTCAAAATGATGAGCGCTAGCTAAATCATGATTTCAGACGTACAGTATACATTTAATATGTACAGGATATAGAAAATGAATGAATATCGGTCATCACCTCTCTGAAAATCGAATGATCTGTGTCTAATACATGGGACATACATCTACCCAACATGGCGAGTTACAGAAGTTCAAAAATGAAGTGATTACAGTACGAAGGATGTTTTTACACTATAAGAACAATATATATAAAAATATTTAAAAAAAAAAAATACCCACAGTGGTCTAATCCTTGATCATAGTGCCAACTACACAACTGTACATTTCTCTGACAAACCGAAGAGGACAAAAAGTCGTATTAAAACCTATGATTTTTTTCAACCCTCTATTCTTTTATTTCCCTTACTCAGTAAAAAACACGACTCAAAAAACATAGCACATCGTTGTTACTCAAGAAAAGACGATACACTACCGATACATTGTACTTCGTAGAGATTCCCCATACTTTGTTAATACGACTCCAAATCATTGAAATACACAGAGGACTTGTTTTCAAAATTCCGGATTATTTTATCGATAACATATTTGTCCAATGTGGTGGACGCGTTTCAATGGGAACAAATTATGTTCTTCTACTGGCTAACCTATTCATTCACTCTAATAAGTATGACTTTATACAGCTGATCTGATTCTAAGGAAAGAACAGCATTAAGCTAGATGGTTGATCCTTGTTTCTACTGTATAGATGATGAATTTCATACATCAATTCTATCCCAAAGAACTAGAGATAAAGGATATTAAAGACGCTGTGAAGTCAGTCTCATATATTGATATACATTTAGAGATCGGTGGAAAAGGAGAACTATTGACCAAACTTACGACAAACGCGATGACTTTTCATTCCGTATTGTCAACTTTCCTTTCATCTGTGGCACCATCCCTTCAGCACGTATGAAGGTTTCATATCACAATTCATATGTTTTGCCATAGCTTGCCGTAACTATACAGCATTTTTGTACATCGCCCGAATTCTTATATGAGCCTTTGAGTAGGGTTATGTGATACAATATTGAAGTCATCACTACAGAAGTTTTATGGTCATCTTGAACTCGTGGATCGATACGGTGTATCCATCTGCACCATGAGAACCGTTTTGTTCAACGTGTCATAATTTTCCCTCCCATTTTTCTGAATCCGGACTTTACTTTTTATGAATTCAGCGGGTGTTTCTAGACAAGCAAACGACGATTACCTTACCGGTGACCTGTTCCTTGCTCCCAGGTTTTAGTGGAGTCCGAGTTGCTCATTTACTTTTGATTCTTTGTACGTATTATTTTGGTTATTTTACGTATCTTGTTGTGTGTGTCTGTTTTCCCTATCTGGTCATTGTCTCCGGATTACGTTTTTTTTTTATCTCCCCTGGAATCTTGGTTCCCTTGATTACTCTTTTATACGATCGCAAAAAAAATGCGGTAGTATAATGGTATCATGCTGTCACATATTTTTAGGTCTTACTCCATATAGTTGTATATGAACTTTTTTGAACATGTTTATCCTTTGAGTTGCAGTGAGGAAAGTACACTGTAACAATCTACATTATTATTGTTGAATAATTATATAATTATCGTGTACTGTGTGCTGAGAAATTTAAGGGTTTTTTTTTGGCAGAGTGAAACGTGAAATGGAAAGGAGTAAAAATAACCATGAAATTGACAGTCAAACACTATTTAATGACTTGTTTCTTCGGACTGTTGATCACGTGGTGAAAATTTTTTACCGTCACCGGCCATCTCATGCATATGAATATCTCGCATGACCTTAGAAGAAAAGTTTCTGAAGCCGAAGGAGACGCCAAACGGGAAATAGTTTGATTAAATAAGGTGGGTTCTGACGCAGTTATTTCCAGAATGAAATGTAGAAAATTATAAGTATAAAAGGACAAATTTTACTGCGTTGGCTATCTCTTTTGGAAAGATAAGACTTGATTACAATGTGTTACTTGTAAACAGTACAAAAACCTAGTTTCAGTTGATGTATTCATATCATTGTTTATCATCTTAATGCATATACACATATTTACAAGTAACAACACATATTGAAAACTGTGGGACGTACTTGTTTTTGTCTAAGTTTATAATAGATAGTAAAAATGTTATGTACCAAAAGTTTTAAGTTTCTGTTTATTTAGAATATTTTGACATCATTGCATTTAATAGGGATGAGACTTACTAGTTATCTGAATCAGCCATTAAACACATATATGGGGTCCATTAGTACTGAAAGATACAAGTTGTTTGAATGACATGAAAATACAGATTGTTTTGAATACCCTTTTTGCGTCTCTCAGGACTGCTGCATTTTATTACTGTTAGTAACTCTCTTTAGTAGAGGTGAAAGAATCTTGGTTCTGGGTGAACCTCTATGTTGATGCTTTGGTCTGATTGGGAAAAAAAATGGAAGTGGAATAGCAAATTGACATGTATATTTTTAAATGTGTATCGTCAAATCGGTGTGTGTGAAAAGTAAGAAAAGGTTGTGGGTCATTTTCCCCCATTCGTCTTGTCAACTCAAGAAGACATGGCTGCTCAGCTAATGAACGGTCTTTGAAAAAAAATTTCTTCCAAAAGAAAGAATGGTAAAAATATTACTTTTCCTAGTTTAAAATATTACAATCCTTTTTTTATGATTAGAAATGTGATTGTGCAGTAGGAAACTATGAAGGCTTCATTGACTCAGTACTTCTTACTAGATTAATTCTGCTTCATTCCATGGGGGACATAAGGCGACTACAGTTTCTTTCCATCTTTTCCTGTCCATTGCTGTTAGTTCTGCTACTTTTCAGGTCTTATCAATTTTATTCAGTTCATTTGTGAGTTCTCTACGTCAGGTGTCTTTTTTCCTCCCCTATTTCGGTGTCCCTGTGGGTTCCAGTCCCGAACTTGTTTGGTGATGTTTGTTGTCTTTCTTTCTTAGTTTGTGTCCAATCCATTTCCATTTTCTAGATCTTATAAGATATAGCGTTGTTCCGAACTTCTCTTTTACGCATTTGGATGTATATTTATTGACAGGAATTGGGGGTTTTCGACAAGTTTTTGAACGAAAGTCTATGAACTTGACATAAAAGTTAACATTAATATAAAGAATGATAAATATATTTGAATGTAGACCGCACTCGTTTATATGCCCGGTAACGCTACAACGACGGTGCAATAAGGGTCAAGAGATTAGAATATTTATTGACGTACACGTAGTGCCTTATCTCTTGGTCAGGTTGGTCATTATGACGGACATTTCTTTATGTGAGTAGAATCTTAATCGGAACTGAACAATGCTCTCAGTTTTTCATCACATTTACAACAAAAACTACAGTGCTTGCATTTTTTTAACAATCATATTTCGCATTTTTCTCGACATTAACTCTTACATGTAATAGTAGATACATTTTTGCAGATATGGGTCGTATGTTGATGGTAACGGTTTTCTGTAATTCATTCGGATTATAATGAAATTATGAACACATAAACAAAATGGTACATAAAATTGCCAAAATTGTACTAAAGTGTTATTTTGTAAAACATTTTTTTACAGTCGTACACTAAAAACCTACGTGCATGGATGGGATAATGAAATATTCGTTAAATTTTGTCAATTTTATGTATATAACCCCTATAATCCCAGTGTACAATCGAAATCATGAAGCGGATGCGATTGGCTTTTTAAACTCTTTTCAAGTTCAAAACATCAAAGACTACGAACTCCAATATTGACTTCCTTTCATGTAAACTGAGTACTAAATCATTAGGCATGTGTGGAGTTTGTCCAATAATGATTAGGACTATAAAACCATCTTCGGATGTGGTTATGAGGAAATGGTAATAATGTGTCTGTGTCATCTGCGAAACTTTTTAAATTTTTAAATTAACATTTATACTTACACTTAATCTAGCTTTCTCTCCAACTATTGACCAGAAAGTACTTGGGTTAAGTTTTATTTGGGCTCACATGTATTACAGAATACCATGAGTAAAAGTAATCTTGATACACTTTCAGATATCTTAGTTCTTTTCAAGATGTTTCTCGTTACCACCACAGAAGTTTACGGTAGGTTTGCAACTGGATTTATATTTATTTATCACCTGTAATTGATGGTTGATTTGTATTCTAGATATGTAAATGACAATAAAATTTTAAAAGCTATCCCTATGTGTATAAATCCATTCAATAACCCAGTATCTAATAAATGATATGCCCCCAATTTCCTTCTATTTCACGACATTTATGCCTCGTGCCTCCCTATCGCTTCTGATTTAACGATCATGAGGCACTTTAATGCCTTTCCTCACTACATGAGAAATATTATCGTCCTTGCGGACAAAGCTTCAAATAACATTGTATGTCTTTGTAAAGCCCATTACCTCAATTGCCTTATTAAGGAGTTGGGCATTGATAGTAACATCCCAGGTAATGCCACATACAAACATGCTACTTTTGACAAAGATGAAATCCTTAACAACCATAAGTTCTTCATGTCTTCGCTCAACATCGAAACAAAATGTGAGAACTTACCTTGCTTGTATTGGATACCCAAGCTTCATCAGAAGCCATACAAAGAAAGGTATATAGGTGGATCTTCATCTTGCTCCACGAAGAAGATATCAATTTACCTTACAAAGATATTGTCCGCAGTGAAGGATGGACAACAAGCTAGTTGTTATACCACCTATTCTCGTCAGTGGCATTAATGACATGTGGATACTTAAAATTTCTAAAGATTTACTTTAAAGCCTAAAATCCGGCAGCTTTTTGGAAACTAGTTCTCTCCAAACTTATGACTTCTGAACTATTTACACTACGTTGCCACATGATAAATTTGAATCTCGTTTGAAAGGACTTAATTGTAAATCTTTTGCTGATTCGAAAAATTATGTTGTTCTTGTTTACAAATCCATATATTTTTTCTAAAGTATCGCAGAATTGTAAAGTGTGCCACACAGAAAACAGGTATTTGACATGCTTGATTTTCTCATTGATAACATATATGTCACATTTGAAAGAGTTATTTTCCAACAATTTGGCATTCCAATGGGCAATAACTGTGCTCCTCTCCTAGCCGATTTTTGTTTATATTCATACGAGAATGAATTTCTTTGGAATCTCGTAAAGGACAAAATATAAAAGATGCTTAATCCTTTAACTTTACATACAGATATATTGATGATGTATTGTCCATTAACAACCCATCATTGCCTTGAACATATCCACCAGAGCTCCAGATTAAGGAGGCTACAGAAACAGCTTGTTCTGTACCTTTTTTTGGACATACATCGCGAATTTGACAACAGTGGTCATCTCAGCACGAAGATTTATGATAAAAGAGACGACTTCAATTTTAATATCATAAATTTTTCTTACCTCTGCAGCAATATACCTTCATCTTCTGCGTATGGTGTTTATATTTCACAATTGTTTTGTTACGCTAGAGCAAATACTAACTAGTAGTACTCTGTTTTCCTTGAACGCCATAAATATCTGCGTAACAGACTCCTGAATCAGGGGTATGAGGAAATGCACCTCAAAAGGTCTCTTAACAAATTCTTTTTCAGACATTAGTCCTTTGTCGAAAAATACTCAGTTTCTACTAAAAAGAATTAGTAATGATTATTTTTTTTTGTAAATTGTTCTTTGTGTTGATGTGACCGCTGTTTTACCGATTATGACGCAATAGCATGCACATGCTTTTTTTTTTATAAAAAAATCACTACCAGTATATTCATGCCGCAATGGTAGAGGGAGGTTTAGCGCACTGTAAAACCTAGATCTAACCTACCATTTTGTTTGAAGTATCTGTACCAAGTCAGGACCATTGCGGTGCTAGCTGCCCCGGTTGTGTAATATCTATTTTGCCAGATTTGTTTTGGACTTGACTTGAGTATGGCTCGGATTAGTGTTCGGTTATTTTGTTGTTACCCTTATTTCCGGATGTTTTTCACGTTTTCTTTGATATACGGTTCTACGTATCTCTGTAATTCCTCATTTGAGAATCATTTGTCCATATCTTCTGTACGTTCATGACCAAACCAAGTGCTTTCTATCATCTGACGCAATTCATTATTTATGCTCGGTTTAATACGTGGTTACCTGGTTTTCTACAAAATTCAAGTATTTTAAGTATGACCACAGGTACTTAGTAGTAGTAAACTTTAGGTATGATATTTTACAGAGAATATTTAGGAAGCGACAATATACCTGGTATAAAAAAATCACTGACCCAGCTGTTTTGTTGGATATTCATTCACTCGGACACGATCTTTTATGTAAATAGTATATACTGATAATGGTAATTTTCAGCTGTTTGAAGAATAGTCCACTTTCTTTTGCTATATTTATTCATGGTATATTGGTATTTTCCGTCGCGCGAAACTTTGTCAGAAAGGCTGTTTTACTCTTTAAAAATAAAGTGTGTGTGTGTGTGTTTTATAAACTATATCATGACTTCGAGTTCGAGGTTTATATATATTCATTTTACGTTTTAGGAGCCCCAATATGTTTGCAATGCATTGGAGTATCCCAACCTACAATGTGCACAAACGTTGTTCAATGCGGGGCTAGTGAGGTACTATAGTAAACTTCATCACGAATAAGTTGAATTTTGTTGAGGATAACCAATTACGTATGTCGCCAATAATGGTTTTACTCTACTTTCATGAGTCATATGTAATGTGGAGATTTTATTGTTTTTGGGAATTATGGAGAAAATTCGATTTTTTTGTCAAAATTATTACACAGTTCTTTGACAGATATCACTTGGGCTTGATTTACAGTTCTCATTTTAAAGCTGGTTTATTTATTTAATTATGTAAATCATTCCTATCAATCAACTGTGTTCTTTGATCAAAGAGGCCTCTAGGGGGAATCTAATTGTTGTTATCTACATTTCAAATGGTAACTGAACTTCTTTTATCAATAGTCACTTTTGTTAAGAAATCTAATATGAATTATTTCGACTTCTTAAAATATATAAATAAAGAGGGGGCTCAACTGAATGCAATAATTTTTTTAAAGACAATCTTTTTAAGAATTATTTGTTACT
Organism: Perna viridis; assembly: GCA_037379345.1. Lineage (NCBI taxonomy): Eukaryota > Metazoa > Mollusca > Bivalvia > Mytilida > Mytilidae > Perna > Perna viridis. Next base: position 8,434,448 of record CM074515.1, on the reverse strand, counting down.
GCTCATTAGATTATGGGATATAAACGACTTTTTTGTTTGTTAAATAAAATCGTTAAGCGGCGTAAACCAACCCAAAGTTTATCCTATAAGGTAACCAGCAATTGAAAACAAAAATAAAACCACAATTACTATTGTTTTTATAATGTGAAATCAACATTTTTTTTAACGGGGATCAAAACTGTCAACTGCCAATCGAGGTGTTATCCTGGTTTGCCCACTTTTAATTACTTGTATAAATAAACATAAGGGGTTATGTTGTTTTAATAATTAAAGTCTGTTTCTGAATTGTAGTATATATTTACCTGTATTTTACCTGTAAAATCTTGTAAAAAATCCTATAATTTACTATTGAATGAAGTGAAATATAAACATTTTAATAATAAATCTTTTGCAGACTCTTTAGAAATATGCTCAATTTTAATTTGTAAAATTTATACAATTTTGATGAAATACCTTAAAAATCCTAAAGTAAGTTATGATTTTGATGAAATATTTTTGAATATGTTCTTGTTTTATTATGATCTATATAGTAGTGCTTCATATATTTTGTTTTTAACATATGTATCTTTAATTTTGTTTCCATAATATAAATATGCATCATATGTGCTATTATATGTCTGATATGCAATATATTAGTAAAGATTACTTTCAATGTTGTTGCAGTCAAAATCAATTGTTAAAATTAATTGTAATTGACTTCAAATGAATTAAATATTAAAGTATATAAAGATGTGTTATTCATCTTTTTTTTTTTTATATTTATACATTAAAAATAAACTATACAGTTAAACAAAAAATCCTCTATATACATATACAAAGAAACATACATATAGAACACCTTTCTATTTAGAACACACTATAATATTTTATGGTGAGTAAACCCTTTGTCTTTTTTGTTTATTTAACTAATTGGTAATTGGTATAATTAAATGTGGGCAAACCAGGATTAAACCCCAATCGATTGCGCCAATGTACTAGTAATTCAGTGTATTGGGATTCCCCATTGAAGTAGTTCCGTGGTTGATGGGCGTGGCTAAAATACCAAGTTATAGGTGATGCGAAGAAGAATTTTACAAAAAATCAAAGTATTTGAAAATGAATGGATTTGAAAAATGACATAGTACTTAAAAAACGTTCACTATGACAAAATCTTTCTGTATTCCAATTTTGAACAATTTTTTAAAATTCTTTTCAGAATTATATTGCTCTCTGAAGTTTCTTATAAGATTGTTCGCAGTTTTCAGCTTGCATCTCCCAATCAGTTTAAAAAAAAAATAAAATGTTCCTAAGAGTTTATCACTTCGGTAATTTTGTTATAACCTTTTTTAATATTGAAAAGTCCGATAAGCATCAACAAATTATGCGGTGCCGAAATCACCTTCCAAATGAAATGATATGTCAATACTTATGCACGTACTTGCTCTAGTTGTTCAAGCTCCGATATTTGTATAACGGAGCATCGTGTGTAGCTAAACATTCTCATTGACGCATTATTATTTTTTTAATTATGTGATTTCTGAGATCATATACAAGATACATGTTAGCCATAGAGTCAGGGGTTAATTATATGTATAACTTATATAAAAAATGTTCTCGTTATGTGCATGTCGAACGGGGGAGCCCGTTAGTATAATTTGTAGATTTTTTTTTTAAAACTGGTTTTAAAACACCAGTTAACTTGTTATAACAATTTAGCTTACCTGCTTTTTTTACACGAATAGATTTTGTTTTTGTTTTCTGATTGACCTAAAATACATTCAGCTCATGGTAAGCAGGGGCGTAGCTGCCTATACGCAAATACGCAGTTGCGTACTTTCGGAAAAAGTAACAAAAATAAAACACACACATTTTAAAGATGAAATAAAGGTTATTTATCACATATGCATACCATGAACGTAGTATAGGCTCTGAAAAACTGGCTCCAAAATCGTTAAAATTCAGGAGTTTCCCTCTGGGCTTTGCCTTGCCGGACTCACTGGGGGCCTTGATCGACCCCCCAAAAAGACCCTTCGCCGTAATTTTGCGTACAACTAAAACAGGCCTAGCTACGCCCCTGGTAAGCAATGACAGTAATTAAAATTAGCTGAAAAATATATATTTTAAATGTCTGCTTGCATGGTTAACATACCAATAGCGATCATGCGGAATTTATCGGCGTTTGGTTTTAACTTTTTAAAGTAATAAATTGTGTAATATCAACTAGGGTAACTTAGTTAACTTATAATAACACTGCCATATTACTTCGTATACAACTGCTAATTTTTTTTTGTCCCGTTGTAGATTTGCAGTATAAGATCCTATAGGACAGATGATGGCCACTTGTTGTATGACCTAGATTGTGCACAACCACAGGTATATCAATTTTGTGCTGAAATAGCTTAATTAGTATTCAACTCATAAATTCATTTTTTAATAATATTTATTAAAAGATGTTTCAGAAGTAATTAATATAAACCACGAAATATAAACCTTACCATGCCATCGTCATTTTTTTGTTTTGTTTTTGTGTTTTGTTCATTATTTTCAGACAGCCACAAAATATTTCATGGGACAGTAAGAGATTTTGGATAATTCATTCAATTTACGTTACTACATTTGATATTATTTAATAAAAATAAGAAAATTTTGGTTTTTGTAATAGACGATGGAATGCACTGCTGTTCACCCGTCCATATTTGGAAGGAGAGAAATGAAGACTAGGCACTTGAACATGACATCATCAATCGGCCAGACCAGATCGGTGATGGGACAAGATGTTTGTAGACAATGTTGTAATACTAACATTTGCAATGCGGGGTCAATGTGTGGTTCACCAAGTATGTATCTATGTTTGACGATTGAATGGTGGGGTCGTTGTTTTACTGGAAGTAGTTAAGTATTAATACAATTTCTTTTAAGCGATATATACAAGGAATATGAATACTAAATATAAAAAAAACGACACCCACTCTTTGTCACCAAATAATAAATCAAGCGGACAGCAAACCAAAATGGAAAGCGTCAAACAAAGCCCGCCAGTCAATCAAAAGAGTTATAGACCTCCAAGGATAAACACTAATATACATATTCATATATACTTGCATGTAAATATAATTATTGAACACTTATTGAAAGAAGGAGACAAAAAAAGATTCTAAAGAATAAAACTGAAGCTTGTGAAGAATGAACTACTAATTCTAAAAGCATGTGATACTCGGGAACAATCAAGAGATAAAGTACTTTCCTGTAAGAGTTGACTGTCGCAATCATGCTCCAAGAGATGATCTGCTTTCTTAAAAGCCCGAGCTCTCCTAAAAGATCTTCATTCGATAAGAGCAAAATAAATTTCAAAGGATGAATTACTCCTTTACAGAAATACAAGAAAATAAATCTAGAACAAGAAAGTATAACAACAATTATGATATTAATAATGTATTAAGTACACAAAAAAAACTTCTACATGCATGTTAATCTAAAATTACCTGTACAATACATTTTGTCAAATGGGAACGTATGGGCTCCCCGTGCTTCAAAAACCTTTTATAAGATTATGTAAGCCCAATATCAAATTTGCAACACAACTTACGTAATTTAAGTTAATATCTATACAGGTATCCCTGGAAAATACAAATCTACTGGTCTGGAAAGAACTGAAGAAAACAAAGTGCTATGTCCGTTATACTGGCGCCACTATTAGAAAAAAAATGAAAGATTCTCCACTTCATCTTTGTACTTAGGCATACAGCCGAAATTAGTACGTCATGGGATTATGAAATCAAAATTTAACAGAATCAGCGAAATTCTTTCGCTACAAAAATTTTGTCTTCTAAAGTAAAGTCTAAATGAACACGATATGCATCGCTCGCAAAGTATCTATGTACTTTATTGAGATTGAAAACTTAATGTCGCACCAGTCGTCGCAATTGCGCCCTTTGCGAGAAATCAAAATTTTAAATGCACGCTGAAGTATTGAGTAAGAAATTGGTAGTAAAACACGATGAGACAAATATACAAAAGTGGGAGCATCTTCGGGAGCTCGCATCGATCAACACATATTTTCAAAAGCAGACACTGGGCATAAATCTGAACATCTGTGTCTCACCATCGGAATTTCGAGTAAACGTTGACCAAACTGTTAAAAAACAAATTAGAAAAAATATAGTTTTCGATCACTTAAATATGACTATGATTAAGTTTACGGAAAAAAAAACAAAGCAAAAAAAAAAAAAAAGAAGAAAAAAATAGAAACAAGCACCAAATGGCAACATCGAGTTGACTCTCAAAATCTAGATATTGGTTGAATCTATGTAAAAGGATGAGCACGTGGCGGTAAATGTACTACTAGCAAAGACTGATAAATTGACTTTTTTTGTGTCTCTTTTTAAACAAAACAACTGCAACTCTGCAAAGGCAAATAAATAAAAAAATGTAATATTATAATATTTACAGAAATAAAGTAGTGATACAACTACCTACAAACTGAAGTAATAACAACAATGTAAATGTATAAAAATGTCATACACCAAGATAAGCATGCAGATTTGAATGAATTACCAATCATGCTTGAACTGAAGTACGAGTCTGAAAAATTGTACTCTAACAATTTGATCCTTAACTAGCATATAAAACAAAACTGCATGATTTGATCCTTATTGTCATCTAGATAAAGTGTCTGCAATTCTATAATTATTATTAGTGTACGTCACTTATCTCAAAATCATTAAAAGCGGCGAAGAATCAAATTTCTCATAAGCAACTCTGCAAAACTTTGTCTCTTGGTCTTCTTGTATTCAAGACTTGACTTCTGGTCACGTCGTTACAGGAGATTTAACCATTATCGAAAACGAATCTCTGCGTAATATCCTTTCTAAAGGTCCCAAGTACCGTGAACCACGCTCCATAAATTGGAATTATAACTTTTAAAGTTCTTATGGATGCCGTCGAGGACTATGCAAGAAAATGGATAAAACGAGAACAAGAAGATATTGATTCTCTGTCAGAGTAGTTAAAGGCCGTGAGGTCTTTAATTTTGAAACGAATGAAAGTTTTAAGTAGGTCAATGAGTGCCAAGGCTACATCAGTTTTCAAAGACCCCGATGTAGCAAAAACATTGTCTACTATACATGACAAATATGTTGTCGTACCAGCAGACAAAGCCCAAACAACATTGTTTTTGTCTGCAAAACGTTTTACATTCAATGTTTACTATCAGAGGTAGACGTAGAAAATAATAGCAGTGATAAGACGTATGCTGCTACCACTCTCTCCAAAGAAGAGATTGTTGAAAACCATAGATCTGTACTATCCTCTTTTGGTCTTTCTACCATGGACGATGATTGTGATTTACCGTCTATGTACTGGATTTCTAAACTCCACAAGAATCCATACAAACAACGTTTCATAGCTGGATCTGCAAAATGTACCACCAAACCTCTTCCAAAACTTTTAACTTCTATACTCACAACTGTCAAAGAGGGTCTGCAGTCCTACCACAACACTTGTTACTCCCGTAGTGGTATTAATTCAACGTGGATCCTGAAAAATTCGAAAGATCTTTTGGAGACAATCAATTCAAGACTATTATCTGAATATAATAGCATTAAAACCGATGATTTTTCAACACTGTATACTTCTATTCCCCATACTCATTTAAAATCCCGACTTAAAAACATTATACATCGTTGTTTTTCCAAACGAAGATGGTACACCTAGATACAAATATATAGTTCTTGGTAGAGATTCCTCATACTTTGTAAGAAATAATTCCCAATCATCTTCCAAATATACAGAGGAAGATATTTACAAAATGCTGGAATTTTTAATCGACAACATATTTGTCCAGTGTGGTGGACGTGTTTTTCAACAAATGGTCGGCATTCCAATGGGAACAAATTGTGCTCCTTTACTTGCTGACCTATTCCTTCACTTTTATGAGGCTGACTTTATAGCTGATCTGATCAGAAAGAAAGAATATCGTTTGGCTAGATCCTTCAATCTCAGTTTCCGCTATATAGATGACGTATGATCTTTAAACAATCCTAATTTCGGGGATTTGATACATCGCATCTACCCAAAAGAACTTGAGATAAAGGATACTACAGACACTGTGAAGTCATCCCCATATCTTGACCTACACTTAGAAATCGATGGTAAAGGAAAACTATTGACCAAACTTTACGACAAACGTGATGACTTTTCATTCAGAATTGTCAACTTTCCTTTCATCTGTGGCAACATCCCTTCAGCACCTGCGTATGGAATGTTTTATCACAACTCATACGTTATACCAGAGCTTGCCGAAACTACGCAGACTTTTTGTATCGCGCTAGAACTCCAACAAATAGGCTTCTGGAACAGGGTTATGTTGCTACAAGATTGAAGTCATCACTACAGAAGTTTTATGGTCGTCATCATGAACTCGTGGATCGTTATGGTGTATCCATCTGCACTATGAAAACTGATTTATATAAGGGGTTATAGTTTTCCTTTCCTCGTTTGTCTACCCCGGACTTGACTTTTTATGAGCAACTCGGCGGGTGTTTCTAGAAAAGCAGATGACGCTTACCCTACCGGTGCACCTGGTCCATGCTCCAAGTTTTTAGTGGAGTCCGAGTTGCTCATTTGCTTTTGTTACTTTGTATGTATGATTTTAGTTACGTAATGTTCTTTGTTGTGTATATCTGTTTTCCATGTCTGGTGTTTATCCCTGGATTAAATTCTTTTGAATACCGCTGTAACCTTGGTTCCCGTGATTACTCTTTGAACCGACACTTGATTGTCACAAAGTGCTTTTAACCATTTGCGTTTCAAATCTGCACCCCGAAGTTTAAGATAGATGAAGATAGCTAAAAGTTCTAAGGCGTTAATATTCAATGACTGCTTTTAAATAAACTCGGGGAAATAGTTTATGAAAAAAAACTTTCCTTTAAACCCACATCCGCTCACACAGGCATCTGACGACAATATGATATCTGGCTTAGACCACTCTTCCAAACCCATCACTGAAACACCGTTATGGAACGGTAAGAAAATGAATAATCATATTATATTTTTCTCGACTTCCAATGAAATTTTGATACAAGACTTTTTTTCAAATACCTCCCTAAGACAATTCAAAATTCTCGACATAATGTTTTTCTGGTCGCATACAACCCTCAAGAAAGTTCAATTTACCTACTTAAGATTGCATATCTCGAACTTGAGCTTTTTTCTACAGAATCAACTGAATTTCCTCCCTGACTGCTCAATCAAGAATGACTTGACGCTCTATTGAATCTTTCTTTGGAACCAAGTTCAAAGGATATACTATTATTACAATATCATGATGAAAAAGATTCCTATGAAACGGACCCAGAACCGCGCCTTTTTGTATCTCCTTCAACAAATATTTTCCTCGGGAAATTCTACTGCTCCTTTGTGGTTTTGATAACAAAGGTCATGAGAAAAATTCTCGTCAAAATCATATATTCTGAATAAAAATCAACCGTGTCTGGATTCAACTTACTATATTCGTATTTAAAGGAATACAAAACCAACCTCCACTTTTGGAAGGCCTTAACTGCCTTAACAAACGTTTGACTCTTTAAACTCTTAGCCCCCTTTGATCTGGATTAATATATTGGCACCTCAATGCAAGTTGAATCAACTGACTGACCACTGTTTTTGCCTCAGCTTAATCTTTCCTAACCATGCAACGTTAAATACTTGCAAACCTTTCCAGCTATATATATTCGGGTAATACACAATCTTTTTAACAATTGCAACCTGCCTTTACGCTCACACTCTGTAATGCCGTTGCTAGTAATAATTTATAATGCCCGGTGAAGGTCTGGGTGTCAAAAGAATAGGCCCGCAGCAGAGCTAAGCTCGTCGTAAAAGGCGACTAAATAGTGCTCAGAACCCTGGCCAGGAGTTAGGGCGCTAAGCCCACAGAGCAACTGGGTTGTATGCCCCAGGCGGTGGAATGGGGTACCCCTGGCATGTTACATGCTGGGGTCGTCAGGCCATAATACGGAAAACCTGACCGCAAACCATAGTGGTGCAACGTGTTGGGAAAGATGCTACGTTCGTCGCACGTTAAAGAACACTTCTGTGGTATTTTCCCGGAGTAGGAACCATAGGGCTCCGCCACAAGAAGCTAAATTGCCCGACCCTACTTACCTCTTCCTATTTCCAGTGGCAATCCAAATTTGACGACCCCTATTTGATACATAGCAGACACAGAATGGTAAGAAAATACCAATTGAAGTTCCGACCATCGCAGCTCCGCTACAAAACTGAATCAATTTAGAAGCCGCCAAATTACCGTATTTGACTAGTTAGCCCATCCAGTACAATATATGACAATTTGAGATAACTACGTTAACCGGTTCCGTTTATTATTGGGACATTGTCGAAGACAAAATAATTCGTCGGTCATGTCCAACCGTCGTGAAATCAATGTTAGGGTATTTGCTATCCGGACTAAAGAATAGATTAACAGGGCAATTAAGATGAGCTTGTATGCACAACGTTCTATTACACCACAAAACAGAGGAAATTTTGACATGCTTTTGGAAAGTAGTCGATCGGAGTAGAAACAGGTGAGCTACCAAGGTCAAACAAGGAGTTTTTCGAAACTTATGAGTCATAGAACATAAAACTGAAGGACAACCTATACGTAGTAAAACTTCCTTGGAAAGAAGATTTTCCTGAACTACCCACCAAATACAATGCTATTAAGCGTTGGACAGAAAACATGATAAACAAATTAAGCAAGGAATCTGACATGTTACGAGTCTATGGCGAGATCATCAAAGAACAAGAGAAAAGAGGATTTGTTGAAAAAGTTACATTATATACCGCACCATGCAGAAAAAAGGGACACTCAAACCACTCCTGCACGAATTTGGTTGGTATTAGAAACGAAAAGTCAGATAAACCAAGTTTGAATGACTGTCTAATGTTTGTCTTACCATTCACTAACAAGATTTGTAGGAAATGAGTATGCAACAACTGATATCAAGAAGGCTTTACTGTACAGATAGAGTTAGACGAAAAGACCGAAATGTAATGCGCTTCTTTTGGCTTAGCAACCAAGATGATCCAGCTAGTGAATTAATGAACTATTGCTTTAGAGCACTATTGTTCGGAACTACTTGTTTCCACTTCATTTTAAGTGCAACACTGATGAAACATCTGAGAACTAACCCATCTTACAAGACGGAGATGCTGAAACATGGCTTATATGTTGACAATGTTTTATCAAGTTTTCAAAGCGATGAAAAACTCTGTGTTATTCTGCAAATAATCAAGAAATTTATTATCTTAGAGAAGATTTAATTTGAGATATTGAAAGAGTAATCAAGGGAACCAAGGTTATAGCGGTAATCAAAAGAATGTAATACAGGGACAAAGACCCGACATGGAAAACAGATATACACAACAAAGAACATAAAGTAACTAAAATAATACATACAAAGTAACAAAAGTAAATGAGCAACTCGGACTCCACTAAAAACTGGGAGCATGGACCATGTGCACCGGTAGGGTAAGCGTCATCTGCTTTTCTAGAAACACCCGCCGAGTTGCTCATAAAAAGTCAAGTCCGGGGTAGACAAACGAGGAAAGGAAAACTATGACCCCTTGAATAAATCAGTTTTCATGGTGCAGATGGATCAACCATAACGATCCACGAGTTCATGAAGACGACCATTGAACTTCTGTAGTGATGACTTCAATCTTGTAGCAACATAACCCTGTTCCAGAAGCCTATTTGTTAGAGTTCTAGTGCGATACAAAAACTTTCGGCAGGCTCTGGTATAACGTATGAGTTGTGATATGAGCACTCCATACGCAGGTGCTGAAGGGATGTTGCCACAGATGAAAGGAAAGTTGACAATTCTGAATGAAAAGTCATCACGTTTGTCGTAAAGTTTGGTCAGTAGTTTTCCTTTACCATCGATTTCTAAGTGTAGGTATGATATGAGGCTGCCTTCACAGTGTCTGTAGTATCGTTTACCTCAAGTTCTTTTGGGTAGATGCGATGTATCAAATCCCCGAAATTAGGATTGTTTAAAGATCATACGTCATCTATATAGCGGAAACTAAGATTGAAGGATCTAGCCAAACGATATTCTTTCTTTCTGATCAGATCAGCTATAAAGTCAGCCTCATAAGAGTGAAGGAATAGGTCAGCAAGTAAAGGAGCACAATTTGTTCTCATTGGAATGCCGACCGTTTGTTGAAAAACACACCCACCACACTGGACAAATATGTTGTCGATTAAAAATTCTAGCATTTTGTAAACATCTTCCTCTGTATATTTGGAAGATGATTGGGAATTATTTCTTACAAAGTATGAGGAATCTCTACCAAGAACTATATATTTGTATCTAGGTGTACCATCTTCTTTTGGTACAATAACGATGTATAATGTTTTTAAGTCGGGATTTTAAATGAGTATGGGAAATAGAAGTATACAGTGTTGAAAAATCATCGGTTTTAATGCTATTATATTCAGATAGTAGTCTTGAACTAATTGTTTCCAAAAGATCTTTCGAATTTTTCAGGATCCACATTGAATTAATACCACTACGGGAGTAACAAGTGTTGTGGTAGGACTGCAGACCCTCTTTGACAGTTGTGAGTATAGAAGTTAAAAGTTTTGAAAGAGGTTTGGTGGTACATTTAGCAGATCCAGCTATGAAACGTTGTTTGTATGAATTCTTGTGGAGTTTAGGAATCCAGTACATAGAAGGTAACATATAGAATGCCAAATTACACGAACGTGTCGAATCGGAGAATACATTTGACAAGAGTAAACGTCAAGAAGGACATATTATCATAATATCATTTCAAGATAAATGCGACATATACGGGAAATACTGCATCAATCTTCTTGATTATTTGATCCGTTAGGAGTCCAAGAGTGTTAATATTTTGATGCAGGAAGTATGGGGCAGAAAGTATGACTGGGGTAAACCATTACCTCAAGTTCTACAAAAAAAATGGATAAGTTTAGGTCAGGATTTGAAACAATCATGAACAGGAAAGTACGATGCAGGCACGACACAAATTCACATATTCACTGGTGCCAGTAAATGTGCGTATTAAACAAGTCGGGACGGGAACCAGTCAATACTGGTTATGGCTATAACAGAGTAGCTCCATTGAAATAAATATCTCTTCGGAGATCAGAACGTATGGGAGCCATACTTTGAGCCAAACTCGCAAGACACCTATTTGAAACTATTGGAGACATGGACATGTATTTTTGTTGTGATAACCAGATTGTTTTAAGTTGGATTGATTCTACAAACCGCTATAGATGTTCATCTGTAACCGAGTAAAGGACGTCAATAACCAAAAATGGAGTTATTGCCCTACAGAAGACAATCCAGCCGATCTTCTTACAAGAATAACAGCCGACAAAACAAATTTTGGATACATGGACCGAAACGGATCACAAACAAAAATACATGCTTACGTGGAATGGACTAAGTAGCTAATACTTCATTCGTGGATAATTAGGATACCGAGACCAAATAATCACACTCACTTGTCGTTCCAACACAGACGACGTAGGCACATACCGTATTATTCAATTGGATCGTTTTACTTTTTAGTTTGAAAAGACTGCTTTGGGTCACTGCATATGTTTATAGATTCATTATACTCAGCGTCACATAAATAAGATACTGTTCAAATTTGAATAAAAATATTTTCCACGACTTTATTGACACCTACCGTCGTTTAAATTGTCTTAAATGACTTGCTCATTCTTTTAGCCAAACGGCTTCTCCCCAAACATTGAATTGTTAAATTCCGGAGAGATTATAAATCTCGGTCCCAATATTTACATTGTCAATAGTCGGCCATGTTTACAGTGATCGGGTTGCTAGGAGATGTTGTTTACGTTTAAATGGTTTGTCCAAAAACCGAAGAACCCAGAATGCATTTCGGAGCTAATTCAAATATCTCGGATCTATTCTACGGGACCATCGTACAACACCGAGAAGTTGATCAAGCAGACGATTGTCACCGGAGTTCGACGGGAACTTACGATTTTTTTTTTGAATTTGTAAACAAATCGTCCCGTAGAAAACCAATATGGCGGATATTAGTATAGGATTTTCCCGTAAGAATTTCTTACGCACGATTTCAGCCAATAAACAACTCATTGGAACTATCACGTCATGCATATATGCGAACTATCCTCAGATTCAATAAAAGAGAGACAACTCTAGCGGTAAGTCCCGACAGTTTAAATAAATAGAGCTTCAAATCAAAAATGTGCTGTATGTGACGTCGAGTATAGTATGTGCATATTGTATGGAGAACAATCAAAACCAAATATATTCATACCTGACAGCAGAATGAACTCCGTCGATCATCAGAAATATGAATCAAATACTCAGAGAACAACATCGGATTTTAAGTCATCTATTGAGACACAACTGATATTATTCAAGGACGAGGATGGCAATTTCAAATGAAAAGGAAGAATCGGCAACCTATCTTTAAGTGATGACACTAAGTTTCCATACTTACTCTCAACAAAACACAAATTTACAAATCTAGTCGTTTTGAATGCTCACGTTAATTAGCTACATTCAATAGTATCTCAAACAGTGACTCAAATTCGCCAAAACTACTGGATACCAAGAATACTAAGAGCACTGTTGCAATAATGTGTTGGATGCCGAAAGGAAGCAGGAAAGGCTTACCTCAAACATTACTTTCTTCTTTTCCGACCATCCAATACCATTCAGCGTTTTGCGTGACCACTCTATGTAAGAGACAATAATACAAATGAAGGTGTATATCTGTTTGTTCACATGTGCCTCTCTTGAAATCATTACAAATTTTCTTCCAGATTTTGAAGGTTTGCTAGTCGTTCATCTTTGCCGAGAATCATGATTTTGGACATTGTACCGAATTTTGTAGCAGCAAACAAGGAAATAAAGCAGCCAGTCAATTCACGATCTTTAAAACAAATATTAAACGATTAGGGAACATAATGTCCGTCAATCCGTGTAAAGCACCATAGAACGGAAGGTTCCTGAAACGTATGATAGGACTCACCAAAACAACACTAAAGAAAGTATGAGGATCTAACCGTATACAACTAAAACACTTTAAACTATCATCACGGAGATTGAAGCTATAATAAACGACCAACCTATCATGTACATTTGGACCGATACAAATGATCCAATATCGCTTAAACCTTCCAACGTTCTTTGTGACCGGAGAATCACTCGTTTGCCGTATGTGACAGATAGACAAGAAAATATAGGTAGTAGTACAGTATCTAACTGTGCGTTATTGCAATTACGTGCACAGAGACAACAAGAACTCATGAGACGATTTCTAGTTCGTTGGAAGCATGAATATTCAACAACTTTAAGAGAATATCACCGAGTTGGACAAAACAAGCATTCAATCGATGTTGGACAGGCAAAGATGAACTAACACGGTCAGTGATGGTTCCAACAAAAATGTATTAAGTAGTCATTCAGTGAGTAAGTTGTATCCGCTAGAAGTTTCTGATGATTCAATATCAGTCAAGACGAAGGACTCGAAAAGCAAAAACAAAGATCCGTGAATGATCACTTTCAAAGTGAAATTCAAGGTTACACTATACAAATGGGATTTAGGTGCACTGTTTCGGTCTAATTTTGTAAAACTTAAAAATGAAAGATGAAACTTGGTGGAAATATTGATTGTGGGTAATAGAGCAATCGTACATAAATAGATGCAATACTTGTGAAAGTAAAGAGGTGTCAAATGCATGCTTTAAGCTATCCGGAAATATTCAGGTCCTCACCGGATTGGATTATCTTTCCTGCACCAACTGGCTTTTTTTTTCAAAAAAAAGCAAGAAACATTAAGAATTAAAATCATGAACAATTAAGCAGAAAAAGGTACACTTTTTAATTGTTTTTTTTACAATAATACCATGCCAACTTACATTTTAGGCAGTTTTTAAGTGCCTGATATTTTAGAAAACCTGTTTTTTGACAATTAATTTTGGGAAGGCACCCAATATTTGTTATAAAAACTGCTGTATATTTTTATTTTGTTACCATTGCTACAGACTTTCATAACAAAATAGAAAAGAATGTCTTTTTTTATGAATCTCCATAATGTAAGGTTTTGAAAAATATATACTTCTTACAAGGAAAAATGTTGGATTTGCTTGATTCCTTGGTTCCCTTGATTACTCTTTCAGTGTCTCAATATAGCTTTATTTCCACAAATTGTCATAAAGTTATCTTCAGTGACCTATCTATATAGTGGAACCCAATTCCCTCTAATGAGACAATTTAAAAGTGAAAACTAATTGTTTAAATCATTTATTTACACTTCTACTTTTATAGTTTTAAATTTTCACTTCTCGGTACCCCAGTGTCAAGGAATAATATGAACTTTATTATAAACGTGACTTGACGTTGTTTTGCAGTCTAGGAATACAAGTTGAACCAAACAAAATGTTTTTCATTATACCACAGCTAAGTACTACCTAATTGAAACTTCAAATTTTATACTTGGAATATTATTTTGACCTTAAACCAAATCTCTTCAAAATCGTAGCATTTCGAAGTTTTGGCGGGAGAATCAGTCGCCATGGCAACCGGGATTTTCAAATGGTCGAAATTAAAATACGGCATATAATTTTCATCTCAAAACAAAGGTCATACAATGCATCGTTGTACCACATTACAAGATCCTAACCATCGAGGTTTCCAAGATATTGCGATGTCCTATATCTTGACCCTTGTTTTTCCTTATTAGGCAGCCATTTAAAAATGAGTGCCTTTTCCAGAGTTTACTTAAGTTTTGTAAGAATCCTCCGTGTGGTTTCTAAGAATTCGTCTTGAAAGGTTTATTGATGGTAAGACGAATCACGAAATAATAATAATAAACAGAAAAAGAGCGAAAAGTCACCTGGTGGGCGACTTCATGATAATGATAAAAACAATAAAAAATAATAAACGGATTAAAAACAACCAATCACTACCATGTGGTCGGTGAGTAAAAAGTAGGGTGCCAAGCATCGGATGCAGTGCGTTCACGTGGTTGCATTTTTATCAGAATCTCTTATAATTTTGGATATGTTAGGTTAAATAATAGCAGTATCGAAATGGTCAAAAAAGCAATGGTAACAATAAATCAGGGTAAAAATCGAAACATTTTGATAGGTCATTTAGGAATCCCAAGTGGTTTCAGCAAGAAATGAAATAAGAAGAAATATAATGACGGGCTCAATAGCTAACATTGGGTTTTGGGTCAGCTGAACTAGTAAGTTAACATTCAAAATTTCATTGTAGGATTTAATCACCTTGGACAACGAGTTTGTTTTTCCTGCTCTGCAATGTCCAGTCCTGAGCAGTGTAATACAATAACGCTCTGTGATAAGGACGAGGTATTTATATGCTTACTTGGATATTTTACTGAGTTATTTCATGGCCTGAAACATCTACTATCATTTGATACAATCCATCCGTATCAAGTCAGTAATCTTTTTGAACCAGGTTTGAAAGTTTCCTTGATTCAATGATGATGACTGTAGGGTACATACGATCGCTACTTAGTAGTTCCAAAGCTTCTTTGCACGGACATTATACACTATACAAAATATTATAGGAATTCGCACCAGAACAAACATCCTTTTTGGGTACTTCCTGCCAGCATCTGTTAAACTTGGGAACAATATTCTGTAGATAATTAGGAATTCGAACTCCAATAAAATTTGCACGTTTGAACATTTCTCTTATTTGTAAATTTTTCATGAGAATGGGTTTAACAGACGCAAAGTTTATTCAAAGCACGTGTCAAAGAGTTCTTTGTTCTTGAAGTATCTATTGACGCATCGTACTTTCAAATTCATCGTGAATGATTCTCTCAGTAAGGTCCTTTCTGATGGTCGTAAGAACCACACTCCATAAACTGGAACTATAACTTTAAAGTTCTTATGGATGCCGTGGAGGACTATGAGAGAAAATGGATAAAACGAGAACAAGAAGACACTGATTCACTTTCAGAGTGGATAAAGAATGTGAGGTCTTTAATTTTGAAACGTATGAAAATTTTAAGTAGGTCAATGAGTGTCAGTGCTACATCAGTTTTCAAAGACCTTGATCAAGTAAAATCATTGTTTATTATACATGACAAATATGTTGTTGTAAAAGCAGACAAAGCTCAAATCAACATTGTTTTTGTCTGCAAAACACATAACATTCAATGTTTGTTATCATTGTACACGTAGAAAATACTCGCAGTAACAAGACATATACTGCTACCACACAAAAACCATAAATCTACACTATCCTCTTTCGGTCTCTCTTCCAAAGACGATGATTGTGATCTACCGTCTATGTACTGGATTCCTAAACTCCACAAGAATCCATACAAACATAGCTGGATCTGCATAATTTGCCACCAAACCGCTTTCAAAACTTTTAACTGCTGTAAAAGATGGTCTCCAATCCTCCCACGACACTTGTAACTACCGTAGTTTTGAAAAGTCAATGTGGATCCTGAAAAAATTTCGAAAGATCTTCTGGAAACCGTCAATGCAAGATTATAATCAGAAAACAATAGCATTAAAACCTATGATTTTTTTTAACTCTTTATACTTCTATTCCCCATATTCAGTTAAAATCCCGAATCAAAAACATTATGCATCGTTGTTGCTCCAAATAAGACGGTACACCTAGATACAGATATATAGTACTTGGTAGAGATTTTTCATACTTTGTAAAAAACGATTCCAAATTATCTTCCAAATACTTAGTACACCAAATATGTTTTTAAAATGCTGGAATTTTTTATCGACAACATATTTGTTCATATCACAACCGGTGTGGTGGTCGAATTTTTAACAAACGGCCGGAATTCTAATGGAAAGAAATATATTCCTTCACTCTTATGAAGCTGACTTTTTAGCTGATCCAATTCAAATGAAGGAATATCTTTTAGCCAGATACTTTGATCTCAGTTTCCGCTATGTAGATGACGTACTATCATTAACCATTCCTAATTTCAGGGATTTTATTCATCACATCTTCCCCAAAGAACTTGAGATAAAATATACTACAGTCTCTGTGAAGTCAGCATCATATCTTGACCTACACTTAGAGATCGGTGGTAACGGAAAACTATTGATTAAACTATATGATAAACACGATGACTTTTCATTCCGTATTGTCAACTTTTCTTTCAGCATCCTTTCAGCATCTGCGTATGGAGTTTTCATATTACAACTTGCTGTAACTAAGCAAACTTTTTGTACCTCGCCAGATTTCTTACAATTATGCTTCTGGAACAGGGATTTGTTGCTACAAGATTGAGTACGAATGGAGTGTTATTTTTATAAATGCAAAATACCAAATTATGTAAAAATTGAGGGTTTTGATATGCTGTACACGTGTTTCAAGGAGTAATCTCTCATCAGCAGTATCGCTACAGAAGTCTTAAGTCGTCATCATGAACTCGTGGCTAGTTACGGTGTATCCATCTGCACCATAAGACCCGACTAGTTCAACGTGTCATAGTTTTCTTTTTCTCTTTCGTCTACCCTGGATTTCACTTTTTATGAGCAAGCAAAGTGTTTCTAGAAAAGCATAGGGCGCTAACCCTACTTGTACACCTGGTCCATGATTCCAGTGTTTAGTTTAGTCCGAGTTGCCCATTTTCTTTTGTTGCTTTGTACGCATTATTTTGGTTATTTTATGGTCTTTGCTGTGTGTGTCTTCCATTTCTGATCTTTGTCTTTGGATTACGTACTTTTTGATTTCTTGGTTCCCTTGATTACCCTTTTTAAGATAAAATCGATACATCATGGTAATCTGGAAAATAAAATGTGGAGTATCATTTGATTTGAAGAGACAAACTTTATACAATGAAGGTATCAAAAAAGTCAATAATGCTTTAGCCTTTGTGGCCAGTATTTTCAATCGCAAACACATTTTACTTGCAGGAATGTTTTGTTCAGGAGACAACAATAGGACTTGGTACAATAGGATGGACTTCTAGCTGTCACCGAAGAGATATGGTATAGACATTACTACCTTCTGTTAGTAAACTTTAGGTGTAATCAATATGATTCTGGAAACCTCAAGAAACAACAGCCATAAAAATCACACAAAAATAAAGTCAAAAACAAAAACTACTATTTTTTTCGCGCTTGGCATAATTCTGAAAAGGTTTTTTTCCATTCCATTCAGCAACTTTTCGTCTTAACTATATTATTAATCAACCCAATTTTTTTTAATTGTCGAGCTAATATCAAGATCAAAACATCTATCTATTAATCAATACATGTATATAGTTCTAACATTTTTTCCATTGATTGCATTTTATTTCAGTGTCGAATGTTACAATCCCTTAATTTGAACACTAGTCCATGTAAAATATCTTGCTGTGATTCTGACCTTTGCAACATGCGATGTGGCCGTAGTGAGTATTATGTTTGTGAACTTGTTTAAGTAATCTGAAAATTTCATGCATATGGTACTTGGTTTGCGTGGACTGAGAAACCCCCATGCCTCCCCATTCATTAACCCTAATATGGTTTTAGCTGCCCTTATACCCTCATTCACGAGCCAATTGTTCGCTACAAAATAAACTGTAGCATTTAAATATTTTAGGCACTATTTAGAGCTTCTTGAAGCAAAAATCCAAAATTTATGGTTTTTTTTGTTTTTGTTTTTTTGTTTGTTTAATCTTTTAACTTCTACTTGTTACAAAAGAAAGTAAATTGATATAAATCCATCCTCAAATTTCTCAGCTTTCAAATGGTACCACAGTGGCGGATCCGGAGAGATGCAGGGGGTTGGAACCCCCTTTTTTTAAAATTTGTCATTTTCATGTGTAAAATTGACAAATACTGACACATTATGGAACAAAGTGTCTGTATCCGGTCCTCTACGAAGAAATTTGAGGTAAAACATAAGGGTTTTGAGTTCAATACAAAATAAGAACCCCTGCGCCCGATGTCAAATCCCCTTGAGTACTTGTACTTTATATCATCTTTTGTCCTATTACAATAAATGGGGTTCTTTTGAGGACTTGTGAGGATTTTCATAGTCAGAATTTAATTTGAGTTAGGCACAGCCTACAACCGAGCGTCACACGTATACAGTATTCTTGCGTTTGTCATTAAAAAGGGGGTTATAGATGAAAGGAACTAGATGGGATAGCTAAAACAGTTGTCCATATAAGGTGTAATAATTAAGCATATCGTATCAAGATAAACTTAAAATAATTACTTTTATTTTTTTTTAATTTCATATCTTAATTTTACATCAATTCAAAGGCTACTCTGAATTTGAATGCACTTGCCTGAAACTATTCTGTGGATCTGTCTGATACCTATTCCAGTTTGGCTAAACGTCTATTGTCAGCCTTGCATGAGGTGCTCGGTATAAAAATATTGCTAAAAAAAGATTTCGTTTTTCCATGAAAAGTCGCATAAACAGAATCACTCAAGTTACTGCTCGATCAAAACACGTCTCAAATTTGGTACCCTTCGATAGATTAATTAATTTACTACATAGTGATACCTACAAAAATATTTTCTTCTACGAATTAACCCGGAAATTGAACATATTACCCATATCCCCATGAACAGGTCTCGATATGTAACTTAATGCCTTTTATCAACATATACTAACAAATTAAAACAATTTGTGAATTTATTATGTCCAACATTTCCGTTCAATTCAGACCTGTTGTTAATAATTTTGGGTTGCAATTATTATATAAACATAAAAGGGGAATTTTCATGAGTTCAGATTTTCTTCTGTTTCATCCATTATTGTATATTTTTCAAAATACCGTAGTTCAAAACTTTTTTTATCGTACAGTACATTTATATAGTATCTTAGCTTTCAAATGATCCCAAGTGATAAATATTTGATCTATTTCGAGTCCAATTTAGTTGCCACCCCATACGCCCAAAAAATACCTCAACATAAAACAATGCTTATATTTAGCATATAAACGATGTAAAAACAGACATGTTGGGCACTTCTGTATTCGTTGTATTAATGTATCTCCTCATTCCATTCGCTTAATTCAGAGTTTCAAGGCAACAATAATGATCTAAGTTTAAAAATAGAATTTTCGGAATTTTATACTTTCTTCCATTTCACCTGTAATTTGCATTTTTATCAGATATTTTACTCAAAACAAGCTTTTATACAATAAAATATTTTTATAGAAATCGTAGCTTTCTACTCAGTAATGAATAATTGAACTTATTCAAGGTCATTTATGCGGAAGAACAACACCCCTGCCCCGTTAAAATTTGCCTCAGTCTGAACGAAAATAATCTAGGGCTGTAACTTAGTACACGATGTATGGTAGTACGGGACAGTTCATCTAGGTGTTATTATGTAGGATAGAGGATCAAATTAATGATGCATGTCACAACAAATCAATATTATACAACGTCTTAGAATGTGACGTGTACTAAGTTATAGGCCTAGATTCATCCTACGAGGAGGAATCATCCGGCCAGCGAAAGCTTTATTTTAATATAGCCTAGCTGGCCGAGTGATCTAGGGCGCTGGATTTAGTGGAGGCGGTGTTGCCATAGATGTCACAGCGGCACGAGTTTGAGTCCCGCGGAGGGAACGACAAAAATTTGCTTCGCAAATTTGACAGTTCTAATATCGTTGGGAATTTTTCAGACCCTTCTATATATATATATATATGTACTACTGAAAAAATTGCTAAGTTCAACATGCTGAAATGTAAGCAAAAAGTAATCAAAATGGGAGGTACACATCTTCAATATGTATATAATCACTGTACAAAGTTGAAGTTATGTTGTTTCAATACTTTTTGAGTTACAGATTACACAAAGTAGGTACAAAATGGGTTAGTTCAGCATAAAATAATCAAATTTCTGCGTAATTGAAGTGCATAATTATCTTCATTGTGTATATAATCATTTTGAATGGGTTCTAAACTAAATTTGAAAATTCAATGAAAAGAATCTTTTCTATAAGAATTGCAAAACAAGTTTGATATTCCTCTTCAGGCAGTCAATTTCTTTTTTTTTCTTTCGTGCAGTCTTTTTTGTCCAACTCGAGCATCTTCACAGATGAAATATGCGAATACTTGATAAATATTTCGCATCACAACATCAAACTTGTTCTTGGATGCCTGGAACAATTTGGGTTTTTATATTACATTCATGTTATCTCTGTATGTTGTTTTATTTTAATTTGTTCTAATTCTGACATCCCGGTCTAAGTGGATGCTGTCATCCCAATTTTATTTTGATGCTGGCATTCCAGTACTGGCTAGATCTTCATGCTGGCATCCCAATCTAATTTAGATGCTTATATCTTGGGTGTTTATTATTGATATTTCGTTCAATTAATGCTTTGTTGTAACCTGCATAAAGGAACACTGTTTACCTGGAAAGGATTGAAAAAACTTGTTTGGGAAGTAGATGAAAACAAATTCAATAACTTCATTTCAATATTCCAACTAACGAGGTTGAAATTAAGAGCCAAAATTTGTGTCTGGTTATAATGTTTTTTTCTACTATGCATCAGAATTAAGATCAATTAAGGTTATATTTAATATGGAAGGAGAGTTTATTGTTATCATTTTATTATGTTATTATCAATTATTAAATGCTTCACAATACCCACTTGATATTACAACATAAAGTGAAAAAAAATTGCTATGTTCAACATGTAAAAATTGTAGGAAGAAATTATTCAATTTCTCCATAATTGAGGTGCTGATTGTCAGTATGTATAAAATCACTGTGAAAAGTTTGGATATTAGTTCAGTACTTAATTACAAATTACACAAAGTAGATACCCCTGAACGTGACGGACGCACGGAGTTGAGCGGCTACTAGACCTGCTGTCACCGTTGGTGACGCAGATAAAAACTGCAAATAAAACAAATGTACCACCTTGTAAATTTATGATGAAGATATCTACAGCTTATTTTCCAGGACAGATGCTAAAATCTCAGCTATAATAAAATAATGAAAAGGGCAATTTTCAGGATTTCAATATTTTAACCATTTTGTCACTGATTTGTGATTTATTTTCTGATATTATTGTTTAAACATGATTTTATGTACTAAGATTCATATTGATAGTCTCTTAGGTTCAAGTTAGCACATTTGATGAAGGATTGACATACATATGTCATCTAGGCTGAGAAATGTTACTATGAAAGTGTATTTTGTTGATTCAATCTATCAAAAAAGCTCATGTCAAATAAATAATTCTTACAATTGTAAGACATCTACGTTATTGTTTTAAAAGGTCACTGGACATGCATTTTGGAACTTCTAAAACTTGGTTATAAAAAAGAAAGATATAAAAAGTTAAGGAACTAAAAATTCTAAAAAAAATCCTAATTAAAAATGTTATTCTTTTTTTCAATTAAAAGACTAATCTCATGGTTATAAAAACATTTTTATTACTAAAATTTTTAAAACTAAAATTTTTCTATCAAATTAAATAGCTAAAAGCTGGGTTTTTTATTAATTGAATGAAAAAAATATTTACAATTCCCTTAATAATCCAATAAAATACAACTTAATGGTAAAACGAGGGATAATCTGTACCTCCGAAATTTCCACTTTTTTAAAACTTTTATGTCGTACTGTGGATATCTAAGCAGAAAAATTAAGCATTTATGCTAGAATATATGAATGATACATAAATATCTATTATGAATGGCAAAATGACATTGTGTACGGTTTAATTATGATATAAACGATCATTTTCGTTCACACGGAGACATTTTTAGAGGAGTAGGGGTACCGTTTCTTACTTCTAAATGACCTTGAATAAATTTCAATTATTTACCATTTTAGCTCATTAGTTAGTTCAGATAGCATAAAATGTTTTTGAATGTACAAAAGCTTGTTTGAAGTACGGTTTAAAGAAAAAAATGCCAATTAAAGGTGAAATGGAAGAAAATCTGAAATTCCGAAAATTTTCCTTTTTAAAAAGATAAGGTCATAACTGTCCCCTAAATATGAGGATCAAGAGCTTAAAAGCGGCAGACATGTTGGATACATCGATATTTAAAATGATAGTGCCCAACATGTTTTTTTTACATTTTCGTATACTAATTATAGCTTTGGTTCAGGAATATGGGGTGGATTTTTTCACCTTAATGGACATGAAATAGTTCAAATATTTATTTCTTGAGCTGATTTGAAAACTAAGATACTGTATAAATTTCAGATATAATGAGCTACGGTATATTGAAAAATTGACAATAACGAGTGAAATAAAAGAAAATCTGAATTTCTTTAAATTCCTTTTTTTACGATATTATAATAATTGTTACCCTTAAACAAAACAAGTACCAGAATTAATCAGATATATTAAATACATCGTTATTTCAATTATGAAATATGAGTTTTACAGCATCGGTTTGTACAAATGAATAAACACTATAGTCATCACTTATGCGGTTATTAAACTAAGTACTAATCTCATGCGAATGACTCGCAGAATGCTGGCAGTGGGTTTGAAATAAACAAATTGATTAAGCCGTTGTCAGATGACATATCTATATTCAATCAGCGAATTTGTATTTGAAATCTCAGTTGCACCTTTAGACTTGAATACACTATACTGGTGTGAAAACCACAAATCTAAAGGAAAGGAGTGGCGGATCCGGGGAGAGGATGGGACAATGTACCTGTTGATAAGTTATTTGACCACACATGTCGAACCATAATGTATGCATTATTTATCAATAATAGGCTTTGCTTGCTTCATGGTGTTATGGTTATTGTATAAATACGATAAAAGTTGCTTTTGTTTGTTTGTGTGTATGTGTGTGTATTCGTAAAGAAACTGTCATGTTACATACGATAATGCTATAAGATAACGTTACGCGCAACGTCGTTAAAATTAACAGTACAATTTCTGCCTGTTACATATTTATTTTGAGGTTACGTTCAGTGGTACCAACAACTGCACGACATCACGGTCAGCAACTTCTTTGGTATCATTTGAAAGCGATATCTATATTCATTTAGTTTTTTAAATGTGATGTCCAAGGATGACTTACAGACGTTGGAGCAATTGAGTCACGAAAATAATTGCTTTTAGATCCAGTAGAGTACAAATATAGGTTTATACTGAAAAAAGAATCGGAGACTACTTGCGGTGATAATTGATTCGTTGATGGAAGGTATTAAGGGAACCAAGGTTATAGCGGTAATCAAAAGAATGTAATCCAAGAACAAAGACCAGACATGGAAAACAGACATACACAACAAAGAACATAAAGTAACTAAAATCATACATACAAAGTAACAAAAGCAAATGAGCAACTCGGACTCCACTAAAAACTCAGAGCATGGACCAGGTGCACCGGTAGGGTAAGTGTCCTCTGTTTTTCTAGAAACACCCGTCGAGTTGCTCATAAAAAGTCCGGGGTAGACGAAAAAGGAAAGGAAAACTATGACACGTTGAACAAATCAGTTTTCAAGGCATACATCACGCAGCGGCAGACGTTCGTTTCTTCTCTTTCTTACCGCTGCAGAAAGGCCTTTCGAAATTCTCTAGCGTTATTCAAATCGTACGTCGTTTGACAATCGGATTACGCTGTGTAAATGCATTTACTTATTACCGACTTTGCAAGATTCTTGCATTTTCTGAGAGGGCTGACTGCAGCGTCAAGAGTGATTTTTCAACGTCAGACGCTGTTTTATGAGTTTGGTTTTAATGTACCTGAAAATCAAGAAGTTGGTGACTTGGGGAGGGTGCATGACGGACCCTCCCTTTCCATGGAATGTTTATATATACTTTGGATTAACAATACCTGCCGCGTTCCTTCAAAGAATTAGAAAAGTTTAACTGCAAAAAAACGCTGCATTTTTTATCTTTTTATAGTGAAAAAGAGGGTTAATAAACTTAATTTTAGAGAAGATTTAAGATACACACTAAAAGAGCTCCTTTGTTTTAATTTCAGCACCAATCAACTGTGAGTATAGAATTGAATGTAACTGTAAAATTATATTGACTTACAAACTACGAAACATGACTGAATTGCTCCTAGCACTTTTTAAATTCCTAAAATAAATCAATACCCTGCACACATGGTATATTTAAGAAATAAATCATGGAAACTCCATTTTATCATTGTTTTACCACGGGTTGGCCATTTATGTCGCATTAAATAACGACATAAATGGCCAGCCCGTGTGGTAAAACAATGATGTAATGAAGTTTCCGTGATTTATTTCGATTCTAATATGACTAGTTTCTTCATATTTTCGAGTAGACGCAGCCTATGTGTTGCACGAAATGTTGGTCATGTGTTCATCAAATGTTTACCATGGCTGTGATCGAAAGAGCTTTGGAGCACGTCATATTAGAATTGTACACCTCTGCCACATTCTGCTTTTATTAAAGTTCACCCTTTTATACAAATTAGTACAGAACACAAGAAACAGCTTCGCATAATTGTAATGAGTGGTGCTCATGCCCTTTTGATTTTCACAACCTGTATAGCATAGTCTATAAACTGGCGGACTGATGCATAGTTAATCAGGAAGCGGTTATAGGTCTGCGGAGGAGATGGAAAATAAATGGCCGGGAAATAATTTCAGTAGGCTAGGTCGGATGTTGGTATTTTCCAGGGGTCAAATAATCCTAATAATTCCTGAATATTGGGTTATATATAACATGAGGCAGATTTATCCTGAAAGAGGACGTAGTTGAATATTTTGATATTTAAATAATCATGCCTTTACATCTGGAACTGTAAAAAGGAATGTAGCTCCAAGTTGCTCCTCAATAGAATGAATTAAACAGCGATCCGGCTAATCTTGTGATAGAAGGGCAGAGGACACATAAGCGCGCTATTTTAAAACCGAAATTATTAAGGCACAGTTCGTGTTTTACCTCTTTAATTTTAATCAAATTATGAATAGGTACCACATTAATTTGAATTGTATTTAAATAAGCAACTCAGTGTCAGGGGGACGACCATTTGATATTGAATAGGGTATTTGGAAAATTGCTTCGGGTCAAAAGAGTAAAGGTTAAAATACTGATTTTACTCATAGATACATCGAACATGTGTTTTGTGTTCCTTTTGAAGGGCACAGAGAGAGGACTGATAAAATGATGCCAAATCAGACATTTCACAATACATTTCAGACTGTTCTCAGAATCCATGTTTACATGGTAGATGTTTTAATAGCGTTAATGGGTACGTGTGCCAGTGTTACCATGGATACACGGGAGTAAGATGTGAATCATGTGGGTATAGGTTTTCAAAGATATGTTATTTACTAAGCATTTAAACGAAATTGATGAAAGGAAATAAAATATCACAACGAGTACATAAAGTAAACAACAATAATGTACAAAACAAAAAGAAAGTTTTCTTATTTAAAAAACCAAAACTTCAAGAGTGAAAGACGAAATGCCATCTTGATTTAAAAATATTAGAAATTATATTTATTCAGAAATCTCCTTAAAATATAAATATTTTTAAGATTTTTTAAATTCAGTGGCTTTTTGTGGTGATATTATTAACTTTTATAGTGTTTTGAAGTATACCCAATACCAATATTATAGATTACCAGTATATACATATTTCTCTGTCACATTAATTATGATTCTATGTAAGTGTCAAACATGCTCTGTTAAAGGATCCTTTGGTTGGAGTAAGATATATTCAATAATATAAAACTGCACATACTATGTTTATCCTTCATGTTTTCATCGGATATCTTCATTTCTGATCATGATCAGAAAGCTTGCATTTCTTACTATAAACACTAAATGAAAACGATGAAAACGTGAAAGATAAACATAAATTGGTATTTTACTTCATTTATTTTGGAACCTTTCACAGCTTGCTTTATGGTATGGATTTTGCCCATCATTAAAGACCGTGTGGTGACCTGTAGAAGTTTAGTTGTTCGTTGTTTGGCTTTTGGTTGATGACTGTCTCATTGGCAATCCTACCTGTGACATCCCCTACTGTATATGCTTGGTTTTATGTTATAGAACTAAGGCGAGGTCGGATAGGCGAACGAACTGCTTATCATATTTTATTATATATGAAAAATATCTTAACCTTTTTTTCAAACAATTATGATTTGTGTACTTTTTTTAAAAACCGTGTCTCCACCTTTGTATTCTTGCAGTAGTTGTTGTTTATACCCCTAAGCCAGCGACTCCTTCTGTAACTGGATGCTATCGTAATTGGATACCATTTCATGGTCACTGTTACTTCTTCAGTTCATTTACGCGCGACTGGGATGGCGCCAATGTATGCACTGGTATTCACAAAATATCGCAGATTGCCTACATATTTTTATTTTTGATCTTTTGTTTGAATTGCTATAGTAAACAGAAATTAATATTCGGTTTGTCATATAACCCCTGTTCTTACTACGGGGCGCGGAATGGGGCTCTTGTGGTTTTGTACTCAAAATTCAATTTTGTACAGACAAAAGTGAATTTTGTTCAACAAAAATTAGTTCAGATTAACAAAATTTATAACATACTACAAATTTTCAATTTTGTGTCACAAAAGTCAATTCTGTGGCACAAAATTCAATTTTGTGTCACAAAAATCAATTTTGTGAGACAAAACTCAATTTTGTCACAAAATTCAATTTTGTGAGACAAAATTGAATTTTGTCACAAGAGTCAATTTTGTATGCAAATTAGTTTATAGAATCCTTTGAATATACAAATGAATTCTCTCTTCACGATTTTGTAAGAAGGTTGCTCATTGGATAGAGTAACCGCAGGTTCCAGATTACTTCGAGCAACGCAGGATGGTTAAGGCCGTATTAAGTGAAATTTAAAAAAAATCTTTTTTTAAGTTGCATTCTACAGAAAAACTGCTTTGAAATAAATAAAATTACTATTATACGTTTTCTATGAAATTTGTTTTATAAAACAGGTTTTAAGATACGCGATTTTTCTACTTTCTATTTATTGGGATTTCTCCTGGTAAATCACGTGATTATTTCTTGACATCTTTCAACTCAGCTATAAAATGCTTTGCCCGACCTGTTAATCGCAACCAAATTTGTTAAAATTTTACAAGATAATTTGTATTAATGTATTTGTCCCAAATTTTGCTGGAAAAAGAAGTGAAATGTCAGACTAGCCAAGAAAATCATATTAGAGAGTAATCAAGGGAACCAAGGTTATAGCGGTAATCAAAAGAATGCAATCCAGGGACAAAGACGAGACATGGAAAACAGGCAGACACAACAAAGAACATAAATAACTAAAATCTTACATACAAAGTAACAAAAGTAAATGAGCAACTCGGACTCCACTAAAAACTGGGAGCATGGACCAGGTGCACCGGTTGGGTAAGGGTCCTCTGTTTTTCTAGAAACACCCACCGAGTTGCTCATAAAAAGTCAAGTCCGGGGTAGACAAACGAGGAAAGGAAAACTATTACCCGTTGAATAAATCAGTTTGCATGGTGCAGATGCATACACCATAACGATCCACGAGTTCATGATGACGACCATAGACCATAGTGATGACTTCAATCTTGTAGCAACATAACCCTGTTCCAGAAGCCTATTTGTTAGAGTTCTAGCGCGATACAAAAAGTCTGCGTACTTTCGGCAAGTTCTGGCATAACGTATGAGTTGTGATATGAACACTCCATACGCAGGTGCTGAAGGGATGTTGCCACAGATGAAAGGAAAGTTGACAATTCTGAATGAAAAGTCATCACGTTTGTCGTAAAGTTTGGTCAATAGTTTTCATTTACCATCGATTTCTAAGTGTAGGTCAAGATATGAGGCTGACCTTACAGTGTCTGTAGTATCCTTTATCTCAAGTTCTTTTGGGTAGATACGATGTATCAAATCCCCGCAATTAGGATTGTTTAAAGATGATACGTCATCTATATAGCGGAAACTAAGATTAAAGAAATGTGTTGTGCGGTGAAATTTGTTAATCTGTCAAAGTCGGCGAAAGATTTTTTTTGTTCCACTATCCCTCACGATTTTTTTGCTAGATACAGGTACATTCCTTATTTCATTACGATTCTATTGGTGTATGACACAAGAAATTCGGTTGAGCGGAACAGGTCGGGCGAGGTGAAAGCCGACATGGAACGTGTCTTAACTTTCGTTTCCCTTTTGTTTACAACCTCAAATGATCTATCTTTAGATTAAAGATTAAGTGACACAGTGGGTTATACGATTACGATGTCCGATATTTCTTTCACTTATGTGCTTTATTATAACCGTGCACATTCGTACCTTATCCACTGTATTGCAGTGAATGCTTTAAGTTTGTAATACACGTGTACATGATGCTGCACATTTTGAATTCATTTGCATATCCAAATGATTCTGTAAACTAATTTGCATACAAAATTGACTTTTGTGACACAATATTGAATTTTGTCTCACAAAAATAAATTTTGTGACACAGATTTGAATTTTGTCTCACAAAATTGGATTTTATCTCACAAAATTGAATTTTGTGACACAAAATAGACTTTTGTCTCACAAAATTGATTTTTCTGACACAAAATTGAATTCCATCATAACAAAGTCATATTTGTCGTACAAAACTATGTTGCACAGACTTGTTTATGATCACTTCATTTTGTACTGACGAAACTCCTTTTTTTAGACAAAATTGAATTTTGTGACACAAAATTGAAAATTTGTAGTATGTTATAAATTTTATTAAACTGAATCCATTTTTGTTGAAGAAAATTCACTTTTGTCTGTACAAAATTGAATTTTGAGTACAAACCCACAAGAGTCTCATTCTTCTTGGGAGATAAGAATTATATGGAATGCACTGTAGATTTAAAAAATAAGGGAGATAACTCTGTAAATGACACTCAAATACAAAAGAATCTATTGGATTTTCAATGTTCATTATCTTCTAAGAGCAGACAGATTGGAATGAATAATTACACATTTTATAATATAGACCCATAAAACAACTTAATTACAAAAGTAAAATATGTAGCCATTTTTGGGGTGTATCACATTTTTTTTCAGATTTTGCATGATTCTTATAAAGACAGCGACTTAAAAGGGATTGATTACTTGATGTCAGGGCTAATTGGTTTTGGAGCGCATTACGTGTGCACAGCTATCCTATTTGAATTTTGACTTTTGATCAGTTTAAACATAAATACCAATATGGGCTGCACAACTCTTTAAACATTAGATTACAATGAGTTAATGGAAATTCTTAATATGATTTTTTACCATGACTGCAGCGGTTACCGTTGAGAGTGTCAATCAAAAGATTCTACAGTTTACAAAGCTTAACATATGTTGCGATTTATACAATCAGAACTGCTTCTTAATTCTGTTCTTAACTTTGTACGCGGGAGGGAGGGTCTCAATATGAGACAATTAAAGATTTTTTTTAGAAACTCTAGCCAGATATACAAGATTCCCTAACAAATGGCACTTCAATATTTAGTTATGGTGTCGACAGAACGGTGCATCGTTAGTTATTATTGAGAGTTACATGGAAACCCGATTTCTGGCTCAAAAATGCGAGAGAGATCACACTTCGCATGGTTTGTGTATTATAACTATTATTTTAAATTTTGATTAACCTTATTTATAGCGGTGATCATTGCTGAATGATACACGATTTTTGTGAAAAAATGAATTAACTACAAACATTATGTTTTCGTCTAGTACCCATGTTTTGTATGATAACAAATGACTTTTTTTCTTTTATGTTGATGTACTTCTAGTCATAGGCGATCCGATTCTGCTGATTAAATCTATTTATTTTCTATATATAAATCTTTATATTCATGTACAATTTGAAGCTTAAAATACATCACCATGCAGGCACTTATTTCTATCAATGTTCGGTTACTATCAAGTATCACTATATTCATATCAGTTTGATATAGTAACCCGGTGAAAGAAACAAGTCATGTGTATAATGCTAATTGTGTTTCAGGTTACTGGGTAGGTGCTACAGACCGTTACAAAGAAGGACACTTTACGTGGCTAAATGGATTGTCTGTAACACATTATATCGACAACTGGGATGATGGCGAACCAAATAGTAGATACCACGATGAGGACTGTATGGAGCTATATCAAAAAGTCGGTTGGAAATGGAACGATGAAACATGTAGTACCCATCACCTGTTTATTTGCGAAAAGTAAAATACTTGCATAAATAAAACGCAGAAGTTCCTTTCTTTAATTCCGCTAATCGACAGTAGACATCTATTGAAATGTTGACCACTGTGGTCAGATACGCCCTATCACTTTATACAGACACTGACATGATCATATGTTACAATGGCCAATAGTTTTTCATAACAAAACAAAGTTCGTTTCTTAAATAAATAAAAAGAAGAAATTTATCAATTTATCGAATATCAGATCTGACAAAATATTTGGTAATCAATAATGCTCACATTATATTAGGTAAAATTATTTATAGTGTGTGTTCATACAGTTGCAACGTCATACTAAAGTATTACATCATAAAAATAAATAACAGTTAGTGTATATATAATAATATGCAGAAAAAAAGTCCCGACTTTTCCGTTTACAAAAGTCTTGTTTACGATTTCTTCCATTCTATGAGTTCGGAATTTGTATTTATGTTTAACCAATTACGAAGTTTAAGCGAAAGGTGACAGATGAAGGAAGCTGAGTACTGGCTCCAAGATGTGGGATAGATGATAAGCAATACTGTGAACAGTTCTTGTCAAACTTGGCTGGTAAAACTGTATGTTTTCTGCGAAACATTCTGATATGGCCTTGTCACATTCACACAGATGTCTGTCACAGAAATCTTCTCCTGGATCCACTATAAAAGGATAACGTTCATCGTGCACATGTGATTTTTTTAAAACTCCACGAGTACAAAAGACCATCCTGCATGCTTTAAGATTATAGTTCTTTACGCTGGCAAGACAAAGTTGCAATTTTTCAAAACAGAATTCTGTGATTTCCGCAGTTTTTATAATTGAAAAAGACTAAACCTCAGGCACTCATACAACCTAGGGTGGGTTACGTTTACAAAATTTCAAAACGCCATGATTTCAACCCATGTGTTTGACATAACATAATTGACATTAAAATACGTCTAATATATGATAAACAAAATATGAAATCGTATTTTTTTTATTCAACAATCCCTCAAACCGTATTACCAAAATAAATAAATGGGATTGCACTACCATACAACGTCTATTCCTCCTGACTCGAATTGAACCTAGCTTTAGAAACAATCCTAGAAAATAATTAGTCCCTTGTTTATCCCATGTTGATCAGGGGCGGATCCAGGATTTTAGGTCAGGCATAGAATTAAAATAGAATTCACAGAGCGAAGCGAGTCAAGAAAATTTTTTGAGGTAGAATTTGTAAAAAGTGAATTTTTCTGGGTCCGCCCATAAGAATCCGCGCCTATGGATGAAACAATTTTTACAAAACTGTAGGCTTGGCCCAAGATCGGGCATTTCCTATCATTAATTTTGTGTGTGTGTGTGTTTATTTAGAAGTCAGTACTTACAACACGTTAAACCTACTGGTGTCATGGCCCATGAATATTTTGGGACGAAAATTCCACAGTGTGCAAACTTTTGTTCAGCATAGCAATCATCGTGCTGCTTACAGCACCTTAATTGTTTTAATAAAAAAAGAAACTGTTTTATTGTATAATAATATTGGTATAGATATGAAAAAGATAACTACGCCATTCCTATGGATTATGTTAAGAATCCTATCGACACGTTTTGTTTTCGGAGCCATTTATAGTCAAGCAAGGTCATGTTCCTCTTTTTCCCGGATTGGCACAAGTTAACTGTACGGTAATTTATTGAAAATATATACAACAATGAAATTTAAGACTGATATAAGCAGAAAATGATGTAAACTGTCATACATCAACTCTATAAATAAATGTATTCACGCGCGCACGCGTCGTTTTCTATTCAATATGATCTCAAAACTTGTATCAGAATATATGATCGTTAAATACATAATGTGTGATTTTTTTTACATCGTGGCACTTTGGTCCATTACTTACAGGTCTATTTGATCTAATACAGCTCCATGTCCTCCAAGACCACAGTAGTTTCCGTATCCATAAAAATCTACGGGATCCCGTCTTGTTGCTACCCTTACCATTTCATGAAACTCTAATACGTTCCGTTTTACTCTGCGACATTCTACTACATCTTTATGATAAAACATTATTTCAGTTCTAGTATCATCAAAATCGTAGGCATAATTGAGTAATGTAATTAAATATTATTTTTTCTGGATACTTTAAAAAAAAAAAAGGTGCTTCATGACCCTCTTTATGAATTAAATTCATTTTTAAAGATTTCATGATGACAAGCAAATCGTGTTTATTTTAACTAAACTGAAAAATGCGCAATATGTATTTGCAATTAAATGGCGTCTTGCACGTTTTTTTTTACTTTGAAAAAAAATTGTGTTTTTTACATTTTGTTTTATAGTACATTTCCATTAAATATTAGCACTTCAACTTTTGCTTAATTAAACTGCACTATAACAAGACGAATGAATTTTTTTTTCACAATGAAGGATCGATCTTACCTACTAGACTTGCTAGCACCGATGTTAAAGCAATGATGGTGAAAGAGAAATTCACAGGACTACGGCTCATTCCTGCAATAAAACTAGTAAGTTTCAGTGAGAAAGTTCACTTTGTACACGACGGTGACTGTCAAATATAAACAAGAAATTTATCTTTGGCAGTTTAACGGCACTAGACACTTAAACATTAAATGTAATGGAAAAGAAGAAATAAATCTCAAAATTTTTGCCCATGGTGTCAATAGTGTAAATAGAAGAAAAGTACTATACCTCTTTTAATTAGAGTTTAATGTTGTTTACATTTCTTACACAAGTACCGTATGTGGCAGATAGGACACATGTAATATTACGATGTGACGTTTTGACCAGGACGTGATTATTTCCCAAGGGTGAAATTGACCTTGTTCTAATTCCAAAGTTTGACAAGTAAGATAAAAACAAACGAAAAAACGTTGTTTAAATAGAAAAAAAAAACATATTTGAATATGAATTAAGCAGTAAAAATACACAAAAAATCTAAATAATATCACTTATT
Organism: Perna viridis; assembly: GCA_037379345.1. NCBI lineage: Eukaryota > Metazoa > Mollusca > Bivalvia > Mytilida > Mytilidae > Perna > Perna viridis. Next base: position 8,400,366 of record CM074515.1, on the reverse strand, counting down.
AAAGTAATCACTTTAAAAGGTCAATATCATGTGAACTATATGTACTACGGTTTTCTAGATATTGGCTAAAAACTCATCTTCACCTTCCAAGGACCATTACTTTCATAAGGACTTGTCTCTATCCAAAGGAAAATCGAAGGAACCAGGATACTAAAGAAAAAAAACATAATGTAGTGATAACGACAAGCAGACAAGGACAATAAACACGCAACAAGGGATATGAAATAGCCGAAATGATACCTACACGGAATCAAAAGTAAAGAACAACCTGGACTCAACGAAACCGGATGTATGGCCCAGGTAGGTGCACCGGTAGGGTAAGCGTCCATTTTTTTAGAAATACGGTGTATAAATCGGTTCTCATGGTACAAATGGATGCACAATAATGATCAATGAGTTCATGGTGGCGACCGTAAATTATTTGTAGTGATGAACCACATTGGACAAATATGATGTCGATAAAAAAATTTCAGCATTTTGACGTCTTCTACGATCTATTGAAAAAAATATTAGAAATTGTTTTTAGTGTTTGAAGAATCTATGTCAAGTACTACGTATTTGTACCTATGGGTAACAACGATGTATAATGCTTTTGAGACGGGCTTTCAAATGAGCATCTTTTAACCTTTTCATCAAGGTTCGTTTAATTAAATGAAAGTTTCTATTTTTCTTATATGTTTTTCAAAATTTAACTGAAACTGCCAAAAAAACCGGCATTTTTGCCTTTTAATTTAAAAGTGCCTGTGTAATATCGACCCAAGATTTTTGTAGACTTAACGAAAAAATAAGTTCAAAATTGTTTTTTTTTAACATTTAACTAGCATGATTCAGTTCTTGAATTGGTCGAAATGTCTCTGGGTTTCATGCTAATTAATTTATGGAACCTTTAACTCGATAGCAGCCTTTTTGTAGTTTTATAAACTTTTTTCTTAATACCTAGTGCTGTAATTAACTATGTAGTTTTGTGTGACGCGTCTATTTCTGTGTTTGTAAATGCTTGCATTTATGGGTTTTATGTAATATTTTATGCGTGTGTATTCGGTTAAAAGCCTGTTAGCGTTATCTAGTGCTTGTTTTAATAGACTATAAAAATCATGATATACCGAATCAAAAATAAGTTTTCTTATTAAATCATATCATATCATTAAGTGTAAATAAGAAAGTAAGTAGTTTTTATTTAAAGTCGGGTTAATGAGTACATATAACAAATAACATAAGCGGACGGACTACGGACGCCAAGTTATGGCATAAGCTCACTAAAGACACTACCCTTCGTGTCTGGCGACATAATAAAGTAATTTGTATCCGGAAGGCTAGGTTTAAAGTACGTCGTACATACTTTATATTTCAAATCTAAAATGGTTCTTAGTTGTATCCATACCTCTTACACGTAGAGGTAAAAAAGTACGTAGACTAAAAATTTCGATTTGTAAACAAATAAGCCTCAAAGAACAAATCTATCACCATCCTGTAGTACAGAAAGATATAACTAAGTGCATATGAAGTTGATGTTAAGATTGAAACATTAGTAGTTTAATTTTGCGGATGAATTAACCATTTCTCCGTAGATACTGACTAAATTTCCACTTCCTAACCGTTCGCGTCTCCCAGAAAACCCGAATTAGATACGTGACACAGATAAGTCTGGTAAGACCTCGAACTTGGAATTTATTGTAGTTATGGCGAAATGTTTTTTTTTAAATTAAATGAACGCACACGCACCATGATGGTCCTTTTGTGATTAGACTTAAGTACTCATTACTAAGAAATCTGGTTGATGGTCAGTGATATTTTGTTAGCTTTTTTAAATAATATCACAACCTTTTTATTGGGAAAATATGGAACATTTTTGGTTTGTTAATTTGGGATACAGGTAGAAAACCTTGAAATTGTTGTTAAAATCATTAATTGTAAAAATGATAACAAGAATGCTGCAAGCAAGAAACAAGAAAAACACAAGTTGTGAACTATTCATGGATGTCAATAGAAGCCATAATTTCTTAGTATGCATAAGTCAAATATAAACCTTATTGGTTTAAGTTTACATAGTGTAAAGACTTGGGAGGCAAAGTTAATATAGTCCCTGTAAATTAAGTTGGGTGGGGGGTATAGTCCAAAATTACTCTGACCCTTTAACTCTCCTTTTTTTTGTTTGGATATTGATTCATGTATGTCGGGTTGAGGTAAGAACATTGTGCCCAGGGTAGGAAACACGTAGAAAATATCTACCAGGCCACAGGGCCGGCTACATCAAAAAGTAACCTGTCGTGATTAAAATTTACCAGCTCTGAAAATTTATGCAATAAAATGCTGTTCAATTTTCCTTTTCAGATTCTAATGTATTTTGATGTTTAAAATGTTGGCATGACAAAAAAGAATAATTTGATAAACCTGAAGATGTTCAGTAACATGTATGACTTACGATTTGTCACTTGATGAAAACACACTGCAAGAAGTGCATATGTAATTGAGACACTACTGGTGACTTTAAAGAGCATTTCATTTTTAGAGGGTTGATTTTTGGTCTACAATGTACATATAATTCGGTATGCAATCTGAAAAGTTCTGCTTTAAGTAAATTAAAATTAAATTTTGGTTTCATTTATTGTTACTTTACTTTTAAACAAATTGAAAAACTCAGTCACTGTCAATAATTATCCTCAAACTCATCTCCAGACAGCTGAATGGCATAGTTGACAATACAACTTTCCATGTGAGTCGTCGCAAATTAACCATTCGAAACTCCGTTTTAAAGCTTGGAACAATTGAATGTTTTGGCTTAGATTGATCGTACAATTTATTATTTTCCTTGGAATCAAGATCTCTTTTTTATGGGGGAGGAAAGTCCAAATATTGTCATAAAGACACAACTTTTACAAATACATTTTTCCCTTGCCGTCAATATTTTTGTTTGATAAGCGTGATTGCTATTGGTTGATTTAATGAAAATCAGCCAGTGGGATTTAATTTGACATGTACAAGGGTTTACCACGCTCCACATAGAGATCGAGTCAAAATATGAGATAATGTAGCTTTACTTGATCGGTTTGATTCTTAAGTTCCATTATGAATGAGGTTATACCAAGAACTAGTTACGAACATAGAAAAGAGTAATCCCAATAACCTGTTAAAATAGCATGACTATCGGGCTGTTAAAATTTCATATTTATCCGCCCAATCGTAAAACAGGCTGTCTCGGGCAGTTGGGCGGCTATAATTTCCATCTCTGATGTGCTATACAAAAAGTTGAAGATTCTGGGGTACCGAGAAGTACCGCCCTTCAAGCACATATTTAAGTAGAACCATGAAAAACAAACTATATTGTGTATAAATGAATATTTCTACTCATGTATAGTATGTGTTGCTATTTTCAAGGTAACTTTGGTGTGTGATATTATTGTTAAATTGCACGCACAGGTGAGCTTTGAGATGAGTTGTAAACAAATTTAAACATGATTTTTATTAAATGAATACATTAGTTTATTATTGACATTTCTCATGAACCAAGGGCATCAGTGGTAATATATTTTTTTTGTGAAACTGGCAAATGCCCTGTTTTAGTCAAAATTTATTTTACTTCGATAGTGGACTAATTCTGGGAAATCCAACAATTTTTTATGTAAAGGTTCCACCCAGTGATTTGGCAAGTACATGTAGAAAGCTTGAATTTTTGAAAGGATGTGTTAAGTTTGGAAACTTTAAGTGTGGGAAAGTTAATCCTGATTTAGAGTTTTCTTATGGAAACCTAAATTTGGAAAAATCCTATAGAATACTGGGTGGTTATTGGCAATTTTGTTTTTTTGTTTTGTTTTTTTTTTATTCAATGGATGGATCAGTTCAAAATAAGGTGTGTGGCTCAAGGTGTGGCTTCATTTTGATGGGCATACAATATAAGTGCCTTTGGGTGCTGTCTGATATCAAGGGCCATTCCCATTTTTTATACGCTGATCATTTAAGATGGGACATATTATGGTACATGTATACATGTACCTGTGTCTGTCTGTCCATCCATTCGCCTCACACAAAAACTCAAAAATGCTGCCACAAATTTTTGAATCTCTCGTGTATTGTTTCCGTGATCATTGTGAGCTCCCTTTCAATAAAAATAATCATTAAATTAATTATAAATTACTTGAACCTCCACATGACAAGGATTAGAAAAATAGGTACTTTTTTATGACAAAACATCTGAAATTTCTGTGCTGACTGCCTCAAAACATCTTTATTTCGAAAAAATTGCAAATTTTTCATTTTTGAGTTGTGTGATTTTCTGCTCTCTGTTCATGAGTTTTTGATCCTTGAGGATGTCGCTGATCCATCAATTGAACTTCCCTACTACCGGTATTTCTGAACACTAGACAAGAATAATGTCCAAATGTAATTTCTTTTATATCATTTAGTACATGTACCTCTTTTATAACCAGTAAATATGTTTCTTGCATTTATTCAGCTCAATAGTATTGTATTATTTCTGCAAATAAAATTAAGCTCCAGTCTTTTTATCAACTAAAGATTTGAGGGGCTCTTTTTGGCCTTGAAAGATACATGTATTTAGTATTAAATTTGCATTCAAGGAATTTAGTTGTTGCAGTAATATGTCAAGAAGTGTGGAATTTGGTAAGAATGTTCCATTTAATACACTTATCAGTCAAATTCTCCTTCCTATCATTAATATTTTACTATTTATAAACAGGAAGTGAAGAGCAGTGATTTTAACCAAGTACATGTAAAATTGTCAGGAAAATTCAAACAGATAAAAGTGTTTAGTTTTTGGTAATATTCTCTTCATCAAGGAAATAATTTTCTTCAGCTGAAATTGGTTTTATTTGAGAATAAATACAGTGTAGGATAAATACTCTGTTAATATATTTTTAATCTAAATATACACTAATTTATGGACAGGTTTAAAAAGTAAGGGAAAAGGGGGAATTGGAACAAAATTTGTAAATGTGTGTGAGGTTGGATCAGTAGTATTGATTGACATTCAGTTCATACATATTAGGGGAAAAAAGCAGTTCTTGATAATATGTAAAATGCAAATGTATGATCACAGTTTTATTTTACATCAGGTAATCTTTGAAATTTTGTTCATGCTACAATTTCACAAGAAGCAAAAACCTCCAGTGCTAATAGCACTTTGATTATGCATTTTAAGTTGCAGAGGAACTGCACATATATGAAAAAGATTCATGTATAACTATTTTTTTAACTTTCCTTGTCTAGAAATGGCAGACAATCAAGAAAATGGTGATGTTAATGATGTTACAGAAGATGCTCTTCTTCAAGGAGATCCTGAAGAGGTTGGATTGACTGATCTGGATGCTGATAACCAGTTTGAAGGTGGAGATGGTGATGCTACCACAACTCAAGAGGAGAATGCAGTTGAAGATCCTGTATGTTTTGTACATTTTGAATTGAAAGATCTAAAAAAAACTATTTTTTTGAATTAATTATTATGATTTCACATGATCTGCAGCTGCTTTTTTGTTGTGAAAAACAACTCTAGGATAATATTTAGACATTTCTTTTTTTTTGTTTGAATTTTTATCCAACAATTGTTGGAGCAGTTACATTTGGTATTTTTATATTGAGATTTATTTATAGGTTTGAAACAAAACATTTGCACCAGATAATAAATTCAACATTTGCACTTGTTTTAGTAAAACATGTTTACATATATCATGTTGCCATTTTGACACCTCTGGTTACTGTCTTCCTAAAAGACCAAATGAAAGTGAATATTATTAATTATTCTCAAATATTTTATATATACAATAAGCTAGCATATAAATCAAACTTGTACCTTCATTGAATCCCTACAATAGAGCTGGCCTCTTTATTAACCACATAATCTGTAAAATTGTAGTGACATTGACATACTTCAAGTCATTTGTATGTACAATTTTTAAGGCTAAAATAATTCTTATAATGAAGTGCCAGATTTAAAATGCAATAATTAGTTACCATACATACATTTTGCACATGTATGCAGGTATACATGTAAAATGAATGTACTCAGTATGGTTTGTTTATAATTTAAGGAGCTAGAAGCTATAAAGGCTAGAGTAAAAGAAATGGAAGAGGAGGCGGAAAAATTAAAACAAATGCAGAAATCTGTTGATGAAGAAATGCAGATGACTTCTCCCACATTAAGTCAACCAGGTTAGACAAAAGCTCTTCAGCTTTTAATTCACATATGTTAGTGTATGACTTATCAATGATGGGGATATTTTTATTGCACAAATGGCACAGGGGCTCGCTGCCACTGCCCATTAAACCCAAATTGTTAAGTTATGTCAAGGTCACAGTAGTTTCACTTTGAATCTAAGCAATTGTAGAAATATAGTCTCTCTATATTGATTTAAGTTAGAAGTATTTGATCATGATACTTGTGTTTATTCATTAGATTCATCATTTGTCAAGTAGTTTTTAAGGGTAATAAGTAGCAAGATGTTTGATTTTATTTGAACAAAAATTGAGTTGAAGTGAGGTACTTCCAAATCTTAATCACCCTTTTCATATTGATATACTAGTTGAGCTGCATATTAGATAGTGAGAGCAGGAGTAGGAAATAGTCTATGAAGGGCTCAATAGTTGGAGAACATTTCTGTTATATGTTTAGTACATCATACTTACATAAAACCAAAGGAAAAATTCAGATAACTTACAAATGATGAACATGAAGTGCTCTAAGTAGCAACATAAAAAGATAAAAAGATATGGTTATCAATGTACATCACATGTAGTCTGTTCTACTTATCTGCTCAATTATAAATATATTTGTACAGTATAGTAAAAAGAATTTTTTGGTTTTATCTGTTCATATTAGTTACTTGTTACTGTGGAATAAAACATATTTGAATTTTTAGCTCACCTGGCGTCCGTTGTCATGTAAATTTGTTAAGCTATGTTCAAGTTTTTGCCCATGTATGACATTTCGTTTGGCTATTTTTAATGGTATTACTTTAAAAAAATCTTCCCCTCTGACACCTCTAGACCAATTAGAATTGAACTTGGTATGAATGTTCTTTTTGGTATTCGGCATAGAACTGAAGTGCAAATTTTTATCAGTCAAAAAACATGGCTGCCTTTACCAAATATAGAACACAAGTGCTAAGCATGATGAGATCTGTGATTAAATTTTCTTGTAAATCCGTTAAGTCATGTTGGAGTTATTGCCAATTTTTGAAGCCCTTTTTGCTATTTTTAATGTTTTTACTTTCATAAGTTTTCTCCTCAGAAACTACTGGACATAATTGTATGAAAATTGATATGATTGTTGCTAATGTATTAGCGTTAAGAATTTTTATCCAAGAGAAAACATGGCCACTTAAACAAAAATAGAATGTTGTTTATCAAGCGAGGTGAGTGATTCAGGCTCTTTAGAGCCTCTAGTTATTCATTTTGTTATGTTTTAGGTAGTTTTCCAACTATAGAAGAGAAAATAGAATCTGATGCTAGATCTGTTTATGTGGGAAATGTAAGGAACCTTAATATCAATTAGTTATTTGATGTTATATACCTAATAACAGTATTACACTTATTATATAATAAAGTCATTACCCATTTTCTTAACATAATAAATCGCATGGCAAAAAAAGCTGCAAAAAAACACCTGAGTTAAACCATTATAAAAACAGAGAAGGTTGTTCTGATTCCTATAATCCTATTCACATCATCTCTTGTAGAAAACTAAGTGGTTAAAAAATGTTTCAACTTATGTCAACTGAAAAACTTGTAAACCTGTGATTCTTTGATAATATTACATCATTACAGTTCTCTTTTGTCCTGTACACACCTGGTGCAAGACAGGAATTTGTATATGAAATAACTTTGGCCTGTGGATGAAGGGGTCAATGTATGCTAAATGTGTGTGTGTTTTTTTTTTCACTTTAAAGGTAGACTATGGAGCAACTGCAGAGGAAATAGAACAACATTTCCATGGCTGTGGATCAGTCAATAGAGTAACCATATTATGTGATAAATTTACTGGCCATCCCAAAGGGTAATTGTAATCATATGTAAATATGTTATTGATAGCATCTTGAAAAAATGACTAAAGATTAATCACATAGAATTCACAAATTGGCAAGTAACCACCATTATGTTCCATTATATACACTTTTGATGTTTTTTATTACACGTCATAGTCTTACACAGATGGCACTGGACTTCAACTGGACTTCTTACAAGTCTTGTGCAGATGGTACCAGACTATGAAGCCATAGCATGTATTTTAACATTTTTGAAATATTTTGTTTTATAATGTTACAGATGTTGTCTTTTCACACATTGATATTTTGTATCTGTACACTGCCTTAATGATAGAGAATGGTCCTTAATGTGTATGATGTATTATAGTTCAAAAATTTCTTTAAAAACTAATTTATTTGACAATATTTCATTATGAACAGGTTTGCATATGTTGAATTTTCTGACAAAGACTCTGTAACCACAGCTCAAGCACTCGATGACTCTTTATTTAGAGGAAGACAAATCAAAGTAAGTAGATTGGGCTAGAAAAAAATAAATTACAACATTACGTGTTATTCTAATGTTAAATATGTTTGATATATCTTGTATACCTTAAATGATTCTATAAGTTTTATAATTGTGTTTACAATTATAATGCAATTAGGACTTGATTGATGAGATGACCAAGGTAAAAAACTTGGGTCTTATCATTCCACGCGAGTAGCACAGGTTTCAAAATATATGCATGTACCTAACACACCTAAAAACTAATTCAGGCTTAAAGATCTCTTAAGTCTGAATAAGTTTTAGGCGTGTAAGACTGTTTGTTTTTACCTTCGTCATTAACTGTGAAAACAGATCTAGCAGCCGCTCAACTCCTTCCATTTATCTATCATACTTTACCCACTTTATGTAATCTTTAACTTTAAAAGTATCAAATATTGTTCTTACTTTGCAAGGTGCTAATGTGAATATAAAAAATATGCACCAAGTATTATTTGTGTACTCTGTAAATTGTTCTAGATACTTGTGTAAATTTAGTTATTGCATCTTCAAGTTCATCAGGTACTTTGGTAATCAGAGGTCTGAATTGAAAGCAAAATATAAGAAAATATGTCAAAATTAGTTTTCTGAATATTCTGGAATGATGAGTCAACTGTACATATTTCTATGCATATTGAATATGTCTTATGCAGTGTTTTTCCTGCCTGGATTTTACTGACTTAAATTGTGATGAGCAGGACATGCTTGCCCTTCTGCAAGTCTTCCCTACCTGATGTCACTCCTGGATTTTTGTGGGACTTAATAATGCTAGTGCTTTAATTTGTTGCTGAGATGTCTATTTTTTCCTTATCTCTAGTTTTTATATGTATTTGTACTTGATTCTGCTTTCAATATTGTGTATGTACATGTTGTAGATCATCTTGGGTATCTGTTTTCAAGTACAGATCATGAACTTGGATTTGATGTATCTAAATTGTTTCCTTATTTACACTTCAGTATCTTTTTGCCGATATTTTTAAAGTTACAGAATCAAATACCGGAATATTGTTTTTTTTTTCAGGTTTCAGTCAAAAGAACCAACCGACCTGGTATCAGTTCAACAAACAGACGACCTCGTGGTAGAGGTTATGGAGGTTTCCGTGGATCACCTGGAGGATATTACACACCCTCACGCCCTAGAGGTGGTAGATTTGGGTAGGCATTTTTCCTTCATGTGGTAATAATTTCTTTGTTTCACACTGTAAATCTTACATTGCCACAAACAAAACAAATTTATATGAAATATATCATTTCCATGCTGAAAAAAATCATAGTTGCAGCATACTGAGATGTAAAAATATATAACTGTATGTAAATAATTAGGGGAATAATCAATAATTTAAGCAGTGGAATATGTCCATGTAAGTAAAATACCTGGTAGGTAGGTTTATATTAGAAAATTTCATTGTTCCAGAGATAGTTAATGATACTGTGTTATGACGAACCCACTCCAGTGCGATCTATTTTCCAAGGATCATCTTTTAACGGTTTTGTAGGCTTGTGTTATGACGGATGGAATTATGGTGTACATGTACCTTTGTCCACATGTTGTATAAGACCTCAAAAATCTATCAGGGTTTTAAGTATTATTTTGGTACATATTTTCATAGGAGGAAGCACCTGTTGATGTTTTTTATTGTTTTCAAAATTTTTGTTTCAGAGTTATGTGGCTTTAAGCACTAGCACTGTAAAAAATTTCAAACGGTTAAAGTGTGGTTAAGCACATTGTAAATTGTTGTAATTTATGGTGTCTTGATCCATGGAAATTGCTATTTAAAAATCAAAATGCAATTGGCAGTATTTATAAACAGCTTTTTATTATACATAACATTAATTAAGTCCATAAAAAGATATGTTTGTTTCCTGTTTCCAACCAACCTGGAATAATCCGATTGAAATTCATGGGCAAAAAATTATAGTACCCAGTTTGTTCTATAATTCTGGAAATAACTCAAGTGGTTTCAAGAGCTGATACAGGTTAGATTCATCTAAAAAATGGCTGCTCCTCAGTAGGTGTAGCATAAATATAACAAATGGATTTATTACCTAGAATAAATCTTAGTATGTTTGAATTAACTTGCTTAATATAACATTGATAAAAATTCATTAAGAAATATCGTGACCAAAGGACATAGATTTGTTTGCCTTTTGTAACAAGCATTTTTGGCCTAACTGTAAAACATTAATGTATACATGTCAATCATACATATGTCTCCAACTTTCGTTGTGACACCTGCCATAATCAGTACAGTTGAGTAGTTACCATACCTTTATTTTACAATTACCAAAACTTTTTTTGTCCTTCTAAAAATAAATCACTGAATTAAATTACTTGTACTGAAAGTGAGGTTTTCAATACTGGGGATGATTAAGATTTTGTAGATAGAATCGAAGTATCAAGAAGGCAAGGTTTCAATGTAATATCCTCAAAGTTTGAAGTTAATGATTATTATGTTGAATAACATATCATTATTTTTCTTCTTTTTCAGTCGATTTCGAAGAGCAAACTACTACTCCCCATATTGAAGACAAATTTTACAGCCATTGATAAAATAATGGTCATTTTACCAATCCAGGAGAAGCTTAATCATTTTATCAATAAAAGTGCACCATTATCATTTTAAAAAAATAAAAATATCATTTGTATGAGTTTCAAAAAAAGTTTGGGGACTTTACAATTTTAAAAACAGCACTTTTTATACTTATATTTTAGCCAATGAATTAGAATAGTCAATTGAAGAAATTTTCATAATTTTGACATTGTGAGGAACAATTTTGGCAATGATTTTTCTCTGAACAAGTTCATAATTTTGATGGCAAGGTGAAATCCCATTTTTTATACAAAAAGATGATTTTCCTTTTAGAAAATCCTGGCTATCTTATTTTAATTTGCCAACAGGTTCTTTTTCAGGTTTCCTGTGAACTGGCCTGACCTTCAATACCGACATTTGTTGGAATTGTTGCTTTCTAAAATCAAGGCATCTTCAGTTTTTTTTATGTGCAATAGTATTTATCTCTAAAAAAAAAGCCTTGCTTTTGGAAAGGCATTGGGTTGAAGGAAATTTTTAAAAAATGGAAAAAGAAGTAAACAAATTGGGAAGGGAAAACAATTTAAGAAGAGAAAATGTGGATAAGAAAAGAATAAGTCTAAAAAAGAAAAAAAAATAAGTTAAAAAATGAGTTAGGGTGGTTAATTGGGAAAAAAAATGATATGAAAAAAAGAAATGTTAAGAGATGAATGTGAAAATAAAGAATAGAGTTGAAATGTGCATTATTTATTATATCCCTGCCTTTATTGAATTTTCTATGCCTTAAGGCTATTATGATAGATCCATAGATTTTAAAAAGGGGGTCCAGGTAGTTCAGAACAAGAAAGTGGTGGTTTCAGGGCTATTTTACCCTGTTTATGTGTTGTTATTTTTTTTAAATTGCTCTCAGATCTAGTACTAGTATAGTACTTGTATTATAAAGTGGAATGAAAACCGTGTTCATTGAAATAAGTTGTTGATAAAAATAATTGTTAACCTCAGCAATATTATTCGCCAATAGTCAACACTAGTAGGTTTTCAGAAAGACGACTGAAAAAAGAGGAAAACATTTCAAGTTTGGCCTTTCAATGAAGATATCTTGAGAGTTAAGGGGTAATAAAACCAGTGTAGAATTTTGTAGGACTTTGCCCTTAAGGTCTTGTCACCAATTGAGTGTACTCCAGCAGTGCAAGAGATTGTCTGACAAGCTATTTTATGACTTGGTGCCATCCTAACCGTTGGGGTATGGAGGAACGGAATTCCATCCTAAGTTGTAGGAGTACAATTTAGTGTATACCACGGTAAACTATAGTGTTGTCTAATATTACACCGCCGTCGTCATCAGCTGTTGACATATGGCTTTAGTATAAGTGTATTTATACCAGAAACAGGGAATTGCTCTGGGTGTTAAACTCTGACCGTTTGGGAATAGGACCAGAATCATTTCCTGCTTTCCCTTTCCGCTCATTAACAATATTAAAAGCATATAGTATCCATGAAATAGTACGACAAAGATTCATACCACAAAAGTAAGATTGACTGATTGGTCATGGTTAAACCATCTCATTAAAATCAGTTCTCACTATATATATGCTACACTACAGCGTATAGTGCGAGATCTGATTTTTTTAAAATTGGGTTGATGATTTAGCGTCCGATTGCAGATGTTATTGACTAATCGAACAAAACCTGCTTTATACAAGTATGACACGCTGAACAGGTTCTGTAATTGTGCTAGATCACAGAAGCAATAGCCCGCAAGTAGGCATGCAACCCCATTAGGACTCAAACCAAACAGTTGACAGTCTATCCCCTTAAATACCGCGTGCTTGGCAGAGAGGCAGTGACAACCAATTATATCGTTCTTGGTGCGACTCGGTCGGGGATCGAACCTACACTTTAAACGAAAGTGCTACGACCTCCCTCACTCGGCCCAAGTTTGACAATGGGATCATTCTCGATCACTGAACTGTTTGGGAAACATTTTAGAAAAAATGCGGTTATAAATGATGTGCTGTTGTGGATTTCGTCAAAATCTTTTAAAGTCTAATTGTACCACAAAGTGCCATATCACTAAAGGGATTGATTTTGGGGGATAAAACCGTTCAGTATTGAGGGACAAAAACAAGGTTTCATATGTTCGCACAAAAGAAAGGCTGGGATTAATACATGAACCATTCAGGAATAAGGGTTTTTATGTCCTAATTCGCTCTGCTCAGACGAACATATAATGTTTATCAATAAAATAACAACCTCTCATATGTAGGTGCCACTTGCAAGCATCTTTTAAAACTTGGATCATGAATATAAATGTCCTTTGGATCTTGAAATTCTAACACATCAGATATACACGGCATACATACAGAATTACTGTGAAAAATCAATGTCCAAAAGGGAGATGACTCCCATTTAGGAACAACTAAAGTTCCTGACGCTCCACACGCTAAACAATGTTTTATCACTCTTTACCAAATTTAATAGTGGAACAAGCCAATTATTTTCGTCTGCTCAATTGAATGCAAACGCACCACACCAGAAGTGTCTGGAGTGTGAAATTTGGAATTAATTTTTTTAATTACAAAATTTTGAGAATTGGCAAAACGATCAAAAGAATGAGGTCCAAATAACCTATCGACAAATTCGAACAAATCTTGGGACACTCCCCAGTCATCGTAATAAAAAAAAATACTGATAGCGTCGCATTTTGCATTCAATTCTCTGGGTATCCACTGTACATCAATGCTAATACCATTTTCTACGCACACAGAAAAAATTAGCATAACTAACTCATGTAGATGACTTTTTGTGCTACCATTCTGAATGATAAGTTCACAATTTATTTTTACTATCTGTATACCATTTAATTGACTTTCCCGAAAGCTGTTTCTTAAAAGTTTCTAGACAATTGTACAGCTTTAAGCTCTCTCCATGTTGAGCTATTACCTTTTTCAGTATCTGTCCACATTTTATGAAATACACTATTATCAAGCTGACAAGAAAATGCACCACAAGCATAATCGCTTGCATCTGAATACACAATAATAGAAGGAATTTTATATTAAGAAAAAAACATTACGATTTAATCTATGTACATTTTGTTTCCAAAAGTTTATTTCTGAAATTACATCTTGATCTGACAAACAAAATTTACTGTCTTACGAATAACGTGACTCTATAGTTAAGTATAAATGCTTAGTCATTAATCTAGAAATATTTCCAAAAACTGGTGAAAGTGAAATTATTCTGCCTGTAACCTTAGCTAAACTTCTAGCACTAACATGAGGTAAGTTAGAAAAAACTAAATTAATGCTAAGAATTAAATCGTCAACTCTCTCGTCTGGTACTTTAATAGAATGACATTCAGAATTCCGCAACAACCCTAACCATACTAAAGATTTACAAGGAGTCCAAACGCACTTTTCATCATTTACTACAAATCCTGCTTTATTTAAAGTGTCTAATACAAAACTGGCGTCAGCGCTACAACTACTAAAATCAGAGTTTGTACCCCAACCATCATCTAGATATAACACCATGCGAATACCGTTTTTGCGCCAATACTTTACTAATGGCCTCAAAGTTTTTGTTAAAACATGAGGTGCTGAAGTCAACCCAAAAGGCAAAACAGAAAAAACGTAGAATTTTTTATCCCAACAAAAGCCTAAATAGGTTTTAAATTTATCATTTATATCCACATGGTGATATCCAGATTTTAGGTCATATTTGTACAAATAAGAATCTTTGTCAAAATACTGAAGCGCTATCCTCCAGTCTTCGAACTTAATCTTATTTTTCATAACATGTTTATTAACTTCTCTCAGATCTAAAATAAGTCTCTTTTTTTAAAGGATTAACTACAGCAGGTTTGATTTTAACTTCTTCAATACAATCATTTTTTAACAGTTCCAAAACAGCTTCTGTTACAAAATCAGAACTGTCAAAAGCAGACTTATTATTATTTTTAAACATAGAGCAAGGAGTAGAGACAAATGGAATAAAATACCCATTTTCAATAACATCTAAAACAAAAGAATTGCAGTCTATTTCTCTCCGAAACTGAATGTGTTGTTTAAGTCTACCTTTAACACTAGATAATTTTGTTGTCCTTTCATATTAAAAAAATTCATATTCATCATTTTTAAAAATATCAAAATGTGATAAATACTTATCATTTATATCATTGCTGTCATTTTGTTGCCTACTTGGTGATGACCTTTGGACAGTTACGTCTCCAGTGTCCCTGCTCATTGCACCCAAAACAGAAGTCCGTCGGGCGTGGTCCTGTAGAAATTTTGTTGTAGGGACGAAAATTACTCCAAGAATTAGTAGCAGTGCCAGAACTAGAAGGATTGGGAAAAATAGCTGAAGGTGCTGCTCTTCTAGTGTTTTGTCTTCTTTGACTGTTTTCCTGTTTCCGTAGTTTCCTCTTGCGAACGGCTCTAGTCTCAGCTTGTCTAATACGTTTTTCGTCTTCCGTATCCGACGCCAAATCATCTGACATATATTCTTTGACAGTGTCCCAGCCGCCTGGAGATTTTTCTGCCAACTTGATACAATTATTACGTTTGTGGATTTTATTGCGGACATTACGGCAAAAATCTTTGATTTTAGCGTGATCCTTAGCTTCGGCCGCACGCACAATTGTAGTAATGTCGTCATCCAGATCAGCATTCAACTCAAATTGTTTCTCGTTCTCCGAAAATTTGAACTGGTAAGACTTCTCTGTCTTGAGCTTTTTAGCCAGCATCTCAGATTCTGATACGCATCATCTTTTAACTCACATTTAAACGATCCTAGTCGATCCTCAAAATAATCCCTGAAAAGATCCAAGGCAGCAAACGCGCTGGAATCTGCCAAGATTTGTCCTTAGAACTGTTCTTATCTGGAGATTTTGGACGAGGTGATTTATTAACTTCACTAACGTCGTCAGGTTCAGAATCTCCCATACTACAGCGAAAATAGCGTAATATACAAAGTATTCCACTGAACACTTGAGTTGCAATGGCTCGAATGAAACCTCGCACCTTACAATAACTTTCCAATTCAAACAGACACGAAAACGTCATGCGTGTTTTAACTAATCAAAACATCTTATCACCTATTTATAGCACACACGTGTCAATGTTTACCATCAACCAATATTCGATTCAATATACACCATTAAAAAATATATAGAAACGGGCATGACTGTTCATGATGGGTGTACATATAATGTCCAGGCAATGAGTGGCGCATGCCAAATTATCCATAAGAGACCACAAACAAGTGTTGTCTAAACAATGAATATTAGTTGTATAACATATATATATCGTAGCTGGCCGAGTGGTCTAGGGCGCTGGACTTTGTGCAGGCGGTGTTGCCATATGTGTCACAGCGGTACGCGTTCGAGTCCCGCGGAGGGAACGACCAAAAATTTGCATCGCAAATTTGACAATTCTAACATCGTTGGGAATTTTTCAGACCTTTCGATACGTTCACATATCTTCCCTGTATCAATTTGATCCGATGGAGCAGTGTAGCGAATAGAGTCGTCACGTTGTGAGACGTATGTATATATTAACTCGCTGTTGAAATTTCCGGACGAAGGGAAACATCTCTGGTAAGGTCACGATGGCTTTCGATACAGTAAAATCGATGCTTTTTGACGACATAATCACAGGTACTTGGGGTCGGGATTTTTTTTTTTTTTGTAAAAAAGAAAATAAAATACGAAATTTTGCACAGCAAATATTCCACTTATACTATCCATATGAAATTTTCTGATATATGGGGGTCGACTGGTATATAGCTACGTCCTAGCTAACAAAACAAAAAAATATCCCGACCCCAAATACCTGTGGCCATGCCCTGCCACAAGTGCTGGGGTGATATCAAGCTTTGCCCTGCGCAGCATTTTATTCTTGTAGGTAAAAGTGTATATTGCACCACAGGGTTCCATATCACAAAAGTTCAGTTAAATGCGTATGAATATAATTATCATACCACAAAATAGTGGCGCCCCGTGCAGGTTCGAGTGTCAAAAGAATAGGCCTGCAGCAGCGCTAAGCTTGTCGTAAAAGGCGACTAATTAGTGCTCAGAAACCTTGCCGGGGGCTAGGCGCTCTGCCTACAGAGCAACTGAGTTGTGTGCCCCAGGTGGTGGAATGGGGTACCCCTAGCGCGTTACATGCTGGGGTTGTCAGGCTATAATACGGAAAACCTGACCGCAAACCATAGTGGTGCATCGTGTTGGGAAAGATGCCACGTTCCTCACACGTTAAAGATTCGATAGGAGTAGGAACCTTTGCGCTCCGCCACAGGAAGATAAATTGCCCGACCTTACCCATCCCTCCCTTTTTCTAGTGGCAATCAAAATTTATCGACCCTATTGTCCTTGTGTCTCATCTCATTTTTCATTTCATCATTTCACGTTCATCGTCTGAATATAGCTGAAATATTGCTGCTCGGACGTTAAACACCAACAATCAATCAATCAAAATAGTGGCGGATCCGGAAATTGACCTTATTTTTGGAGAAAAACAATTGGGGCAAAGAAAAGCCTGGACTCGCCACAGCAAAAGGACTTCAAGATTACTTCCGTGAATGATAAGTCGAATTTAAAAGGAGAATCACGCCTCTCAAACATGTATAAATACAAAAAAACAAGAATCAAGTGAAAATGCCTGACTAATTCAAGAAACAAATGATTCTGGAAATAGTAGTAATATTTGTTTGAATAGATAACCCCGGTTGCAGAAATACATAAGACTTCAAAAATATCTGCAAAAGTCGAAATACATGATAACGATTAACTCTAGCCAGCGTTCCTGGACACGCGTGGGGGTGTTGCGTTATTTTCCATAACCACCGGTTTCTTTGAAAATGGTTGTCATAGTTATATGTAAACACCATGACATCAGTTCAATAATATAACTAAAATATGTGTGCAATGTGATATCATTTTCCTATAATTCTAGTAAATACTGCAAAAATTTTAATAGGAAAATACAAAATGTACACGGCTCTTAAAAGGCCACTGTTAGACCTAACATCAAAGTTTACCCACGGTCGCTCCCCACCCATCACTTTTCTATTTAGCATTTAGTTAAGCAAATATAATGATCATGGTTGACTAAGTGCATGTACTATATAGATATTGCGAAATGCACCGTCTACGGGAAGTTTAAAGGCAGCAAATCTGTTAAGGTTTATTGACTTTTGATAGAATTTTGACAGGATTGAAATGTCAAACCTATCATAAGTGCAGTCCTTTTTCTTTTAATAATGTAGGAATCAACAAAATGTTCCGGTGTTTACATCAAATGATTTTTTTCTTATTGTCATGTCATCCAGTACCAACTTTAATTCACAAAAGTATAAAATATATATATTA
Organism: Perna viridis; assembly: GCA_037379345.1. Classification (NCBI taxonomy): domain Eukaryota; kingdom Metazoa; phylum Mollusca; class Bivalvia; order Mytilida; family Mytilidae; genus Perna; species Perna viridis. The sequence continues at coordinate 8,381,949 of CM074515.1, read as the reverse complement.
TATAAATCTCAGTGGGTGCATTGAATCATAGTGCTATTGAACATTTTTTGTTCAGTAGCTTTACGTTCCCGTTTTTTGATTTTATTTTGTCTAAACAAGTGTCGATTCAGACTAGTATTGCCCGAAGAGCAGATTTGAACATACATACGTTTTGTCTTGAATATGTTTACATTGTATAGAAAACTCCTCCATTTATAGTTATCAATAATTGAATTATACACATGTTGATAAATATCCATTAACATATGTTACTAAATATCTACTGATATCAAAAAATGTGGAATGAACTCCACAATGCTTACCATAACCATAAGACAAGTCATATACATATTACAATGCTTCTTTCTTGAAGGTGAACTTGCATGTATTAAACTTGCTCATTTCACTTTATGTAGGTTAGCCTTGTAAAATTTGTTGCTCTAATTCTAGACTCTTTTTTTTTTAGATGAGTAGAATCTGAGTTGCATGGATGGCCCTATTTTTAAAATGGTTGGGGCCATGACTCCAAATTAAATATTAGCCTTCCTTTAGTAGTTATGATTTCATTAAAATGATTTCCTTAAATTTCATAAAAAAATTTTCATGACAATTGATCAACCATAATTAAAATTAAAGTCATCGTACGAAAACCAACTGAATATGGACGACGACGACACGGACATCGCTGTCAGCACCAAACCAATATACATGTACGATCGCAATTTTTTTACGGTGACACTATTTCCTGGTTTGGACATGCTCCATTTCCAATTCCCTAAAAAGCCTGTCAATTCCTTAGGATCAAATTAGTAGTGTCTGATTTGCTAAGAATTTACATCTATGAGGTCTTTGTTTTACATTCGTCCTAGTTTAAACACTTCTTTAGCAAAGAAGATAAAACTGCACAATGGAAAAATTTCTCAGTTACAGTCATGTACTCAACAGAAAACATTCGAAATTCTTTTGAAACAAATATAAATTTACCGGTATACGAAGGACTTTAAGGCTAAATCCATCGAAACTGGCTCACAGCTAACACTTCAAAATCTATATTTCAACTAAATCTTGTATAAAACAATTTCATCAACTTCTAAATAGTTATATACATTTTTAGGCTGAAAAATGTTTCCTTGGACAAAAACTGTATACCACAGTACTTGTTTTGCAGCTGTAAACAAAGGCACTGCCAGTATTATTTTGGTTTCAGAACCAACATAACCTGTATGTACATTCAGAACTTCACAAGACAGTCAACAGTTAACTTTTCTTAAGAATCTCTAATTAATTAAATCCTGTAAATCTTCTTCACAATTTAACAAAACTTATTTATTTTTATGTGTACTATATTTAAGTATGAAGGAGACTAAATTATATTTTTATATACATGTACAAATTTTACATTATTGGCATGAAGTCATAAACAGAAAATGGTTAAATTAAAATTAAATATAAAGAGTTGTCAGTACATACAGACATGAATATATATAGCAAAACTAAAAATCGTTGGAGCTCCTTGGGTATGTACTTACATGTATACTGTATTTTTACGTGTACATAACCTCTATATGTATTATGTAGAGTCCATGAAACTTCACGCTACAGTAAAGGACAACCAATGGAACTACCCCGATTTGACAGAACCTCAATGCCATGTGATTTGCAACAAAACGTCAAAAAGTTCATATGCATGATAGACGCGTACGTGTATGGAACATAAACTCATAAAAGTTATGTAAAAGGAAGGTCCTATTTAACATTGGACCCCAAGTTTTTTCTCCAGCAAAATGTGAAGAAATATGGATCACATTCAACTTAATCAAATGCAATTTTGAGAAGAAAATAAAGCCAAATGTTTTTTTCTGTCCTAGATGGAAACAAAGAGTTCGAAATACTGGTTGTTTATATTTATAATTGATTGTAAACACATATGCCGGGAGTGTGCTCTTGGCCGTGGATAATCCCTTTTTAGGATTCGGCGCTTGAGATATTTTTTGTTTGTTTTGACCAACACCGTCAAAACATAAAAAATATCTCCAGCGTCAAATCCCAAAAGGGCTTAGGCCGTGGACTAAGTCTATTACACGTTTAGTCTTTGCAGATTTGGTTTTCATTGTATCCTGATTTGGTGTCACTACGACTTATTTTGTTTCAAAATTTAAATAAAAATGAAAATAAATCCCTTCCTCCCGACTCTACAAAATTTTAGAATGGTGATCGGAAACATATAAACGTCATTTTTTGCACTGGAAAGTTGATTTTATCTCAAATAATATTTCGCCGAGTCAAAAGATTCGGCAAATGCTGTAGGCTGTACAGTGTGCAGATCACAAATTGGATCACTAGGTCACAGTTCGACATCAAATCACGTGTGATGCTTCTAATGAATTTAATAAATGAACGTGGTCACATGACAACTAATTTCCCTGAATACACCACGACCCACATTCACGGGTATGACTATGCCGGGAACTGTGTAAACGCTTTGATGCTTTACACCGTCCGTGAGAGACCCTAAATGATAGCAAATGACTAAGAAACCCCTCAGTCCGTCGTGTATATGAGTGCAAACCGGGTCTAATAGTATTGAGTATATATGTACGAAAACGACAATTAAACCAAGTATAGGAACTGACAGTCAGTTGATGGTCAGTGTCACTCATATCGTACAATTGATTGACTAACACTGTGTTACGAAAGAGTTTGGGAGATTTTAGTGGTTTATATCTGAAAAGACAGTTAAATTATCTGCTCGAAGCCACGATATACTAGCTTAATAACACACGAAATGAAGTATGTAACGGATATACGGAAAGTGCTATCATTTTCAACTTTATTGTTATAGTTGTTAAATTTATTGCCATTGAAAGACAGAATTTAAACAGGTGAGCTATTCAGGCTCCTGGGAGCCTCATGTTTAAATATTTATTTGGGTTGAAATATGATACTTCATTGGAAGCTCTGAAGTGTCATTACAAGAAAATAAATTACAAAGTGTGATCGAGTCAAGAAATAAAGCCCACGGATTATGCTTTGCGAAATGCATCTGGATACAACTGAAAATATTGACCCTAAATAGCTTTGACATTTTATGGGCCCCGTTTCGTGATTTGATAAATCTTAGGATCCAGCGTAGGTTCAGTTTCTAAATAAACTTGAAGAACTCACCAACATTTGTCACAGTACAAGGAAATTATGAAAATTAACATGCGAATAGATTGATTGGTTGTTGGGGTTTAACGCCCCACCAGCAATATCTCAGCTATATTCAGGCGACGCATGCGAATAGAAACAGTTTACAATTTAAGCATAACTTTGTTATTACTACAATTATGAATACTTTCATTGAACCAATGATGGACGGACCCTCATGGGTCAATTTTAATGAGGCATTGGTGACAAAGGAACATACACCTAAGACTCATAAATACAGACTACAGTTATATTCTTGCTTAAATAAGTAATAGCTGTGTAAATAAGTGAGTAGCTAGAAACACATTTTAACGAAGAGGGTCACAGTTAGAAATATTTATGTTAAATTCTCACGATAAATTGAGATTTGTCGTATTGCAAATAACAGCAAGGGGCGGCACTCAATGGAATGTGGAATACATATACGTAGTCAACATTCTACGCCGTGTCGATTGCAGAAGGACTTGGTATATCTAACGAGATTATTTATTTCCATCTAGACCTTCGTTGGTCGGGTCATTCCTCCTCGTAGAATTAATCTTTGGTTGTAACTTAGTACACGATGTATGGTAGTACGGGACAGTTTATGTAGGGTAGAGGATCAAATTAACGATACATGTCACAACAAATCAATATTATACAACGCCTCAGAATGTGACTTAGCAAACTTGACAGTTCTAACATCGTTGGGAATTTTTCAGACTTTCTATGCTTACGTTATCTTCCCTAGCTGTATCAATTTGTTCCGATGGAGCAGTGTAGCGAAAAGAGTCGTCACATTCTGAGACGTTGTATATATATAGCTGACCGAGTGGTCTAGGGCGCTGGACTTTGTGCAGGTGGTGTTGCCACAGATGTCACAGCGGTGCGAGTTGGAGTCCCGTGGAGGGAACGACCAAAATTTGCGTTGTAAATTTGACCGTTCTAACATCGTTGGGAATTTTTCAGACCCTTATATATGTAATTTATATATCTGCTACGCATTAAAAAATATATTGGCTGTACAGTTAAGTGACCCTTCCCTTTTTTTCACTTGCCTTGTTTATCAAGGAAGTAATATTTTCTAATCAATTCATGGCGAATGTTACCGTTATTCGTGAGGTATGTCTTTTAAAAATTCTTAAATATTTTTAAGACCAGTGGTCAATGTTTAGTTTATCAACGTTTAATCATTTGTCCATTCTTTTGACCACACTGCAGATCCCAGAAAATATATATTGAGTTTATTTATATAAGATCTGGGACAGATCAAGTGTTTCTTGAAATTCCTGATGTTGCTATTAAATCCGTTAAAAACTTGGTCACTTCTAATAAGTATTTTTTTTTGCGTTTTACATAGAAACGGCATTTGAATGTTATTTCTTTCGTTGAACTTCTCTAGGTCCTGTAGAGTGCCCCGGTGTTAAGGAGGGGGTTTTCAATGCAAACAACTAGTTAAATGTTTTAGATTGTGTGACGCAAGATAGGAATCGATATACTATTGTGTGTTTGTATATATATATATCGGCTCTTTCCTTTTGAAATATTTTTTATTATATAAGTATAAAGGGTCTTACTAAAAGGTGGCAAACGGAACGGAAATAATGCAAGACGAATAGTTTATGGTACTCAGCTTAAAGAAGTCGTTAATTTAGTGAATGTTTAAAGAACAGTTAATGAATATTCGTGTCTGATTGAAATTAACTCGTAATGTGCAAAATTGTATAAAAAATTCAACTTTTTCGTTTAATTAGTTATTAGGGATATATCCGTTTGTCCGGAGTTCGTAGACAATATGGTTTCCAGACAATAACTTGAGTTTACCATGCCACGCCAGTAACGAAAGACTGGTGTTGATTTTTAAGGTTGTCACTTGAACCGTTTAGATGTTATGGGGCCAAAAGGGACAAGATACAAGAATTTTCATGTTATCCGAACAATAACTTGGCTAAAAGTGAATGAATCTGTGAAATTGTATCACGAAGGAAGGTTGGGATTGATTTTCATGGATTTTAGGGTTTTATAACTGGATCCATTTATAAATAAAGGTCCAAAAGGACCCACTTTGATTCTGGTCAAAGTCTTATCTTGTGTCCAATATTTAATCGGAATCAAAATTCGTAGCTGTATCAAGCTTGAATGGCGTGTCCATACTTGCCCAACCTTCGCGGCCGCATCATGCTGCGCCCAGTGAAGCATTTTATTGATTTTAGTGAATTCATTCTGACCTCATGATTTTCATACCTTTTCGGAAGTTTCTGAAATTCCTATCAGTAGATCTATCGGTCTTCTGACTGCCAGAAATTCTTACATGCATGGTATACGCACTCTACACCATGCAGAGATTGATGTAGGGACTATTTTCATTCATGAATTATCTTTTAAATTATCATTTGGCATAAACTGCAATTTACCCATCATCTAAGATCATCTCTGCAAAGTTATAGATGAGAAAATTTGGTTCAGTAGCTACAAAAGAATTTACAAAAAGTTTGAAGAAAGTATCCAATTCGACTTAACAAGGCAATAACTCGTATGAGGGTCATTTAGTGGAACTTGATGAGCTGAATTTTTTGTGCAATATTAACTTTTCTTGTTTTGATATTATTCAACAAATTCTGGAAAACTTCAAAATCATTTATTTCGACCTTTAAAAAGGGTGCGCAGTCCCAGAGTTGTTAACTTTAATCGCGAGACCTTATAGCACTGTGTGTTCGAGTCCAGGATATTAAAAGAATTCTAGAGGAGTAGATTTTTACCAGATGCTCTCAAGAGCCTAAATCAACATCCTGGAAAGCAATGAAAGTCATATTTCTAAAGTATTTTATCTGAGAGACCAATCCGTGTCGTTGTGATGTAGATTATAGTAACCACAGTCATATTTATCGACGGATCAAAAACTGTGTACAATTCCCTACAGAAAATATATATACAACGTTTGGTAGGAATCTTTTCAACTGTTTCAGAGAAGAAAATTAACTTTTTATAAGTAATAACCTAAAAATAGCAACAACAAAATGAAGTAAAAAGGCAATAATTCCAACAATGGTCAAAAGGTCAAATATTTATAGTATATCGATGGTAGATTACATTATGCTGAACAATTTTACCACAGTCAACATTTGTCTTAACCTATCGGTTTATGAGTGTTGTTTGATTCCATGGCCATTTTAGTAACGACAGTGTTAGCCATGTTTGCAAATTGAATTAAGCTAACGAATTCAAAGTAAATATGATTCTGGTTTTTTGCAACACTAGAAAACATAACCATTAATTTGGGTACAACTTTTCGTATTATATGTCCCTGTCAATAACCATAAGATGTGATTATATATCGGGCGGTGGCGGTGTTGAAACATGCCTTTTTCCGGTTAATTGTAGCGCGTACAAATAAATGTTCTATCATAAGCATACAAGCCATATTTAATTTATCCCTTTTCGGTTCCGTTATCCGATTCCGTTCCGTTTTCTTCCAGAAGGCGCGTAGCTAGGTGGAAACCTCAGCTTCTACATCATTTTGCAAAAACAATGAAGTAAAATAAAGAGAGATATAGAAGAAAAGAAGACGATGTGGTAATTTTTATTAGTGGGAACGATCACGTACGTGGTTTCTATGTTGTTTCTTAATTTACTGTGTCCTCGTTGAGTAAAGACACGGGTATATAATGTCTTCCAAGTTGAACTCTGAATCCCATTTTCATGAAGGTAACATATAGACGTCTTTTAAATTATTTGAATTCGTCGAAGTTTTAAAGATGGATCGAGTTAGTCTGAAAAAAAAATTGATATGCAATGTATACCAGTTGTCGATGACCAGTTGTGGACCAGTTGTTGTTTCAAAAAGGGCTTTCACAATTATTTAATGATGAATAGAGATGTAGGTTTTCAGGGCAATGAGTCAACTAATATAATGATTTGACCCCTAAGCGGTCAAATCTCAACGTTATCCATTTGCTTGTACTATCATACAAAAAACACAGATTCAAGGTTATAAGAGTTATAAGAGTTAAAAAATCATATAAAAACAATCAGACCCTATAGAAGAACACATATAGACTCACTTACCTATTCAAAAGTTAATTAATCTTTAGACATGTATGGGTTTTCCATAACAATTTACCAAATTGATGATGATAGCAATGATGACTTCAAAACTTCATTGTTTATTCTTAATTTTAAGTGTATCAGACTCAATCCAAAATAGTTGAAGGAATATGTTGCTTATATAGTTTTTTTTTTAATTTCAAAAGCTTAAAAATCAGGTTAACTATGAAAGCCGAGTCGAGATGTAATTATTTGCGGGACCAGTGTAAGAAATAAAGACTAATCAAGAGAACCAAGATTCTAGCGGAATCAAAAGAATGTAATCCAGGGACAGACAGAAAACATGGAAAACGTCACACAACAAAGAACATAAAATAACCGAAATAATACGTACAAACCAACAAAAGTAAATGCGCAACTCAGACTCCACTAAAAACTGGGAGCATGGACCAGGTGCACCGGTAGAGTAAAGGTCCTCTGCTTTTCTACAAAACACCCGTCGAGTTGCTCGATCATGAAAAGTCAAGTCCGGGGTAGTCAAAAGAGGGAAGGAAAACTATGACCCGCTGAACAAATCGGTGCTTATGGTGCAGATGAATAAACCGTAACGATCCACGAGTTCATGATGATGACCATAAAACTTCTGTAGTGATGATTTTAATCGTGTAGCAACATAACCATGTTCCAGAAGCCTAATTGTAAGAAGTCTATAGCGAGGTACAAAAAGTCTGCGTAGTTTCGACAAGCTCTGTCATAACGTATGAGTTGTGATATGAAAAGTTCATATGCAGGTGCTGAAGAGATTGGCATTGTAAAACAATGCAAAAAAAACATATCAAATTTGGGAGGACAATTTCTTCATTTGAGTTTTATCCTGATCACTGCTTGTATTATACAATTAAAATAGAAACATTTTTATATATATAATATCCAACACTAGATTATCTCGTCTTCAGGTTCAACAACTTAGGGAGCTTTTCCGTGGAAGGTTTTCTTATGAAGAGGCAAAACGGTTATTTGAATACCACGGAAATGACCTCCATCAAACAATTCAATTTTGTTTTAATGGTAAGTTTTGCCTTTTTTTTTTACCGAAATATCAGTTGAACCTGTGACAGGTCGCCGGGATAGTTATGGGAGTTCCAGAGGTTGGAAGTCCCCTTTATCTTGAAAAATTGTGTTACTTCTGTGTAAAATTTGTGGGAAAAGGGCAAATGTTAATCTTCTACCTGTTATATATTTCTGGATCAGAACCACTCTTTTAATAATATTCTAGACCCCCCTCCCGTGTATACTGTTCCCAATGGCATAAGTACGGGTACGTATAAGCCAAAGTATGATTAAAATTACTTACAATATCGATATACTCTAAAACTCTAAAACTCTGAAGTTTTCTTTGTTGCATGTCTCAACTCTTTTATATTTGCAATATTCCAACACATAAAACATACACGGAAGTTACTTGGAATACTGGATCTTTGAAATTTTTCTTGATTTGACTTAATCGTGGACGACATATCATGAACACATACACTTAGAAATACTAATAGAAAGAACAAAATATTTCAACACAGCAAAAAAAAATTTCCATTTTTGTCCAATTTGAGATAACATTAAATCATTTAGGTAATACGTTTTAGCCGACCCAGTGGATGTCAGAAATACAGCAAGAAAGGACGATGATGGGGTATGTAATTTGACTCAGTCATGATATCTATATTTTATAAATTTTGTATTTATCTACTTACATATTATCTGATACAAGCTAGTTGGAATACAACATATTCTCGTAGAGGCATTAGCCATATGGATATTTTCAAAAACTAAATATCCCGCAGCTTTCCGGAAATTAGTTCTCTTCAAACTTTTCACTACGTTGCCACATGTAAGTCTTTCGCTCATTCGAAAAATTATGTTGTTCTTGGTTACAAATCCAAATATTTTTTTAAACATCACAGATGGGTAAAGTATGCTACACAGAAAAGCAGGTTTGCGGCCTGCTTGATTTCCTCATTGATAACATATTTGTCACATTTGGAGGAACTATTTTTTCAACAAGTTTGCATTCTAATGGGCACTAACTCATCTCCTAGCCGACTTTTTTTTATATTCATATTAGACTCAGTGGCGGATCCTGAGTTATGCAAGGGGGGGGGGGTGGCACCCCCTTTTTATTGAAAAAAAAAATGCATTTCCATGTGTAAAGTTAAAAGAATTGGCAAATAATGTCCTAGCACCCCTTTTTTCTGAGGAACCCCGGCTGACATCTGTCTGGATCCGGTCCTAAGAATGGATTTCTTCAGAATCGCGTAAAGAAGAAAAAATAAATAAGCTGCTTAATCCTTTAATTTCACATACAGATATATTGATGCTGTATTATCCATTAACAACCCTTCTTTTGGTAAATGGTTACCTTCAATATGTCCACAAAAGCTCGATATAAAGGAAAAACAGGTTGTTCTGCATCTTTTTTTTTACCTACATCTAGAATTTGACAACAGTGGTCATCTCAGCACTTAGATTTATGATAAAAGAGACGACTTTAATTTCAAAGTTATATTTTTTCCTTTAATATCTGTACAACAATATACCTTCATCTCCTGCATATGGTGTTTATATTTCTCAATGGATTCGATACGCTAGAGCGCGTACTAACTACTCTGATTTATTGGAACGCCATAAATATCTGCGTAACAGATTCCTGCAGCCCTTTTCACAAAAAATCGTAAGAGTAAAATTAGACCGCTGAATCATGGGTACGATGAAATGCGTCTAAAACGGTCCACATTATTTTTCAGATATCAGTTCTTGGTTGAAAAATACTCAGTTTCTTCAGTAAAACAATGAGTAATGATTGCTGTTTGTAAATTATTCTTTATGCTGATGTGACTGCTGATTTACCAATTATGACAAAATAGTATGGAACGAAATGACAGAACGTATATACCAAACGACATAATGTAAAGATGTGCCTACATAACGTAAATACAAAATGACCATATGTAATTATAAAACCACAGCAAGTAAAATAAAATTGACAACACGTAAACAAATGTGTATCTCATCAGACAGTTTAGGCGTTCCATAAAATAGCATTCAAATGCTTTTTAATCACCGCCGCATTGGAAGAGGGAAATTTTGCGCGCCATTCCGTTATATCTTTGTAAGCACTCTAATGTCTTTTGACAGAGTTAGTAATTGTCAAGTTGTCTTGATCTTTGAAATTTTGCTTGATTTGTCTTGATTGTTACTTATGTCTGGATTTGGTGGATTTATAAACTTTATATGTAAGATATGCTAAGATATATCATGAACAATTTAGAATTAGACTTTTTGATGACAGTATATCATCAAGGTATATAAGAGTATTATTGCATTCATACAACATATCATGTTTTGATGGATCTTTAAAGAGTTTAGCAATGAACTGTGGTTCATAGCAGTATAGAAACAAATAGGCTATAAGAGAAGCGCAATTCCCATCGGAATACCAACAACCTGTCTGTATAGAGTATTACCGAAACGACTAAAAAAATGGATGTATTGTCCATTAAAAAAACTCAAAGCATTATCCAAGTATGTCTAATTGATGTATTTATCCCGTCTCCAATCACTGAAAAATACGTTTAGTTATTACAAGAAAGGTGTGAAGAACCAGATACGTTGATAAGTTTTATAATAAAACTAGATGTATCTAGGATTATATGAAAAAAATACAGCTGAATTAAAGCGATCAAAAGACATGGCTAGTGTTCCCTTTGTCAGACCTTATTGTTGAAATCATATTCTAAGACGTTGGCGTTTTTCTGGAACTTGGTGCCTAGAAACTAAGAGCTTTTACCAATAGACAGAGAAACCTGTCTATTGTGACCTTCCACGGTTGAGCAATATCATGATCACATAAGACAGGAGATCTTTATATTCAGGTTATTTTTACACAGAATACAGTACACAGGAAATTTGTATTATCATAGTCTTTTAAAATCATTGCTGAAAACAGGTGCCTGTTAATACAGGTTTGACAACAGGTCCCTGTAGTTTTACTGTACATAGGTGTCTATGCGACTTGAGCTATTGCTTATCGACTGAGAAATGCATGCAGATGTAGCTAAGGTACACATCTAAGGACAGGATTGATTACAACGATGGTTGTTCAAGTTATGAATGTTTTGACAGATAGTTTCGAAATTGAGTTCGCTAAATTGAATTCGACTTAAAAAAATAGAAACTGAAAAATGTCTTCGAACTTGTAGTTTGTAGATCAATTATGTAGGACATCGGAGAGTTCTGTGTTCATTCATGTATGTGTTCTATGTTAACCGACAACAAACCTGCATATTATGCAAACTGGCGCATTATGACGTGTAACGATGTCACGTGAATTTTTGTATGATATTTTAACAGAAGTGGGAATATAAAGATTATCACTTTTATTAACCTAAAATACAATTATTATTATTGTCTCTTGTATGCATATACATTGGATAGGCGCATAAATGCAGAGTGTTCTTACCAAGATATATTTACTTTTAAGAAATGAAAAGCTTAATATTAAAATTACACGTGGTGCTTGAAAATGGTTTCTACGAATTACAACTGTATCACCGGACTAAATCAAGAACCCATCAGATAAAAACTAGACCGCATCGTATAAAAACTAAAACATTTATATTTGAATTTGATGTTTTTTAGAATACACAGTAATAAAAGAACGTCCGTCACCAAGTTTTCTTTTATGAGATGTTTTCATAAGAATCACTAGATTTTTTTTAAATGGAAATGGGTAAGAACATCAAGCAAATAGGTTAAATGTAAGGAATATTTCACAAAAAATATTTAAAGATGTAAATGTGTAGAATAAAATCGATATGAACTCCGCAGAGATCGACGGACCTTGAATACTTAATTGGACAGCCTGTAGGGGGAAAATGCCTACATTGGGTTAAACTACATTTAAAAAGACTAAAATGTTCCATGAAACAATCAGCTTCATTCAATTACCTCTCCTGTTCCATCATTTATTGATGATTTGTACTGTCATCAGTTCCATCTTCTCAAAATAATCCGAATATGTCCGCTCCACGACCCAAAAGAGTCCTTTTTATCCGAAAGAATCCTTTATGGCTATGCACCATGGTATTGCCGGTAAGTTTTAAAGATAACCGACGGGCATGCGATCGAGTCATGTACCGTTGTGTGTTGCGGGGATATATGAAAAGGATTTTATTAACTAAATGTTTATTATCAGAGGTAGACGTAGAAAATAATAGCAGTGATAAGACATATACTGTTACCACACCCTCGAAAGAAGAGATTGTGGAAAACCATAAATCTGTGCTATCCTCTTTTGGTCTCTCTACCAAGGACGATGATTGTGATTTACCGTCTATGTACTGGATTCCTAAACTCCACAAGAATCCATACAAACAACGTTACATAACTGGATCCGCAAAATGTACCACCAAACGTCTTTCAAAATTTTTAACTTCTATACTCACAGCTGTCAAAGAGGGTCTGCAGTCCTACCACAACACTTGTTACTGCCGTAGTGGTATTAATTCAATGTGGATGCTGAAAAATTCGAAAGTTCTTTTGGAGACAACCAGTTCAAGACTATTATCAAAATATAATAGCATTAAAACCTATGAGTTTTCAACACTATATACTTCTATTCCCCATACTCAGTTAAAATCCCGACTCAAAAACATTATACGTCGTTGTTTTTCCAAAAAAAGATAGTACACCTAGATACAAATATATAGTTCTTGGTAGAGATTCCTCATACTTTGTGAAAAATAATTCCAAATCATCTTCCAAACATACAGAAGATGATATTTACAAAATGCTTGAATTTTTAATCGACAACATATTTGTCCAGTGTGGTGGACACCCTTTTCAACAAACGGTCGGCATTCCAGTGGGAACAAATTGTGTTTCTCTACTTGCTGACCTATTCCTTCACTCATGTGAGGCTGACTTTATAGCTGATCTGATCCGAAAGAAGGAATATCGCTTAGCTAGATCCTTTAATCTCAGTTTCCGCTATATGGATGACATACGTATTTTCTTTAAACAATCCTAATTTCGGGGATTTGATACATCGCATCTACCCCCAAAGAACTTGAGATAAAGGATACTACAGACATTGTGAGGTCAGCCTCATATCTAGAATCGATTGTAAAGGAGAACTATTGACCAAACTTTACGACAAACGTAATGACTTTTCATTCAGCACTGTTAACTTTCCTTTTATCTGTGGCAACATCCCTTCAGCATCTGCGTATGGAGTGTTCATATCACAACTCATACATTATGCCAGAGCTTGCCGAAACTACGCAGACTTTTTATATCGCGCTAGACTTCTAACAAATAGGCTTTGGAATCAGAGTTATGTTGCTACTAGATTGAAGTAATCACTACAGAAGTTTTATGGTCGTCATCATGAACTCGTGGATCGCTACGGTGTATCCATCTGCGCCATGAAAACTGATTTGTTCAACGTGTCATAGTTTTCCTTTCCTCTTTCGTCTACCCCGGATATTACTTTTTATGAACAACTCGACTAGTGTTTCTAGAAAAGCAGGGGACCCTTACCCTACCGGTGCACCGGGTCCATGCTCCCAGTTTTTAGTGGAGTCCGAGTTGCTCATTTGCTTTTGTTACTTTGTATGTATGATTTTAGTTACTTCATGTTCTTTGTTTGGTATGTCTGTTTTCCATGACTGGTCTTTGTTCCTGCATTACATTCTTTTGATTACCGCTATAACCTTGGTTTCCTTAATTACTCTTTCTGGTCATATCGACCAAATGGGATTTGTATCAGTTGTCTTTTTTAGTTTGAAATCGTACGGAATAATAGGAGATGGAAGGAATTAGCCCTACAAAATACCGTCCCATATGAAGATCGTCAATACGCATGTCAGCCATGTGATAATGTTTGGTGGAGAAAAGTTCCAACTAGAAAAAAAGTAAGTACATTTAGTACGTGGGCTGAGACAACATCCCCCGTGCACCCCCCACTCATCAACCAAAATATGATTGGCAGCTACCTTTATACCTCTTTTGGTAAAAATAAACTGAAGCATTTTTGTATTTTTTTGGCTACTTTTTATACCTCGTTGAGGCAAAACTCCATTTTTTTACGTTTTTTGATTATTCGAACTTATACTTTCTACAAAAAGAAGTAAATTGACGTATGCAGGTACCAACATATAGTACAATCATGAATGTCTCAGCTATACAATGGTATCAAGAAAATTGCGGTAACACTTATGGTTTGGAGTAAAAAGATAAAAATGTACCCCTACCGCACCGAAAAATCGCTTAATTTGACATATTTTTCAATGGCAAAACCCTTACAGTATCTATGCCTCAGTAAGAAATGGCTTATTTTATATTTTCTATTTAGTGTTATCACAATCAATACTTCTGGGGTTCTTTTGATAACTTATGGCGATTATCGTAGTCAGAATTTATAAAAAAAAAAAAATGCAAAATATTGGATTTTCGATTTTCCCGTAAAAAGTCACTTAATTTCGACTCTACGAGTTATTGCTGAACTAAAACGTCTCAAATGTGGTATCATTCGATAGATAATCTCATTTTCTACATGAATAAACCACGAAATACCAATTTTCAAGGAAGAATTTTCAAAAACGTTAAAATTATTACTCCTACCCATAACAAACCGGCCTCAGTATCAAACAGTTCTCATTCAAAGCACAAGTTGTAAAACTCACATTTTAGGCATTCATAATTAAGATAATGTTGTACCTAAAATATCTGATCAATTGAGGAGCTTAGAATTTCTTTTTGGTGTTTTTTTCCAATTATCCTACTTCAAATAAGCGTTTGTTATCAGATACAGTTATATAGAGTAGAAGCTTTCTAATGAGCCAGAGTTATAAAAATTTGAACTTTTTCAAGTCCAATCAGGTGAAAAAGTGCCATCCCTACCCATGAAAAAAAAAACCTCAACATGAACCAAAATGATAAGTTTTAGCTTATAAATGTGCACAATAGTAATGTTGGGTATTTCGGTTTTAATAATCGATGTGTCCAACATATCTGCTAATTTCATCCTCGTTTATTTGTAGTTTCAAGTTAACAATTATGAGCTTTTCATAAAAAGGGAAATTTTTGGAATTTCATATTTTCTTCCATTTAACCTGTAATATGCATTTTTTTCAAGTACACTACTTCAAACCAACTTTTGTATATTCAAACACATTTATGTAGCATCTTCGATATCTCATGAGCCAAGGGAATGCATAATTAAACGTATTTCAGGCCATTTTGGCAAAAGAACGGGAAAGGGATGGGAAAGAGGAGGAAAGGGTAGGAGATAGGAGAGACGGGACGAGAGAAAGGAGACATGGACCCCCTGTCCTCACCTCACCTATCCTCTTCATCCCCAGTGGGACATAAGGCGATAACAAGATCCCGCCATTTGTCTCTGTCCGGGGCCAGGTGTTGAGCCTCGCCAAGGCTGTAACCAAGTTCTTCTAGCTCTGCTAGCACTCTTCTCCTCCAGGTGGTGCAAGGTCTGCCCGGTTTCCTCTTCCCATGTGGTGTCCATCGTAGGGCAATTTTTGGCAGGCGGTCATTTTGCATTCTGAACACGTGACCTAGCCATCTGAAGCGTCTCTTTTTTAGGTCTGTTGCAATGGAATGGCATTTACACATTCTTAACAGGTCCTCGTTTGTTATCTTCTCTGGCCAAAATATACCCTGGATTCTTCTTTGGCATTTGTTTTGGAAAACTTCCAATTTCTGCAAGTCCCTCTGAATGATGCGCCAACATTCTGACCCATACAACAGCACTGGCTTGACATTACTGTTGTATATCCGTATTTTTGTTCTCTTGCTGTATGCCTTTGAATTCCATACAGGTTTTAATCTGGCGAAGGCAGTTCGAGCTTTCGATAATCTTGCCTGGATGTCTTTCTTTGTGCCGTTGTCAGAGCTTATTATGCTGCCTAAATATGTGAAGTCTTCAACTGTTTCTACTGGCTTTTTGTTAATAGTGATTGGGTTGGTAAGTGTCTTGTTGTTGGCCATCACTTTGGTCTTGGTGGTGTTTATATTTAGGCCAGCTTCTTCTGCATAGTTATTCAAAGAATTTGCTTTCTCTTGCAAGTGTTGTCTTGATGTTGATATTCCTGCAAGGTCATCTGCAAAATCCAGATCGTCGAGTTTGCTAAACATTGTCCATTGTATCCGATGACTTGTTCTTGTGGTTTTCCGTTGGGTCCAGTCTATGGTCATTAGGAACAGTATAGGTGACAATATACTGCCTTGTCTTACAACGGATCTTACATTGAATGGTTGAGAGATGGCATTTCCCAGGATGACACTGCATTCAAAGTTGGTGTAGACAAGTTTAATCAAGTTGGTAATCTTTGATGGAATTCCATATGTTCCTAGAATTTTCCACACGGTCTCTCTGTGGACGCTATCAAATGCCTTCCGAAAATCGATAAAGTTGATGAAAAGAGGCATATTCCATTCGATACATTGCTCTATGATGTTACGGAGCGTTAATATTTGGTCTATGCATCCACGTCCTTTCCTAAAGCCAGCTTGTTCTTCTCTTAGCTTCTTGTCTACTGCATCATCTATTCTGGCAAGAACGATCTTACAAAATACTTTACTTGGAACTGACAGTAATGTTACACCTCTCCAGTTGTCACAATTCAGCAAATCTCTCTTTTTCGCGATTTTGACAATAAGACCTTTCGACCAGTCAGGTGGTATGTGTTCATTTTTCTAGTTGTTTGTAATAGGTTGTGAAGTATTCTGATTGAGGTGTTGATATCAGCTTTTAGTAATTCTGCACTGATGGTGTCAATTCCAGCGGCTTTGTTGTTCTTCAGCGATTTAATGGATTTTTGCACATGGTGGCAGCTTCTTCTGCCTCTCTGGCCATAGAATCTACAAATTCACGCCTGTCTTTCCTAGCACTCCTTTTGACTTCTTTATCCTTGGTCTTGTATGAAGTCTTGAGTTGTTCTAGTATCCTTGATGATTTGGAATTAAGGATTTTCTGTTTGAGGTCTTCACGGTCTTCAATTTTCTTCCATGTTTCCTCAGATAGCCATTCCTTATTTTTCTTAGTTTGGTATCCTAAAGTATCTTTAGCTGTTTCAAGATACATATCTTTTATGATCTCATACTGGTTTTGTATATTATCATTCTCAAAATTTTCAAGAACACTGAATCGGTTACGTAGAGCAAGATTGAATGATCTTTTGACTGTTGGGATGTTCAGTCTTGATATATCTAACCTTTTCCTGATATTTTCTTGTTCCGGTGTTTTCCTAAGTTTATGTTGTATTACTGCTAGTATCAGATAATGGTCACTGTTAACATCTGCACCCCTGAAGGATCTTACATCCCCTTCATATAAAATATGTGGAATGATATGTAATAAATCACGCAAAAGTGTTGTCACAAGGTTTTTGTGGAAAAGCATAATAAAATCGCCACTTGAAAGTCAAACTAACATGTTAAGTTGTCCTTAAAATGGAAAGAGAGGCAACGGGAAAAACACAGTTAAAAATGAATTAAAGAAAATAAGAAAATACAAATAAACATGATCAAGTATTAGGTAGACACTTAAACGTGAAGTATTATAGATGTACAATTATCAAAATAAAACCATTGTTTTGAAGGTTTTGGCTTATATCATAAGAACCTTAACTTACTGGAATATGTTCTAACACCATTTATTCTATTAAATGAGTAATTCGGGCTCTGTGGGGCCTCTAGTTTAAAGATGGCGATTCTTAAGGTCACATTTCAATTATTTTCATTTCCAAGTTTAGTTTGTCTAGATTAAATTGAAGTTCGCTTTCTCTTCAAAATAGTACAGCGAATAAAAATGACACTTCAATTATTGATAAAAAAAATAAAAGAATCAAAGAGTGGCTTTAATTTTGATTTTGAAAATCGAGAGGTTAACTAAGATGTTATGGGTTTCCAGAATTTTCGAAGTACAATAGCTAGGTACATGTACAAAGTAAGACCTACAACATCTTTGTTTAGTTTATAGTTTATAACAATTTAATTTGCTCAACTACAACAAATGGAATAGGACACAAGTTAGTCAAACTTATGCAGTCATCTTTTCTTTAACAGGTTTCAAGATGTAGACGATGTAGACGGAGATATGAAGCTATTCCACGGAACAGGGAGTGGGGGTGGGCTGAGTTTACATGCAGTAGGTGTTTGCATGTTTTCAGGTTGGTAGTATACTATATTTACTTCCGAGTTAATTGAATTTATTTCAATACCTTTATAGGAAATGAGTGATGGTTATTTTTATATTACATGAATTATTGCCATTTTCAAGGATTTTAAACATTTTCGGGATAACAGTTCATTTTCGTCAAATCAACATTTTTAAAAATTTTTTTTGCATTTTTTATCTAATGTCTATTCCCAAAAAGTATAAAATTCTAAAATTAAGTTATTGTTAAAAAATGAAAATAAATTAAGTCTGCTACAGTTCCAGTCTATTTATTTTAATATTACAGAGGTTTTGGTCAGATGGAGAACACATGGAGCCCATGCTTTAGATGTTTTGTACCCAATATACCTACAAAAGTTTTTCCAAGGAAAAGGATGCGTCGAGAAACACTTGGAAGACAGAGAGACAATCATTCATGTCAAGCACAAAACTGCTTCAATAAAGCTGGTATATATTTGATACATGTACAAACTTTGGGGCATGTACAATTTACCTGGTCTCTTCATCCGTTTGTCCACACCTTTTGTTAAAAACTTTTAAAGGAATGTTAAGCATAAGAAAATGCGCATCTTCCATAATTGGTATGACCGCAAAAGGGGGCGGTCGTGAAATTAAAACATAGAAGTTTTTACATGTTCACATATCGTGAGTGCCTATTTTCAGTTTCATTTACTTAATTGAACTGAATGCTTAAACCTTTTTAGAAAGAATTTGATGGTCATACATTGTTAAACTGAGATTCTTTCTAGCTGAAGTAGTTTTAAGAGCTTAAAATTATGGTAACATTCATTACACTTTTGCAAAATGGCCGTTTTCAGTTTGCAATATAAATGCATGCACCAATCCTTTTAAGGACCTTCTTACGGAAGCCCATTAGTACCAGGTGTTCACTTATTTTCAAGTCGTTATAACGACTTAGTATATCGTTTAAACGACTCTGCTAACTCGTTTAAACGACTTAGTATCTTATTTAAACGACATTGCTAACTCGTTTAAACGACTTAGCATCTCGTTTAAACGACTTAGTATCTCTTTTTAACAACATAGTTAACCCGTTTAAACGACTTAGTATCTCGTTATTATGACATAGCTTATTTGTTTAAACGACTTAGTATCTCGTTTTAACAACATAGTTAACCCGTTTAAACGACTTAGCATCTCGCTCGTTTAAACGACTTAGTATCTCGTTATTATGACATAGTTTATTTGTTTAAACGACTTAGTATCTCGTTTAAACGACTTAATAACTCGTTATAACGACATAACTTGCGTTGTTAGCTATGTCGTTAAAACGAGATACAAAGTCGTTTAAACGAGATGCTAAGTCGTTTAAACGAGATACTAAGTCGTTATAACGACTTAAATATAAGTGAACTCCTGGCACTAATGGGCTTTCGTACCTTCTTAAAATTAAATAGTTTCAAAAAAAATGTTAAATAAATGTTGTAAAGTGATTGTAAATACTAGTATCATTATTTATTTATTTAGTTTTTTTTTTTTGGTTTACAGTGACTGTTTTTATAAGATGCCCTAAAATATAAACTTGAAAATGTACCAGTACAGAAAATTTAACAATGATTTATTAAAGGCCTCAGTGAGTTGTATTTACTTGACATTTAGAAGTTAAGCTCATCGTAATTGACATCTATTCGAACTCTAAAGGCAGTGTCCAAAAGATCACACAGGTGTTCTGTGGTAGTAAAGTAGGACACATTGGTATAATGTAGGGCAGATTTCTACCTAGATCCAAGATTTGTATTGAAATTGGAACTGGTTCTTTTCAACTTGCTGTAAACAGATTTTACCACTGGCAATGGCTATATATAGATAATGCATATGACCTATGTAGTTAATTATAACGAGTCGTTGTTTTTGAATCGGAAACTTTGTAATAGATTCTTTTAGGGTAAGTTGATGAGCATGTTCAAAATACACTTCCGCGAGGTAGGGCTAGGGCAGAACAAAAGAATTGTCCTCGCGGAAGTGTATATTGAGCATGCTCTATGCATGCTCATATAGAACATGCTCATGGACTAACCTATCGTTAGCACAAAAGGGTTTATATTATATAAATTCAATGCTTACCGATCATGTCATCAGGAAACTAGATTAGGAACCAAATTAAACAACTGGTAATGAATATTTATAGAAATCGGGGCCGTGCTAATGTATGTGACCTATATCGTCTTGTAACGAGCCAATGTGCCTGAATCGGAAACTGGGTGATGTTCTGCTCACGTACTCTTCCCGTTCTCATACAATCAAGAAACACACGTAGAACACACATATTGAAGAGGTACATTTTATCTCGGTTGAAGCTAGAACTATGACGCTATGCGGCATAACGTGGAATGTTTCATAATTTAATACATTTTGATCTCGTATGAAGGACTATGGACACCACACCGATCAGCAGCTTAATGTATACATGCCAACCTTTTTGGAACCAAAAGTGGTAGAGGGATCTTGGGGGGGGGGGGGTCTTCGCCCCATTGAGTCCAGCGTACTATCTGAAATGACAGCGAGTCCAGCGTAAATTACAACTCTGATTCCGAGTCCAATTTAAGAAGTCTCTTGCGTCCAGTTCTCGCATGCGAGAGTACTGCATACGCTTTAAAAAAGGACTGAATCCCGCGTACGAAAAGGATGGTTATATCCTCATGCATGCTAGATATGAAAGTTGGTAATTCAAAATGTTTTCCATACTCTACTCTACTGCATCCTGGTTTAGTGACGTAGTTATATGGTTTAGTTGAAAAGACCAAACTCCTGTTATGTTTATTGAAAATATAACAAAAATGCCTAATATCAAAAATCTAATATTAGGCATTTGCGTGTGTGTGTTTGTGTGTGTGTGTGTGTGTGTGTTTTATGTTTTCAATGAATGGGCTCAGAAACAGGCAAAAAATACGATTTATTTTTATCAAATAAAAGCATCGGGCGGACAAATTGTTTTCTCGAGAAAAAAGGAGGTGGTCGAAACAGTTCGTGTGCAAAGAAGTTAAATACTTTCTGATATATTTTCAAGTGCGACTTTTTAGATTTTCAAACAATTTTCTACACAGAAGCTGTGTATCACAATCACAAGTGAAAGAACATTAAAAAGTGTGTTATTTGGTCAGATTAACATTTCAACCGACATGACAGACTTTACCTGGCAAGGCATATCTACAATTTCAAGTTTGAGAATGCAATAAAGCAATGATACAAATGACTTGACAAGACGGCCTTTCGTATATTCAACCAAAAACTAAAGATTTCAATTTTTTGTATTAATTAAATGGGTTTTGTCTTGAATTTTTTATTTAAATATGTATGAACCCGATATTTTCATTTAACAGAGAATCAACACAATAACATGTGTGCATTGAAGAAACTATTTTTGATGATTTTTTTATAAAGGTATATGATATGTACATCTTTTAGCTGGACAAACACGTGGCATATGTGTCCATCCTAGATCCCTAGCACGTGGGGGAAGAGCAGTGTTACCAAGTCTGCACCACAACTGTACTGGGTCGACAGTATCGACATTCATGGCGCAAGATGATCTCGTCTCACAGATCTCTGACTTCGATCCCGTACTCTCAGATGTCGATGAAATGAATTAATGTCGTCAATTTACTGATTTGAATAAAATGTGCTCAATCCATGCCATTGTCAGTTTTCTTTTGTTTCAAACGAAAAGGAAAAATTGTCTACTATAAATAAAAGCAAAACTATTGTCACAAAAGAAGGGATTTGTTCAGCGTTACAGTATGGTCATTCTTTTTGTTCATTATTGCACTATTAGCGTTCTAGTTCGCTGATAGGGGGTAAGAAGACTGGCTGCCAACAATGTTTCCTCTACCACAAGAGCGTGCATTTTAATTCTGTACAGTCGTGTTCTTAAGTGGCATAATAAGGGCCTGTGTAGACGCATCACAGACAGATTCGTCTGGCTTTTGTGAGCATTTTAAAGCAGATAAATTCATTGTAACAGGCGATTTTTTTAAATCTTTCTTTGAAGGCGGTTATCAATGAGGGGAAGCTTAGCTTAGTTGGATTCGGAAGGGAGTCATATCAGTTATTGACATGCTTCTCTAGGTGAAACGGGAACGAACAAGCAGTTTTGATTTCTGACAATTCATAAAAGTGAGCCCATTGGAGAAATTTTGCTACCCAGTTTAGTGCAAGTGGACCAGATTCAGAACCGTCGAATTTTTCCAACACAATATTTGAAGTCATATTATATATATATTATAAATCACTTAGCGTAGTTACAAGTGTACAGTCAGAGTTTTACTCAGTATTGTTTATGATAGGTTCACTAATGTGAACACTGGGTGCACTCCTTTGATTGTCCTTTTCGTTATCACATTCCTCCTATCGTCGAGTAGTTGCAGGTGTTATGAAGGGATTGTACGTGTGTTGGTAATGTTAACCCCTTCGAGGTACCCGGAATCTTTTACGTGGGCCTAAAAGTATATAAAATGCGCCAGGTAGGAATGTCAGAAGGTCACAATTAAGACTTTCTTACGAAACAATACATAAACAATCTGATCCGACCTTATGACTGCTGTCGCAAAGGTTAGCAACAAAAACCCGCAAAGAAATCTAATATAAACAATTAATTCTAAGACTGCTGTTGTAAAGGTTAATAGGATAACCCTTAAAGAAAGTGTAAGCTAACTATGTACATCAATCAAAAATATTGATGCGGGATAATGTAAAATGTCATCTTTTATTGAAATAGTGTTAATATGTCCCAATTCCATGTTGAAATATATTTCGGAATCAATGTCACAAGTTGCATTATAACATAGGTACCAACAATTTATTGTTTTCGCCCCATGTTTTATGTTTACTTACAGCTGTTAGTTCATGCTAGAATTTCAGCGATTGAAATGTTAACACAGTTCATAAATGGACTAATCCCGCTTTTCCCGTTATTTTAAAATTAATAATTTACATCTCAATGCATATACATGTGTTCTGAAAATGTATTCAGAGGAAAAGGGGGGTAGATTTGTAAGTTTAAGATGCTGGTATGTTCACAGAAGTTTTGGAGGTAATGAGCATTTTTGAGTTGCATGTGCGATAGCCGAATTTTATCCCAATTTATCAATTCAAATAAGTTTGATAATGATAGCTAATGAGTAAACTAATAAAAAATTATTTAATTATTTTGTAGATGTTATAAATCTAAGAAATCTGCGATTGGATTTAAATTTCATTAGAGCTCCGTTAGGGACAAAGAAAAGTGCGATGTTTTGCTCACATTTTGATACGTTGTGTGGATAACGTAGTTTATGTATGTGTCCATCTTTATCTATTGCACTAAACACATATAATATGCAATCTTATTATACTTTGTGCAAATATATAGCATAGATTTCAAACAGGATGAACTTTAATCTTTAGACACGCAAAAAAAACCACACAAGTTTGGAACACCAATAGTAGAAAAACAACGAATATATTTTGATATCGTACATTTGTACATAACTAGCAAAATAAGTGTATTTCTTTTTCGAAAATTAGACTGGATATTTTAGATTATATTGTAGCATGACACAGCAGTTCGTCAATCGGCTAAGATCGATAAGCTTCTTGTGTATCTGCAATAGTATGAACTGTAGCGAAGATGCGATACGCTCTAAGATCGGTTGACTTAATTCGCAAAAGTTTCTCACTCAAAACAACTGGCATTCCCTGAATCAGAGACTAGGCGTTTCTCATTTACAGAAAGTTCAATGACAACTGATCATTTCATCATCTTTTAATGTAAACTTCCCACTCTCATACAAGTAAAAAACACGTAGAACACATGTGTATGGTATCTAAGAGGTACATTTTGATCTCGTATTGAGCTAGAAATGACAGTTCTATGGCACCCATCTTCAACATAATATGACTATGCAAATGATATACGTATGTACAGTACTGAAAGAATAATCAAGGGAACCAAGGTTATAGCGATTATCAAAAGAATGTAATACAGGGACAAAGACCAGACATGGAAAACAGACATACACAACAAAGAACATGAAGTAACTTAAATCATACATACAAATTAACAAAAGCAAATGAGGACTCCACTAAAAACTGGGAGCATGGACCAGGTGCAGCGGTAGAGTAAGCGTCCTCTGCTTTTCTAAAAACACCCGCCGAGTTGCTCATAAAAAGTCAAGTCGGGGGTAGACAAACGAGAAAAGGACACGTAGAATAAATCAGTTTTCATGGCGCAGATGGATACACCATAACGATCCACGAGTTCATGATGACGACCATAAAACTTCTGTAGTGATGACTTCAACCTTGTAGCAACATAACCCTGTTCCAGAAGCCTACTTGTTAGAATTCTAGCGCGAAACAAGAAGTCTGCGTAGTTTAGGCAAGCTCTGGTATAACGCATTAGTTTTGATATGAACACTGCATACGCAGGTACTGAAGGAATGTTGCCGCAGATGGAAGGAAAGTTGACAATTCTGTATGAAAAGTCATCACGTTTGTCATAAAGTTTGGTCAGTAGGTCTCCTTTACCATCGATTTCTAAGTGTGTATCAAGATAATAGGCTGAAATTACGAGCTAACAATATCAGCGACTTAAAAGGAACGGATATGGAGAAACGCAACGATCATAACAAGAATTCAAATACATTCAGTGATCACTAAAACTGCATACCCTATCCGCTGCTATGGAAATAGGCGGTACGAACCCACCAGAACTGAAATTGAAGTTTTAGCAGCCCTGCAGTGACACCGTAACAATGACGACGTTGACTACAAACCGATCTTCGTGTCTTGAATCATTTCTGTAGGTTTTTTGTTTATTTATTTTTGAAGGCGCAGTCGTCAAACAGAGAATAAAATAAAATGCACTAGTTTGAATGACTTACTTTTTTAAAATATAAAAACGAATTGAAGAAAGACAACTCTAATTCAAGACTAGATGATACAATTATTTATGGTTATTTAGTGTTCCGTACTTAAACTAAAATGTCATAATATAGTAGTATCAATCAGATGAGCGGTATGTGATTGTTTGATCAGCGACTTAATATGCAAACTAGATTTTGTATTGCAAACTATGACTAAGAAGAACATTGATCAAGGTTTTGCTTGGGTGATTCTGATCGGTACGTATAAATAGAAACATTAATATCATGTGTAATGTGATTTAAAATGTCTGGTATAAATATTCTGATATTTCCCTTATGATATTGTTTAAAAATAGTTACACACGTGGAATCGTTTTAAAACGTATTTTAATTATGGGGAGATAAGGCTCTAACTCAGTGGAGGAAAAGTTCTTTTTCCTCGCTTATTTACGTGAATTATTTTAGTCGATATGTTCGTAGTGCACTTTTAACTAAAAATAGATCATAGTGCATATCAACGGAAGTGTAAGGCTTGCTACAGGTCCTCTTTATATTAAAGAATATATGAAAAATTTATTGATTGCATGTATCCCTCTGACAGCAAATCTAATTATTACGGTAGAGAGGCCTCTTTCACAGAAATTAGTAGTGGTGTTATCAGAGAGGTTAATTACATTGATTTTCTGCGTCATATATATAGCAAGTCTACGGAAGTGTATAAATTATCTGTCTACGTACAACGCCTAAACACTTATGCATATTTGCATACAGTCGTATCATTTGGCAGAGTTTTAATTCTTAGTTGCATATACTAGAACTTTAAAATGTGAGCTCCCCCCACGCTCCCCTACCCAGAAATTGTATTCCAAATAAGTGATTTAAGGCATTCAGATAAGTGAAAACCCAAATTAGGAGGGCCACAATGGCATCATATAGTAAAGAATTCGATGAAAATTTCTTCAAATTCCTTATCAGCGATTTCAGGGGAGTTGCAAGAAGATTGTTTTCGCTTTGTCGTCAAATGACAAAATCCATCATTTGCACCAAGAAACCCCAAAATAAATATCATTAAGATGGATAAAACAAAGTAGGAGGTGCACAATGGCATTATATATAATAAAGAATCTGTAAAAGTTCCATCTTTATGTATAATTATTGTGAGGTTTGGAACATGTCCGCTTCAAAAATGCGAATAATATTACAAAGTGATTGGCTTTCGAAAGTCTAAGTTAACTAAAGTTTGGATATTAATGTAGTGTGACTGCTGATTCATGTTTTTTTTTGTTTTTGTTTTTTGTTTTTTTGTTTTTTGTTTTGTTTTGTTTTGTTTTTTGTTTTGTTTTTTTATCTTAATTATCTTTGAAATAGCTTGGATCAGTATGTGATCGCGGTCTACTTCAGCTATCCATGTGCGACGTGCCTGTCTTTGTCTGAAATGATAATCGTTTAATTGACACTTTTTCCAGTGATAAACTTCGGAATGGACCTGTGATTCTTTCTTTGGCTGACATTTGAACATTTGGAATAAGGACTAACATATTGGATTAAAATAGATTATAATCTTAGGATGGATAACACCAAAAGTTTCAGAATGTCAATTCTGCGATATTGACTGTCTTAAAATGTTAATGCATGCGCAGATTTATTTTTACAGATTTTTTTCAGAGACATTTAAATCACATATTAATGTTTCTGAACTTTTAGATAGTTTACTGTCACAGATATATTTAACAGTTGCATTAGAAAGGAGATAACCGTACTGTATTTGAAGATTTGTCGTCGTTAATCTAGATTTGACGGTGGCAAATATTCCAATACAGTACGGTTATCTCTACATGGATGATGGTTTTAGAAAAAAATAAAGCCCAAAGGTAGAAAAAAAAAGAACATTTGCCATTTCTTTTTTTTACGATAGAAAACAGCATACATCGAAGTTTAGCTTAATGTTTAGTTTAAACATTCATTTTCTAAAGAATACAAGCAAGGGGATACAATTCAAGTTATTGGGGTCCCCATACAAACAGTATTTACAAAGAATGCATAATGAATAAAACTTCGTAGAATAACGTTTTACTTCCCAAACTTTCCCAACCTACATATATATTTTTATTTCTCAATAAACATCTTTACAGTGCTATAGAGACAGTTAATATTACAATGTAGTACTAATGGCAAAATATATGATATGTAATACAACATAATTAGGAAAATCAGTACAACAGGTTATGAAATCATTACTGATGTACATCAAAACGTTTCATTATTAAACATATTTATTACCATTGGGAATTCAACTTTTTTTAATTATAGCATTAATTAATTTATATAATTTACTAAGATCCGAGACGTTCTTAGTTTGCGTTAGATCTCTCATAAGAAGAATATTTGGACGCGATCTAAATCTAAATTTCAAATTATTCCTTCTATCAATATCAAATGCGAAGCAAACAAAAAGATAATGAAATTCATCACCAATTCATGAGAGTTACATGAAAAGCATTTCCAGTCATTTCGATTGATATTTCACCATCTGCCAGATTCAATCGGCAAGTTATGATTTGTAGTTCTAAATCTACAAAGTCCGATCGCCTTTTTATGATCTAAAACTCTCAAATAGTGTTCGAACTCAAACTTTTCTGTGAAAATTCTATAATTTAGTGCGTCGGTGAATTCTGAACTTGGGAATTCCATGACTGGTTAAATTGATCAGTCAGTTTTCGTTTGACAGTGTTATAAAGCCAGGTATTACAAAATTTTGTGTATCCCAAACGTATGACAATCCACAGTTATCAAACATGGATTTAATAAAGTTAATCCAAATCATATTTTGTCCATCAAAAAATTTTTGTAAGCAAAGTTTGTGCAAATAACAGGTAGTTTCTCTTGTTTTCCCCAATACTTATTTGGACCAGTAATTGACTGTTCTCAATTTGATGCAAATATCAAGAGAATATCTCCCAAGCTCCCTGTAGACCATGTAGTCTGGTGTGGTACTCTTCAAATGTAATAACATTTTACAGAATTTTAAGTGTACCCGCTCAATTATGCGGTTATCCCCTGGTCCCCAAATTTCACAGCCAAATAAAAATATTGGCTGAACTACCTTGTCAAAGAGTTGCAGTTGACATTCAATAGATAAATTATGCAATCTTTCTTTCTTTATGATCTCATACATTGCACTTGTAGCTTCCTTGGCATTTACTAGTTTTGCTTCGTAGGAAACTACCTGATTTTGTCAAAGTTACTCCTTAATAATTAAATTCATTTACTATTTCCAATACGGATTCATTATACGTAAAACTCAAATTATTCGGTAATCTTCCTTTGCTAAAAAATAACAATTTTGGTTTTATCTATATTCACTTTTAAGTTTCTTCAGTTCACAGTAATCATATAGTGCAACTAACTGGTTTTGTAAATCTTCCTTTGACTCTGCCAAAAGGACAGTTTCATCAGCATATAATACAGTAAACAGTTTTAAAAAGTGATTCAGTTCTATTTCTAAATCATCAGTAATATAGGTCAAACCCTCTATATTCTTGCTATTGAAAAAAGCATCAAGATCATTTAAATACAATGAAAAAAAGCAAGGGCGATGGGTTTTCACCCTATCGAACACCAACATTACATGGAAAAAAATCAGAAAAATCTGTGCCATTACAGATTCATGACTTATCATTACTGTACATATTTACAATAACATTGAGCATCTTTCCGTTTGTTGTGCTTGCCATTAGCTTTCGCCACAAGCAAGGACGCCAGACTGTGTCAAAAGCCTTAGCAAAATCATTGAACGCACAAAACAAATTCTTCTTCTTTAATGTCAAAAGATCAAATAATGTATGTTAAATATAGATGCTATCAGGTGTGCAATAACCTTTTTTAAATCCGAATTGATTTTCATTTAGAAAAAAGTATGTCTCAACAAAATCTCTAAGACGAGTATTTAACACAGCTGTAAAAAGTTTTCCAAGGTAGCTTAGAATAGTAATAAGCCTGTAGTTCTTTGGATCCCTCTTTTCTCCCTTGTTCTTATAGAACGGTAAAATGTTTCCCCTGAAATGTAAATGTAAATTTATAGCTCTATTTCTATTTAACTCTCGTTTATAACTACGTTCAGCACTCGTCTTTCCTTCCTTATTCGCCTGAATATAGCCGAAATATTGCTGCTCGGGCGTTAAACCCCAACAATCAATCAATCTTTCTTTCCTTATTAATATAATTTTTGTTGTTTCTATAGCGTCCTTTTGCTATTCTAAATGCCTTACGTTTTTGCCAACAATCTTTGTTAAACCAAGGTTTGTTCTCTCTTTTACTACATGTATTTTTATCCTTCTTAACTGTATATGTACCAAAAACACTCTCTGCAGATTCAATTACAATTGTATTGAAAGAATCTACAGTGACTATGTTATCTACATTGTCTTGATTTATAACTACATCTTCATTTATGGTATTCAAAAGTTGCAGTAAATTTTCAACTTTATCTAAATTTATATTTTCTATAAAACATTTTTTCTTATTTTCATTCCACTTTTCAATATTTTTTCTATCATCATTACAGTCTTCACTTGTGCTGTTTGCTACGTTTCGTCCATTTTTACAATTCAATTTAAGAGCAACAGGTGTATGCACATCTGAATACAACTCAGAAAATTTCAATACATTTAGGGTAACAACAAAATTTAACAATGCATATGTACAAATAAAATAGTCAACACTTGCTTGTCTGCAAGTAAAATCACCACATTTATCTCCATTTACTCTTCCGTTTAATATAAAACAATTATTGTTTCTACAAAAATCTAATAATCTATTTCCGTAATAATTTTTTGATTTATCTCTGCTATTACGCTTATATAACATGTCAAGCTCTGGTAATGTACTACAATAATCAGTAATGGCAAAATCTACAGGACAATTGTTATTTACATTTAATTCATTAAAATCTAGATCATTACCAGTTCTACAGTTAAAATCACCATTTAGTAATATATAGTTGTGATTGTTTGATAATTCTACAAATTCTTGCTGAAGTTCGTTTATAGCATCATCTACTCTGTATACTGATTTCTCTGGTGGTATGTATATATTACCGAAGAGTATGTCTTCCTCAGTTTTGAATAAAGTTTTAGAAATTTTGACCCAGTATACTAGCTTACTTGCAGAGTCGATAGTGTTAAAAATTTGTTCTAAATTAGTTTTTAACCCAAAAGCTATACATGTACCTCCAGATTTAATGTTTCCATTATACTCTCTATTTTTCAATTTGAAAGTGTATCCTGGAATGTCATGTCTAAATCATCTGTTCTAGTCTCAGTAAGACAGATAAAATCATAATTTTGTAACAGTTATGTAAATTCAGGATAATGCATTTTATTCAGTACACTACAACAATTTAATGTAAGTATATTTATATGTTCATTTTGTAAAATACAGTTAAAATTGTTCGTCTCGTTTATATCGTCATATCTGTTCTCCGCATTTGGATCTCAAGGGGACTTCTACAAGGGTGTTGTGTTCATGTGTCGTCGTTTCATGGTATTACCGGAGCGGCGGTTAGGTGTCACATGCCCTGATGATCCATTTGGCGTTTCAGCTCTACCAACCTCATCGTCGTCCTGTTCATCTTCCTGATAGACTAAACCATCTACATACAAAATATCACTCACTACTTTAACTTGATGGCCTGCATCGCGTTTTGCCTTCATGATGGGATATAGGCTCATTCGATTTCTTCTGGAAACTGTTGTTTGATGCCAAAGGGCTTCCCCTTTAAGCGATGTGCATTTGACAGAACATATTGTAGATCATGATACAGAAAACCGGAACGACATGACTATTTCTTTTTATAAATCAACATGAATGTGATAATTTCTAATTGACATACATTTTGATGATACACGTATTTCGCTTCAATTATTTCAAATCCATTCACAATCCACGTCCTCCTCAATTTAAGGATAATTGAAAAAAAGCAAATTAATCAAATATTGTTAAAAAAACCACGGATATAAAGATTAATTATTTGTTGATTGTTTCTAAATTATTATTAATTTTACGTAAAAATTGTATTTATAGCAAGTCATTTGGAACTTAATTTATGCAATATTTCTTCTAAGAGGGAGATTTTGGGGGAGAAATTTGTGGAAGATGGAGACTTGTGTCTTCCATGTGGGAGACTTTCTCAAAGAGGGGTATTGGCCAAAAAAAGAGAGAGGCTTAACAAATACTAGTATGTGAAAGTAATTCGAAATCCGATGATACTGATGCAAAGTCAGACGATAATACCGAGAAGAGTGCGATGATTATGTGAATGCCGCATTCGATAATACCTGTGTAAAATGTGAAAGCTCCGACAATAATGACAAAGTAAAGTCGTATACAGTTCAGAAATGTCGATTTATCTTTAACGGTAAAAACGAAAACTTTGTATTCAATATGCCTGCGGATGCAGTAAAGACTTCAAGTTATGTTGTTCACACGTCAAATCTTCGAAACAGAAAGGATGCGAGAATTCATCTTAGCGGTGCTAAAAATAATCGTGTTCAGAGTAATTTCGTTTCTGTAAAAGTGTCTGATGACGTTGTCTGTGACTGTCCTGGAGTTCTCATTACAGAGAGCTTCGTGCTCTCTGTAATGAGAACTTCAGTATATTGGTTGACGAGAATTTACTTAACCACCTATAACACGAAAGGGTTTAAATGTCAGTTGTATGAAAATCCAACACGATCCGTTATCTGGCAATACATAGTTAATGGAGATCCTCCCACTTTTGTTACGTAAAGAAACCAGTAGCACACCATGTGTTAGAAGAAACAAACGAGTGCTAACTGACACCATACTGCCTGATGCGGTATTTGAACAGGCAGATGTATCCTACATGTTCTACAAATCTACAACATTAAACAGACAATTATATAAGACCAAAGACTCCCAACAAAGACAATATGTATGAAATGATCAAATAATTAACTACTAACCCTCTCACCAGGATCGACCAAAGCGCACCATAATTAAAATGTGTACTGGCATCTAATCTTCAACTCTTATATAAATGAAATTCTACTCGACAAATCCCTCTGAATGTACAAGACCCGTGCAGGTCCGGATGTCAAAAGAATAGGCCTGCAGCAGCGCTAAGCTTGTCGTAAAAGGCGACTAAATAGTGCTCAGAACCTTAGCCGGGGGCTAGGGCGCTCTGCCCGCAGAGCAACTGGGTTGTGTGCCCCAGGTGGTGGAACGGGGTACCCCTGGTGTGTTACATGCTGGGGTTGTCAGGCTATAATACGGAAAACCTGACCGCAAACCATAGTGGTGCACCGTGTTGGAAAAGATGCCACGTTTCTCATACGTTAAAAAACCCTACTGTGGTATTCATCCGGAGTAGGAACCATAGGGCTCCGCCACAGGAAGCTAAATTGCCCGATCCTACCCACCTCTCTCTATTTCCAGTGGCAATCAAAATTTGTCGACCCCATTGTCCTTGTGTCACATCCTATTTTTCATTTTATCATCATTTCATGTTCATTTTATCATCCACTTCATGTTCATCGCCTGAATATAGCTGAAATACTGCTGCTCGGGCGTTAAACCCCAACAAACAAACTGAATGTACAAAACTGAGTATTGATCCAACTTTTAATATAGGTAATATCGTTGTCATTCCATAGGTTTATAATTAAAACTTGAAACTTATCCAAAGGAGAACAAACGAGCCCCCGATTATGTTGGAACCAGTTCCTATTCATCTGATCAAAACTGGAAGCTCCTACGATTTCTTTGCCTCATCTTTAGTATCACTTAAAGATGTCAGATACCCTTTTATTGGAACAGACGTTGAAGTTTCCATTTTTGACAGTTTTAGTAGAATCGACATGTGCGCCAAAGCACTGAAAGGAAAACAGTCCAAATTCTCAACAGTTTTTTAAGTGACATTTTCGGCAACAATTTCGGTTTAGTTGATTTTTTAATAGAACATGCATTTGAAGAGAAATTCTCTGGATTTACATCCATTTGTAATTAAGGGAAATTGAGGCCTGAAACACCAGAGACGCACAATTTTTCGATTGGTTTGTTAAGTACAAGAAAAAAATTATTAAGACCATGATGCGTCTCACTCAATGCATGATTGACATCATAACGGGATTAGATTATGCACACTTTACCACAAATGCAAATGAAAGTTTAAACAGTGAACTAAAACGCAATACTGATTACAAAGAAAGTGAACTACCAGATTTTATTCAGAAATTACAAGAAATTGTGTATGAGCAGAAGGGGACATCTTTAGAGGCTGCCAGAAAAATATGGTAGAGCACCACCAGAGAAAACATAGACATTTTTATATAAAAAAATATAAAGTATGGAATGGAAATGTGTGAAATTTATTTAATTTACAAACACAAACTATATACTATAGTAAATGTCAAATAAGGAACAACCAGGATTGCGGAGAACTACATAAAAATCTAACATTATTACCAAAATTTAAAGAGTTTTGGGAATATTGTTCCATCCATACAATTGCAGCCAGCGTACTGAGAGTCACACGAACGAAGAAACCAAAACTGTATGACAACTACCAAAAAGGCCAACTACTTCAAACATCAGACACGACCAAATACCTTATCTCCAACCTCTCTTGAAACTACCACATTGACCGAACAGTAAAGAAAGGAAATAGTATGTTAGGATTTTTCAAAAGAAATTTGAAAATCAGCAGCCAAGAAACCGAATCAGCAGCATACTTTACACTAGTAAGACCCAACTTTGAATGCTGCGCCTCGATATGGAACCATATAATGTACATACCAGCAAGAAGCTTGAAATGGTACGACTTAGGACCGAAATGTATGCCACCAAGCGTTATCGAAACACCAGTAGCTTCACCGA
The DNA here is from genome assembly GCA_037379345.1 of Perna viridis. Taxonomy (NCBI): domain Eukaryota; kingdom Metazoa; phylum Mollusca; class Bivalvia; order Mytilida; family Mytilidae; genus Perna; species Perna viridis. Next base: position 8,347,749 of record CM074515.1, on the reverse strand, counting down.
CATGCTAAACTACCTTGAATGGGAGACACTATAGTCCAGAACAACACAGATCCAACTTGTATTTTTTTTTCAATTAAGAGAGTCAACGACCTAGTGGACATTCCATCCTTCGAATACCTGTTACCATCCACCTGCAGGACAAGCTCACTACGCTCAAAGAAATTTCAACAGTACAATACCCGAACTGATGTCACGAAGAAAAACTTCCCAGGACCATCCGAACCTTGAACCACTTACCAGCAACTATTGCTGAGACCTCCGACTTGGTATCTTTGAAGCGGGGGGGGGGTATTCTCTTTTTAGTCCGTTTAGTCTGTTTGGGTCCGTATTGTAAGTAAGTCCTAGTGAAGATTAGAGCGGACCGCTACGGTAGCTGGATTGGTTAAATCAGAAGGACAGAAAACGCAATACGGAATTTCGTTTCTTTCCTTTACTCTATCTTTTCTTCCAGATGCTTATTCTATTCTTATCAGTTCATAACTTTATTTCAACTACCGACCCCCGCGCTTAGTTTTTCTGGAACATGATGGTCTGCGAAGATATTGTTTCGTACCCAGTAGTGTTAAGATTTTTCTTTAACCGAATCGGCTTTTCACCGAGCGGTCTATGGTTCGTTCTTCAGTGGCAGGTAAGCAGATTATTGAGATAGGAGAAGTGTGGCAGGACCTGCGTTGTAGTAGCTTTAAATAGCCAGTTAAAGGATTAATTCTTTCGTGGAATTGGTTTGTCATCGCTGAATTTTCACCGAGCGGTTTAGGGTTCGATCCTCGGTGAGGGAGACGTAGAATTTTGTGAGCCATGCCTTATAATTTCATACAACTACTTACTAGTTCTAACTGATTGGACATTGACACCTATTTAAATGTGATTGATCAGCACATTTTCACTCGGTGATTTTACTTTACGTGATTGGCTACGTTTAATAAAGGGGAATATCAAGACTGCACATTGAGAAAAAATAATAAAAACGAAACATTCTTCTTGTCGTTCGCCATTACACTTGAATGCCAGTCTCCTCAACAAATCTGGCCGTCGTCTGTAGGTTTTCCACAGGTCCATACAGTTTCTCTGTAATGGGGGTTGGCTTCCAAATCTTCTCTCTCTGTGCCTGGTGTAACTTGCACGTCTGCAGAAAATGTCCTATATTCTGTTCTGCTTCTCCACAGGGACACATAGATGATGGTATGAAGATTGAAGTCATCACTACAAAAGTTTATGGTCGTCATCATGAACTCGTGGATCGTTATGGTATATCCATATGCACCATGAAAACTTATTTATTCAACATTTCATAGTTTTCCTTACCTCGTTTGTCTACCCCGGACTTGACTTTTTATGAGCAACTCGGTGGGTGTTTCTAGAAAAGCAGAGGACGCTTACCCTACCGGTGCACCTGGTCTATGCTCCCAGCTTTTAGTGGAGTCCGAGTTGCTCATTTGCTTTTGTTACTTCGTATGTATGATTTTAGTTACTTTATGTTCTTTGTTGTGTATGTCTGTTTTTTTCATGTCTGGTCTTTGTCCCTGGATTGCATTCTTTTGATTACCGCTATAACCTTGGTTCCCTTGATTACTCCTTCAAAACTCTGTACAGATGTTGGTTGAGTCTGTTGTGTCCTGTCCTGAGCCTGAAGATTGCAGTGTGCTCAGATCTTTTTAGTTGATGGTGGCTATCTTGCTTCTGAGGGGTATTGTGCAGACTTGATGATGGTCTTCATCTCTGTGAAGCAGACAGGATTTTCCATCTTGTTGTTGAGCTCCTTCCTTTGCTAGCTTATCTGCTTTTTTCATTTCCGTTGATTCCACAATGTGAAGGTATCCACTGTATGGCAGTTTTAAGGCTTTTGATGGAATAAATAGCTCTTTCAAGTTGTGATAGTTTGTTGTTGGTCAGTGCTTGTATTACGGAGAGGGCATCTGTAGGAATACTACTGCATATTTTCTTCATTTTCCTTGATGTAATTTGCCGCATGGATGAGTGCTTCTTCCCTAGCTTTGTCGTTGGAGCAATGTAATCCTGTTGGTATTGCCATTGACTGTTGTTCTCCATTTGGGTGTTCTATGTAGAAACCGGCCCCTCCTTTTATTGTCGCATTTCTGGCTGAACCGTCTGTGTAAATTCTTGCCCACAATTCTGATGGATACTCTTCTTCCAGCATACTCATTGTTACGGTCTTTCTGACGATGTTTGATTGTTCATCTTTGGCACTGAGTAACGGAACTGTTGTCTGAATGGTTACATTGTCCTCCTTCTCTGCACATAGGTTGTCATTCATTTTAAAGTCTATAGAGTTGATATGCTTAGGTATATGTTCTTGGTGGGTTTTTTTGCAATGCTCTTGTTTCTAGAGTCATTCATTGGGTGGTTTGGTAAGCATTGATATTTGGTGGCCTGTACCATAGCTTTACATTATCTTCTTTTACTTAATGGTTGTATGTTTGTAATTTCCTCCATACTAGCAATAGGTGTTGATTTCATGGCTCCTGTGATGATGCGGAGTGCTGATTCTGGACTTTATCTAGAGTCTGATGGTGAGACAGCTGCTGTCATCCAAGCACTAAAGCCATATTCTAGATGTGGGCATATATTTCCTTCGTAAACAAATTTCAAAACTTTCTCATTAGCACCCCAGTTTGTACCAGCAAGTTTTCTCATGATGTTTAGTTTTCGTCTGGCTTTGGCTTCAGCTGTCATTATATGCTGTTTTCATGTATGTCTTTTATTGAAGGTTACACCAAGGTATGTTTGCTGATCTTCCATTGTGATATGGGTGTCATCCATTGTTAGTTCGATAGATTGGGTTTAAGGTGAGAGTGTAAAGAGGGTTGCAGTTGTTTTCTCTCTATTGATGGTAACACACCACTCATTGGCCCATCTGACTACCATATCTAATGTTGTTTGTATCCTGCAGTAGTTGCATACTCTTCAGAGCAGCAGAGGACAAGATCAGCTGCGTAGAGTGCTGATTGTACACCATTTGGTAGCTCTGGAACTAGGTCATTCATATAGAGTATGAAGAGAGTAGGGAAAATACTCCTCCCTGTGGTACACCCTGTTTCAGAAGTATTTATCGGTCATGTTTCCCATCTACGAGTACTCTTGCCCTTCTATTGTACATATATGAGTTGGTCCATTTGTACATTCTTCCACTTACTCCAAATCTACGAAGTTTCACAAGAAGGCCATCTTTCCAAACTTTGTCAAATGCTCTCTGAAGATCTATGGAGACAGCTGGCGTTACTTTCTTTGATTGAAATGCATCCTCGACTACTTGAGATAGATGTGTTGTCTGATCTTCTGTGTTCTTGTACTGTCTAAAACAAGCTTGTTCATGACCAAGAATGTTCTCCGATTCCAAGTATGTCTGTAGGCGCTTGTTGATTATACGCTTCATTAATTTGCAACAACTGCTTGTTAGGCAAATTGGGCGGTGTTCTTTCCCTCTTCAGTTTTGGCATCATTATGGCTTCTTTCCAACATTTAGGGACTTGACCTTGTATCCAGCTCAGGTTGAGAATCTCTAGCAAAGTTGTTAATGTTAATGTGCCAAGATGTTGAAGTATTTCATTGGTCATGTTATCTGGACCTGGTGCCTTTTTCTTTTTCATTTTTCTGATGGCTGCCTTCATCTCAAATATGGTGATATCTCACTGCATACGTTCATATGTTGGCACCTTTGATCTTTCTCTTAATGCAGTTCTTACTTCTTTTTTTTTCCGTGATGGTGGTATATCAGTGTTGCTTTCTTTCTCATAGCCTTTAGCAAATTCATTTGCGGCCGCTTTTTCTATGGTTGTTTCTCCTTCAACCTCTAGCGTGATCTTTTCACCATTGCTTCCTCATCATTCAGCATTTTTGTCAAGTTCCAAAGCTTTTTTGTATCTTTTTCCGTATCCATAGATGATATTTTCTCCTCTCCACCCTTTCCTTTGACATTCCATCTTTGTTCTTAGATGTTTGGCCTTACACCTTTGGTGTTTGATGTTATTTTCCTGACTGGGATTTAGTTCTGCATCATCCCTTGCCCTTTTGAGTGCCTCGTGTGTTGCCTGTATCTCACTGGACCAGTATGGCTTGTAGTCCTGTCTTACACCACTTGGTATACTTTCCTTTGCTGCCTTTAATACAATAGTGTTGAATGCTTTCACCACATTGTTAATATTCTTTCCCTCTATCGCTATGTCCCTTGTAAGTTCATCTGTTCTAGCTTGAAATACTCCAATTTGCCTTCTTGTAATTCCATCTTGGTAGCTGAGCATACTCAGATGTAGATGGTGTTGTTTCTGCAATGGATATCATGACAGGTCAATGATCACTGCCTCCTAGCTGGTCACATACCTTTCTACTGATCTTTTGGTGTATATCGTCAGTACAGAAAGCTAGATCTGGTGTGGTGGTTGTATGCCATCGAAGAGAATAAAAAGTAGGCGCGTCAGTGGCGTCGTTGACAAGGATAAGGTGGTTTTCATCCTGCCAGTCTTCTGTGGTCTCCCCTCTTTTGTCCATGGTATTATATGCCCAACTTTGTGATTGACTGTTGAAATCTCCTACTATGAGGAATGAATTGTCTGGTATTTGTATGGTGTCTAGTGACAGTTTCTTATCATTGGAACAGTAGAAGTTAACGATGTTATACGAGCTTTTCCCAATGGTTGCTTCGATTTCAATGTATTCTGCTTCCTCCATAATTTTTTTTGTCTCTAAGGCATTAATGTTGTTTCTTACAAGAGTCATTACACCATGAAAAAAAAACACGAAATGAAACGAGATAATAAAAAAAAAGGAAACGAAATTTAAATTGAAATTTTGAATCATCTGTGGATGTGTAGCTCTAATAGGACGAATAGAGTCGTCACATTCTGAGAAGTTTGTTTTATATTGATTTGTTGTGACATGCATCATTGATTTGATCCTCTATCCTACATAATAACACCTAGATGAACTGTCCCGTACTTTCATATGTCGTGTACTAAGTTACAGCCCTAGATTAATCCTACGAGGAAGAATGACCCGGCAAGCGAAAGCTATATTTTTATATAGCCTAGCTGGCCGAGTGGTCTAGGGCGCTGGACTTTGTGCAGGCTGTGTTGCCATAGATGTCACAGCGGTACGAGTTCGAGTCCCGCGGAGGGAACGACCAAAATTTGACAGTTCTAACATCGTTGGGAATTTTTCAGATTCTTCTATATATACTAAATTAAGAAAATATTTGATGCACGAGATATCTTTGATTAATATGCGAAGATATTCAGTATATACGGGATGTTAGAAAGACAATATACATATCTATACTCGGCGTCACATAAATAACATACTGTTAAAATTTGAATAAAAATATTTTCGACGACTTTATTGACACCAACCGTCGTTTAAATTGTCTTAAATGACTTGCTCATTCGTTTAGCCAAACAGCTTCTCAAAAACAAGTCGCTTATTAGCTTAAATCATGCGTAACAAATCCTTACGGGAAAATCCCATACTAATATCCGCCATGTTGGTTTTTACGGGACGATTTGTTTACAAACGAAGTTCGTAAGTTCCCGTCGAACTCCGGTGACAATCGTCTGCTTGATCAACTTCTCGGTATTGTACGTTGTTCGCGTAAAATAAATCCGAGATATCCGAAATAACGCCGAAGTGCATTCTGGGTTCTTCGGTTTTTGGACAAACCATTTAAACGTAAACAACATCTCCTAGCAACCCGATCACTGTAAACATGGCCGACTTTTTACAATGTAAATATTGGCACCTAGAATTAAAATCTGACCGGAATTTAACGATTCAATGTTTAGGGAGAAGCCGTTTGGCTAAACGAATGAGCAAGTCATTTAAGACAATTTAAACGACGGTAGGTGTCAATAAAGTCGTAGAAAATATTTTTATTCAAATTTTAACAGTATGTTATTTATGTGACACCGACTATAATAAGAAAATTAGGTAATGTTATATTTTATGCACTAAGCAACACATTTAAAATTGTATAATAGATCATTATAAATGTATAAAAGAGGTATATTGTTCAAAGATTTTTGCCTACCGTATAACTGTATAATTTCCGTTTCTGGTATCCTCAGTGCGCTGTTATATTTCAGCTTCTTTCTTGAATTGGATGTTGATATCCGGAACAATAAGGACATTTGGAATACTCTATGCGGAACTGTTGGACACATTCAATGAAGGAGCTGGAAATACAGCTTTTGTTGGGAGTCTGACGTTCTTTATCATGGCAATAACAGGTGACATTACCTACCTAATCAGAAGGTCTCATACGACGTACCTTTACGGAAATTTTGTTAGTATCTAAAGGTATAAGTAGTAACCAATTGGCGTTGGTTGATGAGCCCTGCACTCGGGATACTTGACCGAAGACATCGGTCAGAGTATGCACTAATAATGGCTGCATGGGCTGGATTATTAAAAATTATTACATCAAAGGTACGGCGATCGTAGAAATGTTAACAAAATTAACTTGAATAAATTAATGATTCTGAAATTTCCCGTTTATCCGACTGCAAGGAGACAAGTTACTCACACACGCAACTCACATAGGCAAACAATGTTCAAACACATTTCTAGTAATTTATAATAATAAGTTTTATTTGCCATTATTTGATGAACATAGTTATACAACAATAAGCTGTGAGAGAGTACATATTTGATTACGTTTAAAAATTAAATTTATACTGTTTTGCAGGTCCAGTAGCTGGATTCGTCAGTGTTCATTATTCGTTCAGATTGTGCACTGTTGCAGGGGGATTCTTTGCCTGTCTAGGAATGGTTTTAAGTTCTTTTGCACGGAGTGTGCAAGATTTATTCTTTACATACAGCTGTCTAATAGGTATTTTGAAAATGAAGGGAAAAGCTGTCACACATGTTACTAGCACTTCGAAATGAATTGCTTTCTATATTACAGTTCAAAAGGAGACAGTTCATCTTCGACAAATCTTTGATAGATAATATTAAAACTTTTTTTGTTTACAGAAATTAATAAGGGATAAAAGTTTAGCTGGTTAACTTACAAATTCATTAAGTATAACTATGGGCAGTTGGGATTTTATTAAACAGTCTTCTTAACAAAATATATCTCCAACTGAATATATTTAGGAAGACAGAAGACAGTTGCCTTGCAATGTGAATTATATGTGAGTTTGATTCCACTGAATGTGTCCAAATGTTTTATAACTCTTTGAAGATTTTTTGCAAGTGCGTATGTGCTATGGAATACATAATGAAAGTTGTTTATTTTTAATATTTTATAAATCGTTTATATGATCGTAGATAGATCATTTGGAGAAGAAAAACAGAAATTGTATTATTTCAACCTCAACTAAAAAATTTACTAGTGATAGTTTCTTATTATCCACTACAGGTATTGGCATTGGTTTATCATCTGCATGTACAATGACAATTATAAACTTTTACTTCGAGAAGAGACGAGGATTTGCTGTTAGTCTAATGACCGCTTCAATGGGACTGGCTAGTTTAACATACCCTATATTATATAGGACATTGATTGATATATATGGTATAAACGGTGCTATGCTTATTCTTGGTGGAATATTGCTAAACATATGTGTTGGGGGTAGTTTTTATCGTCAACCTAAGTGTTTTACACATAAACACAAAGAAATCAGTATTGATAAAGAACAGAATGGTATCATCAACTCGAATCAAGCTTCTAAATCAGTCCATTTTTCTACAATTGGAGAGAAAGTTAAAGACACCTTTAAGCTGTATACTTCGTTCTTAAAGAACAAATATTTTATCATCACATCATTGGCGCTTTCATTTTCACTGCTAGGATATTCATCGAATTTTGTCATGCTTCCACCTCACATAGAAAGTCAAGGATATAGTAAATCTGACGTTGTTGTAGTCATATCGGTGATCGGTGGCACAGAATTATTCATCAGATTATTCTCTGGACACTTGTTAGACCGTAAGCTATTTACTGTTCAAACAATGTTCATAGCCACTATGTTAAATTCATCACATTTATGTTATTGTTGTATTGGCTTGAAAGGTTTCCTATACTTTTGATGTTGTCATTGCATCCGTAAGGTATTGCAGTACCTAGTCTGCGTATCCAGTACTCCTCTCTTTCCCTACGATAGTTTTTACTTAGAACGGAACTGTTCGTAGGATGGTAATTTTTTTTCTAAAATACGAACTTTCATAGAGAGGATTGAATGATCTTGTCGATTAAAATGTTGATAAACTGTCGGGAATTTGGTGGTATTAATTCCCGAGTGATGGCCACAAATTCCTTTGTTTAATCGTTCTTGTGTTTCACCGACATATACTAAACCACATAAGTTGCAATCTAATCCATATATTAAGTTTGTTGATTTGTAACTTAAGTCATCGTCTTCTTCTATGAAAGGTTTGGTTCAAATTCATATATTGTTTTCTGGAAGTAAGGATTATCTGTATCCATTTTCATAATTTTCACTATTAACATTTTTGATTTATGGACCTTTTTTACCGCGAAACAAAAGATGGTTACTTTGTGGGAAAATAGGCTTTGTTGTCAATTTGACAGGCTCTTGCAATTATACCCCCACTCTAATAGTAATCCATTGCAATCACCTTGTCCATCCATCCGTGAAACATTTCTATAACTGATTCTTCAGCTTCTGTTGGAGGAAATGCTTAGATATTTGGTATATTGAGTTTGCGCGATGACTCTTACCATGCCTCCCCTTTTTAGATCCGACATTTATCTCGTTCCTGTTTACCGTTCGACTCGGTAATTGATAAGGTAATTTTGTAAGATATTACTCAGATTCTTTGGGAGGGAATGCGTAGGTATTTGGTAGATTGCTTTATGACTTGTGATATGGGTAAAGATTTGTCGCTAATTTACCTCCGGTTTACCGCATGACTTAGTACTGCATAATGGAAATTTTCGTAACAGATTTCTCAGCTTCCATAGAAGGAAATACTTAAATATTTAGTATACTGGTAATTATTGCTTTTGCATGATGACTTCTAATGTTCCCCCCCTTCCAGGTTTGTCGCTCAACTTCCGGTTTATAGTAGATGGTTGTGTAACGGGCGGCCGTTCAAGTCATTGGGTAACTGTGTGGTTTCAGTTACTATTAATGATTCAAAAGAAATAGTGCACTGCTCGAACCCAAGAACCATACAAGATTTTATATCAGAAAGGAGAAAGACAGTATCATATTACAGAGTGTAAGGTACCATATGAAGGAAAAGTATAAATGTAGAGGGTAATAACGAGGGGAAATCCGCGGAAATATGAGAATAAAGGATAAAGACCAACTCTTTCTTTAGAAAGTTTGTGTGAACTAAAAAGTATAAAAAAAAAAAACACCACAAACCCAACAAAAATTGTGGATGAACTCACGTGCTCTGGAAAAAAACAAGATTCTCATGCTTTGCAGCATATGAAAATCTACTTTCAATAAAAAAAAAGATTTCTATCGAGTTTAAATTATTCAGATTACACTTGTATATTCTTCCTTTTTTAAACGACTGCAATCTTTTTTGGTGGTATAATATAATTTTTTGATATTTAAAAAAAAAACTTTCAAAGAATTTAAAGCACTTTTATTATTCTTTAGAAATCACTTAATTTTTTTGAATTCCACAGGGTAAAACTAAAGTAATAGCAAAAAATGTCCCGTCCTGTTTTAAGACTAACCAGTTAAATTTCCGTTCTGGACAGCAGTGTGGCATTTTGTCTTCCAATCCCGAGCGCCAACCATCGTCATAAAGATCGTTAGTATATAATGCAACTAAGCATAATTTGACATTTCACGAATCGACCATGGACATGTCTTCAGAGTACGAACTACTAATTGTGACATGTCTATCTCGCGTGGTTCATTACACTGTCAAATGAAGAATGACAAATGACGAATCGTTCGCCATTTCAAAGAAAGTTTAAAATGATGAGTTACAAAGTAAGAATATTTTGATGATTTACCAGTCTCGGAAAACGCATTACGAAGTGAGAAGTGAAGAATTTCAAAGTTAGAAAAGTTGTATTTCAAAGTTGCAAATGCAGATTTTCAATGTACAAAATGGAAAGTTACACACTTACATGTTACAAATTGACAATTTACGAATTTCAAATTGACAATATACAAATCAAGAAGTTACAAATTAACAACTTACGGATTTCAAATTGACAATTTACTAATCAAGAAGTTACAAATTAACAATTTACGGATTAAGAATTTTGACCCCGTCGGCATTCCATAAGAATAAGCGTGTCGTCTAATTTTCAGAACACAGTCGATAAACTTCCCTACCTTATCCTGGAGAACATTTGATTCTCTACCTAAAAGAAACTTTAGTTTGAGAATACTCGGGCACTTATTTTCGGTAATAGTGTAGTCTAATATTACTTTAAGTGGCTAGGACATACCCAGTGCTCAAGAATGGTGTTGTGGCTGTTTTTAAGGCAGGGGTGGCAGGGGTGGTATGTTAGAACACAAGGGGTTCTTTTACATGTTTTCTTTGCCTTGTATTGTAACAGACTACTTCTTGGGATATTGTGATTTTTTTGGAACCCTTCTTTGATGGTCTTGTATTTATGGCAAAGAAAACATGTAAAAGAACCCCTTGTGTTCTAACATACCACCCCTGCCTTAAAAACAGCCACAACACCATTCGTGAGCACTGGGCCTCTGTCGAGAGAAATTCAACATTATCCAAAGTCTTTCCCGAACCATCTATGATTGCTTTCCGACAGCCAGACAGTTTGCGTAGTCTACTTGTGAGGGCTGAAATATCTAAGCCCAACTTGACTCCAGGCGAGAGTCGCTCCTGTGGTGACAAAAGGTGTAAATGTTGCAACCAAATGCACCACTCGTTATCATTCACCAGCACAGTCACGGGGAAACGCTACAAAATATTTTGCAACGTGCACTGCAAGAGTGCTAATGTAATATATTTGCTCCACTGTCCCATCTGTGGCCTTCAATATGTTGGTGAATCTAAACAGCCTTTTCACAAGCGCTTGAACGGACACAGGAGCGACCTAACAAAAAAGCCTTTACTCCCAGTGAGTCAACACTTCAGATTACCTAACCACTGCCTCGATGATTTCAACAAAATGAAAATCTTCATCGTGGAACAAAACACGATCTGGAGCAATCTACAGAGAGTGAAGCGGAGGGATTTTGGATAAAAGAACTCCGTGTTTTACATCCACACGGAATTAACAAAAAAACATGAAGTTCTTCCTATTTTGTATAGTTTCTTATAACAGTGTTCGTAAATAATTTTAGTTTTATTGTTCAGTATTCAAGATCAACACACAACGTGTGTCTAATATACAATGTTCAAGATCTTTGTAACTGACGATAAAATTTTGTACGTCACAGGTATTCACCTGATTAGGTAGTGAGTTGTGTTCACAGACCATTTACTTTCATACACTACACACTCAGTTTATTTAAGGCACTGAAGAAGGTCTTATATATTTTTTTTAAATCCAATAATGTCAATGCCACGTTAAAATCAAAAACCTGTATTAGATCGCTCTGCTTTGAACTCTCTGCCATACTTTGATTTGTTGGTTAATCTTCTGACAAAAATTGTAAACAAAAACAACTGAAGAAACTTCGCGCTTTAAAGTGAATCTTCCGTGCGCTTACTTACTAGGTATTTGTTGTGAGAATTACAAACACTTTTCTGACAATAAATAAAGCACCTAAGTAGCGCCCTCTTTATCAACACGTTCATAATTCAGCTATTTATTGATATCAATAAATGATTTAATAACATGTTAATAAATATTTATTAACATCTTGATAAATTGAACAATTTATTGATATCAATTATTAATTATCAACATGTTGATAAATCATTTATTGACATTAATATATAAATGCCAATTTATGGATATCAAAAATTAATCCTAAATATCAATACTTCATTTACTAATATCAATAAATGAATTATTGATATCAATAAATAATTTATTGGTATCAATAAATGGAAATAAATTCCACAACGGCTTTACATACAATCTTGACAAGACGAACTTTTTTCGTAGTGAAAAATCTTCATTTATCGACATAATTAGGCTTAGAACTTTAATATACATGTATATATTTTATGAAAAATAATGTAGATAAAATAAAAAATATGAGGTGTTGTTCTATATAGAATCTTAATCAGTCTCACAATAGTAGTTTTATGAGCAGAAATATTGTCAGGTCGAACTACATATAAATGTTCTTTGTTATCTGCCTAAATTGGATTGACAATCTCTAATCACTATGGTATAACAAAACATTATCAGAGAGATTTAATGCTGTTTTGAAACAAGAGAATGAATGACAGGAACTGCCTGTTAACATGCTTGTTCTCGGTTTCCACTTTTTACAAAACTATGAAAACTATGAGATTCTTATAGGCTTGTCTGGCACAGGTAACTATCATCTAAAAACGAGTTCTCTAGAACAGTTATTTCGAGTGACGAATTAGTTATTCCTAAAAGACTCTTTGACCCTCTGACATTATAGAATACATAAAAAAGCGCCTCAAATCTACGAATGGTCTTCCTTAAATCAAGCGGAGCATGAGTTGGGGGATGAAAAGGGCATGTAAGACTGAGAGAAATTTATCAAACACATCGCACGTACGGGAAAAAAAGTTGTCTCTCCTCCCAGAATCATCAATTCCCTTCAGGAATAAGTAGTCAACATGCACTTGTAAGGTATGTAATAGGCAATAACCTAATCACTCATGTACCCATTCAGGGTGCCTTTATTGTTCAAGGTAGAAGTAGTAAGTATTGTGTCGCAACAGTTCCCAAAGAATCATGTCAACGTCCACCTACAACATGTTTCCATATCCTAACAGAAAAACTCCGCATAGGGCTTGAACCTGTTGAAAAAAAAAGAACCGTTGTCAATCTTCACCTACTAGCAAAAACATTAGAAAGAGAACAAGCAAATCTACTCCAGTATCAAAAGTTACAATTTAATTTACAGACAATACAGGAAGATGACACTCCGAATGAAACAGGTACATGTATAGATGTCAGTCCAGAATTACCACATGCTTAACTTAACCTGCATATGAAAAGAGGAAACTCGATTACAACGATATACATATCCAGGCAGACATTTGAACACAAAGTATACCTTGGGCAGGAACGTTAAGACATGGATTCAATTTTTACAAAACAGTTTCCACAGAAATCGGGTTTCTAAGACACTTGGCTGGCACTAGTGTTTGACAATGAAAAACAAAAGTGGTCAACGCACAGAAAATTTGAAAAAGTGTCAAGCAAATCAGCACAAATGCACCATACAGGCAAGCACCATTGGGTAACATCAGTCCAAACAGATAAAAAGAAAAACAGGTTTATGTTTTAGATAGTTTATTTGATAAGTTGACAGTTTCTCAGGAAATCCAGTTATCAAAGATTCACTCATACATGTAACAAAATACGCGGCTTCTTGTCAAAATTCCAGATATTCATATACAATCTAATTCAGCTGATTGTGGTTTATATGCGATTACAAACACGGTTGAATTCTGTGTAAGTGGTTTTACTGGGGTCTTCATATTCAGTACGAAGAAAGATATATGAGAGACCATTTGATTTCATGTTTGGAAAAGGGAGAATTCAGGATGTTTCATAAATCACTAATGGGATCAAGGAGGTAAGGTGAAATCAAAAACCGCAACTGTAAAAATGAATTGAGATTGTGGTGAGGCCGATGGTATTGAGGACATGGTAGGTTGTGACTATAAAAATTGAATTAAAAGCCGTAGTGTTTGGAAACACAAATCATGTACAAATGCTATGCAAAGTTTATTACTCAAACACCATAATACTATAGTACAGAGAACAAATTCAATACAATTTACATAGATACATAAAATTCATAAGAAGTTGATTAGTGTACATGTATTGGAAGGAATAATATTGAGTCACAGTCATAAAGAATTTCTACACACATAAATTTAGAGAACTACCCTGGAGACAACATCTTTGTAATTTGTCGCACAAGTTTACATGAATTGTTGAGAACAGAAGGTGATGAGCTATTCAACAAAGCTTTAGATTTAATAATATTTAACATTTTTTTTTTCTGCGAGAAGGATTTTTTCTGTCACTATCAAAAGATGTGCACTTAAACATATAATGAAACTCATCCCCAATATCTCCCGAATTACATAAATGACATTTTCTATTTTCTCTACTTATATTTTGCCAACGCCTACTTTCAATGGGAAGGCTATTATTTAAGGTTCTAAATCTACAAAGAGTAAGAATTTTTTTTTTGTCATCTCAAATTCTGGAATGATTTTCAATTTCTAAATCTTCTTTGTACAATTTATAATTCAGAGATTCAGGTGAGTTTTTCACTTTTGAGTTCCACGACTGTTGAAATTGGTCTAAAAGGCTTTGCTTATTGTCAAAAATATCCAAGATTCATTTTGTTCGTGTTGTTCGTGCCAAACAAAGGACAAACCACACTCATCCAGTATTGATTTAACCGTTTTTACCCAAAATATTCTATCGCTATATTTTGTAAGAGCAAAGTCAAATAATAAATTCCAGTAACTAATTTAAGCCAAAATTTAATGACCCACAGTTTAATTCTTATTTCCAGTGGATATCTGCATAATTCCCCGTAAACCATAAAATCTGGGATTGACTTTTTGACATGCATTAGGGTCTTGCACAATTTTAGATGCACCCTCTCTATAACAGTATTATGTTCAATGCCCCAAACTTCACAACCTTATAAGAGAATAGGTCGTATAACTCGGTGAAATAAATCTAACTGGCATTCCAGGAATAAGTTGAGTAATCTGCATTTACGTAGAACATCGTACATGGATAAATGAAGATTTTTCACCCCGAAAAGATTTTGGATTTATCTCTAAATTGATTTCAAATATCTATATATCAAAATGAAGTACAAATTAACAGCTTTAAGATTCCGATAAATATTTTTGACAGACTTCAGTAAATTTTAAATATTTTATGTTTTGTTACCATATCCCCATAAAAAGATGCACAAATCACGTAAGAGAAAGAGTCCGTCTTGTCAAGATATTTCCCCTTTAACTTTCTTAAAATTAAATATTTTTATATCAAAATATACCGTTTAATATAGGCTTAACGAATGTAAAACTTTTTTGACAAACATTTATCACTTAGAGAAAAAATAACATTGTTTGTTCCCACATCCAAATTGAAAATTTCCTGTTACAAAAAGTTCGTCCTGAGAAATTCTGAACTGATTTCTGAACATGTTTCAATAGCAAATACACCGTATATCAAAATATACCAAAATGTTTAAGCTTTAAGAATATGTTAAGGATTTGTGACAGACATGAATTAAAATCCAGATATTTTATGTTTTCTTACCGTAACTCATAAAAAAACGACACATGTATCACAGAACAAGTCCGTCCTGTCAAGATTTTTCTATTTTAACTGTCTCAAAATGAATTAATTTTTATATCAAAATGTACCTATTAGTATAAGCTTTAAGAATAAGTAAACAACATTTGTCAAACATGACACATTTTATGAATAATGAACTTTATTCATCAACATGTCCCTTTATTCATCGCAATTTTCTTGTCAGCAAAAGTTCGTTTTGTCAAGATTTTCGCTTTATTATTCGACATTTTCAAAAAAAACTTTAAATGATTTAAAAGTACTTTTTAGAAATCCTTTTAATTTTGTAATGCCATTAAATTATTAAAGTTATAGCCAAAAATATACCGGAAAATGCCCGTCCTGTTTTTATACCAACCCCTCGATCTTCCAGTGAAAAAAACACTCATGAGTAACATGTTTATTCTTCATTTGTCAAATGTTAATGCGTACATTGTAACCGTGTCGATCATGTCGATTTTAAAAGAAACATGTTTTAATTTATATATAATCTGTATAAATCACTGATTTAAGTCTTTCAACAAAGAAAGATATTGGAAAACTACGACTTTCAGGGTAGGAAGAAGTATTTTACTAATTAATTATTGTAGAAATGTGAAAGAAAGATGTTACAGAAAAAGAAACGACATTAAGCAAAGAAAGACAATGCTACAAAGTTACAGTGCTAAAAATGAATTGACATTTAAACAATCTTCGATTAACAAAGAAAGAAAATACAGAGAACAAATGAGCAAGTTAATGGTATCACCCTGACGTCGTTTAACTTAAGTTTTAACATTTTGTTCCTAGTTGTTTACCCTTTCCCTTTTGAAATAAGGGGCTAAAAGGGGAAAGTAGGTGTTATCATTAAACTTGATAGGAAAGGCTTATTATTGACCGGGTTTAATTATTCAGCTGTCAATCTGTTCCTTTTGAAATCCGTTCTTTTTTATCCGTTTCCGATTTTTTTATTGGATTTCTTGTGAAAATTCCTGCCTGTGTTTTTTTTAATCAGATATCTCTTACGGTTTTTAAGTGATAAGGGGTGAAAGATGCCACACCCCAAAAAATCTTTTTTAATTTTTAAATTTTGGCTTTATTGTGTCCAAACCAGTTGTTGTATCCATAATGAACTATAAGTCACTATGCTTAAGGGTGTTAAAACTAATATTGCGTCCACACTTACCCCAACTGCTCAGTGTTCGACCACTGCGGTCGTAACATGCTGCGCTCCGCGGAGTTCATTATTCGCAGTAGATATGATATTTCATTTCCATCCCTATTACAGTGTTTAATTAAAATGACACCCCTCCCCCTAGATGTTTCAGCAAATATTAGACATTAAAAAGTGATGAATATGATTGAATTGATATTTATGCTTTGTTTCATAAAAAAATATGGCGTATCCTGTTTCGTTTTCGTATTTTAGAATAATGACAAAGATACAAATATAAATTATTTACATTATAAGACTTTGATGTATCCCAATTATTAGAAGGAGCACAAAAACAACGGAAACAATCTCATGAATTATCAAACCATTTCAACTATAAAGATAAAAATAATCACACAGAAAATTATTTTAAGATATGCTAGAGCCAAAATGCAAACATACACATTTCGAGATCTAGTAAAGATCGCAAGCAAACTTGAAAAGTAGATATATAGTAATTTTACAATGCAAATAAAATCTTGGTAAGAAACCCCGAGACTATTTTATAGAATGTCCATGTAGAAATCAGGCAGACCCTAATATATAGGCAGCATGTGGTTAATTTTATCTCACTCTTATATATATATATTTTTTTAATTTTATTTTTTTTATTCCAATATAATGTTAACTCATTATGATGTCAGAAAGACGTTCATTTTTCTGTATCAAAAGTGGATTTCTCAGAAAATTTGTTGAATGTTTCTAACAAATTAACTAAATTATGAACAGATCGAAGAATTATTTCCCTATATTTTAAAGCTTCCAGTACTTTCTGTGTATTTTATTTCATTCTTACCATTTCAGTAAATTGCAAACCAGAATACATTTCATAGCAAACATGAGTTTGTGATCTCTAATGGTCGAAATCAGAAAATGTTTTTTAAAACAAAATTTGAAATGTACCACCCAAACCATGGGTTCTTCATTGACGCCCTCTTAAATATAAGGAATGCTTACAAAACCCATATTTGGGAACTAATTGGAAGCTATGACAATAATATATAAAATAACATGAGGATATTAAAAAAAATAATGTGTTAAAAAGGCAAAAGCGGTTTGAAAAATTATTATTCAGATCAGAACCATCGAAAGAGTAATCAATAGAACCAAGATTCGAGCAGAAATTAAATATATATAAAATCCCAAGAAAAAAAAACAGACATGAAGAAAAACAAGTACTATCTTACTATCTTTAAAAAAAAAAGATATATGTACTTCTTAGTTTCTACATTTCTTTCAAGAAAATAACACATGGCACGCAATTCAAATTTTCGATACAGTTTTTTCGAACGCAATTTGAAATTTTTCCAACGCCACCAAGTTATCAGTGTTTGGCCAATCGGGAAACAGAATTGCGATCAGGTGACTAGCGTTTCCATAGAAGAGCGTCCTTAATGTCAAAGGTAAAAAGCGAAACTATACCGACTGCGTCGACAAAAAAACAACAAACAGAAGCAACAATGAACATATAATAACCAATATAGCACGTACAAAAAAGCAAATGGGCAACTCCATCGAAATCAAAAAGCGGATAGTAATCAAACTAAATTTGTTATCCTATTACTTCAGTATTTAACAATTCCAATCTAATTAGCATTCTTCTCTTTCGTGCATTATGATTGGTTGTTCATTCACTTCGATGTCATGTCACGTTGGCGGTTTATTGCCGCAAATTAATGTCAATTTGCTGTTAGATATTTTGGGATTGAAATTATAAGGATTTAAACACCGATTTTCCAAAAGTTATGGCAGTGTAAAACCGAACAATTTAATCACAAGCCTGACAAAAAAGTCATCCGGTATTAATTCGTTTTGTGAGTGAGAGGTCACATTTATACAACGATACAAGAAGAAAACACGGAATATTTATCGTTTTAATGCCCAAAATGTCTGTATTATGTCATTAATGTCCAACCCTCGTACTCTTATTGTTAGTATAATGTTGCAGGAAGCAGAACAAAGGTTAAAACGGGTTTGTTCAAGGAAGTTGACTTTAGATATCTATTTGTAAAAATTAATTATCATATGTATGGTCATGAATCTTCGAAAAAGACACAGTTTTTTTATCTTTATTTACAGATGATAGATATATATTAACATTAGATAAATAAGATAATATCGTTACAAGAAATTATCTATCTAGAAACCAAGTGAGTAAAAAATATAATGCAATAGTGTAAAAAATAGGCATTCAAAGGAATTAGCGTGTAACAATTCAAACTTTCAAGAACTTAAACGAAACGAATGGTGGAACAGATTCATTGTGGGTAAGATTTGAGCTATGCGCGACATTTTAAGGCTTTGCAATTTCGTTCAGTTCGACGGAAAATCATAACACATGTATTCCATGGTAAAATGGCCACAGTTCATAGCCACACTTCTTTCTAAGTAACTTTAATGTTTAAGATGTGCACTTACCTTATCGCCAATAGTCCGCCTGTTATGGATAGCCCATGTACTACACAGACTAGTATCGATAAATTGAGCTCGTGGTTGTGCATAACCACCTTATAACGCTGTTTCAAATTAATATTATTGAAAGAGTAATCAAGGTCTAATAATAAGCAATTTTAATGAATTTGTTATGTCTTACTTGCAGGTATAATGCAAACAGAATCTATTTCGTGCCATCCGTGCTCTCAAAAAGGACAATCGATAGCAGTAGAATTTTTATGTTCTGATTGTAACCAGGGACTCTGCGCATCATGTTTGGAAGAACATAAAACGAAACCTGAAAACGCGCTACACAGGATTACCGAAGCCGGGTCTTCGCGTGGTTGTCAATTTGCGGCCACACAGGTAAACACTCAATCAAGTGTTTTAAAATTTAATGCTCATGACAATCTTCCAGTACCGAAATTCACTCACAAGGGTAACTTCAATATAGTTGAATCAAAAATTTATATATCAAGTATGGTAGTAACAAATGACAATAGAGTTCTTATTTGCAATGTTTATGCCAATCACCTGCTTGTGTACAACGAAATAGGTACCCTTGTCGAAAAATGCCATTTAAAAGGTGCACCATGGGATATTTCGATGATAAACTATGGAGACAAAGCAGTGATTACTTTGGAATCGCGACAGGCATTGCAATTTATTAGTACATCACCTTCAGTTGTGGCTGGCAAAATTCTTCCGTTGAAGTGGAAATGCTATGGCGTTACTGTTATCAGTAGCTACGTATATCTTGGAGGACGTGGAGAAATCCATATTTTGGACAACGCCGGTCAACATTTATCAAGTGTAGATGCAGGACACAAAGGTTATATTTGGTACATTCAGAGAGGACCCAATGATAATCTTTTTTATACTTCGTTTGATTTCGACGAAGTGGCTTGCTATGACCTAAAGACTAAAAAAGAATATTTCAAATACAGAAACAAAACATTAAAAGGACCAGAGGCTATAGCTTTCGACAAGAGTGGCTATTTATTTGTGGCATGTAGGGATATAGGAAACATTCAAAGATTAACCCCAGGCGGCGAAGACGAAAGAATTGTCCTTAAGGTTGACAAACCTTATGGACTAGCATTCAATAGGTCCTGTTCAAAATTGTATGTTTCTAATCGTGATGGAGCAGCAGTGAGCATTTTTGACGTCCAGTATGAGTGAAAGTAAACAAACTTAAAGGACACTCAGCAGATGAATTCTAAAACTTGTCAATAAATAGCAAATAAAACAATTAATATTAAAAGAAATAATACCCTATTTTAGACTTTTTATCTTACAGTTAATTTTTATTGAAAATTAACACTAAATATACGACTCATCCGGCGTATGCGTTTAGTAATTTTGTAATCATTAATTCAAGTCAAGTAATTTTGAATAGCCCTACTTTAATGTTTCCAAAAAAGAGAACACATTAACTAAAGGTCACATAAATTTATCAATTATAATGGAAAGAAACAAAATCTATTGAATTGTGATTTGCAAATAAATATCATTAACATTGACCACTAATATAGTGCCTATCTGCATATATTACTCATACATTTGTCCTACAAGGTACTTACGACATAAAAGCAAAAAAAAAATAGACTCATTGTTATACTTATTTATAAAGTTGATATCTAGAAATGAAAATAGACTTTAAAGTTTATAAATCTTCTGATATATTTTACATAAACTTAGATAAACCATATCAAACATTTCAAATCAATTATCTATTATATATCATTTAGATTTCCTAGTCCAGTGTAGTGCCCTTCCCCTTATTCTATAGGAAATCGGGTTTTTTTTAAACGTAAAAAACATACATATATAGTATTCTACACATTTCGTATGAAGGAGTAAATAAAAAGTCACATAAGTAAAACAAAATCAGTTGGGTTGTACAAACGATAGCAACTTGCATTTTATACTATGGATTTTAAAAGTAGTTTCGATCACAAACAAATATTTTTAAAGAGTGGGATGCCTTTATTGTGAATAAACATCCTCCTTATGGGTAGAACCGCACTGAAGAAAGAGCGTAGGCCAACGGTCAATCATACAACAACAAAATAATTCGTCACTTTCGCATATGACGCAATAGCACGAAAATGCTATTTAATCACCACTGGAATATTCACGCCGCAATTGAAGATGGAAGTTTGGCGGCTGTAAAACCTAGATTTAATCCATATTATCAAATTGTAAGTATTGTACATATTATGCATAATATCTCCATAGTACCGATGTGATATGGTGATGAGAAATAAAGATCTATAAATGCCTGTTCCAAGTCAGGACCACTATGGTACTAGCTGCTCAGGTGGCGTAATATATATTTTTCCAGATTTATTTATTGGACTTGACTTGATTATGGATCTAATTAGTGTTTGGTAATTCTGTTGTTACCCTTATTTTCATTACTCTGGCGATATAGAATATGGACCTATACCAAAGGTAGAAGCTGTGAGAAGTCCCTCGACAAAACAACGCTGGGAACACCAAAAGGAAAACGAATGATGAACAGATAGTGCAACATAAAAAAAGTACACACATAAAACGGAAAGCTAAACCAACAAAAAAAACGGGATGAATTCAGGTGGTGGTCCGGAAAGGTGAGCAGTTAATTTCTCTTGCAAAACATCGGATGAAGATCAATGCCTTGATCTATGAGCAACTTTCACTTTTGTGAAAGAACAATCAGTGTAATGGCATAAATTACTAACATGTAAAACGTATATGCTTTGAGAAACAAAGACTACATAAACTTGAATACCACAACTTGAGAAACAATAGTTCACAATATGAAAATCAAAGTTGTCGTTTTTGTCTTAAGGTAAAGAGTTACATACTACATGTCTACGACAACAACAAAAAAACAATGGTAATAGACGTTCAAACCGAGGTTGTAATTATATGAGTAACCGTGTGTGTGTGTTTTTTTCAACACCAGACGGTGATGCTTACGTATACCCTACTGATGAACATTTATTTATTTATTTATTTATTTATTTTCTGTGTGCATTTTTTCAGTAAATTTGTGGGATTGTTTTCTGTTGCGTTGTCTGTTTTCTTTGTCTAGTCTTAGTCCTCGTAATACATTTTACCTCCTTCAAATCATGAACTTCTTGCTTTTAACCTAGAAAAAATTTTTCTAACAGAAATTTGAATCTAAAAGGTCAAACGTCTAGTACAGCATCCAGACATGGTGTCAACTACTTTGGCTGTCAGCATCGTATTTAAGTTTGTTAACTTCAAAAATGTTTAGACCTGTTGCAAATTCGTTAATCCCAACCCGGCTTTTAAATCTGAGTAGTATAAGAATATCGACACCTGCAACGTGCCGATTTAAAGCATGAATTCTTATTAAACCAGATCGGATTCCCCTTCCCTTTTTTTCGTAGCTATTGTGGTTATAAAAGTTTACTCCCTAATAAGTATTGTCCATTGGATGTTATTTCTCCTGTCGCTTGTTGTTTTAGTCATAATCCAGTCTACGGGTAGGAGTAATAGGAGTAATAGGAAAGGGGATAACATGCATCACTGTCTTAACACTGTCATGATGTCAAAAGGGTCTGTTAGCTGACCTATACGCAAAATCCGACGCTGCATTTTTGTATAAGTATTCATTTATGGTCGTGATGAAATTTTCAGGAATTCCATCATGCCCCATAAGATTCCATAACACAGCTCTATCTTGGCTATCAAAAACCTTTTGTTTGGAACCTGTGAACACTGCATATAATGATGAATTGAATACAAGGGATTGATCAAAGATTATACGTAGGGTGGCTATTTGGTCTGCAAATGATCGATTGTGACGGAATCCTGCCTGGTTGTCTGCCAGTTTTTGGTACCGACGAAGCATTATTTCCCTGTGATTGTCACAAATGCTGAGATCACCTTTCTTCGGTAGCTTTACAAGGTATCCTTCCTTTCAGCTTCTAAACTTGTGGTACATCTTCATCGCTCCAGATTTTGCCAAATCAGTCGTATGACATATGTGCTGATGTTTCAAGATCTGCGTTAAGTACTTCAGTCAGTATTCTCTGGACCAGGGGACTTGTTGATATAAATAGCTTTGCTGATTTCTGCCTTACTTGGTTGGTTACTGGATTGTAGCTAGATGTATATCTGCGTCATGTGTTGCATAGTGGGTGTTTGTTAAAAATTTCTTTGAAATGTTTAAATCATCTCAACATTTGCACTTCTTTAATTTTTATGGTTTTTCCATTTTTACTCATCACTGGTCTACTAGACTTCTTGAACTTATTACAGGGTTTTGATGTTGCCAGTTCTGCCTGGATGTTTCCTCTGCTTCAGGTGTCATTTTGGAGATAAACTCCCTCTTGTCTCTATTAGTGATATTTTTTACCTCCTTAACCGCCTCAGAATATTGTTTTTGTGCTATTGTGCTCTTGTCTTGTTAATATAAAGGATCTTCAGTTGTTTCCTCAAATCAATGCTATTATGTGTCTCATTTGATATCCGTTCTTGGTATTTTCTGTTTCAACTCCCAATTGATGCCTCGAATGATGATTTCAGCATCTGTTTTATCTCTTTCGAGTAACCTTCAACGACATCAGTTTGTAGAGTGGTGAATCGGTTTATTGAATGTATTTAGGTACGTTATTTCTTCTCTTCACTTTTGGTTACAGACTATATTTTAGTGCACAAATCTAACGCACCTTAACAAAGGGAGAGTACTCTATACGACAAACTATAAAAAAATCATGGCTCGCATTTCAAGATCAGTCACTAAATTGTTATGTAATGTTTCAGCTACTACTGCGTGTCGACCGTTTGTTCGAACAAAAATGTACTGGCCAAGAAAGATAGAACCTGAAGAGGAGAAAACGCATGCACAGCGCATTGCCGGTAAGGGTATTTCTGATATTTGAACTTGAAGTTGAAGCAGTTCTCGCCAAATTATCTGATCACCAAAATATATATGAGAGCGAAATCAGCAATCTGTTAGACATTTTTCCTTAAACTTTTGACATGAACTTATTTCCCCAGAGAGGACGAAAAATCGGTTGGCGAGAATTACTTGCCGGCAAGAACTGCTTCTTGACCAGTAGACTACAATGTACCCTGACCAGTGGTTGTTCAAATTAGAAATAAAAATTGGTCTAAAATATTACTGACACCTACTGATATTTAAAATGTGTTAAATAACTCGCTCATTCATATCACAAAGCGGCTTCTCCTTAAACTGTGAATTGTCCAAATCTGATGTCATTTTAAATCCAGGTCATAATGTTAACATGTCAAATCAGGCATGATTTCGTTACCAAGACGATTTTGGGTTGTTGGTAGTTTGACGAAAACAAATATTTACCGCCTTATTTTGTGTCAAAAATTCTTCTGAAAATTAATGTTCCTATTAAATAATTGTTTATTTTCAAATTCGTGAGAAAGTACAATTATGACAATATAGAAATTAAAAAACAAAATTATCAACATTTTGTCAACAGGCAGTACTTAGCAACAAAAATGGTGCAATTATAATGGAATTTCTTGTAAGGAATTATAAAATTCTTTTTGATTATGCATATTAATAATTAGTACTGATGTTTGTTTTTTTTTTAAATGAGAAATGCATAACAAATAAAAAGAAAGACAACTCTGCTTGAATGAAAGAACGGCTAAAGAAAAACATGATTAAATCGAATATTGGCTTGGAACTGATGTAGAGTATATTGCTACTGCTAGTTTACAAATACTTTGATTTGTGTTGTTCCCAAATGAAAGGGTAATTGTTTTCATATGTTAGTGTTTTCCATTTTATCATGTTCCAATGTAAAAGTTCAGTAAGGAAAATGATTGAGATTGTGCAGTTGGGCCCTGTGGTAGACGATAATTTCTACTATAAACATTGATACCTTTGCTTAGGCTTGGGGAAAGGTTACTCTTTGACCAATAGGTAAATTGGAATAACTCTGAAAAATAGTTCTTTGAAGGAGAAAGTCCTCATACATCACATAATGCTGCAGATCTTCGCTGTGTTTTCCACCATAGCATCATAGTTCTAGCTTTATATGAGATAAAAATGTACCTCTTTAGTATCATACACATGTGTTCCATGTATGTTTCTAGCATGTACGAGAACGGGAAGTTTACATGAAATGTTCGGTTAGCATTGAACATTACCCAGTTTCTGATTCAGGTACAGGAGATCGTTACAAGACTATATAGGTCATTATACATTAGAACGGCTCAGATATTTATGAATATTCATTGCCAATTGCTTAATCTTGCTCCTAATCTGTTTCCCTGATCAATATCATGGTTAGGAAAGAGTATGCAATCATATCAAGGGAACCAAGGTTTTAGCGGAAGTCACTTGATTTTGATTTTGATATCACAATCGTGCCATTTCAGATGTTGAAAGTAAACCATATCAGTGACAGAGAATATTTGACGATTAGCAACTTAGAAGACTTCAGTCTTTGATTTTTTATTGCTGCTTACTTTACATTTACTCAAGTCAATTTCTTCTGGTGAACCTTAATAATTTAGGATGTTAAAAAGTCACTCTTGGAGGTAAAGGTATGGGAACATTAGGCTATGAAAATGCCCAATAATATCAACTTTGTTCTAATAACATAAAAATTGTTCATAACATAGTAAAATATATAAATATTAGGAAAAAAATTGTTTTGCAGCATTTTGATATTTATTTGGGCATATTTACATTCAGAAGACTAATGTCCATACCCAATTAATAACTTTATATTTTTACATATGATAAACTATGTAATAATGAAGAAGAAGGAAGAAGAATTTTTATTTTTCAATTAAAGGCCCTCAAGGGCCTTTAATGGCATGAATATTTATAAAAAATTATAATTGTATGACATAAACATAAACAACAGCATACTCACCCACATGTTTAAGTAATGTATATGATGTGCTTATTACATGTAAGTACAATAAATAGTGTTTTGTATTTGCTCAGTATGGTCAACATGAACTCTCTAGGCTGTTCCATATTTTCTCTGGAATATTATATGCAATATTTATATGATATATTTGGACAACAAATAAATATGCTCCCTCTGTCTCAAGTAAAACAACCATTGTACAGGTACATGTAGCTCTTTCACAGGAGACACTCGGGAACAGTGATGTAAGGATGCTAGTCTATGATCTGAAGAAAAAATAGATCTATGAAATTAACATACATTTGGAGTATCCTTCCCATTGTCTAAAGCAAAAAAACAAGCATACATTTTTGTATTTGGTAACTTTAGTACAATTAACACCAGGGAATAAGGAAATGCATTTTGAATTATATGGAGCACAGTTCACTCAGAATGAATGTATTCACTATATATTAAGTTGTTTTATGGGTGTTGACACCATTTCCTTGCCAAAAATATGGCTGGAAAGTAACCAAACAGTACAACATTGACATAATATCTGAATTTAAGTAAAATGCACATAGTTTTTTTTGTCCTTGCAAGAATTATCAGAAGTCTTTATGCTTCCTAATTTGTTATGGATTCAAGTCTCCAAATTCACAATTAAATCTTTCAACATGTTATGATAAATTTCCAGTTGTATTTTAGGCCAGTGAAACCCTTTATGGCCCTTTCTCCTATGATCCTTTAACATTGTTTTGAAAAAAAAATGGGTCTCTTAACTTTTTCTCTCATTTTTAATGTTTAGGGTTATGCTTATTTCTTATTAAAATGGGATGCAAAAAGTAAGGCAATGAATTCAAATGCGTTTACTGTGATGTCTACCACTAGTATTGATATGGTTTATAAAACAGAATGATAAAAAAAAAACAAATATTTGATTTGTCATTTGACCATAACTGTGCTTTTATTTTGTAGAGTTAAGCCAGAAGGATCCAGTTTTGGATAAGGAGATTAATATAGGATTTCCTTTACCCAAACCAAGTCGATCAGAGAGAAAAAGAAATCGGAGGGATCAAATAGAAAGTGTAACCACTAAATTTACACAGTTAGAAAAGTCAGCCAGGGAAAGAACTTGTAATTAGTTATTTCCTTTTCTCATGCTAGTAAAAGATTTGAGTATTTGAATTGCAGATGTCTGTCAATCTGATAAAGGGGTAAATTCATTTTTACTAGTTTTGGTCCTATTCTTTACTGAAAATTTGAGCTTGAGCTTGTTGTACAGACAATATAAACATTTTGATATATTTTAATATACATTATAAAGAAATATAGTTAAAGGAAGAGATTGTTTGCTTATACATATACATAAAGCACAATTTAAGTAGCTGTCTTTGTAAGAATCGTGCAAAATCTGAAAAATGTGCTACACCCCAAAAAGGCTACATATTTTTATTTTGTAATTAAGTTGTTTTATGGGTCTATACTATGAAATGTGTAATTATTCATTCAAATCTGCCTGCTCTTAGGAAATAATCAACATTAAAAATCCAGTAGATTTTATTGTAATTCAGCGTTATTTACCGAGTTATCTCCCTTAATTTTGAAATCTACTGTGCATTCTATATAATTTTTATCTCCTAAGAGCACAGGTTATATGAAAAACCACATGTTAATTTCTGTTTACTATAACATTTCAAACAAAATATCAGAAATAAAAATATGTAGGCTTTTTACCCATGAATCACATTTTTCATGATCCTTAGCTGGAGTGCTACTTAATGTCTGCCAAAAGTTATTTTTGAGGTGTAAATATTAAAAACTGCAATCATGCTTAACTTGAAAAAACTATTTTGCAGTTAAAATACCACTTACTGAAGTGCATGACAAATATACTGAGGAAATGCAGCCGCTGCACTGGAAATCATTAGCAGAACATTATGGAATATATAGAGATTTATTTGACAATGCTGTTTTCTATCCTGTTGTGAACATGGACATAGATTTTGATTTCGATGAAGAATTTGTTTCCAAAGTGTACATGGGAAATAAACTGAAACCATGTGAGGTTTGTACAGTTAATTATCTAAAGGGTACTTGGGAAATAAGCTGAAACCATTTGAGGTTTGTACAGTTAATTCTAAATAGACTGTACTCTAAACCAACATATTTTTATTTTGAATAATTTAAGAAGAATAGACAATTATCAAAAAATGTGCAGAATCACATCTTTTTTGTCGTCAAAACTTATCTTGTTTTGAATAAAGATGCTGCTAATATGTACTGTGTTATACTCATATATAGTAGAAAAATATCCATTTAAAAGCAGCAGATTGCACTGAATAGAGAAAAAATGAGATGAGAACATCAAAAGTGTGTAATTTCTACAAAAATTTTCTTGAACCTGTATTATAACAGTCTTGTAATTTTTTACAGGTTAAGTCCAAACCAGATGTACATTACACAGCTGAGACTGACAGTCTATGGACCATTGCTATGACTGGACCTGATAGTCATTTACAAGATAACAACATGGAATATGTTCATTGGCTGGTGTTAGTACATATATTTTTTAACAAGATACTGGTATATATTTTGTGCATGAAACATATAACATTAGTATAATCTTTTTATGGCACGAGTTAACAATTTAATAAAATTTCATGCTTTCCATACAAAATTTTCATTTGTTTTAAGTTTTTTTATATTTCAAGCGGGAGTCAGTGATCGTGTTGTCTATTCGTTCGTCCCTCTGTTCGTCCATCCTTTTGTCCGAACTGTTCCTCCATTTGACCATTTCCGGTTCTAATCTGCAAGTCATCTGAACCTCTGAATAGAATTTGTTCAGACATTCACACAGATTCTTTTTTACTTGATGCCATTGGTCACCTTCTTGTTTTTCCATCTGAATGACTTATGTGGTTTCATGATGAAGACTTTGTCATTGTTCAACAAAGGGGAAACCATCTTCTAATCCTCAACTCCTCTGGAATTGCTGAATGAAATTAGATGAACTTTGATATTCTCTGTTACATAATGTCATTGACCTATTTTGTTTTTATGTCTGCATGCCTTAAGTCACATATGGGTTTTTCCTATATTTCTGGGGTGCAAAGCAGGGTGCTCACAGTTTTTTGTAGTTTGTAATTAATGTTAAATTGATGTTATCAATTTTGATTTATTCAGAGGAAATATACCTGGGTGTGATATAGAGAAAGGGGAAGAACTCTGCAATTACTTACCACCAATCCCAGTTCATGGCACAGGATATCACAGGCTTGTTTTTGTCTTATACAAACAGTCAAGACATATTGAATTTGGTGGAATAAAAAAGCCAGCAAACAGGTAGGTATTGAAAATTTATTAGAGCAATGCATTAAACTGTAAACCGTGAAATTTTTGTATTGTTTTAAACAACTGCAAAATATTGTGGTCATATTATGTTATGATATTGTTGCCTTGGTCATAGGTGTCATCATTTTTGTTTATTTTTCTGATTCCATAGATAATTTAAGTTGTTATGAAATAATGTCATGAAATTTTGATATGTTACTTGCTGACAATTTTTTTATTTAATAAGGTTTCAATGGCCCCTACCATTCTACTAAGAAGGGGCCAAAGAGATAAAGTAGGTATTTATTTAAAATTGATATACAAGGTTTATTTTTCATTCAATTTTGACATTTACTTTTATACCACAAAAAAAAAAATTTTCAGATGCACAATGGTATGACCCTGTTGGCGTCGTCAGCGTTGGTGTTCAATAAGTTTTATTTATTTATAACCACTCAAGTAAAACTTATTCGATCTTTTTGAAATTTCAATACATTGTTCCTAGGGCTGTATAGTTTTTTAGTCACATGGGGTCAAAGGGGCCACACCCCAAAACATTTTTTTTTTATTTTGGTGAGGCCCCCCCATTTCAATTTTTTTTTTATTGGATTCCTTATGAAGTCCCTGCCTGCAGTTTTTAATCAGATTTTAGATATCTCTTAAGCATTATGAGTTATAAGGGGTCAAAGGGGGCAACACAAAAAAATTGACTTTTTATCCGGCCACAAAAAAATGTTTGTATAATGCTATGGCACAGTCGTCATCTGGGGACCCTTTGTTTCTGTGTGAAAATTTTAATTTTGGTTGACCAATTGTTCAGCAATTTTGATGTGATTTTACTAACCACTAAAGGAAGGTTCCTATTTTATTTAAACCTTGTGCCCTACCGTGTTAGAAAAAGGGTAGAAAATTTCAAAAGAGGCCATAAATAATAAAAAACTTCACCGAGAGCAGTATCATATAACCGCAGTGGTCGAACCCTGAATTGTTAGTTTTTGATAAACTTGACCACTGAAGTCGTATCATGCTGTTCTTTGTTCAGCTCTTTGTTTTAATTTGTTTTTAATAAGATTCTGTTTAAAGCATATTTACCAGATATAAAATAGCAACAAGCATTTTCAGTGTGTAGGCATCCAAAGTGGGGCCACAACCTAAAATTCATCTTATTTATTTTATCTTGTTAAATTCAGAAATTTTTATCATTGGATTTCTCGTGGAAATCCCTACCTGAAATTTTTAATCAGTATTGAAATATTTCTTACTGTTTTTGAGTAACAAGTGGTCTAAGTGACCTAAAACATAATTTTTTGAATGGCTGTATTTTGAAAATTATACATCTGGTTTTACTGATTTAATCTCACATGGCCCTTTGGGCCATGTTAGCTATTGCCATCACTTGGCATCCATTATCCTCGGTTTCCATTGTCAGCATCCAACTTCATTATCTTTAAAAATGTTCAAAACTCTTCTCTAGAACTAATGGACAGAATTCAATGAAAATTGATTTGTTTGTTCCATAGGTATGAGCATTAGGATTTTTTATTGACAGAAAAAAAAACACCGCTGCTTTTACAAAAAAATAGAATGTTTATCTAGCCAGAGGAGCAATTCAGGCTCTTTAGAGCCTCTAGTTTTTTTGTACATTGTTCCTCTTTACCAGGACTTTAACTTAAGATGCAAGCTAGCAAATTTAATAAGTACAAAGTGATCCTTGAAAGCACATTGAAAGACCCTGAAAGCAGAACTTTGTACTTAATAAATTTAATTTAAAAAAAATTGTGCAATTTGTATCCAAACCAGGTGTTGTGTTCATAATGAACTGTAAATTCCTATGTTTTAGTGTGTCAGAAACTAACAATGTGTCCACGTTTGTCTCAAGTGAACAGAGGTCAACTGTCTGGGTATTATCATGCTACACCCTGCCAAGCATTTTATTTTCTCAGTTTGAAAAATCTGTTTACTCACACCTAGTCTGATCTTTGTGGTTGTTAATTTATTAAAATCAACTTTTTTTTTAATTGTGATGACCACTCTGGTGGAAGAAATTTATATATTTAGAACCCCATTCGAATAATCCAGTACAATGTGCAAAGATAAAGGCAGAGTAGTTCTGATTGTATCCTGTATTTAAGGTGTGTTTGTGCATATATTTTTTCCATTTAGGTTACCATGAGATAGGCTCTGCAAAACATTTTAAATGTTATTATTTGTTTTTTACAGTAAATCTCTCACAGACAGAAGCTTTAGCTCGTTAGAATTTTACAGAAATCTTCAGGATGATATGACACCTGCAGGTTTACAAATGTTCCAGTGTGACTGGGATGAGAGTGTGAGACACACCTTCTGGAATACATTGGGTATGTATCATTTAAGTTCAAAGTATTCTTTTATGCCAATCACGGGCCCACACAGGGGCAATGTTACAAATAAAATTCATGATTTATTACACAAGCAAATATCACATTGCACGAGCTTGTGAGTGCAATAATTATACTCTGCAAGGGGTAATATTTACCAACATTCATATATAAATGCAATAACCCTTTTATTATATAATGTAATGAATATTTCAAACATCATTATGTACTTAATATAGGTACAATGGATTTGATATATAACTAGTTCTTTTATCACCAAAAACTTCACATTTAAACTAGTTCAATAAACATCTCCCTTTCAATTTTTTTCCCATAGCCATACATTCTAAAGTTACTTTGAATCAACGTTATTTTCATCTATTTGATATCTTTCTTGCAGTTACCGGTACAACATCAAATGAAATGCATTTTGAATGATCAGTATCAATAATTTTTTGTTGACACTTGAAACAATGCAATATTATCTGAGTCAGTTTTGAAATGCTTCTGTTCTTTTCCCAGTTTGATTACTGGTATATAACTCGCATGTAAATGCAAAGTTATTTTCTCAGAATATCTATTGAAATTAACAACCAAATATTGATTACTATATGATAAAAGTTCTTATACATGTACAATCCCTACAATTATATAAAAGAACATTGTATTAAGTGAATGTATGAAATTTTATAGGAATGTTGGTTATCATATGCAGAAGGCATGAAGTTATGTAGTTACTGTAGAAGGACTTCAAAGGGAGATAATTTAATGTATGGATTACTATTTAACTCTATTTGAAGCAGAGATATTCTTTGTTAGCTTGTTCACAGTACTTCTAGTTAAGACTAAGAACATTTAAAAAAGCACTTAAAATGTAGAAGGGTTTCAGGACTTTTTACACCCTGCGCTGCGTTGTGGAAAGTTGTACGATTTTAACTAAAATCCCATCATGCATTTTTTAGTATTGAGGGGTATTACTGTGTGTGCATTTTTATGATGCAAAACACTACACACTAAATACGCATATAAAAATGCACTCTCAAGTGAATATTTGTCATCCTAATTTTTAGGAATGAAGGAGCCAAGATTTGAATTTAAACACCCACCACCTTATCATCCTAAGCAGAAATGGTTCCCTCAAAAAGTACCATTCAACTTGTAAGTACATAACTTATCATAGAGTTTATTATATATGTAAGGGTGGCTATTTGCTTTATCAATCTGTTTTTCATGATGAAATCCACTGTAGAAAAAAGCCCTTTTACTGTTATTTTTTTTGCATGATTTATGATAATGTGTGTGTACATAATATGTTGTGAAATTTCCTTTATCAATACTGGCATGTATAGACAGAGAAGCTGATTGTTATCTTTAAATACTTGAGCCATAACAGTGTCTGCAGTAACCATTCAACTCTGCTTGCCTGTCATGACTTACTTGACTTTGTCCTTCATGGAACATAGGGCTGAAACAGTCGTTCGCCATCTAACTCTGTTTTGAGCGATTTGTTTGGCTCCTCTCAAGGTGGTTCCAATGTTATGTAGTTATTTCTAACTTGTTCTTATCCAGCTTTGTGTATGTCTGACTTGTCTCCTGCATCCCTGTGGTTTCCAGTGTTAAGCCTGTTTTGTTATGTTGTTCACAGGTTTTCTTAAAGTATGTCCAATCCACTGCCAAGATCATTTTTTAATTTGTTCATTTACTGGGTCTTGCATTGTTCTAATATAGAGGTTCTTGTTACTAATTGTTTGAGGCCACCATATTCTACATATATGACAAAGACATTTTTTGACAAACTCCTGGATCTTGTGTTGGAATCCTTTTGTTATTTTTCAGGTTTCTGATCCATAGAGTAGAGCAGATTTTACATTTGTTTTGAATATTCTGATTTTTGTATTTTTTTACAGTACGTTGGATTTCCATGCAGGCTTTAGTATGGCCTGTCTTCCTTTGCTTATCCTAGAACTTATGTCTTCTTCCGTCCCACCTGTTTTGTTTACAATACTTCCCAAATATGTACATTTGTCTACTGCCTCGATGTCTTCACCTTCAATTGATACTGCTCACATTTCCTTGTCATAACATTCATTATTTTGGTCTTTTTGATTTTAACTTTCAGTCTGATCTTTCTGCCCTTTTCATATAGTTTATTGGTTTTGTCTCTCAGTTCTTTTATGTGGTATGATAGCAATTTTTATTGCTAGGTCATCAGCAAAGTCTAGATCCTCAAGGTTGTTCACCATTGTCGTATGTATCAAAGGCCGGTCTTGTAATCCAGTCAATAACTATCAAAAAGTGCCTGTTATGATTAGGTGTAACCATTCAACTTGGTTTGCCGTCATGATTAGGTGTAACCATTCAACTTGGTTTGCCGTCATGGTTAGGTGTAGTTATTTAACTCAGTCTGCCATCATGATTAGGTGTACCTATTTTTTGGTATTCAAGAAGTAGTTTACCATTATTATTCAAAATGTGCACAGTATTAAGTATATACATATTAAACATTTGCACCTCCTATTATGACAAATTTCCACATTTTAGCATGTTGAACATAGCCATTTTGGTCCCTATTCAATATATGATATCGTGT
The DNA here is from genome assembly GCA_037379345.1 of Perna viridis. Classification (NCBI taxonomy): domain Eukaryota; kingdom Metazoa; phylum Mollusca; class Bivalvia; order Mytilida; family Mytilidae; genus Perna; species Perna viridis. Next base: position 8,313,569 of record CM074515.1, on the reverse strand, counting down.
GAATGGTACCTGGTTTAATTGTTAACTCAATAAGTATGTAACCAATATTACTTTTACTGAAAAATGTTTATTATATGTACAGTGTATATTAAAACTGTGCACCTCCTATTGTTGAAATAAGTGACCAGTATTAGATATTTTAAGTCATTTTTTAAGCAGTACATATTATCTTTGGTACATTACTGCAATTTGTTACTCCCACTAAAGTTACTAAAATTTTCATAATAGAAACTACAGAGTTTATAATGAATGTATAGAAGATAAATGCTGGCAAGTATATAACTGTGATGGAGGTCCAGGCCTCAACACCACAAAACTTAAACAAAAAAAAAAAAATAGAATATTCTTAACTTCTATGGCAACTCCAATCAAAGTTTTTGAAACTGATGATGTCACAAACAGTTAAGTTTTTTCTCAGACTTAAGTAATTTTTCAAATTTGGTGGTGCTGGGGCCAGTAATTCTAATATTTGTATACTTTATTCAAAAGAATGCCTAAAAATTTTGATGCAAACACTATCATAATTTTTGTCCACTGAGACACGTCGCGAGGAGACATGGAAATGCCAGACATCCGTCTGTCCGGGTTTTCCACATTTTTCTTTTGAATTGCTTTTACCAATTGATATCTTTGGTATGTAGCCTTATTGTGAAGAGTTACAGATTAAGTTCAACTTTGGTTATGGTTGAATGATTTTTACAGAAGTTACAGCCCTTGGACTTAGAAAATTTCATTGAATTTAAAGTTTTCTGCCCTTTTTTTGTAATGCCTTTACCAATTGATTTTATTTTTTTGTATGTAGTCTTACTATGAGATGTTTTAGATTAAGTTTGACTTTGGTTATGGTTGAATGATTTTTTTATAGAAGTTATGGCCCTTGGAGTTAGAAAATTCTTCTTATGTAGGGGACATTGGAACGCTGTTCTTTATTAATATGATCATGATAGAAATATATTTAAATATTTCAGGTATTTAGACAGATACAGAGATATAAAGGACATTAATGAAGAAGTGTTAAGAGACAAACTGAAAAATGTGAAACCATTTGAACCACCAGTGAATGAGGAATATCCATTATTGAACTTGTTACAGAAAGACTTACCTAATGGTGTTGAACCCTCCTGGTTAAAGACTAAACTTAAACATAAGTACATGAAAAACATGCATTGGAATGATGAAGATGATAAATATACATAGTCACAAAAGTAAATTAAAGACATTTAAAATTTGTTTTTGTTTATAACTTTTAAATGTCCATCTATGGAAAGTGGTATTGGAATAATGTTCAGGGAATTTAATCATTTTGATAGCTTGTTTCACATGATAGAAGGTAGCTTCACTTTCTTTTTGTTTGTTTCAGAGTACTGAAACTTTAATTGTCAATGTATGTGGTATTCTCTTGAAGAATCGGGCAGTGGGTGAATCATGATGAAAAAAAAACCACACAATTCTTCCATGAAATCTTATTCAAAATGTTATCTTAAATGCACGAACGGCATTCATTTTTTTTAAAGTGTCAGTAATTTGAGGTGTAACCTATATGAAATGTATTGTAATTTCATTGTCAAAAAGTTGTAACTTACTTTTCCCCTATCATTCTATTATTACTTTGAACTCGCTTTTCTGCATCATCTGACACTTTTAAGATAAATGAACTGTCAATTGTCTTCAATTGATCATGAGCTATGTGCACATTTTGTAAAATGTGTGCAGTTTTTTTTTTCTGAGCATGATTCATTATTTTTCAATTTTGCCTGATCTTACCGATTCCAGCACTTAACACCCATAACTGTGGAAAGTTAACAAACACAATGGTCACCCATAACACCCATAACTGTGGAAAGTTTAATGATATGCTTTAGCATTGTAAGTTATTATTTTTTCTAAAAAAATTACTAAAAATTCCACTTTATGAGCAAGGTCAACATGGGTCTAATTGTTTATTCACATTTTTCTGATTTAAATTATTCACATGAATTGCTTTCAGTCCATACAGGTGTTGAGACCATACAGTTAAAGTTGGTACCTATGTATATTTTTGTAACAAACACAATGGTCATCCCTTTTCTTAATGGTCTTAACTATCATCTGATCTTGGAAATCAATGTCTTGATTTTCATTTCCCTCAAATTTCACAAAATATAAACCATTTCGTAATCAAAAAATGATAATTTTGTATATAGTACAGGGACAAATGGGTAAATTTTGAAAAGTTAATGGACTGAAATACTACACAGCTGAATGTGTTATCATTTTGAAGGTATTTAAAAGACGTTTTGATTAAGGTCTGTTGTAGAATTTTTCTATGGTGCAATTTCCAAAATTCAAGGTTGAAGGTCAATATCAAAGGCTCATTAAAGTTACAAAATTTGTGCATTTTTGTCATTTTCTTCGAAAGTGTTCAACTTTTTTTTACGAAACTTGAACATAGCTTTGCTAAGGCATTTCTGCGAAGTGCAAAATAGTTGAAAATTACATTTCATTGTCAAAATATGCCTTCTGCTGGGAGACCAAAGAAAGAAATTTTAAAGACAAATGAAAAACTATCAACATTTTGGTTATAATTTTTTTGTTATATAAACAGTTGTATATCAAGATGTCTTGTGGAAAGCTTGAATGAAATCTCCCAAATAACAAAGCAACAAGTTTGTGTCAAAATTAACTATCTTTTAACGTCTATATCCAAATTAATAAATTTGTTTATGTCTTACAATTGATGATAATTTGTTTTTATGTTAAACATATTGACATGGGTAAGCAATATATACTTAGTTATTTTATACATTGTAAATTTTGTGTCTATAATGGATTTATACTGCTGTTTTGACTGTCTATGAAACGATACTTACTATGATAACGATGTCACCATTAAGCACATTTGCACATGATATGACAGGTTTAACTTCTGCAGACAAATTTAATGGTGAAAATCAAAGTATAAAGAGATGTTATGATAAATTTTGTAAATGGGAAGATACGATTTAAAAACAAATTTGATTTAAAAGTAGCCATTATCTTTCCACAATGACCTTGTTTTGAATAATACATTTCCTCACTATGACATATAAATATGTTTGGGCTGCTCATTTCCTGCAGAAGTTTAATACATATTAACAAGGAGTTAAATATAGATATAATAATAATAATGTTATATATAAATCCTTGATATTAAATAAAAACTTACCTGTATGAATGTTAATATTCTCTGTAAGAGGTGTTTTAAGCCACATATTCTTTGTAAACTTATGTGTATCAAAAGAACTAATATAATGTGTTTTGGTATGACACTCGATGTCAAATTGATCATTCTATGCTATATGCAGCTAAGAATGATAACAGAGTAATATTTAGAATGGAACATACCAATTTTCAATAAGTATACTTAGTATTGAAATCTTTGTTAGGTACACTGACCTCTTTGATAAATATTACTGTCGAAAGATACTCTTGGTAAAAATACTTTTGATTTCATCGCTACTTTTATGAAATTACTTCCCAAAGAATAGTATCACAAGGCGTTTCATGACAGTCAGACATCACTATATTTTTTACTTGCACGTTTACGTTGAAACTACAAGAATAGCATATTAACCAACTCAATAGTGAAACAACATGCGCTTACGATCACTGCAAGAAAAGACCAGAAATATTTTTTGATTACTTGTGAAACTTTGTTAGTGAGGGCATTACAATAAGTGTTATAAACGATTTATTTTGCAAATTACAAATAATTTCAGCAAAGGCAATGGAACGGAAAACATTTAGAAGACTACTTTTAGAAGTTTACTCCGTTCAGGTTGATAAGATAATATATGTGTTATGCTATATTCATGATATGGTTCAGAGCTTGAAAGTTTGTTGTGACAAGTAAAACGTAAAATAGAGAAGTTCCATCTAAGGATAGTTGAAAACAATTAAAAGAATGTTGGCGCTATCAGTATAACAAGAAGCTTTTAATGAAAAGCATGGCACACACACATTAACTTAAGCAGTAATACTACACCTAACTATTGCTCAGAATTGACTAACAATCCAGGTCTGCATTACTTACCACCAATCAATATAGTACTCTGCAGGATGATCAAATCATGGAGGGTTGAAGTATACACTTAAGCTTGTAACGTTAGGCAAAGCCATGCACATAGGCAGAGTGGGGCGACAGCAGTTTATTGCCATCATTTGTCTAACTGGACAAGGGGTAGGTGTTTAAGTATGTAAATCCAAGAGATAAAGCTTTAATGGTAACTATGTGCTATTATATTTATCGTTAGTTTTGCATTAGCTTAAGATCTGCATTGTGACCGATGAAATTGACCAAAAAATTCTGATGATTCTCCCTTTGTTATGAACAATGGAGTAAGGTATTTTGTAAAATTAACGGATCTTATTAACATGTAATTTAAGAATAATTTCAAATAAAGTGAATACACATCTAAATAATTGCTTAATTGAAACCATGTGCATCCTTACATGTTAAATTGTAATCCAAGTCGCTGTAAATGTCCAGTTTCTGGTATAGGAAGTAACTGCAGTTCGATGATATCTTTTGCATTTGTAGTGACCCATGTTGTATAGAAAGAGGGGGGGAATAAGTGAAAAGTCTGTCTAATAGAAAAAAGGGGAGGGGCATCCAGAGGTTCATATAGAGACCTGTTCTCACGTACCTGTGGTCTACTCCTACAATGTAAGAGGTTGGAATTCCGTTCCTCCATAACCTAACGTTAGGATGGCACCAAGTCAGAAAATAGCTTGCTAGACAACCTCTAGCTTTGCTGAAAGTGGATATTGTCCTGGGCCGACAAAAACGATTGTCAATGCATAGATCAGTGATCGACACAAAATATGAAACTGTAAGGACTAATGAATCTGTAAATAAATGTAATCGCATTGGCGTATATAAATTCCAATCTGTTTTTTTGGGTTTTTTTTTTAAATTATGCCAAAACTGACAAAAATAAACAAAACCATGTTTTTGACAAAACATTAATCTGATGGTAAAATTTTGTTATTACATATGTCGCTTTGTTTTTTTTTTTTTTTTTTTAGGATTTCATTCAAGCTTTCCACAAAATATCATAGTGTACCATCGATTTTATTTCTAATGCAAAATCTATAAACTATTCACAAAATGTCGATAATTTTTGCATTTGTTTTTACAATTTTTGAATTTCTTCCGTCTTGCTGGCGGGAGCATATCTTAAAAATAAAAAAAAAAAACAAAATATAATTTTTTGACCATTAGACTTCGCAGAAATTCCAAGGCAAAACTAAGTTCAAATTTCGTTAAGTTTAGTCAAACGGTTGCAAAGGAAAATGATCAAAAATGCACAAATTATGTTACCCTATTGAGCCATTGATATTGACCTTTGACCACGAACTTTCGAAAACATTTAATGATACCAAATTCAGCCGTGTGGTGTTTCGGTCCACTAATAAATGATGAAAATTGGGAATACAACAGTATAGCAAATATACTTAAATACCAGTATATGCTGAATTACTCTTTCTTTAGAAACCAATTTTGCATAAAATATAAGGAATTTGCTATGCAAGCCAACAAATGTAAAAGGATTTTGTCTTTTTGCAGATTCCTTTTAATTCGACCACAGAAAAATGCGTCGTATATTGGTATGGCGCTGTTGTCGTCGTTTGTATACACTTGGCTTATATGTGTGATAACTTGAGTAGAAGTTGCTTGACTGATCTTTATAAAATTTCATGACAAGATTTCAAACCACAAAAGAAAGGTTGGCATGGATTTTCAGGGTTATGGCCCCAACCGTTTCAGAATTACGGACCAAAGAGTGGCCTTAAACAAGCATTTCATGGAATTTTACTATATAACTCCAATAAAAGCATAGGAATGTATATGATATTGTTCCACTATATTGTATACCACAATGGTCAGATTTGGATTGATTTTGGGGTTAAAGACTTGAACTTTTCAGAAATTATGGACCAGAAACATGCATTTTCCTGATGTTTAGACAATAACTTTAATATTAGTGAATGAATCTTTTTGAAATTGTATTACAAGTTGCCATACCACAAAAGGAATATTTGGATTGATACTTGAACCAAATAAGTACAAGTATCTTTTTTTCTGATTTTCTTTCTGGTTTGTTTATTCCTTGTCAGGTTTTGATTTTTTTAAAAATAAAATTCCTCATGAAAATCCTTGCCTGTGTGTTTCTATCATATTCAGAATCTTTTCGAATTATAAGAGGCTAAAGGGGGTCACCCCCAAAAATCTTTTTTTTCTTCAAAATTTTTGGTGCGATTTTAACGGCTTTGTTTTCTTATTAGATTCATGAAAATCACTGAATTTTGATTTTTTTTTTTGTTTTTTTGGATTCCATATAAAAATCCCAGCCTCAATACAAGAGCTTATCAAATAAATCCTATTATTTACTTTTTTTTAGATATATCCATGAACGCACCCTGAAGCAGACATTTATACTTAAATTGAATTTCAAATCATTACAACTGTGACGTTGTGTACGTTGTCGGTGTCACATTCGACTGAATCGGGGCTGGTTACGAAAACTCAAATATTGCTATTAGAATGTGGAGTTATCAAAGGCAATATAGATATTAAAATGTTCGAAAATGGTTGTTGTTTTAGGATTATAATCATAAATCTTTGAAAGATGCTATTAATTGCGGAGGGAAAGCACTATTCGATCACAAGAACGTCCATTTTCATATGTGGACGGGTATATGTAACATTAAGAAATGCTTGCTTCCCATTTCACCAATATATCTAAGTTGTTTCGCGGTGTATTTTGATAAAACAAACTTTTTTGGGAAGAGCAGTTTGTGCTGCAGGCGATGTCATATTTTTCAGACGTAATGATAAGATCAAAGCGTATTACAATACCACAAATATCTACCCTTTGATGTGGACATTGTAAAAATGGAAAGAAATCGATTCGAAGGCAAAATGTTAGACATTTTTTTTAAAGTTATGCGAACAGCTTTTTTTAATCGGGACTTGTATTAACTATATTGACAATTTATTACATAACCCCAATGAAAATATATATAAAATGTTCAATCAGTCTTTTTGTTAAAAGCCTTTTGGTCCGTATTTCAATTATGTCACAAATCTTTATTTTTTCGACGTTGGCCATTGGCTACTTTCTTGCCTACCGTTATAAAATATGACAACGAATAGTATTTTTGTCTACCCCGGACTTGACTTTTTATGAGCAACTCGGCGGGTGTTTCTAGAAAAGCAGAGGACGCTTACCCTACCGGTGCACCTGGTCCATGTTCCCAGTTTTTAGTGGAGTCCGAGTTGCTCATTTACTTTTGTTACTTTGTATGTATGATTTTAGTTACTTTATGTTCTTTGTTGTGTATGTCTGTTTTCCATGTCTGGTCTTTGTCCCTGGATTACATTCTTTTGGTTACCGCTGTAACCTTGGTTCCCTTGATTACTCTTTTACCAAAGTATATTCACGCTTAAAGGACTATATAAATATTCAGAATATGTTTATTCTAAAAAATAATGAGTTTTATTGTCTAATAGTAGATAAATACGCCCGTATGTTCTGATGTCACGTTGTATTTTTCCCGACGTTTTCTACACGTTGCGTGCTACCCGGTCTTTATCAAAAGCTTTTTTCGTTAGTTTTGAGTGAACTAATAACTATGAAATTTTGAGTTTTATTTGTATATATGTTGTAGATAGTATATTCTAAAAATAATGGTACTAGGTTGAACATGTATCTTAGCATGTTGTCTGTGTCTAACCAAAATGTCACAACATCTAAAATTTGTATATTTTATTTATTCACGCGTACACCATGCGAAATTCGAACGAATTGTTCAAAAAGGCAAATGGTGTTGAGTCGATTTCTTCATATACTTAAAAATGTATTCATCCTCGTCTATGGTGTTATCATTTCATTTTTTCTTTGTCTTAACAAATGGGTTATATATATATATAATGTAAAACCGTGTCTAACAAAAATGTCACAAAGCGCATTTTTGACGTTTCCAAAGTAATGTTCTGTTTTGCGACGTAAAAACCCTTTTAACGTCAATTTAAAAAACAATAAAAAGTATTGAAAAGTTACGACACTAGATTTAATTAATACGACTGTGGATGTAATGAACTTGTTGGCTTTCTGTTCTAGTGAGGGCGTTTTACTTTTTTAGCGCATCACGAAATATGTTTTCATAATTCCTAACATTTTTCTCATAGGATAAAATTTCCTTTAAATCATTTACCATACCAGGATGTAATCTGATCATTTCAATTGACCAAAACGTACGAAAAAATAATATCGAATCGGATAATTATGTCGTGTGTATTATTTTATGTAAAAAATTAATTAAGAACACTTCTTTTTACACGTTACAATTATAGAACGATGTACGTCGCAATACAAAAAAGACGTCGAAATTTTGCCGATTCCGACGTTACCAAATATGACACCAACACCGTACGCTACGCCTGTATAATATTGTGTCCATAACGAACTGCAAGTCCCTGTGTCTAGTGTGGTAAAAACTAATATTGCTGTCGTATCATGCTGTACTTGGCAAAGCTTTTTATTCACGGTATGTCATCATATCAAATTAAAGGCAATTTATAATTGATTTTATTGAGTCCATTTACAAATTATATAAAAATAAACATTTGTGGTCCTGCTCGTTGACCACAACTGTGCATTGGTTTGACAGTATACATAAAATACATGTGTAGGTGGATATTTAACAGAGGGCATAGTCTGGAACACATTTCTTAAGTAGCAAGTCATAACAAAATGTAAGTAGTCTTGCACCTTAAATGTAGTGATCTTTAGTTCAATCAATTACAGTGACATAAAATATTTTAAGATGTGTTGCCTCTTCACCTCCAAGCCAGCAACATATTAGAGATGAGAGTGATAATTGTTTGTGTTTGGATCATTACCTGAATAAAGTGTAGGAGTGGGCCAGTGGGGTGACATGTTTCCCCGTAAACAGTTGCAAAAAAATCAAACTTACCTTGTTTATCAAGTACAAAGCCAAGTTTGTTCAAGTGATAGATAGAATGTATAAGTTCGGAAACATTTAATGACAATTAATCTATAAGAATTGTGAAAATCATTGTTTTCCTTGAACATTTTTTGCATTATGGCACCTGTATGAGTTTTCCTTTTTTCGGGGTGGGGTGCAATTATATAACCAGCGACTCCCAATACACATTGATTGTCAAATGACATTCTAAATTTTTGATTGATGCCGAAGATTTTCTTTTATATAGAACTACATAGATTTTATGAAACGTGGGTCTCCAGGTTAGTAATGTTTCAACCACTTTACTTGGCTTTGTTATGTCAACCAGTGATTAGGCTAACCTCAAAGCCCAACTGGGCTCAGTTATGTCAACCAGAAAGGTTTACCTCAGGGCTTATTGAACTCTGTTATGTCAACCAAAGATAAGGTTTACCCCAAGGCCTAACTGGGCTCTTGTATGTCAACCAGAGAAAAGGTTTACCTCAAAGCGTAACTGGGCTCTGTTCTGTTATGTTAACCAGAGATAAGGTTTACCTCAAGGCCTCACTGGGCTCTGTTATGCCAACCCGAGATCAGGTTTACCTCAAAGCATAACTGGGCTCTGTTATGTAACCAGAGATTAGGTTTACCTCAAGGCCTAACTGGGCTCTTGTAGGTCAACCAGAGATCAGGTTAACCTCAAGGCATCACTGGGCTCTGTTATGTCAACCAAAGATAAGGTTTACCTCAAAGTCTAACTGGGCTCTGTTATGTTAACCAGAGATAAGCTTTACCTCAAAGCCTAACTTGGCTCTGTTATGTTAACCAGAGATAAGCTTTACTTCAAGGCCTAACTGGGCTCTGGTGTGTTAACCAGAGATAGGTTTACATCAAGGCCGAACTGGGCTCTGGCATGTCAACCAGAGATAAGGTTTACATCAAGGCCTAACTAGGCCCTGGCATGTCAACCAGAGATAAGGTTTACATCAAAGCCTAACTGGGCTCTGTTATGTCAAACTAAGCTAATAAGGTAAATCTTATTAAAACTCTTACTAACCTCATTAAGAGGAAATTTGTCAGAACAAGGGGTAGATCATTTCAAGCTATTCAGTAGTATGGGTAAACCTCATCTTAATTGCTCATGCTGTGGATATTCATTAGCCATAAAAGCATTTTAGCTACAAGAAAACACCTGGCCAATTCCAAACAAGCTGACAGAAATGTTTGAGTTGCTGTGATCCCTCAAATTTGCCATTAAAACCCAATTGGAAAACACACTCAGTAAGAATTTTTTAACTTTATTTTTATTTTGTTCATCATACATTAAGGTTTAAATATGTCCTAGGATTCTGTAGTTCACAAATAGAATCAAGAATGAACTAAATTTTCCTTAGTGATTAGTGCTGTCAAATTTGTTAAAACTTTGAATTATGAACAGAAACAACAAAACACATTGTATAATAAATACATTCTTTACTTTCACTCAAGTGATTTGTTTATAAACTTAAAAATAACATCTAACAAGCAGTAGACATATATCATACATGTTAAGAGTACACCATCACATCTTGTGTAAACTTGAAGGTTCTATTGCTTTTATATACATGTACATGTATACAGATACAGTGATTCCATAAACAAAATTAAACATTGTGCCCTATAAAATCATTTAATTAAGGCAGTTACATACTAAATTACAAACTAAATTGCATCTGACCATTCAAATTTTAAACTACATGATGTGATAATGTGACTGCTCTATTGAATTTATGCAATAGAATAAAATCATAAGTTATAAAATCATTTCCCTGATCACAAAATATGATAGCACTACTCACAGGTATGATTTGATTGAAAAAAAATCAAACATGAACATGCATGTACAAAATGACAGATAATATATCAACTTGTCTCAGGCTATGTTATGTACATGGTTAATGTTCAACAGAAAAAAAAAACTGAAGTAAATGTAATCACAATTTCAGATTAATAATCTTGTATAGGCTTATTAATATGTCAACTGGCCCCAGTGCCACAAAACTTGAAAAATACTTACGCTTGAAAATATTTTTAACTTCTATGGTAACTCCAATCAAAGTCTTTGAAATCAATGATGTCATAAACAGCTAAGAATTTTCTCAGACCAAATTAATTTTTCAACTTTCGTTGCCCTGTAGACTGTATTCACAAGTAACAAAAAGTTCTACTTTCTTTGTTGTATTTGAATTTTTTATTCTTTTATCTACATGTACTCCATTGAATTGACCTCTAATGTATAGTCATAACTGAAACAAATTAAGCCTGGTCTTAAAGCCTGGCTTTTTGATCATATTTGTTCTGGGAAAAAGTTTTTGTATCTGTAACATTGCCTTTATAGTTAAGGAAATCATCGGCAGTGGAAATACTTTTGCCCAAATATTGCCTGAACACTCAGTTACATATGTGATTAAAACTATCCATATAAAACCGCCTAATATCAGATTAAAGTAAAAATGATTTTTATGAGAAATTTGTCGAATTTAGCTTCCATGATAAAAAACGAAACAAATATACATGATATACACATGCACATATACATATGAACAAAAACAGTGCAAGTTAAATGTAATGAATGAATATTAGAATAACAAGCAGCCATCAGAAAACCAGTAATTAAAAAGCAATTTTAAAAAGGAAAAGAATGCTAAAAAAACATAAATTATTGAAACAAACATTTAACAAATAGTGTTTTCAAACATTTCATAACATAACTATAATAATCAAAAACAAAGAAATTACAATAATCTGTATAAAAAATCACTGGTATCATCATTTTCAATGATTCAAAACGAATGCTGTTACAAAATTTGATCAATTGACTGATGAATATTCGTGGTCTTTGACTTCAGTTTTAACTATATGTGTAACACTAGTAGAGCATTCTGCAGGCGATGATGTTCCAGCATGAGCTAAAAACAAGTCTTTAAGAACACCTAATTCCTTTGATAAAATTGTAACTTTCTGTTCCAAGTTTTCATTTTCTTTCCTGAGTTTATCAACCTGGGCTAAGGTTTCCCTAGCTTTCTGACGACTTTTTTCTCTGCTTTTCTTCACAGCAATGTTATTTCTTTCTCTCCTTTTGGTGTATTCATCACTTCCTTTTTCCAATTTTCGTCTTTTGTACCTTGGGCCATTGCAAGAATTTTCATCTACACTGCTACATGTACCATCTTCATCACTGGTAGTAAGACCTCTTTTAATGGGGTCCATATTAACCCAGCTATAACCTGAAGCATTGAAAGGTATTCTTAAGATACATACATGTAAATTTATTTGCAACATAAACTATATGACTGAAGCATATAAAAAGCTTGCAGGTACAAATGTTATGAAACAATAGATAACTTTCACATTCACTTCTGTTCCGTAAAAAGTTCTTTAATTAAATCAAGGTCAACAGGGGAGACGTATTTCCACAAATATTTTTGTTCTTTTCGCCTTCGATTTCTATATCCTTTCCTTGTCTAGTATAACACCGTAAACCAGTTTCCACTAGATTCAACGTAAATAGCAAATGTGAAAGTTGTCTTCAGTCATTATGATTATTTATCAGATTATTTATGCATGTTTTACCAGATGAATCACCCACCTCTTGGTACATGTAGCTCTGTCAGATTTGCTTATTATTTGCCAAATTTTACACAAAATTAACAATAAGCCTTAAAAGGATAGGGAGTTCGCCACTGACAGGAGCTAAATTTTGTAGCTATCTGCTTTTTTGACGGAGTTATGTGCATGTACATGCAGGCAATTTTGTATTGCATCATATCCAAATTTATCATACGTTAACTAGGCAAATTAACCTCTATAATACATTCATCAAACACTTTCGAAACATTTTAAGCGAAGTTTCAAACTGACTGTCGGTGGGCAGCATATATAGTATGTACAAGTGATTGCGAAATCATTCCAAATGAAAACACAGGTGACATGTCTTCAAGAATCTGCGAACATTTTACTTAAAATAAGAAAAAAAATAATGTCTATAAAGCTTACCTTAACAGTAAATAGAATTACTTACCAACAGCAAAAGAAGTTCGTGAATTTAACTTGAAAAAAAGATAAGACTAAAATTTTCTGACCAAGTTTAGACGTGATGCAATGACGTGATTGGCTAATACAGAGAAGGAGATTCCTGTAAAGAATTCGGCAGAGAATAATATCGGAGAGTAGATTCATTAAAAACTATAACAGGAAAACAAGACACAAGCTGATATACTGAAAATTGTAAAATGAATATATTGTATGATATGATTAGTCTAATACAGACATTAAAAATGAAACTACAAATTACGCAATACGCGTAATAGTACTGCAGTCAATATTAAGGGATTCCCAGTTTGATACAGTTGACCGGGTTCCCACCTAGAACCTCAAAGTATTCCAAATGAATAAGTCGTCATTTCTTAATTTATCAACCAATCATTTTACAATATACATCATATTCTATTTTAAGCCTAAAGTGACAACAAAATGGCTGAATAGAAAAAAATAGTTCTTGGAAAATTCTATAAAAACACCAATCACTGATGTTTATAATGCCTCTTAAAGAAGAAAAAATCACATATTCATAATTTGAATATGCAACATTCAGAAAAAAAGAGCAAAATCATCCGCAATTATTAAAAAAATCAAATTCGGTGAAGTGGTTCGTTAGCCAGATTTTCGCGCAAGAATATAATAGATCCTAGTATATATATTTCGCGTTTCCGAATGAAAATTATACTTTACCGGGGTATGTCTGAATTTCAAAGTGCAATTGAGGAAATACTACCACGCAATTTAGATTTGCGTACAGAGACTAGCGTGACCTTCGGGTCACAGAAGTTTGCTTCTACGGCAGATCCTAATAAGTTTGATATTATTTTTGAAGATACAGCATGGCTCAAAGAAAGTTTGATATCGCAAAATACGCACCTGTGCGCCTCCGGTGTTGAAACCGTCACAGAAAGTGACCTCAAAGTTCCATTTGATTTGGACCCATCTTTCGAAGCTTCAGTTGACATCCAAGAACTATTAAAAGGAGCAGAAGTTAATGAGGAAGACTTCGAAAGTTTAGCTACAGCTCTGACAACAAGGGAAGATACAACACTCCTTGAATTGGTGCAACGGGCAAACGAAAGGTCAGCCATAGATAGTGTTACTACAAATACTTTCACTAACGTTGTTTTTAGTGACAATACTTATAAAGACGTAGAATTTATGAATACCGAGGATTCAGCCTCAAAATCTCAGGGAACTGGGGAGTATACATTAATTACTGTCAACGCCGACGATTTGTTGGAACAAGTTGATGAAACCAGCCGTGACTCTGCATTTTCGGAACAATTTGTTTCATCTACCGTTCCCTCCCCAAGAGAACCAGCGGTCATTCGTCCGTTCAGAAATAAACCTGGTAGAAAACCATCGGGCAACGGGCCAATAAGGCCAAGAAAACGTCAACCACCAAAAGATACCCCTGAGTACTTCGAGAAGAGGGAGAGGAACAACATAGCAGTCAGGAAGAGCAGAGACAAAGCAAAATTGAAGCAAGTAGAAACTGAACAGAGAGTGCAGCAGTTGTCAGACGAAAACGAACAATTAAACAAGAAGTTAGATTTGCTAACCAAGGAACTTAACGTATTGAAGAGTTTGTTCATAAATGTTGGCTCAACCTTGCCAAAAGAACTTGAAAAAATGTTGGCTAAGTGTTCCTGACGAACGCTCAAATTTTGGACATTCATTTACAGTAACTTTTAGTGAACATAGAACATTTACTCATTTAACATTACCATGTGAAAGCTTTTGGACAGTTGACTGTGAAAATGGCACTTGTAAGAACTGTTACAATTCAAGAAAGTGCAACGGGATGCAGTTGGATTTATTTGAACGCTTAATAAATGAACATGTTTTCAATTGTGAAACATTTGACGTATTTAAATATTATCATAAACCATTACAACTAAGTTTTTCTCGTTGTATATATTTTTATAGATTGTATACCTTTTGTAGTGATATACTAATAGTTAGGTCCCCGCTACATATGTTTAAAGTAAGGGACCTAACTTTTATATGCTTTTGTAATATAAACTTATTATCTAAACTTATTTTGGAGTTTGTTTTTTGTCAGTTGATAAGAGTTGATACATCATCATGTAAACACCGCACACTGAAGCTTAGCTACAGAGTAATTAAGAGTACATACACCTATATAGCCACTAGTAGATGCAGGTAAAAATGGTGTGTCTTGCACACAACATTTGAAACACATCAGAAAAATGAATCTACAGAACTGAAGGGAAAAATGTCAAGATTGAAGATTTAACTCGGAAACAGTTTACATTCACAAATACAAATGAATAACACAAGTATGCACATAAACCTAAGTTGTAAGAGGTTGCTAGTTAATCATATTGGAAATCCAGACAACAGAGTAAAGTGATTAGAAAAATACACCCACGTCACATCAACCACATGAACCATCGAAACTACGAAAGCTTTCCTTCGGTAAACTACAACAATTACCAAAAATCAAGAAAGTGATTTCATGCTAACATTCATAAAAGAAAGAAAAGTCGATCAAAAAAGCACCTAAAAAGTGGGAGGGTTTACTCTTTCGCTGATCACATTGCTTGCAAAAAGTCAGTGCTTGGATCTTAAAATTATGGGAGATGTTGCATCCGGGATTACATCATTCACACGAGTGAATTCATCAATAAAATCGTCTTCGACAACATATTTTTTGATAAGAGATTTGAACGAGTGGACAAAAAATATTGATTTTTACTGAAAAGAACAGTTGTACCTTCATAATTTACTAGGCCAAATTGTGGGGAATTCTTCAGATTTTTTTTTGTTGACATTCGTCAGGTCACTTCCGTGCTGTACATGACTACTAGCGAAATCTGAATTGTCTATATAATTAGGTTAATTGAACATCAAGAGTAAAAACCTATTGAAATATTACAGCTTCTCTCACCAGGCAGACATGTTACACTAAAAACACATTTATTTTAAAAACTGATGGAGAACTAGTCCACGTCCATTTAATTGTACAAATTTTCTCTTCTTTTTCTTGCTTCTGTGTCATGAATTTTTTTAATTTCAAATATTCAACCCAATGACCCAGGAAATGCTGCTATGATCGCTAATTTAGACCACAATGTTCTTCGATAACAATTATCTTGAAAATAGGTCTAAAATCCAAATATTTATGTGATTTAACCCCAAATGATACGATCCCTGTATTGGAATTGACCCAAGGACAAAACATTGAAGAATGTAAGTGTGACAGTCCGAATATTGTTCCGATATAACTGGGGTAGCTCCAACAAAAAAAAATGTTTGTACCGTTGTTTGGTCTTCATTTCCGATGGAATATTATCAATATAAAAAGATAAGTCGATGCGGCAGTTCAAACTAACAAAGTTAACTAACTAACAGGCAAAATGAATGTTCATCGTAAGTTGACCCCGCTGATAAACAATTACTATCTTTTCTTGGATTGTTACTTTTGAAATTATTCTCATAGAAAAAAAAAACTAGTGGAATATTTGTGGAATTCTACTTCCTAGATACCGTGGAAATTTACAGAGTATACAGGCCAACCAACTCAAACCACAGCAACCCATCTATTTATGTTTTCAGAGGCTTCTGAAATAATATCATTCAACGTTTTATTGTCTGGAATATTTTCAATATTTTAGGCCCAAAAGGATCGTGTAAAGTACTGAGTTTCCATTTTTACTTGTATGTGGAAGGTCTGGTGCACGACTGTAAACAACATAAAATTGGAATAACAGACACACAAAACAACATCAAAAAACAACTTAACAATAGACCAACCTGTTAATATAATCATTGTAAGGAAGAGTCCAGGATCCCAGGTTAACAATAGACCAACCTGTTAATATAATCATTGTAAGGAAGAGTCCAGGATCCCAGGTTAACAATAGACCAACCTGTTAATATAATCATTGTAAGGAAGAGTCCAGGATCCCAGGTTAACAATAGACCAACCTGTTAATATAATCATTGTAAGGAAGAGTCCAGGATCCCAGGTTAACAATAGACCAACCTGTTAATATAATCATTGTAAAAACAACTTAACAATAGACCAACCTGTTAATATAATCATTGTAAAAACAACTTAACAATAGACCAACCTGTTAATATAATCATTGTAAAAACAACTTAACAATAGACCAACCTGTTAATATAATCATTGTAAAAACAACTTAACAATAGACCAACCTGTTCATATAATCATTGTAAAAACAACTTAACAATAGACCAACCTGTTAATATAATCATTGTAAAAACAACTTAACAATAGACCAACCTGTTAATATAATCATTGTAAAAACAACTTAACAATATACCAACCTGTTAATATAATCATTGTAAGGAAGAGTCCAGGATCCCAGGTTAACAATAGACCAACCTGTTAATATAATCATTGTAAGGAAGAGTCCAGGATCCCAGGTTAACAATAGACCAACCTGTTAATATAATCATTGTAAAAACAACTTAACAATAGACCAACCTGTTAATATAATCATTGTAAAAACAACTTAACAATAGACCAACCTGTTAATATAATCATTGTAAAAACAACTTAACAATAGACCAACCTGTTAATATAATCATTGTAAAAACAACTTAACAATAGACCAACCTGTTAATATAATCATTGTAAAAACAACTTAACAATAGACCAACCTGTTAATATAATCATTGTAAAAACAACTTAACAATAGACCAACCTGTTCATATAATCATTGTAAAAACAACTTAACAATAGACCAACCTGTTAATATAATCATTGTAAAAACAACTTAACAATATACCAACCTGTTAATATAATCATTGTAAGGAAGAGTCCAGGATCCCAGGTTAGGGGCGTAAATTAAAATTAGAATTAAAGGCTGAGCGAATATGAGGGGGGTAGAATATGTGAAAAATCAAGATTTAATGCATTTTGTTTCCATTTTTAGAGGCGTACGCCCGGCATGCCCGTCCTGGGATCTGCAAGAGTCTCAGCATTCCTGAACTAACTCTAAGACAAACTGTATACATGACCAAGTTTTGAGATGAAAAATATGTTGATATAAGTAAAAACAACAAATTAATTGACACAAATTTGACCTTCATATACAATAATCCCATTATTTTTATTTAGTCACTGTTATTGTAGATATTGCATCTCGGGATACATGTAGTGTTTCAAGTTGTTAAGTGATATGGAAGTTAGGGTTTAACAAATAATTAGATGAGGACATTCATGGACTGGTTCCTCGTACAAAGGTCTGACATAGATTACCTATATAAACAAAGTTATTATTTCTATCCGACTTACAATTCGTTCTGATCGAATTCAGCGGAAGTAGGTCAAAACATATATATATTCAATAATCATGTATTTTAATATATTTGGCGAAACTTTAAACCCTATAAAATGTCCGAACTTGATGGCAAAATAGAATAAAGGTTATTTCAATTAAAAATACACACACATTAAATGTTTATGTTACTAATATGGTCTGAGCCGGCTAAGCAGATATCACAAACGTCCTATATGTTCAACTGCTTATAATGCGTATACTAATCAGAGAAATGTGTATTCATTGTGTGCACTTTAATTCAATCCTCAGGTTAACCAGAAAAATGTGTATTGAATCGATAGACGTATGAATGGGGAATACCGATGACGCGGTGGGGTCTAGAGGGAAATCGCATTTTGTAGAAAAATACAAGATAACATGAAGAAAGAATCCTTCCTACCGAAAGCAAATTACACCCATATTGGCACACCAATTCGACTTATTTCTTTTCCTGAAGGCATACATATTAGGCATTTTAATATGTCATAAAGGTTTCCAATGAGACACGGATTTCAACCGGAACATCTTGGACCGCTCAGTCGGTCTCTATGGAATGACTTGTTTAAATGGGTAGATGGGATACATTAATACAATGTTTTATCATAAGGTGAAACGAACTGATTGGAATCGACCCAGAAAAAGATGTATACGTCGAATTTTAGCTCACCGTGTATATTTATTTGAAGTAACTTGCAATAACTAACCCTGCTGATCATGACTATGTCTTTACCCTCCAAATAAACCAGAAAAATGATAGAGGACAAAACTATAAATATAATTAATATTAATGAACCATCTTTGCTCGTTATGATTTGCATCATGCTCTAAACTGAAAGTGATAAGTATTTATAGATCACACACGTTATTTGTTAAAACGGATAACCATCTCACTTTGTATCCCGCCCTGTTATAATGACTTCTAACCGCAAAAAAGCAATCAAAATGAAGGAGTGCCTATAAACAAGCGCCAGCGAGATGCGTTTTTTAGTTGAAATCATTGATTTATTTTTGGTGTCCATATTTGTATTCTGATGAAAAAGTTGAACAATATTGTAGGACTATAAATTCATGCAGAGCTGCAGTTAGTCCTAATTAAATAGTTAAAATTCACTCTGACTGCATAAAAAAATCAGGATTTTAAATGTGATTGAACAATGCAACATATGTCATTTATTCATGACTAATATCATAATCGGGGAATTAAAACCATAATAATGCGGTGTTTCTAATGTATGCATCCTCCTTCAATCAGTACCGCAAACAAAAACAAAACGCTCTAGTAAAACTTATTGAGCAGTCAAATCCAACAAGCACTCCATTTCCATTATCAGCAGAAAAACACACAATTTCAACATATGTATGACTTGTGTATGTGGTATATAACATAATCGTATACTGGTGCAAACAATTGGTTCCAAGGTATCATGCAGGACATAGTTGTTAATATGAAGAATGTATTATAACATTTGAGGGGTTTGTCCTAAGTTTAGGTATAGTGTTGGACAAATCTTAAAGAGATTTTATCTACAAACCAGAATCCAACTGCGACCAAGCAAAATAAAAAAATAGCCTACCAAGACAGCTTAATTATCTGGACAAATGTGAGACACGTCTCAAGAGGTTTCGACGACACCCGACCCACACAATCCTGTTATTTTCTTTTAAAAAAATTGTTATTAAATACCATCTTATACTTTCACTTATTTTGCATCTGTCCGACGATTAATTTATTATCTGAAATCGTGTTGAATTTCCCATTGAGCCTCAAGTAAACAAACCCCGGTGGGGGTAATTTAAAAGTCTTGTGACCAATTACGTAGAGCAATGTGAAGGTTGGTCTCTTTGTGACGTACTTTTGTCAATGTTCGCGATGACGTAAATAGTTTGTCTGAGTCGATCAAAAAATAGAAACTTCGGAGTAAATTTAGTAACACACAATCTCATTTGTCCACAAAACGTCAATGAGTTATTTTAGATTCAATGAAAAATCATAGAGTGTGTAAATATAGTGATAAATCGAATCAAAATAACCCGGCTTTCGAGAACTGGCCTATATATACTGAAAATAAACAGTTGAAAAAGTCAAGTATGATAATTTTCAAAAAATAAATGTAACAAATTGAACACATGAACCATATCATTTACAGTGTGGTGTGTGACATAATGTACTAAATATTTTGTATTTGGTGTGAGGGGAGGCTGGAGATCAAATTCGAAGAAAAAAAACCGCTAGGACTACAGAGTTTGATAAACATCTACGGCTCCTTTCTGGGTAATTTGAAAGAAAAGTCGGGGTCGAAATGACGGGCCGTAGCTATAGTCCGGCGATTCAATGGTCCGACGATTCAATAGTTCGACAGATCGATAGTCCGGTGGTTTAATAGTCCGACAGGTCAATAGCCCGACGGTTCGATAGTCCGACGGTTCAATAGTCAAACAATTCGATGTTTTTTCGTACTTATATATATATATCTGAAAAATTCCCAACGATGTTAGAACTGTCAAATTTACGATGCAAATTTGTGGTCGTTCCCTCCGCGGGACTCGAACTCGTACCGCTGTGACATCTGTGGCAACACCGCCTGCACAAAGTCCAGTGCCCTAGACCACTCGGCCAGATAAAAATATAGCCTAGCTGTTGTTAGTTGTGTCCGTCTGCTTACAGGTAGGAAGGGGTGGGGTCCATCTGTATTTATTAATGTCTATTTTTGTCTTTTTTCAGTGTTTTCAATATTTGTCGTCCTGGCTGTTGTTCACTCTTTTTATGTAGCTATTAATGAAACATTATATACGTTGTAAGTATATTTTAGGGGCCTTTATGTTTGAACCCCATGCACCTTTGCCATCTGGTTAAGTTGACTAATAAAACTTTGGCCATTGTATGGGGCTCAATTTCTTCCATTTATGTTTTAGTTATATTTAAAAGCGGTGGAAGCCAAAACGAGCTTGCTGGACAGGCATAAATCAGGATTACGCTTCGTCGTCCACACCGGGTAAGGAAGAGGTACGTAAAACAGCGCGTTGAGAACTCATCAACAATAAAGCAGAAAAAAGTAGCTCACGCGAATCAGCTAATAAAAAATAGTACTTTCGAAAAAACATGGCCGCCGTTACTGAAAAATAGTACGTAGCGTCAGACAGCAATTTTTTAGCATATATCTCCCAAAACCGATAGGTTAAGCTAAATTTTGACATGGATGTGGTCAAATCTGTTAAGCCATGTCGGAGTTATTGCCCTTTTACAACGTTTTTTTTTTTTGTTTTTTTGTTGGTTTTTTTGTTGTTTTTTTGATGTTCTTACTTTCAACAATTTTGTCCTTAGAATCTACTGGATATAGGTTTGTATGGAAGGGGATATCCGCCATAAATATGTTAACGCGTTTCTTTTAACTTTGTTATTTTATTTGCTCAATTGTTCTCTGTATTTTCTTTCTTTGTTAATCGAAGATTGTTCAAATGTTAATTCGTGAAATGCATTTTTTTTGCACTGTAAATTGCAGCTTGTACGTATCTTTCTTTGCTTAATGTCGTTTCTTTTTTCTGTAACATTTCTTTTACCTTTCTACAATTATTAATTTGTAAAATACTTCTTCTAACCCTGAAAGTCGTAGTTTTCCAATATCTTTCTTTGTTGAAAGTCTTAAATCAGTGATTTATACAGGTTATATATAAATTAAAACACGTTTCTTTGAAAATTGACATGGTCGACACGGTTACAAAGAACGCACTAACAATTGACAAATGAAGAATAAACATGTTACACATGAGTGATTTTTCACCGGAAGATCGAGGTGTTGGTCTAAATTTCCGGTACATTTTTGGCTATAATTTTTGTTTTATATAATGACTTGAAAAAAATTAATGATTTCTAGAGAAGAAAAAAGTGCTTTTTGGTATTTTAAATAGTTTTGAGATAAATCCACAATCTTGATAGGACGAACTTTTTTCGTGGTGAAAAATCGTCATTTATCGACATAATTAGGCTTAGAACTTTAATATACATGTATATATTTTATGAAAATTAAATGTAAATAAAATAAAATTTTGAGGTATCATTCTATATAGAATCTTAATTAGTCTCACAACAGAAGTTTTATGAGCAGAAATATTGTCAGGTCGAACTACATACAAATGCCTAAATTGGATTAACAATCTCTAATCACTATTAACTGGTTCGTAAAGCTTTCACACCTTGTGAATCTAATTCTTAATAATTCATGCAGGTAAATGGGTTTTGAACCAATTTGATGGACTCTGTGATCCGTACTATGGTATAACTAAACATTATCAGAGAGCTATAATGCTGTTTTGAAACGAGAAAAAATGACAGGAGCTGCCTGTTAAAATGCTTGTTTTAGGTTTCCACTTTTCACATAACTATGAAAGCTATGAGATTCTTATAGGCTTGTCTGGCACAGGTAACTATCACCTAAAAACGAGTTCTCTAGAGTAGTTATTTCGAGTGACGAATTAGTTACACTCCTTGAGACGTTTAGGTTTCCTGCACGCACGATACCCAAACGCACGCTAAACGCTCACGAAACGCACGATAAACGAACGTTTCTATTGTAACATTAACAAATAATGAAGGAGGAACAAATAGAAAATGAAACTATCAAAATTATATGAATTAATAATAGCAAAAAATAACAAAATAAAAGTTTAATCATGGAAATCATCAAAGTTTACAAAAATAAACGAACGCTTGTATCGTGCGTTTAAACGAACGCAAAACGATGCGTAAACGCACGATAAACGATGCACGAGCGCTGAAATGGGAAACGTGAACGTTTCAAGAAGTGTATTACTAAAAGACTCATTGCACCTTCTGACAAAATAGAATACATAAACAAGAGCGTCAAATCTATGAATGGTCTTCCTTAAATCAAGCGAAGCATGAGTTGGGGGATGAAAAATGGCATGTAAGACTGGGGGAAATTTATTAGACACATCGCACGTACAGGAAAAAAGTTGTCTCTCCTCCCAGAATCATCAATTCCCTCCAACAGTAAGTAGTCAATATGCACTTGCAAGGTATGTAATAGACAATAACATAATCGCTCATGTACCCATTCAGGGTGCCTTTATTGTTCAAGGCAGAGGTGGTCAGTATTGTGTCACAACAGATCCCAAAGAATCACGTCAATATCCACCTACAACAACATGTTTCCATACCCTAACAGAAAACTCCGCACAGGGCTTAAACCTGTTAGAAAAAGTTCGTCCTGTGAAATTCTGAACTGATTTCTGGACATGTTTCAAAAACGTATACACCGTACATCAAAGTATACCAAAAAGTTTAAGCTTTGAGAATATGTCGTTTGTTTGTTTGTTTGTTGGGGTTTAACGCCCGAGCAGCAATATTTCAGCTATATTCAGTCGATGAACATGAAGTGGATGATAAAATGAACATGAAATGATGATGAAATGAAAAATGGGATGGGACACAAGGATAATGGGGTCGAGAAATTTTGATTGCCATTGGAAATAGGGAGAGGTGGGAAGGGTCGGGCGATTTAGCCTCCTGTGGTGGAGCCCTATGGTTCCTACTCCGGGAGAATACCACAGTAGGGTTCTTTAACGTGCGAGGAACGTGGCATCTTTCCCAACACGGTGCACTACTATGATTTGCGGTCAGGTTTTCCGTATTATAGCCTGACAACCCCAGCATGTAACACGTCAGGGGTATCCCATTCCACCACCTGGGGCACACATCCCAGTTGCTCTGTGGGCAGAGCGCCCTAGCCCCCGGCTTTAATAAGTAAACAATATTTGTCAAACATGACACATTTTATGAATAATGAATTTTATTCATCTACATGTCCCCCTTTTCATCGCATTTTTTTGTCAGGAAATTTTCAATTTAGTGTCGGATGTGGGAACAAACAATGTTATTTTTTCTCTAAGTGACAAATGTCTGTCAAAAAAGTTTTACATTTTTCACATAAAAAATATTTAATTTTGAGACAGTTAAAGGGGAAATATCTTGACGGGATGGGCTTTTTCTCTTACGTGATATGTGCAGTTTTCTTACGGGGGCATGGTAACAAAACATAAAATATTTGAAATTTACTTAAGTCTGTCAAAAATATTTATCGGATTTTAAAGCTGTTAATTTGTACTTCGTTTTGATATATATATATATTTGAAATTAATTTAGAGATAAATCCAAAATCTTTTCGGGGTGAAAAATCTTCATTGATCGACATAATTAGACCTATAACAATAATATACATGTATGAATTCCTTTCTGTTATTGGGTTAATTTGTGTTACCAAGTGACATCATGTTTTAAAAGATTAACCGAATATAAACAGTGTCAGTTAATTGTGTCTGGTGTAATTGTTTGATGTTTATTTAAGTAGGTCTGTCTTCAGTGCTATACCGTGTTTTGTCAGGTTCAGCATCATCAATTATATAAAGTCTAGAGTATTTAATTTATGGGAAAGGATATTCCGATTTCTTTCCTTGTAACATACGTGTCAGACAAGGAGAAAACTTGTCACCTATACTCTTCAATACATATCAATGATTTAGAAGATTTCTTCAAGAATCGAAACATTCATGGACTAAATTTTTTAACATAAAAAAAATTGAAGCTGAACTCTATTATTTTTAAAATCTTTTCACTATATTATATGCTGACAACACGGTGTTACTATCAGAATCAGAATCCGATTTGCAAAAACAACTTGATGCACTTTATGACTATTGCACATTGTGGAAACTTAAAATTAATGTTAGCAAAAGTAAAGTTGTTGTTTTTTTTCAAACGGCAAGATGTCTAAAAAACTAAGTTTTAAATACAATGTACAATGATGCATCTCTTGATACAGTTGATAGTTTCAATTATGTAGGAATATTGTTGTCAAGAACGGGTAGCTTTTCAAAAGCGAAAAAGTCAAACGTAGAAAAGGCAAATCGAGCCATGTACGATGTTCTACGTGAATGCAGATTACGCAACTCATTCCTGGAATGCCAGTTAGATTTATTTCACCGATATATACGACTTATTATTTTATATGGTTGCGAAGTTTGGGATATTGAACATAATACTGTTATAGAAAGAGTACATCTTAAATTGTGTAAGACCGTAATGCATGTCAAAAAGTCAATCCCAGATTTTATGGTTTACGGCAGATATCCACTGGAAATAAAAATTAAACTGAGGGTCATTAACTTTTAGCTTAAATTAGTTACTGGAAAATCTGAAAAGCTACCTGCAATTTTATTTAACTTTGCTCTTAAAAAATATGGCTATAGAATATTCTGGGTAAAAAAAGTTAAATCAGTACTGGATGTGTGTGATCTGTCCTTTGTTTGAAACAACAACACGAACATAATGAATCTTGGATATTTTTGACCAGTAAGCAAAGCCTTTTAGACCAGTTTCAACAGTCGTGGAACTCAAAAGTGAAAACCTCACCTGAGTCTCTGAATTATAGATTGTACCATGAAGATTTTGGAATTGAAAATTATTTCAGAATTTGAGATGACAAAAATATTATTACTCTTTGTAGATTTAGAACCTTGAATTATAACTTTCCCATTGAAAGTGGGCGTTGGCAAAATATAAGTAGAGAAAACAGAAAGTGTCATTTATGTAATTCGAGAGATATTGGGGATGAGTTTCATTATTTGTTTAAGTGCACATCGTTTGATAGTGACAGAAAAAATCCTTCTCGTAGAAAAAATTGTTTAAAGACCAAATATTATTAAATCTAAAGCTTTGATGAATAGATCATCACCTTCTGTTCTCAACAATTTATATAAACGTATGCGACAAATTACAAAGATGTTGTCTCTAGGATAGTTCTCTAAATTTATGTATGTAGAAATTCATTATGAATGTGACTCAATATTATTCCTTCCAATACATGTACACTAATCAACTTCTTATGAATTTTATGTATCTATGTAAATTGTATCGAATTTATTCTCTGTACTATAGTATTATGGTGTTTAAGTAATAAACTATACATAGCATCTGCACAAGATTTGTGTTTCCAAACACTACAACTACTAACACCATTTCTATGGTCACAACCTACGATGTCCTCAATACCATCGGCCTCACCACAATCTCAATTCATTTTTACAGTTGCAGTTTTTCCTTTCACCTTACCTACTTGAGCCATTAGTGATTTAGGAAACATCCTGAACTCTGTCTTTTCCAAACATGAAATCAAATGGTCTCTCATATATCTTTCTTCGTACTGAATATGAAGACCCCAGTAAAACCACTTATACAGAATTCAACCGTGTTTGTAATCGTATATAAACCACAATCAACTGAATTAGATTGTTTATGAATTTCTGGGATTTTGACGAGAAGCCGCGTATTTTGTTACATGTATGAGTAAATCTGTGATAACTGGATTTCCTGAGAAACTGTCAACTTATTAAATAAATTATCTAAAATATAAACTGATGTTACCCAATTGTGCTTGCCTGTATGGTGCATTTGTGCTGATTTGCTTGACACTTTTTCAAATTGTCTGTGCGATGACCACTTTTGTTTTTCTTTGTCAAACACTAGTGCCAGGCAAGTGCCTTAGAAACCCGATTTCTGTGGAAACTGTTTTGTTAAAATTGAATGTATGTCTTAACTTTCCTACCCAAGGTATGTTTTGTGTTAAAATGTCTGGATATGTTTTTCGTTGTAATCTAGTTTCCTCTTTTTCATATGTAGTATAAGTTAAGCATGTGGTAATTCTGGACTAACATCTATACATGTACGTGTTTCATTCGGAGTGTCATCTTCCTGGATTGTCTGTAAATTAAATTGTAACTTTTGATACTGGAGTAGATTTGCTTGTTCTCTTTCTACTGTTTTTGCTGGTAGGTGAAGATTGATAATGGTTCTTTTTTCAACAGCAAAAGTTCGTCCTGTCAAGATTTTCGCTTTATCATTCGACATTTTCCAAAAATAACTTTAAATGTTTTAAAAGCACTTTTATTCTTCTTTAGAAATCCTCTTAATTTTTGATTGCCATTAAATGAAACAAATGTTATAGCAAAAAATATATCGGAAAATGACCGTCCCGTTCCTAGACCAACCCCTCGGTGAAAATTCACTCATGAGTAACATGTTTATTCATCAGTTGTCAAATGTCAGTGCGTTCTTTGTGACCGTGTCGATCGTCTCGATTTTAGAAGAAACATGTTTTAATTTATATATAATCGTATAAATCACTGATTTAAGACTTTCAATAAAGAAAGATATCGGAAAACTACGACTTTCAGGGTTAGAAGAAGTATTTTACAAATTAATACTTGTAGAAACGTAAAAGAAAGCTGTTACAGAAAAAGGAACGACATTAAGCAAAGAAAGATACGTACAGACTGCAAGTTACAGTGCTAAAAATGCACTTCACGAATTAACATTTAAACAATTTTCTATTAACAAAGAAAGAAAATACAGAGAACAAATGAGCAATTGACAAAGTTAAAAGAAACACATGAACATATTTATGGCGGATATCCCCTTCCGTAGGTTTGAGCGTTGGGAATTTTTATCCAAGAGAGGAAATGGCCGCTTTAATAGAAAGTGACTGACCAAGCAAGGTGCGCGATTCAGGCTCTTAGGAGCCTCTAGTTTAATCAAAAATAAAAGTATACCGTACTCCGAACGTGCGCAATTCCATACATATGTATCATCATTCAATGGCGAAAAACTTTAAAAAGAGGTAAGCCGTAAAGCAATCAAAAAGTTAAGCATACAACCTCGTCGTTGCTGTAAATTAATGAAAAAAAGACGACGCTATCAGAAATGACATCCAATTTTAACAAGATAGCTAGCATCTAAATTTTGGATTTCGCCGTCTTGGTCACGGACAATTTCAAACGAAAAAGACGAAAGAAATACGCTTAGGTCCGAAAGTATAAGTTTCCCCATTAGGTACATTTACTTGAACAAATGCAAACTGAATTTTTCAGGAATTCGTCTAATTATCTGATTTGAAAATGTGTTCGAATGTTAACTGGTTCACCATTTTTCGTGGCATCTGCCTGAAAAAGGGCCGATATACTAGTGGCTGTCGACAACTCATTTATGAACGACCAGCTTTAAAATTTAGATAAAAATTGCTTTTAAATATTTAAAATCTTAAAATCGTACTACTTTAATATGTCTTTGTAGATTGAATAAGTTTGTTTGTCGCTGAACGTTCAGTCGCTAATATCTCGTGCATAATCAGGACCAGCACAAATTATGCAAAAGTTTCGATATGGGGAATGTGTCAATGAGACAACAGTCGTACCAAAATCGGTGAAAAACAAACCGCCAAAGACTGTTCATGGGCCTTCAATGAATCTCACACATCAAGAGTCAGCCTTCGACTGGTACCACCGCCCCCACCAAAACAAAACAAAACAAACACCTAAATATACCAGTACAGCGATATTGGCATTAAAGTATACCCTAAACAATAAATAAAAAAAAACAAGACAAAACAAAACAAAATCACAATTACTCAATATAAACATAGAACATGATATGAGGTACTCAATGTAAAAATATTGAACACGACAAACCGATCATAAAAATATAAAGATAAATACGGGACTATTAGCAGCTACTGGCGAGCAAGCTCAAGACCTCATATATAGCAAATCTATCACTATTATGATACCTCCTGTTTTAGGGTTTAGCAACAACTTGGATAGTGCCAGATCCAGAGGTGGTGGGGTTCAGAGGGTTGACATCTCCTTTTTATTAGAAAATTTGTCATTTTCATGTGTAAAATTGATAAAAACTGGTAAATTATGTACTAGCACCCGCTTTTTTTTTTTTTTGAAACCTCGGCTGGCACCCCTCCTTTTTCAAAGGGTCTTGATCCGGTCCTGATAGAACTGTATTTATAATTACAGGTTTATCGATGGCATTAAGTTAGACATACATTGTTTCTTATTTTGTAAAGGACTGTTTATTTACATTTTTCACGTCATGAGACTTGTAAAAATTTCTGAGACATATTAATCCGATATATTTCCAATTATATTGCTTTCCGTTTTCATAAATTAAAAAAATTGTAATGCATATTTTTGGTGTTATTCAAAATCTTAAAAATTGTCTTAATGACTTAACGAATTAAAATCATCTGTGACAACGAAATGTACAACACACGATTGTATTTTAAATTTTGCGATGTTTGTACTTTTGACAGGTCCATTATTGATCATTGCTGTAGACAATGATCTTTTGGTCTTTAATTAATAATAATCGAACGCACCCGACATGCGGATTTTTCAGGTTTTTACCATTCAGAGTCTATTGTGGTCATTTCATCCGAAATAACTGAACGAAATGTTCGTTGAACAAGCAGAACATCGTTATTCATCTTAGTTTATGTAACATATTAGTACATTTTTTTCTCACGTACATGTAGAAGAATCAGGCATCACGAGTCACGAAAATGATTTTATAGTCGTTGGTTACATCTCGAAGTCGATATTTGTCATGTTTATATTTATACCATATGTAACGTGTACTATTAATAATTTTAAATAGAGGAGAAAAACTCGAATTCTCGTGTATAGATCAAAATTGAGAACTTGGTTACTATAAATTTTCCTAAGTTTAAAGTAAGTGTACTCCTAGAAATTTTCATCTAACTCGGGGACTTTATATATTGGTGTCATCTGTTCTCGACAGCATAACAATGTTTTTTACTTGTTTGTTGAACTACTTATTAAATAGTTACTATTTTAAAGTCATTATATGAACTGATCTTTGTTTTATTTTCCCAGAAGATTGGCGAGATTGCATGTTTACATTGTGAAAAAACACATAGTAGGGTGGTGACCTATTAATGACTTCATGGGTACTACGTCTTCAGTTCTTTATAGGGATATGACTTTCTGTATGGATAGCACTAGAAACATAATTGGAATGTGGAAAAAAAGAAAATAAATAATTCAATATATTTTCATCGATATTTCATATTTTCAGGGTCAATATATTACTTCCAGTGAATGTTATAATTGATTAACTTTGATATGGCTAAAAAAATTTAATCACATAAGGTTATATTTTTTAATTTGCTGTGATATGGTGTTCCAAGCATAGGAGCAAAGATATACAAGGTTATTAGTATTATAATTCGCCAAAAAGAAATAGGCTTTTCATATTATTGCTAATCTTTATCTCTTAAAACATTGATAACGCCATGACATGTTTAATGTTTTCTGCTAAGAAATAATAAGATACGACCATTACTGCACACCATACAATTTTTTTATTGACATAGCCATGCCTATATCCTGACTGTGCATGATTGCTGAATATATGACCTACCACTTTCAATAAAATTTGTTAGCATTCTAAATGTGTGTTGGGAGAGGTGGGCGCTTGTAGTATGAAATTTTTGGGGTTTAAGAGAAAGGTGAAATAAATAAGTACTGAATTTTATTGGTATTATACATACCTTTCTATGCAACATGGCTCAGTTGAAGCTAGGAAGTGTTCAGTAGGTTAATTCTTGGAATAGGCGACACATGCGATTTCACGTTTTTATGTCATATTGCTTATGCACATCGCGGTCAAGAACTGATGACTATTGAGAACAGATGAACGCACAATACAGTAACTTTCTGATATGGGCCATTATGGGGTAGCCATTGCCTAAATCAGTGAGCACCGTGAGCTTTACAATACATGTACCATCTGTATGAAACTGGTATAAATAATAAAGGACATTACAAAGGGGTGGGGGGGTTGACCCGGATGGAAATATTTGGTTTGCAAATGCAATATTTTCATTTATATTTCAGCAGCAAGTGAAATCAATATTTTTATTTGAAAATCTGCCTTTTTAATTAATGATGCAGTTTTTTCTTGAATAACCTGAGAAAATTTTTTTTTCCAAAATTCTAACCCCATACCCATCTTTCCCCTCTCCTTCAAAATGGTTGATAACTTTAAAGCACTTCGCAATACTTTACATATTTTATCCTTTTAGGGCATCTCTAGCAACATCCTTTTCAGTTTTAAAATATGAAATTTTTGGGGTTTAAGAGAAAGGTAAAATAAATAGGTACTAAATTTTATTGGTATTATGCATACCTTTCTACACAACATGGCAAAATCAAAGCCCAGTAGAAGCTAGGAAGTGTTCAGTAGGTTAATTCTTGGAAAAGATGACCCATACGATTTCGTGTTATATGTCACATTGCCTATGCACAACTTTAAACTTTTAACTGATAACTTTAAAGCACTTCGCAATGCTTTACATATTTTATCCCTTAAGGGCATCTCTAGCAACATCCTTTTCAGTTTTGGCCTGTCAGATCAATCTGTACAGATACAGTGTGGAAAACCATTTTTTTCCCCAACTTGCCATACTGGCTAGTAAAATATTGATCTTGCTAGCCAAATAGAAATTCAACCAGCCAATTTTTTGTGTGTTTTTTTTTTGTCTGTACTATCATCTTTTTTCTCTTGGATTTGACTGTCTTCTGCTTTTCTTTTTCTTTCTTCAACTATCTTTTCATTTGTTTCTAAATTTATCAAAAACTTTTCCATTTTCGAATATTCCCTTCTGTTTTTCTAGTACTTAAGTACCAGTGCACATAAAATTCAGACACTACCAATGGTAAAGTGATTCATGGTCAAGAAAAACCCACTAAGCAAACGATGCTTTTTAGTCTACGTATGCTATACTTTCACATAACAACAACCTTTTCTGTATTCAGATTTGCACTTTTGAGAAAATCATACATTTATCTCCCACTATAAGTAACCAAATGAAGCCAAATCAAGAACAATAACTCTTGCAAAGTGCAAATTTCATGTACAATCTATATGATTTTTATCTCAAAAGCGCAACAACCAAATGAAAAACTAAGACTTGTTTCGTGATCAGTTACTGTTTATGAACAAGAAATAAAACTGAATTTGGTGGGTTTTTGACTTGCATGAATCACCCTCTGCCTGATTTTTAGAAAGACTGATACTTCAAGTACTCTATTTCTGAACTCATATTTTAAAAATAAAATTACATTTCAACAGATTCATCATTATGAAACAAGAAAATGTTTATCATTGCTTCTTGTTCATTTTTTATTTTGACAATAAACAAATAATTTAAGGTAACATATCATAAATTACCAAGATAACTTCATTTGAATACTAATTCGAGATTGGGACCGTTGCGTAGGTTTTGGCACATCCCGTTTACCGG
The DNA here is from genome assembly GCA_037379345.1 of Perna viridis. NCBI lineage: Eukaryota > Metazoa > Mollusca > Bivalvia > Mytilida > Mytilidae > Perna > Perna viridis. The sequence goes on along the minus strand of CM074515.1, from coordinate 8,280,994 downwards.
AAAGTAAAATGGCAGATCGTGAGCAATGCTTTACATCAATAAAATTGTGCGTATCATGCCAAAATTCACTTGACATTAGATCTAAAGCTAAACTTCCTAAAATGTAGGGAACATGTTTTTAATGTATGTTTTTAAGGGATGTTTTGCTAAATAACCTGTTGGCTGGTTAACTTTCCTTGGAACTCACCAATCAAATGTCTGTTGCCAAATTGACAAGTGTAAGCTAATGAGAACTCGCCAAATTACACATATACTTGTATTTGGTAAGCTGGCAAGGGTGGTTTTCCACACTGCAGATACTGTAAATATTACAGCTTCACAGATGATGGGAATATTTTTATCATATATATTATGTATCATGTGATGTAAACAAAATTCAGACGACAGCTGCAAATTCCAAACAAGAAAATGATTGCCTTTCCTATCTTAGAAATGCTATGCTTTGATTTGGATAATGTAATAGGAATTATATTTTTTTCCAAGGTGGGTTAGGTTCTTCACAACAGCGACAGTGGAACAGTGAAGATACACATATGTATATCTTTATGTTACCCAAACTATTTAAAAATATCATATTCACTTCTTTTAATTATTAAAAAAAATATAGAAAGACTTGAAACTATCAGAAAAGATGATTTTACTTTTACTGCAACGTAATCGTAACCCATATATTTTTATTTTTTTGGTTTAAGGGAGCGATGAATTTTCTCCATATGGACAATCACTTTTTGTTACTTCCATGACATGACTTTTTTTCGTTGGTATATTGGGGAATCTCAAGGGAAATTTAGATAGTACATGTAATAACCGTAGAGCTCACACCACTTTGTGGTGCTTGCTATTATACATTCCCTGATTGACTCTATATATAATATGAATAAGGCAATGGCCTTAAGTGCAAGTGAATTCCGAAGTAAAAGTATCAGTTACCCTTTTCAATAAATTAGACTTCATGCCATTTATCATTTTGCCAAGTTCTTTTTTTTAGGAATTTTTCGTCAGTGATAAGTGGGAGATGGCAAAGGGCATTCCAAGTATTTGTAAAATTATAGGAAGAACTGCTCCGAGTTAGCTGTAGATTGCAGGCTTTTATCACAGTCCTTCCTACGAGAAGTAGCTTTTTTAGCTCACCTGGCCATAGGCCATGTGAGCTATTGCCATCATTTGGCGTCGGTCATTGTCTTCATTAACAATTCTTCAAACATCTTCTGCTCTGAAACTACCAAATGGATTTGGATGAAAATTATTATGATTGTAATTTAGAGTATGCTGCACAAAATGACCATTTCGATTTTTTGATCTGTTAAAAAACATTGCTGCCATTACTTATAATAGAACATAGGGGTCAGACAGACATATATCTCCAAAACCGTTAGGCTTAACCAAATTCTGATGGGGTAAAAGTGTTCAGAATGATAAGATATATCTGTGGTCAAATTTTGGTGAAGATCTGTTGACCCATGTTGGAGTTATTACCATTTTTGTATGTTTTTTGTTGTTTTTGGTGTTATTATTTTAAAAAATCTTCTCAAAAATTACTGTACAGATTTCAATGAAAGTTGGTATTTTTGTTTTAGGGTATCTTAAACAAAATAAGTGTTTGGATTTTTAATCTGTTAAAAAGCATGGCTGCTGTTACTAAAAATAGAACATAGGGGTCTGAGAGTAGTTTTTTGCATATATCTCCGAAACGATTAGGTTTAGCCAATATCTTTCAATTGCTGAAATGGTCCTTATTATTAGACCTACAAAAGTCTTCCAGGTGTCAAAGTTGTCAGACGACTGCATGTGAGAGTTATTGCCCTTGAGAGGTGAAAAATAGATAGAATGAAACTTTCAATGGCTGAAATGATTCTTATTATAAGGCCTACAAAAGTCTCCAGGGATCAAATTTGTCAGATGACTCCATGTAGGAGTTATTGCCCTTGAAAGGCAAAAAAAATACATTTTTTAGCAGTTTTCAGCCAATATCTTGAAAACTATAATAAAGAGGATGAAACTTTCAATTGATGAAATGATCCTTATTGATATGATAAGTCCTACCAAAGTCTTCATGGAGTCAAAATTGTCGGACAACTCCTTGTTAGAGTTATTGCCCTTCAAAGGCCAAAATTTTACAAGGTGAGCGATGCAAGCTCCTGGGAGCCTCTTGTTGAAAGATAACATTGACGTCTTTCAAACGCTTTGCCTAGCCTGCATTTTCACTATTTCTAAAGCTTTAATGTATCCCATGTAGTGTTTTACTTTGACATAAGTTTCTCAAGTGTCAATATGATGAATTTTTAGATTAATTTCTATACATTTAAGAGCGAGCTTCACTTGCTTATAATGATACCTAGCCAGATTAAACTTAATTACTGTATGTAATTTGTAGACTGACCAGAAGTGTTCTTTTTATAAATTTGATCTTTGCCAAAATATCTATACATACTTTATAATTGTGTTCAGGTTTGAATAGTAAGTGTATTAGTGTAATATAATGTCCCTGGTTTAAACTACAACCTCCAAATAGTAACATGCACTAATGTGTAGTGCGCATGGAAATATGATAACAATCACGAAAAAATTGGAATTTATTATTAATTGATTTTTAGAAAAATAATAAAAACTAATACTTGGTTAACATTTCCACATAATGAAACATTGATAGTGTTCATTGTTTTTTAAACAACAGTGGTATCAATGCGTGTTGGGCTCATATTGAGGTGTGTTAATATTGCTGATAATTGTTTCTGATAGATACAATAAGTTTTTATCTATTTTCAAGGATTTTTTTTATAGTAGATTACTATACGAAAAAATCCTTGCTATTATATAGCAACTTTTATAACTTTTAGAAGTAAATTCAGGTCAGATAGATCTCTAATAATAGACATGTTTTGCTTCAGATGCAGATAATTATGTATTGACAGTTCATGACCTAAATATATTAATAGAATTCTTAGCATTCTGTTTACCTCTAGTCTCCTTTACAATTTTTTTTGGGGCATTTTTAATTGTATTGACAGGTCATGTCACATAAGTTTACCTTTTCATTCTAGAAATGTAAATTTGTCTTATTGACATGGAGAAGGTGATTTAAAAGATGCCATTGTATTACATTGTATTAGCATGATAATAGTTATGTATATTGGCCATTGAATAATAAATAAAATATGAGCTTATGTTTATCTCAGCTCTTGGGTCGTACTTTTTAATGTTTATATAAACTGCAAAATATGGAATGTGTGGAACTGTAAGAAGCAATCTAATCACCATTCTTAAGATTGAATTTCAGAAATGTTTTCTTAGGAAATTTGATTTTGGAAGCAATATCTAAAAAAACCCTGAAAGTTTCAATGAAGATCTGAATTGTATGTATTTTTGACAGAAGAAAACCTTATATCCTGTGACAAGTAAATATTCTGCACCGTGTATTATTTCTACACAATATAAAATTTAATATCATTTTGTTAATTAAAAGAGCCATAAATCTGACAAAAGTTGTTAATTTCTGTCTAAACAGGAAAGTTTTCATTCAGAATTGTCAACTTTCCTTTCATCTGTGGCAACATCCCTTTGGCTCCTGCGTATGGAGTGTTCATATCACTCATATGTTATGCCAGAGCTTGCCGAAACTACGATGACTTTTTGTATCGCACTAGAACTCTAACAAATAGGCTTCTGGAACAGGGTTATGTTGCTACAAGATTGAAGTCATCACTACAGAAGTTTTATGGTCGTCATCATTAACTCATGGATCGTTATGGTGTATCCATCAGCACCATGAAAACTGATTTATTCAGCGGGTCATATTTTTCCTTTCCTCGTTCGTCTACCCCGGACTTGACTTTTTATGAGCAACTCGGAGGGTGTTTCTTGAAAAGCAGAGGATGCTTACCCTACCGGTGCACCTGGTCCATGCTCCCAGTTTTTAGTGGAGTCCGAGTTGCTCATTTACTTTTGTTACTTTGTATGTATGATTTTAGATACTTTATGTTCTTTGTTGTGTATGTCTGTTTTCCAAGACTGGTCTTTGTCCCTGGATTAAATTCTTTTGATTACCGCTATAACCTTGGTCCCCTTGATTACTCTTTTATGACCAGTAAATAATCAATGAGAAGCAATTGGGGTTATCTGGTGATGATTGACAAGTAGAAAATGGATTGTCAAATTGGATATATCACAATTTTATGGACGGACAATCATTTGTTTAATAATGAATAATTTCTAATGCACAAATTGATAAGACAAATACTGTCAATTTAACAGGTCTAAATTGTGTTAGAACATGTATTGGACAGTGGACAGGTGTGGGGATACCAGTGTCTGTGATCGAATTTAAGGGGAAGTACTTGCTAAATGCAAGTTGAAATTCAATTTGCTAGTAGAAAATATTTCCACTTGCTAAAATTTGTAAGTGGAACTCTGTAGGTAATATAGGTAAAGTCCAGAAATAACCCGAAAACCTTAAATTTAGTGAGTGTAAATTTTCAGTACTTGCCAATTTTAGCTGGTGGAAACATTTCTGAAATTCAATCCCTCAGGTTTTAGTTAAAGGGACAGGAATCGGTGTTTGAATGGGGTGGGTAACGGTGGTGGAAGGGTGGTTGAAGGGGTGGCAGACAGGGAGTGAAATATACAGAAAGTGGGGATTATGGTTGGGAACCATAACTGGTGGTAAAAGGAAAGGAATGAAGTACCCCTTGTGCACCCCTTCACATATGTAAACAATTATTAAATTACACGTTTGTTTATCAAATTGTCAGTTACCTCCCTTAAATTTTCAATTTTTGTATATTTACAACTGTACAGTATATTTGCCAAAAGTTGAGTTTGCAATAGTTCTTGATTATACTTTCTTTGAATATGTGATTTGGGAAATTTAGTAGCGGCAGTCTTCTTCATTTATTACATTTCCTAAAACACTACCTCATGGTAGGCATTATATGTATTGAAACAGACATCCAAGTTCATTTAATGTATAGAAACATTATCTAACATTTGGTTTCTGACTTAAGGGGATAAGTTATGTTATATGTCTCCAAGCATTAAGAAATGCTTTGGATACAAAATTGAGGTGGAGAAAATATGGAAGTAAATGCGAAAATGGCAACAAAGACATACAATAGGAAAAACTACATTGCAGAAAGGTTTGAGAAAGGTTTCCTTCCCGGTGCCTTGCCCTTTTCAATTTCTAGCTGGAGCACTGCATCAGTTAATTGACTTTTCATGCTTTGTTTAATATCGACAAATATTTCAGACAAGTTATGAAGATAGGTTTGCAGCTTAATTTGGAAATTTTCTTCATTTACAAAACTACAATGCAAATAGTTTAAGTACTATATTTGCGGTGCTGACAGCTTTTGCACTCAAAGGTTTGCTGGCAAAATGAGACCTACTTATAATAGACACATGGAAACTCCATGGCTCAAATCGCAGTTATAAATGTTGGAAATACATCCTATGTTCATGTGGTTGAAAAAACTATCATCTGCTTTGAGTACATATATATGTAGCCCTATGAACCATGTTGGAGGTTGGAGAAATTCACACTGATGTAGTTAGTATTGTATGTTCTGTTCAGTATCTCAGAGTTCATGAAAAATTTGTTCTGCTGTAGGTCATAGGACTGACAAAGGCTAATGTTTTGTCAGTCCCACTGAAAATTTGCTGGTCCGATGTAATCAGACTTCACAAAATCTTTTTAACCACTGTCAGTCATGGGACCAGCACAAGAGGTTGAAATGCTGGTCCTACCCAAATTTTACCTGTCAGGACCGGCAGGACTGGTGGTTTTAGAAGGCAATAAAACAGCTTATTAAAATAAAAAATGGGATCAAACAACAGAGTGGAGAAATGATATTATCTATATTATTATATGATGTTATGTAATAATTTGCATTTTTTTTCTTTTTTCATAAAGAAGACCATATAAATATGGCTGACTATAACCAAATTTTGTTTAATGAAGCTAGATGTCTCTTATTCAAAGATGATGAAGAACATAAGAAACCAATTCCTAATGGAGCCAGGGCTACCTTCCAAATGTTTGTGTTTCCTGGTGGACCAAGAAACCACTTTGATGAAGTTTATCCAGGGATATTTATAGGAGACAAGTACGGTTGTTTAGTTATGGTCTTACGTGATCTGAAGTGTTTGACACTTGTGAAAATTTTAGATATGCCTTGAATGCATCAAATTCTACTTCGATTCAGTATGAAATAAATGCTTAGACAAAGAAAAGAAAAAAATGAATAGTCTTGTTTCCTGCTACCAACAAAAAAAAATAGGGTAGGTAGGTAGGGAAATTATTTTATTTATCAGAAATGACCTGGACTTTAACAGCGTCTGAACCAAAATTGCCATAAAATGTTTAGGATGGGCACAAAAAATAGGGAAAGCAGGGTAGCAGGATTTTGTTTTACACTGTTACAATTGTACTTATTATGAATTTATTGTCTTCCATGGACTGCTAGAATTTGTGGTCAAATTTTCATGTTACCATAATCTGTTGCGCCATTGTTGGACAGTTTTTTTCATTATTTTTTTTGTTATTTCTATAAAACTCTTCTCCTCTGAAGCACTGGCCCAATCAGGGCCAAACTTGGTATGAATGTTTCTTAGGGCATTGTGCATAAAAATGGTGTCGGGATTTTTGATCCTTCAAAAAACATAGCTGCCGTTACACTAATAGAACATACATTGTGGGAGTCAGACTGAAATTTTTTGCATATATGTCCAAAACTGTTAGGTTTAGCAAATTTTTGTTGGGGTTGAAGTGTTCAGCGTGACAATATCTATCTATGATCAAATTTTAGTGTAAATTTGTTCAGCCGTGATGGAGTTATTGCCCTTTTTCAACATTTTTTTTCTTTTTAGTTTTATTTCTTTTAAATTCTTCTCCTCTAAAACAACTGGACCTGTTAGAATTAAACTTGATATGAATATTTCTTAGGATATTGTGTTGTTAATAAAAATAGAACATAAGGGTCAGTCAGAAGTCTCCAAAATCATTAGGTTTAGCCAAATCCTGACATGGCTAACTCTGGTCAAATTTTTGTGTTAATCTTTTGTGTCATGTTGGAGTTATTGCCCCTTTTCAATGTTTTTTTTTCACTCTTTTTAATGTTATTTCTTTTTCTCCTCAGAACCTCTGGACAGAATTCAATGAAAATTGAAACGTTTGTTCCTTTGATATGAGCATTAGGAATTTTCATCCAAGAAAAAACATGGCCACTTTTATAATAATAGAATGCTGGTTGAGCACTTCAGGCTCTTTGGAGCCTCTAGTTTGGAATTAGGGACAAACAACTGATAAAAGTATTTTATATAACACAAGTTTAAGAGTATGGATATTTATGATATTGCACCATCATGTTCTAAAGCACAAAGTTCAGACTGTCATGAATTTTTGAGTTTATGATCTGGACTTCTCAGGAATTTAAAAGGATTGAAAAGGGGTTTCCAAACAATAGCATGAGTAAAATGCATGGATCTCTTTGAAATTTATCAAAGGTTCCTTACCCCAATATGAAGATTATTATGGATATTTTAGTAATACATGTACATATGTAACAGTTAAGGAACAAGGGTTATTACAGATAAAAAAAACTTATCCAATAATGCAGTTTAAGGTCATAGTATTAACCTTGTTGTCAATAAACAAGTAATATCCTTATAAATCTCATATTTTATGTTTTAGAGAAATTGCTTCTGATAAAGACAAATTAAAAAAAGCAGGTGTGACACATGTGCTGAACTGTGCCCAAGGAACAAAATTCAATCAGATAGACACATCTGTTGGCTTCTTTAAGACAGCTGGAATAGACTTTCATGGCATTAAAGCAAATGATATATCTACTTACAAGATTGCTCCTGAATTTCCTAAAGCTGCAGATTTCATAGAAAGTGCATTACATACAGAAGGTATTTAGGATTTATGAGTCATATAAAAATATGTGTATTTACATTGTTAATCTGGAGCAATTTTTTTAAATGAAGGAAGGTTAAATGTTTAAATGGAATTGTTTTTAGACTTAAAAAATGTTGATACTGTAAAAATTCTAAGGGAAAAAACTTATTTTGCATTTGCTTTTCAATTAATTCAATAAATCAAAACAATCAATCCGACATACAAATTTCACTCTCTCCATATTGTCTGTTTTTTTACAGGAAATAAAGTGTATGTTCATTGTCACCAAGGTATTAGCAGGTCAGCAACCATTGTGTTAGCATTTCTCATGCTAAAAAGAGGAATGAAGTTAATAGAAGCTCTTACAGTGGTAAGAAGCAAGAGAAAGGTTCATCCAAATGATGGTTTTTTAAAGCAGCTGTGCATCTTAAACAGAGAACTGTATGAATCATCTGATTAACTTTGGTGGTGGTTATTTCACATAATCAATAATCATGTGCCAACATAGTTCTAGTATATTATAAACAAAAAACTGTGTGGACAATCTTAATTTCACTCATGTTGATATAATATCAGTTATTAGCAATGATAAATATTTTGTGACAGGTTTCTAATGGTGAATAATTTTTGACAAATAGACAGATATTCACCTCTTTTATTCTCAGGACATGATGAGATTTCAGATTCATGTTATTTCGTCTGTTTTTATTTACTTTGCTCAGAGTATGATTTATTATTGGTATGCTGTCAATTTTTTTCTTTTCAGATAGAGAGAAAAGAGATAACCAATGTTACCCACCTATTACATATAGTTGTTTTCATACCCATTATTGTCAATATTATTCTGAGATCTTTATTCTCACTAAAACAGACGAGCATATTCCTGTTTTTATCTATGTGAGATAAAACATGCGATGTTTGTGAAGTCACGATAAAACCTTTAATGACGTCTCATGAATTCTATGGGCAAGCAGAGCATTTTAATAATTGGCGTAATTAATAATCATAAAATAAACTCTAAAAGTGAGAATAAGAATCAAACGCCGCTAGAAAATGCAAAACTAGGAAATCTTAGACACCCTTGGGTAAAGCCTGGCTAGAGAAGTTGAAGTCTTAGACACCTTCAGGTAAAGCCTGGCTAGAGAAGTTGAAATCTTAGACACCCTCAGGTAAAGTCTGGCTAGAGAAGTTGAAATCTTACCCTTGAATGTCTGAGAATCCTCAGTGGTGTTAGAGTTTTAATGTCTCTACTACTGGCTATTAATTGTCGTACAAATGAATTTTGTTTTTTAAACAATGAGATCTTGCCTGCAAGAATGTGTGGTAATCAATTGAGGTATCTATTTATATTGGGAGTCAGGGTTAAGGTGGATCCTGAAATTTTGGTAAGTGGGTTCCTGGCCATTACTGGTCAGTTTTTGCCAATATTGGATCTCCCAATGGGATTGCTATTTTTCAGTGATTTATATTAATCTTATCTCCCTCTGAAAATTGATATTTTTGAGGTTGCATATACTGTACTGTTATTTCATAGTGTTAATTTTTTATTATAGTATTTTCTGTGATATTCTCTGATGTAAAATGTTATATTGTTTGGTGTTCATTTTTCCTTTTTGATGGACCCTATTACTATTTTCAGAGGTTAAGAACAAATCAAAAGATTACTTAGGCAATATCTGCAATGTATGAATCTTTCTTTAATAGAAGAAATGGCAGTATACCTTTTGATAATTATTTACAACTTATGATGACTGTGATAGAACTTTTTTAGTGAATTTGTTTGGTTTATACAAATTGTCTATAGATATTATGAAATTAAAGACCATATTATTCTTTTAGACTCATCTATTTTCCCTTCAGCTTAATTCTAAAACAACGCCAACATATTGCCAGATAACTTTCTGTCCCACACATTTGAACTTTTAAGGAGATTAATCATCCACTAATCTGGCATGTGATATAATTTGTTGGCAGAGGACGCTTACCCTACATGTGCACTTGGTCCACGTTCCCAGTTTTTAGTGGAGTGAGTTTCTCATTTACTTTTGTTACTTTGTATGTATGATTTTGGTTGTTTTATGTTTTTTGTTGTGTTTGTCTGTTTTCCATGTCTGGTCTTTGTCCCTGGATTACATTCTTTTGATTTCCACTAGAATGTTGGTTCCCTTGATTATTCCTTGGCATTCATTATCCTTTTCAATTCACTTTTGAGGGTGTCTATTTGCATCTTATAACTTAGGTATGAAATTCCAGAGAAAATCGATAGGTCATTAAGTAGGACAAATTCAAGATCTTGTTTCTGTGATTGTCCAATAAAAAATACATTACAAAATATGTAGTTGCACTAGTTGTTGTGCTATGCATAACCCCAGTTACTACTTGTACAGGAAGTTGATATCAGGGAGCAACCACACTAAATTGGAAATCAATCTATCCATTGAGAGGTGATATAATTACCAAAAATATACTCCAATATACCACCCACTCGTTGACTTGGGTATAACATACATGGTAGGAGTCAATTCCATTTCCAGATTTATTTCAACGTCTAAAACACATTTCAGTTGTGCTAATAGAATCTGGTTTTATAGGTAAACTATAATAAACATTAAGAGCTTGTTTTTCACCTGCATTACCAGTGGGGAAAGGTTAAATAGCTGCTGGTCATACTTAGGATTACCTACTTTGTGCCATTTATGAAGAATGTATTATTCAAAATTTGCACATTGTCTATAAATACATATTAAAGATGTACTGCTCCTATTATAAGGAAATTTGCAGCTACTTTCCTGCATTTTCGGCATGTTGAAATAAGCCATTTTTAGTCACTTTATGTTATGTACTGTACTTACTTTATAATATGTAAGTGTAAAATGAATAGTATTAAAACTTTGCAGAGGGTTGATATACAAATTGAAGATGTGCACCTTTGACAATGAGAAATTTGACAAATTTTACCAGTTGAACTTACTTGGTTTTACTTTATGTAACATTACAGTGTTCATGCATTCATGTATACTAGTATTCAAAATAAGTGCTGGCAAATAGTTGATGGTAACAGTTCTAGACATGTCATGGGTCTTTACAGGAGCTTTAACCAGATGAATTGCAGTAAAATGTCTCCTATTTCCAGTTTTGCTAAACAACTATCACTACATTGTGTGTGACCATTATCAAAAGGACCTGTTAAGACTAGTAATACTGTAAGCTTGAAAAAAAATATCTCTTGCATCAAGTAGATTTATTTCATATTAAACCATTGTGTAGAATTGCCTCCCTTAACAGGCATCACACAATAATTATCTTCTTTCTTGCTCATCACCATATGATGCCTCAACTTCCAATGAAATTTTCATCAAAATCCATTTAACCACACGAGGAGTTGTACAGTCAACTTTAAATATGTGATTACCTACTTTAAAGATGTCCAACAAAAATGTCCTTCTTTAGGCATATCTACCTACGAAACCTAACAGTCCAGTGAAGTTCCCTCAAAATCTGCCTAGTGGTTTACAAGCACTTACAATATGTGTAGACAGACTAAGTAACTCCTATATACTCCACACAACAGATATTCAAAATTAAAATCCTAACCGTAAATAAACAAGAGGCTCCCAGAAGCCTGAATCGCTCACCTTGTTAAATTTTGTCTCTTAATGGCAATAAATTTATCAAGAAGTTGTCTAAGAATTTTGACTCAAGAAGACTTTGGTAGGACTTATAAGGACCATTACATGGCTTAACAGATTAAATGAAATTTTGACCACAGATCTCATTATGCTGAACACTTTTACCCTATGTCAGAATTTGGCTAAACCTGATGGTTTTGGAGATATATGCGAAAAACTACATTCTGACTCCTATGTTCTATTTTTAGTAATGGCAGCCATGTTTTTGAGGGATAAAAAAATTCAAAAATAAATTTTGTGCAATATCTTCTAAATGGCTTGACAAGATTAAAATGAAAATTTGACCACAGATAGATCTCATCATGCTGAACACTTTTACCTGATCAGAATTTGGCTAAACATAATGATTTTTGAGATATATGCGAAAAACTACTGCCTGACCCCTGTGTTCTATTTTTAGTAATGGCCGCCATGTTTTTTTGACTGATCAAAAATCTAAAACAAGTTTTGTGATACACCAAGAAATATTCATACCAAGTTTGATTCCAATTGGTCAAGTAGGGTCAGAGGAGAAGATTTTTGAAAGAAATATTAAAAATAGCAAAAAAACATAGAAAAAGGGAAATAACTCCTAAACACCTTGACAGATTAAAACGAAAATTTGACCACAGATAGATCTCATCATGCTGAACACTTTTACCCTGTCAGAATTTGGCTGAAGCTAACTAACGGTTTTTGAGATATATGTGAAAAACTACAGTCTGACTCCTATATTTTACTTTTAGTAATGGCTGCCACGTTTTTTGACAGATCAAAAATCTAAACACATCTTTTGCGCAAGATACCCTAAGGAACATATGTGCAAAGTTTCATATAATTCCGCTCAGCAATTTCAGAGGAGAAGATTTTTGAAAACGACAACGGACGCCAAGTGATGGCAAAAGCTCACATGGCCTTCGGCCAGGTGCGCTAAAAATATAGCTTGAACATCCAACAGGTTTTGAAGAAAGAAAACACCAACTGCTAAGCTTATATTTTTTATTTTGTAATTTGGCAATACTTGACCAAACGATCTTTCCTTCTCTAAAATAGAACTGCAATACATATGTAGTCTGGTATTATTTGACCAAAACTAAAGATCTTCTGGTTTCTATATACATGTATAACTGTATCAGATTATTATACATTACAACTATATCAGAAACCATTTCTTAGGAAATTCTATTAATAAAGAATAACTTTTCAGACGATGAAGTATAAAACCTGTTACTGTGAATTAAGACATAATAATACATTTTGTATTTATGCTCTTTTTACTAGCTATAATGTAAAGGTATGTTATAGCAGAAATTTCCCAGGTATTCAATGTTACCAACTTTTTCATTACAGATTTACAAAAAAAATATATATTTTTTTATGACTTAATGTAAAGAATAAATATTGTAATAAAGACAAATGATAACAGAAAAACATAGGATATATTCAAAAAACAAAATTTATGAATTGGAAGTTATAAAGGAATAATTGTTTCCAGTTCAATTGTTACCACAGGATTTCTTACTATACATTCAAATTATATATGAAGTATAAAGTACCAGTATCATGTGACTATCAAAGAAATAAACATCAAGTCCTCAAAACATATTTTCATAAAAATAAATACATGTATTGTGAAAGTTTATTGCCAGATTGACAAAGTAAGGTTTCATTACTTACCTTTATTTGGATCAAAATTGAGTCTTCAATGAACTTTCATATTTCAAATACAATTCATGTATTTTTTTGTGGTTACCAATTCAAAAACCTTCTATAATCATTACTTATTTCAAATTTAAAAAAAATAAAACAATTTATTTAATACAATAAGTTCTAAAGGAGATAAAATAACATTTGTGATTGTCAAATTCAGTAAATTCTCCTATAAACTACAAACAGGATTTCTTTTTTTTCCATTCTTGTGAGGTATCTGTAGAGTAAAATAACATAAAAAGATAATATGTCAAAGGAATGAAAAAGGTATCCAATGTTATAAATTGTGATGTGAATCTTTGGTTCCTTCATCTAATTATAAAACCGCACAATGCATTTCTGTGGGCACATTACATTTCAGCATTTTTTCAAAGATGCGGTTTTACATTTTAAATTTTACATGTAATTCACCAGTATCATAAATTGATCTTCTTAAACAATAACAAAATGTGATAATAAATTGTTTAAAATTTTAAAAAAGATAATAATTAGACATAATATCTCATAGTTGAATGATTGAACAAATAAATGCTGACTTTGTTGAAGGAAATTTTACATGTGTTTTATTTTTTCAAAGATGACTTGTATAAATTATTTTAACATTATCCTAATCTACGTAACCAAATAAAAAACCTGGGGGTCTGGTATTTTGTACAATTTGGATTTAATACATGTAATAAAAAAATCCCAGTATCCACCATTTTTTCATGGTTGGTGCCAAAGTTCTTATCAATAATAGATTTATTAAGTTACCTGATGAAGGTCGTTGTTTACACATAATAATACATGCCAACTTAATTACCAAATTTGTGAAAACATGATAAATTTTCTACAGAAACACAATATCAAAATACAGAAATGTAATGCACTAAATTGCTTATCAGTTTGTGTTATTTCTGTACATTCATAGTTGCATATGTATTCCAGACAGGTGAAAATTCTTAATTAAAAGTTTTCTTATTGGCATTATAATAAACATGAAGTGTATACAATACCTAGCTTATTTTTAAACAAAAAGTCAATATTAGTTCAAATTATTATCTTCTACTTTTCCAATATTGTTAAGTCAATAACTCAAAAGTCGTGTACCTTCATTTTCTATTTATGAGGACAGCAGCATTTGCTTCACAGGTCTGTAAGCATTTGACTACAACATTTCCTATGTAAGAACTTATGCCAGGAAAAAACTACTTTAATACTGAAAGGAAGTGGGGGTAGAATTATTTGGAAAAAAAATATTTTCTAAATAATTGAAAAAAAAAAAAATTACTCAGCAGTCATGGACAGAATTAAAATAAAGAACTGTAGTGAGCATGCTCACATACCCCAAATGTCCTCACGTTGGATAAATTTGTAAGAGAAATATATGTAGAGGGACCCTGATAAAAAAGGAATTGGAGTGTTTTTTTATACTTTAAACCTTTATCTGGTAACTAAATTCTGTTACTCAGAATGGTAATTTAAAACACCAGACAGTGATCTCTTTGAGTTTTAATTAATCCAAAGCAAATATCATTGTAGCGAAACAAAATGTACACTTGACCAGTAATTTATCATTGTAGACTTATATACCAAAAATTATGTCATAATCTGCAAGCGTTTATAAAAAAAGTCCGAAAAATGGTTATTCCTGCGAATCTAGCTAAGTTCAAAGCCCATAATATCGGTAAAAATTATCTGAGTGGAAAGAAACGAAAACTTGACCTGTAACTTATCATGGTGAACTTATATACCAAAAATAATGTCAATATTTGCAAGTGTTTACAAAAAAAGTAAGGAAAACTGAAGATGGACGGACAGAAGGGTCAAAAACATTATACCCTCTGTAACTTTGTTGTATGGAGTATAAAAATTATGATTTCATGGCTAGAAGGATAAAGAAGCACAGGTTGGACCTTCAAAAATTAACAGTAGCTAGCATATGAACACAGTAGCAATTAACAGTTGAAACTGTACAACAAACAAAAGAGAACAATTTATACAACAAAATAAAAGTAACTTTTGAGCACCAATACAAATCAAATGCTTGTCATAAGTGTAATGCACAGTAAGCAAAAAAAAATAATAACAACAAAAGTTTCCACACAGATCAGATCAATTTTGTAACATTGCAAAACAATTTGAACAAGTAAATTTAACAAAAAAAACCCAAATTATAGCACCACAACCAAGATGGGTTCTTATGTTTTAACAAGTTAGCACAACCATTACATCTGAAGTTGCCATTAGCAACAAAACCTACATTGAGTATTTAGCATATCAAAGAACAAATAACTATTGCCATTTAACAACTGACTAGAAGCTTAAGTTTCACTGGTATCAAAGAATCAAAGCAGTAAACATGTCAATACTTTAAACACCCTGTTCATTTTTATATTCAAATGAATGAAAATGAAATAGTTCATGAAAACATGCTTCAATACCAAAAATCAGGATCTGACATTAAAATTTTATCAACATTGTCCTTTCGGGCAAGTTGAATTCTACTTGCCTACATTGGAATCTAGGTTGTCATTTAGTAAATGCATAATGAAAAATGAATAAGATTTAGTTGTCCTATGGGCAAGTATAAGTGAACTTTTACTTGTCAGAATGGTAGTTTTGCTTGTCCCCGGAAAACCTTTAACATCATACATCGATCATGAACACAACCTTAAGTAAACTTTTAATTGTCCAAATGGTAGTTCCACCTGTCCCAGGCAATAAGACAAACTTTAACATCATACACTGATCATGAAAATGAACTTTAGTCAATGTTTACTTGTCCAAATGGTAATTCCACCTGTCCGAGTCAATAAAACAAACTTTAACATCATACCCTGATCATGAACATGAACTTTAGTAAACGTTTACTTGTCCAAATGGTAGTTCCACCTGTCCCAGTCAATAAGACAAACTTTAACATCATACACTGATCATGAACATGAACTTTAGTAAACGTTTACTTGTCCAAATGGTAGTTCCACCTGTCCCAGTCAATAAGACAAACTTTAACATCATACACTGATCATGAACATGAACTTTAGTAAACGTTTACTTGTCCAAATGGTAGTTCCACCTGTCCCAGTCAATAAGACAAACTTTAACATCATACACTGATCATGAACATGGACTTATATTAATGAAATGCATTTGTTATCTTTCTTTGCCATGGAATGGTTTTTGATAAAATGATAAAAAAAGTTCATAGTTGTCTATTATATAAGACAAAACAGCTTGTTTTCATGTTCAGTGTGGTTGTTGTCATAAGTAGTACACACCTCAAAAATCATTATTATCAAAATTAAGACCAAAATATTAAAAACATAATAAAAAGGAAGTCTCTGTGATATGCATTGATATGATTTATAAACCAATAGAAAAAATGCATTTGAAAATAATATGCAAAAGCAAGATGTACAACCAGTCTTAGTAGACAAACAAATGCCACAGAACACAAAATGCATCAATAATGCTGTATTTTTCATTACAAATCGTAGCATATTTTCAAAACTTGTTTAAACAAACTTTTACCATGAAAGTTAATATACAATACTGTGTCATACCATTTTTAAACATTTTTTAATAATCATTTATTATAAAAAAGAAATTACCAGTATGTCTGAAGAAAAAATTATGGAAGCACATAAAGATTACTTTTACACATTTTGTATTTATTACAATAACTATATTTTGCCTTTTAATTTAAAACAATGTCTAGACCTTCCATACTTCTTCCATTTTTTCAGAAGCTTGGTTATTGTTAAAGAGTGTTACATCATTAGGGGATCCAAATCCTTTTCTTTGTAAGCCTTGATGATAATCATCTGTTTTATTTGGTGTTCCAAATCCGTTCTGTAGTATGAAGCCATTTTGATTATTGTTTTGAGAGTCTCTATTTTCAAAGGCTTTATTAAATCAGTTTCTTCTGTCACATACAGAATTTTGACTAGAATTCGCTTCACATGAAGGTTTACCAAATCCACCAGAAAAGCCTGTATTTCTATCCCAATCAACTGAGGATCTACTTCCAAATCCCCCAGTGACAGTCTTTATCTCCTGCCTCTCTATTTTATTGTAACCATCACCAGAAGGGCAGCTGAAACCCCTTCTTAAACTTGGCTTTCCAAAACCAATACCATGTGACTGACTGCTTATTTCCAAACTGTCTCCAGCCCCATCTCTCTCAACATTTGAGTCAGAATTTCCAGGACAACTGAACCCACGTTTATAAAATGGCCTATTGATGCTAACACTGTTACGGTCTTTTCTCATTGGTACAACAGGACATATGCTACCAACATCTCCAATTGATAAATCACTTTGACTAAAATACTGTTCAGTCTGAAAAAAATAATTAGAAATTTATGTGAAACAGGTTTATATTAAATACACTTTTTGATAAGCTTATGAGTTTCATTTCAACCATTACACCACCAAAGTAGACAGATTTCTCAGGAATAGTTTATTGTTTGCATATCTGTAACTTAAATGAAAATATACAAGTCAATGGACAGTAACTGTGGGGGCATATGCACAAAACAAACACAGAATTGTGGTATAGCAATGTTCTATTTTTAGTAACATCCCCCATATTTTTTGAAAAATCAAAAATGCCCACACCAGTTACATGTTCTGTAAGGCACATCATCAAGTTGGAATCTAATTGGTCTTTCAGTTTTAATGAAACAACACTAAAAATAACGAATAAAAAAACATTGAAAAAGGCAAAGAACCCCAACATGGCACAAAAGATTAACAAAAAAGTTTGACCACAGATAGATCTCATCATGCTGAACATTTTTAACAGGTCTAAAATTAGTTAAACCTAACCAAAGGATCAAAAATCCCTACAGCAATTCATTGCAGAATACCCTAAGTAACATTCATACCAAATTTGATTCAAAAAATTGTTAACAATGGACACTAAGTGATAGCAAAAGCTCACATGGCCTTTGGCCAGGCCAGGTGAGCTAACTGGTAGCTATGAGACGAGACAGTTTTACTAATATACAAAAGCATTGCCATGGCATCTGTAATTCATACCTGATTAAAACATATATCTGGGAAGACTTTACTAAGATATGACATTTCTGGGGGACATTTTCTAGAAAACTGTGAATAAGCCAGAAATAGAATCTCTTCTCTTGTATATGATGGTGATGCCAGAGTTTGATGATCAGTATTCTCTGAAATGAAAGATTCATGTATCTTAAAATACAGTATCCTTATACAAAAATAACAAAATTGTACACCAATGATAAGCTCTGATATTAAATGAAAGAAGTAAAATTTTTTGGTGTAAGAAACCAAAACAACTTGAAATGACATACCAATAACCTCTTTTTTTAAATTCAATGAACAAATAATAGTTCAACATTGAAATGGAAATCTTTTCTCACTTAAAAATAATTTGAAAATCATTTGAAACTGGTCTTCATCTCTTAAGTTTTAAAAGTTTCAAATGCCAATATTTTCAACAACAAAAAACATGATAGAGCAATTAAACAAGAGGCTCCTAAGAGCCTGAATTGCTGATCTCGTTAAATTTAAGCGTTTCAAGGGCAATAACTTGTCTTACCTCTTTGTTCTATTTTAAGTAACAGGGGCCATGTTTTTTGTCTGATCAAATATCCACACTTCAATTCTATACAGAATACCCTAAGGAAGCTTCATACCAAGTTTATTCCAAATTGGTCAAGTGGTTTTAGAAAGGAAGATTTTTTTAAAGTAATAATATCAAAAATAGCCAAAATACTTTGAAAAGGGCAATAACTCCAACATGACTCAGGTCTCACTAACCACTTCAGGGTCAAATGGCCACTTCCTATGTAGTACAAAAAAAAACACCCTGAACCTAGACCTATACATTGTAAGTGCATTATCTGTGCGCATTCTGATTAAAAGTAGTCAAAATAAAGCTGAAAATATGTACTTTAAAATTATATTTGTTATTTACTACATAGTGTATGAATATTGTTAACGTGTGAGTAACTCCATGCTGTCAGTTAGCAGAAAAGGTAAAAATGTTGATTTTCAGAATTTTTACACTAGTAAATTTTGTGAAGAATTTCTACAATCATCATACCATTAGCATAATGGTTTTGAAAGCCTTATTATTTTCAATGGTATGCAACTTTAAGATGTCATTTGTCCTGGGAATTCACAGTGAAACTTTTAAAACTACTTTTTTAACATGTAAAGTAATGGAAAAGTTAGAAGTGTTAGTGAGATCTTAACAAATTTACACAAATATTTGACCACGGATAAATCTCATCATTCTGAACACTTTCACCCCACTGTCAGAATTTTGCTTAACCCAACGGTTCTGGAGATATATGGGAAGAACTTTTGTCTGACCCCTATGCTCTATTTTTAGTACATTTTATCAATGGATCAAAAATCTCTACATCAGTTCTATGCGAATATTCTAAGGAACATTCATACCAAGTTTGGTTCTAATTGGTCAAGCAGTTTCAGAAGAGAAGAGTTTTGAAAAATTGTTAATGACGATGGATGTCAAGTAAAAAGCACAAAATGTGGAAAAACCTCTCATTTTGTCTTTTTATCATTATTGATGCTTACCCTCAATGCAAGGAGATATTGCACTATTGTATGATCTGAACATAGCCCTTCTTCCTTTGGCAGTGTTCCTCCCACTAGGTAAAGTTTTTTCTACTTCCTCCACTAATTCTTTGTTTGTCCCTGGTCCTATAGGTTGTCTACTTACATTATTCTGGAAGTCAACAGAATTTGTAATTTAAAAAAAATAGCTATGTTAATTTTTTTGTTATAAATAATCAAAAGCAATGCTCATAGTGCTCATAGAAATCAATCTTATGTGTAGTAACATTGATCTATTGATTTTACCTTCCTGTAAAATTTCTTCAAAATCCCTTTATTGTTTGAGGAGGAAATGTACTAACAAGGCTATATCATGTAAAACTCTTTCATTGGATTATCTCCCCCCAAAGGCTGCAGACAATATCTGTCTTCTTCATACACATCTACGTTCAATGCATATCCTTCCAATAAACTTCAATCGAAATTCAGTCGTTGGTTCATGATGAGTTGCACTTGCAAGATATGTGGACAGATGAAAGGACAGGCAGACTGACAGACAGTGTGATGCCCACCCAGAAGCAGTTGACAAGATAGTTTCCAATATAGAAATGCCGTTAAACCTGATAAGTGACCCTCAGTTAATGGTTAAAAACTTTTTTTGCTTTACTATTACAGATTGTTTGTAATCATTAATGTTAAGTTGTATAACATATCCAACACAATGATGAAAGGAGAAAATATTTTGTTGACAACTGACAAATCACATATTGTGCATGTTTCACAGATTTTTCCTTTACCCAGGAGTTCTCCAGTATTGATTCCTGATTACGTTGTACTTGTATACAAAAGAAGGTGCACACCTTCAATATGTATATAAATACTGTGCTAAGTGTTCAGCCTCTGGGCTACTTGAATAATATATAATCAGTGCTACAAGCAGAAGATCAAATGAATGACCTTAGGGATTCTAGGGTTTTTCCAACATCAATGATCTGTAATGATTGTTTCATTAAACCACAAAATAGGGTTAGTTACATTTCAGTAAAATAATTTGGATAACTATTTTAGAAATTATATTACATGTACAACAAACTAGGTTTTTATAGCACTTCTTCTTGGACCAGATTTAAAAAAGAAAATGTTCATGAAAAAAAAAACAGGTGTTAACTTAAAAAAATTGTAAGTATAAAGCTAATCCTAAATATTGACTTTACAATAGAAAATAGCATTGTGACATCATAATTTGATCAATTTAACCTGATAACTTTTTTTGTAAAATTGACTTTGATGCTTATACAAGACAATACAGTAGTTCCTCTCGGAAATGGCCCCTTAACCAATGGCCATCCATATTCAGTGACCACATTTCAATTGCATAACGACCTATAGGGCAAATTGAAATGGTCCCTCTTCTAATGCAACCAGCAGCCACGACAATGAATGAAAAACGACGATCTAATCTCTTGTATTTGGCCATGTTCATCGTCTTCAGGTGTCAGTAGAGATCAAGTTCAGCTTTTCTCCCAAGTCTAATTTCAATTGAAAGTAACTTGAACATGAGTTAAATTAGTCTTATTCAATTGTGGGCACACAAGTGTGAAATAGTCTGATGAATCGATTATAATTACGACCGGTAACTGATATTAAAAACATGACCAGGTATTCCAAATTACAAACAAGATGTGTTACCTTTTAATCTGGTTGCAATTAGCCATTTAGGTCACACTTTTAATTAATTTACTTAGAGCCATGTGCAAATTTGTTTTGACATATCTTGATTGGGCATAAATTTGCACACTGAAGGACAGATAACTCTGGAAGGTTCTATCCCAGTAAATGTGACTTATACAGGTTTTTAAAATATTTTCATGATTTTAAAGTTGTGTATTCCGATAAGCATAAAGCCTGATGGATGATTTTATATAATATTGATAGCAATACAGATCAATTATCCTTGTTGATTGATCGCCGGTTTGTTTTCCAAAGATTATCCCCAAATTACGAATGAATGTTATCAAATCACTTTGAAACATTAGCTCAGATCAAAGTCTCCAAAACAAATGACTTGCAAAAACATATATAAATTGAAGTAGATAATAAAGTCGAGCTTACAACTTGCTAAAAAAATCAAATTTCAGTTTGAAAATAATGTAAATAAACAAAAAATTATTTAATTGCCTTTTTGCAAAAAAAAAAAGTACATATACATAACAAATATGAAATAGAATAATATAATTTGTATGCTAGTTTTAGACTGCAGTATGTGTGGTCACATAAGAGGAGACTACTGTATACATTATGAGAGATAAACCACTTAACTTGTTGTAATTCACATACATACCATTAATTTACCCTGTTTATGTACATTTTTATTTGCCTCCAGTGGAATCATCTCTTCTTTAGTTGTACTTCTTTTTGTCTTTAAATATTTTTGCAACAGTTCTGCAGCAGCCTTACAGAACAAATAACTTTCACAATGACCAAGACAAATAATGGGTACAATATGCAGTATCAAATTGCCTTCCTATCAATATTTTTATTAGATGAATATGATAAAAAGAACCCAGTTGAAGTCTTCATGTGTGTTGTGTTACTTCAATATATAATGTTGCATAAACATTGGATAAATTTATCAAAATCATTTAAGGAGGTAGACCTAGGGTAAGGGACACAACTCTTGAAAATCATTGGAATGTTTGTATTCAGCACTTTACACCAATCTTATGTAAGTATCTAATTAACTTGGATTCATTTTATTCTGCTTCAAAGGGAAGCTTGATAGGCTTTGGTGAAATTGAACATGATACATATCACTGATTTGAAGAGTTATGTCCTAGGTCTACCTTCTCAAGTTGTTTTTATGGCCTTATCATTTCTGCTGAACTGTATCAGTATCTTATTTTCTATTTACCACTCACTAATATAGTGAGTTATTCATTACTTTTTTCATTATTAACTTTTACTATCTGAAGATGTACTTAAAACAACCCAAAAAATTTCAAGCACCATTAGCAACACTTAGGGTTTTTGCTTTCACTGAGAACGATGTTAGCTGAAAATATTGTCTTTTTAATTAGAAACTTACCCAGCATTGTGTATTTTTGAAGTAGAAAATTAATCTTAGACATCTGTAAAATTATAGAACACTGCTGATATTTAGATAAAATGGTTTATTTACATATCTGCATATTTTCTCATCTAAATTCACTATACCTTGACAAACTCCTCATCTTCACCAACAATTTTAAGCCCCTTGACCGCCTCAATTACACTCTGTGGACTAGGTGACCCTAAATAATGTAAAGTTTACTTTTATGCCTTCTTTTATATTACTTCTTTGTACAAGAAATACCCCAACGCCAGTTGAATTTGTCAAGTAGAAACAACTCTGTGATTCTATCGAGTACCCAATGTGTCATATCATCCAACAAGTTCAACTAAATTTTATAACCATTTTTTAAATTTGGTATTATTTGTATATGAAAAATAACATCAAAATACTTCAAAAAAGTATTTAAAAAAAATCAATTAAAAGATCTGCCACTGATTGATTTATTAATAAGGAATAAATAACTAGAAAACAATAACATTGGCAATCTAAAAGAATTTTAAGAACACTTACTTTCTTTTATATCAATTTCATCTGGTTGACACTTTGACCAACTATAAAACATAATAATATATTATTAAGCATTAATTTAGTAAGAATTTTAAAAGTTACTTTATTTTAATTTTCATAAGTGTGTGTTGTCTAAATTTTGTATATACAGTGAAACTTCTCCAAACCGGCCACCTCTGGGACAAGAAAAAATGGCTGGTTTATAGGGGTGGCCGGTTTTGTGAAAAATAGCAATGCATTCTAAGAGCTGTTTCCATTAATGTGTTCTATTACCCTACATCTTGTCAGTTTGTTGGTCGAAACATGTTTTGATGCCAATTCAAAACTTTTGGCCTTTAATTTCATTTCAAAGCTTGCATCATTTTAAATGATTTGATTTTACAAACCATACTGCCAACAAAAAAATGTTCACGGTTTTGAAAGAATGTGTATTAAAGATCAGAGGGCTATTGATAGTAATTAATATCAACAAAGTCTAATATTTCACCTGTAATGTTGTTTTGGCTTGGGTACAGGTCACATTAATTGACAGTTAAGAGATTGTAAAGATCGTACTATTAAATGACCCTGGTAGCCTGACGTGTGTACACACCAATTAACAGCCAACCAGTGACAAAATGTAATGTCTGGATTAAATTTGTTCTTTAAACAACTGTCCTCTTCAATTATCATCTGTCCACTGATGAAATGCA
Organism: Perna viridis; assembly: GCA_037379345.1. Classification (NCBI taxonomy): domain Eukaryota; kingdom Metazoa; phylum Mollusca; class Bivalvia; order Mytilida; family Mytilidae; genus Perna; species Perna viridis. The sequence goes on along the minus strand of CM074515.1, from coordinate 8,256,868 downwards.
AACCGGTCAATGAATGAATTTTTAATTATGTAATATAACGTAATCATTTACAGTTTTGTTGACACATTTATTACAGGTGAACAAAAAACAAGGCGGCCGGATTTGAGAGGTTTTTATTTGAAATATGTAACTAAAACTGTGAAAAACCGGCCAATGTACGGTTTTACACAGGTTTTAAGGTATATCGGCCGGGACTTTTGAAAACGGCCAGTGTGAAGGGAAGACCGGTTTTCTGAGGGTCCGGTTTAGATAAGTTTCACTGTATTTAAACATGTACATGTATATATATAAGTTGTTACAGTCTCATTATTCTTAAAAGAATGACACATATATATCTTAAAGCTGCATTAGCTGCCAAATTTGTTCAGTTTTGATTCTAGTGAATTTTGCTGATAAAATGAAATAAGTTTGTAATATTGCAATTGAAGCAATAAATGTCGATAATACCTACAGAATATTGTAAAAACAACGTGTTTCAATCAAAGAAGATCGATAGCTCAGATCTAATTAGTTTTCAACATTACTTGCGAAGATTGCCGACAGGACATTAACCTGTGTTAAAAATACTTTAACCTTGGTAAGAAAAAATAACAATAACGGATACACAGGTAAGCAAGTGTCTTGTTTACATTTCATTTCATCTATTTCTTGATTAGTTTTCAAATAAATAATGACAATTACTGACCATACTTGTGCCACATTATATCACAATACATAAATTTCAAAAGGATCCTTGCATTATATTCAAACTTTTTTCTTTTACAGCTTGAGTCCGACGGTCTTCCATGCCATTGATTAACCACTTTCGCTTTGCAATCAGATTTGTTTTTTTTTAAAACAAGAGGCTCACAGAAGCCTGAATCCCCCACCCAGTTGAATTTTGCCTTTCAAAGGCAATAAATTTAAAAGTTGTCCAACAATTTTGACTAAAAAAGTCCCTGGTAGGACTTATCATAAGGATCATTTCAACAATCAAAAGTTTCTTTTAATCTATCACTGTTTTCAGGATACTGACTGAAAACTGTTAAAAAAAAGGAATTTTTCCCCTTCCCTACTTTAAAATCATATTTGTAGTTTACTACAAAAGTGTATAAATATTGTTTACATGTGTGAGTAATTTTCCTCCATGCTGTCATTTAGCAGGAAAGGTAAAAATGTTGATTTTCAGTTTTTTTTATTTAAGTAAATTTTGTGAAGAATTTCTACTGTCATCGTACCATTAGAATAATGATTTTGAAAGCCTTCTTTTCCAAGCTTCGCAATAGTATACAACTTTCAGGTGTCATTTGTCCTGGGAATTCACAGTGAGACACTGAAAATTACTTGTTTAACATGTAAAGTAATGGAAACTTTAGAAGTGGTTAGTGAGACCTTATCTGACAACTTTTATCCCAGAAGACTTTTGTAGTCATAATAATAAGGATTATTTCAGCTATTGAAAGAATTTGGCTAAACCTAACGGTTTTGGAGATATATGCGAAGAACTACTGTCTGACCCCTACTGTATGTTCTATTTTTAGTAACGGCTGCCATGTTTTTTAATGGATCAAAAATCCCTACATCAGTGATATGCAGGATACACAAAGGAACATTTGTACCAAGTTTGGTTCCAATTAATCATATAATGTCAGAGAAGATTTTTGAAAAAAAAAAAAAAAAAAAGCAAAAATCATCGAAAAAGAGCAATATCTCCAACATGACTCAACAGTTTAAAACCAAAATTTGACACCAGTTCTATACAGGATACCCCAAAGAACATTCATACCAAGTTTGGTTTCAATTGGTCAAGTAGTGTCAGAGAAGATTTTTGAAAGAAATAACATTAAAAATAGCAAAAATTGTTGAAAAAGGAAAATAACCAACATGGCTAAACAGATTAAAACCAAAATTTGACCAGAGATAAATCTTATTATGCTGAACAATTTCAGCCTGTCAAAATTTAGTTAAATGTAATGGTTTTGGAGATATATGCAAAAATCTGCTGTCTGACCCCTATGTTTTATTTTTAGTAATGGCGGCCATGTTTTTCGACAAATCAAAAATCCCCACATCAGTTCTATGCAGAATACCCCAAAGAACATTTCTACCAAGTTTGGTTCTAATCAAACAAGTAGTTTCAGAGGAGAAGAGTTTTGAAAAATTGTTAACGACGACGACGGACAACAATGATGATCGACGCCAAGTAATGGCAATAGCTCAAATGGCCTTTGACCAGGTGAGCTAAAAAAGCAACCTTTAAAGCACATGTGTGGATTAAGGTCACCAGAAGTCACATGCATACAAATTTATCTAGGTCGATTTTTTGTCCTGCAAGACAATAAATATACAGATACCTATTTCATGTATTTTTTATTAATTCATGTTCTTTGTTGTGTATGTCTGTTTTCAATGTCTGGTCTTTGTGCCTGGATTACATTCTTTTGATTACCGCTATAACCTTGGTTCCCTTGATTACTCTTTTACACATTTTATTTGTGGATATCAAATGAAATTATACAGGAAAAGTGCAATTTAGTATAATTGAGGCATATCTCAACAGAATTTTTTTTTTACGAAAATGACAGCTAATGCAGCTTTAATGTTATAATCATGGATGTTTAGGCTTTAAACTTTATTCTTAACTATTATTTCTATATTTTATGCAAGTGGTAAATCTTAATCTATCACTACAATAAGTACTGTTGAAATCTGTTATTGAATACATTTTTGTTTTGTTATATACACATTAAGTGAGCAGATTTAATTGACTATAACAGTTTATTTGAGTTGTGTCCATCCACCCAATGGCACTGTAAAAGAAAACTGTGGGCTGTTGGATAATAATTGTATAATTAATTAGAAAGAGTGAATATCATGAATGCAGAAGAATGCCTAAATTTAAAGAGTTAAATCTTCAAGTTCTCTTGGCACAAGTGATCGTATTTTGGTTATTCAAGATAACCAATTGATTATCCTTTTTATTATATCGATTTTCTTCATAATTTATAGATATTTTCAATGTAAATTCTAAATTCTGCGATTGGCAGATTGATATTGAAGTTGTGATGTTTAGTGGGAAAAAGTCCGAGAATGAAATTACCGAATCAATTTCACAGTGTGAATCATCGTAATTTATTATACTGGGAATATTTGATAAAACACTGCTATCTATATAATAAATATATTTTATATACTTATATGCTGTTAAATGTGTTGTTTTTATTTGCAGCCAAAATAAATTAATATGTGAAACAAATCTACATTATTCTCATTACAAAATATCATTGGCTTTTAGCTACATTTACAATAGACTTAAATCTTTCATACATTTCTGTTGATAAGTCTTCTTCAAAAGATTCTTCTGTATTCCACAGGACTTGTTCTCCTATATCTATACCTGAATCAACACTCTGTAAAAGAACAGTTAAAACATTATCTGAATGAAAAGACATAGTGTATATCATAAAGGTACCTTTATTTGTCCCCATCAAATTTTCACGGTTTTTCAAAGTGGTTTCGTTATATGGTATCATAAAGTCATGACAATTCTTCTGGTTTGATTGAAAGACAAAAGCCTAACAAACTGCTATCCCTGGAAATATTAGGTCTTTTCAAAGTATTTCACATAATTAGCCTAAATCTGAATCTAATGAGCAAGATTTCTACTTCCATCAAGTATGAAAACAATTTTTAAATATAGTATTCCTTTATATCACTTTTTCTTACTAGCACACAGGGTAAAGCTATCTGATATAAATTTATGTGAAATTACTTTACAAAGTTATCACAAAAACTTCAAGTAAAATTCTTAAGATATTCATGTGAAATATGCTTAAATATGTTTCAAGACTTCACACTCTTTTTAATTATTTACTTCCAATTAAGAGAAATTTTTTTTAACATGTAACTTATGGATTTTCAGATATCTCTAATCTTAATTCTGAAATTCCACACATTACAATACAACAGACAGTGTACCAGCCCAATATCATTTGAATATTTCCAAGTATGATGAGAAAGTTTGAAGAAATTATTACCGTTTGTTGTTCTACCAAAGGAACATTAGTAAGCTTCTCATTATTCAGTAAACAATCTGTATAAATAATATCCTTGGCAATATCATTCCATGTGATAGACTTTTTCTACAAATGATTGTCAATACATGCATGAGATACACAACTATGAGATCTGTAAAATATCATTCAATGACACATGGGATTGATTTTATATCTATCATTCATTCATGCAAAAAGAAAAAAGTTACCGAAAAAGGAAGTCTGATCACACACAGTCCAAAGATAAAAACATTTAAATTCCCTAATTACCATTCATGCATGTCTTGCACACAGTTTATATTTCAGATCACATAAAAGTAACAAAAAAAGTAAAACAAGACTAAACACTTTTACATGTTTATGAATCATGCAGATCTTTTCACATTCTATTGCAAAACAAGGAATTGACAGATATGTATTTAGTAATAATGTAATGTAAGAATGCATGCGTATAAAAGTAAAAGAAGAACTGCATGAAGTTCTTAGGTTTAACAAGGAATGTCATATGACAAATTTCAACCCCACTAATATCATGTACCTACCCTAGACGATGGAGGGATAGGATATGGTTGCCATGCCCTTTGTCGTAGCTCTACTAGATCTCTTAGGTTGATAAGCACTAATTTGTCTTGGATTTTTTTCGCATTAAGGACCTCTTCTATATGTTTGAAACAAGTATCAATATAGTCTGTAAAAAATGCATAACCAATTGAGATTTTAATGGGCCTTCATTAATCACTAGATAATCCATAAGAAAGTCAACAAAATTTCAGATCTTAAACAAACAAAATGCTTCACAGTGTGCAGCTTGAAGAGACCACAAAGGTTGAACCCTGAACAGTTGGGTCACGTATGGACAAACCATTCAAACAATACAGCTTTGAATTTTGACTGTAATTGTTAGACATTAAAATTAAAATTTCTGCTAATCGCAAATTTCTGTAAATTCCATATTTTTTTTTCTGCCAAATGGGCTGTGTGACAAACAGGAATTCATTGTTCATGACAGCTATTCAATCTTAAAAGACAGTGTCCAAAAGATCACACACGTTCTGTGGTAGTTATGTTGGATACATTGGTATAATGTAGGGCAGATTTCTACCTAGAGAGCTATTCAAATTACTCACTAGCCTACCTAAATTTTTATTAAAAATGGAAGTGGTCTATTTCAACTAGCTATAAAAATTCTATGTAATTACTGGTTTTGGTCCCTAATTCTATGATGGTCATAGCCATAACACCTCAGTCAATACAAACCTTCCTCTTCAGGTTTGAAACCTTGTAATAAAAATTTATAAAGAATAACTAATTGATATTCAAGTTTTTATATCAAAACTACAGGGCTTCAGACAATGACAGTGCCATACCATTATATGATAACGTCAAGCTCCAGAATGAACTTGTAACATTGGAAGAACAATTGTGTTCAGCCCATGAATTTGAAATAACATTGTGCTAGAGTAACCATGCTCTAAGGGCTTTTTTTCTATAATTACAGCACATTGCCGAAAGTGCAGTCTTACAAAAAATATTTGTTTACCTTTGTGCTAAAATTAACAGCACTGCACAAACATAGTTCAATGTTGGCCTTTGGAAAGCACTGCTTTAGGTAGGATACCATTGTTTCTCAATAAAAGCAGATATGCTATAGTTTCTAGTTTTTAGAATAATATGAAGGGTTCTCCGTGGCCTCTTTTTGCATGGTGCTGCACCATGTGTTACTTTCATTGCGCCATGAATTCAAAACGAGTGCCACATGTTCATTTGAAGTGCACCATGTATTCAAATTTGCATAATGCATTGCAAATCGGCACTGTATTTCCCAATTACTCTTGTTTATTAATCACCCATACCTGCCATAAATGGATATGATTGGCGATTGTTTATTCTAACGGTAATTTTAATGTTTTGATTGGTAATTTCCCGGAGTTTAATGTGTCAGGGAGTGAAACGTGTGTAAACACATCTCGGATCTGTCAAATTTACGATTATCACTGTTGGCAAAATCAATACGATTAAAATAAGCTGAATGATTTCTACTGGTGTTTTTTTTAAATGAACAAAATCTGAAAACTTTTCATTTAAGAAAATATAGAAAGTATCAAGAGTTTAATTCAATTTGATAAAGATTGATGTGATTGGATAGGGAGGAAGATGATCTTAATTTATATGACCATGTCTTAACGGTCTCGGTAATTATCTGACAGAGAAAAGCAGTTCAATTTGCCTTACTTTTATGAAAATGCAATGGATTGACTCCCAAAAGTTCTAAAAGATTGTTTAATGGCACAATTCGGATGAATACAATGTTTTACTGTTTAAGTTCTTGACTGTAGTTAAATTATTAAGAACTTGTTAAATGCACGTGGTTTAATGGTATCAAAAAAAATCACCACACCTACCAATGGTTTTAATTTCTCTAGAGCTGTGGACCTATGGTCAAGCCTGGGGAAGGGGAAACTACCTTGGTATAGTTGCAATAGACAATACAGATAGAAAAAAATGCCATTGTTGATTTCTATGTTGTAGCTTGTGCAATTAAATATGTCACATTTAACCTTATCATACCTTTTTGGCAAGTTATTTTCTGTGAGAAAGGACATGCGCCACAATGAAAATTTGTCCAACCTGAGAGAGAGCCATGTGTTCATTTTAATCCATGGAGATCCCTGAATATGCACAAAAAATCTTACCTCTGTTTATTATTTCTAGGTGAGGACAATGAACTGCCAGCAAGTCACGGAGCTCTAAGCATTCATTGACTGATAGGTTTCCCTGCTTTAGCTCTTCTAAGAAGCAGCTGATTTTACTAGTCACATCTGCATTAAGAAATGATAATAAAACAAAATATTCTGTAAGAAACACCTAGTTTTAATATTTGAAAGACAAAAATCTCCATGAGCAGTTAATTCTTGTACTTAAAATAGTTAAACTCTAATCAGGCTTCACTCTCTAACTTGCTTTTCTTCTTCTTGTTTTTTTCAACAACAATTGACCTTGATTTTTGTTGATATTAACAGGAATCAAATTATAGCACATTTTGACAAAATATAAAAAGAAAAAAATCAGTCTCAGTCATTTATAATGACAAGTGCTAGAAAAATCACTGCTCATTACAAAAAAAATATACATTGTCCTCACATGGATGATTGCAAAATTTACAAACGATTCAATGGAATTTAATACCTACATGTATATTTGTATCTTCAGATAATAAAAATTAAGAATTTTCTAAAAGGTAAAAAATGTTTCAAAAAATTAAATAAATGTGGAGAAACTACATTTGTAAAAGCTCTGTTTTCTTCCTGCAGATTGAAATGCTAACAGAAGTTAGTATGTCACATTCAATTACTCATTACACAGTGTTTATATATGTATATCATAGAACTGGTAAATTATAAAGTTCTGAAGTCAATTTTCATCATTTTTTTGCCAAAAGTTTTAGAAATGACATATTTTAAATGGAAAAGTTTTCATTTTTTCAAATTTTACAATATCAGACTAAACTGCTGTCTCAAGTTGAAATAATGGTCAAATCAGGAACAATGAAACACCTAATAAATTAATGAACAGTACATTATTAGTAGACATGTATTACCTGTAAAATTTTCTCCACTTCTCTTACTGGATTGGTTACCATTGTTTTCATTTCCATTTTCGTCTGACTTGGATGTTTTTAATGGTCTAGGTTTATTCAATTTCAACTTTCTAGGAGCTCTCATCTTTGAAACTTCAATGCCTAAAGAATTACAAAGTGGTACATTGTAAACCTAAGAGTGACATTACATTTAATTGTCATTTTTATAATCTACAACTGTATATTTCCATCATTTTACATTTCTTTTTCTCTTAAACTAAAATACAAGTATAACTTATCAAGTAGCATCTTGGATTTTTAAAATTGCTTTGAGTTCATTATTGGTTTATGGTTAGAAAACTGGGGTTGTCTAGTCAACAAAAACAAACTTGAAACCCATCAGGACCAACCGGTGTTTTTTATTTATTTTTATTCTATTTACATTTTTTTATAATGAAAACTGAACTGTTCCTAAAAAATGATACCTATATTAGCATTGAAATCTTCAGAGCCACTGCAGATTGAACTAGCTTCAGAGTTCCTCCTAGATAAGGTACAATTCTCATTTCTTCTGTCCAAGCTTACAGTATTTGGAATGATACTATTTGCTACTTTAAAATTGGCATTTACATAGTCTGAAATGCCACTACTTGATTCAGAGGAAGAACTCCATGTATCACATGAATCTCCACGAATATCAAAATTTTCATCAAAGAGATCAGAATGGCTTGATAGATTAGATATAAAGTTATTACTGCCACTAAGTAGAGTCTCTGGAACGTTATTTTGATTGGCATCTGAAATGATAAGTTGAGAGAATAATTTATGTACATGAGTTATAGAAATTTATTACCCATGTATTGTGGATCTGTTTAAAAAATAAAAAGAATCATGTACTAAACTTGAAAACAAATTATAGCAGATATAAAGGAATATTTTAATTCATTGTTATAAATCTAAAAGAATTTGTACCTCTTAAGTTGAATTTCACCAGTGAAACTTGTCAACCAAAATTACCAATCTAATGAATAAATTCATATACTAAAGGGTACATTTGTAAATGTACAATGAAATGCATTTATAAAGATGATACTTTAATACTGATTTCAATACCAGTAAATCACAATTACCTATCAACATAAAGAATCAAAATTATCAGCATATATGATACATGTACATGTGTAAATATAACTGTTAGTAATTTTTTACAATTTTGGTGAATTCAAAACCTTGGTTTACATTTATCAATTCATTCAAAACAACTATAACTAATTAATAATTAGTTCAAGAAATGGTATGAAACACAATGCAATAAATCCAAAATATTATTTTAAAGCCTTACCCTAACATTTTGAAAACAACTTGTTTGCTGTCAACATGAAATGCATGTGTAATGTGTAAAGGTATGAATCTTACCTTTTCTTGGTCTTGGTTTTGTTAGCTTCAATTTCTTAGGTGCTTTCAACTTAGCAGTGTCTTCCATCTCTGTAAGAAACAGTTTTCACTATTCTACAATACATCTGTGGAATGTACACTAGCTATCAATAAATCATTGTATTTAATGGTGAACATCGGTGATAGATATCAACCCTCAGGTACAGCTGTCCACTGGATGATAAAAATAAAGTACCATCTATATCATACAATTTTTTACCACTTTTAATTTTAGATAAAATTTCTAGCATGACTAGTTACTCATCTGTAAAGATCAATGATCAACAGGCTAATGAAGGGATGTTTTTTTAAGAGTGGGTGATTTAACAGGAAATGGGTGCCAGAGACAGATGTCATTAATGTTATCATATTGACATTTAATTATAAATATACATTTCACAAATGAATGTTGGTTCAATCAAAAAGTCAGTTATTGCCTGATACATGTAAAAACTATAAGTATGATATACATAACATACATTTGTTCACTCTGGCCCATCTTATTGGAATACCCTCCCACATGAAAAAAGAAGTGTAAACCGAATAAATCTTTTTAAGCCGAAATTAAAAATTTTCCTAATGGAACAATGGTCAAAAGAATGATCCAACTTCATTAACATGTACAGTTTTTGTACTACATGTACATTGTATAATGTAAAATGATAACTTTGTTGGCATGCATGTATGAATTACATGTATTTACATGAAATTAACCTCATATTTTTTTTTGTGTGATGGCCTCAGGGAAGATTAGTTGTAAACTATGTAACCCTCTTGAAATAAAGTATTATTATTATAACATCAAAGGTGTTCCTCATAGGTATTCATGAGTAAATATCATTTATCCTTAATTACACACCCAAAGACATGTAACATAATTAATAAAAAAAAAGTCCCTCATTCTTAAAAGTAATTCAAGAATTTCTCAGTTTTTTTTTAACTAAATAAATCTTATTACCCATTTATTACATCATGTTGATCTAATAAATGTGCCTACATGTAATTTTTGTTGTTGCCTTTTGAATTACTGGTAAATTCAGACTGGAAAAAGATCACTTATATAAATCAATGCTAGCTTTAATAAATGTTCTGTTTATTACTTCTTTTTTGATATGGTGACCATATATAGCTGACAAGAGAATCAGCTATCAAAAATTTCAGAAATTCAAGCAGTATACTTGACTATGAAATATGCTTTATGCTTTCAATGTATCAATGAATATTAAATACGATGAAAGTTAACAGAAATGGCCAACAATGACATACCGGTCATAACAGCAAACAACAAAACATTAGTTCTAATAATAAAACCCTCCATTCTTGTTTACTCAGCAGTTTGACTCAGGAGCTACATTACTGAAGCTTAAACTCATATTAATGAACCCAACAGTTTTCACAGTACAAACCAATTTATACAAGATTTGTTTGTTTGTTGGTGTTTAACGTCCGAGCAGCAATATTTCCGCTATATTCAGACGATGAACATGAATTTGATGATAAAATGAACATGAAATGATGATGAAATGAAAAAGGGATTGGACACAAGGACAATGGGATCAACAAATTTTGATTGCCACTGGAAATAGGGAGAGGTGGGTAGGGTTGGGCAATTTAGCCTCCTGTGGCGGAGCCCTATGGTTCCTACTCTGGAAGAATACCACAGTAGGGTTCTTTAACATGCAAGGAACGTGGCATCTTTCCCATTACAGTGCACCACTATGGTTTGCGGTCAAGTTTTCCGTATTATAGCCTGACAACCCAAGCATGTAACACACCAGGGGTACCCCATTCCACCACCTGGGGCACACATCTCAGTTGCTCTGTGGGCAGAGCGCCCTAGCCCCCGGCTAGGGTTCTGAGCACTACCTAGTCGCCTTTTACGACAAGCTTAGCGCTGCTGCAGGCCTATTCTTTTAACACCCGGACCTGCATGGGGATTTATACAAGAAGAAACCTGGCAGCATATAAAAACTGGTATAGGAAAAACCTGATACTAAGATCTATTTTTCTTTCAGGAAATGATAAAAATGTTACTTCAAACTTTCAGTGGGAACAACACTGAGTTCATCACATATACAATGTAGTAACATTAGTCGCAATGATTGGTCAATTCAGTCAGCATTTAGTATTTAAGCAAATTCATCAACACAGTTAATGGCTTCTATAGATAGCCATTCAGGTGTGTAACACATCATCTCTAAGCTTTAAGACTGTTACAGTCTGCAAGTTTCTAACTTATCTACAGTTATGGTGTTTTCTCACAGAAATGTAACATACCAGGAGAATGCTTTGGTTTATATATATTTGAATATTTAGGCTTCTTTATATGCTAAATTATTATGAAATTGTTTGCAATTCTGATTTTCTGCCAAGCTACAAGTAAAATATGTCCTGCCACATAATAAAAAAAACATATAATTTCAGTGTTAAATGATAAAATGTAAACGATAAATTACAAATTTTTGTCATTTACAGTTGATGTTTCCTCTAAAAACTTCATGTATATGTATAAACTGTGACTTTATATTTTTCATGTGACTTTTTTTCCTACATTCGTGACATCATATGCACAATTTCAGCCTGAAAGTCATTAGAATTTCAGAAGTGTGGTATTCTACATGTATGTTGCCACAAAATATTCAACTTATTGTGTGGCACAATTGTTCTAACCCAATGTTACATATCAATACAGAGGCAAGAGGGTTGCTGGCTTCTGGATTAATCCCTTTAGGGATTTGGTGCTGGATATATCTCTTGTTTTGACCATCACTAATGATACGAGATCACAATTAATTCCCCTTGACTTTTCGTTGTATACGAATATAGTTCCTAAACTTTATTGCTTATTATTTACTGCAGAATTGTAGGGCAAGGATCAAATTTACAAGGGATTTTTTTTCATTCTGTAATTTTATGTGGAAGTTGTGATTTGGTCATATGGAAGGTCAAAATTAAGGACATTTGGCAGCAGCCACTTTTCATGTCTACAGGGTCTCTGAAGCAAATCTGCTTTTATAGATGTTTCCAATTTGGTAAAGTTTCATTGAGTTTGAAGCGGTGGAATTTTTTGTATGTCAAGATGGGTCTGTTGAAATGTACTGCGAAATTAATTGTGTCCTCTAAGAGAGGTCATATTTTTGTAAAACATGCTATTTTAATGTGTTTTGGGGGGTTATTTCTCAGAATTCATGGAATAAACATGAAATGTGGCAAAAAAAACTATTTCTTTTCTCATCTTTTTGTATTTTAGTCCAAAAATGGGTTTCTATGGGATTTTCGATGTAAAACTCATATTTTCTTATGGGATCAGGGTAAAATTGGACAAATGAGCTAGTTATTGTCTCATTTTGAGTTTTTTACACACAGTGTCATAATAACAGCAAATAAACACTATTCATAAGCAGTGGACAGGGTAAAGGTATAAATTTTAACATTTAGAGTGTTTTTAACCTGCAGCAAAGGTCATGAGGCAAAATTAGTGTTAGTCAATTGTCTCAACCATTTGGAATACTCTCTTACACTGCAATTCTGGATTATGAGAGAGAAATGTTTTAAAAATGTACAAACAACCATGATTTCCCATTCTTTAACATGTATTTTGAATCCATGTGTTACTTAAACCCCTACTGAGTTGAAGGAAAACAGTTATTTTGGAGCCAGTCATACACTAAAAAGCCTCAAAGCAGAAAAAAACATGACCTGATATGAAAAAGAAACATCCAGTCGAGTTCATATGTACCACATAAGCATTAAAACATGCATTTTTAAATATCTTTTCACTATTCTGTGGCTGTATAAGTGAAATCTTAGTGTAAATGGCATATTTACCCTAACCCGCAGTTTAACAACCCTGGTCCTGGCTTGATTTTAATTACCCCATCTAATAGATTACTTTAAACCACTGCATCTGGTTGTTTTAGAAGTACATTTAATGTGTCTAGAGCACTTTGGAAGTAAGTTTGGGTTGATTCATTCTTTTTTAGCTTCTAAAAATGAGTTTTTATATAAGTACCCCGGCTAAAAACCACTAATTCCACTTTCCATAGGCTTCTATGCTAATTTCACAATATTCAATGGCTTCTCTGGACTTTACCTTAACTTTAACCTGCAGAGGACTATATATCAGCATGATTCTACATATGTCAGCTCACAATCCTCAGAATGGCATGTGGGGTTAGCAGACTTGCAGTGCAGTACTGGTCACTGGAAGTGAAGGGTCTATAAATAGCATAGGAAATCCCAGTGTTTTCACAAGATAGGGGTATATTTAAAAATCATTATGGAGATTAGGCTTCACATCACAAGAAGCAAAATGCACCTATAAAATGTACAGAAATGTTTTTGCTTTCAGAAACTGTTTAAATTTTTTAAATAAGATGAGAACTTTTTTCACAGCACTATGAGGAACAGGGGTAATTTCTGCGTAGGACTATTTTTGCGTACGTTCCAAATGCTCATTGGTTGAATTGGTGGTCTGTAACCTAAAGAGTCACTTTTTGTCTTAAAAAAAATAAATAACTATACAGGTATCTTCCTACACACATACTGAATGCATTTGCAAAGTTTCAGTGAAATGTGACAAGCACTTTTTTAAATATTTGATTTTTAAATATAGGGTAACCAAGTTGTGCGAGCAAAAAAGTGACAATATTCTACCATACTTAAATGCATTAAATATTTGCAAAGAACTTTTTCTGACTTTTCAAATAAAAAATATTAATCACAACTTGTTTTTTAACAATATTAATGAAGAAATAGTTTTAAAAGTAATCATTTTCTGAGAAATTGGTCTATTTTTAAAAATTTATTTCTGACATGCCTCCCCCTTTTTCTTGATCACATGTCAAAAATCCTAAATCTTTAAATTTTCACAAAAGGTGACATATTTGGCTTTAAATTTGTAAATACAGTGTTTTCACATTAAAACATGACCAGTAAAGGGCACCTAAAGCAAAAAAAGTACTCAATAATGGATTTTCCATGTTGCCATAGGGGAATGCTGATATGGCCTTAACCGCAGTAATGAAAGTGAGTTTTTCCTCATTTCTAACCTAATTTTTGCTCAAATCTACACAAAACTTGATTTCAAGTGCTTATTGCCACCATATTTAGGTAAATATAGCCCTCAAAGTTTAATATTTGATATTTTTACTAAATTTTCTACATTTTTTACAAGATAGGACATAAAAATCAGCCAAAAAGACCAATTTTCCATAATTTGGACCTATAACTTAAAAAAATGCATATTTTGAAGGATTTTTGTAGTGTATTCCTCTCATGGCAAAGTTAACAAGATCTTCAAGTAGTTTAAAGCTATTTCAAGAAACTTTTCATTTTGCCATGGCTTCTTCTTAAGGCTAAAAACCACTAATTCCACTTTCCATAGGCTTCTATGCTAATTTCACAATATTCAATGGCTTCTCTGGACTTTACCTTAACTTTAACCTGCAGAGGACTATATATCAGCATGATTCTACATATGTCAGCTCACAATCCTCAGAATGGCATGTGGGGTTAGCAGACTTGCAGTGCAGTACTGGTCACTGGAAGTGAAGGGTCTATAAATAGCATAGGAAATCCCAGTGTTTTCACAAGATAGGGGTATATTTAAAAATCATTATGGAGATTAGGCTTCACATCACAAGAAGCAAAATGCACCTATAAAATGTACAGAAATGTTTTTGCTTTCAGAAACTGTTTAAATTTTTTAAATAAGATGAGAACTTTTTTCACAGCACTATGAGGAACAGGGGTAATTTCTGCGTAGGACTATTTTTGCGTACGTTCCAAATGCTCATTGGTTGAATTGGTGGTCTGTAACCTAAAGAGTCACTTTTTGTCTTAAAAAAAATAAATAACTATACAGGTATCTTCCTACACACATACTGAATGCATTTGCAAAGTTTCAGTGAAATGTGACAAGCACTTTTTTAAATATTTGATTTTTAAATATAGGGTAACCAAGTTGTGCGAGCAAAAAAGTGACAATATTCTACCATACTTAAATGCATTAAATATTTGCAAAGAACTTTTTCTGACTTTTCAAATAAAAAATATTAATCACAACTTGTTTTTTAACAATATTAATGAAGAAATAGTTTTAAAAGTAATCATTTTCTGAGAAATTGGTCTATTTTTAAAAATTTATTTCTGACATGCCTCCCCCTTTTTCTTGATCACATGTCAAAAATCCTAAATCTTTAAATTTTCACAAAAGGTGACATATTTGGCTTTAAATTTGTAAATACAGTGTTTTCACATTAAAACATGACCAGTAAAGGGCACCTAAAGCAAAAAAAGTACTCAATAATGGATTTTCCATGTTGCCATAGGGGAATGCTGATATGGCCTTAACCGCAGTAATGAAAGTGAGTTTTTCCTCATTTCTAACCTAATTTTTGCTCAAATCTACACAAAACTTGATTTCAAGTGCTTATTGCCACCATATTTAGGTAAATATAGCCCTCAAAGTTTAATATTTGATATTTTTACTAAATTTTCTACATTTTTTACAAGATAGGACATAAAAATCAGCCAAAAAGACCAATTTTCCATAATTTGGACCTATAACTTAAAAAAATGCATATTTTGAAGGATTTTTGTAGTGTATTCCTCTCATGGCAAAGTTAACAAGATCTTCAAGTAGTTTAAAGCTATTTCAAGAAACTTTTCATTTTGCCATGGCTTCTTCTTAAGGCTAAAAACCACTAATTCCACTTTCCATAGGCTTCTATGCTAATTTCACAATATTCAATGGCTTCTCTGGACTTTACCTTAACTTTAACCTGCAGAGGACTATATATCAGCATGATTCTACATATGTCAGCTCACAATCCTCAGAATGGCATGTGGGGTTAGCAGACTTGCAGTGCAGTACTGGTCACTGGAAGTGAAGGGTCTATAAATAGCATAGGAAATCCCAGTGTTTTCACAAGATAGGGGTATATTTAAAAATCATTATGGAGATTAGGCTTCACATCACAAGAAGCAAAATGCACCTATAAAATGTACAGAAATGTTTTTGCTTTCAGAAACTGTTTAAATTTTTTAAATAAGATGAGAACTTTTTTCACAGCACTATGAGGAACAGGGGTAATTTCTGCGTAGGACTATTTTTGCGTACGTTCCAAATGCTCATTGGTTGAATTGGTGGTCTGTAACCTACACTAGGTGAAAATGCTCTAATACTGCAGTGTCATGCATTAAAACACATATTTCTGTCTTTAATCAGATGGAAACCTGACTAGCTTGTGTTTTCTACTTCAGAAACATGCAATGCAATGGAAGTAAAGAAAAAAAAAAGAGAATATGTCAAATATTTGAATTGAGGCTATTAAGAGGACACTTTTTCACCCAATGTGCAAAAAGTTGAAGTGGCGACATACACCATTAATATAAAATTTGCCATAAATCATTTATTTTTCAACAAATTTTTGTAAAACTTTGCAGTTAGACACAGAAATGAATAAGCTTTCCACAGATGATGCCTTTATTCGAGTTTCAAAATAAGCCGATCTAA
Organism: Perna viridis; assembly: GCA_037379345.1. Classification (NCBI taxonomy): domain Eukaryota; kingdom Metazoa; phylum Mollusca; class Bivalvia; order Mytilida; family Mytilidae; genus Perna; species Perna viridis. Next base: position 8,240,304 of record CM074515.1, on the reverse strand, counting down.
TAGGTACGAGATCACAATTAATTCCCCTTGACTTTTCGTTGTATACGAATATAGTTCCTTTTTTTTAGTGTTTCTTCCTGATTTTTTTTCTTTGCAGAAATAAACTTTATTGCTTATTATTTACTGCAGAAATGTAGGGCAAGGATCAAATTTACAAGGGATTTTTTTTCATTCTGTAATCTATGTGGAAGTTGTGATTTGGTCATATGGAAGAAGGTCAAAATTTAGGAGATTTGGCAGTGGTAACTTTTCATGCCTATGGGGTCTCAGAAGCAAAGTTGCTAAAAATAAAAAAATGATGGTGAATTTTTCTGGCACTCTTATAGGAATCTGCTTTTATAGATGTTTCCAATTTGGTAAAGTTTCATTGAGTTTGAAGCGGTGGAATTGTTTTTATGTCAAGATGGGTCTGTTGAAATGCACTACGAAATTAATTGTGTCCTCGCGCCTATAATGGTGGTCAAAACAATATATATCTTCAACACCAAATACCAAAACTAAGGGACTTGCTACATTTTGTACATGGTCCGACTGAGGAACTTCGGACTACTAATTGATGAGAAACACTCTCTGTTAGTAAACTAAATTCAGTTCTAACACAACAGCAAAACAGACACATACTATGTAAGACTATTCAAAAACACGTCTCCTGCAATAGTTTCACTACAATGGTATCTTGCCTACTGAAATTTCGGTTTGTTTTGAAAATGAACAGCTGTTGAAATAATGGCGGGAGAACAGGTTTGAATACATAATGGTTTAATTTTGTGTATTGCAGATTGCTTAACATGAAAATACCTTCAACTGATTTTCAAATCGATGAAGACTTTTGCAAATTCCAAAGTAACTCCAACTTTCAGCGAAGTTCTCGTGCTTCTGGCTCCGTACCATTTTCTAGAATATCTAATTACCGAATTTTAAACAAAATTGACACACCACCAAAACGTCATCGTCTTACCCGATACTTACGAATGAAAAAAGACTAAATATTAATAGAATTAAATAAGGAATGAAAACGACAATGCCAAGATCTAAATAACTGCTTTAAAACATAAATGATATTGCAAAGTAGAGTCATATGATTTTGTCAAGTCAGGGAGTGTATATTAGTCCAAGGATTTTTGTAGTATATATTTAACTCCTTGATTAGTCTAGCACTGGGTCCTTATATAATATCTAATCCGGGATTAGTTATTAGTTATTAGTTATTAATCCTAGATTAAATATACACTCCATGTCTAGCACCAATGAATTGCATCTACCCCTCTTTTCTATGAGAAAGTATATTTTTCATTTTAAACAATGGTTAGAAAGTAATCAAGGGAACCAATGTTCTAGCGGTAATCAAAAGAATATAACCCAGGGACAAAGACCAGATATGGAAAACAGACATACACAACAAAGAACGCAAAGTAACTAAAATCATACATACAAAGTAACGAAGCAAATGGGCAACTCGGACTCCACTAAAACTGGGAGCGTGGACCAGGTGCACCGGTGGGATAAGCGTCTTCTGCTTTTCTAAAAACATCCGCCGAGTTGCTCATAAAAAGTCAAGTTCGTGGTAGACGAAAGAGAAAAGGAAAACTATGACTCGTTGAACAAATCAATTTTCATGACACAGATGGATACACCATAACGATCCACGAGTTCATGATCACGACCATAAAACTTCTGTAGTGATGACTTCAATCTTATAGCAACATAACCCTGTTCCAGAAGCCTATTTGTTAGAGTTCTAGTGCGATACAAAAAGTCATCGTAGTTTCGGCAAGCTCTGGCATAACGTATGAGTTGTGATATGAACACTCCATACTCAGGAGCCGAAGGGATGTTGCCACAGATGAAAGGAAAGTTGACAATTCTGAACAGGTCGGCCAAACGTGGCGCACAATTTACTCGCAATTGTATTCCAAGGGTTTGCTCGAACACCCGTAAAAATGTTATTGACCAGAAATTCCTATATTTGAACAACATCAGACTCGGAATATTTTTTCTTGAATCCATACTCCTACAATGTAAGCGGTTGGAATTCCGTTAGGATGGCACGAAGTCATAAAATAGCTTTCCAAACCTTTAGCCATGCTGGAGTACTAGAATTCACTGCTTTTTATAACATCAATAGTGACTAAGATCATGTAGAACTGATTTGAGCTATTCCTGCGGTAGTTTGGTGCGCAAGGACGGGGGTGGATCCAGGATATCAGGTTGGGAGGGGGCGTAAAAAACAAGGCATAACACTTTTGGGGCTACAATTTTTTGTAATGTTTAGGCTACATCTGGTTCACGCCACTTGTAGACTAAGCTTTATCGCAGTTACTCTTCAATCAATCTTAAGCTGTTGTAAGTTCTCATAAGTTACTCTTCAATCAATCTTAAGCTGTTGTAAATTCTCACAGACAATTATCAAAGTACTCATATACTGAATCAATTTATATCGACTGTTTGAATTCAAACTTGTTTACGCTTCAAATAATCGTCAAATTGCAAAAGGGAGATAAGTCTAAATCGTCAAGTTTCAAAAATAGTGATAAAATGAAAGAAAAGAACCGGGATCGACTTAAAACGCATCTTAACACAAGCTCTTTGTTTTAAATTCACCATTCTAATTACGAATGATATTCAATTTATCTAAATATATCACACACAAATTCATGTAGCAACAAAGCAGTGCACTAGTTTGTGTAATATTAAGGTTCTTTTTCGGTTTACATAATTGAATGAACACAGAACTCTCCAGTTTATAGTTCTTATGATTCAGCGTTTTTTTCTCTCTTTCAGATGGATATGGGATAAGAATATCTTTTATTGAAAAAATAATAGAACGTACCCTTTCGGTCTTATGAAAAAAAAGCTGCATTTTTTGTACATGCCGCTGTTCTGAAATGCACGAAACAGTGACGGATACATCAGGATGGTTTCGAGGGCTGGGCCACCGTTTTGTGGAACCCCTTTCTTATAGGAAGCCCTGTCCCTTTTTGTAATCATGAAATGTGAAGACATCTTTCGATTGGTACTCAGCATCCCTCTTTATAATTGATGACCATCATAACCTCATACAGGAATTTCATTCCTAGCAAAACATCAAATGGCTTATTATGCGTCTAACATTTGAAGACAGTTGGAAAGTATCGAAAGTAAATGACTGGTTTATTCAAATAAATGCACAGAAATGAATAACACCTACTGATGAGAGGTTAGAGGCCAACTATGTTTAGTTGGATCGTTGTTAATTCAATCCAAATTTAGGATTTCAAAAAGTTGTAATTTTTCATGATCTTTCATGCTAGAACAAAAAAAGCATTCAAAAGATTTGGCGTGAAAAGGATTTCTCTAGATTGTCCATAGGTTTTGTCTCTGGCGACTGCTATATATATAAATCCTGATCTTCAATCTTAATTGATGAAAATAAATGTTGTATAGAGACCACAAAGTATAAGGGGTAACTACAACTTTTCATATAAATTTTTTGATCTCGCTTCCTGCTGAAATATAAATAAATAAATTGCACCTGCGAAACGAAAATTCTCATCCGACCCCAACCTTTTGTGAAGTCCTTAACTATTTTTACGAATACAAGTATGGTAAAGCTGCTCACGGTTCTCGCTGATATAGGCAATGCCTACTCCATATTAAGAGGGTAAATGCAGAGACCTATATATAATTTAATTTAATTACAGGTCTATGGTAAATGTAATCTCCATGAATAGTAATATATGGCGAGTAGGTAATAGATAGAGTATGATATAGCAAACATAAATGCATAAATACATGAGATATATTTGTCAGTTTATATAATTTTCCGTACATATGAAAGGGGTGTATGGCAAACCGTTGTGGAATTTATTCCCCATTTATTGATAGTAATAAATATTTAACATGTTAATAAATGTGTATCAACATGTGCATAAATGATTATTGATATCAATAAATAGATGCATTAGTAACATGTTGATAAATAATTTATTGAAATCAATAAATTATTTATTGATATTAATAACAAAGACAGTCGAATTAACTGCTCTACGCAACGATGTCCTAGCTTTATAATGCACGAAATGAAGAGTGTAACGGATATACGGAAAGTGCGGTCTTTTTCAACTTCATTGTAAACAGTGTTATTTAAATAGGTAATAAATTCCACAACAGCTTGCCATAGGGGTGTTCACAAAATTTCTTAGCCACACACACACACACCAGGACTTAATATTTATATACACTCCCCGTGCCTCAAGGTCGCCCAACCCCGAGATAAAAATGAAACCAATGGTACGTTACATTGCTTTCTTCTATGAAGTATTCGATGGTCTTTAGTAAAATAGCGAAATACCTCGGGTTTTTTCGTTTGAAAGCAGTTTCTCTGGTTTTATCAGTTTACTGTCAGAAATGTAAAAATGTCATTGCACGTGAAAAGAAGTCTCGTAAAACTGGTAAATATTTTTGATATTCAGGAATGTTATATTCTGTGCTTGGTATCAATAGAAGAGTATTGCATACAGTAATACAGTTAATTTACTTGCATTTTAATGCATTAATCCATAAGCATTAAATTTTAATTTAAAAATCATTCAAGAGGTCTGTATTGGAAAGTGTTTGTTTACAAAATAGTTTATCTCTTTTGGAATATATGAATTCATATTTGTGATTTTGCTCTGAATTACCCCATATTTGTCCCCGAATAACACTTTGACATCAATGAAACAATGTAATTGTAAATTGTGACGTCATTGATCTTTAAGTTGAAGGAGAATTCAGTAAGAAAACAACAGTAAAATATATTATTTTTGTCAATGGTGTCCACAAGTGTAAATACTTCTATTCCACGCTGGAGATATTTTAAAAAATATATATCTCCGCACCAAATCCCAAAAGGAATTAAAAATACTTACTTGCAATATGGTGGTTGAGTGGGACATAGCATGCTTACCCTTCTGGAGCACCTGATGTCGCTCCCATTTTTTTGTGGGATTTCATAGAGGACAGAGTCCTCATAACAGTATTTAATGTGTAATCACTGCAACATACTGGCAATACGATGTTGCTAATATATAATACAAGAGGCTCTTATAGAGCCTGAATCGCTCACCTGACAAACCATACCCTACTAACTAAGAAGGTAAAGGTATCATGCCTTGTTACCATGTTTGACCAAAAAAAAAAATGCTGAAAAAGAGCATGTATTGAAGAATGCTGTAAATTCAAAAGAATACCTAAGGCATTGTAAAATGTTGGAAATGCCTTCAAAGTGTTTTTAGAGCCTCAGGGAAAAAAATTGGACAGGGATCCCCCTATGCCCTATTATTCCACCAGGTCTGAGGGACATTAGCCCAATATAGATTTGCTGAAAAAGAACATAAAATGAAGTTAAACCAGTGGTATCCAAAATTTTCATTATCACCATTCATATCAGGAGACCATGTTTATTATATAAACCAGTTATCATTGAAATCAAAGCAAGTATAAAAATTAGCGGAAAAATGGCCGCCTAGAACAATCTTTTGTCATCACCATTCAACTTAAAACAACTAGTTTCTTAATGATGGAATCAGAGCAACTGGTGAAAATTGTCATAAAACGGCAGCTATTTTGAAAATTGCCGCCCTAAAAAATAAATTCATTACTGCCCGTCAACTCAGAATATCATGTTTATCTTGTGGGTAGCTATCATTTTCATTATTATTCTGTAGTTGAGGGAAAATAAAAGCAAAAAAAAAGACATTATGACCACAGTGTTCTATTTTTAGTACTGACAGCCATGTTTTTTTACCAAGGATTTATATATAGCAAGGATTGGATTCTTGCGCAATTTTACATAGTACGATAATAAATATGTTGCATGGGGTGATATACAGTGAGATTACCCATGATGCATTTCATTGATACTGAGTGTGCCCTGTTAATGGCGGACTATTTCCATCGCTTCAACATTTCATCATGATAAATGTAGGTATTCTGACCCATATGGTTTGAAAAACAAATTAAAATATCTCACCTCAAGTTGCCTCCAGATTTTTTCAAAGTTTTGTTTTGATGAGTACCTTGATATTTGAGACCTTAATCTCTTATCAAATTTTCAACCTGGTCCCACCTTCAAAGGTGTACTTCCCTCCTCATGAAAAATTCAAACTCCTTTTTCCAAACCCGACCAATTGTCATAAAACTGGTTAAAAATTGATCAGAAATAGTATTAGGGTGTATACAAGGAGTTTTATAGTTGAAGCTTTCCTTTCATTTGTGATATCAATGTTTATACAAGCCTTTGTTTTGACTCCTGACTGTGTAGCCCCCGCCTTCAAGGGTGGTTACGTTATTCATTTAAAATTTAAACTCCTTCTTCATATAGACATAGACATAGACATAGACATAGACAAGCTTTATTTAAAGTCGGTAAGACATAAAAGAATATACATAAGCTCTTATGAGCTTTTGAACCGACAAACATAATATGTACAGTCATACATAATTATGCAGGTAAGTAAAACAAGACATACATGTACGCACAGAAGACATTTAGACAAACTTAAAAACATATAATTATATCAGTATGTCAGTACTATGATACGAGAATATAAGCAGTTAAAGCATACAAACACTAAAAAAAAATACTACTACTACTAGCTAAAAAATAAAATAATAAGCAGATAAGGAATAAAGCTATTGTGCAACTAAAACAAAGTAACTAAAAAAATAATAATAAAACTGAACCAAAATAAAAAAAAGTCTAGTATGTGCGGTTTGTATGCTACATCAGTAAGAAATTTTAGTCTGAATTTTTGCATTCAAGACAAGTACATTCTTTACCATTCCAGAAAGATAATTGACTTTTGAACTGATTAAAATTTGAAATTTGCCTGAAAGATTTTGGAAATGAATTCCAAAGAGCAGGTGCAGCATACCTGAAAAAATCTCTTACCATAGCTAGTAGTTTTCACACTTGGAATCTGCAATAAATTTGTGTATCTAAACTTATTCTTGTGATCTTTCTTTTCAACAAGATTTGATAAGACAGGAGGTGCTAAATTATTAAGTATTTTAAATATTTCTATTGCCTTTGTTCTTGTTCTTTTTATATACATTGTTGGCATTTTTGCCTTGATGAAAAGATCTTCATATGTTGAATTATAGTCTTCATAAACAAATCTTAGAGCCCTTTCCTGTATTTTTTCAATTTTTGAGTATCACCTTCTGAACAAGAATGCCATGATAGTGGGCAAAAGTTAAAATTCGACTGTATAAATGTGTGAAATAACGTTAGTCTATTTAATTTAAGTTTTTAGCTATTCTTTTTAAAATATTTAACTGTTGCACTGCCTTTTTACACAAATTCTGTATATTGAAATTAAAATTTAGTTTAAAGTCTTTGTCTACACCTAATAATTTTACAGTTTCATCACAGCTTATTTTTGCAGATCCAATATTGAAAGTGGGTGTTTTATCAAAAGTCTTTTTGCCAACAGCTATGGCCTGTAACTTTTCAGGATTTGCCTGCATACAATTAAAGTGAGACCAGTTTATCAAAATAGTATTTTCTGATTGTAGTACATCTATTACTTCATTAAAATTTGGCGAATGAAAAGATAATTTGTTGTCATCAGCATAGTTGTATAAATCTTCTTTTTGAATAAAGTAGAAAATGTCATTTATAAACACGTTGAACACCAAAGGAGCCAAAATTGATCCTTGCGGAACCCCCTTTTGAATTTCTGCTCAGCTACTGACACAAGAGCCAATCTTTATTTGTTGCTTACGCCCTGACAAATATGATAATAACATGTCAGTAGACTTTTTGTTGAGACCATATGCTGATAAATTACAAATTAAAATATTACGTGGCAGACAGTCAAATGCCTTTGACAGGTCCATAAGAATGGCTGCCACATATTCATTATTATCTAACGCCTGTTTCCAGTCTTCTAATAACCTTAATAATGTTGTTTGGCAATCGTGGCCTTTTCAAAATACACATAAAAATATATCTAAAATAGTTTCAAAGAAAGTAGACAATTGTTCAGCTAAAACTTTTTCGAATATTTTTGATGAAATAGGTAGTAAACTGACTGGTCTGTAGTTGCTCTTTGTAAAAGGGTCATTCTTTTTAAATAATGGAGTGATTTGTGCCTCTTTAGTCTGCTTGGAAATATTGAAGTTTCTATTGAATGGTTAACTAGTTTAGTTATTGTTGGCACTAAGGATGATTTGCCATATTTCATGAGTTTAACTGATATTTTATCAACTGTTGCTTTTTTCACATTAAATTTGTCAATGACCTTTGATACAAAAGATTCATTTGTTGGAACAAATTCAAAGTCATTCTGTTTAAAGTCCTTTTCTTCAATCTTCTGAAGGCTTGGGTGGTTATTCTTATCAAAATTATAATCTTTACCTATTTCTTGAAAACCCGATCTATCATAAAATTTATTTCAAATTGATCAGAATAGGTCCGAGGGTGTATATAAGAAATTTTTTAGCTGTACCCTCCCATTCTTGCATGATATCAACATTTTTATTTGACCAACTGCTGATATAAAAAAATTTGGTGGCAGGAGTCCAGCCCTCGAGAAAGGCATTCCCTCCACAATTAAAGTTCTAACTCCTTTTTCAAAACCCAAACGATCGTCTTAAAATTTGTTTTAAATTGATAAAAATGATTGGACGGTGTATATGATAATGTTTATAGCTGTAGCTTCCCCTGATTTTGTGACATCAATGTTTTATATGACCTAATTTTGACTGTATTGGTGGCAAGTAGCTGAGGCTAGTATACTGAAATCTCACCACACGAGATATTGCGATAATTTAGAACAGGTCTTCACCAAAATTGCATCAGAGATAGATCTCATCATGGTGAACACTTTTCCCCATGTCAGAATTCTGTTAAATCTTGAGGTTTGGATATATATTCGAAAAACTACTGTCTGACTCCTATATTTTACGTTTTGTAATGGCAACCAAGTTTTTTAACAAATCAAAAATCCAAGGAGTCATTTTGTGCAGAATACTCTAAGAAGCAATCATCTTAAGTTTCTTCCAGTTTCATTCAGTAGTTTCAGAGGACAAGATGTTTGAATAAATTGTTAACAACAAAGACGCCAGACGCCAGGTGATGGCAATAACTGAAAAAATTCATTAGGAATAGATGGCTGAAAATCCATGAAATTATTGTTAGTCTTGAGTCCAGGAACTTCAACTTCTTAACTTAAACCATTTTAATTTCAATTACCTAGGTCCATGATCATTGACACCTTATAGAGGATTTTTGGTTTCCTTCAAGTGGACCTGTGGCAAGTGTCAAAGAGAGTCCTTTTTATTAGCTCACCATTGTGACCAATTGGAATCAGACTTGGTATGAATGTTCCTAGGGGTATCCTACATAGAACCAGTGTTGGGATTTATGATCTGTTGACAAACATGGTCGCTGTTACTAAAAATAGAACATAGAGGTCAGACAGTAGTTTTTTGCATACATCTCCAAAACTGTTAGGTTTAGCCAAATTCTTTCAGTAGCTGAAATAATCCTTATTATAAGGCGTACAAAAGTCTCCAGGGATCAAAGTTGTGAGACAACTGGTTGTAAGAGTTATTGCCCTTGAAAGATGAAAAATGGACAACTATTGGACAAGGTAAAAGTGTACAGCATGATGAGATCTATCTGTGGTCAAATTTTTCGTAATAATCTGTTAAGGTCTCACTAACCACTTCTAACGTTTCCATTACTTTACATGTTAAAAAAGTAATTTTCAAAGTCTCACTGTAAATTCCCAGGACAAATGACATCTTAAAGTTGCATACCGTTGCGAAGCTTGGAAAAAGAGGCTTCCAAAATCATTATGCTAATGGTACGATGATAGTAGAAATTCTTCACAAAATTTACTTGAATAAATAATACTGAAAATCCACATTTTTACCTGTTCTGCTAATTGACAGCATGGAGGTAAATTACTCACACATGTAAACAATATTCATACACTTTTGTAGTTAATTACATATTTATTTTAAAGTACACATTCTCAGCTTCATTTTGACTACTTTTAATCATAATACACACAAATAATGCACTTACAATGCATATGTCTAGGTTCAGTGTGTTTTTGGTACTACATGGGGGTGGCCATTTGACCTGGAAGTGGTTAGTGAGACCTAAGCCATATTGGAGTTATTGCCCTTTTTTCGACATTTTTTGCTGTTTTAATGTTATGTCTTTCAAAAATCTTCTCCTCTGACACAACTTGACCAATTGGAACCAAACTTAGTATTAATGTTCCTTAAGGTATTGTGCATAGAACTGATGTGGCTGTTGTTACTAAAGATAGAACATAACGGTCAGATATTTTTTTATATATATCTCCAAAACCATTAGGTTTAGCCAAATTCTTTCAGTTGTAGACATGATCCTTATTATAAGGCCTACCAAAGTCTCTAGGGATCAAAGTTGTCAGACAACTCCTTGTCAGAGTTATTGCCCTTGAAAGCTGAAAAATGATGTTTTTTTTACAGTTTTCAGCCAATATCTTGAAAACTATGATAGATAAAATGAAACTTTTAGTAGCTGAATTAATCCTCATGATGATAAGGCCTACAAAAGTTAGTGAGGATCAAAAATTTCTGACAATTCTTTTAAAAGTTATTGGCCTTGAAAGGCAACAAAATTATGTTTCAAGCAGTTTTCAATCAGTGTCTTGGATGGAATGAGGACAACACATGAAAAGAACAAAGCTGAACATGAAGTATCCTTACATGAGTCAGTTTACTTACATTTTAATTATTGCTGAACCCAATTTTGGGGGCTTGTGTATATAGGTTTCACCCTGTCTGTCCATCCATCTGTCCGTCTGTCTGTCATAACTATTTTCTAAGCAGCTTGCAACATTGTTATGAACTTTGTGGGATATATTATAACCACATGGAGTTGTGCATACTGTCAGGAATTTATCTTCAAACAATAATTTTTTAACTTTTGATTGCTGTTGAACGTAAGCATTTTTCAGCAAAACTTGGTCTCGTGTGTTGTCCATAACACCTCCTTTACAACTTGCAGGATTGTAATGAAACTCAATGAATTGTTAGATTATTATATGGAGAAATGCATATTCTCAGGAATTAGGGTGTCTTCCTCGAATACCAACATTTCATATGTTACATGTACCTTGAATGCTAACAAAAATATTTCAATAGATGTTTATATTATAACAATAGGTGTTTTTATAACAATTAAAATGTTTTTATAAGTATAATTGTGTCCAATACGAACAGTAAGTCCACATTTGTCCCCAAATATACAGGGTTCAAGAGGCTGCGAGGGGTATTAGTACCGTTGGGGCAATGTGTAGTTCATATTTATCCTGATATTGAATTGTTAATTTACAATGTGATCTTTACAGATATTAAGGTCATTAAAGCAGAGTAATGTGAATGTCAACAACAATACCAGCCAGTCAGTGGAAGATGCCCTCACATATTGTATGAAATATAGATTGATTAAAAAGACTACAAGGTTTGATCATATGCATTATGGATAAATGGCATTTAAGATTTAAATTGATTTTAGATCACAGGTAGCAGCACTTACTGGATGAAACACAAACCTAATACATGTTGTACTATTAAGAAATAATAAATCTATTTTAAACTGTGTTCTAGGATTTTAAAATTTTTTAGTATTACCAAGTATTTTTAGTATTAGTAATCATATATCCATATGAATATTTACCTTCCCACAATTAAAGTCTGTTTCCTAAAAATAACAAATCTTTAAAAAAACAATTCCAGCTTTCTACTTGCCAATGTAAAAGTGGAACATAATAAACAACTAACAGCTAAATTTGGCTTGCCTTGGGTAATGGGAAGGTGGAATTCATTGTTAGTAGGCTTAACCATTTAAAACCAGCAAAAAAAAATAGATTAAAGAGAATACTCCTGCTTCAAATGCACTTGAAAAATTATCTCCCTTCGGAGTAAGCTTATAGTAATTATATTCCTTTCTACCCAACCTTCCAATAAAATTTCATAAAAATCCCATGAGAAGTTTAGGAGGAATTGAGATTACAAGAAATGTGGACAGACAGCCAGACAGGTGGAATAATTCCTACAAATTCCCCCAAACTTTGTTTGTGGGGAGTATAATAAATGCCAGATTGTTTTAGCAGTACGAAAAAACTTCATGTGAACTCAAACATATTTTTGTTGAAGACTTCGAAGCGATTTTTGCCAATACAAGAACAACATACCTTTGATTTAAAATCAGATATTTATGTAAAAACATTCATATTTCTCTGCTGTAGAACACATGACCCACAGATCTTTATTAGTATATCAGACATTGAGAGAAGTTTACCAACAAATGCCATTAATTCGTTAACAGATATACCACCAATCATACAGGTAAATAATTATAGTAAGTCTTTGTGTATCGTAACTGTCAAGTTTCTAGAAGATGAATACAGTACATGTATTTATTTTTGTGGTGTACAAATTTTTGCTATTTTTGCAGTAGACGTAAAAGCATGAAAAAAACAATACCTTACAAAACTGATTTGTAACAAATGTATCGCTTATCATTTTTTTTAAACCAGAAAAATTGAAACCCGTGAATATGTTCATTTGGCAGAATCCATGAAAATTAGCAACCCCAAAAAAACCCCACTTAACTACAGTATGCATGATCTGACAATATTTTGAAAGATATAAAATATAAAAAAGAACAAATATTGCTTGAAATCTGTTAAACCTTACATTAGTCTCTTCTAAGACCTCCGGTCTATCCTAAGACCTTCAGTCTGTATCTAGTGTTAAAAGAAGAAGTATTGATATTGAAGCTAAAAAGACAGGTAATCTGAGGACAAAACAATGATGGACAAAAAAGACAATGGAATAAGAACGAATCATACTACATGAACAAAAAGCACACACAAAACTAAAAGCACTTACCCCACTTAAATCTGGTGTGACTTCAGTGCTCTTGATGGATAATCAGTGGTTCTGCTCATAGGAGGTCAAGTCTGGTGAAAGAGGAAAAATATATATGACAGATGAAGGTAGTTGGTCATACCTGTATTGGAAATGAATACTCCAATTGGGTCGGTCTGGTCATGGTGATGATGACTAACAATGTAGATTTTTAATTGTAATCTTAATTAATTAGGAACAAGTAGCTTTTGTACATGCTACTGAGCCCTAAGTAGAAAATCTGTGCATTGTTAAATTTGAACAAGAAGGAAAAGATTCTTGTAGTTTGATAAATTTGCTTCTGAATAGGATGATACAAATGTTTTCACATGTAAATATATTAGTAATTATGTAATCAGTTCTTTTCTTCATTTCAGGATAATGTATTATTATTGTGTAAAAAAGATAAGGACAGGATTGACTTTACCTTAGAACCATGCCAGCTCTGTGGTGTAAGTTTTTTACAGCATAATCTACATAGTCTGTACTATATTTACAAGAGATATCATGTTTTTTACCTTCTGTCTTTGTAGTTATTGAATGGAATACTGGAACAATATAACATGGTGTTTTGTTACGCTTATTGCTTTACAAATCTGAAAAGAATTGAATTGAAAAAATCCTTTATACATGTACAGGGTATGTGATACCCTTTATTGAAATTACACACAATATAAGTCCATTGTTTTTTAATTGTAGATATTATAATTCTAACTTCATGTACAAGCTGAAAATGAAACTATATAAAGTGAGACCAAAATTATACTTTGATGGAAAGACACACAAAGCAGTTAAAATTGTGACCATTTTAATACCCCCACTCTGTCTTGTCCATCTGTCTGCATTTGTCAACCTTTTTCTTTTTTTCTAAACTGTTTCTCTGTAACTTCTGTCACAGTCACTTGATGTTTTGGTTAATGCTTTATATAGGTGTGTTATACTGTCTGATTTTGGGCTTTGGTGACAACATTCTTGTTTGACAACTTAAAAAAACTTAAGAAAAAAATATTATACTTCATATAAAATTCTTTGTTTTACAAAGATGAATTATTCTGGCATACATCTTCCTCGGCAGGTTCAGGACTGTGGTATACTTGAGTATACCACCTGCTCAAACCAGAAATTTGTCTTATTATATTTCTGTTCCATTGTTCATTTTTCATACTTCTACCTAAACGAAAACAATTGGTTAAAATGATGAAAAAATGTAAAAGAAGAAATGATCAGTATTTTTTTGGTAAAGGGCACAATAGTTGTACTAAGAGGAGTGAGATTGTTCTGTCAGTTTCCATTCAAGAGTGATGCATCATCATGGTAATACTAATGTTTAGGTACAGAACTATCACTAGTGGGCATTGGTTCATAGATTACAAATTTCACTACTGGGCATTGGTTCATAGATTACAAATTTCACTAGTGGACATTGGCTCACAGATTACAAATTTTCATATGAAAAAAGTGAAGTTTTTGTCAACCAAGGACCTGTTTTTCTAATGACATAATAAGTAAACAGAGTATCCTATACAGAATGGATGTGGGTGAAATTCACAGCTACTATTCAGGACTTGTAAAAATTGGTAGAACTAGATTTTTGTGTTTCTTTTTTTAACTCATCTTGCAAAAAGGCCATGTGAGGTATTGCCATTTCTTTGTGATTACTTGTAAAAATTGGTAGAACTAGATTTTTGTGTTTATTTTTTTAGCTAACCTTGCAAAAAGGCCATGTGAGGTATTGCCATTTCTTTGTGAGGACTTGTAAAAATTGGTAGAACTAGATTTTTGTGTTTCTTTTTTTAGCTCACCTGGCCAAAAGGCCATGTGAGCTATTTCCCTCTCTATGTGTCCATTGTCCATCATCGTCATCAGTAAACTTTTTCAAACATCTTCTCCTCTGAAACTACTCACTAGATTGTAACCAAACTTTGCATGAATGTTCGTTAGGGTATTTTTTACAATCCATGTGTTAGAATTTTTGATCTGGCAAAAACATGGCTGCCGATACTAAAAATAAACTATAGGGGTCAAATTGCAGAATTATGCAAATAACTCAAAGACATTGGATTTAGCTAAAATCTGGTGGGGTAAAATTGTTAAGCTTGATGGGATGGACCAATGCCAAAATTTTCAGAAAGTTCCATTGAGGAATGAATGAGTTATGTGTCCTGAAATGGAATTTTTTCCCAATTTTTTTATTTCCAGTGTTAATTCTTCTCTGAAACTACTGGAGGGATTAAAAAAAACTTTTGTATGAATGTTATATAGAATATGTTTAACAATCTATGCTTGGGGATTTTTGATCTTACGAAAAACATGGCTACTGTTTATAAAAATGTACCATGGGGGTCAAATAACACAAAAACAGTTGGGTTTACCTGAAATATGGCAGGGATTAAAATTGTTCAGCATGATGGAATTACCTACATTTATGCCAAAATTTTCAGTTGACAAATAAATAAGTTATGGGTCCTGAAATGGATTTTTTTTTAAATCTCCTCTTGTAGGATGGATTATAACCAAACATGGCCTCCACTACTAAAAATTGAAGGCTTGTTGAAATTACTTGTAATCCAAAGGGTTTAGGCTAATTTTCTAGGGGGTGGGGTATTGATCAGCATGGTGAGACTGACCTTTGCCAAAATTTTCATAAAGATCTATTGGTCTCACTAACCACTTCTGGGTCAAATGGCCACCCCACCTATGTAGTACCAAAAACACACTGAATCTAGACATATGCATTGTAAGTGCATTATTTGTGTGTATTATGATTAAAAGTAGTCAAAATGAAGCTGAGAATGTGTACTTTAAAATCATATATGTAATTAACTACAAAAGTGTATGAATATTGTTTACATGTGTGAGTAATTTGCCTCCATGCTGTCAGTTAGCAGAACAGGTAAAAATGTGGATTTTCAGTATTATTTATTCAAGTAAATTTTGTGAAGAATTTCTACTATCATCATACCATTAGCATAATGATTTTGGAAGCCTTATTTTCCAAGCACTAAGATGCTCTGTATTGATTAATGATTCTTGTGACAATAGTACGGTAAGGTAGAGTCCAGCTTTAGAAAGCTTTGAAGACAATTTTTGATCAGGTGAGTGATTTAGGCTCTGTAGAGCCTATAGTTATCATCATCATTAGCGTTTCTGTTTTCAAAAATTTATACAGATAGTAAAAAATTGGAAACATTACTACACTGCACTAATTGCTGATACAGAAATAGTTATAATCTAAGTACTTTTCTTTCAGGAAATAGTGAAAAAAGTTCTTGCTGAAGGAGAAACTTTTGGATACCATGGGATTATCCCTGATCATGACAAGAAAACTATAATTGTAGAATACAGGTATAGTTGACTTGATTTTTATAAATCTTCTTATTTAAAAAAGATGATTGACCTTTTCAGCTATGAATTTGATGCATAGATAAATACGAAATGCAAATTTCTGAATATTTGTACAAAATTGTGGAAATGACAGAAGAACTGGATTTTTAAATATTTTATATTATTGAAAAAATGAAACATTTCTTACAGAAATACCTGTGATCTTGATTCAAAACTTTTTAAACAAACGCTGGTGGATAATCAGAGGAAAGGAGAGTAAGTAATTTATATATATTTTTTCAGTTCTCCCAACATAGCCAAACCTTTCCATGCAGGACATCTGAGATCTACCATCATAGGAAATTTTATATCTAATTTGTATGAAGCTGTTGGCCATAAAGTAATCAGGTTAAATTATCTTGGAGATTGGGGAACACAGTATGGTATGTTTTAGTAAATGGTCATTTGATACAATTATTGAATATAATAATACTATCATATAGCCAGCACTCCACAGTTTAGTTTAGTTTTCCACTTTTGACTAGGGATGAAAAATGACATAAATGGAAACTGGTGGTTGCTATAGTGATTAAAAATGAAGAATCTATTGTTGATAAAACATTTTCTGAAAAAAAGGGGACTTTAAAAAGTATTTTGCAATGTTTTATATATTTTCAATGTTGAAGGGGCTTTTTTTCAATGACAATTTGACTTCATTGTGAAAGTGAAAGTAAGTCAAATTTTCACCATGCTAAATTTAATAAGTGGATTACAAAGTGAAATAGCTCAAAATCTAACTGGCGATGCCCATATGAGGGAGGGGTTTTCGAAGGAAAAAGTTTGAACAGTTTCAGGGGATGAAATAAAAATTGCAGATATTTTGCGGGAAATTTGATATTTTTAAACCTGATTTTATGAACTTTTTTGCAAATTTTCGCATATTTTTGCATGGTTTCTATGGTAACCCTATATGCTGTGCGTAATTTTTTTCCAGAAAATTTTTACTGCATCCTGAAGGCCTTGGCTAGAGCTATTTCTAAATATATAGATTTACAGATGCTTGACATTTTTTTAAGTGATACATGTTACAAAGCATCAGATTACAAGACCAAAATTAGGCAGTTCTACAATACTGTGGAGTGCTGGCTTAAATATTGGAAATTTTAGAATGCTGTATCCAAGTTTCAGGCATAAACCTCACATCAGCAGCATTAGAACCAAATTCTTTGGAAGATTTTCAAAACCAAAAAAAAAACAATAATAGGAAGCCAAATCCAGTACTGAGAAGTTCTACCATGTGCAATGCAAGGAAATTTTAGGGGTTTTGAATGAAGTGATATTGCTAATTTTGCTAAATAATCTATGATATAATTAAGTTCAAACAAATCTGGCTACTGTACTGTGGTAAGGGACCTTTGGCCCATCAACAGTTAAGAGGTTTATAGTATTTATATGACTGAGTTTATTCAGTATTTCATGTATCACTTTACAATAGTTGTCTGATTTTTTTTCTGATTTAACTGATAAATATTGCTGATAAAACAATGTAAAATAATCTTGCCATTTTTAATACAATTTCAACCGAATAATATTATTATTTTTACATTTAAAAGACATGGTTAACACTTTTGTTCAGCAAGTATAAGTTTGCTGTGGCTCAAAAATCAATTTTCATGAATATAACAGGGACAATTTTGCCCATTAATGTACCTCAATTTTTCCTTTTATTCTCATTTTAGTTTTTGAATTGTCAAATTAGCTCTTAGCAGGTATTAATTCTTGTGTTTTAGGCTGAGCTAAGATGTGTCATTATACAAAAAATATTTATTGTGGGTAATATTTTCCCTTTTTACAAATAGTGATAAATCATGTCAGTAACTTACTAATTTAAACTGCATTCTGTAGTTTGAAAAAGGAGGTTTTTATTTATAAAAGGATTTTTTTCCTACTCCTGAATTGTGGTGTAATAATTATAAAGTTTGATTCTGACTTTTTTTATAATGTATTTTTATTTTGTATTGTATATTAGGGTTGCTTGCTCAGGGATTCAAGAAGTATGGAAATGTATCTGAACTTCAAAAGGATCCAATGAAACATTTATTTGAGGTAAGTTATTCCTGCTGCTCATCTCTGTGTGTATTTTCACTTTTTGGGGTCTTTTTTTATACCCCCTTATCATTTCATTGTCACTTCAGTATTTTCACTTTTCTTATGATTATATGTTGAATAAGGAACTTACACATGCCAATTAAACTTTTATATACCATTCTTAGCCTTTGTATATCAAGTCCTGATGCTGGTATATCAAGTCCTGATGCTTTGTATATCAAGTCCTGATGCTTTGTATATCAAGTCCTGATGCTGGTATATCAAGTCCTGATGCTTTGTATATCATGCTTTGTATATCAAGTCCTGATGCTTTGTATATCAAGTCCTGATGCTGGTATATCAAGTCCTGATGCTTTGTATATCAAGACCTGATGCTTTGTATATCAAGTCCTGATGCTGGTATATCAAGTCCTGATGCTTTGTATATCAAGTCCTGATGCTGGTAGAAAGTTATATGTTATGTTTTAATTGTTATTTAGAGAAATAAATGACAACTAAAAAGTCAGATTTTTCGAATGCAACATTCATAGAAATGTTGAAATTAAATTAATTAGATAAGCTCACAGAACACCATGCTTTAGGCATTTCAATTTTTTATGCCTGTGTTATTTTTAGATTTTTTTTTAATTCAGTTGCACTAGAGTGTAGATAACTGCATGAATAGTGTTTGAAAATTAGTGGTCATTAGTCTTGATTTGATGATGCTGAGGAGTCACCAGTTAACTCAATGTGCTACCATCAAATCCATGATTGATACCTTCAAAAACAATACATTGTCTTTTAATTCAAAATGGTTTGAATATTGTTTGAACTTTCCATAATTAATGTGGTTGGAATATAGCCTATGATGTTTTGAAACTACTCAAGTCAGATTATGTTTTACTTGTATTTAACAACATCTCAAATACCTTCTTACAAAAATATATGTGGTTTACACTCTGCTATAATTATAGAAACTTGAATATTTGGTAGGTGTGAGGGGGACATAACATTATTTAGGTGTTCTTATATTCTCTCTTTATATATAGGTGTCTTAATTTCACTGAGCTTGACTGAGGTTTTGAATACTGCAGCGGAAAGAAACACGACCTAAAAAAAAATAGCATATAAAATAATGTTATTTACCTGATTTTGATACTAGTTGTTTAAATAGGTTTATGTGAAGATAAATAGTGATGTAACAAAAGAACATGAAGCCATTGGGAAAGATGCCAAAGAGAGAGGTGAAACATATGAGAGAAGTTTAGAGATTTTTAGAAATATGGAAACAGGTGAGCCAAAATGAAATAACCCATTAATTTCACAATTTTATATAAAAGGGCTTTTCCGGTCTCCAATTCTCTTTATATGATTGTACATTGGTATGGCGCTGTTGTCGCCTCCATGTTGTCCTCTGTAGACATTTGGTTTTCATGTGATAACTTGAATATTAGTTGGTTGATCTTGTATATATATAGTTTTATAGCAAAAACATCAAAAGGAAGGTTGGTATTGATTCTTGGGGTTATGGCCCCTACTGTTTTGGAGTTAGGGGCCAAAAAAGGACCTGAAACAAGCATTTTCGTTTGGTTTCCTTCCTTACAATAACTTGAGTAAAAATGAAGGGATCCTTATGAATTTTATTACAAGGTGCCACACTTTCAAAGAATGACTGATTGGTTTTTGGGGTTGTGACTTGAGCAAATTAAGTATAAAGGGCTACAAAGTGGCAAGAACAGGTGTTTTTTTTTGTTGATTTCTGGATAATAATATGAGTGAAAGGGAATGAATCGCTTTGAAATTTTACCACAAGTGCCACAGGAAAGTTTGGATTGATTTTGGAGGTTTCAACTTTAACCATTTCTGGTCAAATTCTTATCCTATGTCAAATATCTAATCATATTAAAAGTTCAAAGCTGTATCAAGTTAGAATGGTGTGTCCACACTTGCCCCATCTGTTCAGGGTTCAGTCGTATTTAGTTGTGTTTGCAAAGCATTTTATTTAGCCAATGATATTAGTTTAGTACTTACTTATTAAATAATTGTGAATTATTCTCATTATATAGTAATAAATAATAAGTACAGTATAATCAAAATATTCTTCACAATTTAGTAAAAATATTGTTGCATTTGTTTTGCACTAGCAAACTCATGCAATATAATATTTGCTCTAGACAATATTCTTGAATTCACAAAATGATAATCAACATATGATAATATGGTCATCTGCCAAGAATCCAGGAAGATTGTACTAGTGCATGGAAGGAGATTCACTCACTTATGTAATCTTTGTGTTCCTCCACTTTTGTGATAGTTTGTTTTTGTACTCTTTTGAATCAGTTATTCCCTTAATAAAAACATTCAAGTGACATTTGAGTGACAGATAAGCATTATATATTTTAAGTTCAGCATTTGTCTACATTACCTATTGACATAAAAATTCTATGCACTGTTCATTTTAAATTTTTTCTAGTAGAATGTGAGTATGGGTATATCTTAAACACTTAACAACAACATTTTGTGAATGTTAAATGTAATTAGATATTGTTTGCTTTAGGTGAAGCTTCAGAGGACTTAGAATTATGGAAGAAATTCCGAGAACTTAGTATTGACAAGTATAAAGAAATCTATGAGGTAATCATATCTGTTTGAAAGCACAGGAAGGATAGGGTTTTGTTAGCGATTTAATGGTTTTGAACAAAAATGTATAGAAAGGCTAGGTATTACATGTAGATGTGCATGAAGGAAGATTATTATATCTGGATGTCTGCAAAGGGAGATAATGAGAGTTATGCTCTTTGGAATGCTCACATTTCATTATTGAAGCTCCTTCTCTACTGCTGTATGGATTTTGATAGGTAGATCTAAGATGATGATTTGTTAAAAGCTCACAAATTTGTGGTTGCCTTCTGGGATTTAGTGCAGGAGATATAATTGGTGGTCATTGGTTCTATGGTAAGCATGGGGCATAAAAAAGGCAGAGTGATAAAGGTTAGCTCGAAGTCAGGATAAAAATGTGTCAGAGTGTTGTATGCCAGCACGTAAAAAAACATAACCTGTCAGTTGTTTTTATCTTGAACTTTATGGTAGGACATTAAACTGCAATCAATTCTATAGTATACACGAGAAGATTACTTGAGAGCTTTGTGTTTAAAGTTCAAATAAAGTGGGGTGATCTTTTTTGTAAATTTGCTCACAGTATTTTTAGTTTTCTATTGAAAAATCATATTCCAAAATTGATAAACCAAGACAAGATAAAGAAGCAATAAATATTTATGCTAACACATGTAGGTAAACATGTGTATTGGTTAAATTTACATGGAATGAAAGAGATTTAGATGTAATGTTTTGGGAAATTTTTCTTCAACATGTGGTAAACTGCATTACATATCTCCAAACTAGGGACTGCTATGTCAATACCTTTTTTTCTTAGTTTACAAAATTATTCTTTACAGAGATTGAATATAAAGTTTACTGAGTATGAAGGAGAGTCGATGTATTCTGAAGAATCATTAAAACTTATAGAACAACTCAAAGAAAGAGATTTACTCCATATAGATGAGTAAGTATTAGACATATATCATATGCATCAGACAGGAAGTGGTAATGAACACAAAAAATTTCTGTGGAAAAAACATCTGTATTTTATATTTCCCATCAAGGAATTTGTTTGTTAATCAGTATAGTAGTACTGAAATATTGTGACTTTTAACTGATGAATTTTAACAAAGATTGTGTTTTTACAATAATAAAAAGTTTGTTCTTACAAATTGATTTTAGATGTACATGTGTAATTAAGAAGTAGTTGAGTTAACACTACTATTATATGTTTTCAGGGGTACAAGCCAGGGTTATATAGATGTAGGAGACTATGATAATGATCATAGTAGAGCTATAATACAAAAGAGTGATGGTACCACCCTGTATCTGACAAGGTAATGTTAACTTGACATTGTATTAGACAAGGTAATGTTTACATGACTTAGTATCTGACAAGGCAATGTTTACTTGACATAGTATCTGACAAGATGTTTACCTTACATAGTATCTGACAGGGTAATGTTTACTTGACATAGTATCTAACAAGTTAATGTTTACTTAACTTAGTATCTGATAAAGTATTAATTTCCTGATATTGTATCTGTCAAGGTAATGTTTACTTGACATTGTGTCTGACAGTGTAATATTTACTTGACATAGTATCTGACAAGGTAATGTTTACTTAACATAGTATCTGACAGGGTAATGTTTTTTTCACATTGTATCTGACAGGGTAATGTTTTCCTGAAATTGTATCTGTCAAGGTAATGTTTACTTGACATTGTAACTGACAGGGTAATGTTTACTTGATTTTATGTCTGACTAGGTAATGATTACTGTGAAAGTTTTTAATTTGTGGATACCAATTTTCGTGGATTAGGGAAGAAAGACAAGTTCATTGATTCTTGAATTTTTGGTTTTGAGGTTTTCAGTATACACATCAATAAGAATACTCGTTGTTGGGAACCAAATTTGATGATTTGGCCTACTTACGAAAACCACAAAAATTGGTACCCCGCAAACAATAGTACTTTCAAGGTGCTTGACATTGTATCAGAGAGAGTAATCAAGGGAATCAAGCTTATAGCAATAATAAAAAAAATGTAATGTGTGGCCAAAGACCAGACATGGAAAACAGACATACACAATGAAGAACATAAAGTAACTAAAATCATACATACAAAGTAACAAAAGCAAATGAGTAACTCAGACTCCACTAAAAACTGGGAGCGTCCTCTGCTTTTATAGAAATACCCATCTGCATCAAACAAGGTAATGTTTACTTGACACTGTGTCTGATGAAGTAATATTTATTTGACACTGTGTCTGACAAGTAATATTTACTGGACACTGTGTCTGACGAGGTAATATTTACAGGACATTGTATCTGACAAAGGTATGTTTATTTCACATTGGACTTCAGTTAAGATTTTCAATGACATGGGAATTCTTTTCACATTTGATGGAAGTACTATTATGGTATCTGTATAAAAAGATATTAACTGCACACAATGGAAAGAAATAAAGTCCCCTCTTATTTTTCATATTTTTCTTAATTTTTTTGCCCCGTGCATGTCCGGTTGTTAAAAGAATAGGCCTGCAGCAGCGCTAAGCTTGTCGTAAAAGGTGACTAAATAGTGCTCAGAATTCTAGCCGGGGGCTAGGGCGCTCTATTCACAGAGCAACTTGGATGTGTGCCCCAGGTGGTGGAATGGGGTACCCCTGGTGTGTAACATGATGGGGTTGTCAGGCTATAATACGGAAAACCTGACTGCAAACCATAGTGGTGCACCGTGTTGGGAAAGATGCCACGTTCCTCGCACGTTAAAGAACCCTTTTGTGGTATTCTCCTGGAGTAGGAACCATAGGGCTCCGCCACAGGAGGCTAAATTGCCCGACCATACCCATCTCTCCCTATTTCCAGTGGCAATCAAAATTTGTCGACCCCATTGTCCTTGTGTCCCATCCCTTTTTCATTTCATCATCATTTTATGTTCATTTTATCATCAATTTCATGTTCATCGTCTGAATATAGCTAAAATATTGCTGCTCGGACGTTAAACCCCAACAAACAAACAAACAAACATCTTAATTCTTTCTCAGTAAAATGACTCCAATGCACAAACAAATGATATATTTAGTCATGTCTCAGTAAGTCTAAAGTGCAATTTTGATAATTACAGATTATTTCAGTGCAAAATATGTCGAGTTAAGGACCTGTAAATATATTTTGCTCTCTAGTTAAAGCTTAGTTTATACATCTTTGATCATCAGACTTTTTTTTGTTTTAAATATTTTTAGGGATGTTGCAGCAATATTAAGTAGACACAAACGATATAAATTTGACAGGATTCATTACATTGTAAGTTTGTTAATATATCTGTTTGTATTGTACTAATTATACCAATTAAATTGTTATTGAAAGTTTTGGGAGAGATGGTGATTCAGTTTTCAATTAGTCTCTTAAAATACAGATTTTTGTTGCATGTGTGTCTTTACATGGATGTAATATGATATACTGATGTCTATTCACCCTCATGTTCATCCAAGTGCAAGACATTTCAAGGAATGTTATTGACTGGTACAGTGTTTATCTTCTGTTAAAAAGACCTTTTCATTCTTTTTCTTCTATTTTTTTGTTTCGTTTTTGTGGGACATTAAACCAAAAAAAGTGGAACAGGTGTCATACCTGTTAAAGTTTGGAACAGTTCATGTGGGAGATTTTCCCTCACCGACACTATCTCATGTGGGATGTTTTTAAGTTAACGCAAATTTATTAAGTAAATATGCAATAATTTAGTTTTTTTACACAGAAATTAAAGTAATTTCAACCAAAAACTTCCCACAAATCTTACATTTCTATGTTGGAGGTTCTAAATGTTTCATTGATATTTGTGTGAGTCCTCCTAATGTGGGAGGGTTAACACATATGAGGTGTATCATTTGCTTTAAAGCAGTTGTTTTTTAACATATTTAAATTCATGAACAAATTACTTACGAAGCACCATCTTTTATAAGGTATAGCACATTGATAAAACCTGAATACTGGTAAATGAAATTTATATGATAAAATGATGTAGTATTATATACTTTCTGAATTATGCTTATCTTCAGGTAGAGAATGGCCAAGACTTACACTTTAAATTGTTCAAAGGAGTTTTATTGAAGATGAATGTACCTTGGATGAACAGGTATTTCTTTGTTGAATTTACTTGTTTATTTCTTCATTTTATGATATTAATAAAACAATCCATTCTCAGTATTTTAATTTAAAATTGACTAGTACTACAAAACATTTATAATAAGGAATGTGTATTTTATCTGATGTAGAAATGGCTTGTTATGTTAACCAACGATTTGCTTATTTTGCTGAATGCTGTGTAGTCGAAAGTCTGTAGCTCAAATTTCAATGGGTCACATTCAAATGTGAAATCAGGGATTGAAGAAAATGAATGTATTATAATCAGTTTCCAGACTTTTATTTTCTGGTTCCAGTTAGATTTGATTTTATAAATTACTGGCTTCCTAAATTTAGTTTTTCTGTCACAGTTGGTTTAATCTCACTCTTTACCACTTGACCTTAAAGATGCTCTTCTTCAGAAATGTAAGTCATGTGATCATTATTCTGTTTCCTGATTTATCAGTTACTGATAACTTTGTGGTGTTCACAAAACTGTATAAAAATTGTTTCTCATGTGTAGGAAGAACAAAATTGTACTGTTTGGGCTGTGTTTTTTCTTGCTTTTTTTGATACATTTCTTTATTTTTTTAATATTTTGTGTAGTTTTGATTTGTAGACATGAGAATACTGACATGTGATGGAGTTTGGGGTTGGTTGTCAGTTTCTGTTTTTCATTTCATTATTTTTTTTTCTTTCATCCTGATGACTTTAAAACATTATTGAACTTCAATCAGTGCCTGGAAAAAATGGCAGTTTTGAGGTCAAAACTGGAAATATCACATTGAGCCTGTTAGGCCAAGATGTGCTGTTCTGTTGAGACATTCAGAATTGATGTTTTTCTGTTCATCAATGACATCACAATTAGTTCGGCATGACATTGTCATTGGAAAGTGTAGATTATTTTGAGTATTATGGCAGTAGCCTGTGATAGAAAATATCAGGCAGAAAGAACAATGGAAAAACAATGAAGTTACTGATATATTAGTTTACATGACTGGGAATAGTGAATACATAATTTGGAAGTTAATGATTTATAAAGTAGAAATGAGGAATTGAAAATACAGGAATGGGTAATTGTGGATACATCTTTGGCAGGAATAGGAAATGTAGGTTACATGAATTAGGAATGTAGGTTACATTAATTGGGAATTGTAAATTCATATTTAAAGGAATAGGGAATGTAGTAAGCAGAAATGAGGAATGTAGGTTACGTGAATGGGTAATTGTGAATACATCTTTAACAAGAATAGGGAATGTAGTTTACTTGAATAGGAAATCGAGGATACTTAATTTGAGATTGAAAAATTAATTTTAAATACCTTAATAGGATTGGAGAATAGTATTTGTATGAATGGATAATTTTGATTACATTTTAAATTGGAATTGAGAATGGTGAATTCATGAATAAGGGCAGTGTTAATAAATCTTAATTAGTAATGTGGAATGTTGTGTACAATAAAAGGGAATTGTGGGTTAATCTTTAGGAGGAGAGTGTATATATGAATGAGGAAGGTGAACAGCGTATGTAAAATTGGTTCAGGAATTATCAGACCAAATCTAAAGTATTAAACTTTCTCCTATATCTATAAGTGTAATGAAAAATTACCATTTTTTTTCTAATTTGAAAGAATTTTCACCAGACATGTCTGGTAAGCCATGTGAATTTAATATACACTGTGTTAGTATAGCTTCAGTAGGAAAAGGGAATATTTGTGTCTATCTGAAGGAAAAATGGTGTAAACATATATAGGACTTTGTGTTATAGTTAGTGTATGTTAGTTCTGTGACATCTTTAATTTGAATAGTGGCATTGTTTATACAAAAAAATCAAAATGTCATTAGCTTGAATTTTGTATGCACCTTTCCCCTGTCTGAATGGATCGCAGTATACTGTTCTACCATTGTCCTGTCCTTTGTGTCTGTTTGTCTCACTTTTTGGCAAAGTGTTTTCTGCAACTATTTGTCATAGCTACTTAATATCCTGGTTTATGTTGACAGTATACTAAAGTTGGGATGCTGGGATATCATTTATGGGTATTGACTCACAAATTTCTTGTTTTTCATAATTTTAGATACACTGATAATTTTCATGTAAAGTTCGGTAGAATATCTAACTTAAGTACACGGAAAGGGAAAGCTGTATTTTTAGAGGACATTTTAAATGAAGCTAAAGAAAGAATGATAAAAACTATTCAAAGTAAACAAAGTAAGTATCTTTACTAAAACCTTAATTCTTTCATTTTGTTCATCTGAAGATTGAAATATTTACAAAATTTTTGTATTGTATTTGCATATTTGAAGGCATCATTTGTAGATTTGATGGTTCAAATTAAGTATGTGAGCATAATTTGTAAATGGGTATTTGTGACCATTGAACCAAGATTAATTACTACAAATCAGCAAAAGAATTCATTTTTCTATTGAGACTGTCAAATGCATGTAAAAATTTCAATAAAAAATATCATCTGAACAAGTGTTTTGAGGCTGTTGATCATTTGTTTATGTTTAATATCCAATGAAAATTTCAACTTCCCATCATAGTAGAACGTCATATAGTTACACTAATTTTTCCAAAAAATCTGAAAAAATGCTTTGTTTTTGAAAAATGAAATGTATCAATTTTCATTGATGGATAGCGTTGTATTAACTGTATGCTTTAGGATAACTAATTATGCCAAAAAAAAGGAAAATGCATAAATTGAATTGTCACTGTAACTTAGTAATCATGAATTGTTTACACAGTACACGACACAACAACACTGTAGAAATACTTGATGTATAAATTTATTCAACCTGATTTACATTTTTATTGAATTTAGTGCAAACAAATCAATAATGTCCAAGAACTCTTTATGTTGAACAAACATGATCTTTGATGTAAATCGATATACAGTGTAATATCTGTCACTGATGAATTGATATCTTGATTGAAATTTATTTTAGCCTCTAAAATGGTAGACTGCATAGAATCTGTAGCAGACACATTAGGTATCAGTTCTATTATCATACAAGATCTGAGGGAAAGAAGACAAAATACATACCAGTTTAGCTGGGAAAAAGTTCTCAGTTTCAAAGGACAATCTGGGGTAGTTTTACAGTATGCTCATGCTAGATTGTGTAGGTATGGTGGTGTTTAATAATAAATTTATTGTGTTCAGTACATCCCCAAAAAAGATATGTGTTTCATTTTATCATTTTGAAACTGACAATTGAATTGCAACATAAATCAACTGTAAAATGATTTTTATATTTCTGTTTCATCTCACCATAAAAGGTAATAGCAAAATTACCTCACTGATAAAATGATAGTCATGAGTTTTCATTTATGGATACCATATGCAGCAAGTTGATATTTACATATAAGAATAATATGCTCTGATTAAATTAGTATCCACAACCACATGAGTGAAAATGGTCTGTTTGAATAGTTAAATTTTGAATTTCCTAATGATATCAAATACATATTATGCTCTGTAAGTTATGGTTTATTTTTTAGTTTGATTGAAGGAAGTGGTTTTGATGTTAAGTGTACTGAGTTTGATAGTAAATATCTTACTGAACCTGAAGCAGTTCAATTAGTACTTCATATTGCAAGGTAAATGGAATGATGAATTCTGTATATATAACCTTTATTAATTGAACTCATAATGAACCATAAAACAGCAACCAGACTAGTAAGAAATAAGTACAATCAAACCCAAGCATATAATAAAAAGATGTCCTTTATTTTGAGGACTATTATGAATTCATGGATAACTAATTTTGTATCATGGAAGCCTCATTTAAAGGATAAGCATTTTTTTCTCCTTAAATTTCATGTTTGGACAATATGTCTTCTGACTTTATTTCTGCCATTGTTCTCTTATAGCCAATGTAGTGCTCAGCAGCCCTTTTCACAATGGTAAGAGTAGAATTAGTTGTAAGTTGTGATGTCACAATACTTTGATCTATTATGATGTCACAACTTATGACTAATTTTACACTTACAATTTTTTGTGAAAAGAACCGCAGCACTATAACTTTAGCTCAATACAAAAGTCAGACAATTTGTTGTCAGTAAGTGCTGTGCTTTTCAAATTCACAGAGAGAACATTTTTGACAATTAGGCAATGATTCAGATATTTTAATACAATTTCAGTTATGAAGACACAGTAAATAAAGTTTTGGTTAGTTTAGAAGCATGCCATCTAGTTCATTATCTGTTTGGTTTAGGGTAAGTGTGGAAAGTATTACCTTTTATAAAAAGTACATTTGAGGTTGTGATCTGGGTGGATATTAGTGCTGAATATCTCAGCATCAAAACATTAATGTGTAGGTAGGCAAGGATACAACAAGCTTATGTTTAACTCTATTAAGCAATTACTTTCATACCTAATTTATGAGACATCTTTCTGTTTTTGTGAAAATGTAAAATCTTTTTGAAAAGTGTAACAATGCTATGGTAGGAAAGACTTAAAATTACATTTTAGTATTTTCTTCATGGATGATGTGGATCTTTTCTTAATATCACATTTTGGTTTTCATTAACAATATTGCAATAATGAATGTATGTACAATATATAAAAATTAATGAATATTAAGTATTTAATTGTTACTGTCAACTTTTTGTGTATGAAATACATGTTCTACTAAATTTTTTTTATTCAAAATATTCTGGTTTAGAGAATCAGATATATTATGACGTCACTGTCTGTCATCATGTCATAATTTTACTCTATAATGTTTTGATGGATAAAGTAAGGCAGCAACATTTGATTTTCATGGGCACAGGCTCTTGAGGGAAAAAAGCTGTGTTTCCAAATTTTTGGGAAAAAGTAGTTTGCTGCCAGCTGTTTGTGTTTTACTCTCAGTTTTTAATAGCATTAACCTTATATTTGAAGAAGAAATCATTTGTGACAAGTCATGCAAAAAAAATATTAAAAAAAAAGTTAAGTCTCTGACGAAAATCAATAGCTGCCAAGAAAATCAGATTGTTCTTACCTAATATGTTTCTACCATGTTTGTATTCATGTAGTTGTTCTTAGAGCTATGGAGAATAGGAAGACAAGCATGTCAAATCATAGGCACACTCAATGGGATGGGGGGTGGGGCACATTTCTTGGGAATTCAAGCCTCATTTCATTTGAATGTTTTGTAAATTTTGTGTATTTTAGAGACAGAAATTTACCAGTTATAGTCTGGAAAGCCAACCCTACCCCACCTCCTTTTCTAAAGTGCTAGATCCACTCCAAAATAGATAATACCACCATTTTAAAAAATAACTTGCTTGCTTAGTCTAACTTTTATTGTAGACAATTCATCAGTGCAGCTCACCGTAATTTAAGGGTAAAAGACCAACCAGAAGAAATAGCAATGGTAAATATCTGTACAGATTCAAAAGCTCTTTTTAGCAAGAAATAAAATAACTGTCTCCAACATTGTATTGATTACTTCATAATGCTTTTCATAATTGTTTTCTTTACTTGTTTTCAGTTGCAAAATTTCACAATTTTTTCCTAAATTTAAATTTACTTTATCAGTGTTTTTTTGATCTAGCAATTCAGAGATTGATTTAACAGTGTTCCTAGAACCTTGTGAAAATTAAAATTTCACAAAAACTATTCCATGTATGTATAGTATTACATTTGTTCATTGCAGCTGTAGTTGTGTAGAAGTTTTAGGTTTTTGACATATTTTTGTATTGAAAAAAACTAAGTTATGTTTTGATTTATTCTTTACAGGCTCGTCTACAGATGTTCAAATGTGCAAAGACAACATTATCTAATGGAATGAGGTTACTTGGAATACAACCTTTAGATAAAATGTGATAAATCTTGTGTTTTGTTCTTGTATTTTATCAAGCAATACTTTGTTAGCTATAACTGAAACCATTCCTGCTGAAGGTTATCCTATAATTTAGGCTTTCATAGCATTTTTATTTTACCTGTATTATATAAATACTATTTGGTGTATATTTGTACTGAGATGACAAAATTAGGAGATATTTATAATTCACTACAAAACAAAAACAAACAAAACATGTCGAAACATAGTCAGTCAATCTCAATGTTCTACTGCATATAGATTCAAAAACACTTCTATTAACATATTGCTTTATTGAAACAGAAAGTTTGAAATCAAATTTGTTGTGAAAAATGTGCACATGTACCATGTGAATCAATGACTACATACCTCTTACTTGATTGATTTCATGGAAAACTGATAAGGAAAACTAATAGTTGATTTTGGCTAAAATGGAAGGTACCTCATTGCTTGCAATAGAAAATTAACTTAATAAGTAAAAATATAAGTTTTTTTATATGTATAAAGATAAAATCTTCTGTTACAAAAGGGTCAATATTGAAAATAATAAAATCTCAGTGCTGATGTTCATTTAAACTGGTATTACACTGTACATTCAATACGGTCAAAACAATAATACCTGTTTTCTAAAAACATCATATAACAAAAATGCAGCATTTATAAATAGCAATATTTACATATATCTGCAATTTTACTGTCATCATCATAAACATGTCAATAAATTTTGTGTTTCAGTCTCTATTTTTAATATGATAATTTAATATGATTCTTTTTTATTCCACTTCAATGATCAAAAGTATTGAAGGAGAAAACTATGTTAAAAGGGAATATAAGTACATTGATTATACTCTCTCTAAGTTCTTGGATTCATAAAGGAATCATATTTTTCCACTGTCTGTCCATCCATGTACATTGTACATGTGCAAAGCCTCATGGTGGTTGTTTGCAAAGGGAAGTAATCTTATGTAAGTGGGATTTACATGCTGACTGTTAGGCTGTCCACATTTCATGTAAGCGCAACTCCTAAAGGGATTTTAATTTTTTTTTTATTTATAAGATGGTTGAGCATCATATGTAGATGTGCATAAAGGTATATAGCTTCTGTCAGAGGACTCTAAAGGGAGGCAACCCAACTTAAGGATGTTAAAACCTCATTAGCGAAATTCTTCCAACAACTCAAGTGATTTTGAATATATTTTATAGGAACGTTGCCTATCATATGTAAATGTGTATGACGAAATATAGTAACTTCTGGAGGACTCCAGATGGAGATCATCCAACTAAAGGGTTTTACATGTGAAAACCTCGTAAGCACACCTGAACTGTTCAATGGAATTTTAATGGTATTTTATAGAAAGGTCATATGTAGATGTTCATGAAGGAACATAGTTACTGTCAGAAGACTCCAAAGGGAGATAATTGACTTTAAGGGTTGACTAATTGACTTCATTTGAAGGGGAGGTATACCCTTTGTGAACTTGCTCACAGTATTTCTAATGAAGCTTGTAGAGCAACATGTAACTCTTCTATGATTGTTCACTAAATTTAATGTTTTATGTTAGGGATAGGAGTCAACGACAGAAATGGTTTTTGTCGGAAAATTCGAGTGCAAACTAATACACGCCACTCCTGATGAACTATATCAGTTCAATTTACATGCAATGATTCAATGGAACGATTTATACCAATGTTGTTTGCATTGTTAAATATCTCTGTTTTTGGCCTTTTTAAATATTTGTTTTTCTATCATCCGGGCTTTTAAGTCAAATGGCTCTGTTATTGGCGTTTGCATCAGTTAAATTCGATAATATTTATCATAAAGTATACGAAAACCTTGAAGTACCGACATTAAACAGAATTTAAAATGACGGCTGTCATGTCACAAAAACTACTTACCACTTAGTAGCATATTAGTATAAGGATCAATAGAGATACAATGCGATTAAACTAATATAATCATATCCCTTGATTCTAGATGTTAAAAGAACAATTGAGTGAACAAAGATAGCAAATACAGACCATTCGAGTGCTGTATGCTAAACGACCTAAAAAGCGAACAGTGCCAATTCGGTCAAGTTCATTCTCAGTGTCTTAAATGCAAGATATTGCTCCTTTTTAGCTCTATACGATCACCTTTTTGTGCTAGAATTTTACCTATCAAATCTATACAAATCATTTTTTTGTTTTGTTTTGTTTTGCTAAAAATATGATTTTACCAATAAAATGTACACAATTTTTGTACCAGAAAAAATGTGAAGCCATTTCACAAGCGATTTAAATGAAGTTGATGAGAAATACCCAGAGGAATAAAAAATCTCATTTCCGCTTTCACAGTTACAATTTTTTTTTTTTTTTTTTTTACGGAAAGAGTAAAATATTGACAATTGTTTTGTACTAATTTCACTTATTGATATTTCATATTCTCTTTTTTTTAGCCCAAATATACGTATAAATTTATATGTAGATCGATGACAATGATTAGGGCTTTACAATATTTATAAATAGAGATGTGGAATCTATAATATTAAGTGCAATGAAGTGAACCAAGATTCGAGCAGAAATCAAAAGAATGTCTACCGATAAAGACAAGAGAATGCAAATAGAAACACGTAACATATAACATGAAATAAACAAAATAACGTCAGGTCCACCGCTAGGTTAACCGTATTCTAATTTTCTAGAAAGACACTCACCTTGTTACTCATAAAAATGTTATGTCCGGGGTAGACGAAAGAGAAAGAAAACTCCATATAAGATTTTGTAGAATCGACTTAATTTTGGCGACACTGGACCTGTTTTAAGAATTCCTTAAAGCATAGTCATTGACATTTCGCCGTTATCTGTAAAACCGTTACATTTGAGGTCGAAAAGAGTAATCAAGGGAACCAAGGTTATAGCGGTAATCAAAAGAATGTAATCCAGGGACAAAGACGAGATATGGAAAACAGGCATACACAATAAAGAATATTAAGTAACTAAAATAGTACATACAAAGTAACAAAAGCAAATGAGCAACTCGGACTGCACTAAAAACTGGGAGCATGCACAAGGTGCAACGGTAGGGAAATATCAGCAAAAACCAATACCGAAGCGTGAACAATTGGACAATTGAAATACGTCAAAATCCAAATACATGTTCAGAACATGCAAAAAGGAAACACAGACGATCTACATAACGTATCAAACCGAATAGACGGATGATAGAAAAGACACAAAACTAAAGCTTTAGCGATATGAAATCCCACAAAAAAAAACAAGGAGTGACATATATATGCTCCGGAAGGATAATCATGCCCTGCTTCGCAAAAAATGAAACGATGCTTCCAGATTCATGAATAAAATGTCTATATTCAGCATCGAAGGAATCCATTAAAAAAATAATAATTTGGTTTCTTAAGGAAATATAAATACGTGAAACGAATGTGCGTCGTTGTCATGATATACCGATGTATTGACAGCAAACGAACGTTAAAGATATATATATATATATATATATATTTATATTACTTTTCGAAAGGTCAGGGAAGATTAGATGTATTAAAAGAGACTTATTGAAGTTCAGAAAAAAATGTTTTAACAAATATAGCTACCAATTTCTTAAATTTCTATCGATGTGGCTTTTATAGTTAAATAATTGTTACTTAATCGAGTGTTTTTAATTATTACGATTTTTCCAGAAAGCACTAGCACACTCGACTATATTTCAGGTACTATATGATGAAAAAACTAGCAGTGTTAACGTATTTATCTTTTTAGAATTTTTACTCACACAATCATCATAAATCAATGGTCTCGTTAACATTTATTGAAATCAAGTTAATGAAGTAGATAAGGAAATTGACCGAATGTTTGTGCGTAGAATTAACAATAATTTTAAATCACTATTAATTGACCGAACGTTTATGCATAGAATTTCCAATAATTGATCACTACATAATACCAAAAATTGATTAAAATAATTTATATATCCAGATTTAAATCAAAGATAAGGTTACTCCAATGGAATGCACTCAGCATTATTAAAGGAATTTATCCATTACGACATTGTTTGACCTTTTTTTTTTTTGAATTTCTGATGGGCATTTCTACGGAACATTCATAAGCTGTCAGTTTACCATGATAATAAAGCTCATTGGAACTTGGATACAGGTAAGTGAAACTTAAGATTAATTTGCAGTTTCGACGAAAACTGTTTAAACGACTAAAACTACACATTTTCCTCACAGTATTAGAATATCCCGATTTTTTTCATTCTTTAGTTTGTTTAAGAATACTTAATAATACGCTGAAGAATTTTATATATGTTCAGAAATTATTTCATTTTACCGATTTAGAACATTTAATTTACTTGGTTCTTTTTCTTTCCGTTACTTGAAATAACAAGATTATTTGATGTATTTTTTACATTTGTTCTGTACTGCATTTGAAAATAATGTTGGATCAAGGACGAAGCACCAAGTCAGCTCCAAGCCATACATACTATAGATCATTTCATTATGATAATAATTAAAATATACTTCCACGAGGTGGGCCTCAGAATAAGTCCTTTTCCTATATTAGTCCTTTTTGTGTTATATTTGCCTTGACCAATGAGTATTGAATGGTCAATTTTTTAACCGTATTTTATAACACCGGTAAACGATGGTAATTTTGTCTACCATTTGGTTGTACTCCTTATTAGGATTGAAATGTATTTTCCAAGTTTCGCTGGAACAATGACGTACGAATTGCTTTAAAATAAAACTGGCGATGATAGATTTGTAAACATGTCAATCAGCTTTTATTGCATGGACTATCTTTAGGTAACAAATCAAATGAAAATATTTATTAAAATATTTTTGTTGAATTGTTGTTTTTCTGTTTTAGATATTCATAGCATTTGAATGTTTACAACTTTCAGTTGGAAAGGTTTTGTATGATGTAAGTAACTACTCAAATTTTTATTTACAAGAGTATCTATGGTCTAAATTTAACATAAAAATTTTAATGGTAATGTTATGAAAGTTAGTCTTTTATCATTAACATTTATTTTAAGAGTAATCAAGGGAACCAATATTCTAGCGGTAATCAAAAGAATGTAATCCAGGGACAAAGACCAAACATGGAAAACAGACATACACAACAAAGAACATAAAGTAACTAAAATAATACAAACGAAGTAACAAAAGTAAATGAGCAACTCGGACCCCACAAAAAAAAAAAAAAAAAAAATGGCAACATAGACCAGGTACACTTGTAGGATAAGCGTCCTCTGTTTTTTTTCTGGAAACACCCGCCGAGTGGTTTATAAAAATCAAGTCCGGGGTACTCGAAAGAGGAAATGGTAACTATGATATGTTGAATTGATTCCAAGACATTGTATGATATACTCGACTAAGATTTACAAGGAAGCCGTAACTAATTGAATGATATACTCAACTAAGATTTACAAGGAAGCCGAAACTAATTGTATGATATACTCGACTAAGATTTACATTGAAGCAGTAACTAATTGTATGATATACTCGACTAAGATTTACAAGGAAGCCGAAACTAATTGTATGATATACTCGACTAAGATTTACAAGGAAGCCGTAACTAATTGTATGATATACTCGACTAAGATTTACAAGGAAGCCGTAACTAATTGTATGATATAGGTTACAGACCACCAATTCAACCAATGAGCATTTGGAACGTACGCAAAAATAGTCCTACGCAGAAATTACCCCTGTTCCTCATAGTGCTGTGAAAAAAGTTCTCATCTTATTTTAAAAATTTAAACAGTTTCTGAAAGGAAAAACATTTCTGTACATTTTATAGGTGCATTTTGCTTCTTGTGATGTGAAGCCTAATCTCCATAATGATTTTTAAATATACCCCTATCTTGTGAAAACACTGGGATTTCCCATGCTATTTATAGACCCTTCACTTCCGGTGACCAGTACTGCACTGCAAGTCTGCTAACCCCACATGCCATTCTGAGGATTGTGAGCTGACATATGTAGAATCATGCTGATATATAGTCATCTGCAGGTTAAAGTTAAGGTAAAGTCCAGAGAAGCCATTGAATATTGTGAAATTAGCATAGAAGCCTATGGGAAGTGGAATTAGTGGTTTTTAGCCTTAATACTCGACTAAGATTTACAAGGAAGCCGAAACTAATTGTATGATATACTCGACTAAGATTTACCATATTACTTAGTACTTGTTGAGGGTTTGCTTGATTCTCAGCTTCTTTTAGAGGGAATGCTTATTTGGTAATTGTTTTTGCCTGATGACTTGTACCGTGCACCCCTTTCTAGGTTCGACACAAATTGTTGACTGGAGGTATGCGTAGTATGATGTCGCGTGCAACATCTTGTGCATAATTCTTGTCTTCACCGCTTTGTATAAAAATTGTTGTAAACAATGTATCAAATTATGCCATATTTTGAATAAGAGAGATGCCCAATAGTTTATGTACATTGGTGGCTACAAATGACATTACAATGTGATAATCTGATTTAAAATAAGACAGCTTCAATATTACAAATTTTACTTGATAATTGCATCAAGAAATAAACTACACTAATTATCTTTTCCAAATAACTTCCACATTGGCCATAACTGTTTTGTTTTATTTAAGGTTTGTATGTCTAATGTCGGCAAAGAGTTTGTAGTGTTGGTAGCTGATAATACAAGAAGCGTCAACAATCCACGTCTATATTTGTCAACACCTTATGTAACGACAGTTAATGTTCACATTGAAACACCATTGGCTAATATCGTAAATGTTGACGTCGCAGTGTCTTATGGAAATGAGACGGTTGTAGAAATTCCACTGGATGTAGCTATTATTGATACGACTAAAAGTAACCAGACTATCCATGTAGTAGCTGATGATTTCATTGTGTTATTTTCATCTAACATCCAAAACAATGGTGGTGATGCATACATGATTTTTCCTATTGAAGTCCTTGGAACAGAATATGTTACAGTCAATTTGGAGTCTAAAAAGGATGATTATGATTCAGTTATATCAATGGTCGCACTTAAGGACAATACGGTTATAAATGTGACTTTGTCTTTTGGGTTGACACTGGTTTATGACGGGAAAAACTATGGGAACGAAACTCTCCTTTCGCTTGTCCTTAACAAGTACGAAGCATTCCAAATAGCACACCAAGGAGATTTGTCGGGAACAATTTTGTCATCTAGTTCTGTGGTGGCTGTATTTAGTGGACATGAACTTGGACAGCCGCATATAAGCACCCAATCTAGTATTGATACATTATATGAAATGCTTATACCTGTTCAGTACTGGTCAACGTTTTATGTTATTGTAACCAATCCCGTATTTGTATCTGGAGATGGAGAGGAAGTTTCAATTTTTGCGTCTGAGGAAAACACTGCAGTGACAATAAACATAATGGGAACTCCATCCCAAGTTGTTATCGATGGCAAAGGACAATTTCATCGATTCCACCTTCAGTGTAATACGTCTGGTTTTATACAATCCGATAAGCCAGTTCTAGTATCTCAAGTCACTGCGGCTGACCAATTAAGTACAACCAGTAATGGAGATTCGTATATGGTCCTTACTACTCCAGTGAATAGTTGGGTAAATGAATACACATTTTCTACACCTGGGAGGTTGGATTCTGACAGTTTTGTCCATGGCCTCGTCCTTATATCACACATTGTATCGGTTGATAACATCGTTCTTGATAATAATACATTGAATTCATTATACCAGTGGAGAGAAATTTATGACACAGATTTTTCATATACGAATATCAAACTTAGTGAAGGTGTTCATAGCCTGACCTGTGTAGATGGACCACGTCGATGCTGGGGCTACGTTTATGGGATTCATTCTCTGGACGGTTATGGCACATCGATTGGACGTAGTTTTGTCAACTATCAGGAATTGCAAGTAAGTTTTTATTGTCCAAAATTATCACAGGAAGAACAGAAAGCTTATGACATGCATGAACTTTTTTTTTGTGTAGTACTTTTGGTAAAAGTTACTTATGTTGAGTGTTATGCCATTTTAACGATAAAATTGCCGTTTTCTTCATCATTTGTTATTAATATGTAGGCTTGATACTTTTATAAAGACTAACTGATTGAACTCGTTCATGAATTAAGGAATACTCCTATCGCCATTTTAAGTTCATGAATTGGAAATATACCACTTCTTCCCTTCTGCACATTTCCCAAGCAAAAGTATCTTGATTTGAATAAAAAATAAAGGTAACCACATTAAAACAAATTCGGAACAAAACAAAACACAGACTGATAAGAAATAAATGTGCAATACAATACCAAATGAGAAAAAAAATGATATGGAATACATAAACAACTTAACTCAGCGGAAAGTGGAGCATAGACCACTTGCTAAGGTAATGCTAGCACGAATTTTAAGTAAACGCAAATTGACAATCGCAACATCTTTTATTTTTTTCATGCCTTATCATTAATCTGTATGCCAATGAAGTCTACTTGAACTGGCACTGGTATGGATACTAGTACATACAATATCCGGATCCACAGCACGCAGAATTGTAATACCGTTAACAATTTCTATCTTTTTATGCATCTTTCAACTGTGCATTACATCATTTTCTTTTGAAAATGAGGATAATTATAAATCGTTGCAAATGACAATTTTTGTTTTACAGGATATATCATTTAAAGGTAAGAAAACAAATCTATAGATATAGAAAACAGACTTTGTAAGAGAAATAGTTACAATAATTGTATAGAAATAGACCTAAACTCAGAATTCGGTTTGCTGGTTGCCTTGCCACTTCTTGCATATTTTTTGCGTATGTCAAATGATGTTTAGTTCATTGTTTTTGTTATTATTTAATATTGTTTAATTCTTTTTTAAGATTTGGTGGTTTATGTAACGTACTTGATCGGATGTTTGCAATTACAGATTTATCTGAAAGACATTTTTTCGCGTCGTACTTCTGTTAACTATTTTATTTTGAAATACATCTATGAAGTAATGGCAGAGCATTCGACAGCTTGTATGTTTATAATATATAAATGACACCATAATCGAATTTAAATGATGGATTAAACGTCCATGCACATTAAGCCCTCCTTAATCAATACAGATTCAAAATTTGCTTTATCATTATAACTTAACAAAACTTATTTTGCAGGAGTCGAGAGACATGTATCTTCTTTAATGAAAGTTGATTCAGCATATCCTAACGCAGTGCCCATCAACAGCATTGTTACGAGGTCGTTGGTTGGTTGTTTTGTTACTTGTGCACTATACTCTTGTTCAGTGGTAGCATTCAACAACATGACGAACACGTGTGACATATTTTTACACGAAGCTGTATGTGACTCTTTAAAAGATGGTTCAAATTTTAATATCTACGTTTTACAATAATATGTACTTGGCGCTTG
This sequence comes from Perna viridis, assembly GCA_037379345.1. Lineage (NCBI taxonomy): Eukaryota > Metazoa > Mollusca > Bivalvia > Mytilida > Mytilidae > Perna > Perna viridis. The sequence goes on along the minus strand of CM074515.1, from coordinate 8,200,037 downwards.
TTGTGCGTATAATTCATCTACATTGTCGGCATTGTTTATTTTAACTTTTTGCAGAACTATCCATTTGGAAAATTAAGTATCCAAAAAGAAATTAAAATTCTGTCTTGGTAACTCATGATGGTTAAAATATTCATCTGTAACTAAATATCAACAAAACAATACCGTTGCATCAAAACATAAGGACAATTCCTAGAAGTTACAATCGAAACACATTGCCTAAACAGCACAAAACAAAATATAATTATTCTAAGAACTGAACAAAACAAAACACAAAATACCAAAGCAGTTATAATATAAATTTCAACAAAAAGCGAGAGTGACATCAGTTGCTTCGGAAGAGTAAGCAAGTTCTACCTCACCAGCGACATTAATTCTCCACAAGAGTGTAAATTCTTGTAAGCATCAAGTTCAGTGGGTTGCCAATCCGGTGAGACGTGAAATTTGGTAGAAACTTCATATTCATCAATCCAATTGTTATGACGACAAAAATACCTAGGAAATCTGACTCATCCTTTCTCAATAGCTTTTGAACAATGTCTTTTTCATAATTTGTTTATTTTTTAAGCCTGGAAAGTACAGCGCATTTTTTACGTAATATATATTACGAACTACAATGAAAACCTAAAAAACAAAAAACAAAAACAAAACAAAAACAAAAACAACAAAAAAAAACAAAAAAAAACAGAAATAACTAAAAAAAAAACAATGTTTAGCAAGTATTGAAGTATTGGTTTTAATTGACACCAAGAGCAGTTTGTAAGGGCAACCATCTTTTATAATTATAGTTATGTTGTGCAGGAGTGGAATGCATCTGACTAATTGATTCTATCTTACTGCAAAATTTAAATTTTTTCAAAGCACTTTTCAAACATGGTAAATTACCATTACATCTACATTTATATACCTAATATTTCATTGCAAGAAATGTAAGATTAACAATATAATTTTGATCTTCAATAAAAGTTTGTCTTATGTGTAATTTAATTGATTTCCTAACCACATTTTTGTAACAGGTCTTACACTTAGCCAGATATTATATCTAAGTCTGCATTCACAAAATAGGTGGGAAATACTCTCCTAATTTTCTTTACATTAAAGTACAAATTTGCGATTCTTTAATCATACACTTATAGAACAAAGATTTGTCGCTAAAATCTCTTGTACTTGTAATTTGTACTGAATGTTTGAAGCTTGGAGTTTTTTGTAAAGGAAAAAAAAACACAAAAAAATATCATTCAATCTACTATCTCCTGTCCAAATAAAATATTCGATGAGCATTAACGAATATAATTACTGTCGTGGGACACCATAGGAGAATAATCCAAAGTAAGGGTTGTGCAACTCCTCCTAAACTGCTAAAGGATTTTTGATGAAAGTTTATAGAAAGGTTGGGTATCATTTGTAAAGGAGAAGGTGAGAAGTTCGGTTATGGCCAGTTTTGGCCTCAAATTTGAAAGTGTTCAAAATAAATATTTGTATCGTTTTTTATACACTTAAGTGTTTACACCAGGTAGTTCGATTGGATTTAGGCCAAAACAGAAAAGCATCTCGTCATTGTAGCACCAACAAAATTGTCTAAATGATGACTAATCCATAAAATCTCAATATTTCACAATATCTTTGATGGTTTTTGTGAAAAAACAAATGTGGCCACATGCGTGTTCATTCTTGATCTTTATATATATTGTGTAGTATTGTAAGATACAACATATATGTCAATTTTGGATAAACGCGGATGCGGACACTTCCACTGTAGGCAAAAACCACCGAAAAAGATGTGGAAAAATGCAACAAAATTGAAGATTTCACTAATATTGTGTTAATTTTGACCGCTATTAAGTCAAAAAAATTCATGATATGGCCAAAATAGGCTAAGACGTCTTTACTACAACCATTATCCTTCCAAATAAACTAATTAGTATAGACCAAAACAAATCTTTCAAAACGTTTAATACTAGGGCCAAAATAGGGCCTTAACGAACCTACTTCTTTGCATGAAGGAATATAATTACTATTTTTCGCTATAATCTTGGTTCCCTTGATTACTCTTCTATGGGTTATGGTGGATTTGAAAGTACAGTAATATCTTGGACTAATATTTGGAGAGCTTAAGTTCTCTTTTCTAGTTTATTTCATCAATTCTTTCCTTTCCCTGTACTATTTTTTTCCAATGTTTTGGAATTGCAGAGACGATACATAAGATTCAACAAAATTAGTTGCCATACTTGGGTATTGTTCCAAAAACTTCATAATGAAGTGCCATTCGCCTTGATGTTTGAATTAAACAATATAGTTTGACTAAAGGTTTTTTACATTCACCTTTATTGCTGTTGAATTTCTTGTACCTTCATCTAGGAATTTATTTCCACCATTTTCGTAATCATGATAATATTTCTCTTGTTTCATCTGGTTTCCCACCCCAATGGAAATTGAGAATGGTTCTTGAATGGTTTTTGATATCACCTGCCGGTGCCCCTGGACCGTACTCCTAGTTTTTTGGTAGAGTTCGAGTTGCTCATTTGCTTTCTCATTTTCTTTTGCTGACATTGTCATGCATATTTTATGAATAAAAGAAACATCTGCCAGGCAATATCTTCGCGCCAGTAAGAATGTATGGCAATCACATGTTCGAGAGTAACGGACCAACAGTAAAATGTGTACTCCATAGGCTTGAGATACTAATATATATATCCACTGTGTGAAGGTTTATGATCAGAAAGTCAAAATTATCACAGTTTGTCATAAGTGTCAATTTCAAGCGTCCTTTGTCATCTATGTAAAGGTTAAGGGCTAGGCATGAAGTAGAAGATGTATCACTTGTCTTTTTTAATTTCATTTTTATTTGGGTACATCAATGAATATAAGGATACAGTGATAATACGTCGTTTGACAGAAAATTGAAAAAAAAATAAGGACTTGGCTATTTGAAATAGATCTTTTAGAGTTCATGCCTCTTGTATAGTTGGGCTTATAATAGTAACTCTGGAGTCCACCCTTTATTGATATGGTATTGGAGGGAAATGACTCCAAAGAGGTTTAATTTTGAGGTTGCCTGACCAAAATATACATCATATTGTAAGGACACTTACAAACTACTCTTCTAATGACTGTTTTAACACAAACATTGGTGATCTGAAATAGTGGCGAAAAAACATAGCGTCAGCAGGGGCATGATTGTATTTATTAAAAAAAAATCCATTGCCATATTGAAAAAAGGGATGACCAGAGTAAGTTTCAAAAGTTGAAATTGCAAAACTATGGCACAATACCCCTTCAACACTTGCGTATGGAGTTTTCATATCACAACTCGTACGTTACACAAGAGCTTGCCAAAACTTCGCAGACCTTTGTACTTCTTACATTTAGGCTTCTGGAACTAGGATATGTGCTACACGATCAAAGTCATCAGTGACATCACTACAAAAGTTTTATGGTCGTCCTCATGAAGTCGTGGATCGTAATGGTATATCCAACTGAATCATAATAACCGATTTGTTCATCGTGTAATAGTTTTCCTTTCTTCTTTCGTCTACCTGGGAAGTGATATTGTATGAGGGCGCTATCCTTACCGATGTACCTGGTCCATGTTCCTAGTTTTTTTTAGTCCAGGTTGCTAATTTAACTTGTTTTTTTTTTATACGTGTTACTTTTGATTTTTGTTGTGCGTGTCTATTTTCCCTATGTAGTCTTAACTTTGAAATGTGTTCTTTTTGTTACTACTCGAATCATGGTTCCCTTGATTAATCTTCCACGATTTCATTTAAATCTTTTTAAAAGCCACAGTAACATTGTTTTCCTTCACAAAGACAAATAATCCAGTATTTTTCTTGTTTCTCATTTTGTATCTAACACGAGGTCTTTACTTCATTTTCCGAAAGGAACTCCTGTGACAGTGTTTTGTTTTCCTGTTAAAAAAACACCCGAAATACATTATTTTTCAATAACAAAATACGAGAAGAAACTCCAAACTTTTTCAACATCTTATCGCAAATATTTAAATGCCTGTTTATTTTTATTTTTTTTAAATTATTGTTTAAGATAAAATACATCCTGGAGAGGCATAAATGATGCTCTAAAACGCTATCTCCGCGGAGCTTCGGGGGGGGGGGGGGCTTCGCCCCCTGGACCTGCTGGGAGCCTTAAGCGGCCGTAATTTTGCCTACACTTCAATTTCGCCTCAGCTACGCACCTGCACAAGATGAAATCAGATTTTGTTTGTATAGAACATTTAAATGTTCTTGAAGTTATAGTTTGGTTCGAAGCCGTTGCTGAGAAGTTACTTGTCAAAACAAGTGTACAGCATACCAAAACTTGCAATATTTGTATAATTGGCGTTTTCGTATTTAAATACCACTGGGTCATCGCCACTGCAGGTAGACCATAAGTCCTAAAAGTATTCACCAGTCTGACCTGAACTATTTATCATATAGAATTAACCGTAATTTTGCGGGAGTTTGACATTTCAACCCCTCTAAAACACGACGGCCTCATTACTAGTATTAAATATAGGGCTACAATATTGCCACTCCTTTGACATACTTATAAGTAGAAGTTTTCGGAGCTGGATTTCGATATATTTGGTTTTGAGTACTTCTTATATGCGATTAATTTTTGAACTCCCGAGGTATTTGGTTCTAAGTATTCAAAACCAAAATATCGGTAAAAATACAAATACAAACAAATACAAACAGAAAAAAACCAACAAAAAAAAACGGAAGGCCCAGCAGTGGGATAATTCAAATACTCTTTGTACGTCAAAATCCTAGTAGTTGGCTTAAAAGTGAATACAGGAAATAAAGTCGATCTTAACGGCAGCGAACCGAATAAAATAAGATCACCAATAAGAAATTAAATTATTGACATAGGTGGTATTTTATGCCTGTTTGTATTTATACTTACCACACAATCCACAAGTCATGGGACAGTAGTTTTTTAAATGATCCTCGGAACAAACATGGCTGTCACTGCACTTTATAAAAGTGGCATCAGTACAAGGAGCTAAATGATTATGGAAAAAATATGTTAAGTTTTGACAAATGTACTGAAATTGTTATGGTTACTTATTATGTCTTTTAGATATAAAATATTAATAAAAAGATTTTCTCTTAATAATTCTTCAGCGAATATCACGATCCATACGCATATATAATGCATGAATGTAGTCCAATGTTGTTTAGAAAGATTTGAGATGCATACTGAAAGTATGACAATTTATCTACGGAAAGCTGGATTCCAATAATGTAACCACAAATGAGGAACAAGTTTATATAATATTATAGGGTTATTGCATGAATACTGAGGAATATTATCCCGCGTAGAATTTAATATTGCACGAGTTAACGAATAATAACAACTCTTTTATTGTACGGCAATATAATTGTGTCTTTTGTCATGGATAACGTCACTATATTTACACTAGTGCAATATGGAAGTTTATTACACGATGACGTTACATTGCTTCCAAAGGGGATTTATTTCACGATACAGGTGTTCATGTCATATATTGAATGACTGTGGGCTAGGGCTCTGCTATATACGATGGCTAGGACTGTGCATCATGAGTGGACTAGAATTGTGCGTAATAAGTAAGCAGGTATTGTTTATTATATGTAAGCTAGAATTGTGTATAAAAGATGGGCTAGGACTGTGCATTATAGGTAGGGTTGGGCCGTGTATTTTAGGTGGAGTACATCTGTGTATTATAGTAGTGTAGGTACACAATGTGAACTAGAACTGTGCGTTATAAGTAGGTTGGAACAGTGCAGTGTAGGTTAGCTAGAACTATGCATAATAAATGAATGGTCTAGGATTATGCATTATAGTTGGGTTAGGGTTGTACATTATAAATGGGCAAGGACTCTGCATCCGAATAAAGCTATGCATAAAAATGTGATCAAATATACTGTCATTAGTATGATTTACTTACTACATAACCCACAGGTGACAGGACAATATTTTGACAGAACAGAGTCTTGACACACATGCGCATCACTACACCGAATTAGCGTTGAGTCAACACATTGTTCACTAGTTGCTAAAAAGTTAAAGGAGATGCATATAACTCTAACCTTGCACATAATTTTCCTTCTTTTTAACACAAAAACTTATATTTCAATAACTTACCTAAAAATCACATTAATTAATAAGATAAAGTAGAATGAGAAGGCATTTGGTTTAACATAGTGTTCGTCTTGTCTTTATTGTTCATAACCGTTTGGTATGTTTCGGATTTAAACGAGAAATTACTACATCAAGATTTTCGAAATCACAAGCCCGATAAAACATACACAAAATTTTTCAACAGATACTAGAATGTCAAATTCTCAAATACAGACAACCTGTAAACGATTAATACGTGCGGGTATCACCCTTTTGTTTTTGGATCAGGTGAAAGTTTTGGAAATTTTACAACTGTTAAAAGGAGTAATCAAGGGAACCAAGATTCCAGCGGAAATCATAAGAATGTAATCCAGGACAAAGACCACACATGAAAAACAGACACACTCAACAAAGAACATAACCTAATGAAAATAATACTTACAGAGTAACAAAAGTAAATGAGAAATTCAGACTCCCCGAAAAACTGGGAGCATGGACCAGGTGCACCGGTAGGGAAGGGTAAGAATCCTCTGTTTTTCAAGAAACACGCGCCGAGTTGCTTTTAATAATCAAGTCCGGTGTAGACGAAAGAGGAAATGAAAACTACGACACTTTAAACAAATAAATTTTCTTTCACCGTAACGATCCATGCATGATGACAACCGTGAAACTTCATTTATTTCTATTATAAATTGATTTGATTCGAAACCTATTTAAGCTGTATATCTGTATTACCGAATTTAAATTCTATTGGTTGAATTGTAATGTCAGTTCAGGCCCTTCTTTTACAAACACCTTAATATCTTTAATAATACTTTTATCATTTGATGAAGTAAAATGATTAATTTCACTGTTTAAAACTTCATTTTTAAATATAAATTGTATTTCAGGTTGATCATATCTAATATTGCTGGTGGGTTTTTTTCAGCGATGACTTTGAATGAACATACTTAAGAATTATTATGCAAAAAAGGCACAGGTTACCAAACTTGATACAGAATTTCTTTTAAATGTATATAAAAAACAATAAACTGACATTCCTTTATATCTCAAGAAGATAATTGGAGGTCATCGAACAGTTTTCTTGCAATATTAAAAAAAAATAACACTTCTAAGTCCCGTTACTTTGTTATTTTCCCGCCAATTATCTCCAATTTAAAGTGGCTTTTTACAATCAGTGTACGTAATTCTCCATACAAATTTTTACGTCAAAAATTCTTTAGAAATAATTTAAACAAAATATCTTTGAATCATTTTAAACAGTATTAGTTAATTGAAAATACATATATCTGTATGATTTTGCAAGATGACAGAAAAGAATGTTCAGTGAAAAAAGTATAGTCTATCTTTAAGATTCCCTATATTTACCGTAAAAAATCAATTCACCATGCACGTGATCTTTGTACAATTATTAAATAAGTCAAAATTGTTCTATATTGTAGGAAGAAGAATAAGATGTGTGGTTTTTCAATGTAAACGGATATCTACAGGTTATCAAGAAAGTAGTCCTTCTATCTGCAGTATTCAAGAATTTTCAATGTATACAATATAGTAAATACTTACCCGATTAATACTTAAATTAATTTAATTTAAAAAGCAAGCGCTATCTTTAAAAAAAGATCACCGAAGCATTTCTTGCATTGTTCATTCCAAATCCGTGTGTTCTATGAACTGTGTAATCACTGTGCTTTGTTTCATATTTCAATTATTTAATTAGTCCGACAAGTAAGCTATTTCCGATTATACAAAAGATTATTCAGAATTTAAATATTCCGGACACCAATACCCATAATTGAGCCTTGAATTTTATGGTTGCTGTCACTGGTCAATGAAATGCGAGGTTGTAAGCTCAATCGGTTACTTTGCCATGGATAAGCGTCATAATGTCACTTGATGTCAAAGCGAAGTCAATACCGACTGCGTCGGAAAAAAATATTCAAGGAAAACGTGATGCTATTTTACTATTTAAGTGTACATGTATAAAAATACATACAGCAATGGTTACAGTATTTACGACAGTTGTCTTTTGACCATGCAAGATAAACCCCGGAACATGCACTCTTGGTATATTCTTTACAATTAGATACTTTGTCCACACATGCTGATGATGGCATTTGAGTGGTAACAGAAACTTTAATGGGAACAAAACATTAGATAGTGATTAAATCAATTAACAAACCATACAATAACTTTAATTAATCTGCCTTAGTGTTTTTGTTTTAAATTCAAACATTTTTGAAACACAAATTTCAGGAATATCAGCATGCAAATTACAATAGATCAAATTAGTTATTGGGATGGCATCAAGTTTTATTAAAATCTGCAACATTACTACTTAGCATTACATTACATATACAAATGTTTCCGTTGAAAGAGTAATCAGGGAAGACAGTCAATTTATATTCAGAAATTTTAATACAATGTTCAGGGAATATTTTTAGCATTTTATGAACAAATTATAGAATTGGTTGAATGAGTTTATAAACTCTTACAATAACAAAACAGAAATACTTGAAAATCAATAAGAAGAGAAATGGTCGTGTTAAGAAAGGAAAACAGAATAACCACGTGAAAACCATAACTAAGGAAAGTTTTTAGAAACATTAGAGATAATTGTTAATTACCTGGTGTAGCCTGTATGACAGAATGGACTAGATGTAAAGCTACTCCTGGAACTCCTTTAATTGATGAAGTCGTGCTTCCCCCGATCGAACCAGCATTTAAAGTAGAAGAATTAGTGTAACCAGAGTTGTTGCAATACAGGCTCTTACAACAATTTCCTTTTATAAGAACTGCCTGACAGTCAGCAGGTAAATTGGAAAAAGTTGGGCATCTGCAGCGATGTATACAACGGAATTAATCTCTTTTGGCCACTGTGGAAGCGGAAAAGCACATAGTGGCTAATCTTAACTCTAGATTACTCTTGGCTTTGTCATTTCATGTATTATTCAATGTGTATTTGAGTTCGATAACTTTATTATTACGTTTACGTTGATTCAAAGTATATTTAATACCAGAGAGACCACAACGAACAGTCTTGCAGTGAGGTTTTTTACGGTGAAAAAATGGAAAATACATCTCTTGGAATCGCGATCAGAAATAAAATTCACACTTAAAATTTCGTCAAACGGGGATCTGTCAAAAACACTGTTTGCTTTGGATGAAGTTAATGATTATAGATAATTCTTAGTGAGGTACCCCTTCTTAAATTGTGAATCAAATACACATTTTTTAAAGGTGTTTTACCTGTTATTGCACCTATAGTATCCATATCTGGCATCTTCGCAAATGCATTCCACATCACAGGAAATGTTCCATCTCTCTCCCTGTCGGAAGGTTACTCCATGGTATGCACATCTGTCTGTATGGAGAATATTTTCTTTGATTTGTAACAGGGGTTGCTAATAATGAATGATACCAACATTTTCTATGAACAAGAAACTGCGCTTAGATATGTCCCATGCACAGTTTTGTTTTTATCAGTAATTTCAAGTGTACCCGCATTTTGGTCATGTTCTTTTTGCATTCAAATTTTAAAATGTATTCTTCTCAAAGTGGTTTGTATTACATTTTTTACTACGTCTTTTACGAAAAATTGACCAAATTATGTTACATCAATTAAGTAATCATTTGCAAAGTGTTTGCCGCTTAGATGCAATGATAGGAAGAGTTTTGATAATGAACTACCTTGAGACATGGCTTACTAGATGTATAACGTTCTAGAAGATAGACAATAGATACACTCTCTGCCTTAGGATTAATGTTATCCATAATTACCTGATTCTTTTGGCTCTGGTGCCGTAGCTGTTAATAAAGAAACAAGCACTTTTATGAACACATTAACTTCAGAAAGGTCTTATTTTTCAACATGCTGAAATGACATCGATATTAATCAATTACTTGTATACGATATTGTTGAAAAATATATTTCCATCAGACTATTAAAAGAGGTCTTCCATGCAAATAGGTTTTATTAAATTCAAATGGCTATTATTTCAAGTAAAAAAAATCGTATTAAGATATAATACATTTTGCGCCTAGATTAAATGTTCGCATGTAATCATTATTTCCTCATATGATATAGCTTATGCATCAACGTAGAGTTTTATGTGTGTGTGTGTGTGTGTGTGTGTGTGTGTGTGTTTCAGGTGTTATTCAAATACATGCACACTTACAGCATAAATCGCAGTATTTTATGCAGTGGTCTCTGGCCCATGGTTTGAAGTTTTGACAGACACTCTTTCCATATTCTGCACAGTTTGAGCTTTTATCAACACAAGGTGGCGGTGTGCTTATTTCTTTAACTGAAAAGTAGTGGGCTTTTTATCAAATCGTCGACTTAAACTTCATTCCCGAATTACTTGACAAAACTGATATTCGACATATTTGGCACTTGGTTTATAAAAAAAAAAAACTTATATACATTGGAAGTTCATTCATGACCTGAAATTTTTTAATTATTTTGACAAAACTGCCAATATTATCATTTGTTCGTGTCACCTTATTACATAAAAGAGAAACAATATTTTTGGAACATATGGTGGTCGCTCTTTAATATTTATCTTCAAAATATTGTATAATATTGAATAACTATGGTTCATCAGTGTGATAGAACACATAAGAACTACCTGTTCGTCATTATTTTCGAGTAAATTCATGGTTCTGGTAAATGCATCTACGATGGGGACATAACTTTTTGTAGGTTCTTACTGGCCTGGAGTGGCATGTCGATTAAATGCTAGCAGTCCTTAATTTGGACATTTGTGTAATTTACATTCAATGTCTTTATTTACGTTGTAACAAGAGCCGCAGACCTTTTTGAACTGAATTGTGCAATATGTTTGCCACAGTGGCCAGATTTAAAAGGGAGAGGGTTGTGATAACGCCAAAATACTTTAACCCCGTCGCATTTTTGGTGCCTGTCCGCAAAGTTAGGAATGCCTGGTCTCTGTATATCTTGTTTCGTTTTTACCTTTAGTTTATTTTTATGTTGCTTGAGTATAATGGGGCAACTCTTTCGCTGTACCTGCGTATAACGATGTTTTGGGGCCAGTCCAGCCTGCCCTGTGGTATGAGGTTTCCTCGTTGTTCATTGAACACCAATGAGTGGCCTTGGGTTGACATTTTCACCCCAGTGGGGTTGTTTGTCTCTTTGACATATTCACCATACCTACTCTCGTTGCACAAATTGTGATCTTTCCGCAATACAAAAAGATCCAAATTATACATCCATACGATCACTTCTGGCTTTGCGAAGTGTAATACTTACAGCTTTTATAATTATCTAAATAAATACTAACAGAGTTACCGCGACATTTATACTAAATGAATTTAGCCCGAATTCTAATCTAAAGTTGCTTGATTGAGTCAATCTAAATTCGATATTCAATTTCGCTATCCAAAGGAAAAAATATGAATACACAATTGGCAACCAAGGAGAACTCCGTGGATAAGAACATCATAAGGATAGCATAAAAAAAGAATGAAAATTAACAATGCACAAAGGTATAAACAACACAAATCCCATTTCAAATGGAGATTGAACTCATGACCGCCAGAAGTATACATCTTTTCGTATCTTAAAAGACCTCAACCCTCTGCTCGTGGAAGGAGTTATCAAGGAAAGCAAGATTCTAGCGGAAATCAAAAGAGTGTAATCAAGGGACAAAGACCAGACATGAAAAACAGACAAGCACAACAAAGTACAGAAAATAATCAAAATAGTACAAACCGAGTAACCACCAACAACTGGAAGCATGGACCAAGTGCACCGGTAGGGTAAGCGCCCTCTTGGAACACCCGCCTAGTTGCTTATAAAAAGTCAAGTCCAGGGTAGACCAGAGAGAAAAGGAAAACTATGACACGTGGAACAAGTCAGTTCTCAAGTTCAGATGTATTCAACGTAACGATCCACGAGTTCATGATGACGACCATAAAATTTCTGCAGTGATGACTTTATTCTTGTAGCAACATAATCCCGTGTCAGAAGCCTAATTGTAAGAAGTCTAGCGCGATACAAGAAGTCTGCGTAGTTACGGAAAGCTCTGGCATAACGTTTGAGTTGTGATATGAACACTCCATACGCAGGTGGTGAAGGGATGTTGCCACAGATAAAAGAAAAGTTGACAATATGAAATGAAATTCATCACGTTTGATCAGTAGTTTAGTTCCCATCGATCTCTAAGTGTAGGTCAAGATATGAGGCTGTCTACCCAGTGTTTGTAGTATTCTTTATCTCAAGTTCTTTGGGGTAGATGCGATGTATCAAATCCCCGAAACTAGGATTATTTAATGTGGTAGGACTGGAGACCCTTTTTGACAACTGTGAGTATAAAAGTTAAAAGTTTTGAAAGAGGTTTGGGGGTAAATTTTGCAGCAGATCCAGCCGTATAGCGTTGTTTGTATGGATTATTGTGGAGTTTAGGAAACAAGTACATAGATGGTAGATCACAATCATCGTCTTTCGTAGGGAGACCCCCCCAAAAAAGGATAGCTCAGATTTATGATTTTCCATTATCTCTTCTTTGGAGAGTGTGGTGGCAGTATAGGTCTTATTATTGCTATTATTTTCTCCGTCAACCTCTGATAATAAACATAATACGTTTTGCCAACAAAAACAATGTTGTTTTGGGCTTTGTCTGCAGGTACGAAAATACATGTATATTTGTTATGTATAGTAGACAATTTGTTTGCTACATCGGGCCTTTGAAAACTGTTGTAGCATTGACACTCATTGACCTACCTAAAACTTTCATTAACGTCATTTTTCATATTAGGAACTGGCAATCCATAGTATTCAACCAGGTTATTCTGACGACCGTAAATCTTTTAAACTGACTTACCATTTTAGCCCCATTCAAAAAGTTGTTGTAATGGGCATACTTTCAAGCAAGTGTACTTTTGACAAGAAAATTTGTATTCGCTGTAGCAGCTTCAATGCTACCAGAAATGATTAGAATATACATAGATTGGAAAGCATACCGAGCTCAATAACATAAAAAAAGATTTACTATGCTAAACGTCTTACAGATAAGTTTTTGTTTGAAACAATAAGGTTGTGGTTCATTAACATGAACATGTACCACTTCAAAAGGTCTGCGTCTTCTTTTTTTAACTGTTCGACTTATTTTATTTGTATTCACAATAAACAAAGATTTATAAAATTTGTCAACTGTATCTCCTTCGATGGTTTCATTTCGCTTTGAACGCTGCTACCCTTGATTTCACTTTTTATTCGAGAGTTTAAGATGTGATAAAATTATATTACCAAAACCATGCCCAGATAAGTGTCCATCTCCAGTAAAATTTGTGTTAATTTCATCAAAAGAACATTTGGGAATTTGACATGCAGTTCCAGGTTGGTTTACCAGGTTACACGGTGAAGGCAGTGATGGATAGGTAGCACAGCTAAAATACAAAACCTATGAATTCTTAATTTTTTAGACATAAGGTCGGAAGAGTGTGTGAACCTCAATTGTTTTGAGACTTTCGGGACTAAGCTGAACTTAAAATATACTGTATACTGTCAAATGAGTATTAGTTCAGGCGTATATTCATCTTTTAGTCATCAGTACATATATTTAACGTTTATCGCAGTTTGATTAGTAGATATGCTTATACACACAGATGATTTAGATTTCATAATTACCTGATTTACAACCACCTTAGACCCATGCAGGTCCGGGTGTCAAAAGAATAGGCCTGCAGCAGCGCTAAGCTTGTCGTAAAAGGTGACTAAATAGTGCTCAGAACCCTAGCCGGGGGCTAGGGCGCTCTGCCCACAGAGCAACTGGGATATGTGCCCCAGGTGGTGGAATGGGGTACCCCTGGTGTGTTACATGCTGCGGTTGTCAGGCTAAAATACGGAAAACCTGACCGCAAACCATAGTGGTGCACCTTGTTGGGAAAGATGCCACGTTCCTCGCACGTTAAAGTACCCTACTGTGGTATTTTCCCGGAGTATGAACCATAGGGCTCCGCCACAGAAGGCTAAATTGCCCGACCCTACCCACCTCTCCCTATTTCTAGTGACAATAAAAATTTGTCGACCCCATTGTCTTTGTGTCCCATCCCTTTTTCATTTCATCATCATTTCATGTTTATTTTATTATTAATTTCATGTTCATCGTCTGAATATAGCTGAAATATTGCTGCTCGGACGTTAAACCCCAAAAAACAAACAACCACCTTACTTGGCACTTACCATATTTTACTCACTTGCAATGTGCAGGCGCCGCTGGCTGAGAAGGACATGCTTTCCCTCGAGGTGCATTTGATGTCACTCCCGCTTTTTTGGTGAAAACTCATAGTGCAAGTGTGGTACTGTGCTGTTTTTCTTGTCTTCAGTTGTTATATGTAATTGTATTTTACTCTGTAATCTACATAGTACATGTAGATTGTCTCTGATTCCAGGTATTGGCTATGCTCTTTGTTTTGATATCGTTCAAATCTCCTTGAATTTCGATGTTTTGGTATATTTTTGCCCTTATTGAAGATATTCAAATTTATCAAAAGTCTATGCTAGCCCTATAAAGGTAATCGCAAAGCTAGATCAGAAAGCAGAAAATTATCCAGTAACAGGGTTTTCTTAAATATTCTTGTTTGTTTGCTTGTTTGTTTTGTTTTGTTTAGTTTAGTTTTTGTCTTTTTTGGTCATTTTTTTGTTTTGTTTTTGTTTAGCTGTATTGGGTGTATGGAGAAAATAAAGGGGTGAATATTCATAAATGAATCAATAGAATCAAATATTGGTTATAACTATATCATCATGTAGACACCTGGTTTATTTATGATCGTGGCGTCTGAGGTTTTTGTAATAGAAAAACTGGTACGTAAGAATGTAATGTAAAGAAGGCAGTTAGTAAATGCGTGCACATGCATTGAAGGATGGGTGTGGCTGTGCTACCAAAAAATCAGTCATGGTATAGACATGAACACAGGAATTTTTACGATTTACATACACATTTAGCGAACGAAATAAAATAGATTACACATAAATACTAAAGATAAGGAAAACAAGACGTCACAGAAAAAACAAGCACAAGCAATATGAACTCTCACCAAAAAACTACATTGTAGTAGTGAAATCAGGTGCTCTGGAATGGATGAGCATGTCCTTATTTACAAACGACACCCGTCATATTGCAAATGAGTATAATCCGGTAATAGTCTACAACAAAGTACATCTAGCCGATACGAGTAATTGTTTCATCTTAAATGTAGGTGTTGGTGGATTAATGATTAACGAATCCTTTTGTAGCAGAAGAATTCACATTACGTTATAAAAGCAGGGTGCATAATGACTATACCAGTGCAATAATGGAGAAGATTCACGAATTTACCTGAATAACATTGGGGGAAAAGGACTGACTTACATCTCTGTACATTTATATTCCCCTATAGAAGCATCAATACATGAACAGTGATAGTCTTGTCCATCTGCCCAACTCTGGCCCTGTACATACTTCTTCTGTCTGTACACACAAACAGCTACAAAAAAGAAAGTATATTGAAGCTTTACTGCTAAAATAAAGCACAAACTAGTGTTTATTATATAACGTTGATGATATAATACTAGCCATCTGTATGAATATTTCGTTAACATAGTTGATATGATTTTTTTTTCAGTTTAACTGACTTGAATTTATATGTGATGTTTTTAAATGAACCTAAGAAAACGTGCAAATCCAGTCAGCATAAGTTTTAGGGAATCCATGCATGACCTCTAGTAACAGATAACTTTGGAAAAAAGAAAATCGCAAGTGACAACTTTGTCCTGTATTAACATAAATCCAGTAAAGAAAAAAAAGGATGTTGAAACAAGGGCACCAGCGTATAACCTAAATAAATTTTATTTGCATATTTAGACAGCAGACAGCAAGTTTATGTGTAAATTGATATTTCCATGTGCAAACCTGTATTTGTACTACCTGTTCCATTGGCCATTGTACCAGGATCATGGTTAACAAAGGAATTCTGAATTTTCCTGACGTCACATTTAACCTCTTTACAGCATGTATTCGGTTTATAAACCAGTCGACATGACGATGGTAGGTTATAAATAGGGCACCTTAAATAAATTTTTTGTTTACGTATGATAAAGACTGGTTGCTTCAACTTTTTGTTTGACTAAGATTCTGGTCACATGTCTTTACTGTTAAACTAAGATTTTTGGCGATAGTCAATACTGTTATGCTAAGATTCTGAGCATAATTTAAAGATATGAAACTAAAACATGTCAAACTGTAAATGCCTACAGATAAAGTAGTAAAATGAACATATATAAGCTTAATAAACTAAAAGGCAATTGCTGAAAGTGCCAAGTGTTTACTGTGTCGGTTGTATTGTTTAAATGATTTTTGTCTTTTTTTCATATCTATTGTAAATTACGCGATAGGAAAATACTTGTTTTGACATTGGTACGTTCCTGTTTGACCATCTGTGCATTCACAATCATAATCACACCCATCACTCCAGGTTTCACCAGTGTTATATGTTCTCCCTTTATAATTACACCGACCATCTGTAAAATGTTCCTCAATGTAAGTATCTGATTTATAAATATTTTTGATATCTATGACCAAGAATAAAATCAACAATAATAATAAAGTTCAATTTTGTTTTGGTTAATTTTTTATTGCTTCAAAGATTTTGGAAGTTCGAAATTTTGCTTGAAACCCTTAATTAGTTTTTAATTAGTATCGATAGAAAACGTTTCAAACATATAAACTCGCAAATCTGAGGGCCATTTGGTCAATTGGATATAGATTTTTACAGGAAATAGTCGCATATGCAAATAACTTATATTCAAAACATTTTACTGGAGATTATCATACTTTAATCGTCTAGAAAATTCAATCGGCTCTGCTGTACTCATTAGGACAAATAGAAAGAACACGATTAAACGTAAGCCGAAGCGTTATTTTACGGAATAGACTCAATGTTGAATACCTAGAGGTCAATTTTATACTTTCGACATCTTAATGTTTGAATATAAATATGGCAATGTATGTGCAATTTCTTTGGTTTTCGGTTGTCAAACTGTTTTAACATTTTTGATTTATAGTTTCAGGGTAATATTTTCCTTTTGATACGGTACAATAACACGACAATTTCAGGTATTTTGTAACATACAGAATATATTTGTTATTTACATTTTTTAGTATTTTTTATTATATTCGTTGTACATGTATACTTACTCTAACGGAGCACATATTCCATGCTCTAAGTCGTAATATATATATATATATATATATATATATATATATATAGAGAGAGAGAGAGAGAGAGAGAGAGAGAGAGAGAGAGAGAGAGAGAGAGGGGGGGGGGTCTGAACATTTCCCAACGATGTTAGAACTGTCAAATTTGCGATGCATATTTTTGGTCTTTCCCTCCGCGGGACTCGAACTCTATGGCAACACCGCCTGCACTAAGTCCAGCGCCCTAGACCACTCGGCCAGCTAGGCTATATTGAAAAAATATAGCTTTCGCTGGCCGGGTCATTCCTCCTCGTAGGATTAATCTAGGGCTGTTACTTAGTACACGATGTATGGTGGTACGGGACAGTTCATTTAGATGTTAATATGTAGGATAGAGGATCAAATTAATGATGCATGTCACAACAAATCAATATCATACAAACGTCTCAGAATGTGACGACTCTATTCGCTACACTGCTCCATCGGATCAAACGTTTACATATCTTCCCTGTATCAATTTGATCCGATGGAGTAGTGTAGCGAATAGAGTCGTCACATTCTTAGACGTTTATATATATATATATATGCGTGTGTGTGTGTGTAAATCGAAAACTTAGAATTTTTAATTGCCTATTTTAGAGTAGAGTGCGTTTATACATTTCTTTTTTTATACTTACGGAATCCCCTGTCAGCTGAAAAAAAAGATGACTATTTGAATATATACGTTCTTCAATTTTGAAAAAGTAAGTATGTATGTATATCTTTAACATACGTTACCTGTATAACCATCGCTTGAACAACCCGATCAAACTACCAAGCGAGAGAAAATTGTTTCCGTCCGTATGACCCCTCGATAAACAGTTGTTCACAATCCATCGTTAACATTAGAGTTTCCATAATTGAAATATTTTATAGATCTGTTCACGATCATTTCTCTCGCTGAACATTGAGAAGTGATGCCCAAGGTATTATGAAGAAATAAGCCACAACCCATGCTAACAATCATGTGGCCTTGATCTTTGACCTCATGGGTAATATACCAAATATGGATTTTACTTAACTTATGGAAGATAATAATTTCGTAAGTCCGCCGCTAATATTACTCTCTATTTATGCGGGAAGTCTAACGAAATAATAAAACCGCTCCATGAAAGCACAGTGCTATATCCCACCACGACGGACTCCACTCGTACAGTTGATATAGTCGTTATATATAAATATATAAACATTATCATTATTATACTAAACGTTTTGAAGATAACAACAAAAGCCCTATCTTATGAGAGTATCTGGATTATCAGCGATAATTGGGAATCCGTGGTCACAATAAAACACAGGAACGCATACCAAATCCGATCTCACGGGACAAAGAAGACTAATACCAGAAAACCCTAGTGCATATATATACACAGAAGTAGAACATATAAAAATAATCCCATAAAAATGAAAACAACAAAAACAACTATTTAAATCGAACAGTTATATGGATATGGCGCTACATGTTCTACATGTACATTACGGTAGACTACCGGCGGGTGGCTTACAATATTATCATATTCTGGTAATAGTCTTGAACTGATTGTCTCCAAAAGATCTTTTGAATTTTTCAGGATCCACATTGAATTTATACCACTACGGGAGTAACAAGTGTTGTGGTAGGACTGGCGACCCTCTTTGACAGTTGTGAGTATAGAAGTTAAAAGTTTTGAAAGAGGTTTGGTAATACATTTTGCAGATCCAGCTTTGTAAAGTTGCTTGTATGGAATCTTGTGGAACGTCATTATCAATTTTAACAGAATGACGTCCTACAACTTGAACCCAATCCAGACTTTGTTAAAGCTCTTCAAGCCGTAGAAGACGGTCTCCTTTATTTTTCTTTATCCTTTATAGTTTTTGGAATAAACCTTGAAATAAGTGGATTTTCCGCTATGACCTATAAAAAGACATTGCAGCCATTTTTTTTAACGGATGAAAAATTCAAGCGCATATTTTGTGCAGAATTCCATAAGAAACATTCATGCTTCCAGCGTAACTAAGGCCAATATACTTACTACAGAACCCGCAGAATTTTTTACATCTGTCCCGGGCCCAGCTGTTATAATGGGGGTTATCGCAGACAGTCACGCCATACGCATCACAGTCATTTATTGTGTCTCGACATGGAGGAACCGGCGTCGTGTGCAGTGCTTAAAAAGTAATAGTGTAGATATTTATAGAACATTATCATTTTAGGCTTTGCTCATGGGAGTGAAGCTATTTGTACTCAAATAACATTTGAATTGGCTGATGATGCACCGCTATCTTCTTAAGTTGCTAATCTCTCCATCAATGAATATGGGAGATTTCTTTTGACACACGCTTTGTGTCTTCGTTAAAAATTCGAACAATTCTTCCCAACTACATATATCCTTTCTAAAGCACGTCACTCTGGACAGAATGATTTTTTAATTTCAGATTATTTTCTTATGAAGACATTCCATCTCTATGAAGCTAAAAATACTGATTGATTTCAAACATAGTTTTTGTATATATATTTATTCATTTTAAGTTTCTTATTGTAAAAAAATCATTAAACACCATAGTAGGGAGACGAAATTGTAGTTATTGGAAAACAAACTCTTGAAGAAAAGCTGAAAAACCTTGAAAAATTGCGAGGCATTTTTACATACCAAATTTAGATCACCCTGTGATGGAAAATAAAAAAAAACAGAGCTCAGTGTTCTCTGTTTTTCTCTTACTACTAGATCTGTGAGTTTGTTGACGTTTTAGGGAAAAGGGCAACAAAATTATGCTTTACATTGATAGCTTTGCTCATATTTTTTTTAAGTTTATGACTGTTGTTTGTTCTTTGTTTCTTGCCATTTCACTTTTTGATGTAGTGCAATCGTAAAAAGGTTATTACGACCCGTCTTTATTACTTACGCGTACAATAACCACAGAATCTTCGACAATTATCTTCAGACCACTTTTGGTATGCTGGACATACACTTGTCTTATCGCCATATTTTTGACAATCAGTTTTATCAAAGCAAGGGTCTGTTGTACTGGTAGCTGTACAAATGGAGATATGATTTTAAAAAGTACCTGAAAATTATATATGCAACCTGCTAAATTATTGTGATGACGATACTTGATCCTTGACCAGGTGTTTATTTGATACCAACTTCAACTCTCAAAAACAGATTTTAGTTCTATGGCCAAAAAAAAAGAAACAAACAAACAAACAATTTTGTGGCAACTCTGAGAACTTTGAAATATCTCTTGTGCATTTCTCGTTTGTAAAATCCCGTCTGTAGTTAATCATATATGTATCAAAAGTACTTTAATTGCCACTCACTTTAACACTTGTCAACCTTCAGCGTTGCCCGTTTCATCTTACCTTATATGGAACTTAGTATTAGTTTTAAACATAAAAGAAACGTTCGTACAGCAGGTCATAACAAAATAATGAAGTTAGGATTATACCGTTTTTCTGGCCTCTAACTGTGCAATCCAATACGAATGCAGAAACTATGATAAAAACTAAACAACGTGTCATTATCCACTGTCGGTGATCAATACACTGGTACGTCATTCATGTAGATAAGAGAAGTGTAGAATGTACACTGACTTGATAGGCTGAAAAGTCTATATGTTGTTTCTATTGCACAAATAAATTAATTTCTACTTTGACACAACATTTACAACTAATTTAGATTACTTTAAGCGCTTAACATAAGTAACCCATACTAAAAGAAAATCACAATGCATGCAATAAAATGATACAATCAAATAAATGAAAAAGACAAAAACAAAAACAAAAACCAAAAAAAAATTAATAATATTATAAATTGGTAAAACATTTACACCTATACTATGTACAGGCTTTATAGATACAATAATTGGCTATAATAGTTGATATCATATAAAAGTGAAATATGTGACTTAAAAAAAACTAAAACATAAGTATAGATCATCAAATAGAAATAAATTAACGTTCAGTATTGGAGAAATATTGAAAAATTATGATCTGATCCAAAAGAAGAGACAGATCCTTAAATCTTAGTATCTACTATATGCAGAAGAAATATTGAAAAATTATTATCTGATCAAAAAGAAGGAACAGGTCCTAAGATCCTAGTTTCCGCTGTGTAGATGACGTTATGTCTTTAAACAATCCTAGATTCGGGGATTATAAACTTTGCATCTATCCAAGGTAGTACTATACGGTTATGTCAATTCTGAAAATTTGGTCTCAATTTATTGAAATAACGCTGTTTTGAGGCAGTCCGCACAGAAATTTCAAGTGTTTTATCATAAAAAGTACATATTTTTCTAACCCTTGGTGTGTGGAGGTTCAAGTAATTTAAAAGTAATATAGTGATTATTGTTATAAAATCCAGTAGCCATGGTATCATACTGAAGAAAATGTTACTGAATTTTGGTACAAATCAGGGGTGCCTTTCCAAAACTAACAGTCAAAATACTATGTTTTATGAAATATCAGGGACTTAAACACTAACACAGGTTGAGAGCATGCATGGAGTAGGTAGAACAGGGTGAAAATAATAACATCCTTTTCAATTTATTCTCACACAATTTCAGTTCAAAGAGTTGAGAAATGAGGTATTTTGAAAATCAGCCAGCTGATGCTGAGGAGAGAACCTAATACGGCAGGGACTGGAAAGTTCCGGATACCATTCACCATTTAAATTACACCTATTTACCCTAACATATATTACATCGTCTGTGTATAAATGCTTAACTACATTTAAACAATATATCCACCAAATTTCAACTTTTAATTTTGTGTTTTACAAAATTTGCCCGTGTCAACTTGGTGAGCGAAACAGTGTAACTGTATAGTGCATCCAAAAGAATTTTAATGAAAGGAATTTACAGGCGGCTAAGAAATCAGCTTCATATTTTTGGGATTGATGGAAACGGGAACTCATGACCAAACTATACGACAAACTTAATGACTTTTCGTTCCAAAACGTCAACTTTCCTTTCGTTTGTGGTAACATTCAGCATCTGCGTATGGAGCTTTCATATCATAATTCATACGTTATGAAATTTAATATCTTACTAGACTTCTTTATTTTATTATTTTATGATGCTACAAAATTGAAGTAACCAATCAAAGTTTAGTGGTCATCATCATGAAATCGTGGGTTATTATGGTGTTTTCTCTATCGTTTACCCCTGACGTGACATTAAATTATACATCTTGGTAGGTGTTTCTAGAAAAGTAGAGAACGCATTCCCTATCGGTTCCCATGGTCCATAATGCCATTTGGGGAGGGGTAGTTGCTTATATGCTTTTGTTTCTTTGTACGTACTATTTTGGTTGTTTCATGTTCTTTGTGTGTATTTTCCTTTTCTCTTATTTATTCTTGAATTATGCTCTTTTTTAATTCCATTTGAATCCTTATTCCGGAAACTTGTAATCATTTTTTATATAGAAAATGTATCTAACAATCCCACTTTAATCTTTTTTCATGTTTTAGACATCAAAAATGGTAGCTCTTATGTTAAGTAATACTTTAATACATGGATACAAATATGTATAATTTTAGCATGTTTTAATTAGTCAAGTTCATTGCGTACTTTCACAATTGGAGCCCATTGACTTGCAGAAATTTCGGTTTTTTTTTTTAATTTTCATCATGAAATTTTACTAATAGTGCCTTTACTTTCAGCATAAATTTACAATGTGAAAGTCCCTTATCATCTAAAAAGGGCTATCACATTTAAAAATATCGACATTACGTTGTCATATGATAAATAGAAAGCTCGTTTGAAAGGTCTTGCTGTAAATCTTTTGTTGATTCGAAAAATTATGTTGTTCTTGGTAACATATCAACAGACTTCTCTAAAACATTGCATGGTAGCTTTTAGTGGACTCCGATGTGCTCATTTACTTTTGTTACTATATATGTATTATTATTGGTATTTTATTTTCTTTATTGTGTGTTTTTTCCATGTCTGGTCATTGTACATGGATTACATTTTTTTTTAATTTCCGCTAGAATCTTGGTTCCCTTTTTACTCCTTTGCATTTTGTGACAAAATGTTTTCAATGAGAAAATCAAGCATGTCGCAACCATGCTTTTCTGTGTAGTACACTTTACCCTTCTGCAATGTTTTAGAGAAGTCTGTTGATATGTTACCAAGAACAACATATTTTTTTAATTTTGTTAACAATGTTGATATATATTTATTTCAATTTAATGGATTTATCTTCTTACTACACTGTGAAGTGTAAAAAAAGCAAAGAGAACATGTGCAAACCCGGTCAACATTGATATTAGTGATTTAATGCATTATTTCCGCCGACAGACGACCTTTAACGAAAGAATATCTCTGGTTATGATTTTGTCCATTATAAAAATAAATTCATTTGAGCGAATTTCAGAAGATATTAAACAGGTTTCCATCGCAAGTTTCATTGTAAATTAATAAATTTTTGTTCATATCATGGTTAGACCTGTTTCATTGGCCATGTATGGTATTAGGATTACGTTAAACATAGGTAGTTGTTACCGTCTTGTTGCAACAATTAACCTTTCCACCGCATCCCTTTGGTTTATTAAGCAGTCTACATGACGATGGTAAGTTGGAAATATGTCATCTTCAATATAATTAGTGTATACGTATATTTGACCAAAGATGATTCAAATGATGCTAAGATTATGGGTACATCGCTTTATAAAACTAAAATCATTTAAACTGCTACTGCTTGTTTATAAGGTTATAACAGGTAATATTAGTTTTACAAACGTACAGACAATAGACTTTTTCTATCTCTTTTTATAGCAATTGTAATGTACAGCATAGAAATATCTTGTTTTTGGTATTGATGCATTCCTGTTTCACCATCTGTACGTTAACATTCATAATAAAACCCTTCACTCTAGGTTTGATCCGTGTTATAAGTTCCCTCTTTATAATTACGACAATCTGTAAATATTTATTTAATCTCAGTGTAAGAGTCTGCATTTCCTGAAGTCTTTTTTGATCAAGAAAATATCAACAATTATAGTAATAACGTTCGATGTTGATTTTTCAAAAACTTTTTTGCTACAAAAAAATGGAAGTCTGTTATTTTGCTGGAAACTTTTAATTATGTTTTAATAAGTATCAATTGGAGCATCAATATTATAAACTTGACAGATATGAGGGGTGAATCAATACAGTGGATGAAGGTTTTAAAGAAAAGAATCGTATGTGAAATACTTAAATCTCTTATATTCAAAATTGTTTACTCATGATTATCACTTTAAATTAAGGTATGCTAAAGAACAAAGAAATTAAATCGGCTCCGCAATACTGAGAGATAGTTATAACACTGTAACTGCATACAAATGTCCTGTTTAAATTATGTTATGAAACAAGCCCCATGCTCAATACCTTGGTCAATTTTGCACTTTGAACATCTGAATGTTCAAATAATATATGTGAAAATTTTTTAGCTTACTATTTACTAACATTTTAACATATATGATCCATAATATCAGGGTTATCCTTTTTAATTGATACAATGAAATAATGCCGAATACGGTTTCATTATTTGTGATCTATGGGATCGATCATTTACTTTTAGTTTTATTATATTCGATGTACATGTCAACTTACTCTACCAAGTGCACACAATCCATGTTCTAAGTATGTATTTGGAAATTTACTTTTAGTTTCTGTATGTTATTTGCGTTGTCCCTTATCCGCCATTATTCTACCGAAACGTTTTCTTATTTTACAGCAGTTTGCGCGAAAATATTGTTTTCTTTTTATTTACGGAATGCTCTTTCAACTGAAAAAAAAAATAATGTCGATTTGTAGAAAGTAAAAAAGTTCTATATTTCATATAAATGAATATTTATGTGTATTTTTCATTCCAACAGAGTTTAAATTATTAAAATACGCCAACAAACAAATAAATATATGTAGGCAAAATCAGAAGCAATCATTTCATAATGTTACCCTCCCACATATAAAAATGGCTTTTTTATGATATAATGTTTAATCTACACATTTAACGGTATCATTGAAAGATTTATGACAGCAATCTTTAAACTACAGCTATTTTCGAAAATTTAATAACTGACTGCAAATTAGTTTGCGTCATCTGTCGGGTTGGATTATGTTTTGTTACACTTCGTTGGACTTTTTTCCGAGTTGCTCATTTACTTTTGTTACTTTGTATGTATTATTTTGGTTTTTTAACAAGAGTAATCAAGGGAACCAAGGTTATAGCGGTAATAAAAAAAAATGTAATCCAGGGACAAAGACCAGACATGGAAAACAGACATACACAACAAAGAACATAAAGTAACTAAAATCATACATACAAAGTAACAAAAGAAATGAGCTACTCGGACTCCACTAAAAACTGGGAGCATGGACCAGGTGCACCCGTAGGGTAAGCGACCTCTGCTTTTCTAGAAACACCCGCCGAGTTGTTCATAAAAAGTCAAGTCCAGGGTAGATAAACGAGGAAAGGAAAACTACGACCCGTTGAATAAATCAGTTTTCATGGTGCAGATGGATACACCATAACGATCCACGAGTTCATGATGACGACCATAAAACTTCTGTAGTGATGACTTCAATCTTGTAGCAACATACCCTGTTCCAGAAGCCTATTTGTTAGAGTTCTAGCGCGATACAAAAAAGTCTGCGTAGTTTCGGCAAGCTCTGGCATAACGTATGAGTTGTGATAAGAGCACTCCATACGCAGGTGCTGAAGGGATGTTGCCACAGATGAACAAAGCGAGCATATAGTTGCACAGATGAATAAGGCGAGAAGGGATTTTGCCACAGGTGAATAAGGCAAGCATATAGTTAGCTTTGTTCACTTTTTCACAAAATATGCTTGTCAAATGATCTCTCAGATTTAATGGTGTCCCCAACATTTATGTAGGTCATTTTGCAAAGTCTCTGTGTCATCATCTCCTGTAATAGTTTTGAAAATTTTGGTGTGTGGTGTAAAAAGGAACTCCACCGTGTCTGAGAGATCGTTTATGTAAATAACAAAAAAAGTATAAAATGTAGAAATGAGCCTTTTGATATGCCTGATGTGATTTTCATCTTGGACCATTACATTCTGAAACCTTTTATGTAAGAATTTCCGAGTCCAATCTAACATCTGATTATTTATTTCGTAAATCTTTATCTATTTCAATCATTATTCAATATGGAACCTTGTCGAACCTTGTTTTCATATAGTTATTTGTATGATTCCTTTCATTTCTTCTAGTGTTTTAAATATTACTGAGGTTAGACTGACTGGTCTGTAGATCCCATGCGATGATTTCTTATCCTTTTTAATAATGCCTTTACTCTCGCCAGTTTCCCGTCCTTTTGGGGTTTGTGTGTGTGTCTGTGTGGTTTTTATTTTTGTTTTTTTTTTGGTTTTGTTTTTGTTTTGTTTTTTTGTTTTGTTTTGGTTTTTTTTAAGAGTAATCAAGGGAATCAAGAAAGAACATAAAGTAACTAAAATCATACATACAAAGTAACAAGAGCGAATAAGCAACTCGGACTCCACTAAAAACTGGGAACATGGACGAGGTGTACCGGTAGGATAAGCGTCCTCTGCTCTTCTAGAAACACCCGCCGAGTTGCTCATAATAAGTCAACTCCGCGGTAGTCGAAAGAGGAAAGAAAAACTATTACACGTTGAACTAATCAGTTTTCATAGCGCAGGTGGATACACCGTAACGATCCACGAGTTCATGATGGCGACCATAAAACTTCTGTAGTGATGACTTCAATCTCGTGGCAACATAACCCTGTTCTGTTCCAGAAGCCTATTTGCTAGAATTCTAGCGCGATACCCAAAAGCCTGCGTAGTTTCGGCAAGCTCTGGCATAACGTATGAGTTGTGATATGAACACTCTATACGCATGTGCTGAAGGGATGTTGCCACAGATGAATGAAAAGTCATCAAGTTTGTCGTAAAGTTTGGTCAATAGTTTTCCTTTACCATCGATTTCTAAGTGTAGATCAAGATATGAGGCTGACTTCATAGTGTCTGTAGTATCTTTTATCTCAAGTTCTTTAAGGTATATGCGATTTATCAAATCCCCAAAATTAGGATTGTTTAAAGATGATACGTCATCTATATAGCGGAAACTATTAAAGGATATATCTAAACGATATTCTTCCTTGCGGACCAGATCAGCTACAAAATCAGCCTCATGAAGGAAAAGGTCAGCAAGTAGAGGAGCACAATTTGTTCCCATTGGAAAGCCGACCGTTTGTTGAGAAGCGCGTCCACCACACTGGACAAATATGTTGTCGATTAAAAATTCCAGCATTTTGTAAACATCTTCTTCTGTATATTTGGAAGATGATTTGGAATTATTTCTTACAAAGTATGAGGAATCTCTACCAAGAACTCTATATTTGTATCTAGGTGTACCATCTTTTTTTTTGAAAAGCAATGATGTATAATGTTTAAATCGGGATTTTAACTGAGTATGGGGACTAGAAGTATACAGTGTTGAAAAATCATAGGTTTTAAAGCTATTATATTCTGGTGATAGTCTTGAATTGCTTGACTCCAAAAGATCGTTCGAATTTTTCAGGATCCACATTGAATTAATACCACTATGGGAGTACCCATTCTTGTTATATATTATCTAAGGATTATATTCTTTTGATTGATTATACTGTTCGAATCCTGGTTACCTTGATTTCTCTTTAACGTCCTTACATACCTAGCAATACATAGCAATGTTTTCCGAAACAAACTTACGTAGCCTCTTCTCCTGACTCCATATCCTGATGATATAATTCCGTGTAACTCCCCATGTGGCTATGAGATATGTCTGCTTTGTAATCATCATAAAATAGTTCTTGACTGTCCCAAAATGTGTCTTGTCTATTTCGGACATCATTTGGCGAATGTGCTGCGTATTTTAGCTGTTCTTATTGTAAAAAAATCTGCTTTATCTCTTTCTTTGCTCGTTGGTGTGCTATTTTCTCAGTATTCGTTCTTACTTTGACTCTGGGTAGATTGCACCTTGACGAGTAGAAGGCATAAAATGGCATCCTTGTCGACTTTGTTATTTACCATTTTATGTACTTCAATCATGTCTCCACTCATTCTTCTGAAACCTAGTGTTGGCAATTTTACTTTCCGTAATCTTTCCCGGTAAGAATCTGTTTTGTAGCTCTACATTGGACGTTTTTCTATCATATCAATGTGTTTTATTTGTAATAGCCCAAACAATTGGCAAAGTCAAGTTGTGACTTACCAGGGACATATATAAGGGATAAAGTTTTTTTTCATTAAGGTGACTGAAGGATTGTTCAATTACGGTGAACAAAGAGTTAACTTTGTTCACTTTTTCAAAAATATGCTTGTCAAATGATATCTCAGATTCAATGGTGATCCCAACATCTTGATCCTCCTTTACCTTCTCTATTTCTTTGTTATTTAGTATAAGGGTGTTTACCAGTAAGCATTGTCGTATGTTTGCATTTTTCTGGATGGAAATGTAATAGCTATTTTTCGCACTAATCCGAAAGTTTATTTAACTCATTTTGCAAAGCCTCTGTGTCATGATATGCTGTAAAAGTTTTGAAAATTTTGGTGTCGTCTGCAAAAGGTAAGCGTTCGACTTCACCGTGTCTTGGAGATCGTTTATGCAAATAACAAATAGTATAAAATGTAGAACTGGGCCTTATTTGGGGCCTGATGTGACGAATTTCTTCTTGATACTTACTTTCTGACACCTTTTATATAAGAATTCCCGAGTCCAATCTAACATCTGATTATTTATTCCGTAACTCTTCATTTTTTTCCATCAATGTTCAATGTGGAACCTTGTTAAATGTGGGTTTTTTTTCGTGACCCATGTATATACAGTCTATATAATGTCATTTGTCTATTGCTGAAGTCGATTTGTTCAGTTTTTCTTATGGTTGTAGAGTTGTGGATCTACCTGATATGAAGCCGTGCTGTTTTGGAGAAATGCTCACTTGTTTTCATATGGTCAGTTGTATAATTCCTTTCATTTTTTTCTAGTTTTTTTTTTTTACATATTTCTGAGGTAAGACTCACTGGTCTGTAGTTCCCATGCGGTTTTTTGCTTTTTGTTTTTTGTTTGTTTGTTTGTTTGTTTTGTTTTGTTTTTTTTTTTTTTGGTTTTTAAGGATTGGTCAAATATCATTTCCAATGGCTTAGATTTGTTTGCTAGTTTCTCTACTAATCTTGGAAGTAGATCGTCAAGACCTGGTGACTTGTCTATTTTAAGTCGTTAAAAAGCAACGGCAATTCTCCGTCTGAACATACAAAAATTTATGTAATGCCGTCGCCAAAATCCGGAAGTGCAAGGAAAAGCATAAATGACATCATTCATAAACATTGAAGACGTTGTCATGTTGGTTAAAATATACTATAATAATCAATATTTGACGTTTGGATAATAAATCAAACTTGTCAATACTCTTCAAAGGTAATGTTTTTCACATGCAATATGACTCTTCTTAACACGGAACCCAAAAAATATAGTAACATCACAAATAGTATTTTTTGGATAAGTGCTTGAAGCATGTTGAATGAACTTGAATCATTCCAAAATTTAAGATTATAATCGTCACGTTTACAGTAGCAAGGAGACATCATGCATTTTACACTCTCCCCACCTTAATTAAATGAATTCTCCTGAATTCGCTTTCAATATAAACAATATAACAATATAACATTACAGAAATTTCAGAAAATAATTGATTGTTCATATGAAAAGTCCAACAATTTCATCGCCCCTTCAAAGTCTCAGCAGCACACAGCAGGTCGTCTATCCATTTTTATAATCCACCATTCATTTTCCACTTTACCCAGCAGATCGGTTTTAATATGCCTTATCACTATGCATCGTTAGTTCCACGAGAATTCATCAACAGGATCAATATTGGTGTGTTTGGTTTCCTTTTGTCCGTGTTCCATGTTAAATGAGTGTGATCCTTTGGTTTATATCAACTCCAATGTCTCATTGATCATCCCGTCATTCCAGTTCTCAAAACTCCTTAATTGTTCCACTTTACCCTCAGTGCTCCAGTGCTTTGATTTTCCTGCAAGTCTGTGTTTTATTCCTGTTGATTACCTTGGTCTCAATCCATCAGTTATCAGCAAGAAACTGTCTATGACATCTTGGTAGACATCCTCCACCAAGTTTGTTGTGATATATGTTAATTTTTATCTATTATTATGATTCTTAGATTATTGTTTTAGCAAAGTCCGGCTCACAAACATGTTTACCCCCGCAACATACTTTATGTGACTGTCCCAAGAGCAATCTATAGAACCAAGTTTATAGCGGTAATCAAAAGAACGCAATCCAGGGACAAAGACCAGACATGGAAAACAGACACACACAACAAAGCTAGGAACATG
This sequence comes from Perna viridis, assembly GCA_037379345.1. Taxonomy (NCBI): domain Eukaryota; kingdom Metazoa; phylum Mollusca; class Bivalvia; order Mytilida; family Mytilidae; genus Perna; species Perna viridis. The sequence goes on along the minus strand of CM074515.1, from coordinate 8,169,362 downwards.
TAGTCCAGTAGTTGGCGTTGTTGTTGTTGTTGTTTCTTTTTTGTTTCGCTTTATTTTATTTTGTTTTTGTTTTTGTTTATTTGTTTTTTCGATCGTCTTTTATGAATAGTTTCACTTCATTTATTTTAAGAGCTTTTACAGCTGGCTTTCGGCTTGATTTGCCTTTTAGGTGGATGTATGTCTCACTGGCAATCATACCAATCTTATATTTTTATATGACTTATCATATAAAAGCGACTTTCATTGATTTCAAAACTAGCTATGTCATTGTGTTACTTTCGGTGAGTTATTTATTTTTTTCCGGAATATCTTCACCATCCGAGATTGGTAAACATTTTAGTTTGTCCCATTAAACAGTTCCGGGTGAATATTTGACGTCAACAAACTGACATCATCAGCCAATATTGAAAGAAAAGTCACGATAAAAAATGTCGTATGCTTACTTATTTAAGTATATCATTATAGGAGACACAGGTATTTAGTATAGACACTGTTTAACATACATGAGGCAATTCTGTGCCGACTGGTTCGCATATTAATGTCGTATGTTTCTGATGTAGAAAATTTATATTGATTCAAAATGGCTGACTAAACAATGCATTTTGTTATTTTCTCTTAGGTCTCCTACATTTTAATTGTTTTAACATCATGTTCCAATTAGTAAATCCAACGCTCGACTTGAAAAATGTCTACTGAGTCTGAAATATCTTGTTGTTTCGATTTCTGGAGTATTTAATAATGCATTCAGATGTGATGTTTTATTGGAAGAGCGTGTCCATTTTTTGCTCTCTGCTGTTGTCTTGTTGACTTTCTTACTATATATAGCTTGTAAACAATGCTGTATATTTAATGATAGCTATTGACTGTGTTATCAAACAATATGTTTCTGGCAATGTTATCATATAATCCTTTCCTTTGCAGGCATTCTGAATATTAATTATTGATTTTCAATGAATTATTGATTTACTACTCTGTGGTCATTGTTCAGTAGCCAGTTATTAATAGACATTTGAACAGATTATAGTGTCTCAAGCTTATCCAATCAATTAATCAATATCTGTCATTGTGTAGTAGAAGTTAGGCATTGTAAATTTCCCCTAACATGGGAAAATATTTTAGGCCAGACATGCAGGGTTTTTGTTTTGTTTTTTTCATGAATGTCAGAAAATATTTCAGATAACTTTTTAGTGTGAAAGAAGTTCTGCATTATCCTTTTTTTATTTGAGGTATGTGAGCATTTCTTCAAATGTGTTGCCAAAGTACTGGCAATTGGTACCCTGGACTCCATTTGTAAATGTGCACCTCTTCTGTTTCTTCCTCCAAACTGTTAGAACTATATTTAAAGTCAACAGAACACTTCAAATTACAATCATTTTTCCCAAATCATAAGCACATCCATGATTAAGCAGTCAATGACCTTGACAGATCTGCAAATATAAAATTTTACTGAACACTGATTTAGAAGAGAAACAAGACTTATACGGTTTTAATTTATATTTTACCCCCAAAAAAGTAACGACCTGGCAGCTTAAATTTGACCCAGTCGGGTTAGGGGAAAACAACAATCATTATTTACTTGGCCTTATTTCCGTTAATTCAAATTGGTCAACAAAAATGAAAATTTTGAATGTCTAAAAAGCTACATTGCACATGTAGTTAATAATATCGGAGCTTATTTTTTCAGAAGTGTTTCTTGTAAGTCATTAATTTCTGCACAATTTTTACACCTCATGACCTGTGTAAAAAAAAAGGGTAATCCTGTCTCTAAAAACTTTGTTAACTACAGATGATTGTATCAGATTACTTGTATTATCATCAAAATCAAGTTGTTCTGCTCTAAGACTACCTTTTTTAACTTGCCAAAAATTACTTACATACTAAGATAACAGTCCTAACAGAACTAGAATCTTTTTTACAAAATGTAACTAAATTTCCACACTTTCGATAATAGATAATAGAATATTTAATTTTTAGGATGCTAGGCTAGGCTCACATTTTAAATTGGAAAATTTTAAATATTATTTACTATTAAATACTTGGTGCAATGTAAGAAACCTTTCATTACATTTGTTAATTTATGTTCTTTGCATATTATTCTTTATACTTGTAGGTGTTGGGAAATCATGTCTTTTACTTCAGTTTACAGATAAAAGGTTTCAGCCTGTTCATGATTTAACTATTGGTAAGAGTCCATACTTAAATGAATTGTACCTGTTAATGCTGATATCAATGGATGATCAGTCTGACATCTACGACTGTAGTTTAACCATTTAATTTACATTATTATATTTTATGTTATCTTTGGTTGATTACAAGAATGAGTTTGAAATACAGACAACATTGAAAACATGTGCTTAAATAGATTTAACATTACAGGCATTGAAAGAAAAAACATAAAGATATTTAATATATTGTTGTATACTGGAACTTGATAGTTGCACATGTCCTTCAAAATTACAGTGAATACTTTAAAACAAAACCATTGTTCATTAATCAAAAAGAGATTTCATTGTCTTTGCGATGCAGTTAAGATCAATAATCTAAGCGATGTGGGATGCTGTGTACAGGCTCTTGACAATGTGAATGGAAAAAAGACATGTTAGTGTTCTATTATTATTTAATTTTTTTATATCAAGTTGAGGTAATGAGTTCTCCATGAGCTGGTTTACCATGGTGGGTCGCAATGATTAAAATTTGCACTGCCATGGTTAAATAGTGGTCTGCCATGATTAACTTTTTACCATTTGCGATTTAATTATTTACATTTGAGAAACCTGTCAATTACTAACTTAGAACTTGTAATTAACCATGACAAATTTATGATTGAAGCCAATCTGAAGATAATTATGTAATTGCTGATAATTAGTTACTTCATGAATTTGTTTTAAGGGAAATGTCAGTCAGAAAATATTCATAGTGAGCCAATCAAAACAGACAATAGTCAAAGTTAATTCAACCTTGGCCAAATGCATGTGGCTATTTATATATGTAAAGTTGAATGAAGGTAAAAATATTAAAACATTTTCATCATAAAAGAAACTGATTTACCTAATTAAGGAACATATAAAATACCCCTAAAATTGTGTATTCAATCTAATATGTGCTAAAATACTGACTTTGGTTTATACAGCCATGCTGCTGTTCCTCCGGTGTCTGGAGGATGTGGGTTTGGCGGGAAAATACATCAGAAGTAGAATTCCCTAAGTCTAAATATAGTACCAAAAGAAAATAATATGCTCATGCTGTGGATCCATATTAGTCCTTTTGCATGATTATAGATCAGGTTTTTGTCATGAATGAACTTTATATATAATCCTCCTCTGTGTTCAACTCCTTCAATTTGATTCATACACAGTTTTATTAAAACTTCTTAAAATTGGCTCTGGAAACATATTTTAAGGCCAAAGTAATACATGTATATGATATTAGTTACAATGAATACAAAAAGTTAGGGAAGAATGAACTGAATGTTAAGAATATTATAGTCTAAAAAATGGGTTTTGTTAGAGTATGATATTCATTTTATTTAATGCATTCAATACCTAACCTTTTTTCTAGTCATTGTTAGGGAACTACTATTTGATTTTTATGGAAGGAGTAGGGGGGGGGTCAAATTTGAAATAAAAAGGCCAGATTGAAATTTTCAAGAAATACTATTCTATTCTTCATTTTTCATTTTACCAAATGCTATACAGCATATAGGTCAAATGACATGACAGAAGTAGTATAAAAGTCATGAAATTTTTGACGCATAAATTTATATTAATCATGTACATATAAATGCAATGTAATGAACTACCAAGTAGTGTAAGTACATGTAACAGTAGTACACAAGTAATAAGTGAACTCTTTAAAGTCGGTAACTCCAAATTTTAAAAGCACAATAAATAAATTTTCCAAGATTGCATAATTGTCTGACACTTTCTAATTAAATAGCTCCAGTATTGCCAGTAATTTGTGAAGAAAAGGTTTTTCCCAAAAATGAGGTTTAATAAGCATCTTCCTGGAATCTTGATAAAAAGGACATACAAGTATAAAATGGAATTCCATCTTCAATATTATTTGAAGAACATTGACAAATATGCAGGCTTCTATTGATGTTTGTAAATTTACACCATTCAATAGCAAGACTATGAGAAGATAATCTCATTTTAGTTAAAAACTTCTTATACATACATGGTATAGGTTTACATGGATATGGTTGAAGACAAAAAGTAGAAATCATATATTGATACAATGAATACTTGCTAGCAGTATTTAAATCTGCATTAAATTCTTGTAAACAAATATCATATAATCTTTGCTTTATATTATGTATACAATTAACACCACCTTGATTATTTCATATATCAATAAGACCCAGTTTACATAGCTCATTTTGTATTGAACACACCCAATTGTTCTTATTATGAGGACATTCAAGCACCTGTACACAAATATTTATAGCAATTAGACAGAATACAATTGTTTGAGTTTAACAACTTCAACCAGTTAATAAAAGTATGAACTTATATATAAACGGATAATGGATATTGACCCAATTCATGATAAACCATAACGATAAAAATAAAATGCTGGGAGTTAAGACAGGCCAAAAGAAAAAAATGAAAAGGCAGGATCTATTGTTGCCCTAATAATTGCTTGTTTGAAATTTTCAAGAAATAAAAAGCCAGGACAGGCCATAAGAAAAAAATAAAAGACAGGACCTAAATTGTCTAAAAATAAAAAGAGAGGATAGAATATTTGATCCTAGAGCCCCCGTAAAAGTCAAATGGTTGCTCCCTTATATTTTGATTCTTGAATGCTTCTGTGTCAGCGAAAATTATGCCATAAAATTTTCATCCATTGTTATATTATCATCCATGGAGAACCCTGCATATATTGTAATCTTCCGTCCATTTCAATATTGATTTCTGTATATATATTTTCATTTTGTTGAATTTATTCCTACTCAGATCTGATTGTTTGATTTTATAGGTGTTGAGTTTGGAGCTCGAATGATTACAATAGACGGGAAGCAAATTAAATTACAGATCTGGGATACAGTATGTACCTACTTTCTTAAATATAAATCATTAACAAGAAATATAGCAACCCATCTAAGACATGCTTTATTTATGATTTTTTTTTTTTGGAAAAAGGGGGTGGGTACCATAAGGCCAGTTAAAATACCTACATCATACTCAGCAAGGTAAACAAATTATTTTTATTCAATTTTTTCTACTTGAACTTGATAGTACAATAAAATATACAAAGCAATTTTTCATTTTATTCTGTAGTGTTACTGTAGTTTTAATCATTTCTGTTCAGAAGATTTTATAGCTCTTGTCATTTTCAGTATTGAAGAAAATTTTCACATCCCATACATTGTACCATTAAATTTGGTGTGGTTAGCAAAACTTGATACAATGCTAAAATTTATTGGTCTTACTTTATCAGTTGATTTTTATCAATGCAATAACATTAAAAGTCTATTATCTGTTATTTTTTTTCATTGTAATTAGTCATAGATTGCTTGTCAGGTATTTACAATCTTGAAAGTAATTTATGCCATTAGTGAAACTCCTCTGAGTTAATTGTTTCTTACTTTTCAGGCAGGGCAAGAATCTTTCCGATCCATAACAAGGTCATATTATAGAGGTGCTGCAGGAGCTTTACTAGTATACGATATAACAAGGTTTGTTGTTATACTGTTTGAAGTAATTAGTGACTTAATGAGATTATTATAGAACTTGGGTGACCAAAATTCAAATTTGACATTTTTCTAAATAACCAGCATAAAAATGTATTAAATGCTGTTTGACTTAAGTTTTTGTCTGATTTGTAAGATGCTTCTAAAAGTTTTGGCAGAACTGTTATTGATGAGTGAAAAATAACATCTGACCTAGTGAATGTATACTTGCTGTATTCAAATACACTAAGGTGATCTCATAAGAAAATATATTGTAAGTTATGTCATGGAAATTACAAAATATGAATTACTGAATAGAAAAGTAACCAGCTCCAGATACATGTATGAACAATTATAGTGAAATGTCATTACTCTTTGTCATTTTTGAAATGAATCAGAAAAGTATTAAGTAATTGTTGTAGAATATTTTACAATCTACAAGTCAGAACAGTGGGGGGCAACTCATAAAAAATGGAAAAGGTATTTGCAAAAATTACTGTATGTTGTTTCCTAAAATGTTCTGAGTGCATTAATACAGGTATTAGTTTTTAAAGTATTTTAGAAGAGAAGTCATTACAGTTATATATACAAGTTTACAGTATACCAACAGCAGTGCTCACTTTAGCTCGAAGCCCAGGGCTAGTAAAAAATGATTCAGGACAGTGAAATGATGTGTACTTTTCTTGTTTTGGTCTAGTTGACTCCTATACTGTCCTCCATTGATCGGGCTAGTAGTTGATAATTTTGAAGGAAAGGACTGTCAACAGTCCATATTGAGGTTTAAGTTGAACACCAAACCTTATTTTAAGGATAGGATATGGATTTGTGAACAGTACACAGATTTGTCTTCCATTTACAACTTTCGCATACTTATATTGTGTTTTTACCCTTGTTACTCATTATAAAAAATGTTTAATGCCTCCTTTTATTTTAGGAGAGATACTTTCAATCACTTAACTACCTGGTTAGAAGATGCTAGACAACATTCCAATTCTAATATGGTTATAATGTTGATTGGAAATAAAAGGTAATATCTTCTACTAATATGGTATATAAAATTTTATTACAAGGTCTGCTGTACTTTTGAAGAGGTTAAAATGGATGCCATTGCCAGAATATTTTGTTTATAGAAAGGCAATTCTTGTTTTTAAATTAATAAATCAAATGGTTCCAGATTATTTAAATGTATTTAAATATGTTCACCAAGTTAGTTCAAGATCAACAAATCAGAGTACCCAAAATTTATTATATGTTCCAAAATCAAAAACACAATATTATAAATGATCTTTTATTTTTTCTGGTAGTTATCTATGGAATGATCTGAATGAAACTTAAAAAAAAATGTTCAACCATAGAATCTTTTTAAAAAATATATTTACAACAATATTATGGTCATTAGTGTATTTATATTGCTATTGTTTATGTTTTACTGCTATATTGTAACTTTTATAATTTATGCTGTATATATGTATATGATACTGGACCATATTGTAAACTAGTTATGTAACTAAATATGTTATCCTGTTTAGATAAAGGAGATTATGGTGTTCCAATTTTCTTAGTACAAAAATTGTTGGTGTAAAGAACATTGAATGTTTTACGCCTATACAACAGAGTGGCAGAATCATATAGTTATACCCTTGGTTGGTTGTAGATGTATTTTTCTGACTGAAAGCAATTGTAAATGTGAAACACCATCTATTTCAGTAATTACCAGTAGATATGACCATTCTAAGTATTCAAGTCTACATTTAAGAGTACCAGTAGTAGCACAGTATAATTTGTTTATTTCTTTTGTTAGTGATTTGGAGGCCAGAAGAGATGTAAAGAAGGAGGAAGGTGAAGCTTTTGCTAGAGAACATGGTTTGATATTCATGGAAACATCAGCTAAAACAGCTGCTAATGTAGAAGAGGTAAGTTGTCTTCACAGATGTGGTTGACTACAAAATGCAGTTACTACTCGGTTTTTGAATTGAAGAATAAGCAATATAGAAATAAATTATTAATTTATTGTTAACAATTAGCTTAATGATCTATCTGGCACATACAAATCTGCCACAAAACAATGAAAGTGATACTGTCACTACGTAAGTGGAGAAGCACGAGTTTGTTTATAGTATGTCAACTAATTAGCTCAGAGTGTGTCATAGAGGGGTAATCTGCCTTTCTGCATGCTGATGTTACTAAAAAAGTTTGACTTAATGTGTCAGACTAGGGAAAGCCATGGTCTGCTGGATTGCTCAGGCACTCTCATCTTAAATGCATGAAATATGTATCTTCAGGAGATACTACATTCAATCTATTCATTTAAATTTATTTTGATGTTATAATTAGTAATTTTTTTCAGGCATTTATTAATACTGCTAAAGAAATCTATCAAAAAATACAAGATGGGGTATTTGATATAAATAATGAGGTATGTATTGATAGTGAATAAGTATTTAGATATTAAAGATCAACTACATTATGCTTGATTTGGATGTCTTGTGTTAACATAGGTTTCTCCACATATTCCTTAACAGTATAGACTCTTTTTGATATTGCTGTCTGACTTACTGGTACTGTGCATTGTAAAATATTTAAAATAGAATAAGCCTATCTTTTTAACTACCCAGGATGACTTCCATTTTAATGTGATATAGGTGTAAAAGCTTTTGTTCTGCTTTCATCAGGGATCACCACAGATAAAAAATCAAGGGTGGGGCATATCAACTAATGTTTCATGTTCAGAGTCTTTGAAATAACTTATAAGCTTTTCCATACATTTTAGAGGTATGTAAATCTGATTTAATGGTCTTAATGATGGGGCAGTCCCACCTTTGAATAGCCTGTGTTGAACCCAGTTACATGTATTTGCCCATCATGAGGATATATTAGGGCATATGTCATGACACCATTATTGTAGACAAATGTTTTGGGTGCTCTACCATAGATCTTTACCAATTTTAAATTAAATTTTAGGCTTCAGACTTGCAAATTATATGCTTATGGTGCATGGTGTAATTATGATGCCCCTAACTCACAAAGTTAAGACATTTTATAAGTTTCAGTATGTTTGTCTGTATTATCATGAAACTTAAAACATTGCTAGGTCACAATTTGGAGATGTACATTTTGTCATGTCTGAAAATTTTTGGTTTGAAAAGTTTTGCAAAAGGGATGCTTATTGACTTAGTGGGGGTATTTATGTTTACCTTAAGCATGTTTTTAGTTAACATTTTATATTGTGTGCAGGCCAATGGTATTAAGATAGGACCACAGCACTCACCGAACAACCCTGGTATGCCTTCTGGTGGAGGAGGAGGTACCCAAGGAGGCGGATGTTGTTAAAAAAGGAATATAAACAATGTTGTGATTTTGAGAAATATGGAAGTATGCCAGGAATGTATGAGGAAGAATTGTTTTATAAAACTACTTGTCATGTAGTTTTGGTTTCAACCACACTATGTATTCCTTAAGATGGGTTTAAAAGGTAGATAGTAGTGACCATAAATCTAATAATTACTCAAATACACCATTTTCACCATGTTAACAGATAGTTCTTCTAGTAATAGTGGATTATCTTAAATATGAAAGACAATTTCCATTTAAAAATTATTTATTATATTGTGATTTTTTTTTATTAATCCACAACTTGCTTATTATTTACAAATCTAAGGCAATCTAATTGTAATAATTAAGTACCACTGTAACTTGAAAGATAAAAAAATAAAAAGATTTTAGAGATGAAGAAAACATCCAAGATATAACTAACCAATGACAAACCTTACAAGTAGTTTTTAATGCTTGTAGTAGCTGTAATTTTATGATTTATTTATAAGAAATATGTTTGAATGTTTACATATTCAGCAGTTCTTAAAAATTAGAGTACAATAGCTTTTTATTTCATCTCTCCATTTGCATATAATATTCACTTTACCATATTGGCAATGTGAGACTGTGAGAGAGAGACTATGTCTTTTTTGTCTTTATTTGCTGTTAGCTTTGTATATTTAAATTCATTCAAAAGTGTTGTAACTATTTGTTGACTAAATGATATTACAAACTGCCATAAATTACCTAGCTAATGTTAAGATACTATTGTTTGTGGGTACCATATTTTTTTTGGTATGCCAATGTTTTTTTTTCAGATCATAGAGTATTATTCTAGTGAACATTATTAGAACACTTTTATTAAACTAAAAGTTTACATTTCATGAGGAATTCATAGTTATGCTCCAAAAATAAACTTCAAAATTTGGTTATCTACTGTCAGCAGTACTTTTAATTTGAATGCAGTTCTGCATCTGAAAGCTAAAGAAATAATTTGCTTCATTTATTGGTACATTCCAAATGCTTACTTTTTCATTGAAATTGTTTGTCTGAGTGATATCAACCCATGTTATAGCTTTAGAGTTTTGACTTTTATTAAATTTTTTGTCATGAAAGAGGCATTATTGTTTTATTTTGACATAAATTCATTGACAAAGTATAAAAAATACGCCAATGTTTTGGGGTTGGTCTTTATTAACTGTTTATTGACTTAATATTTAAGTTTCATTGCTTTAAAGCTTAATTTTGAAATATATTGAACTTCTTGAGATTACAAGCTGAAAAAAACTAGACACACTATTTTCTCTTTATATTGGTACCTTATTTTCTGATTTTTTCATTCTTGTCACTTTATTGTGCAATATGAATATACTTTATCAGGTTGTCAATTTCAATAATTTACATTTTATTGGCTGATATCAGCAATATAGAGAATAATCAGTTTTAGTAAGGTATTGATAATAATAACAGTGTTTGATAACATTATGAATAGAAAAAAAAACAGCCTGAAACAGGTGTTCAAATTTTTTTTCAAGAATAAAAGGTCCAGGACCATTAAAGGTTTATACTAAAACAGCATGTAGTGTAAACTAAAAAGTCCTTGAGAAATTGTTGCATAAAAAATGGACAGCTAAGTCTTGCCATATTCTTAGCTTCCATGGTAACTCCATTGATGACATCACAAACAAGAATTTTCTCAGACATATTATAATTTTCAAAGTCTCAGAGGACACATGTCAAGGTTGAATTGGCCAGAGTCTTAGAACTTTCTCTTATTTTGAATTCCTGAATAAAAAGTCTATTCAGACTGGGAAACATTGGGTGTTACATGTACTGGTAGTCTTATATTGTTGTTATGTTGATAGTTTATGTTGTTTTTCTTTGTAAATATATTTATTTATCTTTAAGAATTATCAGTAAGTGGGGGGAATGTTTATTTTGAAACTTTGGTGTCTTAAGAACATTTATTTTTTAATTCAGAAGTAAAATCTACCTTTTGATTAAAAAGCGTATTTTAAATAGCTAGATACTAGTATTTGGTTGGTTTTTTTCTCTTCCAATAGTCCTGTCATAAAACCATTATATTGTGTATTTATGCTGAAAAGTACATAATTTTTCTTTGTTAAAATTTTAAATAATGTATATTTTGAAGTAGTAGTTAAAGCTGAACACAAAATTGTTTGTAGAAATTTAAATCCTGATGATAAGTTCTGTAATCCATGTCAATTGTGGATAAGTTACTGTCTTGGAACAAAGATACTAATGATAATGTAGAATTGTTTTGAGGTTTGTGCCCATATTGTTTAGTCTAAGGTCAGTCTACTATATGTAAATAAGCTATCTGCAAATATAACCAATCGGCAGTATTTAACACACTGGTTCACTTATGGCAATCTATTCAAGAACAATTTCATTAAATCGTTGTTAAAATATTTCTTGTTCATAATTGTATGTGCATGAGAACATATATTTACTATTTCATTACTAAACTATTTTTCAACTGATCTGATATTACATGCCATCTTTCGTGAAGTTACAGCAATACACATTTGATTTTCATGCATCAACCCTGTTGGTGTGGAAAGGAACTAAAATATTGTTAACTTGCATGTGAAAAGTAGATAATATGATTAGTTAATATCTTAGTTCTGATATTTGTGCTAAAACACACAAAATACAGAGGATAATGTCTTTTGAACTTTAGAATTCATCTCAAATTCTTTGTGTTGTTTTGCTAAGCATGATCATGAAATCCATTTTACCTTCTACATTCTGAGTGCTGTAAACAACATAAACTGAAAAGAACATCAAATACCATTGTTTTCTTTGGGAAATGTGCTGTGTTATGTTTAACTGTACAATGTGCAAATTATAATATTGTTTATATATGTCATTAAAGATAGTACAAGAATATGGTTTTGTCTATAAATTAATGATACATGTATCTCTAAAATTGACAACTAGTGGCAATGTTGTCAAGCTGTAATGAAAGCTATCTGCTTGGTGTACATATAGAGATATTTTATTCTCATAGCCATATGTACAATGGTACCGAGACATTACATAATTACAAATTAATAATAAAAAAAAAACAAGACAAGACACAAACACTGCCACTTTACTTCACCCATTCATATACCAGCTAAACATTTACATTTTTTTAAGAATGTTAAAAGGTAAGCCTAGAGAAAATCTGTTCTGTGGTGTGTTTTATAAATCTACATTATTTTTTCAGGCTTATTCTATTTTCGAAACACATACTGTTTGTATGATAATTTATTGGGTTGTGTTGACAGGCTTTTATTAAAGTTGTTTTTTCTACTCAAAAAGGGGCACTCCATAATGAAATGAAGTTTTTCTCCTATTTTAGAGTTATTACACTTATTAAAGAATCATTTACCTCTTTCGATCCTGTTCCATTGCCCTGTTTCAATAGGCAATTTATGGTTTGTGGCTCTGAGGACTCAAAGAGAAAATAAATCCTTGTCCTCAAGAATTGTTGAACAATCTTCAAATTTGAATTCTGTTTCAGACATGAGATAAAATCATTCTGTCAATATGGTAATACAAACATGCTCCCTTATTAGCTTTTGGCCAGGTGAGCTATTGCCATCACTAGGTGTCTGCCGTCATCAACAATTTTTCAAAAATCTTCTCTGTCACTACTTGACCAATTGGAACCAAACTTGGTACGAAAAACATGGCCGCCATTACTTAAAATAGAACATAGAGGTCAGACAGTAGTTTTTCAAATTTATCTCCAAAACCGTTAACTTTGGCCAATTCTGACACAGGTAAAAGTGTTCAGCATGATGAGACCTATCTGTGGTCAAATTTTGGTTTTAATCTGTTAAGCCATGTTTGAGTTACTGCCCCTTTTTCGATGTTTTTTTTTGCTATTTTTAATGTTATTTCTTTCAAAAATCTTCTATGACACCACTTCACCCATTGGAACCAAACTTGCTATGAATGTTCCTTGGGGTATTCGGCGTAGAACTGATGTTGGGAATTGTGATTTATCGAAAAACATGGCCGCCGTTTTTTTTTTTTAAATAAAACATAGGGGTTTGACAGTAGTTTTTCGCATATATCTCCAAAACCGTTAGGTTCAGCCAAATTCTTTCAATTGCTGAAATGATCCTCATTATAAGGCCTAGAAAAGTGTCCAAAGACGACTTCTTGTCCTCATCTTTTAAGAGTTATTGCTCTTGAAAGGTGAAAAAAGACGGGTTTTTTTTCAGCCAATATCTTGACAAACAATCAGCAAACAATTAGTATTGATTGAAAGCAAATAAATAAATGGCAGTGTTGAAGAGTAATCAAGGGAACCAAGGTTATAGCGGTAATCAGAAGAATGCAATCCAGGGACAAAGACCAGACATGGAAAACAGACACACACAACAAAGAACATAAAGTAACTAAAATCATACATACAAAGTAACAAAAGTAAATGACCAACTCGGACTCCACTAAAAACTGGAAGCATGGACCAGGTGCACCGGTAGGGTAAGCGTCCTCTGCTTTTCTAGAAACACCCACCGAGTTGCTCATAAAAAGTCAAGTCCGGGGTAGACAAACGAGGAAAGGAAAACTATGACCCGTTGAATAAATCAGTTTTCATGGTGCTGATGGATACACCATAACGATCCAAGAGTTCATGAAGACGACCATAAAACTTCAGTAGTGATGGCTTCAATCTTGTAGCAACATAACCCGGTTTCAGAAGCCTATTTGTTAGAGTTCTAGCGCGATACAAAAAGTCTGCGTAGTTTCGGCAAGCTCTGGCATATCGTATGAGTTGCGATATGAACACTCCATACGCAGGAGCCTAGGGGATGTTGCCACAGATGAAAGGAAAGTTAACAATTCTGAATGAAAAGTCATCACGTTTGTCGTAAAGTTTGGTCAATAGTTTTCCTTTATCATCGATTTCTAAGAGTAGGTCAAGATATGAGGCTGACTTCACAGTCAGTATCCTTTATCTTAAGTTCTTTTGGGTAGATGCGATGTATCAAATCCCCGAAATTAGGACAGTTTAAAGATAATACGTCATCTATATAGCGGAAACTGAGATTGAAGGATCTAGCCAAACGATATTCTTTCTTTCTGATCAGATCAGCTATAAAGTCAGCCTCATAAGAGTGAAGGAATAGGTCAGCAAGTAAAGGAGCATAATTTTTTCCCATTGGAATGCCGACTGTTTGTTGAAAAACACGTCCACCACACTGGACAAATATGTTGTCGATTAAAAATTCCAGCATTTTGTAAACATCTTCCTCTGTATATTTGGAAGATGATTTGGAATTATTTCTTACAAAGTATGAGGAATCTCTACCAAGAACTATATATTTGTATCTAGGTGTACCATCTTTTTTGGAAAAAAACAATGATGTATAATGTTTTTAAGTCGGGATTTTAACTGAGTATGGGGAATAGAAGTATACTGTGTTGAAAAATCATAGGTTTTAATGCTATTATATTCAGATAATAGTCTTGAACTGATTGACTCCAAAAGATCTTTCGAATTTTTCAGGATCCACATTGAATTGATACCACTACGGGAGTAACAAGAGTTGTGGTAGGACTGCAGACCCTCTTTGACAGTGGTGAGTATAGAAGTTAAAAGTTTTGAAAGAGTTTTGGTGGTACATTTTGCAGATCCAGCTATGAAACGTTGTTTGTATGGATTCTTGTGAAGTTTAGGAATCCAATACATAGACGGTAAATCACAATCATCGTCCTTGGTAGAGAGACCAAAAGAGGATAGCACAGATTTATGGTTTTCCACAATCTCTTCTTTGGAGAGCGCGGTAGCAGTATAGGTCTTATCACTGCTATTATTTTCTACGTCTACTTCTGATAATAAACATTGGACATAAAACGTTTTACAGACAAAAACAATGTTGTTTTGGGCTTTGTCTGCTGGTACGACAACATATTTGTCATGTATAGTAGACAATGTTTTTGCTACATCGGGGTCTTTAAAAACTGATGTAGCCTTGGCACTCATTGACCTACCTAAAACTTTCATTCGTTTCAAAATTAAAGATTGAAGTATCTAATTAAAATTTTGTCATACCGGTGAAAACGGTTAACTCATTGAAAAACAACATTCTATCGGCATCATAGCTTAAACATGCTTTAGCATGATCATAACGCCGTTGACGAACTATTTGTTGGAGTCAAAATGTGAGCATCGAACCTTCAAAATTCTCATACAAAAACACACGTGTACTATTTCTATAATTTGCCAATTTTCATTTTTAGTTGAAAATCAACAGGAATGTTATGGTTTCTAGTATTTTTTCAGTGTTAACACCCTAGGGTATTTATACCTCATCGAAAGGTGGAATTTCGTACTACCAACCATCTTACTATCAGTTTGTGATTTTTTCCCACGTTCATATGATTTAAAAGCAAGGTTTTGGAGTTGAAGGGATACGATATTGGGCCGTGGCCAAAAAATCAACTTTTTTTACACGACTGCAAAAAAAATTAATCACATGTTTCATTGGAATAATTTCAATGAAAATAATTTATAATAGATTCATCAACAAAACTTTAGATCGCTAAGAAGCTTTGAGTTTGATATCAGAATGTCGCAAAATAAAACGTTATTATTATAAGAAATGACGGGCAACAAATGGGACCAGAAACTTGCTTTTTTTTTTAATTATGGCCAATAACTTGAGTAAAAATGGATGGATCTCATATAGATATTAAAGGAATACTGGGATTGATTTTTGGGTTTGTGACTTGAGCCAAGTAGGAACAAGAGGCCAGAAACAATTTTATTTTTTTTATTACTCGATAATTATTTCAGCAAAATAAATCGCTTTACAATTGTACCCCAAATGTCATACATCAACACTTGCCCCCAAATCGTCATGGTTCGCCCTCTGTGGTAATATTAAGCCGCGCCCGGCGAAGCATTTTAAAAAATTCAAGGTCACGGATGTCCCTGCAACCACTAAATTTTAACATTTTTAAAGTAAAATGGGATTTTATAAAATAAGTACTTACTTATAATTGTAAGCTAACTGAATGGTCTTACAAATCCACGTAGATAATGTTTTTGCTGATCTTTAACATTAGTCTTAGCTCTACTACTACGTGTTCTTTGTAAATAAATGTGTAAAATTCCGATAGGACAAAGTAGTTTACAAGTAGTATCAATAGGCAATGAAGGTATAACTATTGGCTCTGAAACTCTATTAAGATTCTGATTTTTGGCTAAAAAAGCTGGATCAGTTAGAAGAGTGATAGAAGATTTATCGCTATTGAACCGTAGATATGAATCAGAAGTAGACAGAGGATGTATTTCACTTCTTCTCCTACCTGAAGCTAATGCCAGTAGAAAACAACATTTATATGACAAAAATTTGATATCTACTTCTTCAGCTGGTTCAAAAGGAAAGGTTTTTAAAGGAGATAAAACCAAACTTAAATTCCAGGAAGGAATTAAAACCTTCTGTCTAGGACGTTCAAGAGTAAAATTCTTAACTAAAAGAGAAATGTACTCATTACTACCAAAATCCAGACCACCAGACAAGTGGATAGTTCTGGAAATAGAACGATAACGATAACCTTTAATTGAGGAAGGAGACAATTTTTCATCTTCAAAAAGGTAGATATGAAATTCACCTAACTGCTGAACAGTAATTTTGAGAGGATCAATTTCCTTCTCACTACTCCAACTACTGAAGATTGTCCACTTAGCATCGTATACGATGTTGGTAGAGTCTCTGACTGCTCGTTCAGAAAAGCCTCTCTCCTTGAAACTATCCCTGAGAGAAGCCACGCGAAAAGATGTAGATTCTCTGGATTGGGATGAAGAATATTGCCCTTGAACTGGGAAAGAAGATTGTGTCTTACCGGTAGTAAGAGTGGACGAGCACAAGACAGTTGAAGAAGATCTGGATACCAAGCTTGCTTGCACCAAGCTGGAGCAATAAGAATGATCAGACATTGCTCCGAAGCAATCTTCCGAAGAACTGCTGACAGAAATCTGAATGGAGGGAATGCATATCCGAACATTCCTTCCCAAGGAAAACTCATGGCGTCTACTGCATAAGCTTCTGGGTCCGGGACAGGAGACACGAACACCTGAAGTTTGAAGTTGAGACTTGTTGCAAATAGGTCTACATAAGGAGACCCCCAATGAAGAGTTATTGCTTGAAATACTGACTGGAGAAGTTCCCATTCTGTATTCACTGGGGCTAGAGTTCTCGAAAGAGAGTCTGCTAAGACATTGAGTTTCCCTGGAAAATGACGAACTACTATCTGAAGCTGAAGTTGATTGCAAAAAAGAAGAATTTCTAATGCAAGAAGAAATAGCTTGAAACAATTAGTTCCCCCTTGGTTTTTTAAGTAAGCAACAACCGTCGTATTGTCGGATGCAAGAACAAGAGACTTGATTTGTAGAATATGCTGAAAATGAGAGATTGCCAGAAGAACTGCTTTCATTTCTAGAAAATTGATGTATTCTTTCAGTAAGTCTGGGCTCCAGACCCCTGATACTGAATGACCTTCCAGATACGTCCCCCAACCGAGGTTGGAGGCATCTGTGAATAGAATCTGATTGGGAACTGGAAAGGACAGAAGCTGGCCTTTCAAAACATTCTCCTGAACAGTTCACCATAAAAGGTGGGGAGACAATTCCTGAAGAAAAATTGGAATTTGATATTCCCAATTCTGAGAAGATGGGAGCCAATGTTGAAGTAGATAAAATAAGAGAGGTCGAATGTGTAGTCGACCAAGTGGAACAACATCTGCTAAAGAGTACAAGAGACCTAGTAGCTGAGAAAATTGGCGAGCAGAAACTGTTTCCTGAGAAAGAAACTGATGAATGTTTAAGCTGAGGTTCTGAAATGTTTCCTGAGGAGGTAGAACTAGTCCTAGATGAGTTAGGTAATGTTCTCCCAGAAAAGTAAAGTCCTGAGAAGGAATCAAATCTGACTTTTTCCAAGAAATTATGAACCCCAGGGAAAAAAACAGTTTGATGACAAGATCTGTGTTTACGAGGAGCTTTTCCTCAGAAAGGTCTTTCAACAGAGAATCGTCTAGATAAGAATGAATCTGAAATAAGCGTCTATCAAATCCAGGGAAGTGGTCCACATACCTGGAAGTATTGAAGCTCTGATAGAACGATTGGTCTCCATCTTGAAATGGGGAACAACCAGATAAAGGTTGAGAATGGACAGGTCGATGACTTGTCTCGTTCCTCCTGTTTTCTTTGGAACAAGGAAAATCCGAGAATAGAAACCTGGATCTATTGATGATACAGGAACTTCCTCTATTGCTTTATATGTCAAAAGACAATCTATCTCTGCTGACAGAAGAGATATTTTTTGCAGATTAGTCGTGTTGGACATAGGAATAGGAACTGGTGAAAGAGGTGGTAGTTATTGAATTTTAGAGTTAACCCCCCCCCCCAAAAAAAAAATTACTGACAATACCCAACAATCTGAGGTAATATCTTTCCATTTTGACAGAAAATGAGTTAACCTCCCCCGTTTAGTAACGGTTTTCTTAGAACCACCTTTCATACTGCCCTCAATGAAAACCTTCCTTCTCTTTTCTGTAGAAGAACCACCTCTCTTAGAATTATTTCCCGAGAGAGAAACGTTCACCTTTACTAGTGCTGGAGTATGATTAAGCTGTTTCTGAATCTCGACAAGAGGAAGACCAAAAAGTTTGTCATCCAATGGAGATTTTAACAACGAATCCTTCAGGCTGCCTGAAACTCTAGCTTTATCTAGAATCTCGGATCTTTTGGATAAAGTAAAATTTGGCAAACTTCCCATAAGTAAAAGCTGAGAAGAGCCTAGAGCTTTATCAACCAGAAGTAAAAATGGTTTTACTTCAGAACGAAAAGCAAGATCTTTCAGTAAGGAGGCTACAGCAGACAAATGATGTTCTGCTGTACCTAGTACACGAGAAGCATTTCTAAGAAGATTCTCAATTTTAGACCAGACAGACTGAGAAAGATGCAGTCCATCTACAGGCTTTAAATTAATTGAAGAAGAAAAAGCTTTATCACAAGACGGAACCAACTTACCCAAAGTGGAATTGAAAATATCATAATCCCTAGATCGGAAATGATCATTAAAGGAAGTTATACCAAAACCACTTACCTTGGAAAAATGAGACTATGACACCTTAATTAATAATTTGAAGAGAACATGTGGACATGTGATTGGATTCTGGGAAACTAGTATGAGACTTAGGTAGGTCATTAGACATACCACAAGAAACTTCAAAAGTTGAAGTGAGTCTCTTAGGTTTAGAAGGTGACTGAAATGGCACCTTATTGACATCTCTCATAATAGAGTAAACTGAATCTCTAAGATCCTTCAAAGTAGAAGGAGTATCCTCACTTTCAGCAGCCTTGTTGGAATTGGTAGGAGACCGATCAATAACAGAATGAGCAGTATTACAAACCGAAACATTCTGAGGAACCTGATCCCTAATTTCACCTTCTTCACCAGATGAAAAATTACCTTCCTGACTACCTGGGGCCACTGAAAAGCTTTCCTCATCATCACTATCCTCATGTTCACTATCAGAGTTGTGAACTGTAGGAAGTGGAGTCATAGAGGAGCTAGGTGTGGGTTGGTTGGTATTTTTCTCCAAAGCTGTGAGACGATTGGAGAAAGCAACAAACTCCAAAGATATGGATTGACGAAAGTCATCTACAACACTCTCAAACCCATCTAATGAGGAGGGGGAAGAGTTAATGACCTGATTAGACTGACACCTAACAGAAGAGGTAGGTGCAGTTGCAGGTATAGTAACACCTCTAGAAAGCACTGCTACAGAAGGAGCAGGGGTTGACAAACTAGGTGTGGAACTTTGAGGACCAATAGGTCCAAAGTTGTTACCATAAGGCCAGAAACCTGGAAAAACCTGACCAGGAAAACCTAGATAAGGGTATGTCTGAGGCCAGGGATGTCTTGACCAAGACATGGGGTTATTGGCCGAGGAGGGCAAAGTAACACCACAGTAAGACACTGGAGGCCTTGAACCAGGTAAATTTAGACCCATAGAAACACCAAGGGTACAGGAAACTGAACCCGTGGTGTCTACTGGCCTAGATACTGTAAGAGTTACCGTACTCATAGTAGGGATTACTCTATTACTATCCACAGAACCTACAACCGGGGCCTGTGGAATAGTAGTGTTAGTCACCGAAGTTAAAACGTCGGTTGATTGACTAGACACATATGGAGTAACCACCTGAATATCGTAAGGTAACGACCCATCCAAAAAACATCATTGCCAGTAATGGCTTGAAATGGGCTATTAACATTGAACTCCATAATAAAGTATCAATATAGAAAAATAATAAATATATAAAAGAAAATTCCTAAAAAAAGGGATTTCTAATATTACAAAATTTCAATATTATTCACAATATAATTTACCACATGTGTCTTCTTGCGCAGGTGGAAATTAAATGGATGAATAAAGGGTAGATGGCTACTATTAGGTCATCCCATTGGATGATATTTTTTAGATAGGGGATTCCGCCTGCTTGACCTGCGCAGATGGACTTACTCTGAATTTATGATGGTAACGTATTTATTGTAATAAAATCAAAAGAACATTAAACAGGAACTGATTTCACAGAGAAGCACAAAAACCGGGAGTTTTACAAGCAATGCAATCGATTAAACTGAAGTTTCAACCAAACTTAAAAGATTTTACATTTATTTTCAATTTGAATTTAAACCGTTTTGGGATCGAGTATTTTTATTCCAGAAAACAAGAAGTGGACGAGTCTAAAAGTGAAGCATTGAATTTCACTTGTTTCATTGAGGATTTACTTTCGCCACGAAACGCATATATCAAAGAGTAATCAAGGCCATTCAAGGGAACCAAGATTCTAGAGGAAATCAAAATAATGTAATCAAGGGACAAAAACCTGACCTAGAAAACAGACATACACAACAAAGAACATAAAATAAACAAAATAATACATACAAAGTAACAAAAGTCAATGAGCATCTCTGACTCCAATAAAACCGGGAGCATGGATGAGGTGCACCAGTAGGGTAAGCGTCTTCCGCTTTTCTACAAATACCCGCCGAGTTGCTCATAAAAAGTCAAGTCCGGGTAGACAAAAGAGGAAAGGAAAACTATAACACGTTGAACAAGTCATTGTTCATTGTGCAGATGGATACACCGTTCACGACGCGAGCTCATGACGACGACCATAAAACTTCTGAAGTGATGTCCAATCTAGTAGCAACATAACCCTGTCCTAGAAGCCTAATTATAAGAAGTCTAGCACGATACCCAAAAGTTTGCGTAGTTACTGCAAGCTCTGGGATAACGTATGAGTTGTGATATAAACACTCCATACGCAGGTGCTGAAGGGATGTTGCTACAGATGAAAGGAAAATTGACAATTCTGAATGAAAAGACATCGAGTTTGTCGTATATTTTGGTCAATAGTTTTTTTTTTTACCATAGATCTCTAAGTTTAGGTCAAGATATGAGGCTGACTTCAAATTGTCATATCCTTTTTCTCAAGTTCTTTGGGGTTAGAAGCAATGTATCAAATCCCAGAAACTAGGATTGTTTAAAGATAATAGTCATTTATATAGCAGAAATTTAGTTTGTTTGTTTTTTTTGGGGGTTTAACGTCCGAGCAGCAATATTTCAGCTATATTCGGACAATGAACATGAAATTGATGATTAAATGAACATGAAATGACGATGACAAAGGGATAGGACACAAGGACAATGGGGTCGACAAATTTTGATTGCCACTGGAAATAGGGAGAGGTGGGTAGGGTCGGGCAATTTAGCCTCCTGTGGCGGAGCCCTATGGTTCCTACTACGGGAGAATACCACAGTAGGGTTCTTTAACGTGCGAGGAACGTGGCATCTTTCCCAACACGGTGCATCACTATGGTTTGCGGTCAGGTTTTCCGTATTATGGCCTGACAACCCCAGCATGTAACACGCCAGGGGTACCCCATTCCACCACCTGGGGCACACATCCCAGTTGCTCTGTGGGCAGAGCTCCCTAGCCCCCGGCTAGGGTTCTGAGCACTATTTAGTCGCCTTTTACGACAAGCTTAGCGCTGCTGCAGGCACTATTCTTTTAACACACGGACCTGCACGGGGTTGCAGAAACTGAGATTAAAAGGTCTAGCTAAACGATGTTCCTTCAGCTATAAAGTCAGCCTCAATAAAAAATCCCAGCATTTTTAAAATATCTTCTTCTGTATATTTGGAAGATGATTTGAAATTATTTTTACAAAGTATGAGAAAACTCTACCAAGAAGTATATATTCGTATCTGGTGTACCATCTTCTTGAGTAACAACGCATTTACATAACGATTATCTAATCAAAATTATTCTAAGTGCTTTTCACAAATAACCCATATTATAAAAATGCACACAATAAAACGAAATACAATCAAAAAGTTGAAAAAGGTATTAGTAAATTAATTACTCCTATGTACAGGTTTAATAGATACAAGAATTGACCTTGAAAGTTGATAGCATACAGATTTGATTTTAAGGTTAAGATAAATTGTTACTTTAAAGTAGAATTGAAATGAAAGTTAATTAGAGATGAACTGATGTAAAATTACGATTATAATGATAATAATAATAAAACCAATTTTAAGAGAACAGTCATGGATAAAAAACAAGCATCTCATATATAAAAAATATTATCTATGTCAAAATTATGATCACAGTCCTACATTTTTTTAAAGAGAGAGTGATTGTTCTTTGTATAAATGGACTGGAAAGTCGTTCCAGAGTGTAGCACCAGCTCGATAAAAGCGCTGTTCACCATTTATATTAGACCATCGTTACCTGACCTAAGTAATTTACCGGGTGTGTGGTTTAATCAGTTCTTCCAGGTACTTATGTGCTCTTCCGTGTAATTACTTAAAACAAAAATTAAAATTTTAAAATGAGGTTTATATTGCATGGGAAGCCATCAAGTTGTATCAAGTTAGTGAAAGTGTACTTCCTAGAAATGCCCGTACGTATGTGTCGAGTGCTCCTTCATCGACAACAACGGTGGATCCACGATTTTGAGGTATATAAGTGGAAATAAAGGTCGAATGAAATGAGACAAGACAATTTAGGGGCAGTATTTGTGTTAAATTAAGATTTCATGCATGTTAATTCCCCACCTTTTTTTTGGGGGGGGGTATGTATAAGCCGGGTCCGTCAACGTTGAAACCGCACCTGGGCAGATGTACATGTAAATCATATTACTGGTGGTTAATAATTTTCCATGTCTATTAAGCTGTGATTATTTCCATGATTTCTAAATGTGCTTAAAAAACTAAAAACGAAATTAACACAACTTAATTAATTAACTTGTATAGGGACATAATTCTTAAATAGTTCTTGCTTACAATGAGTTGTTGTCAAATTTGCCAAAGATAAAACCATTGGGTTATTTTGATTTTGGTGAAAAAAAAATGTATCGTGATTATTTAGAAAACGAAATTTTAATAATCAAAAACGATAATCGGATGTGTAGTTCATGAAATATTGCATTACTGAACAACTATTTCAAGATATATCTAATAAAAATATACTAATAAAAAGAACAACATTTTAATCTAATTTCATGGAAGAAATATCAGCTTATTAAATTTCTTCGTACAACGAAAAATCATAATGAAGGTACATAATTTCATCCGGGCATTCCTCTTACTGATTGCTATTGTGATTGGCTATTGTCACAAGCACCTGGTCAACGCTTGCTACAGACAAATATTTTGATTGGTTAATAACATCAAAGGCGAAAACCTAATGAATGCCATTGTTTTAGCCAGTATGACAGTCATTCTTCCCTGTATCAAGAAAGTTATTACAAAGAAAGATTTTTAAAGTAATTAAAATAAACTATAGATGATCATTTCTCTGCCATATTATGAAAAATTTTCAAAACAAAATTTGATATCAATTTTATAACAACCAATGAAAACGTCCGATACAAAATTGGAATTCTTTCACACGACTGCATGATGTTGAGGTTGTAAGCGGTCTAAATCAACAAAATCATCTTGTACTTAATTTTGAAATTTTGACATTATATGACAGGTAGGACACTAAAATTTTGTGAATTTTATTCGCTGTTTATTCTTAATTGCATTAGCGTACATTTTTTCTATCGATTTTTTCCAACACCCCCGGGAAGGGTCCCATTCAGTTGGCTTCTGTTCAATAATTTCTTAAAAACTACAAATAGAAATGGCGTTCAAAGGCAACTTTTCTTTGTGTCACTTCTCAGTGAAGTATGTCCATAATTGCTGTACTTTGTTGTTGTTTAGGTATGAAAAACAGACGAATTGAAGCTTTTCTTTCGGTTTGTTTTCATTTTGCTTCCTTGCACGTGTTTTGAACCGAAAATAAGAAATTTCCCTAATAATGGCCTCACTTCAGGAATAACAAAGGATGTTCCACGGCTTTTTCAACATTTAAAAAATCCAGTGTGTACATTTAAACTTTTAGGTTGTGAAAATATGGTTGTATTGGTGTTGACTGATGTAATCTTATTAGTGATGGTTTCATAGAACAGATTTTAGTTTTTACTTTGAATGGGGCTCCATTAAGGATTCTACTAATTTGATTGTAGTTATTATATATATCTCTTAAATGAAACAGGAAAAAAATAGTGAGATATATGAAGAGAATGAGAAACATATTTATGTCTAAAGATATGATATTAATAAGACATTTCTGAATGATCACAATGTCAGTTATATCTTGTCATGAAAGTTTATTTTTTCTATCACAGCCAAACTTTAATGAATTTCATAGTTTAATGTAGAATTAGTCATAAAGAAGGAATAGAAATGATAATAACATATTTGTAAATTCATTTGTTTCTTAATGAACAATAAAATATGTCACAACCTACCAATAATAAAAAACATGGGTGCTTGCAGTATTTTCTAGTCTAGCATACAGATTTTAAGTATTGTGATCTTGAAAGGCTCAATCATTCATGTCTAATTAGATCTTGTTTGAGTTATAATCTCCACCAGAAGTGGTTAACCAACTTGGTGAAGCTCAAGGGTTGAAATACAAAAATCAACTATATTCATTGGAGAAATCTTGTAATCCCCTCGAGACTGAAGGAGAATCTATATTTTTCTGTCATGTTAAAAAAGCTACATGTACATGTACAATGCTTATTTTTGAGTTGGTACCTGGGACGCTGAATTTGAATATTACACAAATTTTACTAGCCTAGGCATGAAGCCATTTGATTAAATCTAAGACTGATACTCTTATGTTCAGTTAGACATTTGGGCATACATGTATAATTAACTTCAAAATACAGTAAAATATCTGATGGGTTGGATATGATCTGCCATTAAAACAATATTACATGCCAATCTTTCGACCTACAAATTAAAATGATACATATATATATTGCTTGTGTCCATCTCAGTAGACTACACATTATTAACCTACTCAAAAGTTGTATGATTTTGTGTTGCAATGTTTGGCTTGGCTCTGAAGACGTAACTCTGGATGTCACTTTTTTTATATTTAGATTTTTCTACAAAAAAATC
The DNA here is from genome assembly GCA_037379345.1 of Perna viridis. Classification (NCBI taxonomy): domain Eukaryota; kingdom Metazoa; phylum Mollusca; class Bivalvia; order Mytilida; family Mytilidae; genus Perna; species Perna viridis. Next base: position 8,143,810 of record CM074515.1, on the reverse strand, counting down.
TGAATATGAAAAAATGCAACCTTCAGAAATACTTGTTTGCAGCTATATTTGGCTTAATGGAAATGGAAGCAAGCTATTTGTCATCGAGTTAAAGGACATTACTTAAAGCAGAATATGTGGGGTATTGTAATTTTAGCTGTTTATTTGTACATGTAAGGCTCCATTGAGTAAGTCAGAATAAGGTTAAATCAGAGATATTGAATACTGTTTTTGAATATCAGTCTGAGTCATTGAGTATTTTTTAGCCCTAATAAATAAATTCTGTAATCTAACTTATTAATCAATGTTTAGCTAGAAAATGTTGGCTGATGGGCATTGCTGCATGGTAATACAAACAAGAATTTGTACCTCAAGGTGTCATAACACTGAAGTAAGGCTAGGATTGATTTTTGGGTTGTGACTTGATTTATGAAAATTCCTGCCACATTTTTCAATCAGATTTCAGATATCCTATGGTTTTTGAGTTACAAAGGGTCAAAGGGGCCCTCCTAAAAAACCATCATTATTGTTTATCCGAATTCAAACTTTTTTTTATTGGATTCCTTATTAAAATCACTACCTGCATTTTAAAATCAGATTACAGATATCTCTCATGGTTTTTCAAGTTGCAAGGGTCAAAGGGACCACACTCCATAAAAATCAAGTTTTTTATGTTTGGTCTGGTCTTGAAAATTTTTATTTTAATTTCAAATTTTGTGCTGTTTAGTGTACAAACCAGTTGTGTCCGAAGTCCATATGCTTAAATGTGTCAAAAACTAATATTGTGTTACCACTTGCCCTAACTGTTCAGGATTCGACCACTGAAGTTGTGTCATGCTGCACACTGCAAAGCTTTTATTTCAATTAGAATTTGCCTAGGGGAAATAAAAAGAGCAGTTAAATTTTACAATAAACCATTTAGAATGCAGAAGCATCTACATTTAAAATGATAATTATCTGATTGTTTTCTTATGTTCTATTATAGGTGCTTTTGCTGGGCTCAGCTGCACCATTACAAAATAACTCAGGAGACAATGAAGAAAGTTTAAAGTACTAATTGTAAAGCTGAACCTGCTGGCTGTTTCCAGTGGGTACAATGGCAGACGGCAGTATGCTTAGTTTGTTTGACAGTGATGGAGGATTTTTGGATGAACTGACAGTTGATAACAATATTGCAGGTGCTCCAATGATGGATGCTGGAAATGCTGCTGGTGGGATGATGGGTCAGAACAACATGCAGATGAACCAAGTAATGAACTCACAGCCACAGCAACCACAGATGTATAATCAGCAGATGGGTACCATGCCTCCAAATCAATTTAATAGTATACAGATGCAACCTACAAACATGCCACAACAAAATCAGTTCATGACAAATAATTTCAGTCAAGGTCAATTTAACACAAACAAGTTGCATCATTTTGGAGGTCCAGTTCAACAACAACAGCAACAACCTGGGGCTGCTCCCCAAATTATGCTTCTTCAACAAAATCCACAACAACAGCCCCAGATGCAGGTTGTAGGCACTAACATGCCACAATCATCTGGGTTTCCTAATTATGGAGGTATGACATCCGCTACAGGGCCAAGGTTGCCAAACCCTCACCAGCAACAAGTAGGAATGCAACAGAATGTGCCAAGAATGTGGAATCAGAATGGACCCAGCCAGTTTGTGCAACAACAAATGCCAAACCAACAGACTCAAATACAAGGCATGCCACACCAGATGTCTGGAAATGGCCTTCAGACAACCTACCTCACACAGCCATCTTATGCCTTACAAGAAGACAATAATATTCCACAGAATCGCTATCCTGTCAGTATGACCTCAACACCAAATGCAAATGCGTTTATGCAAGGAATGAAGTCTCCACCAAGTAATATGAGACCTAACGTGCCAATGTCTAGTCCTAATAACATTGGAAATGCACATGTAAGCAATATCAATCAGAGCCCAAGGCCTTCACAACAAATGATGATCAATAGAAATTCATCATTTCAGACCCAGCAAAATATAAATTCTGGGAATATACCAAACTTTAGTGCTAGTCAACCTCAGCAAACGTTCCAAAACAACTTTAATGTACCAAATGTTCCAAATGTTGGCCAAATAAATGCTGGTAATGCAAGTGTACCAAATAGCTCATTCCAACAACAGTTTACATTTCAGCATCAAAAGCAGCAAGTACAGAATCAAAATTCTGTTCAAGGAGGAATGCAAATGTCTCAGAATGTTAATGATAGTGTGAATGTGGTGCCATTCCAGAATACTAGTCCCAATCAGACTGTGCAATTCCGGCCTGGATATGCGGGTGCTCCTCAACGTACTAACACTCCTACTGCCTCTCCAAGGCCTTCGCCATCACCAGCTCGTACTCCTGATCAAAACACTTCTCCTAATTCTCAGGGAAATCAACTTGTCTCGCCTACACTTGTAACCAGTAGAGGAAATACACCTGCTGCTTCAAGTCCATTTCACCCTTCAAGCACAAATTCAACAAGTCAATCTCAGCTTCCTGTTGGGATCAGCAATAGTGGTAATGTTCCAGTCAATAGTTCACAAAGCATTGTAGGACCTAATCAAGGGATCTCCATAAGTGTGAATGCCAATGTAAATAATGTCAGTCAAATGAGTCCCAACGTTTCACAGGCGAAAAATGTTAATGTAGAAGTGTATCAACTCCAGCAACAAATACAGCAACTACATAATCAACCTCAGACTCAGCAAACCCAACAACAAATGTTAGATTTACAAGAAAGAGTAAGGACATTGAGGGCCCAACAGGAATTGAATAATCAGAGACAAAAACAACAACCTCAGCCACAACAGTTTCAACAGTATCAGCCTGCAATACAGCCTGCCCCTGCTGGCCAACAGCAGCCTGCTATCATACAAGTCCAACAGGCTCAGATGCAGCCCAGACAGCAGATAGTGCAAATACAACAACCATTCCCTAACCAACAACAACAGCCTATCCAAGCGCAAGGCCAACCTTCTCAAGGTCAAAGGATCCTACTTGTGTCAAACAATGCAGGAGGGCAGCCACAGCGATTCTTCCAGGCTACATCGCAGGCTCAGGGACCACAGTTCCAACAACAGCCTCAGCAACAAAAAGTTCTTTTCATACAGGTATTACAAGACAAAACCTTTGTGGATATATATTGATAGTATTATATTTCAATTTTAATCTTTGAATTTTGGGTTTCTGTTATTTCTGTTTTTTGGAATGGAACATTTCTTTTCAAATTAAACCAGCATTGAAGAATAATATTTGATTACATCATAAGTGGAATATTTGTGTATGTCAGGTAATTTGTACCCTTAAAAGCCCTCTGTACCCCAAATTTCTAATGTTGAATGGGGGGGGGGCATGAACCCCCATGGCAAAAACTAGTGGGTATGCTGGTACACTGGGCATAAGACTAGCAGCTGAAGGCATAGACTGAAGGTGCTACAAAGTCACATCAAATGGTAAATGTTGAACTGTTGACTTAGTTACATGAAATTTTATTCTTATTCATTAAAGAGTTACGAGTGCATGTGGTAAGGGGTGAATTTGCTTAAAAAAGCATTTTGGCTCATTGAGTTGCTCTTTCAGATATATATCTTGAGCATTCTTGAATATTTTTTTCTACTTCTTTTGCAGCAACAGCCCCAAGTTGGTCAACAAATACGTCTGGTAACCCCAGCTCAGCCACAACAAATACAACAAAACTCGATGCCACAAGTTTCATTGCCAGTGAACACTGGTAATGTACCTATGTCTGTTGTACAGTTACAACTGCCACAAAAAACTGATGCCATTCAGCAGCCACTGCTCCCGAAAGTTGACACTGATGGTGAGGATAAATCTGTACAGAAGGTCAAAGCACAAGAAAAAGCTAATCAGATAGTAGCAGAGGCTGTTGCTAAAGCTCAGGCTGCAGGCAATACAGCCATTCCAAAGGTGATAACACCTCCACCTATTCCTTCTACCGTTGGTGATGCTGAGGCCCCAGGAGATGGAGAGGAAAGTGGAAAAAAGAAATCTCCAAAGAAAAAGAAAAAGGCAAGAGTCTCTAAAACCCCCAAGGAGAAGAAGGAAACAGATACTGATGGAGAAGTCAAAGAGAAGAAGCCAAAACAGGAGAAACCAAAGTCTGCAAAAAAGAAGAAAAAGTAAGTGCTATTACATGGATGCAATATTTTTACTTGATTTTTTGTTTACTTAAAATTTTGGTTTTCAGACAAAGGCTAGCATTGAAAATGTCTTAACATACATAGAGAGCATGGATTATACATGTATATTCAATATATTTATACATGTACTGTGAGTAAACATTAAAGTTGGCTTGAAGCTACATGTATTCTTTCTGTTTTACCTGTCTACAATATATACTGTATTCTGTTTCTTTTTCATGCTTCCTACTAAGTCTTTGCTGTTGCACCTTTTATTTTTTTAATTGGTTGAAATTTATTTCAACACATTTCAATAATTCAATATGTGACAGTGAATAGTTAAACAAGGATTACATGAAGAATATACATGTATTGTAAAGTTACAGTTATAAGACAGGACAGTCACACCTGGATAAACACCTGTGAACATCTTCAGGTTTCTGGGTCAGTAAGGTAGTTAACTCAATTAATATTGACAATCAAGGTCTGATTTATGTTGTCATGTTCTTTACATTTTTCTGTGGTTATGCATGAGGTCATGCAGTACAGGTAATCTACAGGTAAAAAGACATGATTACTTACAGATGTGAATACTTTTTTCTGTGGTTAAAAAGAAAGCCTTTAGGTGCAATAAAACTAAGACTACTTGTATCTACATCTAAAATTAGCATTTATGGTATATGCCTTGTTTGAAATCTTGATGTTACTATTGTACAATAATTTAATTTTAGAAGTAACACAGTTTCTGATTGGATCCAAATTTCATTAAACATCTCAAATTTTGTAATGACTATGATGCCATCAAACTTTTTTTAATGATTTACTGGTTGAATTTTGGTACTAAAATTAAATTATAAGGAATTACTGTTATGTTTTTTTGGTCTGTTTGAATTAACCTCAATGCACGTGGTACAAACTTTCAAGTTTGTTTGTTTGTTGGGGTTTAACGTCCAAGCAGCAATATGTCAGCTATATTCAGACGATCAAACTTTCAAAAAACTTTTAAAAAAACTTGCTATGCAGGTTGTTTAGTGTGCACCATGTGATTGAGGTTATTTTAAATAGACTGAAAAAATATTACAGTCATTCCTTAAATGTATATGTACATAGATTGTGTCATCTTTTCTTATGTTTTTTTTTTTTCATTTTAAGCTTAAAGGAGTCTGGAGTACAGGTCAATAAAATCAACTAAACTAAGATAAATTAAAAGTATCAAAGCAGTCTATGATTTATATTAGTGTAGTACAAGTTTGAGGCCAAAAATGTCCTTATGAAAAGAGTGATGAGCCTAAAATCCAAATACTTTAGCCTGGTTTAGATAGAATCTTGTGATAATAGTATTGTTATGTTGTAAGAAATTAACTGAAAACTGTTAATGCCGAAAGTTTTAAGTGGATTAAGACATAACACATTTTTCAGACCACCTGCCACTTTCTTGAAAAGTCGGAGGCGAAAGAGACGTGCATCATCGGAAGGTTCTGACATGGAAATAAAGATCACACCACCTCCATCTCCTGAAAATGATGAGGATGGTGTTCAGGTAACAAATACGAATTGTCTTCTTTCAAGTTCTTTAAAGATGTGCTATATTTAACAAATGACTGATCAACAATTTCAGCAAAATGGTGAATTGATGGAAGCTCATTTTCAGTGAAAAAAGAATTATTTTTTATCCTTATTTAGATGCAGTTATAGAAAAAAATTATTTAGTGTGCTGTACTGAATTTTTTTATTCTATTCTTTGTAGGTGTTATAATTCTATCTATTGTCAGTTCTATTAATGTGCTTAGGTAATACATCCAGAATTTGACTGAACTCAACTAAAACATTGCTTCACATTTACATTAATTATGAGGTCTAAATGTTATGTTTCTAATGCAACTACAATTTCACCTGTAAAAAAGTTGATCTTAATGAGGTCTTCAGAATAGACTATTGTAGTGAATGAACAAATCCGATTGTCATAATAACAATAAGAAAATAGAAATCGTAAGTTGCATAGTTCAGAGAGTTTGTTATAACTTACTGAATAATTTGGCCATAACCCTTTAATGATTATATTTGATTTGTGTACCTTACATCAGATTGGATTTAGTTTATTCATATAAAAGTGAACTGATAGTCCATTTTTCTTCATAGTTTCATCACAAAAGTTTGTTATTTTTGCTTATTTTTGTGTGATAACGGAATTGAATAACACATTTTCGAGATTTTCTTTTAAGTATTAGTAAAAGCTGACCCGCTTTAAAGAACAAATGAAGGTGGTTGTTTTTTATTTATATCTGGTTAGAACAATCAGCTCTAAAGGGGGATGGAAAACACTAGTCTTAATCATAAAACCAAAACCAATATTTGTAGAAGAGGAGGTCCGCAAGAAACACTAAGAGAAAGAAGTATCATGATGAGGTTGACTTGAATTTGTCTGATGAGGATACAGTAGATATTGATATCAGTACTGTCCCTACTGCTGTAGCACCTGTTGTTGAAGGAACAGTAGAAACTAAACCACCGCAACTTATAGCTGTGGTATGTGACAAGATTCCTAAAGGAATATTTTTCAATGCAGTGAATATATCCTTGAAGAGCATGAATACTTGACATTTTTCTGAAGAATTTTTATATACCGTATTTTGGTGTGTATATTGCACATTTATGTATTGTGCGCAGTGCAATTTTGAAGGTCAGAATGTGTGAGAAAAAGTTTTTTAGACTTAGGTTGCAGTAAAATTTTGAAAGATAGAAAAAAATCAACATTTTGAAACTTGATCTGTCCATTTATTTACCTTTGTGCGGTATTTCCTATGAAAATGTGAAGGAAAGAAACTTCTATGCAGACTAAAACATCATGTAAACATCAGTAGCTACATAAATTGGATAATTTTAATTTCGAAGCAGGATAAAATTGACACAGGATGTATGAAATCGCTTATAAAACAAAATCAGTCGAAAATCAAACATTTCCAGTTTTAGTTGTAACTCATATTTCACAATTTTTCATTTAAAAACATACTTTTAAGAAAGAAAATTGTAAGAAACAATCAAAATAAGTATCAGAATAATCATTTTCAGCTGTAAAAGCATTTGATAAGGAGGGTTTGACAAAAAAGGAATTAGTTACTTTTTGGTTTTTAGTTGTTTCATATTAAATTCTAACCATGCTTTGTAAGAAGGAAATATTGTACAACCTGTGTTTGAAACATGTTATTAAGTCATTTGAACATGATTTGAAGAAAATGTCACTAAAAATTTAATACTTAAAAATGTATTTGATGATTAGATGAAATTTCTTTCAGTAACATTTCACTTTCGGTTTGTTTGTTTACATTACGCAATGTCTTTCATGTACCAAAATCTTTAATTTCGTGGCCAATTTTTATGTATTGATGTATAATACGCACCCCCATGTTCTGAAAATAATTTCTATGTAAAAATGTGTGCATAATACCAAATACGGTACTTTTTTTAACTATTAACAATTTTAATATGGTTGTTCCTCATAACATGTTAACCATTTATGTCCAGTTATAATCTTTTACTTTTGAAAGGAAATGGATTAGAAACTTTGTCATCAGTGACCTCTCCTAAACCTTCAATGTCACACTTTTGTTCCTCTACTGTTGAGTTTAACTGTTAATTACTTTAAAGCCAAACATTCATTCAACTAATTCCAATATTTCAGGAAACTATTCCTCCACCTCCAGAAGAAGATGCTATGGTTGTAGAAAAAATTCTGGGGGTTAGGATGAGAAAAGTTGACAAAGATGTAAGCATTAAAATGTTTATATATTTATGTCATTATATTTTAGTCAAGCATTTTATCAGTACTTAAATGTTTTAATTAATGAACCTTTGTTATAATTTTTTATGACTAATTCCTGTGCAAGTTTTAAGACAGAATCAATTAAGCTGGTAACAAACTTACAGGCATGATTCTATAAATTTATTACAGTAACTTTCTGTTTGTTTTGCCTCAATAAATTGCATCTGCATGTGAACAAAAATTGCAGAATTTAAGAATTCAGTCTTTGGTTTAAATAGGACAGTAAATATATTAGAATGAACCAAATATGTGAACAGTGCTTTAATGTAAAATCTATTAACAGATTGATGTAGAAAATGATGATGAGGAAAGCCAGCCAGAAGAGGAAGTTGAAGAATTCTTCGTCAAATTTAAAAACTAGTGAGTACTGAGTAATAAGAAGATTTGCATAAATTAACTGTATGATGTTTTAACAGACTCATTCAATCTTATCTTAAGCTGAGCAGAAACCCCAAGGTTGTTTGCCTGCAGTCTGTACATTTTATGTAAGCTTGGACAACTGGATAATTTTTCAATAAAAGAATGATGTATATGAAGTTTTGTTGAAACAAAATACCTTTGCTACATATGTAGTTTATAAATTTACCATTATAGAATGGCTCTTTGACATTCTTTATATCTATCTTCAGTTCATACTTACATTGTGAATGGAAAACTCAAGCAGAGCTTGAAAAGGACAAGCGAATCCACATGAAGATTAGAAGATTTAGAGCTAAACGAGAAAGCTCAAACTATTTTGAGACAGTAAGTAAATATTTGTATTTCCAAAATTCAATGATATGCAATTTGCCGAGAATAAAAAAATATTGTAGCAATTTTGATACAGTGCCACTATGCAATCTATTTTCTATATAAGAATGTGTTTTTTGTATCTTTCTATGCAAAATTTAATGTTGAAGTGTGAAATGTTCAGTAGTCATATAAATGAAAAAATGACCCAATGATAGTGTTACTATTAAGTGAATTTATATTTACTCCTAAACTGGTTAGTGTGTTGTATTCAATGTAAGAGTGATGGCTGGTAGTTGATATGCCAATATTTGGTGCAGGAAATTTCTGTAGATTTTTACTTCTTGGACCAAGTAAAAGACCAGGCCTTTGGTGTCATAGAGTCTTTTTGACCCTGAAATACATCATATAACAGGGTATCCACCGTTGAATGTTTTAGTACAGTTGATCAGTGTATATTTGCTTAGAGATGTTTGTTTGAAATATCTTTTAAGTCTTGTTCTGTAATTTGTAGATGGATGAAGATGAGTTGTTTAATCCTGATTATGTTGAAGTTGACCGTGTTTTGGAAGTATCAGTTACAACTGATCCAGTTTCAAATGAAGAAATTACACATTTCTTGGTAAAGTGGCGAGGATTACCATATGAAGACAGTACATGGGAACTACAACAGGATGTTGACCCTGAGAAGGTCAAATTCTTTTATAAATACAGAGATCCTCCACCTGAGGACGAAAGACAGGTACTTTCAAAGCATTTAAACAGTATTATATGATATTCATAATTTGTGCAGGTAATGTAAATTATTTCATATGATGAAGATATCCAAGTAAAAAGCAAATTGTAATATGCAGTCATAGGGCCAGAATTTGCTTTTGAGGTTGTAAGGTCCAGGGCCTATGTAGATTTAAATCAAAAGTTCCACCTGATGTAATCCAAAGGTCCTCTTTAAAGATTCTATGTAATGTATTGAAGGTCTGAGACCTATGCTAATGAAATTTTTAAAAATGGAGGTCCTGTACCTTGGATGTACATTAATTTAAGTCTCTTCAGTCAAATGTAAAACAGCAAGCAGTTTGGAATATTTTGTTGATACATGTATATATACAATTACGATTTAAAACATTTCTTCTGTTTCCATTTTGAAGGTTGTACAGCGACCTTACAAAGAAAATTGGAAGAAAATGGACAAGTCAAAGGAGTATAAAGGTGGAAACTCATTACGAGAATATCAGCTTGAGGGTGTCAATTGGTTAACATTCAACTGGTATAAACAGTAAGTTGATTATAACATCTTTATCTTCAGGTGAGAATTAGGTTATTTTGAGTTCAGTCAGTATGTCAAATAATACACACTGCATACTATGAGTCAAATAAAGCTGGCTATATGAAATGCTTTATCAATACTATTACTTCAAATGTTATCAATATAATTTTTTCTGCTGCCTTCATTTCACTTGGGTAGATATTCATAGATGTATAGCTCTTTCGTAGTATTTTGAAGTGTTTTCTGCTAAACTATCAATTGAACGTATTATATGATTGCAGTCAAAACTGTATACTCGCTGATGAGATGGGTCTTGGCAAGACGATACAGAGTATAACATTCCTGAAAGAGATATTTGAATATGGTATAAAGGGACCATTCCTTGTGGTTGTTCCATTGTCTACCTTAGGGAACTGGCAGAGAGAGTTCGAGACATGGACTTTCTTAAATGTTATAGTTTATCATGGCAGGTTGGTGTTGCTAGAAATAAGAGTTTTTTTGTGACATAATGTGACAAAACCCAATATGTCGCCTTTAAATTGTAATTATTTGACAGAACTTGCAATAGGGACATGCAATTTATAGTTATGAGATAACATTTTAATTTGTTGATATGACAATCAACTCCTTGCTGTAACAGATGCAATATCTTTACTAATCAACTCCTCTCTTTCTTTATTTTATAAAAATAGATGTGGTATGATTGCCGAACAATTAAGCTAATACAGTTCACCACACAGTCTTCAGTGGTGGGCAAAACCCATACCATAAACTTACTGTAAAAGGCCCCAAAATAAAAGAAGTAAAACTATTCATAAAAGACAAAAATCAACTTTATTTATAGAAAATATGTAAAACGAATATTGCCTTGAAACATTTATATTGATGCTGTTATCAATGAATATGATTTTATTTTAGCAATACCAGCAAATTCATGTTACAAGAATATGAAATGTTCTACAAGGATGAGGATGGGCAGAAAATAGCAGATATAACTAAATTCAATGTGTTAGTGACAACATTTGAAATCATTCTGTCAGATTGTGAACTACTAAGCACTATTGACTGGAGATGTCTTATTATTGATGAAGCACATAGACTTAAAAATAAGAAGTGTAAACTGATGGAAGGTCTCAAATTTGTGGATTGTGTAAGTTAATGTTGTATTGTCAGCTTGATGCAAGTTTCTTATTTTCTTAATAAAAAGTAATTACAGTCCCAGAATCGATACATGCAACTATTTGACAGATTAATGACCGTTGACTGATTGATCACTGACAGCTTTGATCACTTAATAACCAATTACTGGTGACTGATTTGATAGCAGTTTTGTTATGTAAAATGATGGATGATTGGTTCATGTAAATTTAAGAATTTCCATTGAAATGAATCCAATGTATTTACCTTTCATTTCAGATATTAAATCCACATATTGTACTTTGTTAGAAATAAAACAAATGTAAAATTTAAGTAATTAATTGATGTTTAAATCTATAGCATTATGTAAAAACGTGTAGAAATTGACGAACAAAACAACTGAAATTGTAAAATATGTTGACTGCTCTGTAGTCATGTGATGGGATCACTGGTTTAATGGATCAATTTGACAGGTAGATGACTAACCTGAAACTGATTGTCAGTGTCAGACCACAATTTTAGTTGCACGGATCAGTCTAGGTACTATAAAACTAATCCATTCAACCGTAAATCATTTATAATTATACTCCAACTCATTAATGTAGGGTTATGTTGCAATCACTTTATTTGTCAGTTACGCTTGGGGGGAATGCATGGATATTTGGTATATTGCCATTTCATGATGACTTGAAATGGTATCCTTTTCCAGGTTGGATAAAAATGGCTAAGTGGGGGTATCATGATGTAGCGTGCAACATCTTGATGTGTACTCCAAAAGTTGCATGTGATTTTTAAATCACTACTCCTATAGAATATATATGTTTGTGTGTTCTTTGGGATATCTCTTGTGAGACAATTCTGCTTCTGTTAAAACTGATTATCAATTGGTCATTTTTGCTTTTTATTTACAGGAACATAGAGTGCTACTGACTGGAACACCTCTACAGAACAATGTGGAGGAGTTATTTAGTTTACTGAACTTTTTGGAGCCTGAACAATTTAATTCAGCAACAGCCTTCTTGGCAGAGTTTGGAACTTTAAGAACTGATGACCAGGTTGATAAACTCAAAGCTCTTCTCAAACCTATGATGCTTAGAAGATTGAAAGAAGATGTTGAGAAAAACTTGGCTGCAAAAGAAGAAACAATTATTGAAGTGGAATTGACTAATATTCAGAAAAAGTATTATCGTGCTATTCTTGAAAGGAACTTCACATTCTTGTCCAAAGGTTCCACAACATCTGCTAATGTTCCAAATCTACTGAATACAATGATGGAACTGAGGAAATGTTGTAATCACCCCTACTTGGTCAAAGGTAAGTTCCCCTTGTTCATAAAAAAAATATGGAACTTCAATGAAAACAATGTAGAAACTATTGATTAATTCAGTAGACTGTTTAATCAAAGCCTGATCCTTTTTAAGATTATGACAAAATTTCCAGATCAAATTGTATTAATTAAAATTTGACTTCTCCTACACAATGACATAATTTTGAGATAAAGCATGTAGGGTTTCATTTCAACTTAATGCCATTATGAAACAAGTTGTCCCAAAATAAAATTTTCAAATAACTTCTAAATTAATGAATTTTTTTTTAGATTGAAAATGATTAAATGTGTCTAGAAGTTTATGTGTATAAATTTCAGTTTATGTTGTATCTTTTCTCAGGAGGAACAAAGTCAGGGCTTTTCCCGGAAAAAATATGATGAGTGGGAAGACATTTTGTTTCCACACTAGTCACTTTTACAATTTAGTTTAGAATTAACAATAATATATATATTTTTTAAATTTTAATGGACTTCCAACCACATATAAGAATTCATATAATGTGCCTTATAACCATGAGGCTCTCATAGAACTTTTTCAGGAACAGCCCTTTGATATTATCAATTAAAGTAGCAGATACTGTATTTTACCAGTGCCAAAAGAACTCCCTGAAAACCAAATAAATAACAGTATTGCATGTTTATGTTTTAGGTGCTGAAGATATGATTATAAGGGAAACAAAAGAAAAGGAACATAAAGGGGAATTAGATGGAATAGAAATTCATAAACTTATGGTGCATTCATCTGGAAAACTTGTTTTACTTGACAAACTTTTACCAAAACTTAAACAGAATGGACATAAAGTGCTGATATTTTCTCAGATGATCAAAGTGCTTGATATTCTAGAGGATTATTTAATTAACAGAAGGTAAGAATTTTTCAACTTGTTGAGTACCCAAACATGATGTCTTAGAAGTAAATATTTGGAAGTGAATTACTGAAGCAAGTTAGATAAATTTGTGTTTGATCGAAGGTCAAGGTAACGAAAAATGTCCTTTTAGAATCAAAACAATGGTTTTGATGAAACTAATCAAATTTTTTTAATGTAGCTCCATACTTGATTTATGATGTACTTCATTTGGAAGCAATATTTTAGCTTTGAATAATTATGCTAGTTTATGTCAAATTCATTTCGATTTCAGACTTATGTATTTTTTTTTTAGTACTGACGTACATAGTAGTATTATTGTTTTAGGTACATGTACGAGAGATTGGATGGTAGAATTACCGGTATAATGAGACAGGAGGCAATAGATCGATTTTCCAAGCCAGACTCCGATAGATTTGTGTTTCTCCTTTGTACCAGAGCTGGAGGTCTGGGAATTAATCTCACTGCTGCAGATACTGTCATTATCTATGACTCTGACTGGAATCCTCAAAATGATCTACAGGTAGACAAGTCATCATAGTAAATGACTGAAATGTATGAGTGTATATTGTGGATTTTTTGTGTGTGAAAATGACTTAAAATCAAAAAGTAAAGTCTGTATGCTAGTTTAGACCCTATAATTATATACCCATTCTTACAAAGTTTTTTTTCCAGGTGTATAGGCATTACCCTGTTTGTCTATCCAGATATTTCTTAATTCATCTCTTAGAAATCTGTATATTTTAATGAAGTTATATTAATGTATTAATGGTAAACATTTTGTTTTACATTATGCATGAAAAAATACTATTTGGACGACTGCAAAGGGAGGTAATTCATCTTAAAGGTTTTACTTGCTTAAAATTGTAAACACAACTCCTCCTTCTCCACTCAATAGATTTTGATGAAATTTATAGGAAGGTTGAAAGTCATGTGCATAATTATACATGTACATTTATGTCTGATACCTGCAAAGAAAGATGATCCAACTCTTTCAGTGCAACTCCACCTTAAGTTGTTTTACATGATGTTACAGCATGGTGTGTAGATGTGGATGTAGGAAAACATTTATTCAGTCACTGCAATGGGAGATTTGCCAAACTCAGGCATTAATATGATTGAAAGTTAAAGTGAAGGGGTTATATATGTAGTTTTATGTAAAAGCAGATTTGAAAATGAAAATATTATGTATGTTCAATGTGAAATATTTGTCAGCCAATTAATTGGAATGGATTTGCTTAATTTTGATGGTCTGGATTTCCTACAATTTTGCATGTTGTAATTTAAATGTACTTAATCATAGGCCCAAGCTAGATGTCACAGAATTGGACAAACAAAGGAAGTAAAAGTATATCGACTGATCACCAGGAATTCTTATGAAAGGGAAATGTTTGATAGGGCTTCCATGAAGTTAGGTTTAGATAAAGCAGTTCTGCAGTCCATGGGAGGAGATAAGGCAGCTAACCCTGTAAGTTCATCTTTGATTTTTTTTTCTGATAACTGTCATTTTTATTCAGAATATTTTAAATGTTCTTTAACATCATCTGCAGGTGACAGTGACCCCCGTGCCTCAAAATTATTTGACAATTTGAAAATATTTAAGGAATGCCTTATTTTTTTTCTGTGAAGAAATAACCTCAATCATGTAGTCTCACTAAATAACCTGGTTATTTTTTAAGTTTGCACCACAAATATTGAGGTTATTTCAAATATACCCCAGAAAAATACATCAGTCATTCCTTGTAATTTAATGTAACAAGTAAATCATTAAAAAGGTTGATGACGTCACAGTCACACAATAAAATTTAGTCTATGAGATGTCGGACCAAATTTTTTATCCAATCAGAAAGCATGTTACATCTGAAATTAAATTATATTCCTATATTTAAATCATCCAAATTGTTTAATTTTGATTTTAAACAAAAAGTGCTCAATGTTACTTCTGCAAAATTGGTATTGAAACATTTCAAATATACTCTATTCATGAATATGTTTGTAAAGTAACTTATTATTCTTTATAGAGAGAGCAGCTGTCCAAAAGGGAAATTGAAGAGTTACTGAGGAAGGGAGCCTATGGCGCTCTGATGGAAGATGACAATGCTGGAGATGATTTCTGTGAGGAAGATATTGATCAAATCTTACAAAGAAGAACTCAAGTCATTCAAATTGAGTCTGAAGGCAAAGGATCAACATTTTCTAAGGTATTATGTTATTTTGCTTGCATGTAGGCCAATCCAACAAGTTATAAGATGGGTGCAGTGGATAGAAGTAGTCTTACAGGAAGACCTGTCAGTAAATGTACATTAATGTGAAACATTTCAGGGTTGTAAATCTTTGTACATAATTTAATTTCTTGTATGAATTGCTTAAATTTAGATATTTCATGAGTATTTGCAGAAAAAAGCTTTTAGAAGGTCAGTAAAATATCATGTATATTTCTTTTTTGTAACCGTAAATATTACTCTAATTGGTTTTATGAAACTTTTAAATGTTATGTATGTTTTACAGGCTAGTTTTACCATGTCTGATAATAGAAGTGACATTGACATTAATGATCCAAACTTCTGGCAGAAATGGGCCAAGAAAGCTGATGTCAGCATGGATCAAGACAAGGTATGGATCTAGTTTCAATTTCTTCTCAAATTTAAAAAACCTTAGTGGAATTCAGCAAAACACACTTAAAGTGTAAGTTTGGTTATTTTATTTTTCAAGTACTTGTAAATATCCTTGTTAGTGCGTAAATTGTTTTTATAGGAAGGGTGTGTTTATCTCTTATCTGTTCAGTCGTACATTACTTGTTATTTTAGAATGAGCTGATTGTGGAAGAGCCCAGAATGAGGAAACAAACAGCTCGCTATGGCAATGATGATGGTGTCATGGAGATATCTGATTTAGAATCCTCGACTGATGAGGAAGGAGGAGAAGAAGAAGATGATGGTAGTGGGAGAGGCCGAGGAAGGGGAAAGAAAGGAAGGAAAGGTAGACGTGGTAGAGGTAGAGATTCTGATGATGATTTTGATGCCCGTGGTGCTATTGGTGAAATGTATTCTAGATCTGAATGCTTTAAAGTAGAGAAAAACCTTCTGGTGTTTGGGTAAGCATTGTAAACTTCTTTATTACCTGTATTTCAAGACTTACAGTAACAGTATAAATGACTGAGCTTACTGTTTTATACTGGACTGAGATATTTCGAATGTCATGGCCAAAGGTCTGGAAATTTTGACAGCCCATGCCGGACATTTTATCAAACTTCAGCTGACATTTTTGTCAAGTCTTTATACATGCTCAGATCGAAAATAAAAATTGCATGTAGTTATTTTAAGATAAATATTGGAAAGTGTGTTATTTCATCACATACTCTGTCTTTTACAAAATATCAGAGCGAATGAACAAGTTCGGTTTCGACCACACGTGGACATTCCAACATGTAAACAAAACATCGTATCTCTTGGACTTTTTCATCACATATGCAAACAGCCAAAAGCTTCCGAGTGATGAAAAAAGATGTTGATTATTTATAAAAGAAAATCACGAACACATTTTGTCTATTGATTTGAATGGTCTGTTGACTTCTGTGTTAAAATGATTCAATCGAAGAATTAATAATTACAAACTACATGTACGACTGATTTGAAGTTTCAGTTCTATGTGCTTTCCTTACCTCTGAAAGATTGGTGTGAAAATGGTGGACTTGTCAATCTTTTTTCTTAATTAATAAATGTATGAAGATTCTCCGAATTACTTCAATTAATTCATATAGGCAACGAGGCTGCATGTGAACTGTTTATTCAATTATGTGAACTGTTTATTCAATTATGCAATCAACTAATCAATTTCAGGTTAATTACAGTCACAGGTGGTTGCACATCGGCTAAAATTGACACACACCTGTCACTTAATTTCCAGTAGACAACTAGGAGACTGGTAGACTGGATGTTTATATGCTAATGAAACCACACAGACTGTAATTTATAATTTTTTTATGTCCAATATTGGAAAATTGTCGTTGGTCATTTGCAAAATTAGTCAGTCAATGACCGGCATTTTTGACCATTTTCGGATCCATGGTCATGGCTATCCACGAGCAACAGCCTGCTAGCAGGATACAATGTAGCTTACTGTAGCAACAGCCTGCTGTCGAGAAAGCTTACCGCATCAACAACCTGCTGGCAGGTAGGCTAACCGTGGCTATAGCCTGCTGGCATGATACAATGTAGCTAACTGTAGCAACAGCCTGCAGTCAAGAAAGCTTACTACAGCGATAACCTGGCAGGAGGGCTAACAGTGTACTGGCAGGATATCCTTATTAGTGCACTTTGGTCCACTCCCACACACAAATTTAGAAGCCAGCTAGTGATGTAAAATAAAGTTTATTGTATAATTCTGATATCTTTGTGAAGTATGTTTTTTTGTTGTTGACATTTTTGTCTTTTTTTGTAGTTGGGGAAGATGGTCAGATATAATAGGCCATGGTGTCTTTAAAAGGAGTATGTGTATCAAAGATGTGGAAACAATAGCCCGGGCATTGGTAAGCTATTACAAAATATGATTGCTCAATATTAGCAAAAAAGTTAACATGTTAGAAGTTCATAATCTGTTTGTTTTGTTTGTTGGGGTTTAACGTCCGAGCAGCAATATTTCAGCTATATTCAGACAAAAATAATCTAGTTTTGAATTTGCAGTTAGAGAAATTAGAAATTTAAGTCTAAGATTATTGGATAAATTTACTATCTTGTTTAAAATATTATGCTTTTAGAGTTTGATGATCATCATAACAGAAATTAGTATGTTTGAGTGATATGTTAAAAAAAAATGATATTTTAATAGTAGTGAAATGATTGGTAATAATAAGCCTATTTTGTTTAATGAACTTATGTGAGTATGTATTGAAACTTCTGTCATTTCAGTTAATGTACTCATTGAAAGTTTACAAGGGTGATGAGAAGATTAAAGAATTCATTTGGGACTTGATCTCTCCTTCCAATGATGGGTCATTGAAAAATCATTCAGGTACTTTTTTTAAATAAAATATACATGAAAACTGAAAGTAAATGTTGAACAGTGTATAAGCCAGCCTGAACTATGCTCCTCTGCTGCTTTGTGGCAGGGACAAATAAAGGAGCTTGATGCTCCTTATTCTTTTGATATGCTTTTGTGTAGAATATGAACATAATTTCACTCACAATAGTCAAATTTACAAAAAGAATAAATCATAATTTTATCAAAAATTGATAATTTGGTCTTGCATGTTCTAATTTTCTTGATTCCTGTTGAATAAAACTTTGTTGTTGTGGTATAGAAATTCAGGTAAGAAATAGTAGGTCCATTGAACATATTAGCTTAGTCTTAAATAAACTTTAAAAACTTACATGTTGAATTTATTTGAATTTATCCAATACATTTATTTCATGGAAGTATTGATAAAGCCAGTGAAGGTAAAATTAAAATAAAAACATTCTTCCTGCTTTTCATAGTTTGCATCACATATGACTGTTTTATAGGGTTGTCTGCCCCTGTGCCAAGAGGAAGGAAAGGCAAGAACAA
Source organism: Perna viridis (assembly GCA_037379345.1). Classification (NCBI taxonomy): domain Eukaryota; kingdom Metazoa; phylum Mollusca; class Bivalvia; order Mytilida; family Mytilidae; genus Perna; species Perna viridis. The sequence goes on along the minus strand of CM074515.1, from coordinate 8,124,982 downwards.
AGCCAACAAGAAGGAGAAAGAATCTCAGCATGAAATAGCCATGGCTAAGTTCGACATTGATCCTGAGTCTATACTAAAGGATAATGGATACAAAAGACATCTACACAGACACGCTAACAAGTATGTTAGAAGTAAATCACGATAAGCTGGTATTCTAATTTTTGGGATAATTTAAAAGATATCCTCAGATTAAAATGACAATGTACCAAATGCCTCATTGATTAAGATAAGGAAGGGCTATATTTGCTGTTCTGTTGACCATTATTTCCTATCGATTAATTTTGGAGGAGGGAATGAAGGGCCATTTGTCTCCCTTTCACCAAAATGTACTAGTGAAAGGGTTTTATGTTTCAGTACCCACTTGAGTATGCAGATTGCTATTGCTCAAATGAAGTAGACACTAAAACTTATAAAGAACAAGAGATGATTATCTCCTACTAAAGTTCTGATGTTCCATCTGCTATATTTTGCTCATTTTACACATCCTTCATTTTGGTTCTGGGATGTCATGTGATTGGAGTAGTTATGTTGCAGAAGTGGGTTTAAAAAATAAAATTTGTAGTAAATTTAAACCTTCTTTGATTTTATTGTAAAATATAGAAAAAATGTAACATATTGTATAGCACTCATTTTTGTTCATTGGTTATAATGATCACCTGATGCATAGGACATTCCACATACATGAAGACTTGTTTCTATTTTTAAATATCTTGATGCTGTGTTTCTATTTATATGTATATTGACGCTATACTTCTAAATTTAGATCTTGATATAAACCGTTGTTCGGCAATTGCTCTATACCAATCAGGTCCATTTATAACATATTGACTTAGTTAAAAGTCCATAGTAGATAAATATCTGTTCTGGAGAATGAGTTTCTCTAGTGTTCTGCTTTACGCATTTACTCCTGTAAAAGAATACAGTATCCATGGTTACACTTAAAATCTATACAAAAATTTTGTAATATTAACACCAAGAACCAGTGATACATTTGGTTCAAATGTTTAACTCTAGGACATAATCTTAGTTCAACTTAATCACCTTAAAATAGCTTTTTCATCCTTTCGTTTATTATTTAGTGAGAACATATGATGATCAAGAGATCCAACACATATTTTATAATGATGATTTCTTTTATGCCTGATGTTCTTGTGACAGGGATGATTTTTTTCTGCTTTATAGTGGAATTCCACTATTTCAAATCTGGATTTTACCATTACGATTCTTTTTTTTCCCTGTGTATTTACGTCTGATTTTGCCAATTTCCTCTTTCTTTGTTGACCTCGTAAAATCTTCTCTGTTGTAAAAATATCAATCTATTTTACAATGTTCTCTGAAAGATGAGAGGTAAATAAACATTTTAATTTTCTCCACTGAATACTATAAATCAAATCACATTCATTAATGGTCTGTTATTTTCACAAATTTTCCAGAACCCATCCCCTCGCAAGAGAGGTGAAAACAGATTGTCATGAAATAGTCCTTCATTATCAAATATATGTAAGATAAAGTGTAAGTCAAGATAAAATAGCATCAAAATTGAATTGACACCCTGAAACATGGAATAAGTATCTTTTAAAATAGTTGGCTTACAGCATTTCTGTAAGATTCAAAAGTCATTCATATGATGATAAAGAGATCCAACACAAACTGTGTAATGATGATTTCTTATTTGTCTGTTTGGGGGAAATATCCAGTTTCCTTAGTTACAAATGTTTGTAAATGATTTGAGATGATGATACTGCTGGGATTATATTCTTTTGCTTTTTGGCAGATTTCTGTTTTGGTTTTTGTTTGTAATCCTGATTTTACCATAATGATTCTTTATTTTTAAAATTTATTTACTTCCCATTTTGCCAATTTCTGCTAAACTGTTGTTCCTTCTAAAATCATTTCTTATAGTGGTGTTCTCAATCTGTGTAATGGTTCAGTCTTCACAAAGTCTGTTGGTCCTGTGGATAAAACAATTAATATAGAGATCCAACCAGCAGAGATGTGTTATCCAGTGATCTGTCAGTTTGACATTGTTCCACACCTTGATCAGAGAAAGGGTACTTTGGTCCAGCATTTCTTGAAAATGTCTACCATTTTTCTGTAGGACTTAGTGAAGACTGCTGGTTGGTTTAGACAAAAAAATAACAAAAGTCTGTATACGTGAATTTGTTATTTTGCATTTTGAATTAGGACATATGATGATCAAGAGATCCAACACATATTGTGTAATGATGATTTCTTATTTATCTGATGTGCTTGGGGAGAAAAAATCAATCTTGTTTTCTCTGTTTCAAATGTTTGATGATTTAAAATGATCATACTGGTGTTCACAATCTATAGAACTGGTTCAGTCTTCATGAAGACCGACTTTCCAATGGACAAAACCAACAATTTTGCAATCTAATCAGAAGAAAAACTTGTTTTTAGGCTGTGTGTAAGTCTGATGTTGTTCCACTCCTTAATAAGAGGAAGAACCATAATTCTTGTAAAAATCTATCGCCTATTGGGACTTAAATACACACAAAAAAATTAGTCCAGTAAAGGCTGTTTTGGTCCAGCATTTTTTGAAATGTCAACAATTTTTCTATAAGAATTTATTGAAGACTGCTGGTTGATACACACAAAGAAAAATAACAAAAGCTTTCAAACATGAATATTTTTGGTTATTTGGATTTTGAATTAGGACAAATGATGATCAAGAGATCCAACACATATTGTGTAATGATGATTTCTTATTTGTCTGATGTGTTTTCTGTTTCCAATGTTTGTATACTTATAATGATCATATCGGTGTCCATAAATCTGGAGAACTGGTTGGTTTACAAGAAAGATAACGAGCCTCTATACACGACTTAGATTTGATATTTTGAATTTTGAATTGGGACATATGATGATCAAGAGATCCAACACATATTGCTTAATGATGATTTCTTATTTTTCTGATGTTCATTTTGTAATTCTACTGTTTAAATAAAATTGGTGTCAAAGCTTTGTAAAGATTTTTTGTTGTTTGGTTACTACTTCTCCTTTGAACTAGTTGTTACAATTACAGGTTCTGTCATGTAAAGCCTGTCTAAGAATTTGAACAAAGGTACCGCGAACACACACAAAAAAAAAAAATGTTTGTATGTTGAATGGATGCACATTAGTAAGAGGTCCACAATAGTGTGTGTAGTGATGATTTATTATTTGTCTAACGTTCATTTTAAGAGCGTGTCTCTAGTTTCTCTCATTTGCTGCACTCAGGATTGTTTGGTCACAGAGTTAGCTTTCTAAGATTTGGGTTGTAATTTGTTAAAACTTGATCCTTAACCTTACCTCCAACCCCCAAAATATGATTTAAGCAGTGATTCTTGTATACTTATGAATGATGAATCACTATCATGGAAGTATATTCTGCTATTTTTGCAGTAAATAAATTAAAAAAAAGAGTCAAATGAAATTTTAAACATTTATTTTTAATCATTTTATATTATGAATCGCTTATAATTTTACAAAACCATGGAAATTAAAACACAAAAATTTGTTCTTTCATTTGAGGATACTCAAGAAGTTTAATACAATTACAGCAGTACATATGATGATCAAGAGATCCAACACATATTGAGTAATGATGATTTCTTATGTGTGTTTGGCATAAATTAGGGTCCTTTTGTATTGACAGGATTATGAAGGGTTGCCTCTTCCATTAGGATGATGACCTGAAGAAAAACCATGACACTCTTTCCTTTGGTGTCTTTTATTCATAAATACTTGTTCAAGTCTTAAAAATTCCCATCACCCATTTCCATAGGCAGATTAAGTTTGTCCTGAAAAGTTGGATTTTGTTGTGAATTTAAATGTCATGCTGAAGCTTTCCATGGATAGCATTAAATTTTTCAAACTCTAGAACATATTGTTACATGTTTAATTTAGGATAAGTATGTTATTTTCTTGTTTTATTTATTGTACTTTTCAGAAAATACTGAAGCAAATGTTTGTAATTTTGAACAAATGATGATAAAGAGGTCCAACACATACTTTAAAGTGATGATTTCTTAAAACTGATGTTCTGTTTTGATTTGTGTATCTAACAAATGTACCATAAGGCTTCTTTGACATGTAAACAATAATTATATCTGCAATATCTTATTATTTGTATTTGGCAAGGTCACTTAATGTCGAAGACCTCACAACAGTTATCTATACAAATTAAACCTTAGAATCATCGCTGAGGATCTATCTGATAGGAGGTAATCTGCAAATACACTCGTAATATTGGACAACTTGTAATAAGTTTCTAGGACTGAGCATGATACCAAATTATGATAAGTGACACATCTATCAAAATTCTTTGCTAGCTTATATCTTTGTCCATTCACAAATTACACTTGCCTCATGTTATGTTTGCATTGAAAAGTCCTTATATTGCTATTTCACCTGTTCCACACTGAGTTACACTTGTGTCTCTTATTCTTGATGTGTTTTTCCTATCCTTTTTTTAGAGTGTTGTTGCGAGTCAGATTATTGTACTATCTAAGAGAAGAAATAATTGGTGATGCTGCAGAGAAAATCAACAAAGGACTGGATGTCAGGTAATCTTACAAAAACAAAGGGTATCTATAGTAGTTTATAATACATGTATATATATACTATTACTAAAAATATTTAATCTTTTAACATATGTGTACATGAACATGCAATTCAGTGGTTATTTCATTTAGTTCAATAGAATTTCCGTCAAGTTAAGTAGAATCAGTTTGGTCAATAGATAGACACTAAGCTATCATTTACCAAGATCTTTTGAGATTTAGTCAGTGTGTAGCTGTTCCTTCCTGAGGTGACTTAATACTTATCAAAGGTATTGCAATATTGTTTTTAAGTGTAAGTTTCCTGTTTGTTGAATATGTGATGACATTAGCGATCTAACCCTAATCACATCAGTGACAATCGTGATGTCTGATGTTTCTTATACAGGACATTCATGCATTAGTTTGTATGATAGTGGAGATATATCTGGAGAATGAGCCAAACTACTGTTTGAAAGGGTAATGATCAAATTAGGGTATATGATCAAGCACATTATTCAGAGTTTATTTACAAATGATCTGATGTTGATGTGTTGATGTTTGTTTCAGTGAAATAGAGCTTCCAAGAACTACTGTTGAAGGGGATCCACCAACACCATGGTGGGATGAACTATCTGATAGATCTCTGTTGATTGGTGTATTTAAACATGGTAAGTCATAAACTCTTAAGATTGGGCATTTTAATTATGTACATGAATTATTGTTGGTTGTCTTACAGGTATCAGGAATTGAGGATGTCACCATAAGTGTTAAAGGAATTTTTACACTGAGAAAAAAAAATTGTGTAGTGGGCATTGATTTAAGATGTATGTATGGATTGTTACAGTACAAATTTTGTGATTTAAAATAGGCAAATAGAAAATTTCATATAGTAAGTTGAAACTTTCGCAAAATAGTAAGGCCCCCCAAAAAAATGTCTGATTCAGGTTTCGCGACTGACCCTAATTTTTTTTCCCCCGACCCTAATACATTTTTTCTCCCAAATTAACAAAATTGGTAATTTCCACCAATTTCTTGTATAATACAGATCATTTCCGGTCAAACCAAAAGTACGTTTAAAACCAGGTCACAAAAGCGTTTGAATAGAAGGCTGATTTATATCACGTAAATCCGAGCGTATAACTGATGATGAGCGCAATGGAAGCCACGAGTATCATGGCACTAAAATATAATAAATGCTGTCACCAAGAAAGCAAATTTTTGGTGTCATCACTTCCAAGTAGACTGATTTTACTTGGGGAGCTTTTTGAGCTCTATCATGAAGAAGTTGACAGAAAAACATTAACAATAAGTGTTGCAACTTATTTTACGATACCAGACATACATTTGTACATCTATAACATACAGGTCAGACATTCTTCATTTCTTGAATGAAACATTTTGATAACACTTTATTCATATAAATATGCATTTTTCACTTTTTCTTTAAAAAAATATGTCAATGAACAGAGAAATTTGTAACTTGTATTTGCAGGTATCATTTTCAAATACAGTGTACTTATATTTTGTTCAAAATTCCTACAAAAAATACAATAAATGTATTGTAATAAAAGACATGATTAATAGATGTGTATGTTAAACATTAAACTTTCTACTTAAAACCATACACTTTCATGACTTAAACATGATGCTATTTTACAAATATAGGCTCAACTTTAGTTGAGAAAAATAAAATGAAAAAAAAAAAATAAAATGAAAATACCTACCTACCCTATTTTTGGGAGGAATGTAACCCTAAAACAGACATTTTATTTTTGGGCCTAAGCCTGGAACTAGTATTAGTGAATTTACTCCTTAGTTCTTATTGGGTCAATTCTGACAGTAGTTTTTACTCTGTAATTAACTATACACTAACACAAATATTTCCTGTAAATTTCAGGTTATGAGAAGTATAACTTGATGAGGAACGACCCCTGTTTATGTTTCCTCGCTCGTTGTGGTCCACCAGCAGGAGCTGCTTTAGCTGCTGAACAAAATGATGGTGGTGATGATGAGTAAGTACTTGTATCTTAAGAAGTTAGGTGATTTGTGATACCTGCATGTAATATATATATCAGAGGTTTGATTTCAGTTGATATCACTGTTCTAGGAAATTTAGATTGTCAAAGTTTATACTTGCTGTCCTAGTTATTATTGAATCTACAGTCACTGAAAACATACTAACCATCAGTGATCAGATATCCAACCCTTGTATATATATGATGTTATCTTAGTCTGATGTTTCACTGTTGCATTGAAATGATGAATCATTATGAAACAAACAAATAATATCAATGAATATTAAAGGACACCAGGACATAATCTAGGATTCAGTGAATGGGAGATTTTACTTCTCCCTTCCAGGAGTGATAGGGAGAAGTGAGACTGGAATGGGGAGAAATCATACATCACCGCTAGAATATTTTATCGTATTGATATGAAGTTGTATCTCAAGGACATGTATTCTAATAAATAATAAACAAATAAGATAAGTTTAAGTTTAATACTGTAATTCCATTTTCTATACTTGCAAATGAATAAGTTCATGTATAATAAGTAACTTTAATTGAATATAGTAAGTGATCAGATTGTCATTGAGAACTTGTTTCTTATAATACAAATGGCGCCCACGTAGGGACACAAATCAACCTGTACAGACATGCATGTATATGTACATTGTTAAGTGGGATTATAAATGATAATAGTTAGCTTAATAATCATTATTTTTGCCTTATCAAAACAAAGTGTCACTTCGAACCCACATGCACTCATACACATAACTGTGATCCAAGCTGAACCTACCAATTATTAATTGTTTTTTAAAACCATTGAAATCACTGTAAGAGTCTCTCATTGAGTAAATAAATTAATTGTTGTCATCAAATTACAAATTTAATCAAGGAACACAAAATGTACATGTACCTTACCTTTTGTGATTGTTTTCCTTTGATTTTGAACTCAATAAGTTGAATAAGTTTCATTCAAATAAGTACTGCTGGTTTTATCCATTATCCAAGTCGTTAGAATGGGTGAAATATTCCCTGGATTGCTTGGAACTGACAAAAATTATGTGAACTTCTTCCAATTTATGTTTTCTCTTCGTTACGCAAATTGCCGCTAATTTGGTTGTTTATTACCTGGAAGGGCTAGAGTTATCTCTCTTTGGTCAAATTGTACAGCGACTTCACTTCTCTTAAAAGAACACGAGTTGGCGACTTTTAACTACTTTTAAAAATTCTTGGCAACTAAAATCTCCATTTTGGCGCCTAGATTATGCCCTGAGACAATATTGATGTAGGATTTTTCATATATGGGATTAAAATGAGAAAATGTAAGTGAAGAGACATTTGCAATGAGTATTTTCATTAATAAAAAAAAATCAATGATTATAGGGAAGATTTAGATGATACTAAAGGTAATATCAGTGTGATGAAAGATGAAGATGAGGATACCTGTACATCCGTTCTCTCTAGTCAGGAGAACAGTAATGCTGCCAAAGACCTTTCCACACCATCTGCTATGGAATGTGATGATGAGGAAAAACTACCCTGGCCATCCATGTCAGATCTAAATACACGTATAAGGAGAATCATCACTAGCTTTCAACGGAATCATAAACGACAAATGTTAAAGGATGCTCAGAGAGCTAGGGTATGTTCATACATATATCAGTCCATACATATGTCATATGTCTGTGCATCCGAAATAAAGTAGTGCTTGTTTTACAGAAGTGCACACTGCTAAGCTCTTGAAAATAGAATGGTTTCAGAATTGAACTCCACCAACTATATTTCTAAATCCAAACCTAAATGATTTGTGTATTTACATATGTAAACTAACATAATTGAGTTTATTAACAGTTGATAATTTTCCATATGTTTGTTATTGTTATTGTGCGGCTATATTGATACTGTATGGTTTACAGAGAATGGAGAGAAGAGAAAGGTATGACATGATGAATAGATACAAAGAAGATGAAAAAATTCAGTATCAACAGAGGTATATTTTACATTTCTTGTCTTTTCCCTGCCTTTGTAGTTCATTCATACTACTTATTAAACAGGGTATGATGATTTTGTAGGGTTGGGTTATCGGTACTTAGTAAATTGGCTTCAGGGAACAGTTTGACCTTCAGTATTATTAGGTTTCTGATCATGAAATGAAGGTCATATCTTTGTTTAACTTTTCCAAATTCAAGGTTTAGCAGCTGTTCTCCTTGAAATACATGAAATGGTGTCATATTTGGTCTGGTATTTTTCAAGATCTAAGCATATTTGTTAAATTTCACAATTTTCCTTACTGTTTGTCATCATTTGTTAGATACCAACATACACCTGAAATTTTAAACAATTTTTTTCAAGGGTGCAAATTACCATACTGATTAAAGTAGTTTTGTATGTTTTGTAAATCTAGAGTTGATATTTTTCCACTTTTTAGGGGAATTCCGCTAATTGAAATCTGGATTCCTTTTTTTACTGTTTTTTTATTTCCAATTTTACCAATTTCCGCTTTGTTTGATGACCTCATAAAACCATCCCTGTAAATCAGTTATATGGTTTGGCACTTGAATCTTCATTTTACAATATCATACAAAACAAACGTTAAACTTACCGGAAAAAAAAACTTTCAGTCATTGCAAGTAATATTTTCCTATTTATTTGACAGTTTTTTCGGATTATGGGAAAGGTATGATATCAGAATATGCATGAATCGTAACATTCATTTTCTTTTCAGTTTACGGTGTGTGGCTTTACATTTATTCTGATGGCTGTATATTTTTTTATAATGCTAATTCCAATATTGTCAATAATATCTGTATATGTTGTGATGGGTTTAAATTTTTGAACATGCTTTATTCTTCAAACTTATGACAGTCTATCCATTTGCTACAAGTGCTTGGCATCCAATCTTTTGTTTTATCCAACTTTTGTTATTAATGTCTATGGTTTCATTTGTGGAATTTTTGGGTTGAAAAATGAATACAAAATATTTATTGCCAACTACATTCTATAGAGTTAGTCTGAAATTTTTCTTATCAACCTCGAGTGTTCATGATGAATTGCCATGCTAATACTGAAGACCTCCTATTACCAGGTGTGCTGGTTGGAAAGTCTTATGAGTTTAGTGATTTCGCAGTATTTCTGACAGAACACTTAGAATCAAGATATGGTCCTATTTGTACTTTCAATTTTGCATGCTGTTTATGTATATCTAAATGTATTGTGATCAAATACTTTTAATTTAATGGCTGAAGTTGTATATTTAGCTTGCATGTTTTGATCTGGTCTTCCCTAGACACCTTATGGAAGAAGCTCATTGTCATATTGTGGATCATTAGAGTCTTCTTTTCTTGATAAGATCTTGATTTTTAGTGCTTTTGAATGACTTTATAATTGTGAGAGAAGTACTAAAAAGAGGAAGATAATTTATGTTCACCAATGAAATTAGAAATGGAAAATGAATTACACAATAGACATCTTTGTATTAACTAATAAAAAGCTATATATCAAATAATTGTTGTATTTTCAGCCATTGGACAAGGAGAGAAGAATCTGATTTCTACAGAATCATATCAACATTTGGTGTAGAGTTTGACCTGTTTACAGGAAGGTACAAGTGGGATAGATTCAGGTCATTAGCAAGACTCGAGAAGAAACATGATGATACCTTGACAGAATATTTTCAAGCTTTCTACCATATGTGTATGAGAGTCTGTAAAAAGTTTAAAAATGATGATGATGGTAAGTGATCAAACAAAAACTATTCTATAGAAGAATACCTGATGTGCATTATTATGAATTTCGTAAATGTTAGCTATGATGGCACTTGAACCAATATAACTGAAGTACAATATATGTAGAATGAGATAAATATAGAACATGTTGTTACCTCAAAGTAACTATTATTGCCTGTTAAAAACAGTAGCTGTTATAGTATCACTTCATTTATTGTAAGAACCACTTCATAAAATATGCTTATTTGTTTTATAATTGGACATTTTAAGTATGCAAGAAAATATTTTAAAAAAATTCAGGATTAAGTTGATTTTAATTTATGTGCACATACTTTCTTCCTTTTCTTAATAGCCCTACCTCCTAACAATATATATGTGGAACCTATCACAGAAGAAAGAGCTAGTCGATCTCTTGCCAGGATTGATCTCCTCAATAAGATACGTACGGAGACTTTAGCACATCCCAAATTAGATGAGAGAATCAAGTTGTGTCAAACATCATATGATCTTCCGTCATGGTGGATCTGTGGTAAACATGACAGGGATCTACTGAGAGGAGCTGCTAGGTATGGTTCTAAAGCTAACTTAAAACATGTAAAAATGGTTTGATTTCCCATTGATGGTTCCTATACAGTTGATATACTTGATAAAGGCATAAAAATGTGTGAATGATTCATAATTGATCATTTTGTACTGGGTAGGGATTTGTGAAGGTGCACAACTGAGTAAAAGTTATTTCCACATGTAAAAATATCCTGTCTTCTAGCAACATGCATGTAGTCTGTTTTTTACTGAGCTTTCATTGTATGAGTTTTTTTTTCAGACATGGTGTTGTAAGGACTGATGAATTTATTTTAAATGACCCAGCACTGTCTTTCAAAGATGTGTTCAAAAACAAACGTCCATACGTGAATTCACCTCATCTTATGCAGTCACCTGGAGTTAATCAGACTCCTGGTAAAGTAAAGAGTATGTATAATTCTTTTGCATCTCATGAATAAACATTGATCCTGCTGACTTGTGAAAATGAAAAAATAACATCGCAAGTAAAATAAATAATTTATTTAAAAGAAATATCTTCAAGCATATTTCTAGTCATGATGTGACACTACTTCCTTCGTACAGCTGGTTTGAAATGTACATTTTTATTGTTGAGTTTTTTTAGACGCCCACTGCTGTCCCTACGTTGTCAACACTTTGTACTAGAACTCTAAAACAATTTAAGCCATTTAAAAAAACTTTGGTAAATTGTTCATATTGATGAAAGAAAGCTCTCTTTAGTTTTACATTAATTTTAAATATTTAGTTTTTGAGTTATATGACTCTTTGCATTTAAAAAAATGGGAGGTGGTGTTTCCTTTTTCACGCTCTTATTGAAAAACCCTTACAGCTAGTGCCTTGAAACTTAAAGATGTTCTTTCTTCATAGGCTTCCTTTTGTTTTCTATAAAATTTTAATTTCTTGTTTTCAATTTTTAGCATTTTAAAACAAAGGTGATGTGTTTTTTTTTCCATTTTTGTGTTCTAACAGAAAAAATCATTCAGCTAAGGCCATGAGACTTTGAGATATTCTTTTTCCATGGTCATAGTCTCCTTTCCGTTATCTGTAAAATTTCAATTTCATGTTTTTGATTTTGGCTTTTTTCCATAAAAACAGGGAGACATTTTTTTTTTATTTTCTTGCTCAGCCAACAGGCATATCAAACACCCATGGTGCAGCTCTATTTCACTATTTCCCCATTTTAGATAAAGAGGAGGAAACAGAAATGGAAATCAAAGCAATGATAGAAAAAATCAAGAAGGAATCCCAGAAATCTGATGCGAAGGGTGAAAAGGAAGATCCATCAAACAAATCTGATGGAGAACCAGGAAGTAAAAACAATAGTCCTGATAGACTTAATATTAAATCTGAAGTGAAAATAGAAAATGATGTGAAATCAGAGGATAAATCTGAAGGTGATAATATACAGGAAAATGGTGTAAATGAAGACGATGAGGCTACAGACATTGAACATGATGTGTCCGATACAGAAAATGCTGAAAGTGTTAAGACTGAGAAAGAGGATATGGAAAATGTCAAAAAGGAGAAAGAGGATTTCCAACAGGAAAAAGAAAGCATGGAAAGTGTCAAACAAGAAGAAGAGAAAGCTGATAGTGTCAGGCTGGAGGAAGAAGGTGTTGTCACAGAAGAGAAAGGAGTTGATCTCTTGGTTAAAGAAGAGACCTGTCCTGATAAAGTCAAGATTGAGGCAGAAGTTGATAATGCTGAAACCTCTAAAGATGAAGTGAAAGTAGAGAAACCTGATTCTTTACCAGTAGAAATCAAAGTGGAACAAGACCCTGGGGTGGAGGAAAATGGCAAAGAGCATATTAAGAAGGAAAATAATTCAACAGAAGATGGAGAAAAATTCTCAAAGGAAGATGTGGTAAGTTTGGCATTGAATATAAAATAAAATGGTTAGACTTCTTAAAGGTAAATTGTAAAACAAGAATAAAAATCTGTTTTCGGATAAAATGACTTCAGCTTTCACATAGACAGCTATTGACATTTTATTTAATTGATTATTGCATTACTCTCAATGTGAAACTTTTTTTTTACATTTCAGGAGTTGCAGAAACTAATTAATGACGATGATAATTTTGAGGGCAAACCTCCTGCTATCCCTAGTGATTTCCTTCAATGGCCAAAGGTACTAAATCATGCCAATATTTCATTAATGCAGCATGTAAAATGTACTTTCAATTAATACATGTATATAGACTGCTGCCACATGTATGGTATAAATTGTTAATTTGGAAAAAGTAATCATACACAGGTTCTCCATTTTTTTTCATTCATGCGGGACTACATTCTTACATCAGTCATTCTGTATATAACTGCGCTAAAAAAAGTATTTTGTTTTTGTATTTTAGGACAGGGTAATTTTCCATCGACTTGAACATATATGTTACTGCATAGAGACCGGGGAATGGCCCTTTCCTAAGAGAATGTCGTACATTCCAATGAACTATGACTCAAGAAGTGCTACTCCACTTGGATCCCTGACACCAAGGGATGACCCAGATCTTAGCCAATCAGATGCTGGAGATTCTATATATGATGGGATCAAGGTGAACAGGGGTGATATTGATAAGGACTTTGAGGTCCAGTTATCTGAGGTAGAGAACAGGAATTTGGGTGTGGTTGATGCTGTGATCTCATTTATAACGTACACTGGCTTGGGACAGAAATAACCATTTTATATACCCTTACAGCATTCCTCTTTCACTTAAGTTTGCTTTTCAGATCTACTGAAAATCGTCTTGCTCTTTGGAACTTTTTCTTTTCATTTTTTGTTTGAAAATCACATTTAATCCTTTCTTTTAACTTCAATGGATGGTTAATAGTTATTAAAGAAAATTTCTTACAAGTATTTTTATAGCTAAATTTCTATCTGCTGTCTTTTATCTCATAGTTTTACTAATTATTAGCAATGGAAGCTTTTAAACGTAGTGTCAAAGAATAACTTCAAGTACTTTCATTCTTGTTTTAGTGAATGTTCTGTTTTATTTGCCTCTCTTTATGAAACATCTATGGCATGATATTAAGAAAATTGAATCAGATTTACAAGATTCTTATTTTGATTTAGTGTTGGTTGGTTGATGTGCTTTTTCACAATACTTAATGATGTTTTTTTTTCTTATGTTAAGGTACTGTCTAATAATGTGTAATGATTTTTTAATATGATTATTTCAATAATATCGCATCTTAATGCAAAGTCATCATAAATCTGTGATTAAAGGCAAATATGGAAACCAGGAAAAGTATTTTTATTCTATTGCCATCAAGAATTCTTCTCAGATATATCTTATTTGCTTAAAGTATTTTTTTCACTATCATTGTTGTGTATACCTGTTACTTTACACAAACAAAATTCGAGAAACATGTTTTATTTGTTTTACTAGTTCTGTTTAGGAGTAAGGATATAATCAGTATGTTTTAATTATTCAGGGTGATGGATTGAAAATGACATTCCACAAACGTAAAGAACAAAAGTTAGAGGGTAAGTTTGAAATAAAAAAAAGGTTCACATGAGAAACTCAGTTAGAAATGAGAAGTAGTGTAGCTTTACAGATTTACTGTCATCAGAAGTATAGTGAAACTTTTATATCCCGCCACAGGAAGTGGTGAGGTACGTGATGCCCTCCAAAAAGTTGCCTGTCCCTCAGTCCATCCTTCCATCGTCTGTCTTCTACAGTTTCAAGATGATAACTTAAGAAAATTATGAAGGATTTTTTTCAGATTTTGTATAGTTATTGAGTATCATGAAATACAGATCAAGTTTGGATTTCTGTTTTGATTGGATTATGAATTCAAAAGTTCAGGCAATTAAGTTGTTTTTACCTCCTATATTTCTTTTTTTTGTTGTTGTTCTTGTTGATTAGAGTTATCTTTCTTTGAATTTTAAATATTTGTGAAAGTTCTTATGGGGTGTTACAGAGTCTAGATAACACAACGTGGTATATATCATTTTCTGTCCCGTTAGAAACATCACAAGGACTTAAATTCTTGTTTTGGTGAAGAGGAAGACGGTAACCTTCATGTTAGTTTAAAATGTTTATAGTTCAAGATTCAGAAATCATGGCATTATTTGTTTGACAAGTCTTCTAGTTTTTTAAAGGTTGCATTATGTAAAAACCAATGGCATTATTAGTATGGAAATTAATTCAGCTGTAATAGAATTGTGACATTTGTTCTTATGATTCAACTCTTGTTCATGTTTTGGCAATCAGAACTCTCAAGTTAGCCGTTATAGAAATTTTTCGCAATGTAAATGATTTAAATTTAACTGACTAAATAACAAAATACATAGATATTCCTAATCAATCCAGCCATAATTTATTTTGTAGGGAGAATGGCCCATTTATTAAACCAGTCAGCAGCATCTAGTGACAACGACAGTCAATCAGAGTCCTTGACTCCTCGATCTCAGGTAGCTGGACATTCCCCACGACATTCACCTCATCATTATTTCTTTTCACAGGTTTGTCTATTTATAGCTACACACATATTACAGAAAATTTGTTGTCATTGTTACTGTTTCTATGAAATTCAATAGCTTCTTCTGTTTTCTACATCAGAATGCATGATTTGTTGTGAAGTACACACTACATGTAGATGGACTTTTGTGATTCTGTTTTATAATCTTATGGATTCATTTACTTAAATGAAAGAGATAGTTTCTTCATGCAAATAGAACAAAATATGTATACACAAGTCATTTATTTTATTTACATTAATATTTAGTAGTAAGGATATTAATAAAGTATCGAAAAAATCAAACCATTGAAAGAGATTTAATTAATCAAATAATTTAATGTCCAACCTAATTTTGTGGACACCATTTATATTCCTGTAAGCATACATAATATATGTAGAAATTCGTGAAGAGTGCAAGTTAGAAGATGATAATGAGAAGATCATGTGTTTCACTTTAAACATGAGGGTGTTTGAGCACTTAGAATTCACATTTTTGCGACAGGCTTTAATCCCTCCACTGATCTTCTAAAATTAAAAAAATATATCGTCAGTTCTAGCACTCATGACTTACAAAATATGCCCATCTTCTGTAGTGTTGTTTCTGCATGCAAATGTGCTTTCAGGACAAAAGTATTATGAATCTTGAATATACTCTTTCTGTTTATTATATATAATCAGATGCATATTATTCTTTCTTTTGAACTAAGCATGTTTATTTTCTCTCTGATACTGCTAGTAAAAGTGTGTGTAGCTTTAGTTCCCATTACACCAATTGTTTCTGTGATGCTTCAATGCTTCTGTAATAAAAAAAATGATTAAATGACACATGGGAGTAAAAGTTGATGAAATTTGGTTTGTATCGTATACTCAGATAATCATTAGGCAATTTGTTACTTGATGAATACTTGGAGTGATTGTAGTTGTTCAAAATTTTTCAGACTAATTTAGCTATGACCTAATTGTGCTGACCTTTGAACCATTCAAGCATCACATCATTAGCCATCCTTTAATACCATCATTAGTTTCATTGCCATCACTGTCATCAAGTTTTGCCTAATTTTGCTGTGATATTTGAAGTGAATTAATTTTTGCTTTTTTGAAATTCTGTTTTCACCAGGAAGGTACTTCTTTTTTTATATGAATTATTTCCTTTGTTGTTGTTGTTTTTTTTTTTCATTACATATTTTACACTGTTCATGTTATATCTAGAAAAGTTACTTGTTGTTGTCATTGTATTAAGAGAACTTTAAAAATACTGAAATTTGCTTTCCTTCTCAAGTTGTCAAATTTTAAAGAACAGAAAATGAAAAAAAATCTAAATAAACTTACACCGTCTTAAATATTCACATTAGTTATTCTTCAGTATAGTTTCTTTCTCAATTACTGTTCATTTGGGGAAATGTGACTTAACAATTCGAGCTCATTTTTTTGGAATTCATGGTTAGGCTTAATATTATTCCTTTTAACTATTTGAAATGTTTTAATATTTGTTAAAAAAAGACATATGCTGAAAGCTCCATATGTATCACATATACTCCAGTCGATAGTTTTGAAAACTAATATCACCATACTAAACTGTGATTGTTGATCTAATGGGCACTGGGCACTTTTGTTTTTCTAACAGACTCCAGCTGATTTACTTTCCAATGGAGTGGGTTCTGATTTTGACCCTATACTTCTCCAAAGAAGTATGGTAAGTTAGTAAGATTTTTTATGTGGATGGTTAAAAAGTAATTTTCTTTGGGTGGATTATTGGAGAAGTCAAGTTGTTTGGCTCATTTGACTTCTTTTTTCATAACACATGTAGTTATTTCCCCAAACAGAATAGTTTTTAATAAAAAATGACTTGTAGTTCCTGAAATATTTTTCTTCATGTTCTATTTACATTTATTGCCAATATTCACTCAATACTAGAAATAGGGGCAGTTCACACTTTATGTAATCCTGATTAATGTTAAACCAGACTGCAAACTGTTCACACTATCCTCATACTACCAGCCATAATTGAATTCTGAGTAAACCAGAACAAAAAGTGTTCACACTATCTTCATACTACCAGCCTTAGCCTTAATTGAATCCTGAGTAAAACAAAGCACAGATATAACCTAGCTGTATTATTTTCAACAAAAAGATAAAAAAAAAACAGATGTTGTTTGTTTTTGTTGTTTTTTTTTTTTATTTTAGGAAGGGGTAAAAACATTATTATTTTAAAGATACATGAGAACTTAGGCATTCCTTTTTGACATAATTTGTTATTTGTAATTTCTCTGATTTTTTTTTTCAAATTGGCATAGCATGAATAGGAGAATTTACATTTCACATGTGCAAATTTTAGTGAATATTTTGAAAATCAGTCAGTCAGTCACTTGTCTACTATGTAATAGAAAAGAATGCAAGTTAAATAGAAAATGTAATTGCTTTTAAAATTAATTGGCAACAACTTGATCCAGTCTAATTAAAATCACATTTTAATCTTGATTGCAGTGTGAACATGTCCTTAGTAATCACTTAGTGACTTTGACTGATTCTCTAATATCTTGTAGTAAACTCTGTTTATGTACCTTCAAAATACTGTTAATGATTTTCTAGTGTATCAGGTTGTAAGGGAATTTTATGTCCATAGTTGAAGTCTTATTGCCTAATTAAATTGGTATTGAACTAGATAGTACCAAATATGGAGAAGTTAACTTTAATTTGTTTCATCAACTTAAAAGTTGTTAAGTTAGGAAATAACACATTGATATTTCCAAAAGCAATTTTTACAATTTAACATTGGGAGCTATAATTAAGTATATCATGAAGCTTTTAGTTAAATGTCATTATAAGCAAATTCATAAAAAAAACCAAAATAATGTGGAATCAATTGCTTTTGCTAAATTTTTCAACATTTTAAACATACTTTATTTTCTTCAGCTTTAAAGTGGAACTCCACTTTTTCAAATCTGGAATTAACATTGCTGTTTTATTATTTTTTTACGGTATGTTTATTTTCCATTTTGGCAATTTTTTGCATTGTGGTCGTATAACCATCTCTTTAAAGTACCATACATTGTAATGTAAATTTACAAAAACATTGAATTATTTACCAGGTATCAAAAGGTATGTGATATTGTGGTGTGCAGCCAATAGTTTATATATTTTCTAATTGAATTAATACATAGAAATTGCCACCATTTCTTTAGTTTTAAAATAGCAGAGTTCAATTTGTATCAAAGTAAGTAGATACATGAATTAAATGTTAGTTTTATATTATAGATGGAGCATGCCTTGCTGTTTTCTGATAGGAGGAGACGAGGGAGAAAAAGAAAGGCTGAAAAAATGGCAGAGTTGGCCATGGCAGAAGCTTTGGCCAAGCGACAGCATGCAAAGTCAGCAACAGGGTTTGATCAAGGTATGTTTTTGAGATCTTGTTTAGGGAAGGTAATGTTTATATGTTAATGGAGCTTGTCTATAGAATTATTGCTCTGATACTGACATTGGATATTTTTCCCAAATGCTGATTTTTTTGGCCGACTAGAAATTCCAAAACAAATTCTGCAATATTAACTCTTGCCTGTCTGGGCTTAAGTATTTTGAACACAACATAACATTCCCAAAATTAATAAATGCCAAAATGTTTTGTATACTTGTTGCTTCAAATTACCAAATTTTATATGTGTACTAAATTAAAAGTTAAGGTTCCATACTTTCTAAGGACATTTTAAGATTGATGAACAAGGTAATGGCTCATTTTGAAATCAAGGGTGAAGAACATGACTTATTAATTTATAAATTTGGTGTAAATTGCTTATATTTTTACCAATTTCAATGGTTTTAATTTAAGCCTCATTTTTTTTAGTTTATTATACAGAATCTTCTTGTGGGTAAAATTTTCAAATGTTTTTCTAAATTGGGCCCAAATTGTATGAGTAATAATCTAACAAGTGTATATTTTGTATATAGAATTATAGTTTTTGGCCCAATTTCTGTGTCAGAAACCTATGCATTGCGAAATCAAATTTGATAACCATCAAAGATTAAAAAAAAAATGCATCAAGCCTGACTTTGATGCTTTGTCCCTGCATTTTATTTTATAGTTGTATCTAAGTTACTTTACCCTCAGTGTTCTTTTCTTTTTACTTCTCAAGTGGTTTTGGTTTCTGTGCATCATTGTTTTCTTAGGTAAATATGGGAAATGTTTTTATTTTAAGATTCTCGAGTTCCTGTAATCAATTTAGAAGATGGCAGTAGGCTATCAGGAGATGAAGCTCCACAAAGAAAAGATCTGGAGAAATGGTTAGATGACCATCCTGGCTTTATGGTGGCAGATTGTGATGAAGAAGATATCATGTTTGATGTGAGTCAGGTATTAAATTAAGTAGGAGTTGCTGCTCCAATTACTTCAACTTTGAAAAAGTTACACGACTACGTTTGTATTTTTATACCCCACGCAACAAAGTTGCGAAGGGTATAATGTTTTGACCTGTCCGTACATCTGTCCATCATCAGTTTTCCGGACTTTTTTTTAAACGCTTGCAGATATTGACATGATTTTTGGTATATAAGTTCACCATGATATGTTACAGGTCAAGTGTACGTTTCATTCCGCTGTGATGATTTTTACCAAAATTATGGGCCTTGAACTTAGTAAAATTAACTGAAAAAAGGTTTCCGGACTTTTTTTTTTTACGCTTGGAGATATTGGCATGATTTTTAGTACAGAAATTCAACATGATAAATTACAGGACAAATTTGTAGTTGGTGTCGCTCCGATGATTTTTACCAAAATTATGGGCCTTGAACTTAGCTAAATTCACAGAAGTAACCGTTTTTCAGACTTTTTTTTTCTAAAGGCTTGCAGATTTTGACATGATTTTTGGTATATAAGTTCACCATAATTAATTACAGGTCAAGTGTACGTTTTGTTCCACTACGATGATATTTACTTTGGATTAACTAAAACTCAAAGAAATCACAGTCTGGAGTTTGAAACTACCATTCTGAGTAACAGAACTTAGTTAGAAGATAAAGGTCTAAAGTCTAAAAACACTCTTATTCCTTTTTTTATGGGGGTCCATCTACATGTATATCTCTTACAAATAAATTTACTTGAGTATCCAACATGGGGACGTGTGGGGTATGTGAGTGCTCTTGCTAAGGTTCTTAAATTACCCCTGCTCAGGGAGCAAGGTATACTGTTTTACCCTTGTCCCAGTTTCCATTATTAACAGTTTTTTTCCATTACAGATTTCTTATCAACCCCACTCATCACAGTGGTTTGAAATTTTAACACATTCTCCCTGTGCCATATAGTGGGTTCCATTTTCGGCAACAACTTTCTGTTTACCAAGGACCTTCTTTTTTTTCCTTATATCATTATTAAAAGTGAGGGTATCACTATTGAGACTGATTTCTTGTTTTGCCTTGTCATTATATCTTAATACTTTTATTGGTGCTAAAAATAGATGAGGCATCTACCAAAGAGTTGAGGGAGGACCTGGCATAGAATTCACAAAAAGTCTTAATTGTGAAGCTGATCGTAAGTTATGACGTCACAATGCTATTGTAGGTTGTGACGTCATTACTTATGATTGACTTTACACTTGCGACTTTTTGTGAAATTGACATCAGGGAACTAAGAAATTATATTAGTTGGCCTTAGGTTTACTCTGAAAACTAACACTTATAAATTTGGTTTTTATTTTTAGGACACCCCTAGGCGCAGGAAATCTCGCTTAGATCCATCCATGATTGACCCCTTGAAAATGACAGGAGAAGAAAATGTCTCCGTTGTAAATAGATTAACTGGTAAAAAGGTAAGAAAATGAAATGGCAGGGTTTTTTTTCCGGTTTAATTTTACTATAACAATATGTAATATAATTTCCACTATATTCTTATCATATTACAGTAGTGTAAAACTCATATTTAAAGGACTCTTTTATATGAATTAGGAGTTAAAGGTCGTGACATCACCCATATCTTAATGAGATTTGACTGATAAAGGTTTGGTGATGAATTATTATAACCTGTTTACTAACAAAGCTGCTGATAAGTCTTGAATAATTTATTTGAATAAATTTGAATTTTCTGAAAAATTGTGTACTGTAGATAACTGGTGCTAAAGCCCCACCTTTGAAATACTTAACAGAATGGTTGGAAAAAAATCCTGCTTATGATGTAGACTCTAAGTGGGCAGACATAGTTAGATCGAAGGTAATAAAACACACTGATTTGTGTTAATACAAAGCTATTATTGATCAAAGAAATAACAAAGTCTAATGTTAAAACTAAGTATGTTTTGTAGGCACATTCATTAATCTTTGAAAGGGGTGATTTTGTCACTGTTTTGAATAACTCATGTATATAGGTTTTTCAGGTCACCCAGTTCAAACACGGTAAAACATGAAAAAAAATCTGTGTATCTTTCTTTGCAGCTAATGGAAAGGGAATTCTATATTGCCCTTTGTATATATGTGCACTTGTCAATATCCTGTTCTTTTTATGAAGAACCTCATTCAAACTTGGGTTATAAATGAAGGACTGTATATATTTATTAAGTTAATTTTTGAAACATTAACAGAGTATTGCCTTTTGAAAGTAAAATGTCAAAGTTTTTATTTTTCTGTTATTTAAACAAATAAAAAAAACCATTGTTTGCTAATTATGAGATTTGTTACTGAAGCGGTTGTATTGACCATTGAATTCTGTTATTTATGAGAAGAATTTCTTATGCAAGAGATACATGATTTAATGTATGAAAATATTGAGACACATAGAATTTTTTCTTTTTTTATTTACAGGTAAACCTTCCCAAATCTTTACAGGGTCGTATTGTGACTCCCAGCAGAGGACGTAAACCAAAGGACCCAATAACATCATCTCTTTTGGGATCAGACATTCCATTTAGCACAGCTTCACTGGCTGGACTTTCAGGATTCGCAAATCCTAGTCTTATGTCTGGACTGCCAAAACTACCTCTTGGAATGCCATTTGGAGCCTTGCCAAACTTTGGGAATCCTCTACTTGGCATGGCAGGTTACTTACCAGGGTTAACCCCACCTCATTCTAAAGACTCAGAATCATCATCAAAAGACAGTAAATCTCCAAAATCTAAGGACTCCAGTAAATCAGAATCAAAATCACCCAGCATACCTCATCCATCATTTCCTTTCATGTACAATCCCATGTTATTAAATCCATTATTTGCTGCTCAAGCTCAAAGTCTAGGATTTTCACTGCCAACTAGTCTACCAACCTCGTTTGGAGCTCTTGCTCACTCTGGGTTGGTTAATGGATCAACTGGTGATTCAGATTTGGAGGAGGGTGAGATAAAACGTTACAGTCATAAGGAAAGAAGGAGTAGTAGTAGTGGTCACCTGGACTTGCCCCAAGATCTCAGTGTTAAAACCAAACATAGTGAACGATCACATTCCTCTAAACATGACAAACATCGTAGTGCCTCCAAGCATTATAGTGCAAGCAACGTACAGGATGAACCCACTGACTTGTCAATGAAAACTAAAGAACCTGCTGACCTCTCTGTGAAAAGTAAGCACATCTCAAGTGAAGCCTGTAAATCAAAACCTAAGATACAGAGTTCGTTTAAATTGAGTAAAATAGTTGATTCTCTTAAGGACAAGGTGAACAAAATGGAAGATAGGTCAAGAAAGGACAAAAAATCAAAATTGGATAGTATTCTGAACAAATTAGTTGAGGACAAGGAAACCCCTTCTGAGAATCAATCAATTGATGATGATAGTGCTGCTGATCTCAGTGTAGCGTCAGACGTAAGATGTGATGATATTGAAGATGAAAAGTAAAGACATCTGTACATAATCTCAGTGTTGTGAAGGCCAGTTGTTTTCGGTAGTGTTGCATCATTCCCCCCTTTTAATGACCACCATATCTAGTTTGTACATATTTCACTGTTACAACTATTTAATTTGAAGCTTGTACAATCTTAATTTATTGTATGGATGGTACTTAAGACTATTTATACATATTATTTATGTGTAGAAAATATTCATTCATGCCTGCCGGACATTTTTTTCAGGTTTTTAATGTAAATAATTTAACTGTTGTTGATATATTTTACTGTAAGCTATCATAGCATTACAGCTTGATATTTGAATAGTTACTGTACATACCTTTAGCTAATTATGATAATTGATGAATTTGTTAACACTAATTTATTCCCAACATTTTGTATTGAATCAGTGCAGTCAGTCATAATCATGAGCATTTGTGTTTTACATGTCTGATTTACTGTGAAAAGTTCATGTATAGAAACTGTATGTAGGCTGTCCTTGTCAATAACATTAATGGGCCATGAATCGTTTTGAAGCTAATTTGCTTTTTCAACGAAATTCTGAAAAAAACTAATTCACATTACATTATCAAATGATAACCTTGGTATTTAGGCATTTGTTTTATGTTCAATATAAAGCTGTAATTGTATAGAAGAGTTTGGGTTTTCCTTAATTGATATTTAGAATAATGTATGACATCTCAGGGGCAACAAGTATTACAATGTCATTGTACTGCTTTATGGTAGTCTGTTATTTATTGAAGTGTGTGTGAAACAGCAGCAATAATCAGGCCATTTCTTTTCTTATTTTCTTCTAAACAAATATAAATGTTTGTAAATGAAATACAAGGAGATGTAAAAAAAATTTATTTCAAATCTTTTCTGTCTACATTCTTTTTACTGTTAAAATCTGGATCAGTTGGAATTGCTACAAAGTAAATATTTAAATACTTAATTGTTTTTTTTTTGTTTTGTTTATTATTTAAAACTGTGTATTGTTGGTTTTTTTATTGCAACTTTTGCACAAGCTTTAGACAGACAAACATTTTACAGTTTTATGTATTGTATTGGCTATTATGCTGTTAATCTTGATTTAATTAATTATATGCTACGAGTTTTTTGTACTCAAGTATAAGTAGCTTTAATTGATATTTTAACTTTACTCAGTTTTTGGTTGTTAAATGACCTATATTAACAGATGTTTTCAGCAATAAAAATATTACATAGGGGAATCAAAATATCTTAGAGTACAGGTTTTCAGTTTTTTGAAAATGCTGGATTTTTTAATGCATATACATCATAAATTAGACCTTCTTGTTTTTGACCAATGTATGTTTGATTCTATTTTATGTATTTTTAGTTATAAATTGGATTCTTGTTCATATTTGATAACCTATTTTGGTGATAATGTGTATATCTATAATGATTAAACTTTAAAAAATTTTGGGATTCAAGTGAATTACAAATACTTTGATGTTAAGAGGAAATTTTTGAAGAAAGCTTTTTACAATCAAAGCAGTTGGACTGTATGTTAAATATCCTTAAGTTCTATGTAGTGAGCAGATTCCATGCAGTTGGTTATATTGATTCATTTTATATAATTTTCTGAAGGTGTGATGTTTTATGGTAGACATTGAACTCAAAACACTATGAAATGTCAACAGAAAATTTGAATGGTATATTGAAATAGTTATGTTTTTAAATCATGTTCATTCAACATTTCTTGGTTGTTACACATTTGTATTGACAGGGTTTATAAACCATTCATTAAATCTTAGATCAAAGAATCTTTTTAAAGGGTTTTGTTTCATACAACCCCAATTAATATGTAAACTCTATGAATACAATTTGTAGAGATTTCAAGATTCTATTTCTTCTTTTGAAGCTCTTGTATTTCATGGCCTTTTGTAATGAAGCTGTGTGTGTTATTTGTAGATATTTATTTTTGGATGAATTTGACATGTGACATTTTCTCATTGATTGATGTGATGGGAATTTTCAATAAACGAATAGACATTTTGTGTAATGCATTTGATCTTTGTTCATTGCTGTGCATCTATTTCTGCTACAGGTATTAGTTAACAAAAAGATAATTTACTCTTTAAATATACATGAAAAAGCAATATTTTTCACATTTATTAAAAGTAAAAGAAATATTATATTGCAATACAAAAACTGCATTAAGATCGTGATTTTATTATTATTGATAGCTAATTAACTCTTAATGAAGTCCCTCTAATAATTGCTGATTGTTATCTGAATAATGTATCCTGCCTCTATAGTTAAATCTGTGTGACCAGCATATTTAATCAAGAATTGTGCAAATGTTTTTCTAAATAACTTCCAATAGGAAACTATTGCATATGTTTAGAATTACTAGCTTGTAGATTAATTCATAGTCAATTTTATTGCGAAATATTCAGTAGATCACTCCAACTTTCACACGGACAGTTATTTACTATGCAATGAAAACAATACAAAAGTATTTTGGTGTTCAGATAATAGTGTTTTTGTTATTTCTCTTAATACAAACAAAGAGAGAAAACTACTGGATTCTTTGAAGTTCCCATAATTTTAAAAAAAAGTTAATAAACTAAAAGAATGTTAGTTTCTCTCTTTTTGACAAAAGAATACTCTGAATGTCACCAATACATAACATTGCATGGTAGTCTAGCAGCCCTGATTTCAATTTCTTGTGTGCCTAATTAGCTCAGAAATGTCGTGTATAATCACATGCTCAGAGTACCTCTACATGTGTGTTTATTGTCAAATTATGTTGGAATGACATAGGAATAAGTGTACGCCTGATGATCTTGCACAATTAACCTGTTTACAGTTTCTCTCTACATTAATTTATTTCTGAGTTCTCCCTAGGCCCTTAAAGTGCTGTGCTTTACAGCGCTATCGTGTTTAAGCTCCATTGACCTCATTACTGTTCTTTCTTGCTACCAGCGCTGTGCAAAAAAGTTTAAAATGAGGATTAAAAATCAATTGCGATAAGAAAAGTGTGTACAAGGTAATTAGCTCTTGAAACCGATAGCAGTAAATATGCTATGGTTTGTTGATCACCGCATGACCTCACGGGTGTCTGAAGCCAATTCTGACAAGATTCTTTATCAGTCACCCCACCTGGCCACAAATTAATTTTGAAGGAAGGTGTCAATCCGAGGCAAATATCTTATACTGAAACAATCAAAACTGACTGGTCAAAGGTCAAATGTTTTCAACATTTTTAAGCTGATTTACCTTATAAAAGGACATTTTAAATTCCCAAACAATATTTCCGGATACTTCCTAAACACTTTGAAAAGAAAAAAGGAAATTGGCATCTTTTGTTTACATGGCCATGTTGTTGTGTATCGAGAGCACATAATCAAGGGAACCAATGTTCAATCGGAAATCGTAAGATAGTTATCCAGGGACAAAGACCAAACGTGGAAAACAGACTTACACAAAAAAAGTACATTAAGTAACTAAAACAATACATACAAAGTGACAAAAGCAAATGAGCAACTCTGACTCTACTGAAAACTGGGAGCATGGACCAGGTACACCGGTAGTGTAAGTGTCCTCTGCTTTTCCAGAAACGCCCGCCGAGTTGCTCATAAATAGTCAAGTCTGGGGTAGAGGAAAGGAAAACTAGTTAAACGATAAACAAATCGGTTTTCATGGTCCAGATGGATACACCATAACGACCCACGAGTTCATGATGGCGACCATGAAACCTCTGTAGTGATGACTTCAATCTTGTAGCAACATAACCTTGTTCCAGGATCCACATTGAATAAGTACCACTACGGGAGTAACAAGTGCTGTGGTAAGACCTGGAGACCTTCTTTGACAGCTGTGAGTATAGAAGTTAAAGTTTTGAAAGAGGTTTCGTTGTACATTTTGCAGATCTAGCTATGTAACGTTGTTAGTATGGATTCTTGTGGAGTTTAGGAATCAACTACATAGACGGTAAATCACAATCATCTTTGGTAGAGATACCAAAGAGGATAGCACAGATTTATGGTTATCCACCATCTCTTTTTTTTTTTGAGAGTGTAGTGGCAGTATAGGTAGTCACTGCTATTATTTTTACGTCTTCATCTGATAAACATTGGATGTAATACATTTTGCAGACAAAAACAATGTTGTTTTGGGCTTTGTCTGCTGGAACGGCAACATATCTGTCATGCATATTAGACAATGTTTGGCTACATGGGAGTCCTTGAAAACTGATGTAGCATCGGCACTCTTGACCTACTTAAAAGTTTCATTCGTTTCAAAAAGACCTCACGGCCTTTATCCATTCTGACAGAGAATCAATGTCTTCTTGTTCTCGTTTGATACATTATCTTGCGTAGTTCTCCACTGCATCCATAATAACATTAAAGTCATAATTCCAATTATTAATGGAGCGTGGTTCACTGTACTTGGGACCTTTATAAAGGAGATTTACGCTGAGATTTGTTTTCAATAGAAATATCCCGTAACCGGAAGGACCATATTTGAATGGAGTTTTTTTTTTGCAAAAACAATCAGCCAGTTTAGCCTTGAAGTCCTTAATCTTGAGGTTCTGCAATAACCTTATATAGCTGAAAATTTTGGATGCAATGGGTGAAGTATAGGAATATGAAATAATCGGTATTCATTTGTCCTTGAAATATGGGGGAATTCTGTTGGTTACGTTTTTGTGATGGAGAACGTTAGTCAAATTAATTGCATCTATACATTTGTTGACATACGGTAGTGGAAGAAATGATCTTTTTTCTTCATCTTGACTTTTTGTACAAACTGATTTAAAGCTAGAGTCTGTGGAAACCAATATCCAAAATGATGGCAACAAGTCTGTATAGAGATGAGATGGGTTCAGAAACCGGTGTATTAATATTTGTTTTGTAAAGGGGTTGTAGTAGAGTTAATGGTATTGAATAGAGTTTGGTTCGAATGTGATTAAGTCCAAGAGGTCTTTGTATAGAAGGAAGAAGACCATCTATGGAGACATCATGTGTCTTAGGTGACCTATAGTGGCGATGGCCATGACTCCTTTCCCGTCTTTGATTTTTGTCAAATATATTTATTACATTTATACTATTGTTATATTGGCTTGAAAGGTTTCCTATACTTTTGATGTCATTGCACCCGTAAGGTATTGCAGTACTTAGTCTGCATATCCAGTATTCCTCTATTTCCCTACGATAGTTTTTACTTTGAACGGGATTATTCGTTGGATGGTAAAGTTTTTTTCTAGAATGCGAACTTTCATAGAGAGGATTGAATTATCTTTTTGATTAAATTGTTGATAAACTGTCGGGAATTCCATGGTATTAATTCCCGAACGATGACCGCACACTCATTTGTTTAATCGTTCTTGTGTTTCACCGACATATACTAGACTGCATAAGTTGCATTCTAATCCATAAATTAAATTTGTTGATTTTTAACTTAAGTCATCGTGACTTCTTTTGTGAAAGGTTTTGTTCGTAAGGGTACTAGTGAAGAAAGAGTCGGTTATTAGAATGTTGCATGTTTTGTAATTTTTAATACCACATTTTTTTTTGTATCTCGCTAGAGTTCTAACAAATAGGCTTCTGAAACAGGGTTCTGTTGCTCCCAGACTGAAGTCACCACAACAGAAGTTTTATGGCCGTCATCATGAACTCGTGGATCTGCGCCATGAAAACTGATTTCTTCAACGTGTCAGTTTTCCTTTCCTCTTTCGTCTACCCCGGACTCGACTATTTATGAGCAACTGGGCGGGTGTTTCTAAAAAAGCAGAGGACACTTACCCTACCGGTGCACCTGGTCCATGATCCCAGTTTTTAGTGGGGTCCTAGTTGCTCATTTGCTTTTGTTACTTTGTATGTATTGTTTTAGATACTAAATATTCTTTGTTGTGTATTTCTGTTTTTCACGTATAGTCTTTGTCCCTGGATAACTTTCTTTATATTTCCGATATAACATTGGTTCCCTTGATTACTCTCTCTTACTGTCAACTAATGAGGTATTTTCAAAATAAACTTTATCTAAATATAATTATAACTGACAATTATCAAAACGAAAGTAGCAATGTTTGTATTATCTACTTTCACTTTAATGTTCTTTCTTATAAATGCCGAAATTTTCGAAAGATGTGCAAAAAGGAACCCGTACACAGTAATATGCACATATATTTTCTGTTCTTCAAACGAAAGTGAACGAAAAAAATCTTAAAACTGACTGAACTTGGCAAAGATTGAAAAATATGACAAAACGGATGTAATCGATCGTGGTGCAGAAAGCGTTTGCTGAAAATATAAACAAACAAGTCAACAAAAACAAACAGCATATATTAAGAAATGTGAATGTGTTTCCTATCGAATCACGATCGAACATTCAAAAGGAACAAAAGATAAACCTAAAAGCAAAATAATATCGACCGTTTTCATTACCATCTACATGTATGAGCAATTTAATTTCCTTGGTTTTTCCCGCCATAAGCTTTTGTTTGACATTGATTGCATGAACGGCCATTGTTGATGAAATTGATATCAGTGATTTCCCCCTGAAAATGGGCCTTTCTGAGGATGGAGATGATGCTGTTGAAACTCAGTTCGAGGAGCTCTGCCTTGACCTCAACATGGACAAGAAAGCCAAAGATGAAGCTCTCGGGAATTATCAGAGAATGTTAGAAAACTACACCCTTGAGGCATGTGTCCATGAGTTGTTGAAACTCGTTCTATGATTTGCAACCTCTTATTTTTTTTAATTGCAGTCAGTGTCCAAGGTTGTGTTAATTAAAGTACTGTATTTTGATGCTTTGGGTTATTGAAAGTTACACCAAAATCTTCATATTATTTTTTTTATTATGTCCGTTTTGTTTTTTTAAAATTTCCAATGTCAATTGAATGTTTGGACGACAGATTCCAATTTCATGATTGGAAATCTGTATGTGTAAATTTGATTGTCTAATAGTAAGTGGTTCTATAACATTAAGAATTGCAATTCATAATAGCAAGCACCGCAAAGCGGTGTGATCTATATGGTTATTACACGAATTTACTAAATTTCTCTTAAGGTTCCCATATATACTAATGAAAAAAAAGTCATGTGCCGGACGTCACAAAAAGTGACTGTCCTTCTGTAGAAAATTCATCATTCCCTTCAATCAAACATATAAAAAAAATATAGGTTAAGATTACATTACAGTAAAAATAAATTATCTTTTATGATAGTTTTCAAGTCTTTCTCTATTTTTTTACTTATTTAAAGAAGTGAATGTGATATTTTTAAAAACTTTGGGAAACATGTGAATGTACATACTTGTATGTCCACTGTTGCCAAGAACCTAACCCACCTTGGAAAAAAATATAACTCTGATTACATTATCAAAATCGAAGCATAGCTTTTCTAAGGTAGGAAAGGCAATCATTTTCTTGTTTTGAATTTGCAGCTGTCGTCTGAATTTTGTTTATGTCCCATGATATGTGTAAATTATTCCCACCATCTGTTGAGAACTGTAATATTTCCAGTATCTGTACAGATAGATCTGACCGACCAAAACTGAAATGGATGTTGCTAGAGAAGCCCTTAAGGGATAAAAAAAATATGAATTGTTGCGAAGTGCTGTAAAGTTATCGAGCATTTTGAGAGCGAGGGGAAAGGGGGTATGGGATTGGAATATTTTGGGGAGAAAAAATTTTAACTTATTCATTTATTAAAAAAAACTCCCCTATTCATTAACGAGACATATTTTCAAATAGAAACATTGATTTCACTTGCTGCTTAAATGTAAATTAAAATGTTGCACATGCAAAGCAAAAATTTTCATCCGGATCAACCCCCCTCTTTGTAATGTCCTTTATTATTTTTATGAGTCTCGCACAGACGGTACATGTATAGTAAAGCTCACAGTGCTAGCTGATTTAGGCATTGCCTACTCCATATTAGAGGAATAACATTTTGTGAATTTTCTTTTCCTGTATATTTAGAATTACTGTGGGTAAGGTTTTAAAATACCAACTGTTCCCTAAAACCCAATACTACTTTGCAGATTTCTGTTTTATTACTTGATAGTTCCAGCTGTAAGTTAGTATACATGTATCAAATAATGATGGCAAGGCTAGAGTCAATCACATTTGAATTTTTTTTATAGTAAAATTGATCTTTTAAATTTTTAGCTCACCTGGCCTAAGGCCATGTGAGTTATTACCATCACTTGGCATCCGTCATCATTGTCGTTGTTAACAATTATACAAAACTCTTCTTCTCTGAAACAACTTGACTGATTAACCAAACTTGGTATAAATGTTGCTTGGGATCTCCTGCATAGAACTGATGTGGGGATTTTTGATTTGTTGAAAAACATGGCAGCTGTTACTAAAAATAGAACATAGGGGTCAGACAGTAGCCCGAAAAATTCAGAAAAAAAGACATGCAAATTATCTGAGGAGTTTGATTGACATCGCTAAAATTTCAATACCGAAAATCGACGGACAACTACGACCCTCAAATCAAAATAAGAACCACGGTAATTTTAATTTGACAACTAAATATTATGTTGTTCTACAAGTATTTGTGAAAGATTTTATTATATAAATCGATTAGTTTTTATTTAGTTTTACTTTTAATCATCGTTTTTTATAGTAACTCTAACATAAAATAAACGTTGCAGCCTATTGCTGTTTTTAATTAACGCCCCGTTTGCAGATATCGTCAGGTTTAACTCGGAATGATTTGACACGAAAGGACAAAAGGTCTTGAAAGTAAATAATTACAAAAATAAACAATAGTGACATTGTCGTAACTTTGTAATTATATTAACAATATTTGTAATAACAGAATGTAAACACAACAACGTACTGTTGGTCATTGAAACACTTTAATCCTACACCTTCACAACTCGAATCTAACTAGCCCGGTCGCACTACGGACATTTAAACTGTACTAGCCCGAGGCTGACTATACTAGCCCAGGGCTTCGGGCTAGTGGCTAATGTCGAGGACTGGTCAGGCAGTAGTTTTTGGCATATAACTCCAAAACCGTTAGGTTTAGCCAAATTCTTTCAATAGCTGAAATGATCCTTATTATTAGGACTACAAAAGACTTCAAGGATAAAAGTTGTCAGATGAGGTCTCACTAACCACTTTTAAAGTTTCCATTACTTTACTTGTTAAACAAGTAATTTTCTATGTTTCACTGTGAATTCCCAGGACAAATGACACCTGAAAGTTGCATATCATTGCGAAGCTTGGAAAATAAGGCTTTCAAAATCATTATTCTAATGTACGATGACAGTAGAAATTCTTCACAAAATTTACTTGAATAAAAATACTGAAAATCAACATTTTTACCTTTTCTGCTAACTGACAGCATGGAGGCAAATTACTCACACATGTAAACAATATTCATACACTTTTGTAGTAAATTACATATATGATTTTAAAGTACACATCAGCTTTATTTTAACGACTTTTGATCAGAATACACACAAATAATGCACTTGCAATGCATATTTCTAGGTTCAGTATGTTTTTGGTACTACATAGAAGGGGGAGTGGCCTTAAGTTTTCAGTCAATATCTTGAAAACAGTGATAGATTAAAAGAAACTTTCAATTGTTGAAATGATCCTTATGATCAGCCCTACCAAAGACTTCTTGAGTCAAAATTGTGGGACAACTTCTTGTTAAATTTATTGCCTTTGAAAGGCAAAATTCAACCAGGTGGGTTTATGTTAATACAAAATTGAAGTCATCACTACAGAAGTTTTATGGTTGTCATCATGAACTTGTGGATCGTTATGGTGTATCCATCTGCACCATGAAAACTGATTCATTCAACGGGTCATAGTTTTCCTTTCCTCGTTTGTCTACCCCGGACTTGACTTTTTATGAGCAACTCAGCAGGTGTTTCTAGAAAAACAGAGGACGCTTACTCTATTGGTGCACCTGGACCATGCACCTAGTTTTTAGTGGAGTCCGAGTTGCTCATTTGCTTT
This sequence comes from Perna viridis, assembly GCA_037379345.1. Lineage (NCBI taxonomy): Eukaryota > Metazoa > Mollusca > Bivalvia > Mytilida > Mytilidae > Perna > Perna viridis. Next base: position 8,091,939 of record CM074515.1, on the reverse strand, counting down.
TGTTACTTAGTATGTATGATATTAGTTACTTTATGTTCTTTGTTGTGTATGTCTGTTTTGCAAGTCTGGTCTTTGTCCCTGGATTACATTCTTTTGATTACTGCGATAACCTTGGTTTCCTTGATTACTCTTTCAGCTCCTGGAAGCCTCTTATTTTAATCTGTTTTCAAAAGGGGACTTTTTGTGTAATCCAATATTCCTGTGTCTATAATCAAAGTCAGGTATTTTTGTTATCTGTACAATTTTAATGTTTATTTGATATAAAAATATCAAAATATTCATTGATGATAAATTAGAATACTTTGTAACTTCCATTTTTTATGTAATCATATGATTGAAAGCCATAAATATCTGTGTAACAGACTTCTGAATCAAGGGTATGAGGCAATGCATCTAAAAAGGTCGCTTACCCAATTCTTTTTTAGATATCAGCCCTTGGTTAAAAAATACCCAGTTTCTTTTAAAATAATCAGTAGTGATTGTTTTTTGTAAATTGTTCTTTGTGCTGATGTGACTGGTGATTTACAGATGATGATGCAGTAGCATGCTAATGCTATTTAATCACCACTGGTACATTGTATACTTACTCTGTAATGGAAAGTAGAGGTTTAACACACTGTAAAACCAAGATTTAAACCATCGTTTTGTTTGATACATGTATGCTTGTACCAAGTCTAGACCATTGTGATACCAGCTGCTCTGGTGGTGTAATATCTATTTTGCCAGATTTATTTTAGACTTGACTTGATTATGAATCGGATAAGTGTTTGGTAATTTTGTTGTTACCCTTATATATGAAACTTTTGTTTTCATCCTGAATATGAGTCTCCATTCTTTGCTGGATTGGCACTAGGTACACAGGGATTGCGCTGGGCTTCGCCAATGTCGCAATTTGTGATTTTTTTATTTAATGCGGCAACAGAAATAACCAGTGGGCGATTTTCTTGGCGCCTAGGTTTTGTATATTAAAATTGACATGGTTTGTCAGCAACCAATATTCTCTCCAATTTTACAATTGTGTTGACACCTGGTCAAAGTTAATTGACCATAACCAATTTATGACTGTAGCCAATCAAAGGTAATTAGACCAGATGACTGTGACTCACAATATCCTCCAAGGAGATGTCAATCAGATGTAAAATATATTATTGAGTCACTCAAAATCTCACCATCTGGTCAAAGGAAAACACAATCTTGGCCATGTGCACATGGGTACATACACGTTTCAAGGCTCTGTTATACCATATGATACATTCAGAAACAGATTTACCTTACAGCAGAATAAATTAAATCAATTAAAAATGGTGTCTAAAATACTTCGAAATGCAAGAATTGATATGGATGACATTTGTTGACACTTTTGTCATATGCCTTTTTTGGCTGGAAAATTGGTAAACAAATATATGGGGATTCCCAAATTCTAATTAAGGAAATACTGAAGGCATTAAGTCATAATATTCAGATAAAGAGATTTAGAGATAATTGAAAAGGGACACAATTAATGGTCCATGGTAGTTTGCTAGAAATTTTATCACTTGAAAAAAGAATCAAGTTTGTTGAAAATTTATGATTAAAAAAATAAAATTATATTTTAAGATAAACTTAATTAGACCACAAAGGTCAACATGTTTTAAAATCAGGGACTATATGAGCATAGTAATATAAGTAAGTCCTTGATAGAAATAAAGCACCTGTATCTGGAGTAATACTTTATTATTCTGCATACTAATGGTTTTAGATCCTGACAGACTAGAGCTAAAAACCTGCTTTATACATGCGTCAAGGATGAATCTTGGATACAAGTTTGTTATGAATGAAGGGGATATTTTGTTGAATTTACAAAGATAACTCATCACTGGACTTAATACTGTCATATTTTACAAAGATAACTCATCACTGGACTTAATACTGTCATATTTTAAAAAAAATTAGAAAAAAAAAATTTATGTCATCCATTTTTGGCTCTAATTTCTGAAAATTGGTGACAAAAAATGGTAGCAGGCAGTTTTTCTGGTGACAGAATTTTGAAAGCCGGAGCAGCCCCTGGGACAGTATAGAATTCAAACTCTGACTGAATGTTTTCAGAAAAATTCAGTGTTCTGACAGGATAATGAGAAATATTCAATTGTAAGCTTGGTATGGCAGGGATCTCCATGGATCAAAATGAACACATGGCTCACTCTCCGGTTGGACAATTTTCATCGTGGTGCATGTGCTTTCGCACGGAAAATAACTTGCCAAAAAAAGTATGATAAGGTTGAATGTGACATATTTAATAGCACAAGCTACAACGTAGAAAATCAACAATGGTATTTTTTTCTGTCAGTATTGTCTAATTCAATTATATTCAAGTAAAGTTTTTCCTTCTCTAGGCTTGACCATAGGTCCACAGCTCTAGAAAAATTAAAACCATTGGTAGATGTGGTCATTTTGTTGATACCATTAAACCATGTGCATTTAACAAGTTCTTATAATTTAACCACAAGAATTTAGACTATAAAATGTGGTTTTTGTCCAAATTGTGTCATTAAACAATCCTTTAGAACTTTTGGAAGTCAATCCATCGCATTTTCATAAAAGTTAGTCAAATTGAACTGCTTTGGTCTGTTGGATAATTGCCGAGATCGTTAAGACATTGTTGTATAAATTAAGATTGTTTTCCTCCCTCTCCGATCACATCAAATTGAATTAAACTCTTGATACTTTCAATATTTTATGAAATGAAAAGTTTTCAAATTGTGTTCATTTGAAAAAAAAAAACAGTGGAAATCATTCCGCTTTCTTTCATCGTATTGATTTTGCCAATGGTGGTAATCGTAAATTTGACAGATCTGAGATGTGTTTACACATGTGTTTCACACCCTGACACATTTTAACTCCGGAAATTATCAATCAAAACATTGAAATTACCGTTAGAATAAACATGGGCGCCAATCATATAGATTTATGACAGGTATAGGTGATTAATAAACAAGAGTAATTGGGAAATACAGTGCCGATTTGCAATGCATTAAGCAAATTTGAATACATGGCGCACTCCAAACGAACATGTGCCACTCATTTTGAATTTATGGTGCAAGGAAAGTAACATGTGACGCAGCACCATGCAAAAAGAGGCCATGGAGAACCCTGTATGGTCACTTGGAATTTTTTGCTGTGTTATTACAATTATCTATTTATATGATTCAAGATGTACTGAATTCAGAACTACTTTCATTTGACAGCTTTTCTCATGTATAAATTTTGGTGTGTTCCCATTTCGCCTTAGCTGTGAATAACAGTTAAAAGTAGGTAAAAAAGTACTAAGGCGAAATGGGAATTTTTATATTTTTATGTTGTAAAAACAAAACACTAAACAAATGTGGTGTTGTTAGAATGATTAAGGCAAAATAATTATAAAATCAATTTTTATAGGCTTTTTTTCTTTTTTAAGCCACTAATTTAAAATATCTGAATACTTTTCAAGTTATGATTGGTCTTAATAAAAATTCATTTAAAAAAATACTGATAATATATATATATATTTTGTTTCATATTTTAGTACACATACAATTTAGGGACTATTAAAAAAAAAAATAAGTTGGAAAATGAGGTATGATTTTTTTTTTAAAAACAAATCTAATGACTGTATATGTATATGATTGAATAGTTACTATCGAAGTACTGATTAAACATGTACACATATAATTGAGAATTAACTTATACATAAAGACAAAATCACTTTGGAGATTTAGAAGACATGGACTTTGGAGATGCAGCCCCACCATCTCGAAGCTTCACTGATTGTTATATATGGTCTATGAACCTTCACAATTGTGACCGCTGACCTCAGCCTGATACTGTCTTCTGCTGTTTTTAATTTTGTTCTGCAGGAATCATGCTTTTATTACGATTTTGCTCATTCTTTGTTGTATGTTTCATATGAACATTTTAATTTGCCTCTTCATTGTTTTATGCTTATAAATATTTGGATGTGCTTCTCTGAGTTAAGTTGCTGTCAAAGTTGTCAGTCATATCATATTTATTTTGAATTTTGTTCTTTAATAGTATCCATAAAAAAGGTGATTTAAAACAGAAAATGAAAAAGCCATTCATAAAAAAATATTAAGACAAAAACCACTTAAACACATCACAAAATAAAAATAAATAAATTGACAAAAAATATCAACAAGCCATACAAAGATTTACATATACTTGTGTATATTAGGTTTAAATGCTATAAAAACACAACTTGCACTTAAAATCACATGTTTACACAAGTTCCCATGTCGCCTTAGTTCACTCCAAAGTTTACTAAGGCGAAATGGGGATAATTTTATTGTACCGAATTTGACAGCTAAGGCGAAATGGGAACAAGCCTAAATTTTGAGGTCACATTACTGTAATGCTAATAACTATTATACGAAACTAATGTTTTAGCATTATAGTGGTTTAAAATTTTGGTGGTAGTTTAGATACATGTAAATGTATACTACAATTTTACTGTAGAAACAACTGAATATTTCATCTCATCAGTTGCATACACCTGTACATCTTGAAATACAGTGTTCTCATGAAGTGCTGGTGCATACCTGTTAACCCTCCCACATTAGAGCACTGTCTTCCAAGAAGAGTGTCTTTTGCTTTTGAGGCTGAAAGCTTCCACTTTGAAAGATTTCTTTCCCATTTTATATATGTAGGTCTCACTAACCACTTATAGTGTTTTCATTACTTAACATGTTTAAAAAAGTAATTTTCAAAGATTTGCAGTGATTTCCCAGGACAAATGGCATCTTAAAGTTGTATGTCATTGCAAAGCTTGGAAAATTACGCTGTCAAAATCCATGTGTTTATCTTTTCTTCTAACTGACAGCAAGAAAGTAAATTACAAATATGATTTTGAAGTACACATTTACAGCTTTATTTTGATTGCTTTTACAATGCAAAAATCTAGGTTCAGCATGTTTTTTGTGCTATACATAGGGGTGGCCATTTGACCCAGAAGTAGTAAATGAGACCATACATTAAGCTGCCATTGAAATTAAAAAAATTCCTGTCCAAAAGACCATTTGAAGAAGGCCAAATGCACATGCATTCCCTGAAATGGGCATCCTTTCGTGAAAAATCCTATGAACAAAATTATTGTTAGGATTTCCATTTCTTTTTTACTACTCTGCTGATGGATTTGAATGAAACTTTCATAGAATCCTCTTTACATATTCCCAGTTTGCACCTCCTATTTAAGATTTTGATCCAAATTAGTATGGAGGTTAAAAGGTGCATGTCAGGGTTCTCCATGAGCTATTTTAGCATGGGGGGCCACCAAGGTTGAATTGTCATTAGCCAGAATTAACTTTCACAATTATCGGCTTCATATTAGTGTATGCTTTAGAAACCCATCAATTGCTGACTCAGATTATATAAACCAATTATTCATAATAACAAATTTACCACTGAAGCCAATCTGAAGATAATTATGACATTGCCAATTTAAAGGGAAGTGTCACTCAGATGAAAATATGTATAGTGAGCCAATTGAAACTTACTTTAGTCATTTATAACTCAATTATGGTCAAATGAATGTGGCTGTTTTAATTGCAAAGTTAAATGAAGGTTGCATATTAAGGCATTTTCAACATAAAGAAACTGATTTACCTAATCAAAGGACATATAAAATCCTCAAAACAATATTTATTCCAGGTAATACTTGCCAAAAACCTAAAACACTGAATTAAATAATAAAATGGCTGGCTTTTGTTTACACTGCCATGCTGTTTTCTTGTGTATCTTCCTCCAGTGTCAGGAGAACACATGATTTTTGGCTGGAAAATAGAAGTCTACATATAGTTCAAATATCAGGATAAAGAAATCTGGACTGTTCAACTTTTATGTGTATGCTTTAATCCATTTTAGTACTTATTTCATGACTGTAGATAGAGTTTCTGTCATGGATGGACTTACTATTAATAACTCTCCCCCATGTCAACTTCTTTCGTTCATGCATATGATTTTTGTTGTTCTTACATGTATATGCTGTTTTTAATTAAATGACTTCCTGAAATTGGTGATTGGCATTATTTCTGGCAACATATTTTTGAAGACCAGAGTAATTTATGTACATAATATTTATGAATGCTAATAAACAAAAGTTACAATGACTAGAAAAAATAGTTAGGGAATAATGCACTTATGAAATTATGAAATAATTGAATAAATATTTAATTCCAACAAAATCTGAAAACAATAAAATGGAAAATTGTCTGCATCAGTGATATTTGTGTCATGAAATTTTTCCTTATGGTTAATTTTTTATCAAATAGTTGGAGTACAGGGTATCAAGTTAGTGAGCATAGCTCACAGCTTTGAACAAAAAAATATGAAAGAAGTATCAATCCCCTGTATTATCTTTATGAAAGACCTTGAATATTCTGATGAGAAATGTGTAAGAAACGTTTATTGTAATGTTTGTTTATGCACTTGCATTCATGAATGATTATCAGTATTTGATTAATTTTTTATTGTAGGGAAACCAGTTACATTGGTTGGTATGTTCTCTGTATGAAGCATGCAGGAGAAGTGTGATTCCAACAGTTGGGAGAGGAACAGTAGAAGGGAATTGTGTATCATTGACAAGATTATTACGCTCCTCCAAATTCAGGTAACTTCATAGACCTTTTCTGGTGGTGTCAAGATACATGGTATATTAGTGCATCTTGATATTTTAGAGGTCTAGTGCACAAATATCAAAATCCAGAAAACATGGATTTTTAAGGTGCAATTTAAATTCAGAATACATATTTTAGATATGTTTTTCTTCTTGTATCTGATTGGGAAATACAGAATCTACTAAAATACTCAAGGCAGTTAATTTTTGGGAAGGCACACAAAACTTGTGATGAAAACTGATCATTTGTATTTCATTATGATACCATAGCTACAGATTTTTATGAATATCTGTCATTTTTATGGATCTCCATAATGTAAGGATTTGAAAAATGTATACGTTATATAAGGAAAAGATATTGGATTTGTTTGTTGAGTGTTTAAATATAGCTTTATGTTCAAAAATTGAGATTAAATTATTTATATATCCTATCAATCTTAAGTTGGAAGCAGTTTTAATAAACTGTTTAATATTTCAACATTCTTTGCATTTTGATTTTAAAATTGAATCTGTTGTAAGAAGAATCCTATGATGTGCACTACTGGGCATTTTGTTTTGGTGAGGAAAAATTTTAAAATGAGAAAACAAGTTTTGTTTAACTGATAGAAAATACTTAGAATGATTGATAGAAAACTGATGTCTGGGATTTATAATGTATGATAATATGAAAATGCATCAGTGAAAGATGTTGAGGAATAGACTGAACTTCTTCTTGTAACATATCTTTATTATTTAAGGTAGATCTGTAGGGAATTTTAACTGTTTCACATAATTTTAAAAAAATGGTATATAAAATTGTTTTTCAATATAAGAACACTTATCTAACATAATTTCATATTTCAAGAAGAAAATTGGGGATCACTGCACTTTTTCTCTTAAAAATTGAAAAGGCTAAAATTTCCATTACATTTCTATAGTAGCTGCAATACCACAATTATGTCGTCTCAGTATTCAGCCAGATCTTTACCCCAACATGAAGCCCAGGAGAAAATACAGAAACGTGGTAGAATATAAAAAAGATATTTTCATGAAAAAATTGTATGAACAGTAAGGAACCAAAAGTATTTAATTTGAAAGCTGGCAGCCCATATATGTATATTTTATGGGGCACTTAAGGCATAGGGTGGCCACAGAAAAATTGATGTTTGAAAAAATATCCCCTTTTTGAGCCTTAATTTAAGGACTGAAACACCGCATGACATGGTGGTTTTTATTCCAAAATTGAAAAGCTATATGGGTGTATTTTAGCAACATGGTGTTAGATTAAAGAAATTTCATCTGGATCTATATTAAGATTTTAGTGGAAGTGAGGACCCCTCATGTGGAAACAGCATTGTGAATAATTGCGCTATTGTATCCTAGAACATTTTCTCAGTAATTGTCTCCCTTTTGAAAGAGGGTTTGAAAAATGTATTTAATTTTACTATTTATAGGTTTATACCAAAATTGTAAGACTACCATATTCTTCCGTGTATTACACGCATCTGTGTATTCCGCGCACCCCCTTCTTGGCAAGGGAGTTCGGCGAAAAAAGTTAATTTCCATGTAAAATGTGCACTGGGAAGCGAGGAAAAATCACCAGTGAAGACCACATTGAGATGAAAGGATTCCGGTAAATTCCCTGAAATGCGTATCTTTTCAACATTAATCTTTCAAATAAAAGTATTTTCTGTTTCCCTGTATTTGCAAGCCATTTATTAATTAAAATAGTTTATAAATAGCGATGTATTGGATCTGATACAGCTGAAATGTTTACATTTCCTGTCAGGTAATTCACTAAAACAATGGCGTCAAGTCCGACCGTTTATAAAAAGATGTTTTAATTTGCCAAGTTGTGTATTGATATCTGACATCTGGAAACAGTTCATCAAGCGGATTAAAGGATTAGTAATAATTGTTTCACCTTATGAATTGATCTTTTGTTATTTGATAATTAAATGATATTGGGCCCGAGGACAGGTTGGCACTCCCGGTATTGTGTATTTAATGCTCCACCGCACTCAGGTGAAGACATTATAATTAGATGACTTGATTTGAGAGAACAATAAGAAGTTAGTCTTGGTTTTTCGTACAAACTATGAAATGCAAGGAAACGGCATTGATGGATGAAATAACTATTAAATAGCAATAAAACTTTATTTGTTTATTTCACATAAAACTGTTCTCAATAATACAATGGCTTGATGTTGTCTTTAGTTGACGACTTTGGTTCTGATTCTCGAAAATTACAGACCTGAAAATTATGTCTCTAGAAAAAAAAGCTAGACACTCATTGTTTTGGTGTATACCGCGCATCCTTCTTGAGCAAAAAAAATTGGAAAAAAGTGTGCGGTATACACGGAAGAATACGGTATTGTAAATACATACTTAGGTATGATTTTGCAAGATGACAGGATTGAATGTTGCATGTAATAGGTATGGTCTACCTTAAGTAAAGATAATTGCTTTTTCTTTTCAGTTTAATACAGTTTTTTAATAAGATGAAAAAATGGTCTGATATGGCTAACCTTAGAAAGGAGTTTAGGGATAAAATTGACAGACTGGAAAGAAACTTTGCTGTTTCTACTGTCATCTTCAAAAAGTTTGAGCCAATTTTCTTAGACATATTCAGGAACCCATTAGATGAACCAGCTAAACAGAATAGAAGTAGAAAACAGAGGTAAATTTTGTTGTTGAACTAAACAACCTTGTTTAATACTTGACTTTTTAATTGAAAATTTAATTTCCCATTATTTAAAAATAAAATGATTGAAGTATGTCAGATATAGTATGAACATGGCTGCAGTTTTCTTCTAATATTTAATACAATACACAGATAGTAGTATTTTCACTGAAAATTTTAAGAAAGCTCCATATTAATGGAAAAAACCAACCTAGGCTTGTTCTAGGATAAATAAAGAGACAAAGATATGTGCTGTTAAGGACATAAATAGTGTTTTGTTGTTTTGAAATGTAATAATATTGATTCTTTTTGCAGGCGATTACCGTGTTCATCCTCAGAAGTGTTTAACTTTTGTTGGACTATGTTCATCCATGTTAAAGGTAACCTTTATTTTATTATGTTCTTTATTAATGATGAATTTGTGTTACACAAGAGTGAATCACTTTAAAACCCTAGTTCAATTTGTTAGAAACATCATATCAACGATTAAGAGTGCTTCACAGGGAGTGGTTTTTGACACCTGTCATTTTTTATTGATTTGTGTAATAAAAGAAATAAAGCTTGACCTTAAATTTAATGAATTTTTGATAATACAAAAATATCAACACATTTATTTACTTAGAAATAAATAATTAAAATGGTCGTAAGAAGTTTGTAGAACACATTGTTTAGTTACAATTTGTGTATACATAATACAATTTAGAATACTTTATTTGAAAATGAAAGTAATTGAAATATTATAATTCTAACTACCTGTTAATCAACCAAAGCATAGTTCATAAAAAAGGTTTTATTTTTCCATATTTATCCTGTTTTAAATGAAAAGGCAAGTAATTTACAATTTTTTACTCAATTTTTCTGAGATAAAGTACCTTACGTTGGTGTTTATGTACCATAGTAAATTCATATATGAATAAAAGTTGTTCATCATTGAAATAAGTCTTACTGTATTCAGACACTAAAAACACCAAAATTATATATGAAAATAATATTGCATTAATTGTAATGAGACTTTATTTGTACCCCTGCTCGGAAGAAAGAAAATATACTATTTTACCCTAGTCCATGTCTGTGTGTCTGTGTTTCCACATTTTCCTCAGCAACTACTCATCACAGCGACTTAAGTACAGTCTTCCCATTGGTATGTCATATGGTCAGATTCATTTTAGAAAAAATTGACTATAACTTCCTGTTTACCAAGGATTTGGTTTACTTTTTTAACTTTATGTTTTTGCAAGTTTAAATTTTCTTAACACTACTCATCTTAGCGGCTTGAAATTTAATCACATTCTTTTTATAATGAGATCCATTTTCACAAAAAATTGACAACAACTTCCTGTTTACCAAGGACTTGGTTTATGTTCCTAACATCATGATTGAAAGCAAGGCTATCACTACTGAGCCAACACTCTTAGATGTCTTCTTTTTTCTATTGTGTAAACTGTGTGGTAGGCTTCGAGCAAGCTTTTGCAAGGATAATTATTTTGTTCTACTTCAAGCCCTACCCAAATGAAATTTATTTCATTCACTCATCTATTAAACCAGTTAACGTGAAACTGTCTATTGATATAAACTTCCAAAAATATTTCTGATGGTTGGTAAGCACTTTTAGACAGACATCTGGTGTTAAAAAGTAGAGTTATCATGTTTTCCTTGAAGATTTATAAATTGAAACATGCTGAATAATTTTTTTTTTGACGATCTATGATTCTCCAGGAGAGGTGAATTAAATGCTTCACACATCTTATAGAATCATCATGCACTTCCACAGAAATGAGAAATTGCATTAAGACATTTAATTGACCCATATGATATAATTTTACCTTGAAGGGTGTGTCTAATTTTTTAAATTTTTTTGCCAATATGGGATTGATTTTAAGTGTTAAGATTAGTTAAAAAGAAAAAAAATCCTTTCATCAGCCTCTGATTTAGATTTCTGTAATAAAAGTTTTATTTTAAATCTGATTGAGTGGAATGCAGTTTAAATTAAGGTTTTAGCAGACAACTGGCATTGTATATAAACTTAGTATTAAAATTGAAATCTTTAGATTCTACCAATTGATTAGAGTTATCTTTCTTGATATAGAAAAATAAACAAAAATATATGATGTCCTCAATCTAGGTTTTGTCATCAAAATTGAAAAGCCATGACAAGACAGAAGTCAAGGCTGTGAAGTGACTTTTTTCGCTAAGCAAAATTTATGAACCCAATATACAGATAAAAGGGGTATAGAAATGCTGGCTGTCTTTGTGTAATTGACAAATTGATATCAGTTGCTTGATGTTAATCCTGGTCACATTTTCATAAATTTTCTCAAACCACCAGTATGTGAAACCTCCACTAGCCAACTCCTCAAAGGCAAGTAAAAATTACATCTGGCTAGTGCTAATTTTTGAGTACTTGCTAAGGTGGCAAGAGCTTGTTTCCTGACTAGTATTGAAATTACCCTAATCAATACAGCTCTATCTAAACCTGAGCACTTTTACCTAACAGCATATCATGCTCAATGTTTATGGGTTGTACTGAAAACCATGTTGGCTGGTGTTACTTTATTTTGGCTAGTTAAAATGGAAAGTTACTTGCCGATTTGGTGAGAAGAATAAATAAAAGAAGGGTTTCACACTGCTCACTATTTAAAAGACCATAAAAAAATTAGCAAATGTATAATTTTATGGTTATGTCATTATTGACGTCATTGTAAACACTATATTTCTTGGAAAGAACTGGAGTTTAAGTGAGTAGATCTTTATGAAATTATATCACAAGGTTCTATTCCACTAGAAGAAAGCTAGAACTCATTTAAGGGTTATGTCCTTTACCATTTAAAAATCAGGGCTGAAAATGAATTTTCATAATGATTTTCCCATAGTTTCAACAAAATTTGACTGCAAATTGTGCTCTAGAGATCATGTAGATTGTGAATCTTTCCCTTTACCCATGTTAAAGTGACACAAAGTTCGAGATTTTTTTAATAATCTTCATAAATGTAGTGTAAACAGGTCTGAAGAAAGTTAGGCATATAAATCTGTAGCGTAAACAGGTCTGAAGAAAGTTGGGCATATAAATCTGTCTCTAATTTTTACTGACAGTTTTAACTGTTTTTTTTTTAGTCCTGGTCAATAATTGTCAAATGGTCATTAAAGATCAATATGGGTCTGTTGAATTTGTACTAAATTTTTCTATCAATTTTTATTACCCTTTGAAAGCTTACAGATTCTCATCATGGCCATTTGATATTTTGAGACAAGCTTTACATAGTTGTGCCCTATCATGTTTCCTTGTTTTATTTTGACCGTATGTTTTTTTGAATGTTGAGCATGGAGTCTTGCTCACAGTCTTTAGCTCATCTGGACTGTTGGTCTCAGTGAGCTTATGCCATCAGTTGGCATCCATCATTCTTAAACTTTTCGCAAATTACACGAAAACCCCTTGACCAGACTTAGCAGATATGATGTATGCAAGAGCCCAGACCCAGCTAAACTCAATATTTTTTTTTTACTGGACCTTCAGAACTTTTACCAGGCCTACAGTCAGAGTTGAATAAGATATGAAGGGGTAACCAAAACCATATATCTAGGGACAGGAAAACCAAGGCAACTGTAAACATATATTCTTTTTCTTATCTCTTGATTTGTCCAAATAAGCGAAATCAGTAATAAATGGTTGTATGTATGCTTATTGTTGTCATCTCTGTTTGCAAAGACCCTATGATTAGGTAATAAAACTATTGTATCCACTGTTGTATGGTATAAACATAAAACCCTTTAACCTGTCTGACCTACATTGTATTGTGTTGAGCACAGAATGTGAAACCTCTAATCCATTTATGGATTAGTGAAACCTCATCCAAAACTTGAAGAACTGTTGGTGAAATGTAGTCAGATCCATCACAATGTAACTTGTTTCAGTTAAAAAAATGAATGGAAGCATAAAATATGTCAGTTTTTGACTATACAGAATAAGAAAATCAACTATGAAGGCATTGAAGAAATTATTCTTACTTTGCAAATTTCAGCAATTTTAGGTACAGTGACTTCCCATTTGTCATTTATTTTCCCCTCACCTGCTTTTCCCTGGTAAGCCTTCCATATTTGAATTTTCTTTCAGCCTGCTTGGTCTGCCGAACAGGGCAGTCTTTTTTTCTTTTCATGGGACAGACCCTTCTTAGTAATGTAGATGGAAACTCATCAGTTCAAAATGTAGTTGCAAATACTAATCAAAGTACTCGTTTACTGAATCAATTTATATCGATTGTTTGAGTTTTAACGCCTTAAATAATCATCCTATTACAATAATATGGGATAAAAGGAAAGCAAGGGAATCAAATTCAAACTTTACTCAACATAAGGTTACTTCTATAAATGGTTAATACTGAACTCTTCGTTATTTTTGATTTCACCGCTTGATTATGAAAGACATTTTAAAAACACACACATCAAAATTCATAGTGCATCATGCGTCATTTTGCGTAATATTCAGGTTGGATATCGGTTTACATGGAACACCTAGATGAATGAACACAAAACTCTCCGCCATAGTGCTTAATTGAACTACAAACTACTAATTAGCCTTTACCAGTTTTTTTTTTAATTATTATTTTCAGGTCGAAATTCAATTCTTCGACCTCCAGGTCGAAACTGTCTGTTAAATTATTCAAACTTAAGCCACAATCATTTAAATCATATCTTTTAAGACATGTTCTTCTCAACTAGATATCTTTCTCGGTTGATAAGTTTTATAGCTCAAATGCTGCTAGTCATATACATTTATGTGTCATGTAAAAGCGCTGAGTTTCTGGGGACCCTATCCAGAGACATGTACATTAACATAAACGATATAATCACAGGGGCTTGCTCCCAGTATCAGATATACAGCCCGACTAGTATATAACATGAAAAGGGGGATCCCAGATTTGGGATTAACTAGCTTCAACTCATTTCCCACTAATAAAATCAAACATATTACTATTTACTGCTCTGCAACCAAACTAATAAATAAACACAGGTATCACCACCAAATACTTCTTATTATATACAGACGGGTAGCATATATGATAGTGGGAGCAAGCCCCTGTGATATAATTTCACCAATTATGCCAGGTGCAGAAAACATTAGACATACACTTTTAAAGCCCTGGAGCACCTACAGCTTTATTTTAATAGCAAGCACATGGCCAAAATAGCTAAATAGAATGAGTATTGCAAAAAGCAATAACATCAGACCAAAACAAAATGACACAATTCCCGAGAATTGCATTATCGAAATTCCTATGCCATCGTCTCTGCAAAGTTTCATTTGTGTTTGCCATCTCTGGGCTTCCGATGTCACAAGGTGGTCACCTTAATAAAATTCATGATACAGTGAATGATACATCAGGATGGTTTCGGGGGTTGTGCTACCCTTTTGTAACAAAAATGGCCAAATGATGAGCGGCAGATAATAGCCTGTAATCCCTTTCTTTATACAAGTTTCTTGATCGGAACAACTGCCCCTTTTATCCGTCCGGGCCTGCATGAGATATCTGAAGACAGTTCTTGCAATTGGCACTCAGCATTCCTCTTCATATTCTAATTCTATGATTGAATAGTAGTATTTATATACATGTACTTGCATGGTTTTTATCTCTAGCTAAACATCAAATGGTTTATTACGCGTTTAAAAATAAATAGGCAACTTGAATGTATCAACACTGAACGACTTGTTTATTCGGGTAAATGCATAGAAATAAACAGGTACTGACAAGAGGTCATCTATTTTTAATTACGAACTAAATTAATCAGCATATTAAGTTTGCAGTAAAAGTTGTTTATTGGGTTTGTTTATTGTTGTCAATAACATAGAATTGAAACGAACACATTAGAAATACCTACAATGTGGACCTAACTATCTGCATGTGAACCTTAATGGGATATGCCAATGGGACTATTTTCTTGGGGTAGTGTAAGAAAATTACAAATGCTATCAGGCTTTACAAATCTATAGGCTCTGGCGACCGCTATATCAATTCTGATCTTCGATCTAAATTGATAAAAATACCTGTAGTGTAATGAAATGACAGTAATTATCAGTAAAAAGCACAAAGATAACAAATAAGATCTCTAGACCAAAGCAGACTTTAGGCACACACATTTTGTCTTTATTTTGATCAAAATATATCAGTCCTCGAAAACATACTTATGTCTTTAAATTTTCCATAAGTGGAGGTTTCTTTTTATTAAATATTCTATTCATGTTAATAAAAATAAATAAGATTACATTCGGAGCACCTGAAACATTTGCCTCAATTCTCACAGAATGGCAGTATGTGTTCTGATTGGGACCATTATATGTTGATTGGTCTGTTATTTATAGGCATATTTAATTTTAGAAGGACTATTTTTGCCATACTGTGATAAGAAATCATTGTTTACCAATATTTCTTAGTATTAAACAATTTTTTACCTCGTGAAAATATTTGACCAGTTCGAAGGTCCTGTAAGCATTTTTTCCCTGTCATGTCCGTCAGAGTTTGGCTGGGACTAAGAGCCTCTACAAAAAGTCCACTTTCGGTTCTCAGGCTATTTGAGCTTTTCCAAGATAAATTTTTCTGAAACCACAAGTACCAATGTTTTGAAACATCATAGGGTTAAATGACCCAATGTCCCACACAAAGTTGCCATTGAAACCCTATGGGGATACAAATTTCAGCCTTCATCTCTGCTTTTACTTAGCTATTAGTAACCAGATTTTGCAAAAATAATAAAGGTTACAACTTAAATATGTGATAAAATTTTGTTTCCATTTGATTAAACAAGATGGCCACCAGAGCCTATTTAAGATTCTCATTTGCCAATTTAAAGATCAACACATTTGAAACCACAGGTGGCAATGTTATGAAATTTGACAGGGTAAATGACCTCAATGCCCTCTATGAATGATCCACTTTTTGTGTGTCACGGACAGCTGTGGCCACCAAAGTTGCCATTGAAACCCTGTAATGATTTCAACTCTTTTTGGCCTATATCTTTGCTTTTACTAAGACCATGATGACCAAGCTTGGCAGAAAAAATAAAGGAGACGAAATAAATCATGTGGTAAAATTTTGGTTCATTAACCAAGATGGCTGTCAGAGGCTATTTAAGCTTCTAACTGGACAATTTTCTAAGATCATTTCTTCTGAAACTGTGTGTGCCCATGTTTTAAAACTTGATAGGGCAAATGACCTCAATACCCTCTACAAACAGTTTACTTATTTTTTGGCTCCGACAACTCAGAAGGGGGCAGCAGTCATGTGTTCATACAAAAATCTCTATATCTTCTGTCTAAATGATCAATTGATATGACCACATGGTTACAAGTTCTCCAGGTGATTGATTCAGGTTCTCTAGAGCCCCTAGTCTAGTTTCACAGAATCTTTATTACCTGTTTCCATTGTGTACTTCTCATTTTAGATTTTGATCCCAAACAATATGGAGGTTAAAATGTTCATGTTATCAAATGGGGGAGTGGGGATATAAAGTTTGTGAGCTTTGCTCACAGTTTTACTAGTTGAACTTGCATGGTGTTTTAATAGATATTTAAGGTTACTTATGTGCTGACAAATATATCACAGGTCCGGACAGTAAGTAAGTAAGTAATTTTTATTTTAAATCTGGTTAATGAGTACATATAACAAAAATACATAAGCTCTCAGGAGCTTTTATAGCTATTAGACATGTATAGGTTTTGTTACAAGCTCACCAAAGGTCCCAGTGAGCTTATGCCATCACATTCCATCCATCATCCGTAAACTTCTTAAAAAATGCTCAACTACATGAAACCCTTTGACCAATTTTAACCAAACCTGGCAGAATGATGTATGCAAGAGCTTCTACAAAATTTTCACTTTTGGTTTCATTTGATCTAACAAGTTGGCAACCAGAGACTATTTAAGGTTCTAATTGGCCAATTTTCAAAAGTCAACTTCTCTGAAATCACAGGTGCCAATGTATTGAAACCTTATAGGTTTTATTACCTTAATGCCTTCTACATACAGTCCACATTTTTGTGTGGCTCAGATGGCTCAGCTGCTGCCACTCTAAAGTTACCATTGAAACCCTAAGGGGAAACACAATTAAGCCTATATCTCTGCCTTTACATGGCTCAGGTGGTTCAGTGGATGGCAGGAATGATGTAAGTAGTAGGGAAATCTCTAAACCTTTTGTTTTAATGATCAAATGCTATGACCATATGATTTCAATATCTCCAGATGAGTGATTCAAGCTCTTTAGAACCTCTAGTTTTATATATTGCTATGCCAAAATATGCCAAAAGTGAAGAGCAGGAGTTTGTTTTTAATTCTGAACTAGCTTTAAAAAGATGATATATTTCTCTGTAATAGTGGTTATATTTTCCTAATATCAATTAGTATTTTTCTTCACTAGAAAATTGTGAGTGTAAACCTTTATGAATTATCACCGAAGTCCATTATTTTCATTTGCATATCATCATTGCCCATAAAGTTATGGTTTTATAGGTACCACCTATGCATGTATAGAATGGCCTGATTCAGTTTCTGTACATTGATCTTCAACTTTGCTAATATTAAGATCACGACTTGTCTGTAATCTATCATCTGTCAGCTGCTATTGTAAATAATAATTGTATCAGGTAAATTTTTTAAAGAATCCTAATTGAATGTTAAATTTATTTAATGAAAAATTTTCTCCTACAAATCAAGTAAATCACCTTTAAAATTACATATTATTTGATTTGTGGATAGATAGCGACAAGTAGGGATTTCTTTACAACTATGCATCAGTAGATATGAGAGATTAGAATTACCCTAGGACAATCAATGGTTTAGTTACTGTTATGGATACAGAAGAAAATATTGTCACTGATAATTTTTATTGCTGTATTGATTAAACACATTACATCAGTTGATAGTCCAAGGCATGAGAAAGTTTCTTTCTTGTTCATGGGTGAAAATCACTTGGGTGCATCATGTACTTATCACTTAATGCTGGAGTAGTATTGTTGCTTACATTTCTTTATTGAAGGTCACAACTGTGCACATTGTTTATTAGTTACATAAGAATGTAAAATTTTAATTTCAGAATTTATGATGCAATTTTATAATTAAATAGAAAATAGAACATCCATGGTTTGAACATTTTTGAAGACACCCGTTTCACTTTTCTAAGTTGAGATTAATTAAAGAATCTGGAGATAAAGAGGGAGGGGAAAAGCATTGTGCTGAAAGTTATGGTTTCATTTTTTTTCTGATCAAAGTAATTTTGTAATAGAAATACATCAAAATATATTTCTAAGGAAAAGAAACATAGAAATCCTTGCCATTAAACCTATACTTGGCTGTAGATACAAACTGGGTGCTTAATAGAAGTTCATATATTCCAAAACAACCAAGAACTAGGGTTACATACTTTTATGTTACTTTTCTTGATAAACAATTACAAATTTTTGTCATCGATGGAAACATTTTTTGTTGGATAATTTCCAGCAGCTGCCTTAAGTGATTAACAATTTTTTGTAGGACATTTCCCAGCCATAAGTGATGACTTGGTCAACTCCTACCATCTATTGATATGCTGTTTAGACTGGATTTATTCCAACTGCTTGATGGGTGGAAGGAAAGATTTACTCAACCCACAGTTTAGTGGTATGCATAGAAAAAGCTAATTATTTTCCCAGAATGGCCTATAAATTCCCAATTGTGTTTGTCAAAACAATGCTGTAAAATTTTAACACAGATTGCACAAAACAAGGGTAACACAAATTTGTGACATTGATTCTAATTCTGATATCCATAAAAGCAAATCCCAGAAGGAATCCATTAAACTCTTGTGAAAGGAGATTTGAAAAGTCTTCAGAAATGAAAATGAATGTTACAGCTAGTTGAAATAGACCAGCTCCAATTTCAAAACAAATTTAGGTAAGCTAGTGAGTAATTTAAATCTGCCCTACATTATACTAATGTGTTCTACTTTACTACCACAGAACACCTGTGTGACCTTTTGGACTCTGTCTTTTAAGTTTGAATAGTAGAATAGCTGTCAATTAACCCTGGAAAAACACTTTATCATGAATTATCCTGAGTTGTAGTAATATATTGAGACAGTAAATTTCTTGAGAGGTAGATATGAATAAAGCAACTAAGACTTACATGTCAGTGGCATCTCTGTAAATTTTGAATGTACAATTTTGGCTTCCCCTGCCACTATACAATGTTTATAACGGTTTATATTTCTACTGACAGGGTTACCTGAGGATTATGAATCCAAAGATTGGAAACCCCCACAAGAGCCTCCTTGCGTTATAAAGTTGCTTTGTGAAAAACATGAGGGTTTAGAATTAGAAGCCAAAGTGGTCAAGGAACACTGGTGGAAACCTCATATAAAGAAACTATTTGAAAAGAAGGTATATAGAAATTGTTTACGCACCATTTTGTACTTTATCCATTGAAGAAGTCTTCATTAAGTATCATTAGGTTATATACTAGCCATCAGATATGAATACAAAAACTTTATTCAGATTCAGTGTATATAATAAAAGACAACATAGCTCTGGTGAGCTTTTAACCGAATGAACATACTCATCACGTACGCAAGACATGCGAAGCATAGAGACTGCACTTACAAAATAGGCATGCATTGCTTAAAAGCAAAAGAACAGTAAGCTATGAACACGTACAAACATGAGATACACAAAAAATAAAACATGGATTGGCAATAAAATAAATAACAGTAACTAGCACATTTTAAAAGACGTACAATATAAAACACTTTTTTGCGTACATACATAAAAGACATAGGCATAATAAGACCAAGTAAAATATCAAAATTCATGCACAACTACATTGTAGCACTTGTAAGCAGCAAAAAACACAGATAAAGCAATAGAATATATTTGCATGCAGAACAGCGACATTCCGAGCCATTCCAGGACCGAACTAAGCTTTTAAAATGAGAAGAACTATTTTCTGTCCTGAAATGATTCGGAAAGCTGTTGCACAAAGTAGCCATCAGACCAGGAACTATTTAAAAATATAGCAAATTGAATTTCATCAATACATTTCATACTTCCCAATCAACAGGTCAAAGCTTCACAAACACTTTGCAAAAAGAGACATTTCTCATGTCCTTTCTATAAATACTTGAAATCAAAGATTTGTGATAAAAAGGGGTTCAAACTAGTGCTGATCTGAGGTACAATACCTTCAGTGTCTAATGCAGGACCATTGAAATTGTAATTACCTAGGTTCTGGCCCTATTATACTTCACTCTTATTTAGCACCTTTCACCATCTTTGATGGACTATTCATACAAAGTGTGAAGAAGTCCAGGACCTCACTCTCTTGAAAATAATAAAACAATGATTAAAGGAAAATCATAAATTATTTTTATTTTATTATTTTTTTTGGTTTTTGATTTATCAAAATACATTTTGTTCTGGTTCATGCCTGAAACTTGAATTCTTCTGAACATTACACAAAAGTATAGTCTAATTAAATTCCTTTTATATCATTCAATACATCTTTTATAACCTGTAAATATGTTTCTGGCAATTATTCATCTCAATGATATTCTATTATATCTGCAAATAAAATTTAGATCTAGTCTTCAAATGAACCGAAGATTGAGGGACTTCTTTTTGGATGTTTTGTAATAAATTAGTATTTAGTTAATGAAGTTCTTGCAGTAATGTGCCAAGAAGCAGGTTCCATTTTACACAATTATCAGTCAAAATCTCCATCCTATCATCAATATTTTATGATTAATATGTAGGAAGTGATTTTAACAATGTGTCTAGTTTTGAAAATCTTATTTTATTTATCAAGGAAATTATTTTCTTAAGCTGAAGTTAGTTCCATTTGGTATAATTTCAGTGTAGGATAATACTCTGTTGAAATACTTTTGAATGTGATTGCAAATGAACTTTTGGACAGGTTTTAAAACTTGTGAAAAAGTTGAAACAGAACAAAATTTGGTAATGGGTTTATAGTTGTAGGATACTGAGTAATTTTCGATTACAATTTTTACATCAGAAATCAGTGATTGATATTCAGTTTATACATATTAGAAAAAAAAGTTTAAAATGAAAATGCTAATGCAAATGTATGATTATAGTTTTATTTTATATCTTTTAAATTTATGTAATCTTTTGAATTTTGTCCATGCTACAATTTTCACAACAGCACTTTGACTTTTTCATGAAACCAGGCCTAGATGATGGTATATTCTGTATATTTGTCCTAAGATGATGTACTCTGTTTCCCTTTTGAAATGATATGTAAATGGCGTGTGAATTACAATTGAATCAAGATTTTTTTATAATTTATTTTTTTAAGGTTTTGAAGGGAAAAACAGAGACACTGTCTGCAGTTCTAGAAATTGGAAATTTTGAATACAATAGGTAGGTTCTAGTTTACATATTACTTAGACATGGAAACAATTTTGCTTCAATTTATAGTTTTCTACTTCTTTCTTTATACTGTTCTTTACCAATACCTGTATCTCTATATCATTGATAGCAGGTCAAGTAGTGGCTGGACCTTTTTTTCTGTCTGTCATACTTACGGGGACCTACTTTGTGTAATCTGTAACTAAAAGGTTTGGACCTATATTTTCCAAACTTTGCATTGTTTGTATACATGTTGAAAAATAGCATATATTTCGTCACTTTGTGTTGTGGATGGAACCTACTATGTGTAATCTGTAACTAAAATAGTATTTAACCGATATGTTTCAAATTTTGTAGTCTTTATGTGCATATTGAAGAAGTGCTTTTTCAATCATGGACACATTTGACAAATATAGTTTGTACAGTAGCATGAACTTGTTCATTTTTTACCTGTTGAATTTATCCATTCTTTAGCATAATATGCTACCAAAAGTAAACTTGATTTAAATTTACATAGTGTTCATGCATATATTGAAAATATGTGCTGACAAACATATGATGGTGAGGCAGGTACAGGCATGTTATGGATCTTGTTTTCTTGGTTCCAATGAGCTTGACACATGGTCCTAATCTAGAAGTGCTACATAACAAAGAAAAGAAATGCCTCCTAATTTGATCACCTGGATAAGTTTTTTTTCTGTTAATGAACTGTCTAATATTTCTTTGAAAGCATAGGGAAACAAAACAATGATTTTTTTCTGTGTTTCTGTTTTCATTAATAGTTAACTTACATTGAGTTTTAGATCTTGAGGAAGTAGGTAGTTCTTTGTTCCCCATTGTACATTTAAAACCAAGATTTTTGATCTTTTAGGTATTGAAGATTGAACAATAAGGTTGATTTTAAAGGGAGCATGATTGTTACTTTAATTCATTGTTTGATGTGGAAAGTTGATAGAATTTATGATAGATAAGTGGATTTAGTATATTTACATTTTTGATGATACCATCAAAATAATTACTAGGCCCAATAATTGTATAAAAGACTGTGATAATATCTATGGTAAAGGAATTGAAGCAGCAGTAGTATTATCCAAAATATACATTGAAATTTTTTACATTCTTTTATGAGCCTACTTGGATCAAAGGTCAATAATAATAATAATAATAATAATAATAGTAATTATAATACAGTGAAATTTCTCCAAACCGGCCATCACATTGACAAGAAAAATGGCCGGTTTTGTGAAAAATAGCAATGCATTCTAAGAGCTATTTCCATTAATGTGCTCTATAACCCTACACATTTTCAGTTTGTTGGTTGAGACATGTTTAATGTCAATTCAAAATTTTTTGGCCTTTTATTACATTTCAAGGCTTGCATCATTCGTAAATGATATGATTTTACAAGCGGTACTGCCGACAAAATTATGTTCACAGGTTTGAAAAAATGTGTATTTAATAAAGATCAAAGGGTTATTGATGGTAATTAATTATTTGCATTGTTTTCGTAAATTACCTATCAACGAAGTCTAATAATTTCACCCCTATTTTGTTTTGGCTTGGGTATAGGTCACATTAATTGACAATTAAAAGATTGTAAAGATCGTACTATTAAATGACCCCGGTTGCCTGGATTAAATTTGTTGTTAAAACTACTGTCCCCTTCAATTATCATCTGTCCGATGATGAAATGCAAACCGGCCAGTGAATGATTTATTAATTACGTAATATTAAGTAATCATTTACAGTTTTGTTGACACTTTTATTACAGGTGAACATTAACTGGTCGGCCAGAATTGAGAAGTTGTTTTTATTTGAAATATGTAACTAAAACTGTAAAAAACTGGCTGATGTATGGTTTTGGGGGATGGCTGGTCTATTGAAGACAAAACACACAGTTTTTAAGGTATATCGGCCGGGACTTCTGAAAATGGCCGGTTTGAAGGGAAGACTGGTTTTCTGAGGGTCTGGTTTGGAGAAGTTTCACTGTACTTTATTTCAAGAGGCTAACACAGTTAGTTTGCAACTAATCTTCCCTGGGGCACTTACACTAAAGCAAAAATACAAGGTTAATTCCAATGCCACAAAAGGAGTTCTTGTAAATAATACATATATGAATACCAACAAAGTTACCATTTTGCATTATAGTACATGTTAATACAGTTGGATTATTCTTTTTGCTATTATTCCATTAGGAAGGTTTTTAATTTCTGCTTAAAAAGAGTTATTCATTTTACACTTCTTATTTCATGTGGGAAGGTATTCCAAAGAGATGGGCCAGAGTAAACAAAAGTATGTCTGAATAGTTCTGTCTTAGGTTTAGGAATTAAAAGAGCATTGTTTATGGTATTTCTTGAATGGTATGGATTTTATTTTATCTGCTAAATAAGATGGAGCTAACCCATTTAAACATTTGAAGATCAATAGGCACTTGTGGTATCTACTTCTATTCTCAACTGTTGGCCACCCTAAAGAATTAAAGAGGGATTAAATGGGCACGGAATTCTTCATCAAGTTTAAGCCTAGCTGCCCACTTTTGTAGTCTAAGTACACATTGTAAATTTTCTTTTATACAATTACCCCAAATAGAACTACAATAGTCAATTAATCAGAGAATATATCCTGAGTAAAGCATTTTCTTTGTTTCTAAGCTTAGGTATGAGAGTATATCATTTTTATTGTGTCTGTCTGTAATGTTGTTTTTTAGTCTTTTCTTAAAAAGTCTCCTTTGAAACTGCAGATCAGATTTTGGTGATTCTTAGCCACTATCATTCTAAGGGTGTCTACTTAAAAAATTATATGGATAATTATGATCATTGACCAATGATCATAGCTGCCATATATACTATCAGAAGGTAGAGGAAGAGCCACTTATTTTAACTTACTAACCTCTGAAACCTGTTAAGTTCGTGTTTTTTTTGGTGGTATAGAGACTTGACTTTTTTAAAGCGTGAAAACGAGGGTGCATGGGGTTTTATGAGAATGATTACTCAAGTTTTTATACAACCGCAAGAAATTAATTTGCAGTCATATAATTGTATGGCATTGTTGTCATCTGTGACATTGTCAGCATCCATACTACCAAAGTGAGGAGCCAAAAAGAAGCCAGAGACAAGTATGTTCCTGATGTCAAAGACAACAACTTGTGATTTGCATATTTTTCAAGTTAGTCCCTTACTGTTTTGATTCCCAAATGCCCAGTGTATACAGGAATGGTATGGGGAAGCATAAAAGGTAACAGTCTGGTTAAATCCCAATGAAATTCAATAGTATATGAGGTTATTATAACTTATTAGAAAGTGATTTAATTTTCATTTAATTTTTTACATAATAGCAAGTAACTTTTTTCATTTTAAGGACTTACGACTTGGAGAAATGAATTTTAAATATTAAGTCTTTTCATGTCTGAAGACTAATTACACAATATGAGATGAAAAGATGAAAAAGTATTCCCATGAAATAAAATTTAATGAGGAACAGTTTTTAAAAGTACACAGCTACCTACATTGGAAATGGGATTTAATTTATTCTGTTATTTTAATATTAAATAAAAGTGTGAAAATTGTTTACATTTTGTTGGCAATAAAGTATAGAAAGAAAACAGTTTATGTAATTGTTTCTAATTTTGTGAATGGAATCAATATTTAAGAGTCTATTAAAAGTAAAGGTCTATTATCGATCATCCAAACAACATATTATAACATACAAAACAAATTATCAACAATTTATAATACAGTAATATTATTTTGATTGTTAGAAGCCTGTGTCAACATGCCCAAGAGAGAGGATGAATAATAAATTCTCTTTGTCTCTTCACAGATTTTGGCAATGTTACAATCCCAAGTTTAATTAACCCTCTATATGAGATGTTCAATAGCCTTTCTAGTTACAATCCCCAGTCTGATTAACCCTCTGTATGAGACCTTCAATAACTTTTCTAATTAGGATGAAATTTAAAAGGAAATTGACTACATGTAGAGATCCTGTAGATTATAAAAAGTCAAAATGTAAAGGTCAAATGCTCTCATCAGTAGAACAATGAAGGCTGTGTTAGATGTGTTCTACTTTCTTGAACCACAGGAAATTGGAATGATATATTGCATGTACTTTTACAAACTTAAAGGAAAGAAACTCAAGATTTTTGTTAGCATGACCAAGAAATGACTTACTTTTTGGAGGTTATTTACAATGAAATAGGTTTTGTACCAGGATGTGAAATCAACACGTTTGTGTGTTTACCTTCTTAAAAAGCAAAAAAAAAAAAAGTAAAAAAATGAAAGGCACCAAACTTTTCTACTTCTCTTCACTACCACTAGATATTTTTGTAAATACAATCTATAGATATGCAAAATTGAGATGTGGGATTTCAGAACAGGTTACTGTCTGATTTTGTGAACGCTTTTCTCTACATGATTGCTCTGGCCATTTTTTTTTTTTTTTAGGGGGGGAACAAGATCCACTTTCTGGTAAACGAAAAGATGGGATCTCGTTATTCAGAAATAGCTTGCAGTGATGTTAATTGTTAACTTAGCATTTCTGCTCTAACTACTAAAACAAGACCAAATTTTATTGCACCACCACAAATATTCTGCCATCAGTGCTTTGATATTGTTATGCTCATGACCAAAATAGTGTTGTACTTTTATATGGAGAGTCAAAATGCTTTGGAATAAGAGGAGATTACTTCTTAACATAAAGTACAAAATTGCATGTTTACTTGGAAATTTTGGACAATGTGGTTTTGAACAAATAACTTTTTTTTTTTAGATTGGCGGATAGGAGTTAAAATATGATCTCGATTTAAAGAAGATGTTGATATTTATATGTTACTCATTGTACAGGTTTATATATGTCCTAAGTTCTATGATGAATTGAGTAACTTTTGATAAATAGATAAGCTTGCATTTAAAAATTTGTTTCTATCTAAATTTCATCTGGATGTTATCTTTAGAAGTAAAAAGACTTTAACTTACAATAGCCGGTTTAAATCCTCCTAACTAAAGGTATTGTCATGTATTGTTTGTACAGTTTTATAGGCTGTCATTAAAATTTGCTACCTTCAAAGGCAAAGATTCTAAATTGTCTTTAATCAGCAAAATGTTCTCTTTATCCCACAATCAAGTGACTTACTGAGTTACATTTTGTAGTTGTTATTGAAGTTTTCTGTTTAATCTTGTTAAAAAACTACATGAAAACAGGTTTAAGTGTTACAAATAGGAGATTTTCTTTAAATAAAGAGTTTTATCCATTGTCAGTGATAAACAGAGGTGATCATGTTCAGAGAAAAGAATTTCTTTATGTCTTTAAAAGTCAGCTTATCTAGATAAATTGAAAAATAGTCCACAATGGAGCTAGACTGAAGAAAATTATAAATGCTATTGTATATGATTTTTTGAATTGAAAAATCTTTTCATAAATGTCCAGCGAGAATAGTAAGAATAACTTTAGAGTGAAAATAAGCTTTCATTAGTACATATAATATTTGTATTTTGTTTTATTCCATTTAATTTCACACATTTTGTAAGGATTGAAAAAAAAACTTAGACAGTCCCTTAATGGTATTCTCTGTTTGACTCCTGTAGAGATGTCAAGATGATATTTTCTTATACTACCTAATGTTTACATAGGACATGGATATTCTTTATCATCTATGAGTTCCTGTCTGGCGGTAAACTCTCCCAGGAGACCACTAGATAATTATTACTAATTGATTTTTATTTAGAATTACATCAAGAAATAGATTTATATTCAGTTTTTCTTTGGCATCCAATATCTTATTTTCATTTAACAACAAAAAAGGAAAAAAACACCACTTATAAAAATGAATCATTACCTTATATGACAGATACAACTTGTTAGCTCTATTTACTATGGGTATTGCATGTATTGATGTTGGATAAAAAGTTATCAATTTTCCTTTGGTAATGACTAAATATTCAATTATAGAAGGTTTAATGTACATTTACCAAGATAATGATGAAAGATGGGAAAAGTTTGATTAATGTGAAAGTTTCTGATCAAAGAGATAATTCCTGCTTTGGTCTGTTAAGAAATGTCCAATTCTGCACGTCATTGTGGAAAAGTTCAAGTAATATTCTGAATTTTGATGAATGTAATATTTAGATATTTCCAATTCTAATAATAAAATTTAAAAAAATGTCTGGTCACCATGTTTGAATTTATTTTCGTTTAATGCTAGCTGATGGTAGTAAGGTAACATGCTGTAAAACAACTGATAGAATTATGCTAATTGTTAAATCTCCCAGTCAAAGTTTTAGAGAGATTTGAGCTGCTCCATTCTTCAACTGCCCCTAAAACCAGTGGATGTTTCCAGCTGCCCTTTGTACTTCTCTGTTGCCCATTAGTGAAAAAAAAAAACAGCACAAACCATGGAAATTAAATTAAACTTATTTAAACCTGAAATCTATTACTTATAAGACTTATAAAAGTATGCCACGATTCCTTTGCAGTAAAAAAGGAATTGTATTGTGTTGTGTTTATTTATATGTTTCTTTTAAACATATTGATAATATTACCGTCTCCCGTATATTTTAATTCTGTGTTCAAATGGTTAAATGAAAATCTAAGGTTACTTAGTTCCCATTATGGCTTTAGAAGGGATATTGCATTATTTAATTTCCCTTAAATTTTAATAGCATGTGTTTTTATATCTATTGTTGATTAGAAAATGATAATGTTTTGATCTTGTATAATGTTCACCTAGATTAAATCCAGGTGGGGGATTGTCACTGTCCTGAAAATGTTTCAGTTGCTGTTGGAAATGTTATGTAAAAACAAAGATGTTCTTGACATTTAGGGTAAGATAATTGCTGACAATGCACTGTTCTGATTTAATATAAATTCTGAATCAATCAAAAAATCTTGAAAGTGTTACCAATCAATATTTCGACTGTTTCTTTCTTGTTAGTACATGTATAAATTTGTATAACACTTTTTAGGGATGTCAGATTTGTTATTATGCCCAATCCAAATATAGCTTGACCTTAGTCCATCATTCTGTACTTTATATTATCTTTTGTCCTTCTGTAAGAAAT
This sequence comes from Perna viridis, assembly GCA_037379345.1. NCBI lineage: Eukaryota > Metazoa > Mollusca > Bivalvia > Mytilida > Mytilidae > Perna > Perna viridis. Next base: position 8,063,197 of record CM074515.1, on the reverse strand, counting down.
AGTTTTAATGGGCTTTGTTCTCTTAATTCTGACTGACAATTAGCTGACTCTTGGTGTGTGATTAACAGTTTGAAGTTATGACAATTTATTTTTGACAAAACAATGCACATTGTAAACTTAAACAATTTCATATTCATAGATAGAACTTTTCCCAGTAGTTCATTCTGGTTCATCTTATTACATGAATATAACAAGAATGAAGTATTAAGTAGCACTCCAGCTAAGTATCATGCAAATTGTGATTCATGGATAAAAAGCCTACATATTTTTATTTTTGATATTTTGTTTGAATTGCCATAGTAAACAGAAATTAACATTCAGTTTATCATATAACCCGTGTTCTTAAGAGATAAAAATTATATAGAATGCACTGTAGATTTCAAAATTAAGGGAGATAACTCTGTAAATGACACTCATATACAATAGAATCTATTGGATTTTCAATGTTGGTTATCTCCTAAGAGTAGGCAGATTTGAATGAATAATTACACTTTTATGGTATAGACCCATGAAACAACTTAATTACAAAAATAAAAATATGTAGCCTTTTTTTGGGGTGTACCACATATTTCAGATTTTGCATGATTCTTACAAAGGCAGGTACTTAAGAAGGATGACTAGGGCTTTACATTTACATTTTGCTACATTGTAAATTTATTTTACAATTTTGATGATTGTGGATTGATTGTTAAGAGGATATTCCATGTAGTGTTCTAAATCTATGCAGAAAATGATTCTTATGCAAGAATAACATACCATAATATACTGTACTGCAATTTTGAAATGAAAATAACCTATGTAGTGAAGTGGCTTGAATTAAAGGTCAATAAGAATAATGAATTGGTGAATGACAGCCACATATAAAAGGTGAAAAAGGAACTAAATACAAATAAAATAATAAAATGTAAAAACAAATTGATAAATGTGAGCCCAAATTTTTGGCTTTACAGCCTTTGTCAGGGGCATAAAGTATTGGAATTTTGAAATGAGCTGCCCAAGTAGAAATAGCACTAAATCTTCATGTTACTGGCCTTGGTTACTTAATAAAAATCTCTGTTTGAGAATTTCCTCAAAATCTAAGTTTGGGTTGGTAAAAATTTGAGGGAAATGTTGATTCAAGATTTGTTATGAAACAGCCTAATTTGTTCTGTTATTTCTCAACATGTACTAGCAATACTGATGTTTATGTATGAGGAAGATCTGTCTCATAGGACTTGATGATACGTGTTGTGGCCTACATTTTACAAAGTATGGGGTGGAGATAATTTATAGAATTGTATGGTGGGAGAGTACCTGGGTGTTGTTTTGGCTTGATTCCCAATAATACATAAAGTCATTGAAAGGAAGGGATTACATTAGATCTACAGCTATGTTTAATAGAAATGGTGCCAACATTTAATGTTTTCATTACAGTGAAGAAAGTTGAAGTATTGAATAGTCCTGTTAGCAATATATATTCAACTAAGTTAAGCAAGGTTGTTTATTGTTAAAACTTTGGTACATTTAAATTGTATAAGAACAGTCTTCAAATTACCATATATTTTCAATTTCCAAATCTTGTATTATCTTATAATTTGGTGTGATATAGATACAGTATCGCTTGATTTTCTGAAGGGTATTATTATTTACTTTTACTTATGTTATATTGAAATTCATTTTGCATTGAATAGTAAGATGTGATCAGTTACTGTATACAATACAATGGAATGAACATTTCACCCTAGATTAAAACTGATTTTCACCATTGATTTAACTGAAAATGAAAAGATTCGCTTGTATTCCTTAGTTGGTATTCCAGAACTTAGTATTAATTATTTTTTCTCAGTCCCTCCTCCAAGGTTGTACTGAAAGAACACTCAAATTTTTACAGTAATATCACATAAATGAACTATTTGCTGTGTGAAAGGAAGATCATATCAGTTTTTGGTGAGAATGTTGCCATGTTTACTGACTACCATATTATCTTTGTAAAGACTAATCATTTGGACCTATGCTAGTTAAAATTGGGTGGTCCATTAAGGTTTTTTAATTTTGTAATTTATTTCAACTAGAAAAATTCAAGTCTTGATTTCATAGGCTATCATTGTGACTGACTGAGACTTGAGTCAATAGGTGTACTGATATATGGAACATTTTAGTAACCGGTTACAAACATCCATGCTTTGTCTTGATATGTTATTTAATGTATTAATCATTGGGAAATTAAATATAGACTTCTACCCGTATCACCAATGATGAAAGCAAGTCTAGTAGTTACTCTACTCTGTGTCATGTTTATAGGGTACATAGTTCGTGTAATTTTGTAATTCAAAAATTATCAAATCACTGTTATTAAAACAGATTTAGTGTTGAGTACTGTTTAACTCTCTGAAATTATTCTTAAATCCCTTGGAAACTTTAACTGTCAAGATCATTCACTAGTATATTCTGCTATTAACTAGTAAAGATATATATTATACAGTCTGGTCTTCTTTTCAGACCTTATTTAGTACATTTATGGATGAAATAGTATATCACTGAATGTTGTGTTTCTTTTTATACATGTTGTATGTGTGTTCAGCAAAGTGTCATTCCCAGTCATTTGATAGTCTTCTCAGAAATAGTTACCTATAAATATTAAACCAAAACAAAATTGATATGATTAAGAATTTGTAATTATGTAGAAACAAATGAGTGTTATTAGACTTGCAGATTTACTGATTAAGAAAATTCTTTTTTCATATATTTTATGTAATCAAATTTCTGCTGTCTTATAGTTTCTGTGAAGACTGCTTTCATTGTTGTATCTTTATAATCATCATCATCATCATCATCATTGTTGTAACTTGATTGTCTCCCCTGCCATTTCAGTCTCAACATCAACAAGGAACATCAAAAGTTTGCCAAGAGATTTGTCAGGTTAGTTATTGCATGATGTTTCACAGCTAACTGTTCCCATCTTAATATTATTCTCAAAAGTGTACGAAAATAGTAATCGATCAGTTTTTAGGTGGTATTTTCGGTTTGGCATAGCTAATTGTAGTTCAATATCTCTATTTAAGACTTATTTATTTCAAGCTTAAAGGTCATTTTCAGTCCTTAGTGTAGAATAAGGTAATAGAACAAATATGGTCCTCTACATTGCAGTATTTTCATGGTAGGCTTACATAATGGTATATAAAGAGAAAACTCTACTGGAAAGGACCAAAAAGGTTTTTGTTACAATAGTGTGTTGGTGAAGATCTGAAGTTTGAAAAAAATGCTCTTTTCCAAATTTTTAAACTGAATTTCATGACCATTATGAAATTAATAAACATAAATGTTTGATTTCTATTTTTGTACACATTTGATCCCATTGATTTGTATTTTTACACTTCAGATTCCAAATTGTTCAGGCACCAAGTTCATTACATGCAGCTGAACCAAATTGGATTGTGTACAGGTACATCATGTCCTTAGAATTGAATATGGATTCTTTTTGTCTACTTTCAGCAAAGCCATCAACAGTGAATATGAAGAGTTTGTCCTAAGTGTTGGAGATTTTGATGAAAGAATTTTTCTTGGTGAAGATGCTGAGGAGGAGATCGGTACACCAGCGAAAACCAAAACTGTGTCAGAAGAGTTAGATGAACGACAGAAAAATCTTGAAAAACATTTGGATGAGGTAGGTTAAAAGAGATTTTAGAATTTGATAAAAGAGTTGACTCTTTTGATGTGGTCTTCTTTTTTCACCGTATTTATTTTAATACTTATTGGCTGTATTGGTGAAATGATCAAAGGATGATGGTAAGTAACTAACAAATATAAGATCATAGTCACCTGATCAGAACTTTGATGTGGAAAGAGACGGGGAAAAAACTCCATGAAAGGTCCACTTTCCTGAGGAAACATTAGAACTAAGAAAATATTTCAGTGATTTTGATGAACTTATCTATTAAATGATATCATAGGTCAACCTCTCTTTATTGCATTAAAAAGGTATAATTGCCTGTTGTGTACTTAAAAGACCATACAATACCCTTGTGGTATGTTTATTTTGCCAAAATTTATGAAAATATGCTTGTTTTGTAAAGTCCTTGAGTGTTGAATGAATCTTAAGAAATATTTATTACTAACTAGAGAATCCTTAGGTTCAAATTCATGACAAGTTGTCAATCCATGCATGTATTTATAGCTTGTTGAAATTTTTATTAAATTTTAATATATTTTATATTAAGTATCTCAAGTCCATTTTATCCTTGTGACTAGAGCCCTTGATCAATTCGATAGCAAGATAAAGCACAACTTCCTCAAGTAGAATAAAAATGACTTTACTTTACTATTGAGAAGATTTCTGTAATAGTCGGAGGTCTGACAGATTGAATTATGACATGTTTTTTTGCCTATATGTCTTGCTGAATTATGAACAAATAACATGTCTTTGTCTACTGGATTTGATTGAGACCTCCTACAATTAGAGAACAATTGAAGCAGTAAGATTTGATAGACTGCCAGATAATCAGCTGATTAAATATGTCTGTATAGACAGTTAAACTAGTGGGTATTATCCCTTTATCTCTTCAAAAATTGTCTACAGAGTCAATATTTAGTTTAACAGTATTGTCAAAACATCAGTTATAAAGTAAACTACATTTATAGAGTGTTTAGATGTAACTTGTGATAAGAAATATTTAGTGAACTGATTTCCCTTTGTCAATGATACTGTAGTCAGAGAGATTTTATTTTCCATCTCTGTGTTTTGTTGGACGATTTTAATAGTAATCCTTCACTGATCTATTGTGGTCTTCCACGGCTTGTTAAACATTGATAAGACCAATTGATATTGTGTTATGGTGGGTTTTTTTTTCACTGGACTCAAGCCAATACCCGACTTTTGCCTCCTTTTCTATTGTAATCACAAGACAAGCTTTTACTGGTTTTGGCGGTTAGGATCTTAGTCAATATTATTCAGGTGTATATACCCCATATTGATTTAACTACAGATCTTGTGATTTAATGTAACAGTAATTATTGGAACTAGTAGGTTTATGACAATGTTGATTATTTATTACAATTGATTGACAGTAGTGATATTATTGTGGATCATGCTTAAATGTCTCCATTATTAGTGTGCAGTATCTAAAGGATCCACTTTTCAAAATTTAATTTTCTTTAGTACATGCAATATCAAATGAAAAAAAAAATTTTATTACACTGTCAATACAAAATTTGATTTTCTGCCATGTGGTTGTATATTAAGATAGTATGGAGCAACATGGAACCTCATTTTAAAAGACACATCACCCAGGTGTGTCAGATATTTGTACAGGTGGATTATTGTGTGATTTTAAAGTTTTGGCAAAATAACGAAAGGTGCAAAAAAAACCCAAACATAATTGATAGTTATGTAATATTATATATTGATTGTTTCTTGAGCAGTTGTAGTTTTTTTTTTATTTTGCCTTGTGTCACTGTCTGTCTGCTTTGACATTATGTTCATTTCTTAATAAAAAGATCTATGATTTGAGAATGTAAATGATGATAGTCAAAAAAAATATTTTGAAATTATGCCCTCCTACTATTGCTGATAATTGAAATATGAATATTTTCTTTTTTGAAGATTTCTGAAGGATTCTATATTTATAATGCTTCTAGTGTTTAATTTATTTTCATATGCTCATAAAGAGAAAAAAAATATAATACTTATACTGATAGCTAATTATAAAAAGACCCCCTAAATACAAATCAACTACTAAAAATGAAGCTTTTAAGGAGATTACTCAGTAGCAGAAATTAATGATAGAAGAGAAATGTTGACAAGATGTCTAAGTTGGGGAAACTTTAATAAAAATCCCAAGTTGTTTTTGTTCAAATTTGATTAGAACTTAAACTGTCAATAAAAGTCTTTATGATAAGGGAATTAGGTTGTTTTTTTTTTGCATCCTCACATAATCCATGATTAGATAGGCTGAGTAAGTTTTAAGTTGAAATATTATTGACAGTAAAGCATAATAGGAAAGGAATGATCTGCTTCATTTACATAAAAAAATGCTCTTGAAAATGGCAAAGAAGTCATCACTAAAACATCTGAAGTACTTTTATCACACATTCATGTAAGAATTTGGCTAAGACCAGTGATACTTTTTTATAAAAAATCTCAACTTTTTTAGTGCTGAATTACATCCAATGCACTTCTGACCTATAAACCTTGGGAACAATAAATGTGGGAGATTCTCCTTTTCTTGACACTGTTTTATGTGGGAGATTTTTTTTTTTACATAAAAGCTAATCTTTCATGTAAAAAGTCACATTTTTTTCATAGAAAATGTAGTAGTTTTAACCAAAACACTTATGTGGGAGATTCAAAGTCTTTCATTAATTGTGTGGGAGGCTTAATAGCAATGATTACAGGTACAATTCCTTTACACTCAAGATGTTCAATGATTTTATCATTTAAAATTAGTTCAAATGCACTGTAAAATTTTACTGGTAAATTTGATGTCCTATATGATTAGTCAGTGTATCTTTTTCACATGCTGTCTTGGTATAAAATTTGTTTCTAGGTCTGTTCAAATCAATTCAATAACAAAAAATTAACATGTATCATCATTTACCTAATTTAGTGTTCCCTGCAGCTTATGAAATTGGCAGGATAATCCAGGTAAAAAAAGCGCACTCTAGCTTGTTAGAGGCAAATTTGAAGGCACATTATACAAACATAATATCTATTTAGGGAAAACTGACAGAAAATGCCAGAGAGCTATTGAAACCTACCAAAAAAGGGCAGGGAGACAATGCCACCTAAAGAGTTGTTATTTACGTAGATTTCTGCTGCTATCTGAATCACTATAATTTTCTATTGTAATCTACTATAGTATATTTGTTATTGGTCCTCATATTTGAACTCAGTAATTTTTTTCTTTTAAATGTGTCCATTTTAGCTCACCTGGCCGAAGGCCATTGAGCTATTGCTATCATTTGGCGTCCATCGTTGTTAACAATTTTTCGAAACTCTTCTATTGTGACACTACTTGACCAATTAGAACCAAATTTGGCATGAATGTTCTTTGGAGTATCCTGCATAGAACTGATGTGGGGATTTCTGATCCGTCGAAAAACATGGCCACCATTACTAAAAAGTAACAAAGGGGTCAGACAGTTGTTTTTCGCATATATCTCCAAAACTGTTAGATTTAGCAAAATCATTTCAATTGAAATTACCCAATTTATAAGGCCTTCAAAAGTCTTCAGGGATCAAAGTTGTCAGGTGACTCCTTGTAATGGTGTTCTTTATTGCCCTTGAAAGACAAACTTTAACAAGGTGGGCGATTCAGGCTTTTGGGAGCCTCTTGTTTTACAAGGCTCGTATTCTGTTGTCTCTAAGAGATTCCGAAGGATCTCTCAAAATTTACAAATAAAATATAATGAAATCCTCACAATGTTACTGAAAAAGAAAAGTAAAGGACAAAGAGATATTTGTATATCATTTGAATTAACTGAAAAGGATCATATAATATATATAATTGATGCTAAGATTAAGATCCTGACCACCAATTTAAATGATGCATTTTAAAAGTAATGTGATAGGATGTAAAACTTTTTCTTCCAATATCATGTTATCATATAAAAGTGTTGAGTAATCAAGATTTAACTGTCAATGTAACACATTTAGACAAGAGAGAAAACTACCTAGGAAAACATGTTAGAACATGTTGAAGTTTTCCCTCAATACTTCATGTATATATAGTGCACTTGGACAAAGGAATATGAGTAAATGGTTTGGGATTTGGATAGTGTAGAGATTTAAATTATTGGGAAGCTGGAAAATGGATAATTTGTGAAAGCTGATGTATTTTTACATATAAATGATTGAATTGACATAATGTTATAACATGTGGACTTAATGAGATCAGCTGAGAAGAAATGTAAACAAATTTAAATCTCTTAGTATGAATTGGTTACAATTGAACAGTAAAAATTGATTATTTGAAACAATTATGTGAATATTCCTGTTAATTTTGTGGCCTAATGCATGGACTGAAATCAGGACTTTAGGTGGTTCCAGTTATATCACAAAAGAAATAATAAATAAAATAAATACTTCAATGGCTGAGAATGATGATAGTTCACCCGATTATGAGGAAGATTTTGGCCCGTAAACACGAGCTGTGTCTGTGTCAACAGAGTGACAGATGGCCTTATAGTAAAAGTCCTTGTTATTCTTTATATTTTGATCAGACAAAGACATTAGCACCTTTGACTCCACTGACGGGGAGGAGATATCTAAAGGATAAGGACCCCTCCATAACTCCTGTGTCTACAGCAACACAGAGTGTTAGTAAACTTCAGTTGCTACTGTCAGGAAAGAAAACCAGTCCATCAGATGTATTAACAGAAATGTTCAGGTAAGATACTGTTATTTGATTATGTGCAGAATACATTTATTGTAGAATACATTATCAATCTCACCAGTCTTATAGTACCCTTTCTCTGCAAGATCCACTTAAATTTGTAAGACAGAAAAAAAATGAAAGCCATTGTAGGTTAGAATGTAATGTACAAGCTAATCTTGATATATATCATGTATACAGTATTTACTTATCAAGTTTATTTATGGTCATGATGCAACTACTCATACAATTTGATGGAAACATATATAATGTAAAGTATTTTATCCTATTGACTTTAATGGCTTTCTCTTTATCAGGATATTTGTTTAAATATTAAAACCTATTAAATTTGTAAGATATGAACTGATGTGATTGAAATAGGCAAAATCATAGAATAATGTTATTGATATTTGGAAATCCTCCTTTTCCTTCTTTTTCAGAACTAGAATAGTCACATTGTTGTTTAAGTTTTGTAGTTCTTTGTTTTCTTAGAAAATATTGACATCTTCTGTTAAAAACTGTACATCAATTTCACAAAAGAAGAATAGATTTTTCTATAAAATTATTAATCTTGGTTTCATATTTCTTTGAAGCCAATGATCTAATATCTGTATTTTCAATAATATCTAATATTTTGTGACCTTCTCATATCAGAATCTAATTCTGAGCTGATAGAAACACTTAAAACTGTTTGAAATTCATTTCAGTAATGGAAATGTCATTGATTTGACTGTTAGAAATATGAGAGAAGGTTTAGATGCCTTGATTTACAATAACTGTTCCTATTATTGTAAGAGTTAATTCTCTGATTTAATCAAGTTTGTGGTTAACAGGGGAAAATAAAATAAGAGTTTATTAGGAAGTCCAGATTGAGGGGACATTGACTCTAGAAACTAGAGATTTTATGTAACTATTTATCCAAATGCAAAAAAAACAAACTAACAAACAAACGAACAACTACAATCAATTCATTGTGTTCTCTTTATGATTAAAAATTTCATTAATGTTTTTTCTGTTATAAAAGAAGCATCTGCATAAATGTCCATGAGAATTTAGAAGATGTTCAGAAAAAAAAAGATAGAAAACATTTTACGCGGACTTTTCATGGGACAGAAATTTTTTAATTAGGTAAACAGAAAATATATTCTCTTATACACTTATTTCCTGAGTGAAAAAGTTATATCTATGGTTCGTACCTTATTAAATATGTCATGAAGATTTATACACATTTTGCTGTTATATTATTTTAATATACTGAGTTAATGTTGCAATTGAAAACTGATATTTATATTTTGAGTCGATGGAGATTGGTCAAGATGTTATAAAATAATCTCTTGCACTAAATAATGAAAGTTATTACTTGTACATGTATGCTACTACAGATTAATAGCTTGATGTCATCGCTACATGTAGGTATCTGTCAGACCTTCCTTATTATAGACATACCATGGTGAAGTAGAAAGTAAACTTGACATTACAATAAGGATCAGATAGTATTATACTTAGTTTAATCTAGTTGATAAAGATGGTTAATTTGTAGGTTTAAAAGTCTTCTATAGTAATAGGGGGCGTGGATTTTTATAAATGATGGAGACACATTATCAATAATTACAAGTTGGGGTTTAAAAAATAATGAGAATTGTGTTAGAATCTGTTAGGACTTGTTGAAGACAAGTGTTTTTCATTCATGTGTATTATTTTCACATTGTAGTTATGCATGAAAAAGGTTAGACTTTTGTTTGTTTGTTGTACACATGTTCATGATCTGAATACATGTGATCAAATGGAAGAACAAATGATGTGTTATTTTTAAATAGAATATTTTGTATAGGGGAAAGATGGAGGGCAAGCTATAAGAAGAAATATATACATGTATTTTGAAATTAGAAAACTCATTCCTTTTTCTGTGTTTCTGTTTTAATACATATATTCATACAAAGAAAGAAAGTCAATTCAATTAAAGTTAGGCCTATCAATTGTTGAATTCAGTCACTGCATGAAGTGACTGAATGGAACAATTGATAGGTTTAATTTGAATTAGATTGAAAGAAAATATTAGGCAATATAGTGAAGCTAACATTGAGGAAGAGATAGTATCGCTAAGATTTTGCTTTGTGGTGAAGTCTGTAACTTAAAATTTTGATTATATAAGATTGAAGGTCAAGGTCAGATTGGCTATTTTCTTTCACTGTAAGAAATGTCACTGTCAATGGGGGGGGGGGGGCTTTTTCTTACAAGAAAATGTCAACATTCTCATGATTAACTTTTATTGAACAATTTAAAAAGGAAAATCTCAGATGAATTGAGAATAAGATATTCCAGTAATTTATACCTTCAATGTTCTCAGTTTTGAAATGCCATCATGATCTTGATTAAACTAAATATCCATTTATGTTGTACTTAACAGGTGCAAAAACTTGAAATTTCATTCCAGAAGAAATTGGTTATTTTCTTCTCCCATTTAACTATGTTACTAAATGCTTTTCAATAAAAATTTATGAAACTTAATTTCCATTTTTCTTGAGCTGCTAAGGAAATTTAATTTCTTACAAATTAAAGAGATGAAAAGAAGATAAACTCAATTTCAGTTTAACAAAGAAATAAATATATCCTTTAATAAACATCTAGTTTTTAGAGAAAATAAATAAGTAATTTTGACAGTACACTGTTAACAGATTTAATAGTTCAGTATTGAGTAAAAGCAATGCCCAAATTTAAAGTCCATTCATATGAGATACAGGGGACCTTATTTAAGTTAAGAAGTCTATTGTGATGGAAAGATTTAAAATAGACATTGTATGAAGAAAAATGATGGTAATAAATATTGATGAATGATCAATGGTAATAGAATTGGACCTTTAGATGGCATAACATTGTAACAACTTGATATTAGATAGGTCAGTGTAAATAGCTGCTTTATATAGTCACATATTGGGGAATTTATTAATTGTAACATCTCAGTACCAATCTTACTACAGTTAAAATTGAATGGATTTCATTGTTGTGTCATGTTGTACCAAGGAGGAGTTTTTAGTGCTGCAAAATTTCATTAAGTTTTATTGACATCGGTATTAAATGATAGAATTAGCCCTGTCAATTAAATTATATGTAGAATTGAGTATCAGTGGTTAAAGGAGCTTTTTCGTGCCAAGGTGGTTGATTGATTCCCTCATGGCATTAAATACATTAGTTAGTGAAATTGTACCTTGGTAAATGTGTCTAGGGTTTTGAACCAATTGAAACATTAATTTCTATAATTAATCATCTATGATTTAGAACAGTTAATGTTATAAGTTTGATTGTTCTCAGTTCAATTTTCAGCATCATATTTTGCATTTTTATTTTTGGTTTTTGTTGTTGTTGAATATAAGAAGAATAGCTATTTTGGTATTTTAAAATAGTTTTTATGTATCAACACATATGCATGCTTTATTAACAATAATTATGATTGCTAATTAACAGAAAAGGTAGAATGTCAGTGACATAAAGAAAAGAAAAGAAAACCTAACTCAAGACTTCAGGTTATTAAAAAATTGTGTAAACAACTGCTTGAAGGAAATGGTGTGTAACTTGTCTGGTGCATGCTTGAAGAATTTTATTACTTAAATTGAGGCGAAATCCTATTTTTTTTAACTGTACTTATTAACCAAAGGTGTTAAATTTCTCAAGGTTTCGTGCAAATTAACATCTACTTTAACAAAAGTGAGTCAACCCCCTGCATACAAGATATATTTGATAGTAAGAGGTTGTTAATTGCAATGTAAAAGTTTCTGTAGATAAAAGAAGTATTTATTTGGAGGAATTAAACTGCTTTGTCCAGTAAATTGGAATTGAAATAAATATGAACAATTCAACAACTTTTCTTTAATACTTGATCATGGGTGTTGGTTGTAAGAATTGTGAATTTCAAGGTTCTCATAAATCTATTGAAGTATTAACTCTTTTTTTTTTTTTATTATCAATATCTTTTTTTGTTAAAGAGAAATATAATTCAATTAATTTCTGAAGAAGTAAGAATTTAATTTCTTAAGGAGTAAGAATGATTATGTATGAAAAAAATTCAAAGTGATATGATTAATTCTCAAGAGTCAAGAGGGATTAATGTCTCATTTTTTACATGAAATGGCCTGCTATTTTGATATCATCTTTAATCTTGGATAAAAGATATATAGGTTGACTGAATTAATAAATACTCTATATTACTCCATTAAGGTACAATGTCACATTACAGAACAAACATTTTCTTTAAAAAGAATGTACTGTATACATTTTAATTGATATATGCGATACCTTGGGTTACTACAGTCTTATTATAACTTTACTTAATCAGCAAACTTCAAGGTTTTTATTTTCAAAAGGGGTTCAATTTCAGATCTTTGTTCATTTAAATTCCATGATCATTAGTACACAAAGCAAATGCAAGTTGTCTTGATCTTTTTGGCATTCTACCCATCATTATGATATCCTGATATGCTAAGTGAATATATTATTTTCTAGTTCAAATCTTATGGAGTTTTCTTAAGCAACAGTCTTGGAGATTTTTTTTTTTGCTCACCTGCTCACCTGGACCAGTGGTCCTGGTGATCTGATGCCATCACTTTGTGTATGTCGTCGTTGTCTGTAAACTTTACATTTTGCTACATGGAAACTTGACCCATTTTAATCAAACTTGGCTGAAATGATGTATGCAAGAGTTTAAGCATATTTTATTTGCAAATGAACCTCTTTTGGTTCTGCGTGATTAAACATGGTGGCAGTCTGAGGCTATTTTAGCTATTGATTTACCAATTTTCAAAGATCAGCTCCTCTAAAACCACATGTTCCAAAGATTTGAAACTTGACAAGGTTGATAATCATAGTGCCCTCTGTAAGTGGTCAATTTTTTGTTTGGCTGAGAGGTTGGCTGCATTGAGACCCTATGGGGAAACACCTTTTGGCCTATATCTTTGCTTTTACTCTACCAATGATGACAAAACTTAGCAGAAATAATAAAATGGAAAATCATTTTTTTGTTCCACTTGATTAAACAAAATGGCTTCGAGAGGCTATTTAAGCTTTTGATTGGCCACTTCTCAAAGATTAACCATCCGTGCAAGACTTGTAAGAGTAGTCGAGGACATTAAAACCCCCCTTAGTACTTCTCAAAGATCAACTCCTCTTTTAAACTTGATATGGTTAGTGACATCAATACACTCTACAGTTTTCTTTTTGTAGAGGTCAGGGGCACTTTTGCTTAGGGGGAAGCAGGAATGTATTAGTAGAAAACTATCTGAATCTTTTGTTTAAATGATCAAATGATATGACCACATGATTTTCCATTCTGCAGGTGAGCAATTAAGGCTTTCTAGTGCCTACAGTTTGTGAAGGTCCCACTCAAGTGACTACATGAGGTTTATTTTTGTTTTTGTTTATAGAAAGTTCTATAAATGTACTGTTTTAATGAAAAAGAAAATATGCAGATGTGATTACCCTTACAAATACTCTGTTACTTTTTTTTTTAGCATTCCTACACAGCATTTTATTTATGGGTAGACACATAGAAATACTGGCATATCTTGTTCACTTCTGTTTCTTTTTTTTTCAGGGAGTGCCCTAAAGATCCTCTTGACAGTATTGTAGCCAGAATAAAGGAGATGGGAGAGGTTTTCTGTCAACAGTATATCCAGGTAATATATAGGCCGACAAATCAATAGAAAACGCAGTCTAAACTGTTTGTGGATCAAAAAAAAATAATAAAATGCTGAGTTTTTTTTTTTAAAGAACCTAATAGAAGTTTAAGTTATAGATCTACACATGATAAAAAGCCTTAAGTGAGACAGTGAAGAGAATAGCTTCTGATGACTTTTAGTGGTTGGAAGGTCAGTTGTGATAATTATTGAGGACTGATGGTAAAAATAGTCAGTCTGTGTCAACTCTGCAATTAGCATGGATAGAAGTCAATCTCATGTTTAATCTCTGTATCTTCAAACAAATAAAAAGCAAAACTGCATGATTTTTAGATTACTAGGATATATTGTAATGAATTAACTTTTTTTTAGCCAACAGAAGACAACCCTGGTGCTCACATTGACTTTGCCAAGAGAAGATTACAACTTGGTGAAAGTCTATATTATAAAACTCTGGAGAGTATTGTAACTCAGGAAAACAAAAGGCTCAGTAGTAAAGAGGCCATTTTTGTATGTATTTACTGTATATTAGTACACAGACAAATAATTTCAAGACAGAAAGTGTCACAGTATACTGTTGTTTCATTGATTAACTTACCCAAACAAAAAAATGTCTTGGTGAGCTTGCTTGGCTCCACATTCTGGAGAATTAAAAATAAAATTTTGGTAGTCAAGGCACTATAAGTTATTTATTCAACCATTAGTTCACCAGAATTTTTTAATACATTTTGTCCTATATTTAAATAATAAGCTTTGTTATAAATGATGCAGCCATTAATATTACAGAATAATAATTCTGCTCCATTTTGAATTTTTATACAAAAATAATGATGCAGTTGTACAAATACATGGGTTACCTTATAACTTCATATTACTTCCTGTTGTGTATAAGAGTAAAAGCAACCAGACCATGATTAGAGCTAGGAACTGGATATTTATGATCTGGGTACCTATAATGGACCTAGAAAACAAATAAAAAGAATACAACTAAATTTCAAATGAGCAAAGTGGACCCCACTAAAAACTGAGAGTATGGACCAGATGTACTGGTAGGATAAACATCCTGTGGGCTTTGAAAAAAAAAACACCTGCCAAATGGATCATATCATGTCAGATCTTAGTTAAAACTAAGGAGGAAATTACATGTGATTTAAACAAAATATGTACATCTCCGAATCTACTGATACTTTGACAGCAAACATGAGTCCAACCATCCAGGGGTACTAGATTTACTGAATGAGAATATCCTTGATTTATCATAGTTTAATTTTACATTTTCAGAATTTACTAGAACATGATGTCTTTCATAGGTGTTTGTTAGCTTGCTGTTTAGAAATAGTTATGTTTTCCTATAATTCACAGAGGTAATTATTATATGTTTGATTAACAAGAAGTATGAATTATTTATGACAATTACGTGAATGAATAAGATTTGTAATGATCATTTATTGAGGCATATAGACAAATGACCCATTTATTTTCCATGAAGTCATTCTTTTTTCTGTTTTGTAAATGAAACTAATTAAATAATCTATTTTACATAGGTTGTGGTTAGCTTAGAGTTGTGAAGCCAGTGATAAAGTTGTGAAGCCAATGATAAAGTTCTGTTTTAAATAAAATGTCTTAACAGTGTATATGTGGTTTTCTGTGTGTCCTTGATTGATCCTTAATTACTTGCTGGATTTTACATAATTTCATGATGTATATAAATGAACATATTATCAGAAATTTTAATTTCAAGAAGTTTTTGAAAGAATTTGGCTTTGGAATGCTCCAACAGGCTTATTAATCCTTATAGGACAGTTTATTTACAATCAAGACGGGTAATTTTTGCTTGGTTTATTTGCAGGAAATTTCCCTGGATTATGGAAATATTTGATATTTGTCCTTACTACTTCTACAGAGTTGTAGAAATTATTATTCGTGCTGAAGATGGTCTTTCAAGAGATGTTGTAAAGCATCTTAATCATGTAAGTATGAAGAATGAAGTAGAATTTTTTGTTGAATTATTTCATCACATTGCTGTATATGATTATAGTGTCCAAAGGTTATGATTGCACACAAATAATTTACAGAGATGATAAAGTTTATTTGAGGCCAATCATAAAAAAAATCATGTTTTGTTTATCAATTTACCATAATAAGGTCAACTTCAAAGGCTGATTCTATAGATCTAATTGCTTTTTGTTTACAGATAGAAGAATGTATATTGGAGTGTCAGGCATGGAAGAAAGAATCACCTCTATGGGATGCCATCAGGGACAATAATGGTGTTCCTGCTTGTGAAGAGGTACAGTATTTTATTGATTGTGGACCTTTAAAACATAGACATTTCACTTTCATTCCATGTAAATATGTATAGTAGTCTGCAAAATTAAGTCGGTATCTTGATTCTTCTACACAAAAGTTCCTAAAACATGCTGCTCACATGGTTAATTAAATTGCTACCGTCATTTTTGAACATAATACAATCTGTATAAAATGTGTGGCAAATGGA
The DNA here is from genome assembly GCA_037379345.1 of Perna viridis. Taxonomy (NCBI): domain Eukaryota; kingdom Metazoa; phylum Mollusca; class Bivalvia; order Mytilida; family Mytilidae; genus Perna; species Perna viridis. The sequence goes on along the minus strand of CM074515.1, from coordinate 8,046,686 downwards.
CCAGAAGGATCAAGTGATATGTTGTTATAAACACACATGGTTAAACAAAGTAAACCATTTCTAATTTTCAGGAATAGAGACTACATTATTATGCTTCTGAATAAGATTTAAAATCATTATTATTTTGATTGCAGGTTATTTTGCCTAGTCTGATAGACAGTAATTTAAGCTCAGGGAGTAAAGTAATGCAACATCCTGCTGTCAAAAGATTGGTAGATGAAGGTCATCCAGTTAGGAAAGGTCAGTATATGCTTAAAGAGCTTGTAAATATACTTTGATATATAAAAACATAAAAAAATGTATTTGTATTAGAAATTTGGTTGTTATGTAATATTTTGTTGAAGGATTTTAGGAGTTGTTTGATGTGTAATAGAATTATAACATTGTTTATGTTGTAGAGCCCCAAGATTAATCAGTTTTGAAAGACAGGGTCATAAATTAATTGAATCAGAGAGCACTTTGTAAGCTATAATTTCTGTGGTCATGTTCTTCAGTAATGGATAAATCAAAGTAATAATATTGTTTTGTTTGTCATCAGATATTCCTCAGTCTCCACCAGGTCCATCTGCTGCTGACAGATTTAGCTCCCCTTCCCCTGGAAGTGCCAAAAGGAGGCTATTCACTGGAGGTACCTCCACAGCAACAACCCAAACACCTAGTAACCAGGATGGTCAGTCTAACCAGACAGTGATAGCTTTCCAACAGGCTCAGACTGAAGATGGAAGACAGGTGAGAAAGTCCTACAATAAGACCAATTTATATGTTCTCAGTTGCCTCTATAGTCAAAACATTGGGGGGGGGATTTTCATTTTAATTTGCTTCAAATACATGTATTTATACTTGAATTGATCTCAGACATAGATATTTTTAATATAAAACAGTGATATGTATAAAGCAAAACATATGTAAAGTAACATATGTTAACATTAATAGTGTGTTTCATTGCAGTTCTATAATAATGGCCTATATTTAAATTAATCCATTCTGTTATTAATGCTAAATTTCTATATTACAGATACTGATTCCATTACATACAACATTTGTAAGAACACCAGTTAATTCAAAACAAGAACCAGCTGTTTCAAATTCCACAGGAAACCAGTCACAGAAACCAAAGAAAACTGGTTCCTTGGCTCTCTTCTTCAGAAAAGTAGGTTTAATTATTGGATATTTACAGATTCCATTAGTCTATAATTTAGGAAAATTAAATTGTTTTCTTACTTGTTTATTTATTATTTTTTTTTTAAGCTTTTGTTATGTAATTATTATTCTTGTATACTTGTATTGGAAAAATGTATATAATTGTTTATTATATGATATTGTATAGCATTGAAGTTAGCAATGTTTCTGTCGCACAGTTATACCATATGGCCTCGGTGAGATTACGAGACTTGTGTGAGAGATTGATGATTGAAGAGGAAAATGACTTGAGGAGGAAAATCTGGACCTGTTTTGAACACACACTTGTTAATCATACAGATCTCCTGGTGGACCATCATGTTGACCAGATACTCATGTGTGCAATATATGTCATGGCAAAGGTATAGGACTTGTTCAATTAAACCCAATGGATTTACAAAACTTTTTTTTATATAACTAACCCTTACATATAATAGGTCCTCAATTATAGCAGTAAATGTTTTCAAAATAGCAAAGTGTATGTAAAAAAACATGAAAGACATAACACCATTTTTCAGGTATGAAGACTTTTAGTAACATCATTGCCTAAATGGAGTTATTTAGAAGTTTGTAGATTGTAAGGAAAACTGAAAAATTAGTAGTTGTTTCTTCTCTGCAAATTTTACATCATTTGGTGAAGTAGTAAAAACATGTTTGCTTAGTGTTATAATGTTGACTTATTGCCATGCTGTTTTCTTCTCGTATTGATTTCATGAGCTAGCCTATCTGACCTAATAGAAACTAATAAATTACTTATTTACTATATTAAGACTGTATTATTAAGATATATATTAATTTTAGGTAACGGGGAATTCTCAGTCATTCCAAACTATAATGAAGTGTTACAGAATGCAGCCACAGGCTCAGAGTCATGTAAGTTCTAAGCATAGAAACACTGTAAAAATTAATGTATCATTGTAATTGTGCAAGTTGTTGAATCCTTCAAAAAAAATTAATAGATAATAGAAATGAAAATAGAGGAAAATATTAATTCTTGTATGAAAAATGATATTAGAGCTGGACAAAATTTCATTATTTTTTCACTTTTTCTGTGCAAGTTCATTTGTTGGTAATAACTTCTTATCTATTTTGTTTTTTTCTAGGTGTATCGTAGTGTTTTGTTGACTGGTCGACGAAGACATACCTCTGGTGGTAGTGATGGCAGTAGAAATGGGACCAGTAGATCTTCCTCTCCAACCAGTAGCACAACTAACAATACAGGTATATAACATTTACAATGTATTGATTTGGTAAAATTTATTATTTATTATTATTATTATTATTATTAATTGATTATTGTTGATCCTTGGTATTTTTACCTGTGTCATCAACCTTGAAAACAGGTCTAGTAGTCGCTTGATACCATCAGTCAGACTTTGGGGTACTTACTTGTTTAATCTGTAACTCAAAAAGTATTGAACCAATATTATTCAAACTTTGAACTGTGTTTATGTACATATTGAAGATGTGCACCTCCTATTATGGAGGAATTTGGTAATTTTTTACATAAACTTTTCACTATGTTTATACATGCATTGAAAATGATAAAACTTGACTAAGTTTTTAGCATGTTAAACATAGCCATTTTTTCAGCAGTATATGCTGTCATTAGTACATTAATTTTTTTAAATTGCCAATCCACATTATAGTTTTTCTACTTGCTCATTGTTTATATACATATTGAAAATACTTATGCGCTTACAGATATATTACAGTAGTGCAGGTCCAGATTTGTTATTTCATGTCGAAATTTATTCAGATAATTTTGAGAAAATATTGCTCTTCAAGTGATAGAACTTGGTTATAAAGAAACAAATGATTATACTTTTAGAGAAAACTGAAACGAGAGAAGTGATGAGGTCGTCAAGTACATTGCCAGTACCTCATCCTGGAAGTCATCCTCCTACACCCATACATTTGTCCTCTGCAGGGTCAGGGTCAGAGAATGAGGAGGAGAGAGGAGATCTCATTATGTTTTACAATCAGGTAAAGTGATCATTTTCATTATTTGTGAATTGATATTAGCTTGGCAACAGTCTAAGTCAAAGCCAAGCAATTATTTCATTCCTTAAAAAATGTGCCTTAATTACCAAATCTATCTTATTCTGTAATTTGAGTTAGTTTTACAGTGATAGGAGTGAAAGTTGAGCTTTTTCTCATGAGATTAGTATGTGAGACTTCTGGCACTAATAAAATAAAATTCTACATCATCTAAGAGTCCCAAACATGGCAAAAGTTTTTTTCAAATTCATCCATAAATTTCTATCCATTTCTATACATCAAAGTCCTTGGTTTCCTGTATTTGATTTTTATTTTGTTTACTAGGTGTCCAATGAATTTAGAATTTAGGTCAGGATAAAGATACAAATACTTCAATTTCTTTGAAAAATTGAATTCTTGGAGATTTTCAATTTACTGAAGCTAACAATGTATTTACACTATGAATTTTGACCCCATTTCCAATTTACATTTTTCAAAGAGGAAGAGAAGGTAAAAAATTAAGCTATTTTTGATTTTATCAAAATTTGAAGTAATGGTAATCTTTGATATTCTGAACCTAATTGCGTAGTTAAAATTTCTGTTTTTGACCATAATAATTTAATGATTAGGTATTTGTTACCAAAGTATATGACACATGACCAGAGAATGAAAAAAAAAAATTGACACAAAAGTGAAAAAGTATATGGTTGGTTGTGAAATGGATATGAACTGATGAAGTTATGAGCGACTATAATGTTTGTTGTATTTTGTCATTGTAATTTAATATGAGTAAATGCTTCTTTTTTCAGGTTTTTGTCAATAGACTGAATAATTTTGCTAAGAAATTCTCAGCTACAGTCCCATCAAGGGTTTGTATTGCATCTTATAACTGAAAAAAACTTAGTATTGAGAAATAAATAAAACTGAATGAATTGCACCAAATGCTTGTTGTACTCTGAACTCATCTTGTTATCTGCAAAGATGGGTTAAACTTAACTTCAAAAAATGTAGAAAGAGAAATATTAACTGCTAAAATATTTTGTAAATTTAAAAGAGTAATTTTTTTCTTTAATTGTTATATATTATTGAAAAAGAACATTTTAGAAAAAAAAATGAACTGCTTATAAATAGTGATAAGCAATATATAATCTGTGACACTTAGCTTCATGTTGGTTAGTTTAATGTAATTTACTTGGTATTTCAGGATTGTCCTGCATTATCTCCCTTGCCCATGGTGAAACCACAAACGTTGTCACCAAGGAGAGTATCATCAAAACATCCTGTATACATATCACCACATAAACAAATCAACTTAAAGGCAACACCTGCTACTGGTACCATGCACTACTGCTTCAACAGGTCTCCAGCTAAGGTAAGAACAACTTTTTAAAACATGAATTCTTACTAAACTGTAAGTGTTTACTTATGATTTTGAGTTTTGCATCTTATAGATTTTCTAACACAATTTTATTTTAAAGGGATAATATAGAAATTGTAATAAACTGATTATTCCTTGCAATGTCACTTGATCTAAATATTTAAAAAAAAAAAAAAAAAACATAAACAAAAATTATAATTTTTTAGCGAAATTGTAATGTAAATGATTGTGAACAAATTTCAAGCAATTTAATCAAACTTCCATCTTTAGTCAATTATTAGTCTTCTTTAATAATAATAATGACAGAAAGATGAGAAAAAAATTATATAAATGTTTGCTTGTACACATTCCAAATTTTTTCCAATTTTTTAACACTGAACAGGTCATTTTAGTTATAGCATCTAATTTAGTCAACATTGAGTAGGTTTTACAGTTTAGTATAAATATTTTTTTCAGGATTTGCGTGCAATAAATAACATGATAAGGATGGGGGATAAGAGACCTTCTTTCCTTGGTAAAAGAAGTCTTGTTTCGTTGGATGAAGAAGAGGAAGTAGGAAGCCCATCTAAAGTGAGACGACAAGGACCAATGTTTCTAAAGAAATTACAGTCGGTTGGTGTTGAGAGAAGAGAAGCAAATGGCGGAATGTAAACCCATTTACTGTAGGATTCCTATTAAAGCCTGTATTGTCTTTCTTAATCTGTTATTACTTTTAGATTCATGTAAACATTGTACCAATTTCATACTCACTTTTGATACATGTCAGATATTCGTTGAAAATACATTACTCAGCACATCCACATGAAGAATGAAACATATATAGTATAATTGTATATCAAGAATGTCTGTATCTGGAAAGAAATTCACTTACTGTGTCAGTAATTCATTGTCCAAATCAGAAATCTAACTGACCAAATTTCTGTTAATATGAGTTGAGAATACATGTGTATTTTAAGGGTATTTTTGTTGGCCAATGACTGTTCTGTGATTTGTTATGTTTAGTGCTACAGATAGAACAGTTTGATGTATGTTTACTGTGATAAGAACTGGCTTCCATATTTATGTGTAAGAATGTTTTAGATTGTGATCAGTGCTGTAAATTTGGAAATGATTACCTTGTTTCAAATGGGGATACTCAAATTAACTGTAATCCTATTGATGTAATCTTGCATTATCAATCATTACTAGGATTAATTTTTGGTTTTGCAATAGTGAATACTTGCCACATATTACATGTATTGAGCTGGTTATAATTTTTTTGCCCCTGCCATTAACGTCCCTATATTACATGCATACTAAAAACATTCTAACCTAGTTGTAGAGTGATCATTGTGAGAAACAAACTAAGAAAATGGTTCTGAAACATTTCTAATTGATTTATTTTAATGAGCACACATGGGAATGTATTTGAATTTGCTTGCCTGTTATTATGTTCAAAAGGAGATCCCATTGTCTAATTTGTGTCTTCGAACTTGAATTGCTGGACTTATATTATGGCAGGGGCACATTTGTTACCTGAATGCTCACCATTTACTCTATATCCAGTGTATGTGTTAAATTAGAAGCAAAAAGTTCTTTTTTTTGACTTCTGTGTTTATTTAATTTGTTATATGCAGTTTTAAAGCTGTAGTATAATTGTATTAAATTTAGAATTGTATTGAGATATCTCTACAGTTTTAAGAGGGATTTCTTTTGGACAATCTGGTATATTTATATAAGGGGATATAACTGTGTTTGTTATTGACAGTTAGATTAACACTGGAATGTATAAAACTAGAGAATGACCTTCTTTAGCAACTGTACTGAACATTTGCATGAATATTTTTGCATATTTCATCTATAAGCATTTTGCATTGTCATTCAACCAGTTAATTTTATGTCAGACATCACTGAAGATATCATCTACACTCCCTCCCAATATTGTTAATTATTCATTTTATAAAATTTTATTGTAGATTTTTTTATTAGGAATTTTATCATGAATTGTTGATTGTAATATTTTATTGTCATATAGTGCAATCTGTTGTATATAGGGAGCAATTTGTACATAGAAAATCTTTTATCGTATCTTTATACTGTTTTACATCATCTTTCCTATTGAGTGACTTTGCCATGATTTTACAATTTCATATCTTTCCATTTGCCTTTTTAAGTATCTGTTTTAGATTTCTTTAGCTAAGGCAGACATGGGATTTAAAATGCCAGTTAATGACGCTTTCTGTTAATGGATGAGTTCATAATATTGGGGATGTTTCATCATAGAAAATAAGTTATTGACAATTTACTACAGTTCAGAATGGTGAACACTTGTAATGTTTTCATGAACAAAGCATTTAGAATTTCTTTGATTTTTTAAAATTTTTGTGAAAAAAGTTCTAGTCATTTTTTTTTTCTTTATACTACATATGTCATCCATCATTGCACTGTCAAAATTTAATGTAATATCACTAGGTAGTTAGTTTTAAGACAAGTATAGTGATCACATTGTATTGCCCATTTCAAATTTTGAATAGGATAAAATCTTTTTTTTTTTGTGTATTCTTTGAAGATAGACATTCTATAGATTTTATTGACAAATTAACACAGTGCAGCTGTTATGAGATTTTGAATTGTCAATAACTTTTATTACATAATAAAGAAAGATTTTTTTAGTAAAAGATAATTATTGTAACTGAAACTTTGTAAGTAAAATAATACATTTAAATGTATGTTACAATGTTAAAGTAATTTGGCAAGAAAGAATCTGATAATTGGTTCAGTTGATCCTGATTTACATAATTGTACCATTTTGCATGAAGTCTATGGAATGATTTATACTTGTAAATTTGTACCTGTAAAATCAATAGTGAAAAATTTTTTGGTGTATTTGAAAACCTAAATTTTCTTGTTCAGCAACATATCTTTTTAAGTAATGGAATAAGGTTAATATTTAGATAGTGGTACGTTTCCAACTGTCAATTGCCATTGTTGTATGTGTTGATATTTAATGTCATGTCAATGTTGAACATTTTGATGCCAAATTTATAGAATTGAACAGTGGTAATGCATGCCAGCCATTTTGTGTAAGTTGTTTTAATTGTACAGATATTGACCAGATTTACGTCTACTCATTAAAATTAATTTAAAAATGAGTATCAATTTATGTTTTAAGTATATAACCTTTGTGAGTATGCTTGCATTTATCACTTTCCCTGTTTGGACATATAGTCCAAGAAGATGGATTTTTGTGATAATTAGTCTTGTCCTAGCTTTTAACCAAATCTTTGAAGAAACTGTGTCTTGAATAATGGTTGCATCCAGGCATAAGTCAATGACTTTTTTTTTTAAGTCACCCTTCTGAAATATAAGTTGATTTGGAGTGTAAGATGAATTGCCTAATTTTGAGCAGAATCGATGGAAAAACAGATGTCATATTTGCCAGTTAAGACAAGGGTCAGATGTGTGTATTTATATCATAGGTGTCAGCGGAGATCCGAGTTGAGAGGTTTGGTTTTTTTTTTTTCACAGCATATTATTCAAGCCATGTTACCTTGAATAGAATTTCTGAATTAAATTAATATTTGAATCTTGTTTATGGTGTACTTTGTGAGTTAAATTATTTTTATTGAATTGGGTGTCAGTTGGTCAATTAGATTATCAGATGTATGAAATCATAAAGATGTTAAGCGTGTGCTCCCAGGTGTGAAATTAGTTTCATGAAAAGGTCGTAATTACAAGCGGTAATTAATAAACACTAACCTGGTTTTTTATAATACAATAAAAAACAAATCGTTACTTTTGAATTTGGTTGCAATTAGCCATTTAGATAACACTGATTATCATTTGAGCCACGTGTGAATGTGTTACGACCTACCGTAAATGGGTATAAATTTGCATATTAAAGGACTGATAACTCCTGAACGCTTGATAATATCCTACCAGTAATAAAGAGTTTTGTTAACGTGTCTTCTAGACTTTGTTCATATATTTTAACGATTTTGAAATTTTTATTAACATCGTCTTATTCATTCATAACGGATACCGGCACTGACCAATAATCTTTGAATTCGATCGCCAGTTTGACTGTTCAAGTTATGGCTTTCGTTGATTTTACCCAAAATTTTGAATGTCAAAATTGAAATAAACAAATTTAATGAAATGCATTGTAGATGAACATTTTTATCTGAAAAATTCTTACAGAAGTCAAAGTGGATGATAAGTTGAGGCTGACACTTTGCTGAAAAAAAGTACCGACTTACAGGCTAGAAAATACTGTAATACTTTATTGAAGAATATATCAATGACAGAAGGACCAATAGGCTAGAAAATACTGTAATACTTTATTGAAGAATATATCAATGACAGAAGGACCAATCCTAAAACATACCTTCCACAACTTTGTTATCTAGGTGATAAAAAATCTAGAAAAAATATTTCCTTTGGTACTAAGCTTTATTTCAGTCACTTTAAGATAACTTCCTTGCTAAAAAAATTACAGTTGATGATAAGATATCCTTTTATATAACCACATAAAACTTTTGTGGACCAATAATTGTATGATGCTGATGTTGTTGTTGAGTAACAGTCTTTTCTTTAAAATATCTTGAATTAACAGATTTAGAAAAAAAACTAGAAGTCCTGTTTATCACAGGAGCCCCCACATCATTTGTTAGTGATTTTTTTTTTTTTTTTAGTACATCAAATGTATCTGTAAGACATAAATGATGCCCCCGCTTGCTAGATTTGCCAAATAAGGAAGATGTTTATTTTTGTATAAAGACATGGTTTGCAGATTCAGAAATCCTCTAAAACTTGTGATACTCTGGGTCTGTTGGTTCAGCTCAATCCTTCCAAGACTTGCAATGACGAACTGTTCCAGTTCTGTAACTTGAAAAATTTGGGGATCAGATTTTTCCTAAATATATGCATATCTATATATTGTATCCTGGCCACATAGTGTCATGAAATTCTGTTGGGTAGTGTCAGACTAGTTGTGATGAGAAAAAGAGGACGGACTGACAGACACATAAAAATTGTTAATAGCCCCCAATAACATATCCATAACTTTGTTGCTTGGGATATATTTTAGACAAAAATTACAAAGTCGCCCAGTCCCACAATATTCCAAAGTTCAATTATCACCCAGTTCCATAATATATGATGAAAATCAAGATCCTATGACCTTGCACACCATCATTTTGTGTAGAAACATCCTGCAAAAAATGTTTTAGATGCGCTTCAAAAACTACAGGAAGAGATAGCCATACAAGCCATACAGCCCTATTTCTGAGTAAAATGACTCAAGTGTAACTATCACCAATTTCCGTAATATTTCACAAAATTATCAAAACCCTTTGGCCCTGTACATCTTCATCATGTGAAGAAATATCCTGTAAAATATTTTAGATATAGTTCAAAGACTGTACGAGGAGATAGCCGGACAAGCCATGATCATGTTTAATCAGGACGGAAAGGGGTAAATTAATATGCACCCCCCCTGACAGTTTGTCATTGGGGCATTAAAATAATAAAAAAAAAACCAAACAAACCACTTTGTTGCTATGGGCAAGATGGAAGGGCTTGTAGTCAATGGAAATATTAGACCCATTTGTTTGACAATAAGGGCAGGGATGAGAAATGATGGACATCTGAGAAGTGGAAATTGGACAAACTTGAAGTAAATACAAGTAAAATGAAAAATGGTGCAGGAAAATTTTTTGATTTGATTAAGTAGAATCCAGAAAAATCAGATCCCTTGAGAGGTTGATAGGTGTTGTAATTAATGCAGGGTTTGTATGTCTTGTCATAGCTTCATTTTCATAACCAGAATTTTTGTTGTAGAACGTTCAGAATTCCCAAGACCAATCTGCATTTTATTGTTTACTTTTGGGATCTCAAAACACAGCATTACATTGCAATTTCTTATATATATTGCTTTTATTAATTCTTTATCATTAAGAAATATATGTTTGTCATTTTTATTCGCATTTTTACACAGAAATACTCAGTGCTCTGTAAATTACAAGTTTCCTTGCATTTGAACAAAATAGAAACCATTCTTGTGAAACCATGAAGACATGTGATGAGACTTGCATACCCTATTGATAGAAAAAATGGCAAGTGGTCCAAATGAAATATTTGTTTTCAAAGCTTTTCTACAGTCTAAAAACCTACCAGTATTTTTTTTAAGTGACATCTATAAAGGTTAGTTTTTATACAACTGCCATAAAATGGTAAGGCACTGTATGCACTGGTAGGCACTTGATTTTTGAGTGACCACACAAATATTAGTTGATCTTTCATCAAAGTGTATAACAAGGTTCCAAATCACAACTGGAAGGTTGGTATTTTAGGGGTTATGACCCCTACCATTTTGGATTCATAACTTCAGTAAAAGCATATCGACGTGATATTGCTTCACAGTATTCTATACAACAAAGGTCAAGTTGCAATAGATTTTTGTCTTTCCTGTGATGAATGAATAAGGTTTTGTGTTTCCACCATAATGTTTAGATTTTCATGTTTTCTGTTTCAGTGTGTCACATCTAATATTATATCTGCATAGCCCTGAGTGAACAGAGTTCAACATGTTGCAGTGTAATCCTGTTGTGCTCATCAAAGTACTTTTTAAGTACTGTAATTGGTGTAATGTTAGTTGTTTTGGTATTGAATATAAACTACACAAGTTTTAGTTCTTTTAATAGAAATGAATTCTTATAACAAATAAAGTTAACAATTAACAACTCAAGATTTACCTGATACATGTATATCTAATAGCACAGAATAGAATACCAAGGCACATTGTATTCAGTGGATGTAACAGAGGCAGGAGACATCAGATCTCAATATACAACCTAAATTTATGATGCTACATGTAATTTAGGAACTAAGAAAGAGCAATAAGTTTTCCAAATTGGAAAAAAGAAAGGTGAAAATAAAACCTTTGCAATTATTGTTCATTGTGCTGAGACCAGGTTCTCCTATGAGACAAATGTTTGAACATTACACAATAATGTTGAAATTATTTTCAGAACAAATTTTTATAATGGGCCCAATTGCATTAGATAAATCAAAATAAGGTTTTTTACAAGATTTTGACCAGATAGTAGTTAATCTATTATGGTTTAAAGATCAGACTCCAATGAAACATGTTTTAGGCAATCATGGGTTGGTTCTTACCTAATTACATTAACAAAAATAATACCCAAGAGGGTTTCATAAGAAAGGACAACTGAAGACTTATATTACAACATGGCACACATGATTTTACAATTCGACATACAAAAATAAAACAATTAGATACAAAATGCTTACAATAGAAAAAGCTATTACTTAACTGAATTCTAAATTAAAGAAAACCTGCATTTTCTCCATTGGATTTTTCAACCAAATAATTGAATAAATGTATACCAAATGCCGTCCTCATGTTTTTGCCACAATGATTACCTTTTCATTATACTAAGTTAATAATTGAAAATATAAGTTGACAATAGAAAGTCATTATCTTCTTCTGTATGATAACATGATTTCTCAATTTGGAATTATCTAAATTCAGCAGTGATCATTAATAAAACTAATATAATACAGATCCAAAACATGAAAACTTGACTCCACACATGGACTAGACATGAGAAAATAGAATAAATAGTTCACATATACCCTCATTATTGGAAGAAAATCATCTCAAATATTAAAACATGAAACAAATACAACTAAAATGGTAAGTTTACTACCTTTTTTCGAAGGCTTTCTATATAAAAACTAAAAAAAAACAACATATTTCAAAAGAATTAAAGAATAGAAATGGGTTTGAATTACATGATTCACTCTTGGTTTTTAATGGGATGTATGCTGTTGATTTTTCTGTGTACTGAAGTTCTCCATATTATTTTTTTTGTTTTCTCTGTGTTGTCTTGTCAAATGACTGTCTAATGAGACAATATATGCTGCCATTTACAAAAACAAACACTTCTATAATTTGTTTGATAGGTAGTACTGTACCAAAATATCAACAATTGCATTTTGGTTAAGCATTTAGCCACTTATTCACAACTTAAAGCAAATTAAGAAAATGATATGTCTCTACACATTTATAATACAAAAAAGTTAAATATTGCAGGTAAAACTTGAAAAACCGAGCAAAGCTCACTTGATGATACCCCAGCTTCCCTCCCCAATAACCATGTAGGATACCTTATAAGTAATAAGCATTCAGAAGTGCTTAGGGTAATGCTAAATTATATATAGCGCTATATAAATAGTTCATAATGATAATAATAATAGGAAAACATAATAGATCACAACGACATCATGTAATAAAGAATCTGTGTAAGTTTCACTAAAATCCATTCAGCAATATCTGAAGAGTTGCAGATTAGAATAGGGGATGGACAGACACCATGACCACTATACACCTCCCACTTATAAAATGGGGTGTATAAAAAGATATACATGAAGTATTATTGTTTATAATAGCCAAATATGCTGGATTTCTAAATGGCACAAAACATATTTTACAATGAAAACCAGGATGATGGCCTAGAATATTACTACTTTTATTCAAAATGATGAATGAGCAAGAAGATATCACACTGATAAGATTTTTAATGAGAAGGGTTGACAGTAAATACTGACAGATGTAAAAATTTCAGCGAAAATCTGTAGTGTTACCACATTCCATAGTACAAATACAGAACAATCATATGTATAAAAATATATTTTGATCTTTTAGGAAGTCATATCTTTGAGGTAAGAACCAAGCAAACATAAAAGTATTGGTTTTATGTGTCATGATCACTTGATGAACAGAATTAACAATGTAAACATTTTGCCAAATGATGCTATGCCAACCTGCATTTGCTGTAACTGGCCCATAACGCAGAGAAGCTCATTGGCTGATGGAATGATATATCACAGATACTTTCATAATTAATAAAATCCTAAAATATATATTTATCATAAAGAGCCATCTCTGTTAGTGTTAAACACAGATTCAACATTATGTACTGTGTCTTTAGTAAATGTCTTTGCTTCTTGTTGAAGTGTTTCTGCCTCTGTTTTGATTTTGTTGACAACCCATTCCAAACCTTGTCTTCCCTGTAAGAAAACAGACATTAAGCAGCAGTCTTTTTAAAATCAGACAAAAGGTGACTCATGCATGTCAAAAACCCAATGAATTCAGTTTTATTTCTCCTTCAGAAACAGTTACTGATCACATAACCAGTCTTAGGTTTTCATTTGGTTGTTGCTCTTTTGAGATAAAAATTATATAAACTGTACCTGGAATCTGCACTTTGCAAGAGTTATCATTCTTGATTTGGATTCATTTGGTTGATTTTAGTGGGAGATGAATGTATGATTTTCTAAAAAGTGCAGATCTGAATGCAGAAATGATTATCATTATGTGAAAGTATACCTTATGTAGACTGAAAAAGCATGGTTGGTTTGGTGGGTTTTTCTTGACCATGAATCACTTTACCATTGGTAATGTCTGAATGTTATGTGGACTTGTACTTAAATCGTTATTCCTTTTTCAATCAAGACAGGTATACAGGTATTTGCAACATGATATAAGCTTAAAATAATGGTAAGTTTTGGCACATACATGTAACTGAATGTTTCATGAATTATTTTATTTAAGCGGACTTCCACATCCTTGCTAGCTCTATCTTAAAACCATCATTAGGTAAAGTTACCTGCTCAGTAAAAGTTAATTACATTGTTTTGATACATCACCATCACTTTACAATGCAAAAATTTTTCTTTTAAGTTTCACACAAAACACGGTCACAAAATACAAAAAATTGTCATTTTTGTACATGAATGTTTAGGAATTTTTAAAAAATTAGCCCCCTAAAACATTAAGACTTTTCTCCATTATAGCTAACTACTTAGAGTGTCCAGGTAGACAATGTCTTAGATAATAGCTAAATTCAATTAAAACAAATTTACTAAATGACAAATTATACATGTACTTATAAACACAAGAACACATCACAGTACCAAAAAGATAAGACATAGAAAACAAGAAAGTCTGTAAAGTTCCTAAAGGATTAAGGTTGTCACAAAATAAGTTCCTTACAATACAACACAACCATACCTTATGTGCATTATTGTTGATATTCTGTGTTATTATATTCTCTAAATAGCTAGCTAGTGGGAAACCATAAACTTTTACCACAGCCTCTTGCTTAAGTAGTGTTCTGAAAAAAGCATATATTGATATCAACTAAAGGCACAACTATCTAATGAACTATGCTACAAAAAGATGTGGAACAACTTATTCCTATATCATATTTGAATCTGTTACAGATCTTGTTCTTGGATATACCCAGTGATAGACTTAAGTAATTAACAGTCTTTTCCTTTTTCTAATATAATATGCTTTCCAGTTACAATTGCTTCATTAACCATTCGTTAAAGAGAAAATACATGTATCATACAAAATCCATAAACTGTATCATTAACCAGGGATTTATTTTAAGAGATCATTTCGAAGTTAATTGGTCACTTTATTTAAATTGAAAAATTCAAAAAAAAAGAATTTGCACTAAAATTAAATTTATCATTTATCACAAAAACTACAGTCGAACCTCAATGTGTCGAACTCGGATTAGTCGAAATCTTGGATAACTCGAACTAATTACAAAGTCCCAGCAAAACTCCCCTTGCTCCAATACAATTTTACCTCCGATGACTCGAAAGCTCGGATAACTCGAGGTAATCAATCAGTCCCCTTGACAGGACTTCGATGTTAATTAACCCTGATGTCTTGAAATCAACCAATTAGTCAGAAAACTGATTGTTTTATTACAAACCATGATCGAAGTGTGTTTTAACAACAATTAGCGTGACTATTAAAACTAATTTGTTGACACTCTTTATGGTCTGATTTGTTTATTTAATTAGTTTAAAATTGCACGTGTTGTTACAATAAACAAATTCTTTAATAACACGTCAGAATTTACACTAACAGTGATATCGGATATTTTGATATTTTGAAATTTTTTTTTTAATACAGATGAATTGTAATGGTATCTGACTAATGAAACATCAAACAGATGATAGTAAGAGTATTTCAACGACTACATTCCTTTCACTAATGAATCTGAAATTTTATCGTAATATTGTAGAGCACATGGTTTGACGATACTCCAGATTGTGAATCAAACAAAGCAGCATGTTATGAACTACAGCGTTTTTGATATAGAAAAAATAAAAAGGAAATTTCACTAAAATACTCGCTGCCATTCAGTATTTCAAATATGATATACATACAAAAAAATATCTTCTGATATGAAACACATGACATTACAAAGTACCGTGTAAATTGAAGCGCATGTACATGTACAAGCATGACAAATGATGTAAATACAGAAACAATCATGGACCAAACTACTAGTATTTCCGGACCTCGGATTACTCCAACCTCGGATAACTCAAGCATTTTTGCATGGTCCTTTCGACTTCGTTTTACAGAGGTTCAACTATATGTGATTACAGATGACGACAGTACCATATCATTATACAACCACATTTATTTCCCATTTTTTATAAAAAAAAATGATGTTGTTTCCCTTTCCAGACTCAACCCTAAAGGCTTTGGGTAGCTAGGTATAATATATAAATGTACCCCAAAAATCAACACATCCTTCCATCTGAATAACAGTAAAAAAAAACAAGCTGTTTCGATAGGCATATTTTTCTTGTTTAAGTACTGAATGAAATCAAACATTGTCTTTTTGGTTTTCAAATATTTCAAAATGTAAAAAAAACTTCCTTGATAAAACTAATCAAACTTCCTATAAAACTGAACTGATATATATATATGATTAACTTTGTTAAGGAAGTATGTAAATTTCAAACTTACTTAGATCTGTCTTCTGGGTGGGGTGAATAGACTAACTTCTCATCAATGGTTACTGCTCTACACCAGGTTAACTACAAATAAAACCAATCAGATTTTATAAAACTAGTATATGAGAAAATAGCTGAGTATGTAGGTTAATTATCGTTTTCTCAATGATGTTATTGGCATTTATGTAGCCACTGTACTACAAATTATTTCTAGCAATAATTATCCTTCTTTGACACACAACAGTCTAACATTATCAATTAAAAAAATAACTAAAAGCATTTTTTTCATGATTCATATAAAAAGATATGATGATTTTCTTTCTACATTTCTACATGCTAGGTGTTGTTACTGATGAAATTGTTGAAATGGTAGGATTTATCAAACTTTAACCAATCTACAATAATCTGTAAACATGCATGTAAGAAAACATGACTATATGTTGATAACTGTAAAAAAAAATCTTTTCAAGATACATGTAAGTAGTAAAAGTAGTGAAAAAATGATGCAGCATGTGGTCACTTTGACAAGTGCATGTAATAGATAATATTGATGTCATTATCAAAACACTCTAAATCTATAACAATGTCTCACAGATGTTTATGATGGAAAGAAACACTTTCTTTCAACTTCTACAGGAGGTTACTGATGTAAACACTGTTGTGAAAAACAGTTTAAAAGTTTTAAATTAGTTGTTGAAATCAAAAAGACTGTGTAGTGTGCATTTACACGTCCTTAAAATAAACTCCTACCAAATATGGAAACAAATTTGCCATGTTTAGAGACCACTTTATCGAGAAACAAAAATGATAGTTTAAGTCCAGTTCCCATGAATCTTGAGGGGGAATTTCCATAAGTAGTTTTAAAATCTTTATAAATCACTGAACCATCAAATGAGCTCAACATATTTAGAAGAGTTAAATAATCTACTATATGTAGGCTGTAGCATATTTTCCAACTGTGTAATTACACTTGAGAAATGTGCCATATTTTGCATCATAGTTCCATATAAACATGTTCCACAAAACAATAAAATGAACTGTACAATAATCAAACCATTCTCCAGAGAAATAACAGTGTCTGCCATCCACCTGCTTGTTTTAGTAAAGCATTAATACAATTAAAAACATCAGTTGATTTTTCACTTGTCAAAGCCATTAATCATAGAAACATTTGATATGAATTTTATCCGAATAACTAATCTGTTTGGAAATGAAAGGTGTGTATGTTTACAAGAAAAAATTTGAAAATCTCTTTTGAACAAACATTGATTTTCAAACTTTTCCAAAAATTTTATGATAGCAACCATATGTATAAATTTCTTCCAAATCCATTGAGATATGTAGACATGAGAGTGCTAACAAGGTGTTGCAGATGGATGCCACATATGTCCAATGTTCCTTGACAGCAGGGAACAAAAGAAGTACAATACATACACAATCTGAACTTTATCTGTTAAGTGCATTCTACTTACATTAACTGATTTTAATGTCATAGTTTTCTTTCTAGGATCAACTTCTGAGTGTTCACTTCCATACTGAAACTCATCCGTTCCTAACAACTAATACAGAGAAGGAATACATCAAGGAAAGTGAACAAAATACTAACATGCATAAAACATGAAGACATGCTAAAAGCAACTGATATGTAAAATATTTGAAATAAGAAATAGACATATGACTTTGAAAACGA
This sequence comes from Perna viridis, assembly GCA_037379345.1. Lineage (NCBI taxonomy): Eukaryota > Metazoa > Mollusca > Bivalvia > Mytilida > Mytilidae > Perna > Perna viridis. The sequence goes on along the minus strand of CM074515.1, from coordinate 8,028,624 downwards.
CAACGGTGACCAACTCACATTCTTTGACCTGATTACCATTGCATTTGTTTTCAGGTCCACATATGACACTTCACTCACATAACAAGCATCAGCCATTCCAACCATCTGTGTATACAAGAAAAGGAATATATGTAGAAAGCAATAAGAGCCATGGAAATGTGTTCAAGTGCTCCAAGGCTTCTCAAATCGAATTTGGAATGTCACAGTGTTTATCAGTATAAAATTTCATAGAATTTGTCCATGAAAATTAAGCACAATACTCAACAGCCACATTAACCCTAAACATTAAAGTGCAGCTGAGCATGGTGTTAAATATTGGGCTTGATTAACTTTTCAGGTTAAAATGAAGTACCATTTTGTATATACCAGTAATACATGTAACAAAGTCAATTTAGCAAGTAAATTCAAATTCAGTTCATAAAAAAGAAAAAAAAATTTCTTGGATTGCATTTGAATTGTTCCAGCTTTCCTTCTCTGTTTTTGTTTTATTTTCATGGAATGACCAATGCATCATCAAAGAATTGAACACCTGTCAAACAATTATTTCTAATAAATAATAAGGGGATTATTCAGACAGGATGTACAAACAACACTAAACTGCTGACCTTAATACAAATTTTCATGTCCAAAATCAGCAAATGAGTGTAGGACACTTTAAAATTTTTTAGATCACTGGCCATGCTATGAAACAGATGCAAAGTGATATCATAAGGATTTTGGTCTAAGTGAACCTTCTAAATCAGGGTTTTTATATAGTGCGTCCTGGGATTCATCACTTTCAGGAATGGTGAGTCCAAGATGAACTTGGTGTGCCCCACCCTTTTCCTGGTTTAAAAACAATTCGAACGATACATTCATTATTTTAGTACATACAGTACTACATATGTATTTATTGTTTCCCCATGTCTCCTACACTTATGTACAATCATACAAAACCATATTTTACTCCTTTTATGCATGTCATCCATATTAAACTGTCGAGTACTAAGCATCTCTTTTTATTAGAAAACAAACTTATTTTGTTTGTTGGCTTCATGACGTTAATTCATATATAATGAGAATTCAGTTACCTACTTACAATACTAATAGTATTTGGAAATTATAAGTTTCCTCCATGTTCATTTTTAAATGTGTTGTTTATTGTTTACTGGCTTCATGGCATAACTACTTGAGAGGGTAAGTAACTAGGTTTTTTGGGTAATACTAACTTTGTATGACCATCATGACATTACTCCATATTCAATTTGTGAAAAGTGTAGAAGATACTGAACCATCAATGCCAAGGGACAATACCCAAAATACATTTCAAAAAAATATTGCAACTTTCATTTCCTCAAATAATTCGAAATTGGACTTACAACATTAGTTTTAATAAATTTGTTCATTGACTTTAGCTGATATCTCTTATACCTGTTAAAATATTTTAACAGAATCTGATAACAGAATGTTTATAGATTTCCCCAGAGGTGAAATTTGCAATTTTTACTTTCATTTAAAAACATGACTTCGGTATAACCTTAAGCTGGTATCCCAAGCCGTGTAATCAACAGATTGTCTTAAATCTTAATTGCTGATAACTAGAGTGTAAACAAATAAACATTTTCCCCCTAGATTAACCCCACGTCATGACTAGATCAAGTGCATTATTCAAAGTTAAACTTAAAACAAACAACAGATGTTCCATCTGCCTAAATTAAATGAAGATCCTAAGAAAATCACCAACCCGAAGTAAAATTGCAACACTTATTTTAAATAACCTACTGGTATCTTGAACACATTATATCATTTTTTTTCAATTTTGAACATTTCATTTATGCAATCAATCATGTGAGGTCAGCATGTCACAAAAATACAACAACATTTAAGTTATAAAAATTCAGTTCTGAACAAATTTTATAGTAAAATATATCTGGTTCTTTCTAAAATTTATTTTACTCTTTTTGAAATTATTTGTCACAATCTTATATCAAATACTTTATAACTTAATTTTCTTGTAAAAAAAATTGTATGAACTTCAATTTCATGTCCTGTTGTCAAAAAATGTGGAACAAACAAAGTTTTCTATGATTTTAGGGATAGTTTTTATGAATTCAAAAAAGGATGCAGCTGATACTGTGAGGATCAGGGGTTAAAGATTTTTTTGGGTAGACCCGAGCCCTTGACTTATTCATCTTTTGTGCACTAAGCCCAAACAATGTTGTGTCAAATCCCAATCGATATAAATACAATTCTGTTATCCGATATTCTTATGTATAATTCTATGTTTGCAGGGAAGAAGATACAGTGTCAATTGATTCTGTCTACCGGTCTGATGCTTTGTCATCAGCTTTCCGTTTCTGCATTTTTTTAACCGTGAAATTGTAATTGAGCAACAATGTTTTCCTCAAAAGTTTATCAACGAAATTTGATCTTTATCATTCCAGCGCTTGATTAATAAAATTTGTAGTATATCAAAAAATGTGTCTGAACAAGCGCAGGTGTGATTCAGACTTGAGACTAATCAATTGATCGATCTAGTGAATACCCATTCTAAAAATGAAGTTTTAACTATTTATAGGTCAGGGAATAGGTCGAGAAACATGGTCCAAATAATGACAACAAAATCTTACAATAAATAGAGTTTTTATTTTTTCTGATTTGCCATGCCAGATAGACTTATTTCATTGAAAAATTTCAAGTCCGACATGCAATTTTTTTTAGTCCTATGCGTTGGGCTTTAGGAATTTTCAACCCCTGGAGGATGCATCCCACAGACGCACCATGTTTAACTTGACACGTCCATTAAGTTTTTCATGTATACAGGACGCATGTACGTGCCTTCATGAGAACCCTGTAAATCATATTTTTTTTACCTTAGTAGCCCAGTGGGGCAATCCCCATTTGGTTGTCATAAGCCTGTGAGTTTTTAACACACCCTTGTCCACATGTCGGTCTAACACATCAACACCGACCACAGCAGCACTAAATGGATTTGGATATTTCTTCCATGCTGCCTTCACAATGGTATCCCAATTGTGTCTGTAAAGTAAGAATTCACATGTACTATCATACCATTACTTTGTTTTTAAATGTTCTGATCACTGAAATCAAAAAATGGCCAGAATCATTAAAACCAAACATTCCGCAGGTAGAAATCTACATTAAAGTTTATTTCTTTAATAATTAAAAAAATTGGTACATGTAATGCACTTATCTGCTAAACTGTTGATTTTCTCTTGTTTATTACACTTTTATAAAGAAGTAAAAATGAACAGATTCAACATGAGCAAATGTTCTGTATTTTTTGTCTCAACGTTTTGCCTAAAGCAGGCCAAAACTTCTATATTTCTGACCAACTTCAAGAGTGTCATGCCTTCCTCACAAAATTAGGAACAAAACAATCTAATACATTCAAATGTTATCAAATGACCAATCATTTCAACTACAACTAATCACTATTCAAACAGTAATAGCAACTAACCATGTGTAAAATATAATAAAACTCTGAAGTTTTCCAGTTGTGTTTTAGTTTCAATTTGACTTTTTGTTAAAACTATATTAAGTTTATATCAACTTTTATGGATGCACACACTTATTACCAAGACATGTTATGAACTAAAACTATATACTGACAGCAAATCAGTGACAAGTCAAAAAGAAGACAATAGTGGAATTTTATATCAGGGAACCCAGTTGAAAAAAAAACCCTTTAACTCAAATCAAACGCATGAGTAACATTTAATAGAAAACATGTAATAATGAAGTATTCAGGTATCTCATTGACTTGATTGGTAGGCTAATCCTGGACATCTCTAACATGTAGACAATGTCATTGGGACAACTTACCAGGGATATGTAAATGTAACTCATGTTTGCTCTGTTGTGAGTCATGGGACCTGTTTATCGTCAATTACTGTATGTAGCTATGCAAATATCATTTTTAATACAAGGAAGGTCAAACCATAAACACTCCTGAAGAAACACCTTTCATAATTTTTGTCAGCCCTGTTATTATTACTGTATTTTGGTGTGTATTATACACACATTTTTACATAGAATTATTTCCAGAATATGGGGGTGCATATTATACATCAATACATAAGAATTGGCCATGAAATTGAAGATTTTAGTATGTGAAAAGACATTGCATAATGTAAACAAACAAACCAAAAGTGAAAAGTTTCTGAAAGAAATTTTATCTAATCATCAAATACATTTTTAAGTATTAAATTTTTAGTGATATTTTCTTCAAATAATGTTCAAATGACTTAATAACATATTTCAAACTAAGATTGTATGATATTTCCTTCTTATAAAGCATGGTTAGAAATTAATATGAAACAACTAAAAACCAAATAGTAACTCGTTCCTTTTTTGTGAAACCCTCCTTATCAATTGCTGTTACAGCTGAAAATGATTATTCTGATACTTATTTTGATTGTGTCTTACAATTTTCTTTCTTTAAAAGTATGTTTTCTAATGAAAAATTGTGAAAATTGAGTTACAACCAAAACTGAAAATGTCCGATTTTCCCGACTTTCGATTTTATTTTATAAGCCATTTCATACATCCTGTGTCAATTTTATCACGCTTCGTAATTAAAATTATCCAGTTTATGTAGCTACTGATGTTTACATGATGTTTTAAGTCTGCATAGAAATTCCTTTCCTTCACATTTTCATAGGAAATACCGCATCAAGGTAAATAAATTGACCAATCAAGTGCAAAATATCGATTTTTTTTGTCTTACAAAATTTTACTGCAATCTAAGTCTAAAAAACTTTTTCTCACACATTTAGACCTTCATAATTGCACTGCGCATAATACATAAATGTGCACTATACACACCAAAATACGGTAACTTCCAAAATGGTAAAATTTGTTAGGATATACGTTTTTTATTGTCCTTAAGCATTCTCTTATTGACATGGTCTGAAAAATATCTTGGGCCAAAATGTCCAGCTTTGGTAAGGAACTGTGGGTTGTCATGGTCCAAAATATTTTTGGGTTGAATTGTTTGGTATTGATAAGCTGATGACATCATTTTTGAAAACATTCGGCAGTCATGTTTTGACCATCCCCATCTTGGAAAAAGCTAAAGTTTGATTTGTATTTAATCATCGAAGCTAACAAATGTTTCCTAGACTGGTGAAGTTCTCAATTATATTTACCAAGTATTCGAGAATTAAAGAAAAAGTCAGGAAAACTGTTATTTCTGTGAACTTATCTAAGTTCAAGGCCAGTAACTTCTGTAAAAAACATCAGAGAGGAATGAAAGTTCAACTTGACTTGTAACTTATCATGGTGAAATTATATATCAAAAATCATGTCAATAACTACAAGGGTTTAAAAAAAAGTCAGGAAAACTGAAGATGGACTGACAGGTCGAAAACATTATACCCTCCGCAACTTCGTTGCATGGGGTACAATAAAGCTGCCATGATGCTATTTTAAAGCTCCAGACTTTACATGCACTAACAGGATATAAGTGGTTTTTCTGGTCATAAATATATTGAACCCAGTTGATAATACAACCATAGAAGGGAGCAGATGAACCTTTAATGTGTAAATGACTGTACATCTAACCTGCTCTCATCAAATTTGTACACACCAAAACAACAAACCTTCATACAATTAAAATATAAACATAAAGAGTGTTCTAGGATTCCTATTTCCCGATACCCTGTTCACTTCATATCATAATGGACGGAAAATTTTGACACAATTTGTTGGAAAATGTAATGTTATGATAAAAACATTCTACTGATAAACGAATTTTAACACTTCCAACGATCAAACATGGTGATCAAATGTCACTTTAAAAAATTAAATCATGTCAAAAGCTTATGCAAGAAAGCAAGGGCCAAGGTTGCAAAATGATTGAAATGACAGGCGAACGAAATAATCAACGTAAAGACTTACTCAAAAATATGTTCTGATGTCCAAATTTTCATTTTCTTGTGGAAAGTAAAAAACTTTCAGTTAAATAATGACAAAATCGACAAAATAGTGGCCACACACTATTTCACGTGCCGGGATGTCAAGGTCGAAAGACAAATGGTTGAAAACGGAAAATAATCCGCAATATCAAATAGTTCTAAATTTCTAATCTACATTGTATAATCTCATCATTTTGAAAACAATTTTTACATTAAATTCTTTATTAATGGCATTACATGATCTAGATTCTATTTGTTAGTGTTATTGGCAATAAAAATGAATTTTCTTCGAATTATTCCGCAGACTTATAAACAATACAATGCATCTCATTCGTCGATTTTCAACAGGAAATAAAAGTATTGTCGAATGAAATAATCGCTTACTTTAGGAAACGGACTACTGTTCCTAGCAACATTTATCCACAATATGGAGATTTGAAAATCAACACTGATATTGAAATTACAGAAACGAGCATACGTCTAAGTGTAGGTAGCTTAAATCACGATGTAGAAAATATCCTAATTGAATCATTGTGTTTGCACGAATTGATCAATTGTTTTCATGTTTCCTTCTAGCAAGTTTTAAATTATTTAATTTAAAAATATAATGCCATGATGCGGACCACTTCATTGTCAAATGATAATCGTAGTGGCCTTAAGTGCGAGCGAAGCGTTATGTACCAATTTCTCTTTATATTGCCGAGATGGAGCTAGCAAAGAACATTCCAAATATTTGTAAAATTATTGTCAAACAGTTCTTGGTTCAGCATAGAATGCATGGTTTTATGATCTATCTGACTATTATGATCTCTTCAACCCAAAGTAGCATTTTAGAAAAAATCCAAGGAGTTTCGATCAAATAGCATAGACATCTTTGAAATGTTTCATCAACTTGACAAGGCAGCATATTTTGACTATTTCTAAAGCTTCATTAAGTCGTGATATAGTGTTTTTCCTTGACCAAAGTTTTTCAAGTGTCAGTATGATGATTTTTTAGAAGAATTTCTATTCATTTAAGAGTTAGCTTCTCACGCTTTTAAAACAGGTGAAACCTGAAATGGTCCTGAAGAAACATACATATATGTTCATATCCCTAATTGGTCTCACTTTTTACGTTGTTAGTTGTGAAGTAATAATATTGCAGGAGTTTGTTCTCATATTGTCACGACTCATCCTAATAGAGCTTGTGTTGCTTTGCTGATCTGTATACATAAGATAATATAGAATAGGACAGAAAAGAATGTCTTCAGACAACTTTCATCTCAAATGCATCCGTAGTGTTGTGGATTAGGGATGGAATCAAGTTCTTTGTTATCCAGTTACTTCATTAAATATCTAATATTCATCATTTTAAAACCAATGACAATACTTGATTTTGGAATTGTAACCAGTGGTAGTTAAAATTGTTAATTTCATATTGTGCCTCTTTTATTTTATGGCTTTGTACTATTTTATGGGACTTCATAAACATTTGAGCTAAAAAAAATCAACAAAAGCTGTCAGAGATGACAAAAGTATGAAAACATGCTACTCAACAAGTATTTGCATAAAGTACTTGTAATGTTCATTTGTTGAAAAAAAAGTGTCCAGGTGTTGACTTTCCATAGATTTATTCATTGTTAATATAAATATAGGAGATGTGGTATGACTGCCAATGAGACAGTCATCCATCAAAAGTCAAGCAATTAATTAAACTTCTACAGGTCACTACATGGTTTTAAGCGATGGGCAGATATTTTAACTGATATTCTCTCTGAGTGATAGTTATGTAATTAACTTACCTTTGGTTATATAACTTACCTGAGTATAGAACAAATTAATTTGTATGTATCAAGATATAGAATTGTCTGTTGATTTAAGGTATCATTTAATATTAGACATGTACTTCTCTTTTTTCAGCCAAAATGCCTCTCGGGCCATTTGGGGAGGTGGTTGGCACCACTAGTACTTTGGATGCCCTTGGTCCTGATGCAGCCAACTACAGAAGTAAAGTTGTTGCACCAAGAAATCCAAAATTGTTAAAAGGAGATGAGGAAGAAATTAAGGTAACATGTAATGCTGTAGCCTGAATTTGAATCTTGTTATTTATTTCGACTTTGAGAAAATTAAAAGGTTTTTTACATGTATTCAAGTCTCCCATCCAACTTTGTTCCGTATGTTACTTTTTTGGCATTTCCTAAGTCCTTAGTACTTGTCAGTGTAACCTACGATAACTTCCGAGTGGAAGTAGAAAGACGGAGAGATTCATGTTGTCATTGCTTTCCGGCTAAAATATATATATACCGAAAACAACAAAATCAAACTGTTGATTCAAAACAGACATTAAATGTGGACATCAGTTGTTTTTGTTGCAGACCGGATGTACAACCTTACAGGGACCTGAAGACAAAATTTCGGGTTGTACTACAGGTGTACTGTAATTGCCTTACTGTGGATAAGCAGGCAGTCCCAAAAAGGATGCCAATTATAAAAAAATGACTTGACCTTATGTGCCAGAGATTTATTTATAAGTAACTTGTTCTGCATATGAATGTTGATACTCCACGGAGGAAACAAAATAGCGACTTTAATTTTCATATTTTTTTCTTTGTTTCTAATCATTCCTGTTATTCTAGTCAGTTCAAATAAAACAGTTCAAAGTTCTTGATTTTATTAACAAAATGCAAAGTCTAGTAATCATTTCATGTAGTCAAAGAGAAGAGTATTTTTCTTTTCTTAAACATCATTTTCCAGGACACATTTTTATCTTTTTGTATCAACAAACATCTTCATTCTCAAAGAAATGTTGGAAGCATCTGCTGACATCTTTTTAACTCTTCTTGTGCTTCAATTACAAAGAAATGTGAGACATCAATGATACATATATTCTGATGGATCATGGTACATTAAATTTAGGAATGGGTATGGGGAAAATTTAACAAATATAAAAAGAAATCTTTGTACATGTAGATCTTCAACATTATGAAGGAATATAAGTAAGCTCCAATCGGCTCTGATTTTATATGAGTGCCTGGTCAATCATTCCCAAAAAAATAAAAAAGCCTACCTACCTACCCATTGATAAAAATCAGGGTTGGGTTAGTGCAAACTGAAATATTTTTAAGTGTGGCCAAATTAGTTAAACATATAGATAAGTGATTATTACATTCTAGATGACTCCCAGTCAATTCATGTTTGACATGAAAATGGACACAGACCAAAAACTTTCAAATACACACACAATGAAAGTACCAAAGAAAGTGGAACTGTTGGATATGGCTGACACAAGTCTTCAAAAGGTAAGTTCATTTAGAGTCCAGAGAAATAAAGTTATGTTGATGTGATCGTATTTTTTGTTTTAAATGGCAAATTTTGAAATGAAATTCTACCAATAGTGAACCAATATACTTTTTAATTAATATAAGATGAAAGAGAATACTTTGTAAGGGTACCATAGTGTTGAATGAAATGCAAGTTTTGGTCCTCATGTTAATTGTAAATAGCATCAAATTATGAACACTGTCTGAGGTGTATTGAAATACAACAACAATTTCCATGCTAATGTTTTAGCTAGAAGAGTTTATTCCCACTTCTAGACGTGTGGTAAACTTATTTTGTTGTTGATATATAAACCTATAATTAATTGTTTACTTTTATTTTGCATGCATTTATTTTAATAATCATAAAGTTTAATTAATCATTTTCCAGTTTATAGTTAGGTGTTACATATGTTATGATTTTAAATGTTTTTAAAGTATTTATGTGATTACTATCTTTGTCATCATATATTTTCAGGTCACATACACAGATTTTGTTATTTGTTATACTTCATATAATATTTTTCCTCATTTTTCACAAATGGATTGAAACAGCTCTTCTGTTTTGTCAGTTTCAATTTATTTTTAGAACAAAGAAATTAAAACTGAAACAGTCTTGACTTAAATATTTTTACATTTACTAAGTGCAATTTACAATGTAATATACTGTCTTTGTTTTTAAATAGTTTTCACAAGTAAATATTGATGAGCCAATGTTCCAACCATACCCTTCAGAAGTTACATTCCAGAATTTTGAACCATACCAAGTTTATGAAGTGCCACTTATCTTACGAAATAATGACAAGGTATGTGTTGATTAATATTCAATTGATATAACCTTTTTCAAGTAATTTATTCATTTATGTATATTAAATATTTTGGTTTTCTTTGTATTCTTTAGAATGAAATACAGCATTGTTTATTCTTATCGTATTATCACAAAGAACTGATGTTTGAATAAATTTTTAGATATGAAAAATGCTCTACTTGATTCATGTAGCCAATGTAAACACTGCATTTTGTGTAATTTTAGGTACCAAGACTTGTGAAGGTGACACAAGCTGATTCTCCATACTTCAAAATCATAAGCCCACATGATGTTGGTCACAAAGTCGGACCAGGCTTACCCACTACATTTAGGATACAGTTTAAACCAGAAGAGAAAAAGGTATATTTTTTCAGATTCTTGTATCTCCTTCAGTTCATTGCAATCTACTTTTGTTTTTTTTTTCTAATTTTTTTTGCGGTAATCTTTAATAATATCTCACTGTCTTTTCTGTATTTTATTCTAGTATAATGTGTCTGTGTTCTTTAAGAATGGCGTTTTTTTGTTGTTACTTTTATGACTAAAGTTTGCTTTTACAGGATTACAGTCATGAGTTAGTCTGCATAACAGAAAGAGAAAAATTCATCGTACCAGTCCGAGCTGTAGGATCTCGAGCTGTCTTGGATTTTCCTGATAATGTTCACTTCCCACCAGGACCTGTAAAGTACACTCATTCCAGGACATACTTAGTCAGAAATATTGGAAACAGAGAAGCAAAATTTACACTCTCTACAGAAAAGTATGTAACAGAATCAAACATTTGTCTTAACTACACATTAACAAAAAAAATAATAGATTTTTTTAAGTACATTGATGTTTTGTTGTATATATAAATAAATATTTATAAAATTGGTAAAAAAAACTATGAAATTTTAGATATTTGCTTCTTGTTGTTGCATGTACTTAATGAAATCACTGACTTAAAATTACAGTAATAAATTCTTTTGTTAGCCATTTTATTTTGTCAGTCTTTTTTAATTAAATTTGGATGTTATCCAACCATTTCAGACCATTCTCAGTGACCCCTGAGATTGGTACCTTACCTGTCCAGGAGAGTATGCAGGTTACAGTAGAGTACACACCTCAGAAGACTGGTGATCATCATGAAGATCTAGTGCTCAGTTATGATACAGGTAATGTTTGGTGGCTCATGAAACTAGGTAACTTCATGTTTCATTTATAATGACTAAAATGTTTTATGATATTAGTATATTTACTTATTTTGTCAGAATTTGACAAAAATGTAGATGCTCATTTGAAAAAAAGATTTATTTTAATATGATTTTGCTTTATTAAAGTCTTATTTTAAACAAAAATTTTTTCATTGATCATAGTGCCGTGATAATTTGTTTTGAATGTTTTATTGAGATTGGTTTGTAGTAAATTTTGTTTCTATACATTTATATTTTTTTTTTCAAATACAGGCGAGAATGTTTTTATCCATTTGTATGGTGCTGCACAGAATGCTAGCGTAAGGTTGGACAAAAATACCATTAAGATGGAGAACACATACATATCAATGGCTAACCAAAGAACAGTTACAGTACATAACAGATCTGATGTCATATGTCACTTCAGATGGACAAGATTCTCCACCAAGGAACAGGAAGATGAAGAGAAGTCTTTGTAAGTATTAATGCTGGAAGTGTAATAAGGTTACAGTCAGTTCAACGGTCAACAGCTAGTATGCTTCCTTTGTCTTCAGCTAGTTTTTATCCTTTCTTGTATTGAACTTTTAGAAGTGATTCATTTCTTATTAATATTTACCAAACTGAATGTGTTACATCCCCCTTTTTTATTGTCTGATTTTATTATATGTCTTATGTATTTAATGACAGAGCTATAAATGCTGTAGAAAGAGATGAAACCAATGACAAGAAGAGTTTTCAGGAGGAAGTTATCAGAGATCCTACTTTACAAGACAAACTTTCCATTCTTACCAGAACCTTCCATAACAAAAGAATGGTATGTACATTCCTGTTCACTTCAGTGGTATTTCTTTGAAAATTTATGGTTCTTCTATAATAAAGAATGTTTACCTAATAGTAGCTGATTTGATCCCTTTCAGATGTTCTTCCCATAAGATGCTTATTAATAGATATATACATGAATTTATATTAAAGTTAAATTCTAGATGAATGCACTTACTTGTATATTTTTATAAATGTTTGACTGCCTTTCAGGTGATTGAGAAAGATCCTATGTTATTTGATGACCAGGAACTGAAGATAGAACCAGTGGAAGGTGATATATGGCCAAACACATCATTTGATGTCAATGTTATATTCAAACCAAGAGAAGCTAAAAGCTATGTACTGACTGCATTCTGTGATGTCACTGGACGTGAGACATTCCTACCACTAAGAATTAAAGGAGAAGGCATAGGACCAAGTGTTAAGTTTTCTTTCCAGACATTGGATTTAGGAAACATTTTTATTGGATCTAAACATACATATGAGATTATTCTGGCCAATCATGGTGACATTGATGCTATTTATAGTGTTTTGCCAAAACATTCTATATTTGGACCATGTTTTCAGTTTGATCCTTCAGAGGGAATAGTAATGCCAGGAGGGCATCAAGCCATTGCTATCACCTTTTCTAGTCCTTATCTTGGAGACTTTGAGGAAGAGTTCAGTTTCCAAATTGATGGACAACCAGAACAACTGAAAGTCAAATTTGTGTAAGTGGTCTATCTTATGGTTTTGCCATTTGCTATCTTTCATCCAGCTAAAGTTAACATACAATTAGCAGAAATTTTAAGTATTTTAATAGCATCAATAATATACTTTTATTAGGTTGTTATGTATTTAAACATTTTTATGTATTTTTTTTTTTATTTGAATGTTATGTATTTTGCAGTGGCACAGTAATTGGTCCAACTTTCCAGTTTGATGTTCCTCGCCTCAAATTCGGAACAGTTTCTTATGGTAGGTGTTTTTATTGTCTTTGTAACTTTGATATGTTTTCAAATTAAATTCTAATTTGTGATATAGTGTTTAACAGTGGAGAAAAGAAACATGAACTGAGTCAAGCTTCTTGAATAACTCTAGTGCTCAAATCTTTCTACAATTATGCACTTGATTTTAGGATTTCTGAACACCCAGTCATGTACTCTGCAGAACACTTCCCTTGTTCCTATGAAGTTTACATTTCGAGTACCAGGTGATGGTATATCTGAGAGTGTATGTGGTACCAGTGACTTGGACAGTAATAGAAGTGAAATGGGCTCCCCTTCACCCATGTTGGTAGGCAGGACTGGACCTCCTAAAGAGTTTGAAATACTACCAGAATCTGGAATACTTCAACCACAGAGTGAAGTCAGAGTGACCGTTAACTTTATCTCCAATACAATCAAGAAATATGAAATGAATTTGGTAGTTGATGTGGAGAATGTTGGAGAAGAGATATTATCTTTGCCTATCTTAGCAAAGTATGTACAAAATTACCACTGTGAAATATGTGTTCAGTAAGATTTACATATAAGATATTGAGCTTTCAAGTGACCATCTTTGTTTGCATAGTGCTTTGCCATAATACTTCGTTTTTTATGAAGGCCTACGATCTTTGCCTTGTAGATTTAAGTTGAATAAATTGGTTGCAAAGCAAAGTTACTCCAGTCAGCTTCTATTATTTTTTACATTTTTTTTTATTGTAGATGTGTTGTACCACCAATTACAGTACTTAGCCCAATATTAGATTATGGGCGATGCTTCTTACGACACCCATATGAGCATTCTGTCAAGCTTCACAATGACACAGATTTACCTGCTAAATATGAGCTTATTAATCAGGTTGTTACAGAAGAAACACCAATCACCTATACAAGTCCAAAAATGAAGGTATTCTGTCACTTTTAGAGTGTTTTGCTTTGTAATTTAAAAACTGTAGAAATAGTAAATCAATTTTTTTAAAAAAATATTTTCAAACTATTTGAATCTGTTATTAGCTTCTTGTTTGAGCCTATTAAAAAAATAAATCTTCTTAGTCAATTATATAGTAAATGTATTTTAAATATTTTCAAAAATCAATTTCAGGGTATAGTAGAGCCACATTCCTTAGCAGAAGTGCCAATGATAATTCAAGCCCAGAAGTTAGAAGAAGAAGACATTGTAGCCCAGTTTGCCATCTTTGGAAGCCCTGATCCACCACTGGTAAGTTTCCTATAGGATAATTATGTCAGTTACTTGGCTTACATAAGCTATTCAGAAGACATCATGTGTGTCTCTCAAACATATCTTGTTTCTGTTTCATGTGCTTGATCATAAGATAACTATCTCATTCATTTTGCTGATGTTATGGATTGTTATATGATTTATGAACTTTTGTTATATAAACTATACTTGACGCTGTAGTATTATATCACAATAATTTTTCAGCCTGTTCATATTGCCTGTATTGGTGAAGGTCCAGTTGTCCACATTACACCTCAAAGTTTAGACTGGGGTGTTGTACCAGTACTGACAGATAAACCCATGACATTGATCCTGTCTAATGAGTCCCTGATACCAGCCAGGTTTACAGCACACATGATGCGCCCCAAGTCAGCCTTCAATGTACATCCACAGGAAGGCCAGATAGAGCCAGAAAAGAGGATGGAACTTGTTGTTACAGCTCATCTTAATGATAGTGTGAGGTAAGTTAAAAGTGGTTATAAAGGTGTTTAATTTTAATTTTCATTGAATATTTTTTTACTCTTCATGTCATGCAGCAACCCAAAAACTCTTTTAACTGTTTAAATGAATTTGTAAATTGCATGTTTGTCTTGATTTAAGTGAGATCACTTTTGTTTTTCACAGATTTTCATTTTAAAAGTACTATATAGATAGAATATGTTTTGTTTTATAGATTCCAGGACAAGTTGCAAATAAACTTCTTAGAGAGTCAAGTGAGACAGATTCCATTGGTTGGTTATGGACAAGGAACCACTATTGTCTCCGAACCAAAACTGACATCTAAATTTGATCTAGGACCTAATTTCAGGTAAAGAATGCAGGCTGCAATTAACGAAAATATTTGCAATCTACAACTTTTTATATAGTCAGTATGTTGTGTATAGTATGTAAGCAAAGTTTGACAATCATTATATTTATTTGACAGAGAGACTTGAAAGCAGCTTCAAAACATAATATTGTGAATATTTCATACAAAATATGAACATTAGGTATCATTAAGCTATATCATACTTTGTATTGGGTATACATGAGCTATTCATGAATTATATATTTTGTACAGTAATAGACCGTTGAAGAAGACTATAAAACTGACTAACAATGGTAGGAGACATCAACAGCTTGTATGGAGTACTGATGGATTCTCTGCTTTGGGTAAAGCTAAGAAAGATATGGCAAATTATAATCCATTGGATATGAAATTTAGGGTAGGTGGATATGGTACTATGTTAATATCAAGAAGTAGGGGTTGAAGTACTAGTTTGATGTTTAAGGTCACTAATGCTAGGAAAAAGTACCCCAACTTATCTTACAGAGTATTTAACCAGGCAAGTTAGGTAGTTTTGAAACAAAAATAAAAAAAAAGTTTAAGTGGATTTTGCAAGCAAAACAAACAAAGTAAAACAAGTAAGATTATGTTACTTGACATAATAAACACAAGCAAGCTAAACAACAAAACCATTTAATGTTTGATGGTCTTTAAAAGCTGCTACATGTATCAGTATTTCTGTTGACATAAGGTATATATTCAAAGATGGTTGAATTCCATCAAATTAATCTTCATCATCATTTGATGAAATAGCATAATACATAAATGTAATATTAAATAACCTGTATAATTTTTCAGAATGTGCCACCCCCAACAGAGCCTCCTAGACCAATATTTAAACTGAATCCAAACCGATTTGATCTACCACCTGGCACTTCAATGGAAATGAATATTGAAGGTATTGTAGACAGTCCCCAGTTTGTTCGTGAGAAGTTGTTGTGTCATGCCATTATTGGTCGACAAGGAGGGAAAGAACTTATCATGAGAGTTGATCTATCAGCTGATTTCATTAGTCCATTGTTGGAATTCTCTACAAAGTCTGTCTACTTTAGAGTTGATAAGGTAAGCTTTCGTGATAGGTATTTTAAATTTACATCATAGTAAGAGATAGGTTGTATGTTAAATTACTAAATGATTTACTGACCAATGCATTCATGGTCTAATAATGTTTATTTACACTTGTTTGCAAGACTGTCAGTTGTTTTGTTTTGTGTTACTTTATTTTTAAGTTGTAGGGCTAATTTTCAATACCAACTTTTGATGTATTTTAGAAACCAGATGATGAGTTGTCTCTTCAGACCAGAGATTTAAAGATAATGAATGTCTCTACATTACCACTGACTACAGGATTACAACTTAAATATCCCTTCCAGATCATCAAAGATGATGGTTCTGAAACTTCAGAAATGGTAGGTTTAATAGTATTATCATTTGTACACTTTAATTTGAAACCACTGATTTCCAAAGGGGTAAGATTTAAGCATCTTTTTAGGGAATTTCTTGCCTTTACTATCTAATCATTTATAGATTTTGGTACATCAGGTCAGACCTTTGTCTATTTTTTTTATCCATTTTACCATTACAAATATTTTTTACCATATATGTATAGGTCACATTTTGCCAGTTTCAGCTTTGTTCGATGACCTCTTAAATATAAATGAATTCTTTAAAGTTTAGAATGACTTTATGATATTGTTTGTAGGAAGTACACCTTGATGTAGGAAAGGAATACATGTTAAGAATCCAATTTGATCCTGCCTATAAAGAGGATTTACATATCAGGACAATTGACGAAGTCTTACACATCACCTACAAAGAACATCCTCATGTGGTATGTTTATTGTCTTGATCAACGAAACGCTAGGAAATATTTTGTGTTTGGTCTTATTAAAGGAATTATGACTAAACTCTTCAACAAACATATAAAAATTTAGTAAGATATCACATAATTACTATGGAATGATCTTTTGTTAGTTAAAGATTTTTCTTATGTTATCATATACCTAAAATATCTTTAATGAAAATATCCAATCTTAACTTGTGTTTAATGATGTTTCAGGATTACATTGCTTTGAGAGGTGAAGTTTACTTTCCAAACCTGGACTTTGAGAAGTCAGTTGTTGACTTTGGGTGCATACTTAATGATACAGAGGTTACAAGGTACATTAACATTACCAACAATAGTCCAATGGAGGTCCATTACAAGTGGTCCTTCCTGATTGGTGACCAACCATGTACAGAATTCAGAGCTCCACCTAAACCTATTGTCAACCTTGAGGAAATACAAGAGGAAGAGGAGCAAGGTACAAAGGTTGAAGTTGTTGTTTCTCAGGCAACTGAAGATAAAATAGAGGCTGAGGAAAAGGCAGAACTGGAATCTACTAAGGTACAGTCATACTGTTTGATAATAGATTATGTAAAACAACATTTTTTTTTAAAAAGACTTAAACATTAATATTTCAACAGAAAAAAAAAAATTATTTTTTCATTAACCACGTGGAAAGAACTTTTATAAGAGAAGTCACAGTTTTGAAGAAAAAAACTTATTGCAATGAATTAGACTTTTTTGTCAATTTTGAATTATATGATTATATATTAACAGGAAGATGAGGCTCCAAAGGAGACTGTTGAAGAGGACTCAGCCCAACAAGCTGAGGAGGAAATTGTGAAGGAACCAGAGGCCCAGGAAGACATTAGTGACAACAGGCTTTCTCCTGATAGTCCCAGGGGTAGCCAGCATGGTAGTAGTCCTCGGGAAGATGAGGATCAACTTGAGAAGGGACAGTTAGAATCACAGGAGGCGCCTGAAGGTGGAGTTGATAAAGATAAGACAGAAGAAACCATGCTTAGCTTAGCTTCACTTAGAGACATTGTTTATGAAGAGGATCCATTAAAAACAAATAGAGCACTCAGTCAACTTTTAGAAGAAACTGATTCAGCTGATCATGTTGGTATAGAAGAGGTAATACACTATGATATATAAAATATTTTCTTTTACATAAACTGTTATATACAACAGACTAGTGATTTCAGTTTTCCTTGTAATATATGTTTTTACATTCATATTGAGGATACAAATTAAGGGATATGTTTTCAAATGCTGAAATTTACTTTAAATAGATATAGCTTTTAATTACTTTGCAAGTGTATCTATTTTTAAAAATGTTGAGTAATTGAACTTTTCAATCATCTGAACACAAACTTTTACCTTGTTACCATTCTGTTTTAGGTATTTGACATCTTGCCATTATATGGATACCTACAACCAGGTGACACTGAACAAGTTACAATGACCTTTTATGGACATGCAAATATTTGGGGTCAAGTCAAGGCCATTTGTGAGGTAGTAGGTGGTCCTACTTATGAAATTATGCTGAAAGGAGAAGCCTCACTTGTTGATTACAAGTTTGACTGTAAAGAAATAGAGTTTGGAAAACAGATGTATGACCATGTGGCCTCAGCTGAGATCAAGCTGATCAATACAGGGAAAGTTGGCTTTAATTTCTGTGGTATTGGAATGGATCCTGCTCTTGCTAAGAAACCCAAACCTGGCTCTCCAATCATGGTCCCACATACAGTAAGTTTAATGTATCACTTATAAAATATTCACCAATTTATACTAATTACTTCACCTAAAATTACTTATATTGATTTCGTAAATTGTTTGTTTTCTTTCCATAATTACAAGTTTGCAACAGCAACAAATTTGTATGTGATAGTGTTTAAGTTAATGGTTGATAGAATGTCATCTTTTAATTATGATAGCATCTGAAAACATGATCTTTGTTTAACTAGTTACATTAAAGTTTGAATTTTTTTAGATATAATATACTTTCAAATTTATTTTTCAGGGTTACATAGAACCATTGAGTGAGCAGACACTAGTTGTAAAGTATTTACCAGGTGCCCCTGAGGACTTTACCAAGAGCTTTGTTATTCAAGTTGCTCACTTTGAACCAGATGTAATCACTATTAAAGGAACTGGTGTATTTCCAAGGATTTCTCTGGATCTTCCAAGAACTGTTGATTCTGAAGGACAGTATGAACAGATGGTTCAACATGCTAAAGATAACCTAACCAAGAGTGGTAAAATCAAACAGACAGAGAGAGCACATACACCAGTACTGCCATCATCTAACAGACTACAACCAGAGATGATTGCTCAGGTATAGTTGTCTCCCCTTTTAACTGATGGCACAACAATTGAAAAGGATTTTTATAACAGGAAAATTAAAGTTATCAACCATATTTTATAATTTTAAATCATTAGAATTTTTTGAAAGATCATTTTAAAATAAATCAGTTTTGTTACTTCAAACATTTTTTTAAATTAATCTTTAAGTCATTAAGTTTAAATTGTTTACACACACCATGTAGTGCTGACAATATGGTAAATGATTTATATTATTTATAGGCTGACATAGTTACCCAACCTCATGAACTAGAGATTCAAATGGAGGTTGAGAACCTCACAGTGAAAGAGTTTTCTCAAGAGTTATCTCAGCATGCCTCTAGACCTGATATTTGTGAGCCCACTCCTGTAAACAGCAATGAAAGCAGAGAAATAGAACATAAACCAAAGAAAAGGAAACATAAGTATGTGTCTTTCAAAAGTTAAATCCATGTCCATCAGTATATATATATATATATAATGTGGAAGAAATTTGTTTTATAAAGTTGATGTTTTAATGACAACACTATTTCATGTACTGCATATTGTAAAAATAATGTAACGGTTTCCTAGTTTCAAGTCAGTTTGACATTTTTATTCCATTTTAGACCAAGATTACCTGAGTATTTACTTGACTTTGGATATGTGGTCTTAGGAACTGTCAAGGACCATATTGTGAAGGCTTCTAACACAGGATGGGCCCCTGTATCCTTCCAAGTGGAACATGATGATATACACCATTATGGATTCCATGTGGAGTTGGATAAAGTGAAGAACCTACCAGGGGCTCCAGACCATGAGACTGTTGTCTTCAATGTGAACTTTGACCCAAGAGGGGCTAATCTCTCACTTGGTGCAATAGAGACTGTAGTCAATATAAATGTATGTTTATTTCTTCTACTTTCTTAACAAATGATTGTTCTTTTGTAACAGGTAATATGACTGTTCTCTAGTAAAGGGTGAACTAGTTTTGTATCATTCCAAAATTCTACACTATGTTGAGTCATCAATTGGAAAAAGTTTATTACAAAAGTACACCCAAAATGACTAAGCAAAAGATAAAAAGTAAATGTTGTTGGATAATGTTATGAAGACTAGCCATCTTCATGAAACATCTTAACAACAATGAGATATCAAGTTATTTATACAGATCATTTTAAAGTCACCAGAAGGCCATTTTGTTTGCATATGGCCATGAATATGGCATAGTTATAAAAAGTGATCTTTTGTAGATAATAAATGGGCCAATCATCCCCATTAGACTTAGAGCCAACGTGACAATGCCTGATATGGAGATCTCTGATGACACTCTAGACTTTTCTGATGTCAACTGTGGAGAGTGTAAGGTTATCACAGTACAGCTGTACAACAACCAACATGTTAAATGTGAATGGAACTCTAACCCGACTGAAAAAGACAGGAAGGTAGATAGGAAATTATAATTTTATCTTGTACTGTGTTTTAGAAAACTTTTAGTTGTATTTTTAGGATTTATAATTTCATGAACAACAGCAATTGAACCATTGTTGTAAATAATTAAAATGTTCATTTTGTCTTGCTTAAATAAATTATTTAAATGTCGTCAACTTGTATTGTATTGAATTAAAAATAAAAATAATTGAAATCTAGATCATGTTTAATGCTACATGTAATGTAATACTAATCTGCAGGCTGATAAGCATGTCCCAATGCACCTACGAAGGAAGCTGAGGAATGAGAAACAGAAAGCTAGACATTTTGAGATCATGCCACCTACAGGAGTACTGATGCCTGGCCAGAGACTAAACGTACAGGTCAAATTCATGCCAACAGAGGAGGTAAGAAGAATTCACTGCCTCATTACCTTCCATCCAGTGAGGTGTAAGAATTTCCTCTTAAAAAGAGATTTTTAGATAATGTCATTAGCTTTCAATTAGGACATCTGTTCTGCCTAAAACTGTTTCTAGTATATTCTGATTTATGAACTTGAGATTTGTATATAATAATCCTAATATTGAATTGTTTTATTTTAGAAATTTTATGAGCAAAGGATTCCAATCAGAATAGCCCAGAGTAGCCAAAGGATTCTGCTGCTGTGTAGAGGTCAAGGGTTAGAGCCTCGTCTGGAGTTCGAGAAAAGTCTGGTTGAGTTTGGACCAATCCTACCCCACAGTGTTGGAGATGAACAAGAAATAACAATTAAGAATCCATGTTCCTATCCCATTGAGTTCTATAACTTGGAATTTGATTCTCAGTACCTGGAAGAGGAAAAGGTAATTCCTGTTAACATTTGAAGAGTGACATTTATTCCAAAAAACGGAAAAAAGGAAAAAAAAGTATTGCTAGATATTAAAAAAAGCTATTTCACCAATATTTTGGAGGTAAGATTCCACAAAACAATTCACATCTATGTTTCTATGGTAGTGATGGTAATTGTAATGACCATATCACGTACAATCTACATTCTGAATAATCTAATTATATGATTTTGTACTATTTAATATCCTTTTTTTGTTTCCTTTTCAGGTTTTGAGACTAATGAAAGGATATGACGAATATAACACTATTTTACTTCCTCCCAGAAACCCTGGTGATAGATTGCCTCATGAACTATTGGATTACTTTGAAGGTATGTACTACATAACAAGAAATGGGTTGTGTTCCCTCAAAAGATAAAATCAAGATTTTCAGTTCTAAAATAAGGTCATTTTTATAAGATTATTGGAGAAAGAACCGAATTTTTTTTTTTTTTAATATCTGGCAATACTTATTTTTTTTTTCTTTTTATAGAGCAAATGAAGAAACTCGAGGAAACAGAGAGAGCTAGGAAGGAAGCTTTAGAAGCTGCTGAGGCTTCACGTAGAGAGCTGGAGAGTAAAGATGGTAGGTCCTAATTATAGATTTTGTACACATTGTATAAAATACCACTTGTAATCTTTTTTATACTAATTCCTTACATTTATGACTTGGGAATGCTGTATCAAATGGTATTTTTTGCAAAAAAAGCAAATTAATTGGCAAATACTCACAAAATAATCATTGTCTAATTAGAAAGGAGGTGTACTGTTCTATCTGTGTCCATCATTGTGTTTTTCTATCATTCCATAACAATATTTTTTTTTATCAAAATTCTCAGCTTCTGTAAATCACAGGCTGTTGATATTTTATACAAAATTTCATATGTGTATATTAAATCATGGAATATGTTTGCTGAAAAAAACTTAAGTTTAACAGTGATAATGTTCAAAATTTTTGTCACATTTTTCAGCTACAATTAATCACAGGTTGCTGATATATTGTACTAAGCTTCGTATAGAGATATTGTATCATGGAATGTGTTTAAATATTCATGTGACATCTTTCCCTCTTTGCTGAAAAAATATTAATTTTCCTTATATCATGGTGGAAATTGTGGGTATCACTAATGAGCTATCACTAGCAGATTTCTTGTTGTGTTTTATTTTCTTATTAGTATGAATAATCAAAATTGTTTTATTTACCATTGGTTGCCTAGGAGATGGAAGTGAAGATGATAAGGATGATTCTGATGAGAGAACAGAGGCAGCTCCAGGTACATCTCGTGTTGGATCAGAACCTGGAGATCTCCTTGACTCGGCCAGGAAAGAGGATAGTGATGAAGGTAAGGAGAAGTAGAGATTGTTTTTCTCCTTTTGTAAGTATCCTTCAAATTAAAAATAAATGATAGGTCAAATAGAAAGAATGTTTTACTTAGTCTATATTTAGAAGTTTGTTGTTTGCTGAAAATGATAAAAGAGAATAAATTTTGGATAATGAAAGATGTTAAATCCTGCATGAACATACCATTGAAATTTCTACAATAGATATGAGATCACTTGTAATTGAATTTACTGAAGGGTGGTTTTTCCTTTGCTCTCCTGGTTGTGTAACTTGTAACTTCTTCTGATAGTAGTTCTTTTTTATTCAGTACAAGACTCTGCCAGTAGTATTGGTGTTGGTGAGTTGGAAATAACTCCAGTATCAGCAGCTATAGCTAGACATCTGGGTATAGACCTGAGTCCTGAGGGCAAGGCAGCAAGAAACAGAAGAGGCATTGCAGTCATTGTACATGGTGCTCCCCTATCAGGTTTGTGGATGTTTAAATGGAAATATGAGAACATCTTGTTTATACATACAGTCTATTTAGAATAGAAAACAATTATGCTCTATTTATTATTATGAAAAGCTTTAAATAAAAAGATAGTGGAAGGTCATTTTTATATCAGATTTAGGCTTTAATTCATTTGTAAAATTAAAAAAAAAGATAGCTCTAAAGCTTTTGTAATTAGTTGATAGCTATGTTGACTAAGAAGACACTTTTCTGACAATACTATTTTTAACTTGCTATAAGTTATGCTGTCATTATTTTACCAGGTAAAACTGCAACAGCCATAACTTTGGCTAAGAAATATGAGGCAGCCATATTGACTGTAGACCAGATTGTTGTTGATGCCATATCTAGTGGTAATACCCCTGCTGGCATGAAGGCTCGTGCCATGTGTCAGGAGGCTGCTCGTAAGAGGATGGAAGAGTTAAAACTTTTGGAGGGAGAGGAGGCTGAGAAGAAACCAGGAGGACTTAGTATTGAGCAACTAACAGCTCACACTCAAGGAACAAGTAGGTGGCATACAAAATGTTATTACAAGATCTGTTGAATTTTTCTGTAGATATTGAAGTTAGGAATCCTTCTAGAGGTATCAAGAATACATTATAATCAAGATAATACAAATGATATATGCAATAGGTTTGCGTTCAGATCCGATTTTTACATATCTTTATGATATTTTCCTCAAATTTGAAACAGTTTTCATTTATTAATCAAGTTCATATATTTTGTGTTACCACCTTCATCTCCAGTTGTTTTAAACTTATTTTTAACAATACTTACTTAAAAATTTGCATGATGATGAAAGCATGTGATTGAATATTTCTTAAAATGATTTTTTGTGAGAATTTTATGTTGCAGATTGGTAGCCTTATGACTCCACTAAATAATTGCATGTAAATTTCTAGAAAGAATTTGTGTATCTTTACATAACTAATATGCATCAGTTTTGTGACCTGAATAATGAATTAACAAAGCTAAAACTCTTCAGCCCCCATTTGGAATGCATACTGCAAATGTTATATGCAAATTCATAAAATGAAAGTTACCTAATAATGCTTTGCATGGCATGAAATTAAACATTACTCATGACTAGCAGAATAACTGTTCTTCTGGCTTGAATTAATGAAAGGATTAACTGAACACACTAACAATAGTAACAACTCTTGGAGTGTTGCATGTTTTATTTTTTATATTAAACATTGTATGAAGTGTAATAATCCTGATTAAAGTTTACACCATTACCTATGGTTGAAGGTTCAAACATTGTGGTACAAAATCCAATAGCATATTTATAGATCAATACAAATATTTACAACAGCAGAAACAGTATTGATATTAAAACATTTGTTTAATGATGGTAAATTCTTCCTACAAACAAAAGTCTTACTCTTGATCTCTAGTGAGAGTGGGGATGGGGTGGTGGAAGTAAGAGATTGAGAGTTAATCAGGGACCCAAGAAATTAATTGTCTCTCAACCACCCTTGGGGAGTTTTACTACTGGGTACACTAGAAATTACACTGAAAAAACCTTGCTTAAACACTGCCTGAAAATCATAATATGCTACAGCTTAAAGGACTTTCATGATCTATTACTTAGTCATCACAAACTAACAATCACATGATACTATGCTTGCTTCACTTTAACACATGTGTTTTTCTCCGTATATCCAGCCAGTAACATTGGAGTCCTACCTCAGGCTACCTCTGTGATTTCCAATCGTAAAACCAGTACCGTTTCAGACGTAAAGGGTAAAGACAAACACCACCAGGGAAGTTTGGCAGGGGCAAAGACTGCAGTTAATACATCCTCCATAGATGGTGCCACTGGCAGTCAGGTAAGGTTTTTTTTTATAAAAGTTTTTGAGGAGAAATGCATCTTTCCATAAAAACAAATCAATGTTAAATGTAATTGGTGTAGTGGAAGATAGCTAAAAAGGGAAAAACATATAATCATGAAACCTAAAAAAAACTACAGGTACATTTCTGATGCTTCTTTAAAATTTGAAAACAAATATTTGAAATTTTTGAATAAATCTACCAATGCTTGGTACTACTATATGTTTTTATTAATTGTACACTTTGCTATTAGATGGGAAGTAGGACTTATATAACCACAGATCCTAAGCCTAGTAAAGGGGAGGTACATAGAGTGAAATGTAGATCTATCTAGATATTTGTTTGTAAAAGTTATCTCCACTGTTCTGATTTGAAAATTAAGAGATTCTTTCTATAGATTTGTTGTTTTTCTTTTTGTTTTTATCTTTTTTTCACTTTCTAGCTTCAGTTTATAAGCCATTTTTGTATGAATGTTGTAAATGATACTTTGTATTATATATATTTATATGTACATGTATATGCACTACGTGTAACACATTAAAAACACTTTAAAATGGAAACACATTCAAAATGTTTAATGTTTATCAGGTTACTATGTTCATATTTACTTTATTGTTTTGTTTATTTTTACATTATTATAGATGGTGTGAAATGCATTTTCTGTTAGTTGCTTCTATGAATTAACTTTTTGCTAAGTTTTTTTTTCATAGTCATTACTGGTTATTCAGTTATAAGGAACAATCTTTAAATATATATATAAATCAAGTAAAGCTCAATAAGTCTTTTAAAGTATTGAATACCCTGCTGTCTTTATGAAGTTTTAAAAATGCCAACATTAATTATTATTCACTAGGAATCGAGGAAAGGTTAGGTAATGACTACAAGGGGTAGATTTTGTGCAAGTGCCCTCTAAATGTTTGGTTTTACTGTTTTTGACTCGTATACACTTCATATTAACAGTGATGATTACCAGTACTTTAAAAAAAAATAGATAATAAGAAAACAGTCTTTTCACGTCACAAATAAAGATGCTGTACATTAAAATGTGGAAAATTGGTGATACTGTTGTTATAAGGACTATCATCAGGGAATAAAGTGTTACAATTTGAACAAATTTTCAGTGATAGAGGATTTAAGTGTCACTTGATTTGTGGAGTAAAAAGTGCCTTCAATGTGTTGTCTAGTAGGTGTTTCTTTTCTGCAGAATTCAAACATTTTTTTTTCATCATATGTCAGTGTACATTATGATTCTTTTCATGTACATGTATGTGTACAATACTTTACATACTTCAGGCTTTTTTTGTTCATACCATACAGTCCATACACTTATCTTTTTTAGGGAAATATTTTGATGTATATTCATTGCATTATTGATAATTCTTTTCTTTTCACTTTAGGTACCAAGCAGTCCCCCACCCCTAGCTGCTCCCATAGCCAGAAGATTGAGCGTCAGTGCCAGTGTAGCAGGAGAGGAAGGCCTGATGAGTACAGTCCTCCCAGAAGATCTACTGGTAGAGATACTTTCAGAACGTCTTCAGCTCAACGACTGTCACCGTGGTGTAGTGTTTGATGGACTTGAGACTTTGTTTGCTCAGAATCTATACACAACAGCCCATGCCATACTAAGGTCCCTCAACAACAGGAGGTTTATCTACTTTATAACACTCAAACTAGATTACTTGAAATTGAAAGAACAGGAGAAAAAGGAACAAGAAGAGAAAGGTACTGCTGATCTTTCTTATTTGTAGAACTTGTAGTATGAAGGTGTTAAAGAAATAGACTGAAAGGGAACATGTGTGAACTTGCAAGTTAAAAAAAATCTTTTAAGTACAAAACATTTTTTACATTTTAATCAGTTTCCCACCATCTTTTGTTTTCCATGACTTTTACAGTCCGTATTTGAACGGAAATTGTTCAGCTGATTATTTTGTTATAGATACATTGTACCTGTTTTGATAAATGATATGCTAGGGTTTGTTTTATAATTATTTCAGAGAAAGCAATACGGGTGGCAGAAGAACAGGACCGTATTAGGTTAGAGGAAATGTCAGAGGATGAATATGATGCTCTTAGTGATGAGGAGAAGGCTGCAGTTGACAGGAAAAGACTTGATATCAAGAAGGAAAGGATTAGAAAGTAAGTCAATTAAAAGCATGTAAACGTAATGTAGGGGGTCTGTTGTTATCGTATAGTTCATTTCTCAGGATGAAAAGTTTCTCTTAAATTTTCTCCATTGATCATTTAATCATTGGCCAATGCCATGTTAAAAAACGGCTTTTAATATTTTAACTAAATTGCCTTTGATGCATTTACATGTTGTATTTTTATCAAATGTGCTTATTGAAAGAAAATATTTTTGTGACACTTAACATTTTTCTTCATTTAAACAGAAGGTGAGTTACATTGAGATCTAAATTAGTTATTTGGTATGGTGGAGGAACCATTTCAGTACCTTTTATTTTTGTTCATGAAGTAATATTTGCTTTATGAGGGATTCATATATGTTCAATTTTTTGTATATTTTGGTCTCGGATTTCATAGTGATTTTTACATTTGATCACAGAATTGTAAGTGCACTTATAGGTACAGTGAAAAGAAGTCTACTTTCAGGTATCATGGAATATCACACTCAGGTTGAACAATTTTGCACACAAATTTTAATAATGGCTTTGGTTTGGTTTGCATTAAATTAAATAGGAACTTAAGATAAAATCTACCAGTAATGCCATGGAAATTGTTGATAAAATCTATTGGTGATATTATAATATTCTTCATAAACATATAATTTTATTCTGTAAGTATAATTACATAAATGAAAGTTTGAAAATATGTAAGTAATGAATATCTGTTTTTTTTTTCTTAAATATTTCTAACTAGATTTTTGTGATAAGGCATTGAATTTGCAAACTTTATAAATATACATTTCTGTTCATTAAAAAGTATAAGAATTATTCAGCAAACAATTTTATGTACTTTTATGATTACAGAGAAATGGAAGAACGAATGGAAAGAGAAAGAATAGAAAAAGAAAAGGAAGAAGAATTAAGAAGAATTCAGGAAGAAGAAAAGTGGGATTTTATTCATCTTTTAATTTTCATTATAGCAAAATTTTCAGATAGATTTCAGTCTTGTTCAATTAATTACATTCACTATTTTAAGTACTGTATAATAACTTTCAGTCTTAATGCTAGTTCTCTGGGAACAAGTCTATTTATATTTATGCGTATTAAATATGTTTAGCTTTGTTAGATAATTTGTTTCATATGTATTTAAATTCAAGAAAATATAAAATTGAATTGTGATCTTTAGACGAGGTACAGACACTTCATAAATATTAGATATGTTTATGTAGTTCTTATTGATTTCTTCAGAGCAAAGAGGAAAGGAAAGAGAGGTCCAGCTAAAGATGAAGCAAAGGGTGATGGCAAAAAGAGTGCTGCACCAACTGGTCCTGCTGGTAAAAATAGCAGTATTGACCGAGTTGGAAAAGGTCAAGGCAAACATGATGGTGACCACCATCCAGGTAAACAGGCATCATCAATGGAGAGACCAGAGTCTCATCAGACAGAGAAAAGTGACTCCAATGTTGATGATGGAAAGTAAGTACATAACAGCAATGTATTAATTACATCTACCTTTGGTGTTGTAGTGACAAGTGAATACAGAACAAATTACTTGTCATTATATCATCATTATTATTATATATTAAAACAGATTAATAATGATTCATGGTTTATCAATGGATTTTATATAAAGTTCAATATTTTCTACTGTTTAATTGCAAACAGAAAATTCATGGTTTTTGGTTTTCACGACATTAATGCAATAGTCTGCCTTCAGAATTATACATCTCATACTTTGATAGTCAAATACCTTTAGGTTATGTATAAGAGTTAAATACAATATATAACTGTATGGATGTTTAGCTTTGATATCAATGATTTTAGAATGAACCCAAAAGAGCTACAAAATCACCTGGCAGTGATGTCTAAAATGGGAGCTGCTATAGGGTACACAGTTGTTTTTATGTTCTTTTTTGCTGTTTTCATTTTATTTTATGATTTTTTTTACTTGAGAACCACTTTGAAAAAGTTCTGAATTTGCATTTAATTCAACTTAAGAATATGAAACTGGGATACATATTTGCTTGTGAAATATCTGTGGTAATATATACACCTGTAAAGTTTGGTTGTCCAGTTAAATTGATTGTTCAACAGTATAGTTACACTCTAGTATTTATTTCATAACAGATGCAGTCTAATTTTCATACATAAAGAAAAAAAACAACACCACCTGAACAGAGGATGAAAAAAATACATTTTAATTCTTTATAAGTAGAATTATATTTGCATGGCTGTAATTTAATCATTGTGGAGCACATTAGACAAGTTTGTTATTACTTACAGGAAAAGTAATATGGAAGTGTGTAATAATTTACAGAAAAGGCAATTTGTAGGTGTGTAATTACTTACAGGAAGGTAATTGGTAGGTGTGTTATTGTGTAATTGCTTGCACAAAAGATAATTTATATGCGTGAAACTACTTACAGAAAAGGTAAAATAAAAGTATGTTGTTTGTAAGTGTTATTACTTACAGGAAAGGTAAAAAGAAAGATGGTAAGAAGGACGGTAAAGAGAAAGGAGATAAAGAGAAGGCTGAAATCTCTACAGAGGAACCAGTTAAAGAACCACTGAAGGAGTCTGATATTCTTCTGATGCAAAGGTTTGTTACATTGAAGTACTGCTTTGTGATCCCTGGATGAAACATTAACACACCTTCCTTATGAAATATACATTATTACTTTTTTGTAAGTTGTATGAATAGAACTTTATCATTAAGATCAACTCAAGATGTAAGTCTATGTAGTGTTTTTAAATACTTTCAGTATTTACTCTCCAGAATGATGAATTATTTTGCTAACATATGTATTGTATTTCTATAGATTCCGAACATTTGAGCATGCACAGAAGGACATAAATGAAATGTTAGAGTACTGGGACAGGACAACTTTGTCACTGAGAAGACCACCTACTCCATCAGAGAAATCAGAGGAAGATCAGCAGCACCATCCACAGTCAGGCAAATCTAAAGGAAAGAAGGGTAAGTGAATAGTTGCATTTCTTCCTTGTAATTATTTCGGTAATTCATTCTAAAATTTTAAAAAATTAGATGAGATCAATTAAATTCAACACCTGCACTTCTTGCATCATAATTTTGAAATATAATGTGATATTACATTTTTGTAATATTCAGTTAAATTTTATTGAAAGTATTTTTAATAAATGTCGTAAATGATATGACACCAAAAAGCAGTTTTTTAGGGAAAATAGTGAGGACATTATATAACAAAACAAAATCTTTAGTTGAAACATTTTGGTTTTAGGAGAAAAACATGATAAAGAAAAGGCGGAAAAGGAAAGACAGAAACAAATTCAAAAAGAAAACGAAGAAAAGGCAGCAAAAGAGGTAAGAACAATGATGATATGTAGAAATAGAAAGAACAGATAAGTTAAAAAAATGTTTTGTCATTTGAACCTTACTATTTGCTGTATTGTCGGTATCTGGTGATTAATAGTGATGTGTCAGTGTCTCAATATTTTTTTTCAGGCTGCTGCAGCTGCAGCTGCTGCACAAGGTGAAGGACTGGAAGGAGAGGGAACTCCTGAGGAGAAAGAGGATGATGGGATTGGTCTTCCTCATGTTGTTGTTGACTGCTCAGACAAGTCAACACCAGTACCTCAGAAAGTTATTGGCTGTGGCAGATTCCCAACCATGGAAGAGGTAGCTATGTTGTACTATTCTTGTCATTGAATAAATGTTTTTTTTTGTATCAAAGATATTATATTAAATTTTCCTAGATATTACTAAAGCAAGTTACTCATTTATGATTTCTAGGTATTAGATGGACTTGGTATGGGACCTAAAGGACCACCAATACCCCCACCAGCAGAATTTAGTGTTATACCCTACCCTGTGAAGAGAAAAGCCCCTCCAGTCAGTGAATTTGGTGGCAGATATATATTTATTGCATCATCACCAGATGACCCGTAAGTTTTGTAAACACATTTTTTTTGAGATATCAAATTAAACATCACAATGATAAAGACCTTAAGTTTTACACATTTTTCATATAGAAAAAACATGACTCAGTGTTATTATTGAGTGTTCTGTTTTGCTTCTTTGTATATACTTCAGTTTCAAATGTATTTGAGCTGTGAATTTAATTGTACATACAATCAGAAATAAACTTACTTCTTTGTAGTAATGTTGGTATACCTGAGAGCAGTGGTACTGAACCTGAGGAAGAGAAATCAGTTACTCCAGACAAGGGTAAAGAAGACCACACCACACCTACTAAAGGCAAAGCTTCCAAGGACAAAACATCCACTAAAGGAGAACAAAAAGGCGAGAGGAAAAAGAGTGCAGAGAGAAAAACTACATCTAAAACAGAAAGGAGGCGACCTTCTGTCAATGTACAGTCTCCTCCACCAGGGGCAGTAACTCCTGTGTCTGATGGTGACAATGTCAGGTAATATTCTATCAGCAATCTTCTTATTTTATATGACTTGTTTCTGATGGTCTCAATATATTTACTCAGATTAACTTAGGTTTTGTTAAAGATATATATTCAGTGACTTCTAGGAATTGGAACATTTCTCACCATTGTAAGTGCTTGAGTGCCATCTAGTGTGCAGCATACATATACTTTGTCAACAGTCTGTCATTCAGACATGAAATGCAATGATATCTTAAGGCTTGCTTTGCAGAAGGTCATATTTTCTCCTCTCAATTTCAAAGAAAAATAATCATACAGTACTTTCTTCATTCATAAGAAATTTATCATAATTATATAAAATTTAGGGAATAATCCAATGTATTGGTAGGGTTTGAATTAGAAAACAATAGTACAAAATGTGCTATGTAGAATTCTACAAAAACTACATATATCTGTAGATCCTTTTGCCTGCTTCACACAAAATCATTAGTTTATCATTTTTCTTCTTCTTCAAAGATCATCAGACATTTACATTCCTCGTATAACTTGATAATGTTTACTTTGGTTCTAATTTCTGAATGTGCAACACATCACACTAACTTATTAACCCTTCGTCATCATTTCCATCTAAAGAAACTCACTGATACCTTTTTTTTCCTTGTGTTTTCTGATCTATGTCACTGTATCACTGACTGGTCTTTGTCATTAACTGCATGTGTATTAACCCACTATAGATAGCTATGCATGTCTCTCCTTACAGTATGTCTGGGGAAGGGATGGCCGTAGGAGATTCCAAAACTCCAAAGTAAGTAGTCTAGTGGTATACATAAACATTGGCTCTCATCAGTAGTATTTTATATATGTATGTTTTTTGCACGCTCTCATATTCGACTACATTTTTTTGCTCTTAAATCAATATTCATGTACCACATGAATCATTTTTAAAAATATTTTCTGTTCTTAACCAAGAATGACTTTATTGGTCACCTTAACATTATTCAGAAATACTATTTTTTTATTTCACATCATAATAAAACCAAGTCATTACATATTTATCACTTTTTGCGAATATATTTTCTTTGATTTCTAGAGATTTACGGTAAAATACTTGTTGAAGTTTTGTAATTTACATTTCTGCAATTAGGTTTTTTGTATGATTTATGTTTTATTTTGTAACAAAACTTTTTTTTAATGTTTTCATCATCTCTTATCATTTCAGTACATTTTAATGCATGTATATGGAAAAATAATTTTTAATCTGAATTCTTGTCTAAGTGTATCATAGCGTAGTAAATATATCAGTCATATTCTTCTGAGCATGCCACTTCAAAACTAGTGTATGCACATTTAATACTACATATATTCACACTGTGTGCAGTTATGCTTTCATTCTGCACAGCTTCATGCACGGAGTGGTCATTAATGAAGTTAGATATTTGCTTTGAAGATTTCGATTTTAAGTTTTGCATGATATTTTTTGTTACAAAATCTGGCTTTACAGTTAACATTTTGTGAAAAAGAGGCTAGAATTGTTTAACTTTGTGAATTGCATTGTAAAATATTTTGTGAATGGCCTTTATAAAAAAAAAACAATTATTTTCTTGATATTTACATAGATGCTAGTTTATAATGAAAGTTTGATCGGGTCATTTTTTTTTCAAAAATCAATGTTCCTATGCTAGATCATGTTAATTATTTATCACAACAAAATCTCTTTGAAATATTCCTGTTGTAAGATTTATTAGACATATTTTTTTACTAGAATTTAGAGTGGGAAAATATCTTTTATAGAAAGATTTATTTTCATATTGCAGGAGAAAGTAAGAAGTAATTCACAAGGTTACTATATAAAGGAGGAATGAGAGCCAAATATAGATTATGTTTATGTATACCCACTACATACAAGCCTAACTTATGTCTCTCTAACATTTACCCTAATGCTACATAATACAAGCTATTTCAATTTATTTTTTACTTTGTATTTTCAAATTTGTAGAAGGAAACATAAGTTTTTATGGTACAAATGAAATTACAGTGAATTTATAAATGAATCTTATGTATGAATTAAATGAAGATAATTGCATTTCAAGTCTTGTTTTAATGCCAAATCAAATGATGGGTTCAATTAGTGACTTATTTGTTGTCCATTATACCATAATAGGTTCTCATTATTTTTAGATTGTGTTATTTGACTGCCACTATAGGATTTTTACCAGGATGACATGGCTAACCAAATGATCAACATCAAACAGTACTTAACCTCAGGCCTGTATACTTTCTCATCAGCCTAAACATAGCTTTTTAATTTGTAATTTTGTCTTATTTCGCAGACTGACCATCTTCCGTTGGATTGTCCCAGCCAATGGTGAAGTATTAATTAAACTGCGGTTCCAGTCAGAAGAACTAGGACAGTTTGATCAGACCCTGAACTTTGAGATTGTAGGAACACGACGTAGATACCAGCTGTTCTGTAGGGGAGTTTGTGCCTTCCCATCAATCAGTAGAGAGCCAAGGTCAGTCATGTGTATCTTCGAAGATAAAAAAAAAATGTTAAGAAGTTTAATTTCTATTATCTTATGTTAGCAACTCTTTTGCATGTATTTTTTTCAAAACAAACAGCATCAATAGTTTTTGAAGTAATAATAGAGGTTCATTACCTTCAAAGGTTTTAAATTTGAATTGAAAATAAGTATAAACAATAATTCACTAACTTTCACTTTCTTTCCAGAATTGTATTCCCAAGTCGAAAGAAGACTAAAAAGGCCAATGAAATAGCCCACAAGAAATATATTTTAGCCACAGAAACATTTGAGTTTGGCCCACTTCTGAATTCCAGACCAAGAACTGGGTAGGTCACTGTTCATTTAGATATTTAAACCCCACCTTTATAGTGTTACAGGTTTTACATTACAGTCATAATAAACATCTTTTTTACAGAAATTATGATATTGAACAGAGTCTGAAGTATTTCAATATAAAATTTTAGTAATTGTAGACAGTTTTATCCATTTGAATGAATTCTTTTTATACCCTGGACATTTGAAACAGTTTCAAATCTACAAATCAACTGATTGTCTTTCCTTTCCTAACATATTTTCTGTTCACAGGTACAAAGAAGGTAAACATCCAGCTTACATGGAACAGCTGAATGTGACCAATACCTCTCCACTTGAGGCAGACATTAGCTTCTGTTTCTTCAAGGATAGCAAGAGTGAAACATTCATATTAGAACCACCTTCCATGGTGCTGAAACCTGGAGAGTGTCAGAAATTAACAATCTGGGCATATCCATGTAAAGTGGGTAGGATTGAGGACTCAATTGTATGTTGTATCAAGGAGAACCCAGAACCTGTTGTATTTAAAGTTGCATGTGACTCATTCAATCCCGAGTTGGATCTCAACACGAGGGACTTTAAGTTTGAGTCTGTGAGATTATACAGGTGAGTATAGGATTGGAGCAATACGATTCAATATGAGTTAGTTGAAAACATATGAAATATACACTGTATTAAATGGAATCTAATATATAATGCATTTGGTCATTAATTAGCACAAATCCAAGTTTTATGGTGAAGGTGTTTTAATCACTCCTTTAAAAATACAGGGGTGTTATTTTTTTCTCTAAAATTTCCTAAATGATTGAAATAAAAATTAGTTTCTTCTTCAAACTGAAATGAAATATGTTTTTCAGGAAGGAAATAAGAACTATCCACATGAGGAATAACACCCAGCTGCCTGTTGTTTGGAAGGTTACAGGTATAGAACAATTAGGTGATGATTTTAGTTTGTCAGCTGACCATGGGGTCATTGACCCATTACAGGAGTATCCTCTCCATGCTTACTTTAGGGCTATGAAGCCTCTTAACACAACACAACAGAAGAAAATTAGGCTTGAGGTAAGTACATATAAACTTTGTCTACTTTTAGAGGATTACTGATATACTATTCAATTGTCATGTTCTGCCTTGTTTTATTGTTAGAACTTTTGAGACTGATAAGTATGTTTAAGTCTTATCTTTATAATCTATCATATTCACATTGAAATAACTGACAAGAAAATTATAATAAATAAAAACAAAATGTCCAAGATTAAGAATTTAACAGTGGAAATGAACCAATAAGAATTATTTTTTTCTGTACAGATACATGACCAGGAGGGTGTCCATCCATTGTCTGTTGAGACCCTGAATGTTCACTATGAACCTTATGATATCAGTGTAGACATGAGCTTTAACAATAAAGGAGGTAGGGTTAATAAACTCATTATTGATTGGATGATTATTTTTCTTTTGTTTGAACTCAGGAGATACAGTTAAATAGTCAGTGAAATTTCTGCTTCAAGGTTGAAAATGTGTATAAAGTGTAAAATTATAAGAAATAAAAGCTGACTTTGATTAGTTCATACTTGTATGAATTTGCCAACTTTACTCACTGCCTTTTGTCAGCAATATATTTTACTTTTTGATCTTGTTAATCTGTGATTTTAATTGACTTTATTTTTGACTAATTGATATATAACTTCCCTTTCAGATCATGGTTCAGATGGTGGTGGCCTTGACCTTGGTATTGTACATGTTGGTGAGGAGAAGAAATGTACATGTGCTCTTAAAAACAGAGGAAAATATGAAGTTGGATATAAGTAAGGTTCTTTCAGTAATTGTATCAACACTAAGCATTTTAAATTGCACTCAACCCTTTCAAAACCAAATCATTTGTGACTTCAGAATTTGTTTTGTTTGAACATGTTTCTTGTTTTCCTAGTATTTTGATTAAACTATTTATATTATCTTGCAGCTTTATCAAAAAGGATTGTGACCCTGCTAATCCTAACGCTGCCTCACTGTTTACCATCACTCCAGAGAAAGGTACCTTGATTTCTAATGACAGACCAACACAACCTACCATTATGTTTAAATCTGACAAGGAGCTTGTCATCAAGGACCAACCTATACTCAGTTGTCAGGTCATTGATCTGAAGGTTGGAGATGAGGGAGAAATTATTGGTGTCATACCCATCAAAGTATCTGCCAAGGTCTTGTTTCCAAAGTAAGTACATGTATTACTTAAACTGTTAACAGGTACTGCCTAACCTATGATAGTAATTCAAAAAACAAAATCCAAATGCATTGTCTATCTCTTTTATTTTACCTGTTCTTTCTCAATCTATACCATACAAAGGATTTTTTTCTGCTTTAATGTTGATATTCTAATTGTAGACTTCTTCTTCTCAATGTTTTGATATTTTGTAGATATGAGATTCAACCTGCAAATGACATTAACTTTGGGGCACTGCTCATCAATAATAAGAAAGAAGGCCAAAGTAGATTTGAGATTCATAACAGGGGAGAATTTGATTTTAAATTCATTGTATCAAAGATGCAGAAGGAAGATAAACCTGGTGGTCGTGGCAACAGACCGTAAGTTCATTTTAGGGATTACATTATTTATTGCACAGTATAATGGGTTCACTGCTTTCCGCTTTTGTTTATTTTCACATTCACTGTTACAGTGTTATAGAATAGGGAATCAGGTTCTCTTTTTGCTTATGCAAGTTACTTTCTTTTGGGTCATTGCACAAAAACTATATACTAATCATGATCCTTCTTCCCAGTCTGACATGTGCTCAAACCAAAAAATTAAACCTATTGCCATTTTAAATGAATTAGGAGCAGACTTGAAAAGTAGGTTTTTTAATATGACCAAAGTAGAATTAAGATTGTAAAATTGCATGCAAGTAATTTTCTCTAGTAGTGATTTTTTTTTATGATTTTCATTTTTATGCACAGTAATATGTTGCATTAGCCAATAGCATGTGGTACCTGCATGTAGATTGGATTTTTTTCTTTATTTTAGTCAAAATGACATTTTTTGGCACTTTTAGTTTGTTAAATGAAGCATGACATTTTTAAATATCTGTTCACCAACCCTTTGTGTACTTACACAGTCCTGTGAAAGACAGTAAACGCAGCAAGTCACGTGATGGATCAAGTTCTGGACGATCGGTAGCTAGACCTAAGAAAACTGATTCTGTCAGGTTAGTTAGAGCCCACCCATCTCATTGTTTCTTAACTGTCTCATGTGTGCTTACTTAGTCATGGTTGATGCAGAATTTTTGTGACAGCAATCACTTTGATGTAATTGGGTGATTTCTTATTTACTTTGATGAATTTAATGTATTGAAATGGTTTAATTAAGTAAATGGTGTCACAGTCATCTGCTAGAACCATTCACCTGCCATCTTCTCTCATCCCGTTTGAAGCAACTAACACTTCCAATGAGAATTGCTAGAATAGGAGTGCCAATGCAGTGTGTTTGGTTTGTTTTTGTGTTTGAATTTCAGACGGTCAAATAAAACCAGTATTCAAGTATTTTTGAGAGTTGACAGTAATTTTGAAAGTAACGAAAGTTTTTAATATTTCAAGTGATCGTCAGATTTTAATTTTGTAACTTTAAAAATTTGAAATCATCTAAGGAATTTCTGTAAGCTTGTATAGAGTAATTGTCACATGATGTTGTCTTTCACTTATAATGACTTTAGAGTCAACAAAGGATTGAAATCGTCAATGTGTAATTGTGGGATATTTGTTTATATATTTGGCTTACAATTGAAAATAGTCCAAATGCTACAATCAGGCATCTTATAGGCAGAGGTGAATCCAGGCACTTTGAAAAGGAGGGGTGCCGGCCGGTTCCTCAGAAAAAGGGAGGTGCTAGGACATTATTTACCATTTTTTGTCAATTTTACACATGGAAATAACAAATTTTCCAATGAAAAGGAGGGGTGCCAACCCCCTGCACCCCCTGGATCTGCCACTGTATAGGACTTATAAGATTTCAAATGATTGGATAATTTGATGATCACTTATGATTACTGGTAATTAATTATTTCAAAAATTTCTGTTATAATTTAATACACACTTTTTTCTGAACTAATTTAATTGTTTCCTAAACTAAATTGACTTGATAGTATTTCACTATGACAATATATTTCTTTTGCACTAGTTTTTCTGCATACTTACTCATTACTAACTTGAATCTATTTACCTATATTATCTAAATGCTAATTAGTATAGCTTTAACAAACATGTCAATGTTTTTGTTTGAGGGGGTGTACGTTTAGTATCCAAAGATTGGCTTTAATTGTGATACCTAATGACTAGCACTAAAACACCCTCTTGAAAACTAGTGTCTAAATTATACTTTTGTGCAAATACATATTTTAGTGAGTTTCTTACCCATACAGCAATACGTCTAAAATGAAATTGTCTTAAAAAACAAACAAACATATAAACAAAATCAGAAGGAAAAAGAAATGGGGCTAAACAAAGATATGTTATGTGACCTATACAGTTGACATGTTTGTTACCACCTGTTTGCAGTGATTTTCTTTCTTAGTAGTGAAAACAATGCTAGTCAAGTTCAGCTGCTTCCAGGAATCTCAAGAGTCCATATGACTTCTGGGCTTCATGGTACAAAACGTCCTGGCAGGTATAACACAGTTATGTGTTCATTTGTGTTTTCCTTTGTTTTTGTCATGTGATGTATAGAAAAAATCAATTAATTTTTTTTTTTTAATTATTTTGAATATTTTGTGTTTTTTTTTTTTTTTGGTTTTTTTTTCCAATGGTGTTTTTATTCTACAAATTTGAAAAAAAACATGTTCAGTTTTGTGTAGTGCAGTATAGTTTGATGGTTTTAATATTTTATTACAACACCTGAATGCTATACCTGTTCTTAATATATACATTCAGTGATACCTGGATAGGTGTTACAGTATTATCCAGTTAAAGCATTTTAAAAAAAAATGGCATCTGTGGAAAATATTTAAACATCTTTTTTATGAAAATTATCTTTTAAACACATTTATTTACTTGCTATTAAACACGTAAGTTTACAGCCTTCAACTGCTATATATTTTATTATGGATTTTATTATTAATTACATCTGTATTTCTAAACTTGTAATAAAACTACAAAAATCTAGATTCTACATAGCTTTGCATGACTAAAACATTCAATGTATTTTTTACATGTTCTGTCACATATAAATCTATTAATGTTTCTTTGAAACAATAAGCTACTCATTAAAGGAATACTTTACTTCAGTCCTTCATTAAGTATGAGACAAGTGACAACTTATTTTTTTTTTCTTAAATTGAGTGAGAGAGTGTTTAAAAAATGATACACTCTAGGGACCTCAGAGTCAGAATAATATGTCTAAGTGGGGTGATGTGTACCTGCAGGCTGTTGTTCCTGTGGACTAGCTAGTACATTAAAGATCAGACTCAGCATATTAGACAAGTACAGGGCCTGTTTAATCATACTCATCCTGAAATGTATGAAGTTTTGCCATAGGATGTTAAACAATAGTCAATCATAATTGATAAAAACCAGGGAAAAAGAATATCAGGTTTTTAATCAAACTTAGAATATATCATAATTCATGTCCTTATAACCTTGATCACACAAACACAAATGTAATTATTTGCCGTACTTTGGAAGGATAAGTTTAGTTCTAGGACAACCCTTTTTGGCTTTTATAAAGAGTGATCAAGAAGCTTTGTTGAATTTCATGATTTTTAATTGCGTTTTTATGATTACAGAGCTGAGGGTGGAGCAGCCAGACAACAGTTTGGTATGTTTATTGTCTCCCCTACCAGTGGTACTGTGATTGTAGGTGGCTCTATTACAATCAATGTTGACTGTATTACAGAGCAGGAAGGCAGAGGAGATGAGGTAAATATGTGACTTTGTTGTTAATGATCTATTGTTATCATGCAGTTTAAACCTTCACCTAACAAACAAATGTACTGGTCCCCTGCAAAAATTTTGCATGAGATATTTCACCAATGGGAGGGGACATGGAATTAATTATAGTAATCAAATTCATTTGGCGACAAAGATATGATTGTTTTCTACAAGTTTTGCAACTAAAAAAAAATGCCTTGTGGTAGATATGTGATATTTGGTTGTATGGAACATACAAGTACTGACTGTCCATTGATATGATTACAGGAGATATGTATAGACATTGTAGACAGAGATCCTAACGATCACCCAGGAGGTATTCCTTATAGATTACTGGCTGAAGTATGTATCCCATCCATCAGCATCATAGAACCAAGATATATTGGGTCTATCTTTGAAGAACACAGAATTGTCAAAAACCTCAGTATCTGGCAACACAGCAACCAAGTAAGTCTGCACACTATATAAGACAAACCATCTTAACCATAATATATTGTTAAGTAAAAACCATTCTAAAACTAAGACTAAGGCTTTTAATGATGAGATAGATAGGTATTGGTTGGAAATTGTACTTATATTATCAGCTGTAGTACTAAGGATATTAGTATGAAGTGTGTTTTGAGTTTTCATATTTTAATTTTATGATTTTACAAATCAAATGAGAAGACTGAATACAATAGTAAATTCATTCTGATATTTTCAGCTTATATAGAAGCATCCAATAAATTCTGCATTTGTTCAATGTTTATACTAAAACCAATCTTGATATTTTTTTCAGGCTGATATATACACTGATGGAGGAGTGTATGCAGAGGATGAGAACAGGTTCATCTTCAACAATGTAATCATTGGTCGCAAAGCTAAGGCAAGGTTTAAGATTTCCAATACCAACAAGGTACCATGTGATGTTGTTTTCACTGTTAAACCCACAAATGT
Organism: Perna viridis; assembly: GCA_037379345.1. NCBI lineage: Eukaryota > Metazoa > Mollusca > Bivalvia > Mytilida > Mytilidae > Perna > Perna viridis. Next base: position 7,987,292 of record CM074515.1, on the reverse strand, counting down.
GAAGAGAGCTGGACAAAATCAAGATATATTTGAAATAGAGCCAGCCAGAGCTCAGATCTCACACCACAGCCATGTGTATGCTACTGTGACCTTCACACCACCTTCAATGCAGGTATGTTCCCTACAGATTTCATTGGTTTTTCTTATGAATAAGAAATGCTGAAAAATTAATCAGTTGCAGTATGTTCATTTTTGTTTGAGAAATTCAAATTTGCAACAACACAAAAAAAGGTAATTCATTGTGATTAGATATTATTTCAAACAAAGAAATGGTTCTTTTTCAAGACAAAGAGATTTTATTTTTGTCCTTGTCAGAAACAATGATTCTCAAATAGTATTGAGATTTCGTGAGTTATATTGTTTTTTTTTTAGTCTTTCACAGCTCAGTTTGAAGCTGCTATAGATGGACAGACTAAGGGTAAATCTCTAATGTTTGAGATAGCTGGAGATGGTAACTTGCCTCGTATCAATGTACAGAAACCTACCATGAGAAATAAGATGGGACAGACCATTGTACTGTTCAAAAAAATTCTTGTTGGACGTACACAAACACTGCCATTTACTTTGATCAATGATGGAACACTGCCAAGCAAGGTCAGTATATTTGTACATGTTTTAGAACATTAACTTCAGAACAGCTGGCGCTTGATTTTATGCTAGATTGTAAATTAAGATAATGTTGGTTTTAATGGAGCTGATTTGATTAATACTAAGAGTAGATTTTTATGTCAATGAAAAAAGGAAATAAAATGATTGCTTAATGATTGTTGTGGTTTTCTTGAGTTTTGTGAATCATATTTAAGAATGCACAACTAGTCAGGGATATTAATGTTAATCTTTTCTCAGGTTGACCTTGATCTGATTGATCCTGACAAAGTGTTCAGAATACGACCAGGCAGTGACACAAATGCAGTGATGGAGGATGACTACGAGGACACCAAGCGACCTCACACTGCCTCTGTATCAGTAGGTGTAGGGGAGGTGGCTAACTTCAATGTCATCTACAAACCGTCAGCAGTCCAGAGGTCTCAGGCCCACATTAAACTGACAGTGATAGATAACCAGTATGAGGACTCAATCATTCAGCTGGTGGGTGAAGGTTATGAAGATGAGATCACCTTAGACAACATTCACAGTATTGGTCAAGCTTTTGAGAAAGAAAATGTTGAAGAAGAAGGAAATATGCCCGATGAAGATATTGCTGGTAATTACATGTTTATTGTACTATAAATCAACTTCTTGGTGTGATATTAACTTGTCTTCCTTTCTTATTCCTCTGGGGAAATTGTAATAGTTTTTATTTGATTATGTAAGGCTTTGGATTTGTTATGATAAAGCTGTAAAAACTATGTGCAGCATGAAAAAAATTGAAAAGGAATGAACAAGTAAAACAGCATGCTTATAAATATTTCTGTTACTGAGATAGTGATCATTTGATCCTCTATCCTACATAATAACATCTAAATGAACTGTCCCGTACTACCATACATCGTGTACTAAGTTACAGCCCTAGATTAATCCTACGAGGAGGAATGACCCAGCCAGCGAAAGCTATATTTTTATATAGCCTAGTGGTTGAGTGTTCTAGGGCACTGGACTTTGTGCAGGCGGTGTTGCCATAGATGTCACAGGGGTACGAGTTCGAGTCACGCGGAGGGAACGACCAAAAATTTGCATCGCAAATTTGACAGTTCTAACATCGTTGGGAATTTTTCAGACCTTTCTATATATTGTTAAATTGTTATATTTGCAGCTGCTAAACCCAATCTGATCAACTTTGGAGATGTATACATCAATGAATCATGTACGTTATCCTTCTCAATGACGAACCATTCCAAGACAGATGTCTACAGGCTGCAATGGCAGGATAACCCTAATCTGAAATTTGCTCCTACACTGGCCCATCTCCATCCTAACACATCAAAGGATTTCACTGTCACATTCAAGTCTGATGCTCCAAAGAACCTGAATGAACAAGCTATCAACTGTAAAGTCACCAAAATCAAATATGATAAGCCTATTGATCAGGTAGGATACTGATGTAGCTCTTAGTGTCATGATCGTTCGTGAAAGATTGGTGTCAAGTGCCTGGAAAAGAAATATTGATAATAAATTAAAAGTGTTGAACATATATTTTACTTTTCTTTTCTTACTTCGATAAAACTTAATTTAAATATTTTTTTTATTACTTTATATCATACATGAAGATGTATTGATGAAATGTTTGCTTGAAAGTATATGGACAACTGGAAAAAAGAATATGCTGTGTTGCTGTAATCATGTGATCATTCATGTTACTTTTCATTACAGGTTGCAGCTTGGGATGACAGAATTAAGACTGTGAAGTGGATCGACATTCCAGCATCACCCCAGCCTTCTGAAAGGTAAAGAAGAAATATTGTGTGTTTACATAACTTTTTACTGAAGAAAATTGTTTTTTTTAGGTAGCTGTCCAAATCACTAATGCTTTTATATATTTTTCTTAGAAATCTACTTGATTTGAACTTAAAATATTCTTCAAACTTGGCATAACCAATCACACTTTGAAGTTTCCTGTCCTTTTTGTTTGTTGTATTTGGTTTTTTTTTTTATTTAATTATATGACAAAACATTTGCTATCTTTGATTTCTAGTGGTTCAAAGGACAAAGCCCCGATTAGTTCTAGAGGTGCAAAGAAGAAGGTTGTAGAGACTGAACCTGAACCAACATTTACAGATTTCCCAGATTCTAGTAGGAACATAGAACTTCTTGTATCAGCTAATGCTGACTTCTGTAAATATGGCTGCAAGACAGAAAGTGTTCACTTCAAAGATACTCTCATGTTCCAGACTAGGGTATTTGAGTAAGTGTATAAATTTACTATAAGTTCTCCCCTAACTCCTCAATCCAGTACAAGCTTCCCCACAAAGTCTTGAATCCAGTACAAATTATTTTCATTATTTCAAGACTTTTTAGGTTATATGATGATAATCCATTTAGAAGTTCTTTTGTAATTGTCCAAAATTTTGAAAAATAAATGTTATACAAAAGATATTAAATATGAATTTAAAACTTAATGTTTCTGATTGGAATTTCAAATTTGTCATTTTAATGGAAAATATGATTTTTTTTTGTGTAATGGAATAAGAAATAAAACTGTTTAAGAATGTTAAAAATTCAATAAACAATTTACTTTTTAGATTTAACCTAAGTAACAAGGGAAATATTAAAATGGACTACAATTGGCAAGTAGTTATGGAGAACATGGCACCCTCCCTGACCAGAGCTGTTACTTTCATGTCAGAAGGAGAGAGGCCAGAGTCCAGGATAGACAATGTTGATGCTAGTTATGTCCCATTTAATGTTACACCTGAGTTTGGTACTATACCAGCAGGAAAGAAACAAAGATTCACATGCAAGTTCTCTCCCTTGGATGTCAACACCTATGAAGGAAGGCTAATATGCACGTAAGTAACATTCTGTAAAAGTAAATCACCAGAATATAGCTGAAATATTGCTGCTTGGGCGTTAAACCCCAACAATCAATCAATGTAAAAGTAAAAGATATTTGTCTAAAATATGGGTCACCACATGATGTAAATGGTGGATAGGTACAAAATTTACATCTGTTTCTAGTTGGGTTTTGTTGTTGCTTTACCAAAATACTCTTCTTTAATTGCAATCCAAATCATGATATGCATATTTTCTATTTCCTGTATAATATTTCTTGCAGTATTCCCAACTTAGAAAAGGATCAGCAGGGTCCTGTAGTTGGACTGAAGGGTAAGAGTTTGATGCCTTACTGCCACTTTGAGTTGGAAGATTCTGATTATATTACTGGTGCTAGACGTGATCCAGAATTACCTGGACCTGGAGACGCTACGAGGGGAACTGTGCTTGATCCAAATACAAGAGTCATTGAATTCAGCTCTGTTGGTGTTGGTGTTAAGAAAACTTTGTAAGTTTTTGTATTACCAGAAAGATTATCCTCAAAAAAAACAAAAACAAAAAATGCCTTGTGAATTAGACTAGGGTTTATAATAGCAGTCATTCTATTTAGAAAAGGAAAAAACTATTTGACGTCATTAAGTTATAGGGTTCATATATTTTTTATTTTTAACACACAAAGATACTTCATGCAGTTTTGAGTTTGTTTAATGTCAGATTGTATTTAGCATTGTTTAGATTGAACTTTGGTAATTGTTATTTTCAGGACCTTTGGTGTTGTGAACCCAACTAATAAATCATATAACTTTGAGTGGATATGTGAAGATAAAAATGATGACACAACCAGGGTATCTCCTTTTAAATGTTCAACAATGGATGGTGTTATTAAGAGTGGCAAGAGATTCCCTGTAAGTACCACAACTACATGTAATGATAAAAGTACCAAAGTTACTTAACCTAATTTGAGATTTTCAGACCAAAAATTAATTAACAATTATTAACAACAAATTCTAACTTTAATTTGATGAAACTTGTACAGATTCTACCATGAAAAAAAAATTATAAGTATTTTGACAATGATGACTTTCATATTTTCTTCTCAGGTAACATTTGAGTACACTTCTATGGAGTTAGACCTTGTAGAATCATTCTGGAGATTTGTGATCCCAGACCAGAATATTTCAGTACCATTCCTGTTGGTAGGGAAAGCTCATGAACCTGATATTGCTATGGACAGATCTCACATGAACTTCAAAGCCTTACTTATAGGTAATGTATTGTACTGAATAATGAACACTATAGAAAGAAAAATAGATAACAGTGAAAACAAAATGCTGATATTCATTTTATAGAGTTTATTTCAAAGTCAATGTATACTTAAGTGATAAGGAAGCTGATGTACATGTATGTGAAGAGGTAATATTAATTGGTAAATACAAGAAATATATGACGATACCTCAGAAATATAGCTTACTTCTAATTAATATGACAAAGACGGTGAGTTTACTTAATCATGAAGGTGACTGCTTTATTTCTCTTTTGTTTTCCAGATTTGAGTACATTGTAATATATAACTGTACTTCTTTTTGTAGGACATGAAGCCACAGAAAGTGTCTACATTATAAACAATGAGGATGAACCATTTACCTACATTATAGAACCAGACTCTTGTCATTCAGCTGGTTTCTCATCTCATGTCCAAATTGAACCAATGACTGGCATTATACCTGCTAAATCAAGGTAAGTCTGACATACCTGAATACTGAAATAATTGCTGATAAATTAAAGCTTGTCCATCTTACTTAAGGTAGACATGTTGTCAAGAATTCAGCTTCGCCTTGTTGAGTTCAAATATATTCGTATATTAATATATGCAAGAATAGTTTTAGAAGTAAATACTAAAATGAATATTTGAAGTTTTCCTCAGTTATAATTTAAAACTACTTAGATATTTAAAATAACTTCATGTCTTACCTTTTCAGAGCACCAATACAACTGCATTTTGCACCAAACTCCAGTAAGGAAGTGAACTTCAACATTGTATGTAGAGTAAAAAGGAAAGTCACTCCAGTTACACTGAATGTGAAAGCTGAAGGATACTCCATGAACAGTTCATTACTGTGTGAAGACTCACAGGGTCGTGTTGAAGAACTCATCAGTAATGGCATGAATATTATCAGATTTGGTGAGGTAAGCTCAAATTAATGCAGATGATGAGGGTCAATGAATAAAATGAATGTAAATAGTAAAAAACATTTTATTAAAACATTGACCATTCTGTTATACCATGGTTGTGAATTTTTTTTTTGCTTTTCAAAACATAAATTTTACTGCAGTATAAGTTTTTATACATTTGTTGGTGATAATGATACATTGTTGTTTGTACATTTAGTAGTTGGTACATATTTTTAAAACATGCATTGTCACCTTTACTTTGTATGACCTAAAAATATATGGTATATTACAATGTGATAAATTATACGATAAAAATTGCATTATATTACAAAGTTACTTTTTTATAGGTTGAAGTAAATGAGAAGCAGATCAGAAATCTCACTGTCGTGAATTCTGGAAAGTTTAACTTTGATTATGAATGGGAACTAAACATGAGTTCACAGAAAAGAGAAATGGTGTCTATCTCTCCAAGTCGCGGCGGAGTACTCAATGGAGAGAAGGCTGTTTGCAAACTGGTCTTCTGTCCTCCAAGTAGAACTACACTCAAAGACTGTGAACTGGTGCTGAAGGTATGTAGATTTAAAATACTTGTAGTGAGGTTTGAAATATGTTCTTGAGCTTACACATTTTAATGAACTTTTTCAGTGGTCAGGAACTGATAAAGAAAAATACTAACAATTTGAAATTTTGTTTCTGCTTTATGTCTAAATTGCACGTAAAAGTATACAAGTTTATTTCAAGGCTGTGAATTAATTAAATATGTGTTTCTATTTTAGATAAAGAATGGAGCCACTTACAATATAGGATTAGAAGGTTTGGGTGTAACACCAGGCCTGCATTTCTCTTTCCAATCTTATAACTTTGGAAACTGCTTCATCTATAAGGCTGGTATGCCAGATCGTAATGTTGTGCTCAAATTGACCAACAAAGATAGAAAAGACATTAGTGTTAACTGTTTATATGTGCCAACAGATCACTTACACCATAACTTTAAGCCGTGTGTGATTCCATCTGGTCAGTCTATTGATGTACTATTCACATTCATACCAAGGGAGGCAAGAGTGTACAAAGAGCAGATAACTTTTGAAATCAATGGCCTATCTAGGAACAGTGTGATGATTGTGGGAACAGGAACAGAGATGAAGGTAGATGATGTTTTTCAAGTACTAGTAATATTGAAAATTCTAGCTTATTAAATGTTTAAATAAAAATAAGAAAAGTTGGTGCTAAAACCAAAAGGGTCCTTAGTAAATAAGTATGTGCATTTTTGTACCATTCCCAAAGAAAGTTACAAGTATCTTCATTTTTTTTATATGAATGAAATATTCTCCATTTCACAAGACATTTCCTTAGAAGTTAACAGTGAGAAAAAGGTATTGTTGGAAATAATTGCATTGACACCCAATGAAGTGTTAGGTTAATGTTAGTTCCATGTCAAGAGAATCATATATTACTAATTTTTTTCTAATAGAATGACTTCATGCCATACTGTGATTTCTTTTACAGATAGAGGTACCAGAATCAATAGTCAACTTGGGATCCTTCATTGTTGGTGGAAAGGTGAAGAAACCAGCAGTTGTTCCTATTGTCAACAATAGTCCAGCTCCAATTACATTCAAATTAGCCCTCACTCCAACAACTCCAGCGCTACAGCAGACCAATGCATTATCTATCACATCAACTGATAATATTACTTTAGAGGGTAGAGGTGGAACATGCTCTGTTCAGGTCAAATTAAACAACAAACAAAGAATACCACAGTTTACTGAAGAGGTAGGTCAAAGGTTAATTCTGTAATTGTCAAAAATACATTTAGGTAGGTTTGAAAATGACACCTTGTTTTACATACACCAGTAACTTTTCTAACAACCTTCATCATCAGGTCTGCAGATATTGCTTTGTTTGAGTATAAACAATAAATTTTGTAGAAAGTAAAAAAAAAACATTCTTATTCATTTATTGATGTATCTTGTATATGTTGTAGGTGTACATGGAGTGTGCAGGACACTCCCAGCCCCTGTTTGCCATCAAGGGATGTGTATTAGGAATGGAGATTAACTTAGATACTACAGCTATACCATTTGGCAGTGTATTTAAGAACAGCTCAACATCCAGAAAAATTGTAATGACCAATACTGGTGATATGAATGCTAAGTAAGTTAATTCTAATGAGCATATCACAGACATGATTTTCTTTAGAAGTTCTGATTTTTCACATAAGATTTTACAGTTATATTTCTCTTTTTACCATATGACTACTACCGATTTCATCAATTTCCGCTTTTATGCTTTGCTAAAATCATGTCTTACATCAACATATATTTGAATTCCAAGCTTTTAAATTTGTTATATTTATGTATAGAGTTTAATAATTCTTCAGTCTTTTGATAAAAATAATGCATTAACTAGGAAGTGAAGATTTTCATTCTTTTTCTTCGAAATCTGCTCAGTTTCTACCATGATATACATTTATAACGTTATTTTGCAGGTTCAGTTGGGATATTAAGAGGTTTAGACCAGATTTTAATATCTATCCTGTAGAAGGTTATATCACACCTGGCATGGAAGTTACATTTGAGGTGACCTTTGAACCCAAACAAGAGAGAAAGGATATAAGATATGATGTATGTATAAGGTCATATAATTTTGTATTAATTTGTTTCCACTTACAATATTGTTTTTCCTTTAAACTTATGTATCATACCTGTTTAATTTCTCAATTACCAATATTACATCATCTATTTAAAGTGCTCATGTCAACATTTTTCTTGTTAAAGACATTACTTCATAACATTAAATTATTTTTCAGCTTCTTATGGTAATTCTTGTACTTCCTTTCTTTCAGAACTTGCAATGTTTCATAGAGGGAGGCACACACAAACCAGTGACCTTGACACTGACTGGAAGTTGTACAGCTATCAACCCACGTGAAAGCCAGTCACTACATCCATTTACAGTTCCTGTAAGGGAAGAAGATACCAAAACAATCACCTTAAGGAATACAACTAATCAGTCATGGCTATTACGCCCAATTGTTACTGGTGACCAGTGGAGTGGTCCAACAACCTTTAGGGTTGAGGCCCAGAAAGCTGAGAATTACCCAATTACCTACAGGCCTGTTAAAATGACACATGATGGCATTAAAGATACTGTAAGTGTTTAGTGAAGTTTTCTTTATTTAAATTCATTCCATAGTCTAAAAGGTTTTCCTCTTAGCATTATTGATTTGTCCATGATGGTGAAAAAATGTAATCTTGATATTTAATTACATGTGCCTTCATGTATGGAGGAAATTGTTTTTAAAATTGTCTTGCTAATGATGTGTTTCATATGTTTTACAGGGTTCTATATTCTTCCCAACCCCTGATGGAAGTGGGTTGTTCTGGACCCTGACAGGGGTAGCTGAAGCACCTAAACCTATTGTTCATAAACCTGTAGAGGTTCCATGTAAAGTATGGTATACAGAGCTTCTTCCCATCAACAATTGGCTCAAACAACCACAGAGGTAAGCATACAAACTGTGGGCAAGAATGAATGACTTCCTTAAAAGTGTCCTGTAAATATCTCCTTAAGATCAACGACATTTAGAAGTTTTCCTTGAAAAAAGACAAATTTTGATTATTATATCATCTGCTTCAGGGGAGATAATTTGATTTTTTTGTCTTGTTTCTACATTATACATTCCAATGATTTTTTTTTATAGATTCAAAGTAACAAGAGAAGATGTAAAGAAGGACACATCCACATCATTAGAACACATGCACTATGTAGATGTTCCAGCCAGTGGGACCAAAGATTTCAAAATTGCCATGTACTTCTACAAGGAAGGAGTCACACAGATGAAGGTTGAACATCTATTTATTAAACTTCATTTTTCAGGAAATATTAGGATGCATATGTTTATCAAGTAAATTAGATATTCTTCACATACATTTCAAAATTTAATATCAGAACAAACTGTTTTTTTGAGTAAAATATTTGATTTGGAATTTTGTTGTAGAGGTCATTATTTGATGGGAATCTTTACCAGATCTTTGTTTTGCTATATCATCTTTCTTTGGAAAGCTTACACTGTTTTACTGGTATTTGTGCATGGAGTGGTATTTCTAACACTGTTTTCCATTTCAGTTTACATTCACTAATGAGAAGTCAGGAGAATACATTGTGTATGATGTGTCATTTAAAGCTATCAAACCAAATATTATGGGAACCATAGACCTGAGTACACCTGTCAGAAAGATGTTGGAACATAAGATTACCTTAGAGAACCCACTGGATACCCCTGTAACTTTCAATGTTACCTGTCCTTCTGAGATACAGATCCCAAGTCAATTTGTTGTACAGAAAGGCTCTAAGGTTAGTAATCTAGTGCAAATCTTGTGGCAGTGTTCCTGTTTGTTCAAAACTGAAATTGCGTCTACATGAAAAAAAATGGGCTAGCTAAATTAAAATGACTCAGCAAGTACTTCATGTTAATAGAAACACATAAAGTAGAGTTATGTATACATAACTTGAAAATTATCCCTGTTTTGTTGCATTTTAATTCCCAAGTTTTTTTTCCTTTTCAGCATGTCTGTACCTTCAGTTATCTACCCTTGAAAGTTGGAGAAACATCAGGAAAGATAGAGTTTACAAGTAATGACCTTGGAATTTATACCTATGAGGTGAACTTGAAGGCTACCCCAGCAGGACCAGAAAAGGCCCTTTATTTCCATTGTTGTCTCGGACAGAACCAAGTCTCCATGGCCAAGTTCCTTAACTACTCCAAACAGACCAAACCAGATTACACTTGTAAAGTAAGAAAATTTATAAATTTTTCAGGTGCAGATTTATTAGCGGTTGTAAACTCAGTGTAGTCCCTCTAAAATTAACCAATATACATGTATATTTTTGTATGTGACATTGATTTTTTCACTTAGTATACCTAATAAAATTTTGCCAACTCTCTGTTCAGTTATCAATTCTGTTTAGCCTCTCTCTAACCTGAAATCCAGGATTCACCTGTATTTCACTTTCAAAGTAATAGCAAATGATCTGTCAATTTGTGCCAATAAAGAAAAAGATGAAAAAAAATATTATTGATAGCAAACCAACTTATTAGATGATCATAATTTGTGATAATTTTTGTTGTTAAATAGTATTCATAAATCTGCACATAATATTAATAAATTTTACCTTTCAACCATTCATAAATGTATTATTTTATGATGTGCAGATTGACAACCACCACAACTTCCATGTGGACAAGACAGTAGCTGCTGTTCCAGGTTCTATGGGTGGTACTGATGTCTCTGTAGATGTGACCTTTGAACCATCACAGCTAGGTGAACACAAAGGTATCCTGACAATCAGTTCCCCAACCAGCGGTGAATACATATTCCCCCTGTATGGAACCTGTGTACCTGCCAAACCACAAGGACCATTTATAATTAAAGCTAGCCAAACCACAAACATTCCATTCAGAAATGTCTTTCATGGACAAACATCATTCACTTATCAAGTGGATAATGAAGCCTTCTATGTTACTAAACAAAGTGATACTGTCCGAGGACCCCGAGACCAGAGAATTGGAGTTGGTTTCCATGGCAATGATAGTGGATCAAAGGCACAAGTGATGGGAAAACTGATTGTTACCTGTTTGAAATCTGCTGGAGGTACATCAAATGCCCAGTGGGTGTTTTATTTGAAAGGTGTAACACCTTGAAGTGCTAAAACTGTTCAATCATGTAGTCTGTGATATTAATTTATTTTGTTGCAAATTATAAGTTTGTATTTTAATCCTCCTTAAATTTTGAAACTGATATGGCACTTCAAACTCTCATTCCGTCCACAAAAACTACATTCCAAGTCTATTTCTAATTAATGTTGACAATTGTGTCCGTCCAATATTAACTGATTTTTTTATGTTTAGCTACCTTTCAGCAAAACTTTGTTCTTAGACTTTATGAGTGTTATGAATTGTAAATATATTTTTACTTTGTTGAAGATGTTGAAAAAGTGTTATTTATTGAAGGAATTATATTTGTACACCTAAAGAATAAATAACATATCTATAGAAATATGTTCTTGTTTTTTTTTGTGTCTTTTTTTACTTCAAATGATTTTTTTTATTTCTACTAGAGGTAAATAGTGGCAATAACAGGATGACAAAACACTTATATACTATAGGGGTCGGCTTGAGGTCCACATTTTATTCTCTCAGCATTACTGATCAATTTAAGTGTCAGGTGGGTTCTATAAGTAACAAAAAAATTGTTGTGAAACATTTTGTTGCTGAAGTACATGCCAAGCACCTTTAAACAAATTCCCGTACCTTTCGTATGGCAGATGGTATCAGGACAAAAGTCACCCTCCCCCCCAATGAGAAATTGAATAAATAAATAATATTTCTATAATACTGAAAGTGTAAAATTTTAAACATTTATTTCAGTTTGAAATTTTATTTTAGTTTAAGTTTTAAAGTTTAGATGAATGGTATAATCATTTAGTTCTAATGTATTTTGATATTTGATCATTTCATGATGTTCATAGTTGTTTATTTAACTATGATAACAACTTTCAATAAGTTTGAAATTGAAGTCAGTCAGGAAATATTCAATTGAAACCATTTGATTTTTTTTTCGTTTCAATAGAAGTAAATTTTGAGTTGTCTTTTGATAATTGTTTTTGTTAAGAAACCAAAAATAAATATATATTTTTACATTAACATTAAGCTTATTATAAGATTGGGGCTTTTGTCCAGGGAGGGGGGCTATTGTCTGTGGGGCTAATAAGTTTGTTAGAACCAGGCAGATCCAAATGTGTGATGAAAAGTATATCATTTAGAAGTTGGCTGTAATTAACCACAAAATCTTTTTTTTTTTTTGGTCACTGTTATTTCCAATAAGAACAGTAGGAATTATCTGTGTAAACTTTTTAGGCATTTCACAACCATACACAATTGTTTCATGAAAAATGTTTGTATTCACTACTGTGCAATGCATACAAATACCAGTGTAAATTGCAGATCTAACGTGTTTGTTAGCATGTGTGTAAAAAGTTTGAAATCAATGATAAAAACAAAATAAATTCAAGAAAACAATAACACGTATGTGATGTCAAGCTTTTATGCATAGCTGGACTTGCAATTTTAAGAAGAGCAAACTATTTAGCCACCAAGAAATAAAATTGTATCCCCACTCAAAAGACATGGCTATTCAGCAATCATACAGTCTATTTCAGTTGTATTTTTGCAGTAACTAATTGATAGAATAATGACAAATTTGGTAAACTGCTTTATAGTAACTACTTTTATGTTTTCTTCTATACAATATTCTGTCAGACCATAACTTCCTGTTAAATGTGACTTATGCTTTACCTAAAATGAAGCATAGTATGTTTTCTTAGCTTTTAGAAGCTAGAAGTATTTCAGACTTGAAGCACAGATTTGATATGATGGATTATTATTGACAATACATTAGTTTTTTTCTTATTATACCTCCACTTTGCAATTGGGGATATATAGTGATAGTTTTAATTAACAATAACCAAAAGCTTCTCATTTCAATTTACCTAAAAGACACTATAAGATCAAATTACATCCTCCTATCAAAACTACTGCTTAAAATGACAAATACACAAGGTAACAATGAAAAATAGTGTTCAATATTAAAAAAAAAATTTTAAATTACTTAATAACCAATAATATATAAACAATTTCTGAAAAAAAAAAACAAAAATAAGTATTTTTTGCTACAGTAAGTAAATACAAAAATAAGTATTTTTTGCTACAGTAAGTAAATACAAAAAACGTAAAAATACTATCACTTCAAAATGTGTAGACTAAATTTACAATAAGGCAAAAAAAAGCAACTATGAAAGTACTTTTATTCATGGGTACCAATTTTTGTGGTTTTGCAAAACTTATCAGTTCATTGATTCTTGAATTCGTGGATTCGACAACTCTATCATACAAACTAATGGATAATTTCCTTTTTGCTGAGAACCAAATTTTGTGGTTTACCGAACCCACCATAACCACAAAAAATTTGTACCCCACGAAAAATAATACATGTACTATTACAGTGTCTAATTTGTAGGGTTCACAATATTCAGTACATACATTCTATTCGGTAAGACATACAGAATGATACAAGGTAATACAATGTACTAAAATTAATGACCATTGTTTACATTAATGAACAAGAGGCTCCCAGGAGCCTGAATCACTCACCTGGTAAAATTTTTACCTTTCAAGGGCAATACCTCTAACAAGAAGTTGTCCGACAATTTTGACTCTATGAAGGCTTTGGTAGGACTTATCATGAGGATCATTTCATCAATTGAAAGTTTCATTCTATCTATTATAGTTTTCAAGATATTGACTGAAAACTGCAAAAAAAGTAATTTTTAACCTTTCAAGGACAATAACTCTTATATGGAGTTGTCTGACAACTTTGATTCCTGGAGACTTTTGTAGGCCTTGTAATAAGAATCATTTCAGCAACTGAAAATTTTATTCTGTCTATCATAGTTTTAAAGACATAAAGATATAGGCTGAAAACTGTAAAAAAAAAAAGTCATTTTTCACCTCTCAAAGGCAATAACCCTTATATGGAGTCATCTGACAACTTTGATCCCTTGGAGACTTTTGTAGGCCTTATAATAAGGATATTTCAGCAATTGAAAGATATTGGCCAAACCTAATGGTTTTGGATATAAGCAAAAATCTACAGTACGACCCCTATGTTCTATTTTTAGTAATGGTCATTTTGTTAAGGATACCCCAAAAATTAAAAATACAAACTTTCACTGAATTCTGTAAAGTAGTTTTTGAGAAGAAGATTTTTGAAAGTAATAACATCATAAACAGCAAAAAACGTCCAAAAAAGGCAATAACTCCGACATGGTTCAACAGATTTTCACAGAACTTTGACAACAGATAGATCTCATCATGCTGAATACTTTTATTCATGTCAAATTTGGCTAAACCTAATGGTTTTGGAGATATATGCAAAAATCTGTTGTATGACCCCTATGTTCTATTTTTAGTAACAGTGGCCATGTTTTTTAAACGATCAAAAATCCAAACAGTCATTTTGTTAAGGATACCCTAAAAAACAAAAAATACCAACTTTCATTGAATTCTGTAAAGTAGTTTTTGAGAAGAAGATTTTTGAAAGTAATAACATCAAAAATGTCCAAAAAGGACAATAACTCCAACATGGGTCAACAGATTTTCACCAAAATTTGACCATAGATAGATCTCATCATGCTGAATACTTTTATCCTGTCAGAATTTGACTAAACCTAATGGTTTTGGAGATATTTTTTAAAAAAATCTGCTGTCTGACCTCTATGTTCTATTTTTAGTAACAGAGGCCATGTTTTTTAACCACTCAAAAATCCAAATGGTCATTTTGTTAAGGATACCCTAAAAATTAAAAATACCAACTTTCATTGAATTCTGTAAAGTAGTTTTTGAGCAGAAGATTTTTGAAAGTAATAACATCAAAAAACAGCAAAAAACGTCCAAAAAGGGCAATAACTCCAACACCGGTAAACAGATTTCCACCAAAATTTGACCACAGATAGATCTCATCATGCTGAATACTTTTACCGGTTTTGGAGATATATGCAAAAATCTGCTGTCTGACCCCTATGTTCTATTTTAGTAAGAGTGGCCATGATTTTTAACTGATCAAAAATCCAAACAATCATTTTGTGCAGGATCCTCTAAGGAACAGTCATTATGAGTTTAATGCAAATCTATTCAGTAGTTTCAGAGGAGAAGATGTTTGAAGAAATTGTTAACAACCACGACGACGATGGACGCCAAGTGATGGCAATAGCTCACATGGCCTATGGTCAGGTCAGCTAAAAATGTACCAGTATTTTCACTCAATATCTCTCACTTGTTTCATTTTTTCTCTTTCACTTCTTTTACTACATCACAATCTCAATCCATATTTTCTGCAGCCAGTGACACAAAACATACCAAATATTCCTGAATTGTAACTTTTTACTGCCTTTTTTTCTATCATATATAAACAATTACAGACAGCAAAAATTGTATGATTAAGTGTCCTCATCATTATCTTCATCATCACCAAATGATAATAATTTTGTATCCTTTACTTTCTTGGAATTTGATTTTACAATTTTGATGTCTTTCTTCTTTTTAGCTGTGCTCACATCTAAGTCTGAGGTACTTTTACTTGATCTCTTTTCTGGCTTTTTGAAAGTGATTTTTCCATCAACTGGTGGTTCATCTAAGAAAAGAAAGACAAAGTTATATAAATTCTATCTGTTTGCAACAAATGTGAAATCTTAATTACCGATACAAAAATCAACAGTGGCACTCAAGCAAATGATAAAGCTATCCATTTTTATTTGAAGTTAAACTAGAGGCTCAAGAGAGCCTGAATCGCCCACCTGGTTAACCATTTGCTTATTTGAAAAACTTGAGGAATGAGACAGGCTAAGTTAAAATCAACTAAAATTGTCAAATGCAGGAAATATTTTTCACAGCATTTTCATGACCTGAACCAGAATTTTGCTAAAGGCAACAATTTTTTAATTTTTTTCAAAAACCTGTCTTATGACCCCTAAGTTCCATTTTTAGTATAGGCAGCCGTATCTATTCACGGATTAAGAATCACAACAGTCATTTTGAGCACAATACACTAAAGAACTATTATGCTTATTTTCATTCAATGATGTTAAATGGTTTTAGAGAAGAAGATTTTCAAAGTTGTACATGTAAAAAAAAAAAAACAACAACAAAAAAAACTGTTTAAGGGGTTGTAACTCCTTCATTAGTCAATGAATGGTTTTGAAAATTTCGGCATGGGTCCTTCTTATGATGCTTAACACTTTCACCCAGACAGAAATTTGGTAAAGGCAATGGTTTTTGAGTTATTTGCAAAAAAAACTGCCATCTGACCCCTATATTCTATTTTTAGTAATGGTCGCCATGTTTTTTCATGAATCAAAAATCGGTCATCAGAATGGTCAATTTGTGTGGAATACCCTAAGGAACAAATATGCCAACTTTCATTTAATTCTGTGCAATGGATTTTGAGAAGAAGATTTTCGAAGTTGCACATGCGAAAATGCAAAAAAAACTATTTCAGGGGTCGTAATTCCTACATCAGTTGACCAATCATTTTGAAAATTTTGGCATAAGTTCGTCTCATAATGCTGAACAATATTATCCAGACAGAAATTTTCTAAAGGCAACGGTTTTTGAGTTATTTGCAAAAAACTGCAATCTGAATGTTCTATTTTAAGTAACAGCGGCCATGTTTTTTCATGAATCAAAAATCCCAACGGTCATCTTGTGCAGAACACCCTGAGGAACAATCATGCCAAGTTTAAAACCTGTCAGTCCAGTAGTTTCAGAGGAGAAGATTTTTTAAAATTTGTCCACAACAACGACGACGACGGATGCAAAGTGATGGCATAAGCTCACTTGGCCTTTGGCCAGGTGAGCTAAAAAAGATCATCAAGTCTGAAACAATGAAAATGGGAAAACAACTCGAGGAAGTAGATCTACTGATCATAGATATCCTAAATTTCCCAATTTTATAAGGATGGTAAAGGCCTTATAAAATGGTTTAACCCCACCACATATATGTGTCTGTCCATAGTCAGGAGATGTTGGTTATTAATGTGTCTGTGTTGTTATTTTACCTTATTTCAGTTTTATTTTGAAGAAGTGTCATCATTGTGTTACTGTGGATTATTAATTACTTTTGTTGTTGGTGCCTTTCAGAGCTTACTTACAGGTCTGTTTACACTTGTTGATCTTCGAAAGTATTCGCTATTTCGTATTTATGCTGGACCAGCATATAACCTAAATACAAAATAGTCAATACTTTGCTGGTGCATTTGTTGCATTTCACCATATCCATTCTTTATTATATTGTTCCACTATAAATTATTAAAATCCCTTGAAAAATGATTGTAAAGCACATGGAGGGCCAGACAGTGATAAACTATATTCTGCATGTCAAATTACAAAGAGGAAATGATAAGAAACATTGCAACTTATGTTTTTTCATGTAATGGTTATCCCAGGTAATATTGTGATTATTGTAAATAAAAAAAAATAAACAACCATAAAAAATACTACTACTGATTTAAAACATGAAATGGTACACATGATACCCACTCTGTTGTACAGGTAGTTAATATCAGCCAGCATTTGCTTTGAGTACCAGTCCACATAAAATTCAGACACTAACAACGGTAAAGTGATTCATGGTGTAGAAAAACCCACCAAAGAAACAAGGCTTTTACAGTCTACATATGCTATACTGTCACATAACGATAATCATTTCTGCATTCAGATCAGCACTTTTTAGAAAATCATATATTCATCTCCCACTAAAATCAACTAAATCAAACTAAAATTATGAATGATAACTGTGGCAAAGTGCCCATTTCATGTACAATATATATATTTTTTATTCTCAAAAGCGCAACAACCAAATGAAAAACTAAGACTTGTTATAAGATTAGTCACTGTTTCTGAACAAGAAATAATATTGAATTTGGTGGTATTTTGACATGCATGAATCACTTTCTGTCTGATTTTTAAAATTACTCCTACTTAAATGTACAACTAATTTAAAGAAGAAGAAAACATAACTTTAAACCATTCCAATCAATGGAAGCTAAGATTTTTGTCAAATGGGTAATTTAACACTTTAAAGCAGCATACAATTATGAAATATCTGAACAAGTACTTACAAAGATTCTGGTAGCTGAGATGACATTTGGAAGTATAGTAAATTGATAAGAAAAGGTCACCTATAAAATGTGTATAAAAATAATTGGAGGCTTTATGATTACACAAGAACTGATTTGAAAACTAATGCTTACTTTTTCCTTCCTTATTTAATTGAGTTTGTATGTCATTAGCTTCCTCTGCAGTTAAATCTCCTTTCTTTAAGACAACTACTACAGGTTTCTCATCATCTTTATCAGGCTGGTCACCATAATCATCAGCACTAAAATCTGGCATCTTGGCTTTCTATATAAAATAAAAAGAAAAGATGGTGTAAACTGCACAATTAAAAAAAATGAAATATTTACAATGCAAACTCCCCAAATAAAATATCTTAGGAACAAGACTATAGCATGTTAAACATATCAACATTCATTAAAATATACTGATAAAAAAAAACCTATCAACATTCATTAAAATAATCTGATTAAAATAAACGTATCAACATTCATTAAAATATACCGATTAAAATAAACATATCAACATTCATCAAAATATACTGATTAAAATAAACATATCAACATTCATTAAAATATACTGATTAAAATAAACATATCAACATTCATTAAAATATACTGATTAAAAAAATGTTATGTACAATATTCCTATAATATGTTTATTGTCATGATCTTGGTTTGGATGAACTCTACATAATTGTTCATGCAAACATTTTTTTTGTTTTCATGTAATTTTTTTAAAACTAATCTTTTATTTTTTTTTCATTAATAAATAATTTGCTTTCTGGTATGCCTTCAAAATTTAGTATAACTTTAATACAACTAATCCACATGATTCCTTATCCTCATCCTGATGTAAGGAAAGCTAGTCCTTTATCACTAAAATATAATCTGGCATAATATGGTAGCATATTTAAAATAACTTCTATAATTTTTGGAAAGCAACCTAATTCTCCCATTCACTAATGGCTGTTGTCCTTTAATTTACTTCAAGTAAATATTTACACACTTATTTGTGTACATTCTTTTGCAGTAAATCAGAGCATAATTTTCAGAAATTACAATTGTTAGATTCATTAAGTTTGTCACTTTGAAAAGAACCCTAAATTTCACTGGTTTAACAGTGTGATCAAAACATGAATAAGTGTCTTTAATTTTGGTTTTTTTATCATTAAAACTTTTAATCATCTAAAAATAGGCTTTAACACTTTTTCTGTAAATTTACTTAACACCCCAAATTTTAGACGTAGACAATAGACAATTTTATTTGCACAAACACATTTACAGTAAATGGTTATACCATGAACAAAAACAGAACAATGTAATATACATTACATATAAACTAAATTTATGACCATGGTGTGACAGTGGTGTAAATCTGATCAAAACAGATTAAACTGTAGTTTTAACATTATATATTAATATAACTTCTGTTAAATTAAATTGACCTTCGATTCCAACATTCATTCATGAATTTCATAGTTATTTTTAGTATTTATATAGAGGTACTGTTTAATATATATGCTATGTCTCTTAGTGTGAGGTGAGGTTTTGATGAAGAAATCAAATTATGGTTGTCCAATTTCATTCTGTATTGATTTCTTTGCAGTGTGTAGTGGGTGCACACCGAGAAGAAATGATATTCATCCTCTATGTTCCCACTATTACATGATTTACAAATACGTCTTTTTCTCCCAATGTTTTTGTAATGACCCCTTTCTATTTCTAGTGCATGTGCACTAAACAAAATTTACTGATGATATATCTTTCTATTTTAGATTTACATAAATCAATATATGGGGGTCTTATAGACAGAATAAATATTTAACAGAAAAAATGACAGTTTTCACTCATAGCTAGTGAGCCTACCAAATTTTGCTTAAACTGATCGTGTAGTCTTTGTTCGATTCTTTTGATATAAAATTGAAGGTTACTATGTTGTAAGTTAAGATGACAGAACCGTAATTTATTTAGTATATTTTTTAAATTGGACATCCACAAGTTGTTGTTTTTAACTTCTCTGAACATTTCGTAGACTAGTGTATCAGGGGAAGTAAGGATATGGTTTAAAAATTTAATCATATTCAATTGAACTCCAAGGATTTCTTTTATGAATTTCAAATGTAAGTGTTCATATGGGTCAGAGTCACTGAAAGTTTTTCCAGCTCCCCAGACCTCACTTCCATACAGAATAACAGGTATTACCAAAGTGTCAAATAACTTTTCAAGTAAATTACAAGGAACATCTATAGATATAACTTTTTCTATTTTAAACCAGGCCTTTCTTCCCTTTCTTCTTTATTTTTGATAGATTCAAATTACCATTGTAGTTAAATGTAATGCCCAGGTAGAAGTAAGATTTTACTGTTTTAGCATATTTTTATCAATACTGAAGTGGTTGAGAAAACTTTTTGAATTAAATATAATTATTTTTTATTTTTTTGTGTTTACTTCAAGTTTCCATGAAATGCAAAAACCATTTTGCAGGCCTTTTTCTGTTTCTGACAGCAGAATAATATCATCTGCATACATCAGTGATATAATTTTTAAATTACCAATTAATATTGGTCCAGTGTTCCCATTTTTAAGCTGATCAAAAATACCATTTATAAACAGATTAAAAAAGGGTAGGACTGAGGACATCACCTTGTTTAACTCCACAACTGGTGGGAAATTATTGACTTAAACCATTAGGGAATTTAATTCGGCATTTTGTGTTTTGATATTAAATATTTTGTTCGGGACTTTATGTTTTGATAATATATAGAAGAGGCCTTCTCGCCAAACCATATCAAACTCCTTTTCAAAGTCTATAAAGGCGACAAAGATTTTCTTTTTCTTTCTATTGTAGTTATCTATTATTGACCTAAAGGTAAAAATATGATCAGTAGTTCATGATTTTGGTTTAAATCCAATTTGATTTTTATCAATCAGTTCATTGGATTCAATAAATTGATACAATCTTTCATGAATAATTTTATTTAAAAGTTTACCTAGATTAGAGGTAATTGATATCCCTCTATAGTTTGATGGGTCTAATTTATCTCCTTTTTTAAATAATAAAGAAATGTAACTCTCATTACATATTTTAGGGAACGATCCTGAAATGAATATTAGGTTAAAGAGTTTACATAGTGGTTTTTCCAGCTCCCCAGACCTCACTTCCATACAGAATAACAGGTATTACCAAAGTGTCAAATAACTTTTCAAGTAAATTACAAGGAACATCTATAGATATAACTTTTTTCTATTTTAAACCAGGCCATTCTTCCCTTTCTTCTTTATTTTTGATAGATTCAAATTACCATTGTAGTTAAATGTAATGCCCAGGTAGAAGTAAGATTTTACTGTTTTAGCATATTTTTATCAATACTGAAGTGGTTGAGAAAACTTTTTGAATTAAATATAATTATTTTTTTATTTTTTTGTGTTTACTTCAAGTTTCCATGAAATGCAAAAACCATTTTGCAGGCCTTTTTCTGTTTCTGACAGCAGAATAATATCATCTGCATACATCAGTGATATAATTTTTAAATTACCAATTAATATTGGTCCAGTGTTCCCATTTTTAAGCTGATCAAAAATACCATTTATAAACAGATTAAAAAAGGGTAGGACTGAGGACATCACCTTGTTTAACTCCACAACTGGTGGGAAATTATTGACTTAAACCATTAGGGAATTTAATTCGGCATTTTGTGTTTTGATATTAAATATTTTATTCGGGACTTTATGTTTTGATAATATATAGAAGAGGCCTTCTCGCCAAACCATATCATACTCCTTTTCAAAGTCTATAAAGGCGACAAAGATTTTCTTTTTCTTTCTATTGTAGTTATCTATTATTGACCTAAAGGTAAAAATATGATCAGTAGTTCATGATTTTGGTTTAAATCCAATTTGATTTTTATCAATCAGTTCATTGGATTCAATAAATTGATACAATCTTTCATGAATAATTTTATTTAAAAGTTTACCTAGATTAGAGGTAATTGATATCCCTCTGTAGTTTGATGGGTCTAATTTATCTCCTTTTTTAAATAATAAAGAAATGTAACTCTCATTACATATTTTAGGGAATGATCCTGAAATGAATATTAGGTTAAAGAGTTTACATAGTGGTTTCAGTAAGACTTGAGTACCACACTTGATCATTTCATTTGAAATTATATCAGCTCCTGCTGATTTGCCATTGTTTAGTGTCTTTATTGTTTTTAATATTTCATTTGAGTCTATTCTGTTGTTGAAAGTGTGTTCATTATTGAGATTATTTTCTGCAAGATTATTCTTAAGGTTTGAAATCATCATTTTATGAAAATTGTTATTTTTTGAATGACCAGAATTCATGTCCTTAAAAAAATTTATAAATTCTTTTTCATAAAACTTTTCATCTTTATTGCTTTCTGATAACTTGTTTAGTTTATTTATAAGGTTCCAAAAAGATTTAGGATACTTATTGAAGTTGTTTGATATCTGAACATAGATTTGTGCTTTTTATTTTTTCTTTTCTTTACAACACCTTCTATATTTAGAACGGAGAGAGTAAAAGGTTTTCCTGTACTCACCATTATTGGGATTTTTATTTACAAGCGAACAATATTTGTGTACAGTTACACGAGGGTCATGGCAAGATTCTGTGAACCATGGTTTTGGGGAATTTCTTTTATTTTTATTTTTTGGGAAGCTTTTAATAAGTTTAGTAGAGTTTAAGGCAGTATCATATAAAGTTGTATTTATGTTTTCAACGGCTGTTTCACAGTCAGTGTGTAAAGTTGTCATGAAATCATTTAACTTTTGTTTTACATGAGGGCTTTGAATATTATTTGAGTATTTAACCAGTGTTTCTTCATTCCATATGAACTTGCCCAGAAGGGGTTCAAGGTTACCTTTTTGTGAGATTTTTAAGTTATTAAAGCAAGTGAACAGTGAGCAACTAGTTGTGCAATGATCTGAAATAGTTGTAAAATCATGAACATTAAAAGTTCCAATATTATTGAAGAGGTCATGAGATGCTATTGAATAATCAACAACACTACATCCCTTATATGTTATACAAGTGTAATTATGACTGACCATGAAATAAGACTACAGAAAGTTTAATTTTAATTAATTTTTGGCTGACCTGAAAACAAATATGTACATATGAATACATCATAATATCAATAAAGTACAATAAAACATATATATTATATACAAAATGATATTGGCGGGCAACACAAAAAATAACAAAATCTGCCAAACAAGCCTGCCAAACAAAAAAAAACTAGCATCAGATGAAATGAACAAAGTCAGGATACCTAGACAATCTAGAATCCCAAAGCATAAGCTACTGCTTTGCAAGAATCTACACTGCAATCTCCAAGGCATGGTCTACTTCCTTGCAAAGATAAAAAACTGGTAAAAAGGATGAGATACTCCTTTTCATACCAAATGAATGGATAAAACCAAAGTGTACACTGCCACCTTGAAATTACTAGATTTATTCTCCCAAAGGATAAGCTACTCCTTTGCAAGAGACGACAAATCTCCGAGGAATAAGCTACTTCCTTGCAAAGCAAAATCCTCAAAGGATAAATACTCCTTTGTAGGTACATGTAATTTTGAGATTATCAAACATGAAATATAAAATAAAGAATAAACATTAACAATACAAGAAATTATGCATGGATAGTGCGAATGGTGCACTGTCGCAATTGCAGTGTGCCTTCCCTATTCAAATGTAACCCCCATCCCAAACAGCATACAGGCCAGAAATTGGGCGACCTGCATGCAGAAACCCATTATAAGAACGAACAAACTTCAGATTGTTTTTACGACAAAACTCTTCAAGTCGGGTGTTGATTTGCATGCAAATACCCCTAGAAGAATCATAATCAATAAGTCTTGGAAGAATAGAGCTGACAATTAACGGTACATTGTTCGCAACATGTCCTAAGGCTCGAAACAGGAATTTATAAGCCTGCATTATCTTCTTGATAGTTATAATTAACGTCATTAGTTCCTACATGTATCCTAATGACATCATAAGAGTTCAAATGCAAGTAGTCTTGCTTTACGAATTTTCCATCTCAGATATACTGGCACCCCTGTTACTTTTCACTGTCAATCCATCTACATAAACCACGTATTTTGCTATCAAGTCAGAAAATAAAATGGCATTCAAAGTACCTGAAGGAATATTTAAATGGGTAAGGAATCAGCCATGCACCTTGCAACGGAAAGTTTGTCGGACATTGAAAATTGCAAGTACAACATGTAGGCGTCCCTTGCCCAGTCCCCATGTAGTTTTATCACTTCGGAAGGAATTTTGGATTGAAAACTATATGTTGCTCCACCCCTCCTGAAACTATGGGTAGAAAAAAGCGAAGAGTCACGGCCCAAACGTGCTGCTGTGTCTAAAAAAAAGAATTGAATTGTAAGTAAGTTACAGGTACGATTCTACCTCTCAATTTCAGCATAAATGCCCACGATTCTGGTGGCGCTGGTACAAGCCTGCACATGTTTTCATAAGCCTTAATAGGGTATAATTTTGAATCTGCATTGCCAACTAAGGTATTTTTAATATTCGTTGACCAAACTGAATGGTCTTGGACCACTCGAAAATGACAATAGCAATATCATCTTCTAATACAATTTTACTCCTGGTTAAGTGTTTTCTAGGATCAAAGGTAGAAATGCTGTTCGGAACTAAATTTGATTTGCGAGCCATTACTAATGGCATTACAAAAAAAGGCAAACAAAAATAAACACCAAAATGTAGCTTCATTACAATTTGATAAATCTAAAAGATTTCTAATTTCAAAAAAAATCTTAGGAGTAATAGGTTGCACCTGTTTTATCATATGGGGATTACATCTAGATATCCCCCTAAACAGCAGCTTTATGGAAAATTCATTAAGATGTGGGAAAGGAAATTGCAACAACAGATGTAAGGTACGCATTCCAGAATTTCTACTCAATGTCACAGCTGATAAATGTAAATAACGTGCGTTTTGAGTCAGTTTTTTAGTTATTCATAAACCACTATGCCTTCGCAGAAACGACGTTTAGCTCAACTTGCCAGCGACAAGCAGCAAGTTGAAAAGACGAACGCATCTATCAGATCGTTCTTCAACACAGATTCAACTCTGTATCAGTCATTTTATATTTTTGTCAAATAAAATATTTATGTGACCACGTACATGTACTGATGACATTAAATTTTCGAACAAAAGTTTTAAAAAATACATAATTTTAAAAGTTCGATTGCTTGTTTGAACCATGATTTTATCGTGACCTATGATATGACTTAAAATAGAATTCTTAAAATAACTTATAAAAACTCGCTGCTCCTTAGATTTTAAAAGATTTAGCTATTATTTATTGGATTAAATATTTATGAAAGTTTCGAACGTTGTGTAAACAAAATTAATTACAAGATAGACAATGACGAATAACATGTATTCATACGGAGATTGGAAGCTGATTTGCAAATAATCTTACTTCTTCGTGGAATTTTCTCCATAATTAAAATTTATAAAATTCATATCCGAATTTTAACTTTACATGATTTATTTCTTCTCATAAAAAATTAACAAAACTTATCCACGGTGAACTGTAAAAGGTCGTTTTTTCGCTAATCCTCATTTATATGGTTCTATCAAATTTTCGTATTATACATTTTATACAAGAAAATCATTTTTTTAAGTTTTACAAAATTTTAATATTTTCATTTCGATTTTTAAATTGTTTGATTGGATTTTGTGGTTAATTCAGTTTAGTCAAATTCATTTACCATTTCTTATTTCTATTTCTTTTAGTTCTTATGAAAGTACTAAAGTACAAACCACATCTATTGACAAACCAACTGATTGTATAGAGACGCCTACAACATCCTCAACTCAGACTACATCTACACAAGACAAGCCTACGCCTAGCCGTAACAGAAATACCAGTGGTCATAAAGTTGGCGTGAACAAAGCATGGTTAACTGTCTTCTCTTTCACCACCGCAACTGACGAATCCGGCAACACCATCGATGTTATGTTGTGCAAACTATGCAAGAAACACAAGTCCTATGATAACAATGGAAACAAGACTTGGTCTGAGACTGGTTACAAGTGCCTTCGCTGTGACAAATTAATGGAGCACCAAGACAGTGATCAACATTAACATTCACTCTCCTTAGAACTGAACCAGACTGTCAACGCTATGTCCAACATAATAACTTCGTCAGCCCAGAAAGCTATCGTCGACGCACTCAAAGTTATGTACTTCATAATTACCCAGAACCTTCCCCTTGACCTCTTCAACAACACGGTAGACCTCTGTATAGAGCTTGGTGCAACCAACTTAGCAAATTTACGACTAGCAAAGAATGCAACATACTCTAGTTGGGAAACAGTTCAGGAGCTACTTAACCTACTGAGTGAGCAAGTGTCTGACACAGTTGCAAACAGTATCAAGTCCAGTCCATGTTAATCATTAATGGTAGATGAAGTGTCCGACAACAGATCCATTTAACACCTAGCTCTCTGTACCAGACACATCAATCAAACAGGTCAACTGCAGACAGACTTTCTTGTAGACACAGAGTTGCCAAATGCAACTGCAGATACAGTTACCAACTCAATCGTCACAGAGATCAACAATAAAGGACTTCTTCTGAATGACATATCTGGGTTTGCTTCTGATGGTGTAGCCAAAAAACTAAAAGACCGCAACCCATCCTTAATCACAAACCACTGCAGAGACCATCGACTTGCACTAGCCTGTAGAGATAGCTTCCACTCCGTACTAGTAATGAAGTAAACCGATGAAACGTTAGTGACCCAGTTGGTAATGGTATCCTGAAGAGTCTTAAAGACCCAACTACACTTAGATCACTCTTGTTGCTGGCAGATACACTACCACACATATCCACTTTATCACTGGTCTTCCAACATAGAGATATTTACCTCAGCATGGTAAAATCAACAGTAGACAAAACCATCAAGATGTTAGAAACCAGACAAACACAAGATGGACCCTGGCAGCTGAAATACTCCCAGATGTCATCTGATCTACAACTGACAACTACTCCAAGTTCTGACTTCAACAAAAAAGTCAAAGAACCATTCCTCACCAAACTGATTACCAATATCCAAGACAGGTTTGTTGACACAGACATCATTGACCAGTCCTGGATCTTAGTGGTACACCAGAAGACCTTCCGTCACTTTATGGGTTCAGTGAGATGTTCAACCTTGCAGACCACTTTTCAATGGACCCAGAAGAACTGCAGACCCAATGGCAAGACTTCATACAACTACTCAATACCATGAACCTACAAGACAAAACACTGACTCATCTACTTCAAGTACTGCATAACCCAACCACAAAGCTGAAGGACATCTACCCGTTGGTTTACAAACTGATAAGTATTGCGACCACTCTCCCTCTTAGTACAGCAGAAGTAGAAAGGGTATTCTCTCAAGTCAAACTCATCAAGACCAGCCACCAAAACAGTCTAAAGACCAGCACTCTAAACCATCTCCTGAATATCAAACTGAACTGTGATGAGACTATGTTTGCAGACATCATTCAGCCCACAGTCATCAGATTTTTCACAGTTAGAGACAGAAGAATCAACTCATTGTGCTAAAAACATTTATTCAACTGAACATTTTCGAGTGTGCTTTGTTCTGTAAAAATTTACTGTTATTTGATGTGAAAAAATGACCAAACATGTTATAGCCTTAACTTATTTTTGTACTTTTTTGTATATTTTGGTGTGTATTTGAGAGGTAGATTTCTGCAGTTTGTATGGTGAAAGTGTGTGAGTGTTTCAGAAGTTTGTTCTCTGAAGAATGTGAGATAGATTTTGTTGTTAGCAATGTTAGTAACTTTCATGAACCGCTGTTTGTATGGGTGAATGTGTATATGTGTATTTTGAGCCTGTAAGCAATGAATGTGAAGTATGAATGTAGTGTGTGATGCTATGAATTTTGAAATTATATAAATGTTTTATTTGATATAGTTTTCATATTGTAATAAATAATCAAAACATGTTTACATCTTTATTGCTACCATATACACAGTTACAAAAATGTGGACACATAATAAAAACATAATGTCATAGCTGTAGAACTGTAGCACTTATTGTAAATATGACAATTTTTTCATATTTGCATATAGTAACTATCAAAAAATTTTCATATAAACTATAAGAGGTGGGGTTCAGCAGCTAGTTATCAGAAAGAAGAATTCAAACAAAAAAACAAAGAAAATTACATACAGAAAATGAAACAACTTGACATGGTAAACATGCGAACCAAAAAAAAAGTGCCCCTTTCCGACTACAAAGGTGCCCCTCTCCTCAACAGCACTCTGCCCCTTTCAATTTCTAGCTGGAGCACTGAGAAATATAGTTTTTGATGGATGAAACTGATTTAAACGAACAACTGAGAAAATGAATAAACAAACAAATGGTGTCAAGGTCAGGGAGGACAGCATTTAGATTAAAAAAATTACAAAATAAAAGAAATGCTCTCCAATGAACTTTAAGGTTTTTTCTAGTTCCTATGGCAAAAGCAGATTTGATCGAAAATTGGACATCATCTTTCAAATCCTGTAACAAATCTGAAATACAAAAAGGTAAATATACAGTGTCACCAATCGTGGGAAAACTTAAATGTGTCGTCCGCAACATCCTCTTCTCCAAGAGAAACCCCAAGTTTTTCTGCAGTTTCGAAAAAACTATGCTTATTTTTCACATCTATATGATATCTTGACAAATAATCAGAAATTCTGTTGTCATAACCACTGATATGAACGGCTCTAACCTCAAATTCGGTCAAAGCTGCTATGTAGCAAATTTCCCTTAGACAATTCTGCATAAAGGAATTCGGAGTTTTTCCCATATTGATAACCTGGACCGACACACTATTATTGCTTAAGAGTCTTATTCTCTTATGTTTTGATTTGAAGGCCCAAATTTTTAGGCATACTACTATGCTCAAAAGTTCTAATGCACTGATCGACAAATCTAGACTACAAATGAATTCTGGGAATTCCTTATGGAAAAAATCTCCACTGCTCCGAGAATCGCTCCCTGACAAATGGGCGTCCGACAAAACCTCAAAATCTGGTCCACTCCACTCTTCAATTGCCATTATGGACATCCCGATATATAAAGGTAGAAATTTATACCACTATAAACTGTCCTTTTGAACTTCCTGTGGGACGGGTATGTCACCTAATAAGTCGTACACCCTTCGAAGCCAATTTAAAATTCTTGACATGAATAACCGACCCAGTCAAACACAAAAAGCTACAAAATTTAACTTCCCTATCAAAGATTGTATATCTCTTTATCAAACTTTCAACAGCGATTTGATATCATCAAGTTTGTCCAATTTCTAACGTTAATTTCACTGTGTCGCACATCACACTCAAAAACTCCATTCATGTTGAAGGGGGGCAAGCTTTATAGCTTGATTCTTCAAGTCCACAAGAAAGCAATAACATTTTCAATTCATCAAAGGCTTTTTGCAACTTAGCAGGAACCTCCGCACCAGCAAAATCATCTAAATAATTGATCAAATTAAATCCGAATGACTTATAAATGAACATCACTGGGTTGGTAAGCCTTTGACAAATTTGGGTGGCCGAACACAAACCCATAGATAAAACCGAATCAAAATATAAAGTTTTCCCATATAAAACCAACCAAATGTATATCGTACGGATCAACGTAAATTTGTTGGTACACTCGACTCAAGTCTCTCTTGAAAATGTGACACCCTGTACCCTTTTCTTTGACCAAAGTTACCAAATCATCATCCCTTGGGTATGTCAGATCTACATTTTCTCCCAAGTAAACGTCCTTATTAATGAACGTGTTGTCCAAGCTCTATTTTCCTTAACCAAGCTGCATAGAATGTGAGTAAGCCCTTCCAGCTATAAATGTTGCTATAATACATGATTTTCTTGAGCAACTGGAGCCAATCCTGCTTCTCGATTTCGTCAAAATTGTTACTCAAAATGATCTCAAGTTTGCCGGCAACAAACAGCTTAACATCCAAGTGATGGAAGTTAAGGTTTTCATTTACAAATTCTAATTGCAATGCGGACTGTGGCCAGAGTAATTGTTTCATTACCTTATCAGCACTTTTGGCCCTAATCCCCGATTTTATTAGCGATATATCTCTTCAATTGAACCTCAGTTTCTGAATCGCTACACTCTGAAACATCATCAACATGACGGACGGCACCACTAAATTTACAAGACTTTTTGATCTTTTTTGGTTTATTTTTCTCCATAAGAACCAATTGGGGTTCCTTCTCAGAACCATCACTAGACCCACAATCTGAAAATAGGCACAATTTTCCTAATTGCTTGTTGACATTTTTGTTTAAGTTTTTTATAAGTCTTAAATCCTTCATGTCAATTTCTGAATAGGATTTCTTTCCTAACTTAACCTCACCTTTCCCATAGTCAAACTGCTTAAACTCCTTTTCAGTTTTCGCCAATTCCTCCTGCAACCTCTGCTTCTCAGCTTCCTTCTTTCGGTGATTTAGGTCCCTCTCAGCTGAATCCAGCCTTTTCCTGAGCAAAACGATTTCGTCGTCATTCCCTTCCTCTTCAAGTTCAACAGCTTTCGCTTCACTTTGGATTTTCTCTGTGTTCATACTGGCATGTCCTGGCGTAGAAAGGTTGAACGATCGGTCTAACCGACCTGCACCTCTCCCGATTTCTATCTGGGTCTTCATAGAATTTGGAGTACCTAAAGCCACCCCTGCCATAATGGTTGAATCCTCTTTGCTGGTATTCACATCTGGAAATCCATATTCGTGTAAGTCTCTGTAGTTTGTTCCTTGACCATGTGCTAGTCCCTTTGATCTTGTTTCCATGCCCCGTCACAGATCAAACAACAATCAATAAATGTCCATACATCCAATCAAACACAATTTGAAGGTTAGTCCTCATCAAAGAAATAAAATAATCACTAATCAAAACACAGTCAAAAGAATCGAAACTCTGACGTTCAAAATCACGTCCATCAAATTCATATCAATTCGAACAATAGTCACCTAGATTTCCTTTGGCGGGAAATCCTACTGTTGATTACTCAACCATGAACCTAGACACCCAATCAAAAAACAATCCAAAATTGAAGTTTATTCCCACGTCAGCATAATTACTTCTTTTG
The DNA here is from genome assembly GCA_037379345.1 of Perna viridis. NCBI lineage: Eukaryota > Metazoa > Mollusca > Bivalvia > Mytilida > Mytilidae > Perna > Perna viridis. Next base: position 7,955,790 of record CM074515.1, on the reverse strand, counting down.
ATATGGGATATCAAAACTCTCCAATAACCAAGTAAATCATCTGTTTTTTTTACATTTAGTTTTCTTATACCTCCTTCTCCACATAAATCTAACAAAAGTTTACCACTTTCATTTGGGTTTTTTTATCAAGATTGTTTCTATAAAGCTGAGAATCACAAACATATTTTGGATCATTCATTTTTGGGAATTGTGTATCATCAGTTAGAACAAAATCATGAATATTACTGGTGTATGCATATTAAGTCCCCTTGGATAAGAATATCTCCTAGTTGGCTATAATATTCAATATTTCTAAGTAAATGAAAATATCTTTCATTCAAGTCATCTATGTTATTAAGAGAGTTTTCAGGAGAAAAATAAGCTATTTCAAGATATATGTCTTTCTTCAGATTAAAGAACATTTTGTCTAACTTGGCCTATATGATATCTTTATGATTGTTCTGCAAAGCTGTTACTACCTTTACATAAATTATGATCAACATATATGGATATGCCACCAGAGTTTCGTATATTATAATTTCTTACATTCTCAGTGGTTTTCTGTTTATATGTAAATTTCTTAGTTTAAAGCCTGCCGTGATTGATGAAAATAAGGACCTAAGAATCACAATACTCAAATATTTGCTGTAGACCTGTCTGTGACTCTAAAAGTGAAATAACATCATCTGCATTTACTCTTTTAGAATTTGATGTAACACTAACAGGACAACACTCTAGGGAAAATACATAAACCCACTCTATAACCTACTTTTGCATTTATGTCTGGTTCTTCTTTGTAGCCTATTTTCTCTTTAAATTTCTGAATAAATGCAGGTTCACTTCTTACAAACGAAACGGCGTTCTTCTTTGACATATTTTTTAGAGAGGGGGCAGATTCTGCTGGGGATGGAAACATTATTTGAATTCTTTTAAAAGGGAGGTCACTCTTGTCATTTATTTTAAACGAGAGGCTGACGTGAATGAATTTACTATGGGGATTGCGTTTCAGGATTACGATTCGTTCACTTCCCAGATAAAAGTATATGTACAGTTTGATAAATTAACCGTCATTTATTAAAAACACAGTAAATTAGGGAGAGTGTGATAATGAACGCGACTAGCTAATCTTTTCGAATGGTCAACATTCAAGACGACAAGGCATGCCAGGCGCGTATTCATTTGGCCGACCCGGCTCACGTCCCTAAGATTTTGTTTTTACATAATTCATCCACCAAAATTTTCTTGAAATCTTGGATCCATCCCTGAACACAATATTTAAGGATTACATTGGTAATTATGTTACCTGGCTTCGTTCAAACTTACAAAATGATTTTAAAGTACACTGAATAAAAAAAAAATATTGACGTTGTATTACACCGATAAAGAGGACAATTTTCAAATAATGTTGTCACGAATATCCTGAAAATCAGATTATGTATTACATGTACAGCACCAAGTGCGTTAGCATCCACTTAAAATAGTCAATGAGTTACATGCATTTGTTTAAAGATATTCGGTTTCAGCTTCTGTATTTAAAACTTAAACATGCTGGGTGTCTGAAATGACAATAATAAATCAAGTATTGTCTTGATCTTTCTACACTTTACTTTATTTAACTATGGGTTGAATCAAGTAATCTTGTAGGATGTGAAACCTTTAAATTGGAGTCGAACTTATTCGACCAAGGCTAGAAAATATTTTGTATTGAGTATTAAATATTTCTCTCATTGATAACTAAACTTCACGGAGAAAGAATTTATAAATTAACCAGGGTTTACATATCTAAAAAAAAATAATATTTTACATATTATTGTGGATCGGCATTACATGTATTAATTTATTTTAAAAATAAAATGAAGGTTTTTCATACTCCTTTTTTTTTTTTTTTTTTTTTTTTTTTTTTTTTTTTTTTTTTTTTTTTTTTTTTTTGTGCTCTGAATCATTTATGAATTCACTGTTTCAGAAAGAATAATCAAGGGAACCAAGCGGTAATCAAATGTAATCCAGGGACAAAGACCAGACATGGAAAAACAGTAATACACAACAAAGAACATAGAGTAACTAAAATCATACATACAAAGTAACAAAAGTAAATGAGCAACTCGGACTCCACTAAAAACTGGGAGCATGGACCAGGTGCACCGGTAGGGTAAGCGTCCTCTGCTTTTCTAGAAACACCCACCGAGTTGCTCATAAAAAGTCAAGTCCGGGGTAGACAAACGAGGGAAGGAAAACTATGACCCGTTGAATAAATCAGTTCTCATGGTGCTGATGGATACACCATAACGATCCACGAGTTCATGATAACGACCATAAAAGTTCTGTAGTGATGACTTCAATCTTGTAGCAACATAACCTTGTTCCAGAAGCCTATTTATTAGAGTTCTAGCGCGATACAAAAAGTATGAAATATTTAAAAGTGACATACTCCCAGTGCCTGTCACAAGCCAAGAACCTGTAGTCCAGTGGTTGTTGTTGTTTTTTCGTAGTACGGTTATAGCTTATGTTGATTTTCGTCTTTTATGAATAGTTTCACATCATTTATTTTGGGTCCGTATACAGCTTGCTTTGTGGTATGGGTTCTGCCTATCATTGAAGACGGTATCACGGTGACCTGTTGAAGTTCAGTTGTTCGTTGCTTGGCAATCTCATCGGCCATCATATAGCATCTCCTGTTTTCATATAATCCAGTCTTTCCTACGAAAAGTTGCATAAAAATAAAACCGGATCGAGACATTCTTACAAAAAACAAATAATTTTGCATTTTAAAATAAAATATCTTATAAATTATCTCACTCCCGAATCGTCACTGTGATGTCTAACATCTGCCGAATGCAGAATTTCGAAATAACACAGATTAAACTAAAGATCCAGATTAACAATTCAAGTGATTACTATCATTTTCTCTATCCGTACTGACGTTAGAGTTGTTTATCCACTTTAAGTAGTTAAATATGAGAAAAAAATTTGTATGAGTTTCGTTTACATTCATAAAAAAAATCAATAATAAAGCTATACCATAGTAGGTCTGAAACAGAAATAATAAAGATCGTTTATTGGCTTGCTTAGAAAAAGGTAAAAAAAATATCAAAGATCTGCAGGATTGAGAAAGAGCCATAACAAAGTAAAAAAAATTCGTTTGAAAATCCAAAAATAGGTAGTTTTTCGCCGTCGATGTGAGAAAACACAATATAATGTAAAATACATGAAGAATGTGACAAAAGCGAACGAAACGCCTGTATGTAAAATTAAAAAAAAAACATCACTTAGAACGGTATGTTTTGAACTTGTTTGCACAGACGTTTGCAAAAAACGCCAATTCGACGTCGCGAGCATTCATGTAATTGTCACGTGGTTCTCTATGACGTCAATGCGATATAAAATTATGCAACATGACGTTTCTTCATTTTATGATTTGATTGGTTGGATGATATGATTATGTATTGCGCATGCCCGTTTATTGCAAGGCGCTTTTGGTCACGTGACCATCCGTCGCCATGTTGAAGAGTTAGCCGATACCATTATGGAAAGGTTCAGTCCAGTAACACCAATCATTAACTGACAATTCATCAATTTTATGATAACAAATGTAAGCTTTTAATTTTTAAGGGTCTTTGGAAATAATTAGAAGTTATCTTTCTAATCTGGATATATATATGCGTTTCAAAATTGCAGTAATCCATTGAAGATTCTGGTCGTGGTCATGTGTTGGCGCGGGTTCTGAACAGGAAGATCTGCTTATATGTGTGCATGCAATTTATGTAGACCACACGAAATCCAAAACATTCATGATAAGAATATTCCATTTTTCTTTCTTTCTTTTTTTTGTACAATACCACGTAAATTAATCACTTAATGTCTTAAATTTGCTCTGCCTTAAATATTTCTTGAATGAAACAAAAGGGAAGTAATTCAAACTTGACTGCATCGAAAGATTGTAAATACAGTAAGAGTCATGATACTTGACATGTCATTTGTTAAATATTCAAATTCAAATAATCAAGTATTCTTGAAACAAATAACTTGATACAGAATCTTAAATTAATATGCTTTTGATGTTATTGAAATAGACTACTGTAGTGGTCCATATACATGATCTGTCTACTTTCATTTTGTAAATATACATTTATATTGTAATAAAAGAATGTTTTCGGTTGCACTTCCCAGTTGATCAAAAGTGGCACCCTTTGTGTCTTTTAAAGGGGTAGAACTACTTGGCGTAGTCAGTAAATGAAATGGAACAGAAGTAAACACTTATATTATTATAAATACTATATACTATTATATATAAATTTATATATATATTTATTATAAATTGTAGGGCATTTAACAAACTTAGATACAAATATAAAATTACATAAATTAAAATATGAATTGTAAATATAAATACATATATGAAAATTGTAAAAAGATATACTTTTTGTTGTACTTGATTTATCTTTCAAAGTTTTTTTCACTAGACAGGGTTCTCCCCAGGATTTCCAGATAGCACTGTATTCAGTGTGTGTGACACAAAGTTAATATGTCTTGTGTCGAAATGTGCCACTTTGTATTTAATGTATTATATAAAAATTGATCAGTGTATTAGGCAAAAAAAAATATATGTCTGTATAGGGTTACATTCCTCCCAAAAATAGGGTAGGTTGGTAGGCATTTTCATTTTATTTTTTCTCGACTAAAGTTGAGCCAATATTTGTAAAATAGCATCATGTTTAAGTCCTGAAAGTGTATGGTTTTAAGTAGAAAGTTTAATTTTTAACATACACACCTATTAATTATGTCTTTTATTACAATACACTTACTTTTTTGTAGGAATTTTGAACAAAACATAAGTACACTGTATTTATGCTTGGATTTACGTGATATAAATGAGTCTCCTATTCAAACGCTATTGTGACCTGGTTTTAAATGTCTTTTCGGTTTAAGCGGAAATGATCCGTATTATACCGGAAATTGGAGGAAATTATTGTTTTTGTCAATTTTGGAGAAAAAATGTATTAGAGTCGGTCGGGAAACCCAAAAAACATTTTAAAAAAAAATTTTTTTGTCTTTAAAATGTTCATTTGTACATTGCTGTTTATGTTTACATGAATTATTCGTAGGTAAGTATTTTGCCTTTTTTCTTCTTTTGCAGTAATTATAACTTTAATACCGGAAATTACTGATTTGGTCAATTTTGGAGAAAAAATGTATTAGGGTCAGTCAGGAAACCCAAAACAGACTTTTTTTTTTGGCCTTTACAATGTACATTTGAACATTGCTGTTTATGTTTACATAAATATTTTGCCTTTTCTCTTCTTTTGCAGTAATTATAACTTTAATACCATTTTTTTTATTTTTCCTTTTTAAATTAACAAAAAAAATTAAGATATTCTATCAAATTATGATAAGTAATTCGTACACACCCAGTGTTCTTCAAATTTTTGCTGATAGCAAACCCATGGAAATTACAATTTTCATTTGTTTGGGGGCCTTAATGGCTCAGTTGAATGTGATATTCATTTGATTAAGAGCAATCTCAATTAAACTCATTTTCTAGTCTTAGTTCCACTCAATATATTTATATATTAAGAATGTTATCTAATCAGGTACATCTAATAGACTACTCTGGTCTTATCTTTCATGTTTCCAAAATTATCAGGATGTAGTGTGGAGTTGACCTAGTTATACCAGGAAAAAACAAAAATCTTATTGTTGTTATCTAAGGTTGGCACACTTGTTGTTCTGTTTTGTTTTTAAATATTATATTAATATGTAGTTTATTCATGACAAAAACCCCATATCATGATTTACAAAAAAAAAATTCCAACATCTGTTGTATTATTTTTAGACTTGGGGTATTTTACGATCTATTTCTTAACTAATTTTCCCACCAAAAAACGTGCTCTTGATACACAACAACATGGCAATGTAAAGAAAAGAAGGCCATTTCTTTTTCTTTTCTAAATGTTTTGGAAGTATCTGATGGAATAAATATTGTTTGGGAATTTAATATGTTCTTTTATAATGTAAATCAGCTTCTTAATGTTGAAAACATCATATGATTGTGGGATTATTCAACTTTGCATTTATAAACAGCCACATGCTTTTGACCAGGGTCGAGTGAATTTTTACCGTAGTCAGTTTTGATTGTTTCAGTATCAGATATTAATATCTGATTGATACCTTCATTAAAATTAATTTGTGGCCAGGTGGGATGACTGATGAAGAATCTTGTCGGCAATGTCATAGGCTTCAGACATCTTTGTGGTCACACAGTGATCAACTGACCATAGATCACCATAGCTAGTTTACTGCTAATTACCTTGAAGGATGCCGTAAAAGACCTCGGGGCACACATGTTTCCTGTCGTAATTGATTTTTAATCCTCAAATTTAAGTTTATAGCACAGCGCTGGTAGTAAGATAGCACAGTATTGATCTCGATAGCACTAAAGCGCAGTGCTTTAAAGGCCTGGGGAGAATACTGCTAGATATTGTCATTTACACTTAAACGCAAGATGAAAAATATGATAGGCAAATGTAAATCTAAATTTGTCAACTTCCAACAAATGAATATTTCTGAAAATGCCCTGCAATACTGCAGAAAATTCTCAAAATTTCCACTGATTGTGCGACAGAACTGCAGATGTCTTTACTAGAGGAACTAACAATTTGTGTATAGATCCCTTCATACTGCAAAAGAAAAAGTAAAACCATTAACATTGAACAAGTTGAGCCCGAGGGCCCGCACACAATTTTCAGATTTTTTGTTGTTGCTGCTGTTGTTTTTATTATTATTTTTGTTTTTGTTTCTTTTTTTTTCTTCATCCAAGGATGTTACGAGATACATGTAAATCAAAGAAGTTTTTTTTTAGAGGGGTTGACTTTCACAATGTTTTGCTTCTATTTCAGATTTGTTTATCAAGGAAGCATAATTAACAAAAATAAAATAACTTATGTAGTTCGTTGCCATAAATTGTCGGTGAATGTTTACGACAGTAAACGGGCAAGGATAGATAATGAAAAAGAAGGAGTTTTTTTTTATTATTTATTTATTTGTATGTTAGCCCTGACTAGCTATTGTAAATAGTAAGTTCTGTTATATGTAATATTCGTAGATACAAATGTATTCATGCACCTTCCCAGAATCTGGTTTTAATTTTTACTAGTTACATGTATTTAACACTGTTTTGATATTCAGTGAATGGGATTAAAATTTTGCCAATGGGGCTATGGCACCCTTACCCTTCATTTCAGTTGGACATTTTTTATTTCAATTGGCCATTCTACATTGTAACATAAATTGTGGCACTAAATTTGGAATAGCAGCTATGTCCAGCTAGGCCTAAATGTTGGAAGACCAAATGTAGCATAAACACTGCGATGTTAATCCTTCTTTCTTTCAAACGTGTAAATGATCAAGAATATGCAATCAGTGTTCTCCCTAGGCCTTTAAAGTGCTGCACTTTACGGCAGTATCAAGTTTGAGCGGTGTGCTACTGACCTCCATACAGTGCTATCTTGCTACCAGCGTTGTGTACTGTGAAGTTTAATATGAGGATTAAAAGTCAATAATGACAGGAAACTTGTGTGCCCCAAGGATAAGGGCATCCTACAAGGTAATTAGCTCAACAAATAGCAGTAAACACGCTGTGGTCTGTTGATCACCACATAACCGCACAGGTGTCTGAAGCCAATTATAATTATGACATTGCCAACAAAATTTTTAATCAGTCACCCCACCTGGCTACATATTAGTTTTAAGGAAGGTGTCAATCGGATACAAATATTTATGTGCTGAACCAACCAGAACTTGACTATGGTCAAAGGTAACTCAACCCTGACCAAAACCATGTGGCTATTTATAAAAAAATTAATAAAAATATATGAAATACCAAATGGCACTTAAAGACAAGGGGCCTATATATAGTGTCACACATGCTGAATACAGCACTTTCCAAAAATCCAGTGGAGAGCACTGGCAATCTCAACAAATCACAACAAACTACTATTTCATTACCCAGTCTCAAATCTCCATGAAAACATAGCAATCAAAACAACCACTTGTAGCTAATAAAACATTGTTAAAAGACATGTCACTCCCTTTTTTTAACTGTCACAAGTAGTGGACAACATTCCACCATCAATGATGGTTTGAAACTAAATGCGTATATTGGTCACTCAATGCTACACTCAATTGATTACTTAATCGAAAATATGCTGGGGGGAAAAATGCTCAGCTCTCTCTCCGCTGACATCTATGGTTAATATAGTGACGATGAACATGGCCAGATATGAGAGGCTAGATCTTTGTTTTTCATTCAAAGTTGTGGCCGCTGGTCACATTAGAGAGGTGACGTCAATAAGGGGTCAATTTGCACTATAAGTCATTAATGCAATTGCAATGTGGTTGCATAAGATGGGTGGCCATTGGTTGGGGCTGTCTGTTTCAGAGGGATTACTGGAATGGTCATATATGTGATAGCTGTGTAAGTGACTTGTGCTTCCACTAAATTAATTACTAACGCCGCATACTGTGGCCAGAATTCAAACATGGATGTTTGCCTTGGTTGGCAGAGGATTTATAGATAAACACATTTAGATAGATAGATAGATAGATAGGTAGTTAGAACCTTATTTAATTTTGTAATTGGGCATGTGCATAAAGAAATATTGTTAATGTCATAGGACTCCATAGGAGATAATCCAACTTAAGGGTTGTATGTGTTAATGCCTTGTCAGCGCAACTCATCCAACTTTGAAAAGGCATCATGTACATTGCATGTGCATGAAGGAATATAGTTACTGTTGAGGCACTCAAAAGGGAGATAATCCAACCAAGGGTCCGGGAATTTCGACAGCCCATGCCGGACATTTTATCAAACTTCAGCAGACGTTTCAGTCTTTTACATGCTCAGACCAACAATAAACTTTAAAAAAAAACTTTTATATAGTTATTTTAAGATAAAATTGGAAATTGTGTTATTTCATCACATACTCTGTCTTTTACAAAATATTTGAGCAAGTGAACTAGTTTGGTTTTGACCACACGTGTACGTTCTAACATGTAAACGAAACATCTGATCTCTTGGACTTATTCATCACATAGACAAACCACCTAAAAACTTCTGAGTGATGAAAAAATGTTGATTATTTATAAAAGAAAATCGCAAACACATTTTGTATATTGATTTAAATGGTCTCTTGACTTATGTGTTAAAAAGATTCAGTCAATGAATTATTAAAAACTAGTACTGATTCACAGTTTCAGTTCCATGTGCTTTTGTTACCTCTGAAAGGCCAGCGACAAAATGGTGGACTTGCCAATCTTTTTTCTTAATTAATCAACTAATAAATGTATGAAATTTCTCTGAGTTACTTCAATTAAATCGTATACACAATGGGTTTGCATATGTATCGTCAATTCAATTATGCAATCAACTAATCAGTTACAGGTACAATGTGACTCAGTCACAGGTGGCTGCACATCGACTGAAATTGACACACACTTGTCAATTAATTTCCAATAAACTGGTAGTCAGGATGTTTATACACTAATAAAATCACGCAGACTGTTATTTATAAGGGTTGACAATTTTTTATGTCCAATATTGGAAAATGGTCATCAGTCATCTGCAAAATTTGATTGTCAATTACCTGCATTTTTGACCATTTCCAGACTCATGAATCCAACTAAAGGCTTTTACATGTTAAAATCTTGCAAGGCCAAAATCAATAATAGTCCTGATTCCTTTACCAGCAAGAGGAATACAAGGTAGGTAGGTAGGGAAATTATTTTATTTTTCAAAAACATTTTACAATAAGTTAATGAGGAAACAATCCTGACTTTAACGGTGCTTGATCCAAAAAATGTTTCGAGTAGGCACAAAAATCTAGGGCAAGTTGGGTAGCAGGAAATATATTTTTATGGGGGTTGGGGGGGGAGGGGGTAGACTAAGCAGCACAACCTCAAAACCACTAGGAATTTTGATGAAATTTAAGAGGAAGGTTGGGCATCATGTGTAGATGTTACTGTGGGAGGACACTTAAGTAAAATAATTGAGCTTGAGGGCTTTAATACTGGGAGCAAGCTAACAATGAGAATTCCCCCCTCTTCAAATGGAGTTAAATGTACATGTATAGCTGCTATACATGTAATTCCATTTGAAGTGGGAGGTATTGTCAATGTTAGCTTGTGGGTACAGAATTTCTAGCTAACCCTATAAATGTTATCAATACATTTTTATTTTTAGAGTAAACCACCAAAAGAATGCAGCAGTGATTGAAGAGTTACACTGGAGGAAGAACTTGCCCAGGCAAAAAAAACAAGCTTCAAATAAAACAGTACTGCTGAGGAAGTGTTAGGTATACTTCTAATGAATTTTATATGACTGCAAAAAGTATTATCATGGTATGGTGCTGTTATTGTCAGCATCTGTAGAGACATGATTTTTGTTCATAAACTTAAATATAAGTTAGTATGCTGATAAATTTTACACAAATATTCCCACTACAAAGCCCCATGCAGGTCCGGGTGTCGAAAGAATAGACCCGCAGCAGCGCTAAACTTGTAAGAGGCAATTAAATGGTGCTGAGAACCCTGGCCTGGGGCTATAGCGCTCTGCCCACAGAGCATCTGGGTTGTGTGCCCCAAGTGGTGGATTGGGGTACAGGCTTTCACTTCATTCCATTTGAGTCTGCTTTTGAATTTGAAGAGGCCAAAAAAAAATGGGGGGGGGGTCATCCCCAGAAAATTTTGAAAACAAGGAAGCAGTCCTGCATTCTGGCAAGTTCTAAGAGTAAATTAAAACCAGGTTTGCCTTTTCAGGCACTCACACTCAGGTGGGGCTCAAAACAAAAAGTAAGTTAGGGTTGGCAAAGCTCTGTGAGGTTGGGTTACCATCTGACACTGTCAGTGTGTCAACTTAAGCAAAATCATTGACACATCCTTGTCCGTTGTGACAGATGCAGGGATAAAAAAAAAACCAGAACAACAATCACACTATGCAGTTCAACATGCATTTTAATATTGCTTAACCTTTTGTTCAATTTTTTTTTTAACTAGTTGAAAAAAATCCTTTACAGTTTTTTCATAATACGGAAAATCTTACCGCAAACTATAGTGGTGCCCCTTGTAGGGAAAAATGCCATGTTTCATGCACTTCAAAGATTCCTTCTCTGGTATTCTCATGGAGTGGGAACCTTTTGGCTCCCCCACAGGAGGCTAAATTGCCAGACCCTACCCACCTCTCCATATTTCCAGTGGCAATCTAAATTAGTTGATCGCATCATCCTTGTGTCCCATCCCTTTTTCATGTCATCATCATTTCATGTTCGTTGTCTGAATATAGTTGAAATAGTGCTGCTTGGGCGTTAAACCTCAACAATCAATCAATCCAAACCACAAAAGTAAGGTTGGTATTGATTTTTATAAAGCACTGTCGTTTGTAGACACTTGGTTTTCTTGTGATAACTCGAATATTAGGTGGTTGATTGTTATGAAATCTTAGAACAAGGTTCTAAACCACAAAAGGAAAGTTGTTACTGATTTTCGGGGTTATGGCCCAAACTGTAAAAGCAAAGGAACGTCAATGATATTGTTTCACAATATTATTCTACACCACAATAGTCCAACTGGGATTGACTTTTGGGGGGTTAGGACTTTAGCCAAGTTAGAATAAGGGGCACATAAACATTTTTTTCTTTGATTTCTTGATAATAATTTGAGAAGAAGGAATGAATTGTTTTGAAATTGTATCACAAGTGCCCTACCCCCCGAAAGAATTTGGGGGGTAGGGCACTTGTATTAATTTTCGCAGATCCTTTGAAGAAAAGAACATGTTTGCGGGTATCAATTTTCAAGGTTTCAAAAATATGAATAGCATTAAATAGTGTTAAAAATAAATTTACATGTACCAGTGTTCTCCTTTAGCCACAAGCCCGAAGCTGGGACTAGTGAAATGTTACATACATTTATTGTTTCGGGCTAGATGAATCCTATACAGTCCTCTGTTATTCAGGCTAGTTGTTGAGAACTTTGAAGAAAAGGACTGTACCATGTTTTGTGATTTTTGCTTCACCCCGAAAATGGCAAAAATTAGTATGTTAATAGTAATCGATGCAAATTTATTACACAAATTCATTACTTATTAATCCATTTGCAGTTAGTTACTACATTTTGAAATCTTTTGCACTTGTATCAAGCTGCCCTCATTAAGCATTGTTTTAATTAATCCACAAAAAGGTGCTAATGCTAGAGGAAATGTTGATATGAACTTAATTAATTTGTTGGATTCTTCAGTATCTCGATATCTATATCCTGTATTTATATCCCACAAATGATGTTAAGGGTATGTAGGTTTCATCCTGTCTGTCTGTCTGCATCTATTTCCTAAGCAGCTTGCAGCATTGTGAAACTGTATTGTATGTAATATAACAATAATAGGCGTTCTTCAACAGAACTTGATTTTGTGCCATTCCTCCTCAATGACTGTTTGATTGTTATGAAACTTGGTGGCATGTTAAATTACCATATTGGGATGTGCAGATTATCAGGAATTTATGTTTGGGCAAGTATTGTAGAAATGATGGCTGTTGGACTGAAGCATTTTTTTTTGTTGTTGTTAGCTAAACTGTCTGATGCGTTTTCCGCAACTCCTCTCTAACAACTTGCAGGATTGTAATGAAACTCATTGGAGTGTTCAGATTACAATAGAGATATGTTCATATTGTCAGGAAATTATGTTTAAAGTAAATTTGCAGTCATATTCTAACCAAAAAAATAGTACTGATGTCTGTATGGAGTTGGGTGTTTCATGAATGTCAGCAAAAGTGTGATATAAAAGCTTAGTCTCTCCCTCACAAAGATTGTGTCTACACTGGTTCCAGAATTACAGGGTTCAACAGGCTGTGGGGGTATTCATACCGTTACAGGCAATGTCTAGTTAGATATTGGTTTTTGGGCTTTTTTTTCAAGTTCAGGGTCCAAAATGACTTTGAATTCACAATAGATTTTCTATTTTGGGCTAGTTATATACAGATATGCATAATGAATTTCTGGCATGTCAGTTTACCACTATTAGTCCTTAGTTTGTACTTCTTTGAAATTTATATTCTTTTTCTTTATTATACCCCATGCAACGAAGTTGCAAAGAGTATAATGTTTTTGACCCGTCCGTCAGTCCATCTTCAGTTTTCCAGACCTTTTTTCTGAACGCTTGCAGATATTGACATGGTTTTTGATTTTATGTTTCCTCTGCTCTGATGATTTTTAACGAAACTACGGGCTTTGAACTTACCAAAATTTACAGAAATAGTTTTCTGGACTTTTTTCTAAACATTGGCAGATATTGACATGATTTTTAGTATAGAAATTAACCTTAATAAGTTACAGGAATAGTTTTTAGTTGGTTCCGTTCCGATGATCTTTACGGAAACTACGGGCCTTGAACTTAGCTAAATTCACAGAAATAGCCGTTATTCAGACTTTTTTCTAAATGCTTGCAGATTATGACATGATTTTTGGTATACAGGGTTCGACATTAACGGTTGCCCGATTGCCCGGGGCAAGTAAATCGCCGGGCTGGGCAAGTAAAAACGACATCAAAGTTGCCCGACTGGGCAAGTGAAAAAAATATGTGCCCAAATTACATTATTTCTGATCATCGCAGCTCTAAAACATCGAAAATTACTTCTGTATAGTTCGCCGTTCTTCCCGACCTTGCTGACCTAGATTATCATTGGATAGTTTTCTGATTTTCCCTTTGCCAAAAATAGATCGTATGATATTAATGTCGACCAATCGGATGCGTCCAGTTGTACATCTATTTTCATTATCCAATTGAACATCGCGATTTATTTATGGAATTTCTTACTTTGGAAAACTGTAAGAAATCTGTATCGAAAATATGAGAGAAAAAGAGAAATAAAATTCTATTGAAGATAGTTATTGTTAAACACTATATAGTGACACAAAGTTCCCGGCAAGTATTTCAATATTTCGGGCAAGTGAATCACATATGTCACTTGCCCGACTGGACAAGTGAATATAAAAGTTAACGTCGAACCTTGGTATATAAGTTCACCATGATAGGTTACAGGTCAAGTGTATGTTTTGTTCCGCTACGATGATAATTACTTTGACTTAACTGAAACTCAAAGAAATCACAGTCTGGAGTTTGAAACCATACTGAGTAATAGAATTCAGTTAGAAGATAAAGGTCTAAAGCCTTGAAAACATTCTTATTCCTCTTTTTATCTGGGTCCTACATGTATTTCTCTTACAAACAAATTAACTTGAATATCCAACATGACATGTGGGGTATGTGAGCACGCTCACTAAGGTTCTTTAATTTCCATTGTAACAAAGGACTCAGACTTTTTTTTAACTGATTTAAGGTGTGTTTCATTGTGTAAAAATGTCCCATGCAGGTCTGAGCGTTAAAAGAATAGGCCTGCAGCAGCACTAAGCTTGTCATAAAAGGCGACTAAATAGTGCTCAGAAACCTAGCCAGGGGCTAGGTGCTCTGCCTACAGAGCAACTGGGATGTGTACCCCAGGTGGTGGAATGGCACACCCCTTGCATGTTACATGCTGGGGTTGTGAGGTTATAATACAGAAAACCTGACCGCAAATCATAGTGGTGCTCCGTGTTGGGAAAGATGCCACGTTCCTTGCAGGTTAAAGAGCCCAGTTGTCGTATTCGATAGGAGTAGGAACCTTTGCGCTCCGCCACAGGAGGCTATTTTGCCCGACCTTACCCATCCCTCCCTTTTTCTAGTGGCAATCTAAATTTGTTGACCCTATTATCCTTGTGTCCCATCCCTTTTTTTTTCATTTCATCATCATTCATGTTCATATTAACATCCATTTCATATTCATTGTCTGAATATAGCTGAAATATTGCTGCTCAGACGTTAAACCCCAACAATCAATCAATCAATCATTGTGTAATAATTTTTTCCACAGTGGTAAAATTTTGAAGGGGGCTGTAGTCACATCAAATTTCTTAAACCCCACCACATTTTTGCACCTGTCCCAAGTCAGGAATTTCTGGCCTCTGTATACATACAAAATTTGTTATCCCATCAGAAAGTGTGTTACTTCTGAAAAAAAAAATATTTCTTGATAAACTTGATATTAAAACAAAATTAATTTCTTTGTTTTAGTTGGTGATGGAGGAACCCATGGAGACTAATGCTGAAGCCATCAATGACAAGTTGAACAAAAATGGTAAAGAGTTAATAACAAGTAGTAACCACAATGGATATACTGATAGACAGCTTGCAAAAATTAATGGAACCCATTTGGAAGACAGTATTTCACAAAACCTAACAAAGCATTCTTCAGTAAGAGGTGATAGCCCAGCAAAAAGTGGAAAACCAGAAACTGATGATAGCTCACAGTCAGAACATTTAGGCAGCCTAAATGATTTGAAGGGAAAAAATAATGATTCAATTGGCTCATTAGAATCAGAGGAAGATGGGGAAAATGAAGGAGAGAATGGCACAGCAAAGTCAGAGGAGACTGGGTCAGCAGAAAATTTTCCTGACACTATGTTGGATACAGAAAATAATGACAAAAATGCTTTAGACCAAGATGGTATGAATTCCTTTGGTGAAATTGGAAAAGAAGATAAAGATAAGGCAGAAGTAGAACAAAATAAATGTAAGGATGGAAATGAAGAATGTAGAGAGAGATGTATGGGAAAAAATGAAGAATCACACTTGGAAATAGGGAAAGTAGGCAATGAATGTGAAAAATCTTGCACAGATACAGCTGAAGTAGGCAATAATAGTGAAGAATCAGCAATGATCACTTCTCCTGAATCTACTGCATTGTGTAATAATAATGAGATCATACAAACACAAACTGAGAAGAAAATAAATGAAAATTGTGCTGACTCAGTTAGTGAGGTCAGTTTGACCAAGGAAAATGATCTTGAAGATAAAGATCAGGAAAATTCAAAAGCCTGTTCAGGTGATTCTAAACCAAAATCTGTCGAAAAGGTAACAGATGCAGATGGATCTGAAATATTAATAACTATTAATGAAGAACATGATGAAAGTGATTCTGAAACTGAAGAGGAAAGTAATCCTGTAAAAGACAACAATAAGAGTATGGGTGTAAAGGAAATGCCTAAAGGAGATAAAGCAAGTGATAGTATAATTCTGTCTGACAGTCCGGAAAAGAAAGCAGTGGTTGCCCCTAAGCCTGTTGCATTGGTTAAATCTGAACTTGTAAATTCAACGCCAGCTGTACCTGTATCCTCTAGCATGCTGCCTCAGATTCGATTTCCAGTTATATCTGATCATGTCATAGGTGTGGTTCCAACAACAAGCATACAAAATTTTCCTTCAGGAAATCAGAAAATAATCAATGTAAATGGACAGCAAATTCTTCTCACAATGCCTTCAACAAGTTTCAGCAGCCTTCCTCAAACAACTGGTATAGTAAAACCAGTGATACCTCCTGCAGCAGTGAATGCCCCAGTTAATGTTTTTCCGGGGTTTCCTCCCCCAAGTAGCAACAAAGATCCTTTTGATAAGACGTTAGATTCTGATGTTCCCCAGGCTAGTTGGGAACAAATAGAGCTTATCAAATATGAAGTTGCGTCAAGAAAACCTGACAATGCATTTTGGGGTGGCTTAGCAAATGTAAGCAAAAGGGCTGAGTTAAGTGGAGTCTCAAAATTTCTTTTTGATATTGGTAGTGATCTGGTGAAGGAATCAGCTTATGAACAGATTGTTCAAGTTCAGCAGAAAAAGGATGAGAGTGATAAGCTAAGTTTCACTGAAAAGGAGAGTCTCCAAAGAATGAAAAAAGTTGTAACTGAAATTAGGGAAAAAGTGAAATTTCTGAATGACCTGCCATCATATAAATGTGACTGTGGTTACACTACATCCTCCTCAAATGTTATGTATCTTCATAAACAATACCCTCATGGGGTCCATAGTATGAAATGTGTTCACTGTCAGGAACAATTTGACGGTAAGCAGAAAGAGGCTGAATATAGGAAACACATGACTGAAGTTCATAGTATAGTACCTTTAATCCCATCAAAACCAAACCTTTATCCTTGTAGTATGTGTCTTGCTGAGGGTCCAAACAAACATACGCTTGTTAAACATAAATTAAAATGTATGAAAACATTTAAACCTCATTTGAATCAGGCTCCTCATCATGTAGATATCAATCTCTGCATGAAAAACATTTTCTACAAGTTTCAAGTAGTGAATAAGAGACTGCAGGCTCAGAAAATTGCAACCAACCAAGTAGATACAAGGGCCAATATTCCTAAGTTACCAGCTGTCCAACCAAGACCTGCTCCTATACAGCCTAAGTCTCAACCAAGACCTATTCTTCCACCAAATGTTCATGTGATGTCGTCACAGGCACTACATAATAATTTTACAAGAATGGCAATACCAGTTTTTGGAAGGCCTCAAGTACGAGTAAGTGAGCCAAGGGTTGTGCAACCAGTTCAACGGCAGCCAATACCTCATATTGCTAAACCAACTGTTAATCAGCTTCTGAAGACCCAACAATCACAGCCAACTCCTGTAGCAAAAGGTGGATTTGAAGTATGTGAGATATGTGGAGGATATGTGAAAGATAGAATGTCATTAAGAATACATTTTTTCTATGCTCATAAAATTGAAATGCCTGCTCATGTCTTTAACAAGGCACAAGCCCCCTTGTTCTGCTCAACCTGCAATGAACGGTTTTGGACATCACAGGGATTTACCAAACATCAGAATGGGCCAAAACACATTCAAAATTTGAGAAAAACTGAGTCAACAACTAATCAGTGCTGGATATGTAAACAAAAACCAGAAAATCTGTATTCTCATTTACACAAGTTCCATAGGTTGACTACAGGGGAATGTATGGCTTTAAAAAGGTGCATGTTCTGTGGCATTCTAGCAAAAGATCGTAAGGATCTTGAACTTCACATGGCAGCTACCCATGGGGTATTGATTAAAGGTGATGAAAATAAGGTACCTCCACCTATTAAACCACCTATACAATCCAATGTGTCGACTAAAAATCTTTCAACAGTTGTAACTGGTGGGTCATCAGGGATGGTCAGGAACAACTATTGTGTATTCTGTAGTTCACAGTTTCTTGACAATACTAAACTGACATTGCACTGTCTCAGTGTTCATGCCACATGCAAGAAATGTGGCATGGTTGTCAACAAACAAAGTGACCTTGTGCGACATGTGTGTAAAATGTCAAGTAAGACTTGTAGTATCTGTGGCATGAAAAATCTTAAGCCTGCAGGTCTTTTGAAGCATCTAGAAAGCCACACTAAACCATGCAAAATTAGACTCAAACGATTAAGTCCTATCCAGATTGAAAAGGCAACAGGAGGAAAAATAAGCAGATTTGATCCAATGTTCCTCAAAAATCAGATAAAAAGTATTACTAGTACAAGTAGAGGTAAAGTAGTTATAGACTTGTCTGGCGAGACTGGAACCAAGAGAGAGGAGGTCATTATTGATGAAAGTGATGATTCTGATGTCATAGTACAGGAAGTAGAAAAAACTGAAATAGTGCTTGATGATAGTGAAGACGAGGAAAGTGAGACAAAAAAATTCACTGATGGAGAAAAAAAAGAAACAAGTAAATCAGGTTCAGGAGGAAAATTTGAAACTAGTGAAAAAACAAATTCTGAAATTGAAAATGCAAAACCTTCCATGCATGGACAAGAAATAGCTAGAAAAGTGGAAGGAAATGAACAACCATCGGATGCAGATTTAAGTAAAGATAACATTGGAAATGTTGGTGAAAATAATGTAAGAAAAGAGGACATTGGTGCCTTGTCTGAAAGTCATGAGAATAGTACCAGTGTTAAGATTGAGAAGGCTGATGAGGGAAAGGACAGTGAATCTATAGAAAATGCTATGGTCAAATCAGAGACTTTTGATGATGAGCAAGAGAAAGAACAAAATGTTCAAAATATAAACAATTTCAGTGATAAAATTGCTCAAGAAAATGAAAATGAACAGGATAAATGTCCCTCCCTTTCTTCATCAAGGAAACGATCTCATGATAATGATAGTGATAATGAGGATGGTATTAAAAAGGTTAAAACAGAAAACAAATCTGGTAGTAGGTGATTGTTAATTTTAAAATTAGGTCTTTAATGTAATTAGCTACCAAATTTTATAAATTCATGTTTGTTTTCTAAATGTAATATTTGTCTACCTAATTGGCTCTTTGAAATAGCCCTGTAGCTCTAGTCTTTCCTGAAATAATAGGGAGAATACAATGATTTAATATATGTTGTAATTAATTCATCAAAATACATTGTATGTTAAAATAGTCAAAAGGGAACCAATCATAAGTTTGGTATTACTATTGATCATTGTGAGAAATGTTTCTAATAACGATTAAAACATTAACTACGAGTTTTTTTTTTTTTTTTTTTTTTTTTTTTTTTTTTAGCAGCTTTGGCTACCAAATTTGTTCAGTTCTGATTCTACTGAATTTTGCTGATTCAATGAAATAAGCTTGTAGTAATGCAATTGAAGCAAAAAATGTGAATAATACCTATAGAATATTGTGAAAGTAACGTTTTTTTAATGAGAGAAGATCAATAGCTCTGATAGAATTTTTATTCGCCATTACTTCTGAAGATTTCTGGCAGGATATTCACCTGGGTTAAAAATACTTTCACCTTGGTAAAAAAAAAAAATGACATTAACGAATAAGCAGGTGTCTTGTTTACATTTCGTCCATTTCTTGATTCTGAAATAATGACAATTACTGATCATTATTGTGCCACATATTACAATAAGTCAATTTCAAAAGAATCCTTACTGCATATTCAAACTTTTTTTACTGTGTGAGTAGGTCTTCCTTGCCATTGATTAACCACTTTCGCTTTGCAATCAAATTTTTTTTTTTTTTTTTTTTTTTTTTTTTTATTAAAGAATCCACCCTTACAGCACATGGGCGCATTAAGGTCACCAGAAGTTTCATGCATATGAATTTATCTAGGTCAACTTTTTGTCTTGCAAGATAATAAATGTATCAACACATTTTTCATGTATTTAATGCATTGTATTTGTGGATATCAAATGAAATTATACTGGAAAAGTACAATTAATTCAAAGTTGAGGCATATTTGAACAGAAACAAAAATTTACAAAAGTGACAGCTAATGCAGCTTTAAAAATAACCTTTGTTGAGTTACGGGCTGTAAACTTAAAAGAAATTTTCTTGCATTGACTGTTGTAGCTAATTGTTACCACAAGTTTACTGTATGACTGTTGATATCTGTGATCTGATGTGATGGTTTTATACTTCTATTTTTTGTACCTTTGTCATTGCATTTCATAGGATTTTATTAATACTGTAGTTCATCTTACTATTGTGCACTTTCAACAATATTTAATATTTACTTGTTAATCTGCATATCAAGTTAACTTGTTGATTCTCATCCACCAGCAACTTAAAAAAAAATTGGGTGGGTTGGAGGTTTTTATTTCTTGTTTTATTGTTTGGTTTTTTTTTTTCTTTTGTATACAACTTCAAAGAATTTTCAGTTGTATATTTGTAAGATGCTATGACTGCTGTTTACATCACCATCTGTAGACACAGAGATTGAGTGCAATAACTTGAATTAGTTGTTTGGTCTTTATTAAATTTTATAACTAGCTCCCAAACCGCACAAGGAAGGTTGGTAAATGTATTTATTTTTCAGGTCCATTTTAGAATTAGGGATAGAAAAAATGCATTTCATAGAATTCAACTACATAACTCCAGTAAAAAAGTAAAAATATAGGGGTGTCTAATGTTCCACAAAATTCTATACCACAATGGTCAGTCTGGGATGTACTTTTGGAGGTTAAGACATGGAACATTTTAGATAAAGGGGGCTAGAAACATGCATTGTTCTAATGTCTAGACAATAACTTAATGAATGGTTCTCCAAGAAATTACAAGGTGACATACCATCAGTGGAAGACTGGGATTGATTTTTTGGGGTTGTGACTTGAGCAATGTAAGAATAAGGGGCCAGAAACAAATATTTTCTCCCATTTCTTGATGACAACTTCTGTAATACCAAAGGAAATAGGCTGATTTGAAATTGTACCACATAGTGTCATATCACGAAGAAAGGTTTGGATTGATTTTGGAGGTTTTGACCGGAACCATCTAGGAATAAGAGACCAAAAGGTGACCCCTTTCATTCTGGTCAACTTTTTATGTCAAATCATAATAAAAATTCAAAGCTGTATAAAGTTTGAACCATGTGTCCATACTTGCCCCAACTGTTCAGGGTGTGACCTTTGCTGTTGTATGAAGCTACACTCTGCATTAATAGTCAATATGTAATAACAGTTCATAACAGATATGAACTTGAAAAAAAAATCCAAAATGATATATTTGGGGACCTTTTGAGATAAGCAGTTGGTGATGATAGTCTTCATATTAACTTGATCTGGCCTGACTGGAGTAAGTAAATGAACTCTGGGGATATCTCTGAAAGTAGAGACTTCTGTTAGTGTGTCTCATCTTATTGAAGTTTTGTTTATGATTTAGTATTATAGTGCTGTATTATCGTTTGTACCTGTCTGAAAAGTAGTGTCAAATAAGAACACAAAGAATTAGTCAGTAATCTCATGGTGCTTGTATATTGCTCAGACTTCATTAACAATTTGTTGCTATTAATATGAGTTTCTCTTTACTATATACGTTAATGTCTTGTCATGTTGTGGCAATATCATTTTCTTGAGAGGAGGGCCTGCATTGTCTAGCTAAATATAGAGAATTGTATGAATAATGAATCTCATGATTAAAATTGCTTGACAAATGGAAGTATAGGATTGGGTTTTTGAGATTATTGTCTTTACTTTTCTGGAACGGGGGGGGGGGGGGGCAAAACCAATTTTAGTTCCTAAACAATAATTTTAGTGTAGGTATCAGTAAATTAATATTTATAAAATGTACCACAAGTTGCATATTACAAGAAGGTTAGGATTAATGATGGAGGCTATTATTCCAATGGTTTAGAAATTAGGTGCCAAAGCAAATATTTTCTTCAATTTCATATTCAATGGTGATAGCTTGAAAAAAAAATCAGTAGAGTTTAAATTGAAGTTTAGAAGCTATTGTCCTTTGATGGAATTTTACTGTTAATTAAGGTTTTTTATTTTGAACCCTGTTATTTACTTAATGCATAAAAGGTCTGATAGGTCCTTAATTGAATTCAGTTATTTTGGGATTTTACAACCATCAGACAAAAAAAGCTGGCAAAAATCAATTTGGTTCAGTAAGAATTTTACCATCTTTTTGGATCACCTGGCCATCTTCTCCCCTGATAAAACTCGATAGATTTGCACGAAACTTATCATGACTGTTCCTTAGAGTATCCTGCACAAAATGACCGTTTGGATTTTTGATCGGTTAAAAAACGTGACCGTCGTTGCTAAAAATAGAACATAGGGGTCAGACAGCAGATTTTTGCATATATCTCCAAAACCATTAGGGTTAGCTAAATTCTGACACAAGTACAAAAATGTATGTGTTTAGCATGATGAGATCTATTTCTTGTCAAATTATGGTTTAATCTGTTAAGCCATCATGGAGTCGTGCCCTTTTTCAAGGATTTTTGCTATTTTTAATGTTACTTCTTTCAAAAATCTTCTCTGATACTACTGAACGAATTGAAACCAAACTTGGTATGAATGTTCCCTGGGGTATCCTGCATAGAACTGATGTGGGGATTTTTGATTCGTCCAAAAACATTCTAAAAACAGCAGCAGTCGGACAGTTGTTTTTGCATATATCTCCAAAACTGTTAAGTTTAGCCGAATTCTTTCAATAGCTGAAATGATCCTTATTATTAGGACTACAAAAGTCTTCAGATACTGATAGATTAAAAGAAACTTTCAATTGTTGACTTCTTGAGTCTAAATTGTTGGACAACTTGTTAAATTTATTGCCTTTGAAAGGCAAAATTCAACCAGGTGGGCGATTCAGACTCCTGGGAGCCTCTTGTTTGCATGTATCGAGCAAACCGTTAGGTTTGGCCAATCTTTCAATTGCTGAAATGTCCTTATAATAAGGCCTACAAAAGTCTCCAGGGATCAAAGTTGCCAGACGACTCCATATAAGAGTTATTGCCCTTGGAAAGCAAAGAAAATTACGTTGTTGACAGTTTTTAATCAATATCTTGAAAAATATAATAGATAGAATGAAACTTTTCATTGATGAAATGTTCCTCTTGACAAGTCCTACCAAAGTCTTCATGGAGTCAAAATTTTCAGACAACTTCTTGTTAGAATTATTGCCCTTGAAAGTTAAAAATTTAACCAGGTGAGCGATTCGGGCTCCTGGGAGCCTCTTGTTTTACTAGTCATAAAGGAGGGTATTATGGATAAGGCATTTCAGGCCTGCAAGATAAAAACTTTCACCAGTACTGTTACCCTGGTTTAATTCTAGGGGAAAAAAATAATTGGATATTCTTTGATATGCTAAATCTAATCATCTACATGTATTTAGATTTTGGAATTAGGGCCTTGAATTACTGTTGGTTCTTACGGAAGTCCAAAATGAGTAAACAATTTTAGTATTCAAAATTTGAAGTTTTGTGGTATCCGTACTTATATTTCGAAAAGCTGGATCTTATATTGTGTACTTGCTTCTGTTTCCAAGTAAACTCAAATATACTTATTCAACTCTATTGGTCTGCTGAATGTGTTGTGTATTTAGATTATTGAAATTCAGTCCCATTTATTTTGTTCAACATCAACATCCTTGAAGTCCAGAAATTAACTTCAAGCTTGAACGAAGCTTAAAATCTATATGCTCTTGGATGTGCTGAATTTAACCTTTTATGTTGGTGCTTGACCAATCCGTGTCGGAAAATATGTGTGTCGTTTTCAGAGCTATATCAAGCTTGAAAATAGTGGCAACTCTTACCCCATTGTATTCCATGGACGGACATAAGGGTTTTAACTAGCTGAGCCTAGTATTTTGAATAAGAATTTTATTTCAGTTTGTTATTAGAAATGAGAGTATCTGAAGATGACGTGCAGCATCTCTAAGGTTTTTTTTTTTGTTTAGCAGGTCTAAAGAACAAGTTTGCTGAATAAAACTGGTACATCTCAAGGAAGTTATTCTTCCATATATTCAGTCTAGACTTTCTTTCTAAATGCTTGGGAAAATTGACATTATTGACCTGCTTTATGGTGCAATGTGAATATTACAATCTAATTAAAATGAACATCAACTTCAAGATAGATATTATTTGGTCTGCTCTGACTTTTAAAACACAATTATGTCCTATTCTCTACGGAAATTATAGACTTGCAGAAATTGAGCTTTTTCTTTTCTTGTGTGTGTTATTTATCGAAGTGTTTTTCTGCTTCAATGATTTTTCCAGAATTGCGGTACTTGATCTTAAAATAGAATTTATTGACTCCTGTAGGCCGCATTGTGTGCCTTCATAGTACGTTTTGTTATAAAATTATATAGACATTTTGACGGGCAAATCTTGGATGCTGTCGCAAAACTGCCTTACCCAAATTGCATTGAAAGTTAAAAAAAAAAAAGGAACATCAGAAATATTAAGTTCATTCTCCTGAATAAGAAAATCTATAGACCCCAGACCATTAAATAAGTTTGTCTTCTGAAAAGTGATACTGTGTTTGCAAGCAAAACACAAAAGTCGCCAAGTCCGGCTTAATTAGATTAATATGTATACAGGGTCAAACCTTATGAAAAAAAAATCCGTTATGTTTAGTGCCATTTTATTTTTCGTAACCTTTTTCCTTAAATGAATAGATCTGTGCAATATAATGTATTTTAATCATAGTTTGGTTTGTTTTTTGTTTTTTTTTTCATGTAGATGTTCATCATGAGAGATTGCTGTTGTGTTAAAGGATTATTTTTGTGTAACTGATATATTGTTTAATAGTATTATGTACGAAATTTTTATCCAAGTGATGGTCTGTATGTATGTACTTGTAATTCATTTCAAGCTAGTAGGCCTTGTCAAGTTAAAATGTCAATTTTTAACATTGTTTTTTTTTCTTGGAGTTTAATTTATTGTCTTAATTTCATAGTTGATTCTCCCTTTGGATGTTAAAAGGAAAATTTAATGTTGTACATTAACCACTAAGGAACTTTTTTTTATTAGGAAATGACATTTTGACTTGGCCTGACCATTCAGTGCATTTTTAGAGATGTACTCTGTTGTTGTTAAGAGGTGCTGTGTGTGTAGGTAGCGCTTTATTGTAATTAATATACACTCCTCATTGTATTAAGATGATGGGAGAATAAATATATATTACCTTATCAATTCTTGGATGCTTTCAATCATGACAGATTTACAATAGAAAAGGAATTTTACACAGGTGATAGCAAAACAATTTGCGGTTGTATAATGCTATGGCGCTGTCTGATAAATTTAAAAGTATTGGTTGGTTTATCTTTAAAAAAAAAGTACAAGGTTCCAAACCACAAAAAGGTTAGTAATGATATTGGGGCTTACGGCCCAACCGTTTTAGAACTAGAGGTCAATGCGTTAAAAAGGGGGCTGAAATAAGTATTTCATGGAATTTGACAGATATGGCTCCTGTAAAAGCATATGGATGTTTATGATATTCCACATTGTATACCACTAAGGTAATACAAGGATAGATTTTCGTTGGTTAGTCTTTGGGTTTAGCCAAAAAAAGGACTAGAAACACACATGGACATCTTAATTTTGTTTGTTCCTTCGTCCAAATGGGGGTACATGGTCCTACCACTTTTCAAAAAAAAAAATGGATGTTATTGCACATAATGAAGATATGCATGGGTAAAAGAGATTTATTTTGTATTTTATTAGTGCAAGTTGAACTTCCAATATTCCAAAAGGGGAAAATTGTCTTGCTATTGCCTTGTACAGTTTTTAGCTATAAATTAAAGGAAAATGTCAGCTCAAGGCCACACACGGGTCTTTCGTGAGTTAACGACGAGGAAACTAACATCACTGGACAGGCTGCTACTGGCCGCAAAACAACTTGTACCTCTATATACTCCAGTGATATTAAGTAAGGTGAAAGCGAAACCAGACATGCAGAGGCCAGAAATTCCGTATTATTTTGGGACGACAAAAGTCTGACATAAAGAAATTGGTTACACAAATGTATAAATAAATTAAAAGGTCTATTGTTCCAGAACAATTGAAAGGTCTGTCCCATCAATTCTCTCCTGACAACTATCATGTTCATGAGAAATGACTTTTACCTCACGGCTAATGGCATATTGTGTTGTAGCCTGAAAGATATAGCTCGATCGACAGTATTTATTTCTTGTATATATTTTAAAAGGCGAGGTTTTTGACAATTATTAAATTTGCAAAATAGTTCTGATTCTTATAAGAAATATGAATTCTGTATAACTGTGTTGCAATAAACTATTTTTTACTGTCTATTTCATCAACACAATCAGTAGAGAACAAAATGAACTTGTGATTTTCATGAAAATAGATAAATTCAAAGGGAGATAATTATAAAGTATTGCAAAGCAAAAGGTCTCAATTGTCATTTCCAGATCAAATGGCCACCCCTCTATGCAGTACAAAAATACACTTAACCTAGAATTATGCATTGTAAAGGTATTATTTGAATGTATTGAACAAATGTGGTCAAAATAAAACTCTGATTGTGGACTCTAAATTGGTACTTTTAAGTCTACAAAAGTATTAGTACTGTGTATTAGTGTGAATAACGTGCCTTCACTGTGTAAGTTGGAACAACAATGTCGGAACAAAGTGACTTTACAAAATTACTGTACAATAACTGTTAAATATTTTGATAACCAAGAAGTCGGTCTCTGTTCTTGTTATTTTAAGGAACTAAAAGAGTTAATGTAAATTGATTCAGTACATGAGTACTTTGATTTTCCTATTTTAATGACAATTGAAAATTATTAATACATGTTTATTGATGGTGATATTCTCGCTATGCTGTTGTTTAAATGTTCGGCCATGAATGGAGTTTTTTTGCATTGAAAGATCGTAAATAGTAGTTTTTACTGATAAAAAGCTGGACATCCCCGATTTAGGTGCCCATGACAGGTCTAAGCCACTTTTTAAATAATGTATTGGAAGTATACTTTTAAAGACAGTTTTCAGAAACTAATATTCACGCATGTATTAACATTATTTACTTATTGTCTTATAATATAGGGTTATTGCATGAATACTGGTGAATATCGTCCGAAGCAGAATATTATATTGTACGAGCTTGCGAGTTTTTTTCTAAAAAAAAATGCATTAATTACGATAAGAACTGTTGCTTTCAACGTGTGCACCAATTTTCAAAGAGAGAGGTGATTTTCAATAACCAAAACCGACAAAGACACCACTAAAGGAATTCGTTGTATGAATATAGTTCTAAATGTCGGTGGAGAGTTTTCCTATATAGATACATATTTGGACAGTAAATCCCGCGTTACCAGTAGTTATAACTCATACTATAAAGACTTAGACAAAAAAACTACAGCAAAAAAGTGCCTAATAGAGATTCAGAAATGACCGTACAAATGAGGTAAAATATCCTGTCAAAGTTTGACAAAGAACCAAGAAATCCAAAAACATACTGCAAATCATTTAAGATCAACAGTGAAGGTCCCAAGTCTGTACGACTTACGGTTTAAAAGTTTAGTGACCAACCGAACAATTTCATTTTAGGTCGCGAAATCGCGTAACCAGGGAAACCTCAAAACTTTTCGAAACTTTGTCAAATAGTACTGCCCCGAGTTTCTAAAAGATATGGAGCTTTCGGTTTGTGTGTATCTAAAACGGTTTCAGAAATTTTAGCAAAATTAGTTTTTCCGCTACGGGGCAGATAACTCTAGACCGACAAATGATCACGTCTCACAGGGTGAATTCCAGAGTCCTCTGTCAGATTGCAAAAGATTGTCAAAATCTTGTCGTGATACGTTCAGCCAAAACTTTGGCAAAATGCCTGACGGAAAAAAAAAGAATAATAATAATAATAATAATCAGAAGAAATACAAGAAGGTCTTCCCGTTGAAATGGGAAAGACCTTAATAAGTTACTGACATCCCAGCTCCAGACCAGTTTAAACCTACAAAAAGTTAAGTACCTCGTAAGTCATACAATAACGACACAACCCATATCATGCCGAAAACTACTTCTAGATATAGCGTGTTAGTTTTTTTTATCTAAATACCTATGAGCGAATCAATGTTAATACAAAAAGAGGGCTATTAACAACGATTTGACAACGAGAAAACTACGTCCCTTATAAAATTAGCCTATCTATGGGTTTAGTCAACTTGAACTTTCCGTGCTATGTGGAGATTATTGCCATAAAATATAGGTTGGGAGATACCCGCACGTATTAATCGTTTATAAGAACACACGTCTTTTAGAATGAGTTCTTTGTACCGGTTGAAAAAAAAATTAATGTTTTTACGAGCTTATGATATGGAAAATTTCTCGGTTATTTAAAGATTTATTTCGTTAAAATGCGAAACATTGTTCGAACCAGTTGTGATTTGTAAACACCACATGATGGTGACAAGGGGACGTCGCAATCTAAAAATGGATAGTAAACAATAGGGAATGAAAAATCATTCCCTTTTGTCGTTAATTTTATTAAGTTTACCAAATACAATATGAAAAAAAGAGTATTTTTTATTATCGATATTTGCTTTATTTAATTTTTCCACGTAATGGTGTATATACAAGGGCATCATTTTTGTCTCTGATGCATAAAAAAAGGTTTCTGAGGCAGTAAGAGGTTTTAAATGGACTGCATGCATCAATGCGAAGTGTGAGGGTAAATCTTGTTCCATTGTTCCAAAGTAAGGTTTTACAGAAGAGTTTGGTAGAACACCTACTCCTTAACCAATCAATTGATTTTGATGTGATTGTAGGAAATCTGTTATTGTTGGGTGCTTCCAAGTGGAATCATTTTACGAAGTTGAACTATGAAATACAGTTATGGAGCTATTATTGGTAACTAGATTTTGTACAGTATGTTTTTGGTGATTTTTCGTGGCCTTGGTCTTTTTTTTTCGTTTCGGATGCTTGTCCATTATTTCCAAGTTGTCTGCTGCACTTGCAGTATGATACTTCGTTAGAAATGAATGATTTCGCCCTGATGGTAATGTTGGTCATTAATGTGTCTTTTGAACTGTTGTTGGGGCCTTTCAGAGCTAACTTGAAGGTGGTAAACCTTTTGTAGACCTTTTGGTGATCTTTTTAATATTTACTATTTTTATAGGGGTTATACGATGATGTATTTGTTGCGCTTCACCACACCCCCTTTCCCTTTTCTATCATATTAATCGACTTATCACGTACTGTCAGATTGTTTTACGGGGAAATTTCCAACATCATGTATTGTACATTTAAATGGCTTCTATAACATAATTATGCACCCCGGCAAATATATGTAAAAAAATCATTTGTTTGCTTCATTATCCTGGCTGAAGAATTCCGGAGTAAACAAGCGTAACAATGAAACTGAATACATATATTTGTAGCTTGAGGTATACATATATAGTAAAAACCCATGGCCAATATTTATTTTCGGAAAAAGCATGAATTTATTAATAATTGAGTCATTTTCA
This sequence comes from Perna viridis, assembly GCA_037379345.1. Classification (NCBI taxonomy): domain Eukaryota; kingdom Metazoa; phylum Mollusca; class Bivalvia; order Mytilida; family Mytilidae; genus Perna; species Perna viridis. The sequence continues at coordinate 7,926,220 of CM074515.1, read as the reverse complement.
ACTCGGCTTCCCCACTTTAAAAGGCTAGGATCAATTTGTTGTGTTGTGGCTTGAACCCAATGGAAATTGGGGACCATTTTTCTGAAGTTAATTGATTAATTTGAAATTGTATTACAAGGTGCCATACCACAAAGGAAAACTTGGATGTTGTCATTTAAACAGTACAGTTATAGGGACCACTTCTTTTCTGATCATATTCTAATCAAATGTCAAATGTTTAATCACAATTCAGTTCTAAAGTTGTATCAACTTGAGTTATGTATCCATACTCATCCCACATGTTAAATCTTCAACATTTGCAGTTGTATCAATTTCATCATGTGAAATATTTTATTAGCTTAATTGGCGTTCGTCATCGTCTGCCATCGTTAACTTAACTTTAAAAATCTTCTCCTCTGAAACTACTCAGTGGATTATTACCAAACTTGGTCACCAGATCTTTGGATTATTTATTTTAAAAATTGTGTCGATTATATAGATCAAGCGTAAAATATAGTCACTGTTGCTACCTTTAGACCACATTTGTCAAGTCGCCAATTTCTACATAGATCTCGAAAACTAAGAGATATTGGAAAATAAATGTGTTCCTCTTCAGCTTGGCGAGCTGTACAATATTCTCTATTGAGTTGAAATTGTAGAACGAGTCCTCGTTAGAGCTATTGTCCTTGAAAGAGGGAAAATGACATTTTGCAGTTTTTAGTCAATATCTAAAAATATATAAAAGATAGAGAGAGAAAAAAAAACGATTATGCTACAAAAGTCCTCATTTGGTCGAAGTTGTTACACGACGTACTGTTAGAGCTATTTCTATTGAAATACAGTAACTATTACGTGTTTCTTTAAGCAGTTTTAACCCGATATCTTGAAGAAATAAAAATTTCAATTGATGTAATGATAAAGCCTACAAAAGCCTCCATTGGGTCAGGCTGTAAGACTTCTTAATGTTAGAACTATTGTCCTTGAAAGGCAACAATATTGTAATGTTACTTATTTATTTTTTTTACAAGATATGCTTATCTTTAACCTTATTGGAGTCAAAGGAGTACAGAATTGGGCCTACACACAGGGGCTTGCTCCCATTATCAAATAGGCATCCCGATAAGTATTCCGACTAGTATTCGTGTCGGGCTGCCTATTTGGTAGTAGGAGCAAGCCCCCGTGGCCACATCCCATAAAGTCAACTTTTCTATTTTTTGTCCGATTTTCGATTTTGAGAAAAAAAATATTGGATTCCTCATGAAAATCTATGCCTGCATTTTTCAATTAGACTTCAGATATCTCTTACATTTTTTAAAGTTTTAATGGGTCGAAGGTGTCACACCTAAAAATCTACTTTTATAGTGTCCATACTTGTCCAAACTGTTCACGGTTTGACTTTTGCAGTTGTATCAAGCTACACTATGGAAAGCATTTTATTGTAGAATTATCAAACTTAGTCTGTTTTTCATATTTATCACTAATAGAATCACGTGAACGCAACTACTCTGAAATCCCTTGTTGAATTTCTTCATACTGGCAGGATTTGTATTTAGGTGTAGTTGTTTACACTATACTGCCATTTTTTAAGAACAAAATATGTAGGAGTGTAGGGATTTTTCTATTAATTTTCAGCCTTCCTCAATAGTAGAAAATCTTGGGAGTGCATCTCCTTTGAAACACCTTGGTGGTTAATTCCTGTTATGTAGAATATTTTGTTATGAAGTCACCATTTAATTTTATGAAACATTAATGGGCAACTTCAAATCGCATCAGTGGTTTTGGGCATATGGGTATAAATCTAGTTCATTTTCTGTTATAATTTTCAAGATCTTGAACTGGAAGAAAAGCATTTTTTTTTGTCTTTCAAGGGCAATAACAGTTTCAGAACTATAGCAGTCTTGTGTCCATACTTGCCCGAGCTGTTCACAGTTTTCATCTTTGGTTGTAATAAAGCAATATATTTTCAATGATAGTCTATATTTTCCTATCATGAAACTGAGATGGAGAAGTATTTTTAACTCATCTAGCCCGAAGGACCATGTGAGCTATTGCCATCACTATATGTCCGTCGTCCGTCGTTGACTTTTTTTATATGACCGCAATTTTTGTTTCCGGTCGTATACTGGTATCACCTTGTCGGTGGCACCATCCATCGTCGTTGGAGTCCGTTCGTTTAATTTATTTACGAAAACTTGAGTGAAACTTATACATATACAATCTTTTGGAAATTTTAAGACATTGTTCCAATGAACATGATGGAGGGCCTTATAGTTTTTGGGAGATTCTTGTCCCACCCCTTTTGGAAATAAGGAACTTAAAGGGAAAAAATATGTGTTACCATTAAAATTGATAAAAAAGCTTATTGTTGATCCCAATATTAATGATTCAGATGTCAATCTGTGCCTTTTGGAATTCTGTTTTTTTTTTCAAATTTTGTAGGATAGGCTTATCTTTATTTATTTATATTTTTTTAGTTAAAGGGATACAAAATTGTGTCATGTCCTAAAAAAGGTCGACACTTTTATTTTTGGTCCGATTTCGATTGTTTTAATTAGATTCCTTATGAACCTGTCTGCGTATTTCAATCAGATGTTAGGTATCTCTAACAGTTTTCGAGTAAAAAATGGTCAAATGTGTTACACCCCCAAAAAAGTCGACTTTTTTATTTTTTGTTCGATTTTGAAATTTTAAAATTAATTTCAGTTTTTGTCGATGTATGCAGAATGAACTAGCGTGCCAAAAACTAATATTATGTCCACACTTGCCCCAACGGTCCAGGGTTCGACAACTGCGGTCGCACTGCGCAGCGCCCCGCGAAGCTGTTTATTAAACATTTCCTGAAACTGCTCTATAGATTGTAACCAAACAAATGATTGTTCCTTAGAGTATTTTTCAATAATCCATGTGTGTGGATTTCGGATTTTGCAAAAAAGTATGACCACGGATAATAAAAAAAAGTCCATAGGGGTAAAATTGAAGAATTTAGCAAATAACTAAAACATAGCTGGGTTTAGCTAATATCTGGCAGGATGTAAAACTGTCCAGCATGATGAAAAGTTTTTAGAGAGATCTGAGTTATAGGTCTAGAAAAGACTTTTTTCCCTTTATTGTATATTTCCAACTTTGAAAGTCTTCTCCTCTGAAACTACTGGATGGATTTTAACCAAACTTGGCCTGAAAGTTCCTTGGGATCTTAAACATTCTATATGCGGAGATTTTTTATCCGTCGGTAAACATGGCTACCATTACTATAAATAGACCAGGAGTCAAACAGCAGTTTTTGCATGCAACTGATAACTCGTACGGTTTAGTCAAATTCCGATATGAGATCTATCAATGGTTAAATTTTCGTTTAAATCTGGTAGCCCATGTTGAAGTTATTGCCCATTTTTCGACGTTTTTTTTTTTTTTTGCTATTTTAATGTTAATACTTTCATTTTTTTTTTTACTCGCAACTATTAAAGGAAATTAAAACCAACTTCATATGAATGTTCCTTAGGGTATCCTGTTTACAACTGATTTTGGGATTTTAGATCCATCAAAAAACATTGCCACTGTTACTGAAAATAGAACATAGCGGTCAGACATCAGTTTTTCACATATATCTTCTAAATCATTCGGTTTAGCCAAAGCCTGAGGGAGTGAAAGAGTTCAACACGATGAGGTCTATCAGTGGTCAAATTCTCGTGTAAATGTATTTAGCCATGTTGGAGTTGTTGCCCTTTTTTGTTTTTTTTCTATGCTACTTATAATTTTATGACTAAAAATCTTCTCCTCAGAAACTACTGAACAGAATCTAATAAAAGTTGGTATAATTGTTGGTGTCCTGTACAAAAATTACCTTTTGGATTTGTAATCTGTGAAAGGTACTAAAGGTAGAACATTGGGGTCAAACAGCAGTTTTCACATACAATTCCTAAACCATTACGTTTGGCCAAATTCTGACTGGGTAAAAGTATTCAGCATGATGCAATTTTTGTGTGGTTAAATTTCGTGCAAATCTGTTTAGCCATTTTGGCGTTATTGCCTTTCTCTTGCTTTTTTTTTTAATCTGATCATTTAATGTTTGTAAAAATTTTCTCCTCAGAAACTACAGGACAGAATTCAATGAAAGTTCATATAATTGTTCTTCAGGTATAAGAATTAGGAATTTTTATACAAGAGAAAACATGGCAGCTTTTACAAAAATTAGAATGTGGCATAAGCCAGGTGAGCCATTCAGGCTCTTTAAAGCTCTTTAGTTGTAGCATGTATTACATTAGCATAGTTTCAAAACAAATTGTTCTCTTGCCAACTGATACTTGAAAGGACTGCAACAAATACCAAAATAAAGATGGCATCAGTAACATTTTTATTCACTCTGACATGTTCAACAATTATCACATCTTCACAATCAGAAAAATAACAAAACTTTTACAAATGTGTGTTCAATATATCACATGGTATCTACAAAGCATCATATCAACTTGGCATAACTTAATCAGCTTTAAATTTGAGAGCACAAGAAAATAATAATTAACTTCTCAGAACCTTTCGTAATACTGCACAGCAGTACTTTTGTTAACCATCAAATAATAATGTAATTCACAAATTCATGTAAGAATATTTACATTATCTCCCTTTGAAAACTTATTTTGATATTTTAAAAATATATAATAATGATACAAGCATGATTTGGTAGTTCATTTAATCTTATGAACGAACTTGAAACCATAATATCTATGAATAAACCAGAAAAATACACATTCATTCTTTGTACTTTGTATAATACAACAATCCCAGAATTGCACATTAAATTATATATTTTAGTCCATGCTGAAAAATGCATAAACTGGGTCCACATCATAAGAAAAAGTAAAAGGTCCATTACATCAAGAAGTAATTCCATTTCTACGGAAGAACTCTGCTTTTACTCGTGCGATTCTCACATGTTTTCTGTCTGGATTGTCAGCAAACATGTCTAATCTATGTCCATATTCTGTTGATGATAGCGTTGGTACATCTTTCTGTTTTTCCTAAAATTAATAAAATTCATTATTGATACCGGTAATAGCAATAATCTTAAATAGTGAAAACTAACATAAACTAAAGCATGTATTTTCTGATAAAAGGAAATGCATACTTGATCCAGGCAACAATCGTTTATATTCTTAATTTTTCAACTGAAAACCAGCTATTGATTTTATAAAAAGTTGTATACATGTGAAAAATTTATTGTAAGTAATGATGCCATAAATACAATTCTGTTTTCTACTAATATCATATGACCAGTTTTACACTAAAGAATTTTTGTTCAATTGGCACCCAAATTCCTAAATACATCAACAGATATGAATTTGGTTTTTGGGGGTATTTTTTCATCATAATTTTTTTTCACACAAATAAAAACAGATGACTATGTGTTCAATATCAAAAGTAAGTTTTAATATTAAGCTTTATAAGAAAAGATCAAGGATAATATACATTTCAGCAACAACTTTTTCACATCCAACTAAGGTAGGCAACTCTGGCACAAGAAAATCATAATGGTTTCAGGAACACTGCATTTCTCAATAATTTCAAGTAAAATTGATACTTACTTGTTTAGCCTCGGGTAAGGAACTGTTTCCCAAATGATAAAGTACTAAGTAGAAGTTATGAATTAAATAATATATGATATACCGATTAAGAAGTTAAGAATATATAAATTGTTTTCTCACTGGTATATAAGTTTCTTGTTTTTTGACACATTTCCATCAGATGTATTTATAAAATGATATTAGGAGTAAACAAATGCTTTAGGTTTTTTCTAAATAATACCTGTACATGAATATATTACCTCATCATTTACTACAAGCCCTCGAGATTTTGCATGTTCTCTATCATCTCTGTGCAATTTATTGTTGAAACCAAATTCTTTTCTAAAAAGTCTATCATACGTCAGTTTTGGATATCGCTCCTAAAAGTAAAGCATTGAATAACGGTTGAATTCAAAATAATTAATAACATACAATCCATATCACATATGATGGGGTCTACACATAATTGTTCTCTTCCATTTACTTAGTTGACTGTTGACAGATTTACAATACATAATTTCATGTAAACAAGCAGAAAAAAAAGAAATTAATCCAAACTAATTTTTAATATTTCTGATCTGATTCCTATAATCCTGGTAAATGTTGAAAGAAACCTGATATAGAATCTGTACAGACCTTGTATACTGTAGTTTCCAAGAAAGCATCTACGAAAATCTAATTCAATGTAAAGTGATTGGGCTTCTTACAAACTGAAAGAAACTGAATGTGGTTGTCGTGTAATATGTTTTCACCATTTAAAATAAAAAACTTAATTTAGATAAACATTGTGGTGTGTTTACTGAGCATGTGTAAATGATTTCATTCTAGTGTTAGGTCCCTAAAATCAGCTGGGTGATATATGTACCAAAGCAATCACATCTATATTATCTGGACTATATTACGGAAAGCTGTAATTGGTTAAGCTATAAAAACATAAGCATTATCCTCAACAATTCTATCTAGCAACACAAAAACACAACAGCAGTTCATGTGGTGAAACATTTCAAAAATATAAAATTTTACAAACACTGATGTCTCCTTAAGAAACATTTAAAGTACTGATTTCTTTTATAATTCATGCAATATAATTAATTGTTTTAATTCAAAAGTTAACTTATTCAGTCTGTACATCAATAATCAAGAAAATAGGTGATAATCCCCATGACAATGATACTTTTCACTGTTGATAACATAGAATCAGTGAATATGTTCAAGTTGTGTAGTTTTCATAAGTTTAAATTTCTATGAGAAAAAGTGAAAAATGTAATCAGTACAAGAAATCTCGTAAGAGGACACTATAAATGGTTTTGAAGTTGGTAAATATATAACTGGCAATATCTTTATGTAAATATATACAAAAACTCCTTGTTCAGACTGGCTGGGAAAACATGGTAACAGGTACAAAAACCAAATTTAAAGCATCTAGTCAAATAAGAGACTTTGAATAAAAATTTAAAGTTTTATTTTGTCTTTTCAACTATATGCAAGTTATTTTATTTACAGCAATATAAATGTAAAGGCATGAATGATTCCACCAATATTCATATATTAACTCTCAAAGAAAATAACACCAAAGAAAGATTTTGTTTTCCCAAACTGAGAAGTAATGTAACTTAACATGTACATATCATTATTTAAATTTGTAATTCTTTCAAAATCAATTTTGAATAAATAACCTTTTTAAACTTTTGAATATCATATCTTTAGCTAGTGATGGACTTCACTTATCCATTGAATTTACTCAATTACAGTAAAGATAAAGCAAAGTTCTTCTGAAGTTTCATTTTTGATGTCGATGCTAAAACTTTAACTTTGAAGTGATCAAAAGAAAAAAACAAATACAGGTATTTGTTAATCGAAAGATGTACCAAGCATGCTGTTTAAAAATAGCCACAATCAAAACAATATTCTATTTGATATTTTCTTCTTAGTGAGCTAAAGTATATATTCCACAAATTTTAGCCCTATAGATGCAAAACCTCATCACTTTGCAATTTAATACCTGATCTTCATGCTCATATTCCATCTGTAAGAAAAATCTTGCAAATGACAAATACTATAATTTCAAATATAAGAAATTAATAAATACAGATAATTTAAACCAAATTCACACTTACATATTATTAATTGGTACAAGCAAGCTTATGTGTCAAACTTCTGGTTTTAATAGCATATTTCCTTTTTAAACAAGTCTTGAATCAAGCATTTTCCAAATATTTAAGTCTATCTATATATATATATATATAATTACCGAGAACATTGCCATGATGAACTACTGGAGGTCAATTACTATAATATTGTTACTCCATTAAAGTAAAGCCTCTGAGTTAAAAACTAACAAAAAGTAAAAAAAAATCACAAATTAACTTCTTTAAAGTGGTCTAAATTAGCTACAAAGAAAGGAGAACCCATTATTTCCTTCCCACCAACTGATTTAAAGAAAAGTTAACTTGAATAAGCTTGATGCAAGATGCTACAAATGTTTCAATTACAGTCTCACTAATTACCGACAAGAGGTGTCAAGAAGCGACAAGAAATTGATGTAGCGACAAGAAACTAAAAAATATCAACAAGAGGAGAGAGACTATATTTATTTGCTGTTTGAATTATAAAAAGATGAAAAAAAATAGAAATTATTGTATGAAGTTATAAATCCTTGGTTATATTTAAAAAAGAAATGTACATGCAAAGTTGATAAAAACAGAGGCATTAATACACATTAATGTCTCTGGTAAAAATTTGCTTTATAAGGTTAAAAATTTTGAGAAACTAATATTAATCAAATATATCATTTTAAATGACATTTTAAACTATAATAAAGAAATAAATTGATGAAAAGGGTGAAAAATAACGTAATTTGCAAAGATTTGAGTTAAAAACATGCTAGGTTTTTATCAAAAGATTAAGATATATGTTATCTATTTCTTTGATGTTATATGCTATTTTTATTTTTTTTAAAATATTTGAAATCATTCTTAAAGGATGCAGATATGTCAAGATTACAGATCATTCTAAATTCCGATAGATTTGTATATTTACGCATATCAGCTAATCGGATTAATTATGACATTCATCCACGCGCCAGTCAACAAGGTGTTAATCACTGACTTATGGTGGCATGTGAGGTAGTTATGATATTAATTATCTAAAAGAAGCCACTCACCCTTTCATCTCACAATCAAGAGCCTTGGTAGCTAGAATTGTTGTTGTAACCATCAGAATCAAACACACTGATTATTTTGATGTAAAAATAAAAAATAATATTGGCCGCAATAAGTTTTTTTTTAGCAACATAATTTATGAAGCCATAGACCAGAAAAGTAAGTAAAGTAAAAACACTGTTGATGATTCTAATCATGGTTGTTTTATTAGTCGTTTAAGTTCAAAGGGTTACTAATACAGAACTTGTTTTTCTACCAAGCTGACTGAAGCTAAAACTTAACTCATCTTATACATGTATTTTAAATTTTTAAACACGTTCACTTCATTTGAAACTAAACAAAAATATATTAAAAAAAAAAAAACACAACAATCATTTTGGAACTTTGGTTAACTTTAAGCATGTGTATAATGCACAAACCACAATAAAATATAGCATCAGAAATTTTGATATATACAGATGGGTAACTTTACTATTAAGTCACAAAATTTATTTTGCTCAAAGAATCATTTCCTCTTCATTCTTTTGTCACTAACTCTTGTATATTTAACCTTACATGGTAAATTCATATCAACCATGCATGTACAAAAGTTTTTTGTTTTTTTGTTTTTTGTGTTTTGTTTTTTTTAATATAACTTCTTACAATCTTCTCCATTTTCAGTTCTCCTATTAAAAAAAATTTTTTTTTTCATCTTTTTATTATTCAAACAGCAAATAAATATAGTCTATCTCCTGTTATCAGTATTTTTTTTATTTCTTGTCGCTAATTCAAAGTTTCTTGACACTAATTCAAATTTCTTGTCGCATCTTGTCGGCAATTAGTGAGACCCTTCAATTATCATCATTGTCAAATATCCATATCATTGATTGATTCTTGTACCAAGTGGATAGAAAAAAAAATCCAGCCTATTTGTGGGAATCCTAAAACCATTGTATTTAGACTGGTCATACAGAAATCGAAAAACTGTGTGGTTGGACTAGTTGTTTGGCAAATAACTATCAGCAAGAGAAGTACAAAAAACTATTGGGATTCGGATCTGGAGAATTTGCCAGGAAAGAAAACACCCCCAGAGCCAAATCCCAAATGGAAGTAGAAAAAAAGTTCCTGTAACGAAGATAATCTACATAATTCCCAAGTATTCAAGTCAGAATTGAAATTCATATTTCGATTACTTAAAAAAATAAAAAAAATATATTCAATTCAAATACTATTCTCATTTCAAAAGTGACATAGCTTAAATGAGTTTTTTCTGGCTTGCAATTTTGTCCACTCACAGGTTACATCTATAAGTACAAAAATGCATCATTCTCTTGCTTTTCAGCCAGGCAAAATTTATCATTCATTGCAGGTATCCAATGTAAACAATGGTCATTGAAAATGAAAGCTTACGTTTTTAGGCGTATTGAAAACTGTTCGTTCTGGTGGTTCTTTTCTTTCAGTAGGCACAAAAGCAAATGCTGATAATTCACATGTTCTGCCTTTCAGTGTAAATGAATCGCTATCTGTATCTACTTTGATGGTATGGGACATTTTTCTGACACAGCAGACTCAAACTTCCGTTACCAAGCACTTGCTGAACGTTGCTACACTCCGGAGTACTTATTCGTACTCGATGTAGAAAACAAATATTTACGTATAATATAGGGACAAACAATAACATTGGCTTTTTGTACAAACACTATTGTAACGATCGTTCTATCTAATAAAATTTGTGTATATCAAAGGAATGAAAATTGTTATTATTTATCACCTGATACCGAAAAAAACGGACATATTTTAGGCAATATAATTCTGTCCAATATTTCACATATCTGTTGTCATTTTACATGCTTTCGTTAATCGACTTTTAATTCAATTTTCATTTCTTCTACATCTTACATTTATGTGAGAATGTAAGTCTGCGTAGCATAGTGATATTCGCTATATCAATATATAATCCCCCTTTTTACATTTCCAACATGGCTGAAAATGGTTTGTTTACAATTCAAATCCACTTCCTCATCTAATCAAAACTGCCCCTGTAATTGTATTTTGGTTAAATTCACACAACCCAAGCTACTATTTCTTTGTTTTCGCCCCTGTCACTCCCCAATTGTTCTATTTAATATTTTGATTTCTAAAATAACTGTTCATCAGTTCATGATTCATTTTTCTGTCTGATAGTGATTATAGAACATATTCAGAAAAAGATAGGAAGTACCTAAGGGAAAGCCTTTTGCAAGAAGCCAATAGGACAAGTATATAAAACAGTGTTGGAAAATAATAAAAAAAAAAAAAGCTGTCAGCTCTGTGATGTTAATATCTATCTGCAATAATTTTGCTTAATTTGCAGATAGTGAAACATGGGCTGTACTATTGCATGGACTCCCCAGAAAATCATAATGATGTTTTTAATTTCATCACTTGAGGTTAAGTGGCTAATACCTCCATCAATCTTAATGAGCAGAAAGATTCATAAAGGGTGTTATGTCATCAGCTGGCAAACTTGTTTACAACCCCTAAAATGTAGGGTGTTCTGCTCGTTTTAAAAATGAAAAGTTATCCTGATATGAAATATTGTTAAAAAGTGGGAATATTTGCTTTATTTCTAGTTAATTTTTGCAAAGTAAGCATATTTTTTTTCTAAGTTGCAGACTTAAGTAAAACTCAACATTTCTAGGCTCACGACTTTAAATATTAAAATGAAAAAAAAAAACCACTTCCTTTAGAAAATATTCTGTAAACCTATTAATTTTCGAGGTTGCTAATTTTTGTGGAATCTGTCAAATAAAGATATTTGTGGGTATCAATTTTCATGGCTTCAAAAAAAATACCAGTGCTGTATGGTGATGAAATTCATTTCGTGGGTACTATATTTCATGGCTTTCTGTCCACCGTGAAAATAGCGAAAACTAGAACACTGTGAAAAGTAATATGTTTACAATACTTCAAATACAAAAAAATATTCCCATTTTTAAATAAAAAGTTTCCAAACTTTCTAATTTTATAATGGATAAAAAACCCACCATATGAGGGGTAGTACCAAAAACAGGGTGTTATTCATAAGTTGAGGTGTTCTTCACAAGTTTTGTTAATATTACCAATCTTAAAAGAAGGAGACTTTCTGTAGACTTTTTACCATGACTATCCCCTGAAATTTTTCAGGATTAGCCTGCATACAGACAATTGAACCAGTCAATTAAAATTTTCTCTCTGTTCCTAAAACGTAAGATCATAATTTGTTGAACAATGAGACAAAGTATTTTTGGGGAATGCACTACCTAATCTACAAATATTGAGATCTCTTAATGACTTAAATGACCATTTATTGCCATTTGAATCATACTTCCATCTTAGCTAATGTCATAATGGCAACCTTGACCATGGGAATTTACTAAAACGTTGACGTTATTATCCTGAAATGATTACATCAAATCATAATTATATGAATCCCGACATTTCTGCAGGCCCCAAAAAGTGAAAAATTACAGAAAGAATGAAAATCGTTAATTAATTAAATTACAGTACATACATATTAACTTGTAAGACAAATATTGTCACTTGCTCTGATTAAAAGTATCTTAATAAAATTGCTTATTTTATGTACTTAAACTACATTCTAAGAACAAAATGAAATATCTGATTGAAATGTAAAACTTGTGATATCTGTGGCACATATAAGTCTGTCATTAACCCACTTACGGTTCCTATTCTCCAGTGAATTCTCAGAACTTCATTATGAATTTGCACAACATCTCCACCATAAATTTGTGGAATACGTTAACTTATCAATGAATATTGAAAATTCATAATTGATGTAAATGAATGTTTATTGTCATCAGAATCTTACTTCTCCCCAAGCTGAGGTCATTGTTACAGCAATGTTAACAATTGGAATGTACAAAAATATGGTCATTATTTTCTCATAATGATTAAAACAAATACTAATTGTAAGAATCTCATCAGTATTGTTATCTGCTTAATTTTAAACATTACTTCAGTCAATTAAAAAAAGATATATTAAAAAGTAAATGACCCAATATTGAGCCTTTGGCTATATCTTCTTGAATATCTGCCAATTGGCTTATAATACCACCTATTTGTATTTGCTTTTTTCTACTTGTTAGATATGAAAAAAAACTAAATTACCGGCTTCCTCGGACAGGCCATAGGAGGTCAGTTATAGTTCAGAATATCATAGGGAAGGTAGTCAAATGCTTTTGATGAGTCCATAAGTATAGCAGACAAATATTTGTTTCATTCCCAAGCAAGTTTCTTATCTTCTAAATGTTTAAGCAGATTTGTTTGACTGCCATGGGATTTCTGAATGTGCACAAAAATTTATCAAAAATATTTTCAAAGAATTCCAAAAGTTGTTCTGCCAGCACTTTTTCAAAACTTTTTTGAAGCAATATTGGAAGGCCTGTAATTGTTAGTTCACCTGGCCGATATACCAAGTGTGCTATGGCCATCATTATGTGTCTGCCACTGTCGTCCGTTGTTGTCCATCGTTGTCATCTGTTAACTTCTTCAAACATTTAATTTTATTTAACAGAAATTTTATCAACACATGTAGCTGTATCTTTTTGTACGTCAAATTTGTTAGGTACAACTCTTACAACTCTGCCTTGAAACCAGGCAGAAGCTTATGATACACGATTCATGCATTTCTGAATCTCAGAACTTTTTTAACTATAAGTAATTGGAAATCCTTCAGTAAGTCTCATTGAAACTCATGACAATAAGAGTCCAAATAAAAATTGGTTGCTGGAAATATTAACACTTAAAATTTGGTTGTGTTCTACGACAGAAAAGTATGGGAAAATTTCCCACCAGAACTTACACTATAACCGGTCTAAAAATATTTCACAATATGTGGTGTATCCAAGAAAATAAACACAATGAGAGTTGTTTTTAGGACGTAGCAATTGTATTTCAACAGTTTCTTGGGTTATCTTGAGACATGATGAATCACCCCCTGCCTGGTTTTTAAACCGACCCATACTTGATAATTTTGGCTACTTTTTCTTCAATGGTGGGTTGAAAATAAAAACGGTTTTTCTCAAACAATTTATCTTAAATTTTCTGTATGTTTATCAAAATTAATAGTCTTTTTCATATTTTTAGGTATATTCACAAAATATTTAAAAGCCTCTGCAACATTTTTTGATACATCATTATTTTCTAGCAAAATATTTTGGCTTTGCTTTGAAGAATATGGTATGATGGTTCGCCAAAAAGAAGTTTGAGTACATACAAACATGGTATATTTTTCATGTATATTGCTCTCTGCAATTCCCTCTTCATTTAAGATACCTGTTTTTGTTTCTTGTACATGGTTTTTAAAGGTACATGTATCAAAAATATTTGACAATTTATTTTCAAAAGTTTGGTAACAATAATTTATTCATGTATTTTTGTCTCTATGGATTGGTATATCAATATTTGCGATGTCCTCATTTAGTGAATCTACATCTTGCTTTCTATAGCTACTATAATTTATTTTTCATTTTTCCTGTTCAGCAACTGTCAATAATTGTAACTTTGACATGAAATAGATAAATTTAAAGTTCAAGAATTTTATTGTTACTGCATGCCTATGCATTAATCAATAGAATTATGCCTTCTTATTAATTTTGATGTATAGTGGATTTGATTTTATTATTCAGCACAGACATTTTTGTGATTTAGGTTGAAAATTAGGATAATTGTATTGGGTTGAGTATTTATGACTTTATATTATGCAGAACCAATATTTTGCTAAAGATACATGTAGATTAAATAATTTTTCTTAGGAAGCAGAGAAATTTTCAAAATGAGGATAACATTGGTCTCTGATTGTTGATTATTTATGAAAATATTGTTTAAAGAACTTATTTTCCTGTGGGTTTTAAAAAACCTTAACTATTCTCTGAGCTATTATTTTTTAAAGCTACTGTCAGCTACTACTCATTCTGCAATCAACTACTGCTATGGTGATTTAGTTCAAGAATTAAAAAAATTAAACTGACTGTTTTCACACGTATGGAAGGAAATTCAGCATTCCTTTCCTATTTGTTTCTGTGTAGTGGTACATTATATTCTTTTTTGCCTTACAGGCTGATTAAGGCTGTGTTATAGGATGTCATTATTTGTCTGAAGATTTGTAAAATGGCCACTACTGGAGAATTTACGTAGCATAATGGGATCTTGTGTGTGCAAGGATAAGATAGAAGATAGACGTGGTTCTCACCAAGTACCGTATCGAGGTGGGCCTCTAAGCAGTAGAAGTTCTCTACAAGGAGCCACATCTCCCAGACATGATACAAGCACTAATTCTCAAGTTCAAATTGCTGTGTTGGAGACTTTACATTTGATAAGGACTTTAGTTGATCCGTAAGTTATTTGGATTATAGGCTTTAAGTGATTTGATGTGTAGACCTCATCAGTCTCTAAATTATTGTGCAAACAGAGGGTTTTTTTGTCCGTCTGGTTTTGGTTTATCTAATCCACCATGCCACAGGTTTAACAACATGTATTTACTGAAGGTCCAGTAAAAGTGAACATCCTTGTGGTACAAATGTATAAGATATTGTACTTTTTGGTACATTTGTACTACAGATCAATGCAATAGCTACTACAGTACACATTTTTTATTATGTTCATGTTAATTTAAAAAAAAACCACACAAATATCACAAAAGAATGGTGTCAAGGTATAGAAAATAGAAATAAATGCTAGATATAATTTGTTTTGTAGTACAGTACATTTTTTGCTTATAAATGACATATTTATGGAATTGTAAATTCTGTAACATACAATGTTAATCCACCACTGGTATAAACTTACGTCAGAATTATCAATAAGAAAATGCATTCTCTCATTTAGCCATTTACCCATCTTCCTGACTACCCATCACACTTTGTTCCATTTGTTTTCTGTATGCTCCCAACTATTGCATGTATACATTTTGTTTCATGTTGATTTTATCATTGGTATTTCAATCTTTCTTCCTCAAAAATTATACATGAATATAATTATAAAAAATGCATGTTTATCTGTATACCAATCTTTCTACAATAAGTAGAATAGTTGAATAAAGTAAAAATAGAAATTCTTTTATTTTGTATATCAGTGAAGGTGAACCAATTCAGGCTATGTTGATACTACAACAGATTGGTGAAACAGAGTTCGGCTGGCTAGATGTTGTAGTTGGACTCATTGTACATATACCAATGGATGAACCTTTGGGACCAGCTGTCATAGACCTACTGTTAGATGAATGCCCTCTTCCAACAAAGGTTGGTGTTGATATAAACCAATATTTATACCCTAAGAAACAAAGTTCAGGGTTTATAGGATTCTGCCCATCAGTCTGTCTGTCAGTACGTCCATCCATCTACAAATTCTCCTATAGTACCTGCTAGAATCTTTTGAAACTGTTAAGTTTGAATTTCCTTTTCAACAAGTTTTTCCAAATGTAACATTTTCTAACTGGCTGTCTGACACAACATTGTATACTAGACCTCCCGAATTACTAGCATGATTCTCAAGAAAGTTTTTGCAGTGTATGTTCACTGTAAAGAAATGTGCATTATGTCAGGCAGTGTTTTAGGATTCTACTTTCATTCACTGGGGGCAAGTACAATTTTGTGTGGGAAAGTCACATTGTCTATCACTCATGGTGATTGATTTGCACCAATTTTATGATTGATGAACATTCAAGTGAATAATCGACACCATTGGCTTGGCTATTCTGGTCATCATTATTGTATAACTGTTTTCAAATTACCAGTTAAATTAATGATGTTGTTATTTATGTTAATCTCTCTGTAATTTATTTATCTGTGACATTTTATCTGTATGTAAGACACATATAACATCATTAATTCCGATACCATCTAAACCTACCAATACACTAATATATATATATTGGCTGTTTTTGATGAGTTAAATTTTGGCACTTTTATTTGTAGTGCCGAATAAACCAAAATAAAACTATGACCAAAATATCCCAATTTACAGTTTTAGAATGTGATAAAAACTTTTTATCTATACTTTGCTTTGGTGAAAATAAACAATGATAAATCTTTTTCTATGTAAAATATTACAAATTGCTTCATTTTATTTTCAGTTATTTTTGCTAGCAATATGTTCTGCAACAGCTCTATTGAAATTTTATAAACAATGTTCAAACAGTAACAGCTCATGTGTTGATTTTTTAGGAAGGAATAATGAAACTATACAGTCGACTAAAGCATGAGACCAATGGTTCAAGTTTTCTGAAGTATAGCACCGATTGTCAGCAAAGAAATACTTGTATAGTCTTAGGTTGTCTAGCTGCTAAGTTGGCAGGTTGGTTTTAATGTCATGGCTGTACTGTGTTATCATTAAAATTAGAGAAAAACTTGCTGAGCCAGGTATAAAAATCAAGTGACTTGTTTTATTTCTTTGGATTCAACTTGATAATTATATGTGATACCTTAAATAAGTGGAAAATCTTATATTTGCCATAGATAAAGGAAATTTTAACATGAATAGGTGATTTTTGTACACTGGCACAAGGACATCCAGGGCATCAATTTGTAAGCACGAAACTCAAACAAACTAGAAAAAAAATCAATATTGGCAGACAAATATTGTGTGAGTTCTTAAGTGTAGTAGTAGGAAAACACTGAACACTTGGCTCAAAGTATAGTGAAACCTGTCAAACCAAACCCTAAGAAAATCTGAAAACCGGTCAAACTGAACTCTAAGAAAATCTGAAAACCTATTGAACTGAACCCTAAGAAAATCTGAAAACCTGTCAAACTGAACCCTAAGAAAATCTGAAAACCTGTCAAACCGAACCCTAAGAAAATCTGAAAACCTGTCAAATTGAACCCTAAGAAAATCTGAAAACCTGTTGAACTGAACCCTAAGAAAATCTGAAAACCTGTCAAACTGAACTCTAA
Source organism: Perna viridis (assembly GCA_037379345.1). Classification (NCBI taxonomy): domain Eukaryota; kingdom Metazoa; phylum Mollusca; class Bivalvia; order Mytilida; family Mytilidae; genus Perna; species Perna viridis. The sequence goes on along the minus strand of CM074515.1, from coordinate 7,908,610 downwards.
GAAAATCTGAAAACCTGTCAAACTGAACCCTAAGAAAATCTGAAAACCTGTTGAACCGAACCCTAAGAAAATCTGAAAACCTGTCAAACTGAACCCTAAGCAAATCTGAAAACCTGTCAAACCGAACCCTAAGAAAATCTAAAAACCTGTGGAAACCATGCATTTTTAAAGTCCCTTTATATTGATTTAAAAGTACTTTGTACTTTGGTAAATCAAACACCTTTTCTAAACCAAAACAGTGCAAAAGTCCGAAAGTGGCTCAGTTTACTGTATTACCTGCATATGAAATATTTCATTCTCAAACATTGAATAGCAGTTAAATGTTGACATCAATGACATGTTTTACTAACATATTAATAACAGTCTTGTTTTTATTCTTCAGGTCCCACTAGTGTTGCTATATTGACCAAAGATGTGTTAGATTACCTGATAAATAGATTGGTAAATTTTGATATTGTTTTTAGCTCACTTGTTCATAGTTCATGTGAGGTATTGCCATCACTTGACATCCATCGTTGTTTGTCGTCATCGTCTTTAAAAATTTTTAAAAAATCTCCTCTAAAACTGCAAAACGGATTGGAATGGAATCTAGCTTGTTTCTTAGGGTATCTTGCACAAAATGAACATTTCAATTTTTGATCCGTTGAAAAACATGGTCGCCATTACTTAACTGTTAGGTATAACCAAGTTCTGACACTGGTAAAAATGTTCAGCATGGTGAGATCTACTTATGGTCGAATTTTGGTTAAAATCTGTAGACCCATGTTGGAGCTATTGTCCTTTTTGCATAATTTTAGCTGACCTGGCCGAAGGCCAAGTCAGCTAATGCCATCGGTTTGCGTTGGTCATCTTCAGCCGTTGTCTCCGTCATCCTAGTTGTCGTTTTCTATTTTCAAAACTCTTCTCCTCTGATACTACTTGATCAATTGGGTTCAAAAGAATGTAATCAGGGACTGTTAAAGACCAGACATGGAAAACAGACATACACAACAAAAAACATAAAATAACCAAAATAATACATACTAAGTAACAGAAGTAAATGAGTAAAACTTGGACTGACTAAAAACCAGGAACATGGACCAGATGCATCGGTAAGGTAAGCGTCATCTGCTTTTTTAGAAACACCTGCCTCATAAACTACTCTACAGAATTCAGTGGAAGTTGTTATGGTTGTTTCTTAGGGTGTCCTTCACAAACGACCGTTTGAATATTTAATCCCTGGGAAAATCATGGCCACTGTTTCTAAAAATAGAACATAGGGGTCAGACAGCAGATTTTTGCATATCTCTCCAACACTGTTATGTTTAACCAAATTCTGATTGGGTAAAAGTGTTCACCATGTTGTGATCTATTTTTGGTCAAATTTTGGTGAAAATCTGTTGACCCATGTTGTAGGTTTGGAAGTTGTTTGCCATTGTTTATGTTATACTTTCTAAAATTTCTCATCAGAAACTTCTGTGCAGAATTAAGTGAAAGTTGGTAAGATTGTTTTATAAGGTGTCCAGCACAAAATGACTGTTGGGTTTTAGATTTATGAAAAACATTGCAGTGGTTACTAAAAATAGAACATAGGGGACAAAAAAAGTTTTATGCAAATAACTCAAAAACCATTGAATTTAGCAAAATTCTGATGAAAGGTAGTAATGTTCACCATCAGAAGACAGACCTTTGCCGAAATTTTCAAAATGATTCTTCACCCTATGTAGAAGTAATGGCCCCTGAAACAGATTTTTTTGTCATTTTTCATGTTTACAACTTAGAAAATCTTCTCCCGAAACCATGTGACAAAATTTAATGAAAGTAGGCATTATTGTTTGTTAGGGTATCCTGCACAAACTGATCATTTAAAATTTTATTAGTAAAAAAACTTGGCAGTCATTACTAAAAAAAGAACATAGGGTTAATGTGCTTTTTTTGTTATTTTTTCCCTAACTACAGAAGAATAATGAAGATGAAAGCTACAGTATTTGAGCACCAGTAGATTAAAACAATACACTTCCATGTATCTTTTATGTGAATGAGTGAATGAACCTATGTTTGTTTTGCAGGCTCTTTCCTATCATGCTGTGATAAACCTCCATGCCTTAATTGCCCTTGAAAAATTTGCACAAACAAGTAAGTATTAGACATAAACTGTAGGAAAAATCAATTACTATGTGTTATAGATTTCTTCTTTGTAAAGTACACTATCCCAGACTTGTCTTTTTATGAGCAACTCGGCGGGTGTTTCTAGAAAAGCAGAGGACGCTTACCCTACCGGTGCACCTGGTCCATGCTCCCATTTTTTAGTGGAGTCAGAGTTGCTCATTTGCTTTTGTTACTTTGTATGTATGATTTTAGTTACTTTATGTTCTTTGTTGTGTATATCTGTTTTCCATGTCTGGTCTTTGTCCCTGGATTACATTCTTTTGATTACTGCTATAACCTTGGTTCCCTTTATTACTCTTTAATGCATTTCTTCAGGTATGTGTTGTACTAACAATTTTTTATTATGATTTAAAGGGTGGTCATAAATCATTAGTGCCCGCAAAGATTTTTATAATAGAGATGATTGGAATCACATGACCTTTAAGACATTTTATGCGTTGTTTCTATCCCAAAAACTCTAAATAAAGGACACTTGAGACTATGAAGTCAGCTTCATATCTTGGCCTACTCTTAAAGATTAATGGAAACTTAAGACCAAACTAAACAACATTCCATATCTTTGACTTTCCTTTTATCTGTGGTTTTCATATCACAACTCATATGCCATTCCAAAGCTTGCCAAAACTACACAGACTTTTTTACCATGCAAGACTACATACAATTAGGCTTCTGGAATATGGATATGTTGCTACAAGATAAAAGTCATCACTACAAATTTGCTATGGTCGTCATTAATTCATGGATGTTATGATGTATCCATCTGAACCATGAGAACAGATTTTTCACCCTGTCATAGTTTTCCTTTTCTCTTTCTTCTACCTTTGATGTTACATTTTATGTGCAATTAAGTAGATGTTTTTAGTAAAAGAGAGGACGCTTACCCTATTTGTGTATCTGGTCCATGCTCCCACTTTTTTGCGAAATCCATGTTGCTTGTTTACTTTCATTTCTTTGTATGTGTTATTTTGATTATTTCATGTTCTTTGTTTTTTTTTATGTAGTTTCTTTGTCTATCCTTGGATTATCTTCTTTTTGATTACCATTTGAATCCTGGTTTCTTTGCTTCACCAAGTATACTGCTTCCATAATATTAATGTAAAAGAAATTTTTTTTTTAATATCAATGTGAAAATTAAAGTTTTAATTGCTTTTTTTAAAAGTTGAAATCTCTTACATTGCAAGATGTATAATGCATTCAATGCAAATCTATGTAAAACTCAAAAACCTTCTATAACATCCTTGTAACAGTGAGAAAATATCCAAAACAAACTTTGATCCCTGATGAGTTTGTTGTGTAAAAGTTCAATTAGTTGAAAGAGTTTGGCTTGTAAAGTAAAACCACAAATTTTTGACAGAACTTTTATTTGTGAAATGCATTGATTGATTGATTGATTGATCATTGGTGTTTAATGCCTGAGCAGCAATATTTCAGCTGTATCCAGGCGATGAATATGAAATGGATGATCAAATGAACATGAAAAGATGATGAACTGAAAAATGAGATGGGACAGAAGGATAATAGGGTTGGCAAATTTGATTGCCACTTGAAATAGGGAGAGGTGGGTAGGGTTGGTCAATTTAGCCTCCTGTGATGGAGCACAAAGGTTCCTACATCATGATAGAATATCGCAGCAGGGTTCTTCAGCGTGCAAGGAACTCAACATCTTTCTCAACATGTTGCACCACTATGTTTTGCAGTCAGATTTTCTATATTATGGCTTGACGACCCCAGCATGGAACATGCCAGGGGTACCCCATTCCACCACCTGGGGCACACAACGCAGTTGCTTTTTGGGCAGAGCACTATTTAGTCGCCTTTTACGACAAACTTAGCACTGCTGTGGGCTTATTCTTTTGACACCTGGACCCCCATGGGACAAAACGCATTTATTAAACATTATAAATAATCCGTCCACTCATTATGGTACAAGTCTAAGATAAAGAAAGACAAAAAGCATTTTACATCTTAATTGTTTGCAGTACACTGCAGTAGAACTTATGTCTTCCATAGATAGATCCAACGGGGTCCCTCTATCAATTAGCAAAAATGAAAATAGTATATTTTAATATATGTAAACAAACACATTAAAATGTGTTTATCAAGGATTTTTTAGGAGGCCCCTTGGTGGTGGGCCTTCCTTAAGTGATTCTCCGGATCTGCCACTGTCTTTTCACTGTTATGTGTAAGGAGTGTTTTTGAGGTGTTCTTAATATACTTTACTAAGCATCAGATTTATTATAGCCAATTCAAGGAAAATAAGACAAAGTATCGTTTCATTCAGTCACAACTTGCAATGAGTGATTTGTAGCATTTGTCCCTTTTGCACTTGATTAGAAACTTAGTGCAAAGTTGTTGATCTTTATTTTCAGGTGAAAATAAACGAACTATAGAGACCATCATAAAAAAGTTACCCAGAAATCCTTTTGAAGTGCTAGAGCAGGATTCTAAACCACCCAACAATTATAACAAAGTAGAAGTCAGATTCTGTGCTTCTTGGTGCCTGGACAATCTGTGTAAGTTAAATACTAGAAACAATTTAAAATCTACCTAAAAATATTCTGAAATAATGTATTGTAAAGAAAGTTATCATTTGAGATTCCACATCTTTTTATAATACATACAATGCTATAAGCATTTAAAAAGTCATATTCTTGATTTTTTATTTGGACTACTGTAGAACTCCTTCACATTTGCATTCTTATAGTAACCCCCCCCCTCCCCCCCCCCTTCTCCCCAACCATTTTTTAGGAGATCATCCTTTCTGTCAGTTTATTTGTTTGTCTGTCCTTATATCTTGTAAGTGCAACTCCTAAATCTCTTGATTATTTTTGATGAAATTTTTGGAAGGTTTGACAGTAAATGTACATGTGCATGAAGTAAAACGCCTATTGTCTGTTATTTGCAAAGGGAGATAATCCAACTCTAGCTTCTACATGATAAAACATTTTAAGCACAATTCTTTCTAAATCACTTATTGGATTTTGTTGAAAGTTTAGAGGAAAGAAGATAATTAATATCAAGTTAAAATCCCTACCACAGAGACAAGGTGCCCTTCAAAATTGAAGGTTGTCTCTGTGGTAGGGATTGACAGTATTTTCCTCAATACTTTTTGCTCCTGACGAAGGTCATAAGGCTGAAAATTTTGGCTCATATTGTTCAATATTTTTACATTTTATTCATATTTTATTTGTATTTAGTTCCCTTTTACCTTTTAAATATGGCTATTGTTCACTAATTCATTATTATTATTTCTGTGTAATTTGAGCCACTTCACAACATATACAGTCGAACCTCGATGTGTCGAATTTGGATTAGTCGAAATCTCGGATAATTTGAACTAATTACAAAGTCCCAGCAAAATTCCCCTTACTCCAATACAATTTTACCTCGGATGACTCGAAATGGGATGAATCAAAACCTCGGATAACTTGAGGTAATCAATCAGTCCCCTCGATAGGACTTCGAGGTTAATTAACCCTGATGTCTCGAAGTCAACTAATTAGTTGGAAAACTGATTGCTTTATTACAAACCATGATTGAACTGTGTTTTGACAACAATTAGTGAGGCTTTTAAAATTAATTTGTTGACACTCTTTATGGTATGATTTGTTTATTTAATTAATTTAAAATTGCACGTGTTGTTAAAAGAAACGAATTTTATTAATAACACGTCGGAATTTACACTAACAGTGATATTGAATATTTTGATATTTTGAAAATAAAAAAAAAAAAATACAGATGAATTGTAATGGTATCTGACTATTTAATGAAACATCAAACAGACGATAGTAAGGGTATTTCAACGACTTTATTCGTTTCGCCAGTGAATTTGAAATTTGATCGTAATATTGTAGAGCAGATGGTTTGACGATACTCCTGATTGTGAATCAAACCAAACAGCATGTTATGGACTATGACGTTTTTTGATATAGAAAAAATAAAAAGGAAATTTCACTAAAACACTCGATGCCGTTCAGTATTTCATACATGATATACAACATACAAAACATACAAATATTTTCCGATATGAAACGCATGACATTACGAAGTATCGTGTAAAGTGAAGTACATGTACATGTACAAGCACAACAAATGATGTAAATACAGAAACATCATTGACGAAACTACTAGTATTTCCGGTTAACCCTCGATCTCGGATTACTCAAACCTCGGATAACTCAAACATTTTTGCATGGTCCCTTCGACTTCCACTTAACAAGGTTTGACTGTATTATTATTAGAAAACAAAGAACATATCTTTTTTAGAGCCAACAAATGATTTCAGATTACACATGATCTGTAAACATGGAAGTCTTTGCTTTAGGGCAATACCTTCCAATCATGAAATATCTGCAATAGTAACCCATGCAATAATTTCGCTAGTTTAAGGCATTAAGACATTCTAATCATGAACTTTTAACCCATGCCACATGTTATGATTGACCCATCAGATCATAAATAGCACTCTTTAAAATGTCTTTGTTAGCAACACCTGATTCTTAAAAAATTGTCAACAGGTCCCAATGTACCTGTAGCTTCTTAATGCAAGATATATAGGATACACCATGTGATTGAGGTTATTTCTTCATAGACGGAAAAAAACATAACAGTAATTCCTTAAATAGTTGCTACAAATATTGCTATAACAATTTTTTGTGTGTTTAAAATTGGTATACATGTATTTTTATATTTAAATCTTCATACAATTCAATCAGACAAGAAGTAACACATACTTATATTTGTGGAGTTTTCTTATGACAATGTAATTAAATGTATTTTTTTGTTGATTTTCAGTTATTCCTGAGGTATGTATTTCCTGAGCTAAATGTTCCTAGATATTTAGTTATTCTGAAACTTCAATGGCTAATATTTTAAATGCAATGTATTAAGACCAATCCAATACAAAATAGTATTATTTTGCCTGCCTTATCAAGTGTTTTAGTAAACAAATACCTTCCTAAAGATCATTCAGGGTGGGTTTCTGTTGTTTACATGTATTCTTTATATTGTTTTTTTTTTACTTTGAAAACAATTCCATATATCTGTCACTCAAAAATATTATTGATTGACATTTGGGAAGAAAAATTTCATAGTAATTTGTACATGTATGATAACTATTATTTGGAGGGTTTATATAAAAGTGCCGAAACTCCTGCACCTTCTGTTTATGAACCTATTGTTTCCTAAAAAAGTCATAAGGTTTAATTTTTACTGACCCTTTTATATACTTAAGCCTACATATAACAAAAAGAATAACTTATAAAAAAATGAAAAGTAATGATCTAGTTAATTATTTTTCTTATTTCATGGAAAAATAATTAAATTTCAGCTTCATTTTTTCCAGTTAGGTATCAGTTGTTCTAGAATAATATTTTGTCACTGGTCATATAATTAAATTATACTTCTGTTTGTTTATATTACAATCATTTGTTGTGTCTTATTTGGTAACACTCATCTTTAACCTGTGTGTTTCTGCCATGATATGCACATTTGTAAGGTTCACACTGCTTCTGAGTAGAAGAATACACTGTGTGACTAATGAACTTTAAAATTAAGGGGGTATTTTTAGAACAGTACTTTATTCATAATTATGTATATTACATAAAATTAGGTTTTTACTTCTTTGTTAATGCAGTAAAGTTAATATGACTACCAATAGATGCAGGTTGTTTTTTTGGTCAAAATGTATTGTAAGTTTTTTTATTCTTTTCAGGGAAGAACGTTTTCTTATAAAAAGGTGAACCTAAAAAATATCAATGCAATGTTGAATGTGAATGATGCCAGTGAATACCTGAAAATATCTGCTGATGGTTTAAAGGTATGTCTGAAATACTACCGTAAAGTAATATTTTACTATAATTGTATTTATACTTAGTTTAAGTTGAGAACAGTTTGTATGACTTGTAAGGAGTGAAATGTTGTTTCTCTCTTTTAAGAAGGTTTGGTTATTATGTACATCTAACTAGGTGGTTATTATGTACATCTTACTTGGTGGTTATTATTTACATCTAACTAGGTGGTTATTATGTACATCTAACTTGGTGGTTATTATGTACATCTAACTTGGTTCTATAATGACAATGTTTGGTTCTGTCTTCAATTCAAATAATCCAGTGTATATTCACAACAATTGGAGACTTAATAAAAAGAATCATTTTAATTTTTTTTTCAAGTTATAAATTGATATTAAACTTACCTTGCCTACAAACCTAATTTTTTGTCACATGTCCTACATTTATTTTTTTTTTGCAGAGCAATCCTTAATTTAATAAGTTGTGGTCCATATCTTATAATTATTTAGTGATTCATGTAACAAAGATGAACAATATCATATACTGTAAATTTAGAAATAATTGCAATATTTTTATTGCAAAATATGTGACTGAGTTAAATATACTATAATTAAGAATTGCGCTATAGAATTTTCAACACTGATGTGGATACCCTAGTGTTGATGTCACATTTTTTGCTGGTATTAGAAATTTGCAGTAATGAATGCACACAATGTATTGGTTAACTGTATATTGTATACCAGTGTGTACACTTGAATGTTTGTAAAAGAGTAATCAAGGGAACCAAGGTTATAGTGGTAATCAAAAGAATGTAATCCAGGGACAAAGACCAGACATGGAAAACAGACATACACAACAAAGAACATAAAGTAACTAAAATCATACACACAAAGTAACAAAAGCAAATGAGCAACTCGAACTCCATTAAAAACTATAAACCTAATATTATTATAGGCCAGAAGTGATGCTTCCTCCTTTGAGAGTGTTCGGTGTACATTCCAAGTAGACTCTGGTGTATGGTATTATGAAGTATATATTGCTACTGCTGGAGTGATGCAGATAGGTTGGGCAACAAAAGACAGCAGCTTCCTAAATCATGTATGTATAAATGTTTAATAGAATAAATAATTGGAAAGAATGAATAACCAAAAGTGCCGAAGAATGCCTAGATTGAACTAGCGTTCAGGACTTGCTCCATGCTTTTTTGGTTATTAATGATAACCAATTCATTATATTATTTATTATATTCCTGAGAAAGTCTTAGAGCGAAATTACAGAATTTATTTCATATTGTGAATTATCAAAAATTTTTACGCAGGGGATATTTAGTAAATCACTGGTATTTATATAATAAATAGAAATATTCTTATATCTGGTGTGAAAATATATTACGTAGACATTGTTTTTTTTAAGAAAGCTTAAATATATACCTGCTAATATTTTATATGTTGTTAACTGAAGTCAAAATTTTGGATGAATTTATAATTTTATACTCTTCGATGAACTTTGAGTTATCTCCCTTTAACTAAAACATTTATTCTATATTTAATATAATATATTTTTTTCTTATTAAGTTTATCTTTTCTTTACTGATAGCTAATTGATAATTTTAAATAATTTATCTCCTAGGAGGGTCAAGGTATTGGTGATGATGAGTATTCTATGGCATATGATGGCTGCAGGCAGTTGATCTGGTTTAAAGCAGAAAGTCGACCAATACATCAGAGCTGTTGGAAAGCTGGTAGGTCATCATGCTTCAAGACTGGCTTACATGCTTAATATGTATCTGTTTAAAACACAAATATGGCAAATCAGCTTTTGACTCTTTGGGCCAGGTGAGCTATTGTGATCACTTGGTGTCCTTAGTTGTCATTGTCCCTGGTCAACAATTTTTCAAAACTCTCCTCCTCTGAAACAGCTGGATTAACTTGAACCAAACTTGGTATGAATGTAGTTTAGGGAATTCTGCATAGAACTGATGTGGGGATTTTTGTCCCCTTTCGGCAAATGCCGAAGGGGACTTAGGTTTGCACTCCATCCGTCCGTCAGTCTGTCAGACCGTCAGTCACACTTGGTTTTCCGGACTTTTTTTTTGTAATGCCTCATCCAATTGATTTCATATTTGGTAGATAGTCTTATCATGACAAGTTACAAGTTAAGTTCGAATGATGTTACGGTTGAATGATTTTTACAGAAGTTGTGTCCCTTGGACATAGAAAATTTCATAAAATTTTATGTTTTCCAGACTTTTCTTTGTAATGCCTCATCCAATTGATTTCATATTTGTTAGCTAGTCTTATCATGACAAGTTACAAATTAAATTTAAATATTATTGCGACAGAATGGTTTATATGGAACTTATGGCCCTTTGACATAGAAAATTACATAAAATTTTATGTTTCATCATTTTGATGCAAATTGCTGCTGTCATTCTAGAGTTATTTGCCCTTTAATTCATAATAACGAAGTTTTTTTTCAACTTTCCAGGTGATAGAAAGAGAATGTCTTTATGCAGCTTTCTGTAATGCAAAAATGTTATTATCTACTGTAAAATGAAGCTCAGGTTTGAATTTGATGGAATTTGCTTTTGCTGTTCAAGAGTTATTTTCTCTTGATTGTTAAAAAATAACACCATCCATTGTTAATTCACATATATAAAAAAATCTCATAAAGGCATTGAGTTCAAAGGCCGAAAGGGGACACTGTATTGCATCAGCAATACTGTCAGAATGCTTGTTATTCTTCAAAATGTGTGGCCGCCATGACTAAAAATAGAACATTGGGGACAGACAAAAGTTTTTTGTATATATCTCCAAAACCGTTAGGTTTGTCAAAAATCTGATATATGGTAATCATGTTTAGCATGATAAGCTCTATCAATGGTCGAATTTTTGTGTTAATCTGTTCAGTCATGTTGGAATTTTTTTTCTTTATTGACATTTTTTGCTATTTTTAATGTAATTTCTTTAAAACATCTTCACCTCTGACACTATCAGACCAATAAGAACCAAACTTGGTATGAATGTTCCATAGGGTGTTCTGCATAGAACTGATGTGGGGCTTTGTGATATGTTGAAAAACATGGCTTTTGTTACTAAAAATAGAACCTAGGGGTCAGACAAGGTTTTTTGCATACATCTCCAAATTTGTTAGGTTTAGCCAAATTCTAAAATAGGGTAAATTGTTCAGATAAAGATTTATCTGTGGTCATATTTTCATGTAAATCCATCTACGAATTTGGAGGTTATTTCCCTTCTTTGACATCTTTTTGCTATTCATTATGTTATTACTTTTTAAAAATTTTCTCCTCTGGACAGAATTTAATGAAAATTGATATGATTTTTCATTAGGTATGAGTATCTGTCTGTATGTCAGTCCGGAAAAAAATGGAAGTCTTCCACACATTTTTCTAAACACTTGCAGATATTGAATTGATTTTTAGTATGTGAGTCAACCTAGATGAGTTACAGATCAAGGTTACATTTCGTTTGGCTTAACTGATTTTTTCCAGTTACTAACTTTCAGTTATACAAGTCTTAAGACTTAAGATATTGAGTTTTTTTTTTTTTTTTAACAAATCAGTCTACTGTTATTTGAATCCTAATCTCAATTTTCCGTGCATAAAACTTTGCAATTCTGCATCTTTTAAATGGATTTGACCATCTTTCTTGTCTTTGTCCATATCCCTTCTTGTGTTCAAAATCAAAGTCATGTTGTCAGTTTGTCATATATACTTGATGATCCAAGGTAGTATTTGGGTCATTGATATAAACAGTTGGTATGGGACTTTGTATTGTTTTGTTATACTGTCAAAATGTTTGTTTTTCTTCTGTCATATAGCATCATAAATAAGTTGCACTATTTAAGAATCAGATTTGATGAATACTCTAGATTAACATCCCTAACTGTATAGATGTATATACTGTTAAAGTTCATTAATCTCTTTCTTCCAATTATAAAAAGTCTTTCTTAGACAGTCAATATCTTGCGATGTTATGTTAACATGTTCAGTAGCAGTGCTGTACCTAGCAATGCATCCATATTGTTGCTTAATATCTGCTACCTGAAAATGTAAATGAGCTATATAAAACCTGTGACATACTGCAAAAATTATCAAGGATTTTATCTTAAGAACATATAACCCCTATGAGATTCTGTAAATTTATTACAGCCAGGTATCCTTTGTCATGATTTCAAAGAAGATGATATGTTAAATAAAATGAGAAATGATCTTCCTGGATACTATTGATAGGAAAAAATAGTAAGAAAAGAAAAACCATGAAAAATTATACTTTACGTTAGCAAAATAAACTGAATGCGACTGAGAGTCTGGCTTCATAAAGATATATTCCTCTATAACTTGTCATTTTCAGTTTTCAATTTTTAATAAAAATTAAGATGAAATTTTCCTACATCACTATGCTGCTTCTTTCACATCTTCTGTTTTCGTTATATACAGTTCTGAACTTAAAATACTTAAAAACACAATGCAAAGTGGAAGCATACAAATGCCAGATGTTCATGTGTCCCATTGAACAAGGTGCTGACAAATTAATTTTGTAAGTTTTATTTTATTTGAAGTTTGAAAAACTCCATAATTTTTATCCCAAAAAAAAATTGTATGTAATCTCAAACTCTGATTTCTTTACAAACTTTCATTAGATTTGAACTAAAGAAGCCGAGACAAGTTCCAATCAAGATTTATACAACCTAAAAAGTGCGGTCTTATAATTTTATGATGCTGACATTGATGTTGTTACAGTAATATTTTCGTTTATGTGCAATGACTTTAGTTGCAGTGACCAAATGTCATGAAATTTTGATATATTGTTACTTGCTGCTAGAGGAAGCTTGCTATTCAAAATGGGATCACTGACCCCTCTCATTCTGCAAAGAAGGGGCGAAATGCCAAGAAGGGGTAAAATGGGTGTTTGTTTAAAAATGATGTAGATGGTTTATTTCTCATCCAATTTTGACAGTTTCTTTTATTTATTTGTTACTTGTGAATTCTATGTGAAAATATTTTACAGATTTAAAATGGCGTTTAGCATTTTCAGTCTATACGAGGCAAAAGTGGGCCACAACCTGAAAATCAACTTTTTGTCCCCTGCCTTTCAAGAAAGCAGGAGAGTATAGAATTCAGTTTTCTGTCTGTCTGTCTGAAATTGATTTCGGAATGTAACTTTTGAACGCCTGAAATTTCAACAAACTTGGGTAGTTGAAGGCTCATCGGGTAAAGAAGACACCTATTGGATTTGAGGTCAGTAGGCTAAAAGTCAAGGTCACCTGGACTTCATTGAATAGAATTTTTAGATGAAACTTGGTTTCTGGAGCAAATTTTTGAATGCCTTCATATAATTTCACCAAACTTGGACAGCTTATGGGGTAAGAAAGACACCATCAATTTTGAGGTCAGTAGGTTGAAGGTCACATGGACTTAATAAAATATAATTTTGGGATTGGTTTCTTCAATGTAACATTTGAACGCCTTCATAAAATGTCACCAGACATGGATAGTTGAAGGCATATGGGGTAAGTAGGACACCTATTGAATTTGAGGTTAGTAGGTTAAAGGTAATGGTCACACAGACTTAACAAAATATAATTTTGGGGGCAAAAATTTGCTTTGTTACATTTGAATGCCTTCATAGAATTTCAACGAACTTTAACAATTGAAAGCTTTTGGGGTAAGGAAAAAATATTCCATGAAATTTTGTTTTTGTTGCGAGGCGGGGGACCTGGAGCACTGCTCTTGTTTATTTCTGGTCTGATTTTGAAAATAATTTTTCATTGTTTTTCCTCATGGAAATCTATACTTGCATTTTTCAATCAGTATGAATTATATCACTGTTTTTAAGTTGCACAGGATCAAAGGGGCCATAAATGTCAATTTCGGGAAGACTGCATTTTTTAAATTGTACATCTGAGTTTTTCCTAAATTACTCATCTTTCAAGGGGTTGCTAGCAAATTTGCTCCTTCATTAATCCTTTTTGAGATAATGAGGTACGAAGTCATCATGGAAGCACACTGAAAGCTGAACTTTTTACTTAATTAAATTTCAAAATATTGTGCAATATTGCATCCAAACTAGTTGTTGTGTCCATACTGAACTGTAAGTCTATGTTTTAGTGTGTCAAAAACTAATATTGTGTCCACACTTGCCCCAAGTGAACAGAGTTCAACTGGATGCAGTCCTATCATGATGCTCTGGGTGAAGGTTTTTATAGTAAGAGTATTACCTTTTGAATGTAGAAAATCTTGTGTGAAACACAGTTTTTTTTATAGTTTTTGCAAGAGTATGTGGATTGAATACCATGAACTACCCTATAAGTATACCGAGTTAGTATATACACTACCCTATAAGTATACCAAGATTTTTTTCCTACTGTCTTTTGCCTCAGGTATTATTGTATACTGCTGTCTGTCCATTTACAAGTTTTATAATACATCAAATATGATTAGAGAGATTTCAATAGTTTTTACATGACAGCAACAAATTTTTCAGTCATATAATGGTATGACCCTGTTGGCATCCTCCATCGTCGTTGGTATCATTTAACTTTAGTACTTGGGTAAAACTTGCCCAATCTTTCTGAAATTTTATCACATTGTTCCTAAGAACATAGCAGATGGCCCTATAAATATTGGAGGTTTTTTTATTACCCCTTTTGGAAATAAAGGACTAAAAGGGAAAACGTTATCATTAGAAATGATACAAAAGGCTTATTGTTGATCAGAAATTTTATGATACAAATGTCAATCTGTTCCTTTTGAAACTGTTTTCAAAATTGTTTATAGGTTAGGCTTATCTTTAACTTTTTTTGAGTTAAAGGGGTACAAAATTGGGCCATGCCCAAAAAAATCAACAATTAAAAATTTTTAGAATCAGACCAAAAATAAAAAAGTTTTATTTTTTTTGTTACTCTTTGAATAATCTCTATTTGAGTTTTTTCTATGAAACCTAAAGGTTATGGATGATTTACAGGTTTTTTTTCTAATTTCTCACTATACATAGGCAAATATTTTTGAGGTGAAATTCATGTTAATTGAGCTTCACATGAAATTCATGTGAACATATTGTGTGAATTTCACATGAAGGCTCCATTCACCTGAATTTCATGTGAACTCTGTCACTTAGGTTATTTGCTCAATTCAGGTGAAAATCATGTGAAATAATTTTGCCTGTGTATAGATTCATAAAGAAAATTTTCTTTAAAAAATATCAGCTGTCATTGGGTGGATTTATCACAAATATGATATAGGGGTTTATATTGATGGGGCATAAGTTGCAGGTAATTTTTGTTGCTATCCAATTTCAACTTCCTGTTACATGGGACTGGTATGAGTGGATGTAGCCACTAACATGTTCAACTTCATGTTTTTATGAGAAGTTCCCTTTAGTTTTCCTTTCATTGCAGAAAACTGAAAAAAGTGTAAAAGACATATTTTGTGCTTTAGTACAGCTGTTTCTTATCTTTCTTATTTTTTTTAACCAAGCAGTCAACGGTTTTTCTGTGTTCTTCGGTATAAGGGCTATATATTGTACTCTTAGCCTATTTGAACAAGTGAACTAAAATTATTTGTAATTCAGATATTTATATACTTCATATCTTAGTTGTATATTCATATTTAGTCATAATATGACCCTTGTAGATTGCAGGTGAAGGCAAGATTAAACTGAAATAATCAATAAAACTTCCCACAGTAAAAATCTGTAAAAACCCATGGAAGGAATTAGCCTGGTTTAATAGCTATGTAGACCTGGAACTTGTGAGATTTTTTAAATCATAATTGTAGCCACCAGAGTATTACCACAGTTAATTGTAATTACCTTCCAAGCATTCTAATGATCTAAAGTTTGGATCTGTTGAACCATGAAATATTCAGCTTACAAACAGTACTTATTGAATATGAATAATACCTGTTAAAGAGCCGTAATAAGATTAACATGTGAGTGTATCTTGGGGCCTTCTAGTTCAATTTGTTGGCTAATTATATGGATTATCCCTTAATCACTGTAGCCAAACACATGTGACTCTATATCTGTTAGAGCATAAATATGTTTGCACTGCACATGTCCTTGACTTATAAGCTGAAAAAGGACATATAAAAAGAAGATTGATTAAATCAAAAAATATTTCCATATACATAGCAATGCAGGATTACTATATGTATGAATGCTTAATATGGATTTCTTTGTAGAATTATTTTTTAAAAGATACATTTATAAAAGGAGTTAATGATTTTTTGAATGAGAATTACCTTTACTATTATCAAAAATAGCCCACTTTGATAGTGGAAGATATATAGTGCTTTTGCCACTTCTTTCCTTTTTCTTTCAGCTATTTTATATTAATTACAGCCACTTGATATAGGTCTGCCATATCAAAGATTTGATTTCAAGCTTATTGAGCATCATCCAATAATGTTTGACTTTCCTTATGGCTGTTAAGGTTAAGATGTCATTGGGGATTCCTACTCTAACATGGCTATAAGTGAGATGTTCATTAGAAGTCAATTATACTATATTTGTTTGACAATGGATGAAAGTATTCTTTTTTGTAAAGATTGAATTACAGAGTTAAATAAACAAAACAAATTGAAATCACATTAGAAGACTATCAAAATAGAAAATGAATTGTGTTTGCCAAATCTTCAATAAAGAGAATGTGAATTGCCCTAGTTATATATGTAACATCATCAAGTTACAATAGTGGGTAACTTTAACCTACACTATACCACATAAAATGATTTGTCATACCAGATGACCAACTATAATAATACATGTATAACTATCGGTCAATCTTTGTGGTTTAAAGTGTTCAATATCTCTAGTGATCTGTTGGTACCATAACAATATAAGGAATCTTTTTGTAATACATTTGTTATTCTTTGTTCTACTCACCAATCTACAGGAATGATTTGGATTGTTTTATCTATGGAACCATGTTGTGTGTAATTGCAACATGACTGAGTTGGTTGTCCTCAATAAGTACAATAAACCTTTTTCCTGGTGTTGTATTCAACAGTTTAGAAACTGATTTGATTCAAATATTCCATGAAAATGAAAAAAAAAGTTTTTATTTTTTTTTATTAGAATATTATATTTTTTTTGTAACCCTGCAATACCCATTTTGCACTTGAGAACCAGTCAGAGGATTTCTTTAATCATTTGTTAAGTACTATTAAACACAGGTGAATTTCAATTTTCAGATAATTCCATCAGTAATTTTTGAATTGTGCTAGTTTGAACCTACCCCCCTTTTTGTTGTTTTCATGTGCATACTTTTTTGTCTTATAATGTCGCAGGGTATCATTTTATGCCCAGTTAGAGCCCCCTTTTTGTGTAATATGCTGTTCACTTGAATAGTAGAAAAAATCTGTATTAGATTTAACTGTCAGACTGGTATAAAAAAAATGAAGTTCTGGAAAGATGGATCATATTTTCATCATGTTTATGGTGTCATGTGTTTTCCACGTCTACATTTTTGCAACTATTTAGCTCACATGAATACATGATTTCTAAAAAAATATACAAAAAATCTATTTGAACTTTTCTTGAGAAAAAAAAAAGATAACAATGACATGCTCTCTTTCCTTTAGTAAAAACAGATAAAAAAACAGAGGAAAAAATAAAATTAATACATATACTGAATTAATTGTTTCTGTAATTACAATATATTGAGAACTAGAAATAATTAAAAACCTTTGAATAGTTTTATATCTGCTGTAAACTGTTTGCATCTTCATTCCCTATAGATTTTGTTTTCACACTGAAGGGGCTGTATAAATGTTTTTTCAATGATAAATTCCTTGACAAACACAATTTGTCTCTTGTTGAAGTACACAAAAGCAAAACATGAAACTACTAATGAAGATCAGATACCTACCATATATAAACACAATAATGAAGGTGTCTTTAGCACGAAGATAAAAGATCTAAATAGCACTATTCCCCTGAAACATCACTATACAGTTACTTCATCCTTTTGTCCTTCTTGTAGTTGATTTTTCATTTGGTCTATTTCAAACTGTTCATATTTGGTTCTTTCTCTCTGCATCCTTTCCACTAATTGTCTCATTTTAAATGTAGGAGTATGTCTCAGTGCCCTGTTAGCTGATTTAAGAGGAATGTGTTTCTGATCAGAATTTTTTAGGTCTAGATGAGTCATTTGCTCAATAATGAGTTTACTGGGTGTTTGACATCGTTGGATTTCACCTCTTTGCACTGATGTCTTGATGTATTTCCACAAATCCCGTTTTTTAGGTTCTGATTTCACAGTCATTGTATATGGTGATTTACTCCTCTGTGAACAAACAGATTTTGATCGTTCTGCTTCCTCATTCTTTTGAATATCTCCATTGCTTTTATTCTCCTTTTCAGTACTTTTTTTCTTGCTTGACACTGACTTAGCAAAAATATTTAACATGAGGTTTGCTTTGTTTTGAGGAGGTTGAGGCAGTGCTGGGGGTTCTTCTACTTCCTCCACTGACTCATCAAGGTCATAATCATCAGAATTTAGATTGCCAAAGAAATCATCAATTTTCCTTTTTAGTTGTTGCTGCTCCTTTTTCAATTCCTCCTCTGTTGGTCTTCTAGAAGTAGCTGTTGATGATTGGAAACTTGTCATTGTTCTAGGAGTGTCATAACCACTTTTGATGGAATTTGTGTACTTATGACCAAATATAACTGATCTAAGCTTCTCTATATCAATATCATCATCATCTAGATCCTCTTCTTCTTTGCTAGCTTTTTGCCAAGCCTGTGAAGCTCTCCTGTTCATTCCAGGATGAAATGTTTTAGCACGTTCCAGTTTCTCAGGCGTAAAGCTAAGGATTGGATTGTCAGGGGCAAATTTTACTCTGCCAGCTGATTTGCCACTGAGGGATGGCAGTTTTGTCGTTCTTTCATCCAAATTTGAGGACTTAGATATTGGGGGTGCTGATTTAGAATTTCTCCTGTATAGTAATCTAGACTTGCTCACACCTGATCCAATGGTGCGTGGTGTTGATAACATGTCTCCTCTGGATTCCAGTTGCCGACTTTGTTGCTCTCGTCTGTGGAAAATTTGTCGAGCTTGTCGTACTGTAGAATTTGGATTAAGGTCATTCACAGTTCTACCTCTCAGTGGATATTGTTGTTTCTTGTCGAGATAATGACAGTTAACAACTACTCCCAATCTCTTAGTGTTATTCTTTAATTGCATTTCATCATAAGTGTAATCTTTGAGAGGGTCAAAACGTTTTCGATTTTCAAGTTCTGTTTTGCGTCTATTTATGTCGAACACTTTTGCCTCATACCTGAGTTGACTTGCAGTGTCATGAATCTGTTTTAGTCTATGAGAAATATCCTTCTGAAGTTTACTACTTTTAAGAAGAAGATGATTTTCACACACGTTATTTTTGACACTTGTTAGTTTTTCTGTCAGTGATACTTTTTTAGCATTATCCACGACTTCGTCCTTCATATCTTGGAATGGATTAGACACTAACTGTTCTGAGTCCATAATGAAGAAATTACCTACAAAGAGAAGTCATATTACATGTAATCTTACTCTGTTCCATTAGGGGAGTCTATTTAGTGGTAGCTATACTATTGTGTAGCCACTTCCGACAACTTAATTGATGGAAAAATCTGAAACAGAATCAATTACTAGGACTGTAACTTTTCAGTAGTTATTATTGTATTATCTCCATAATTGGGATTATTAGTTGAATTTTTAATTGCCCCCTTGCCTAAAGATTGTTTACTTCAAAGTGGTAAACTGGTGTAGATGTTTAAAACGTTTGGTCATGTTTCAAATAATGTCACAACCGTTTACTATTTCATTTCTATTGTTGAGTTGTTAATTATATGGTAATTATTTCAGATGTTTTGCATGTTACCGAGTCGTATTCCTCATTTATTGATGGTCACTTGATACAGTTTTAACTTAACATACATTATACTATAGTAGTTTGATAGTTCAGTGTTTAGATGCTACCACTTTATTTCCTGTTTAATCTTGTTTGGGAAATTGTATTTGAAGTCATTTGTTCTAGAAATGGGTAAAATTTGTAAATTAAACAGTCCTTTTAAAATTCATCAACAAAATGAAACTTATTAAGTGAAATTGATTAAACCTGAATTGATTGGATAGTAGAAAAGGAAATTGTGTTGTATTATGTAATTATTTGTCATTATCAGTCTCATTTATGCTGTAAGTAAATGTTAGTTTTACATCCCACAATGTCAATTAATTTCTATTCTTTTATGAAAATTTTATGAACTATTCAACTGTCATTTATATTTCGTTTCAGTAATAATCTTTTTGTTTACATGCTTTGTTATCTAGAGCATTCCATAGGAATTCACTTCTTTGATCGTACAGAAAATCTGAGTTAAAATGTGTTTTAATCAGCAATTTGCTTACCTAATGTAAATCTTAAGGTGTTGAAGAAAAAAAAAGAAATGGGTTGCCTACAAATAGGGCTTGTTGAAACAGAAAAAGAAATGCTAATAAGTTCTTGATTTTAAAAGATTTTCTGGCTTTTATGAAGAGGCTAGACGTGAAATTTAATTTTAACTTCCCCTTAACAGAAATTAATGTACACAAAATAAAAACCCTGATTTCATAAACTGTTTACCATGCTATATAATCTATTATACAGGATAAGTTTTGACTTAGTTGTCTAGGTTATTTGTTGCAATCTTCCCTTTAATAATTGTTAAGGGGAAAGATCTTATAAGTTGTAGAACTTTTAGCTGACCCTATTGTCATTGTTGTTTTAACAATAAAATGTTGAAACAGAACTAGTCAATAGTGGTAAGGAACATGTTTTAAGTTCCCCATCCTTTGTCACTAATTTAACTGAACTAGTCAGTAGTGGTAAGGATCATGTGTAAATTTCTCATCTTTTGTCACTAATTAAACTGAACAAGTCAATAGTGGTAAGGAGCATGTATAAGTTTCCCATCTTTTGTCACTAATTTAACTGAAATAGTCAATAGTGGTAAGGATCATGTGTAAGTTTCCCATCTTTTGTCACTAATTAAACTGAACAAGTCAATAGTGGTAAGGATCATGTGTTAGTACCCCATCCTTTTTCACTAATTAAACTGAACAAGTCAATAGTGGTAAGGATCATGTGTTAGTACCCCATCCTTTGTCACTAATTAAACTGAACAAGTCAATAGTGGTAAGGATCATGTATAAGTTTCCCATCCTTTGTTACTAATTAAACTGATATTGTTTCATCTTCAGAAACTGTTATCATAATTTAAATGTTTAGTGCTGATTTATTATTTAGAGTACATACTTTCCTCTTTCTTTGCATCAGCAATTCTTTTTTTATCTTCCTCTTCAATTTCTAATGTCTCCATTCTTACAGCTCTATTTGTCTGACTCATTATTAAAAATACAGAAAGTTTTACTCCTTAAACTTAACCATCAGTTTTAGTATAATGTGAAGTCACAAGTATTTCTTTCTCATTCTTAGCAATGCACTGTCCAATAGTTATTTGTCTATCTCCATTGAATTATGTCAACATGGCAAGAGATGTTTACATATGAGGTATATTCCCAAAAGCATAGCCATACTTGTTGATAGCACTCGGAGAGCAGATTTACAAAATCTGATTGAAACAGACATTGTGTGCAGTTGTTACAACAAAAGGTTCTCCCTTTAAAATGCCCTAATCTGCTTATAGAAATTAATGCCTAAATGTTTAGTCTAAGGTTTTGTTTGAGGGTGAAACAAAAGGAAACCAATGAGATTATATTATTAAATGTATGTGCTAATGTGAGAAAAGCACTTTAGTTCCTATAGTACGGCAGTGGTCCAAAATATTTTATGTCAAGGGTCACATAGTCAATTGAGTAAGAATATATAGGAGATTGGTCAGTTTTACCAGTTTCAGTATGTGTTGGTTTTTAAGCTTTAGAAAGTGTCCTTTGTTGAACCAGTCATTTTCTGATTATTTCATGGAGCCTTTTTCTCAACTTGCAATAAATTCATTTTAATTTACCTTTTCTTGCCATGTTGATTTTTTTTCCTCAGAAATACCCAATTATTGACAGAACATTGTATTAGTTTTAGTTGTAATAAAGCACTGCAATGAACTTTTTTTCATAATTTACATTAAAAACACATTAAGCCCATTTTTATGGTGGCTGTTAGAACCAAATAACTTTTTTTAAGATAGAGAAAAATAGTTTTTTTTAATAATTCAATTGAAAAAGAAAAGTGCAATTCATTTATTTAGAAATCAGCTTCCCATTAAGACTTCAAATGGCCATTGTTTTTATGAAGCATTGAAATGAGATACTATTGTTAGTATATTTAAATGTGATTGGTTTGAAACACTTTGGTTTTGTTCTCTAATTTTATCTTTTTAAATACAATTATGTAATTTTATTTTTACATCTCATTAATTCAAATGTTTATGGTTATTTTTAACAATCAATGTTCTAGTATTAGCTTGATGCATTTTTGTTCAAAGTTAGCTGAGATGTAATTTTAAGATGTTTTCATTTTTGTGGAACGTGTTATTGTATTTCATCAAAATTATTTCATTTATTGTTTTTTGAATACAAGGCTTTCCTTCAAATTGGTTTTAATTCTGCATTTCAGGAGAATTTATACAACTAAAAAATACTTCGGCAATAATTGTAACAAAATTGATAAATTACTTTGAAATAATCCATTTCCTTTTATTTTGATTGAATTGGTTCAATCATTTCTACTTAGTATACATCCAGAAAATCGGACAGACCCATCAACTTTTCATGATTTTAATGGGTCAGTCAACCTCTACTAAAAATCACAATGATTCATAATTTCCCAGTTGAAAGTATAGAATGCCATAATATTTCCATCAATTCAAAACATGTAAAAGACAAAATTGTGTCAACTTCAAAAATTAATTTTTCCTGCAGTAAGTTTGAAATGAATTTTCATTCCCACCCTAAGTATTACCACATACTAACTATAAGATATACAAACTTACCCATTTGTTTTATTCCTTTACTTCCAACCATTTTTTTTTTCTTGATGATTTTTTAATTTCACTACATGTATTACAATATCTTAGTAGGTAAGGAATTCTCCTATATAAACTGTGTTAGGTTTATTATGTTTTTAAGTAACTGAGGAAATTTTGGACTCAAGTTTCAATATATTTTATATATCATTATACTGATCAAATCTGAAAATCAGTTGGACCACAGGTGCTTAGTCGATAAGGTCAGACGGGAGCAGAAAGAAAGAAACCTAATCTACTTATCAGGCCTGTTTGATCACTTAAAGGTTCCTTTGGAGGGGATTTAGGGTTTCATGTTTCTGGAGAATAGTTCACTGCATGGTTCTGCACAGGTTATGTATTGGGTGTCACTCTGTTAAGAGTATATATATGCAGTATATATGGGGATGATATTGTATTTTTAAAGTTTGCTGTATGGGCGTTGCATAACCCTACCTTTAAACAGTGTAAATTAAAAAAAAAATCACATCGTTCACTTCAGTAATATGGTATTTATGATTTTTGGTAAATAGGTCAAGAAATCAGCCATTTTTAGTGTACTGCTCTTTATTTTATTTGACATAGACTGAACAAGTTATGGAATTCATTGATAATTATCTTTTTAAATATTTTTGGTTGTAAAACAATGTGATTTGTTAATCAGTTTTGTCAGATATTTACAGTTGATACAGTTTGTTAAATAGATTTGTTAAAATGGTCAAGAAAAGAAGCATTTATATCTGTCTGACCAAGTAAGCATGAGATTTATAGGCAATTAAATCCTCCACTTGTATATTGTTCTGTTTAAGGTATTTGTCAGGATTGGCATCAGTGTGATATCATATGTGTTATTCTAATACAACATCCTACAAATTTCCATCTTTATATTATTATCCAGTATTTTAAAATAAGTTCCGAAATGGTATGAAAGCAATGACACTGTACTCTTAGTATCAATATGCCACACTTGATACATAATTTACGTGGACCTTATGAAAACTAGAATTGTTGTACTTTTGAGGTTGTCCTTAAAAATTTTCCACTTTCAAATTTTTTTGTAAGATTGGAACATTGAATTGTCATGAATTAATTGAGCATATTATCATCAGTGCATTCTTCCGCAGATGGTTTTTAGCCATTCTTTTAAGTATCAGTAATAGGGGAAATAGTATGGTAATGGTTTTAAAGTAATGATATGAGATATTAATGTGGAGAGACAAGATTTAACATTTTGTTCAAATTAAAAAATGCTGTCTGTTAAATGTGTGTATAAATCCTTGTGTTCAGGGACATTAAGCAAGGAATACCCTATACAGTCATGCAGAACTTTTTGTCAACCAGTCATACTTATTATCATTAATGATTATGAATACATGTACTTCCTGTTTCATGATGAAGTTTGTCAATTTTTTAAAAGTTTTAGAATGTTTCTTTTATTATACAAACCATCATACTGTAATTCCAGGATCTTATTACTTTTAAGACTGCCAAAAAATCCACTCTCAGTCTGACCACTGGATACACTCATATTCACTATAATTAAGTGGTAAAATTTGTTTTGTTTTTTCGTATTCCTTTCTTCAAGTCAAAACAGAAGGTATTCACCATCTGCCAACTAAACTTCACTGTTATAGTCCATGTGTGATATTAACTTCAATCTCTTTTGTCAATAAGTTTTGGTTATTAAAATTAAAAGAAAACAATTATCTCACAAATACACAAATCATTTTCTGATTTCACTTAAAAGTATCTTTATAATCCCAGAGTATAAAACTTTTCATCCACATAAGAAGGTTGTCTTTAATATTGATTGTCCCCGACAACCTTTTGAAGAAAAATCTTTACTTAACTTATGAACAAAAGTATGATAATTCCCTTGTACCGAGTTATGACAATCATTTTAAAGGTTTGTTCGTCATATTACATTGGTTACAAAAATAATTTCAACTGTTTTTATGTTCCAACAAAGAGAAGTAAAATTTTTACTTTGTAATTTATGTAGGTGAGAATGCATTTACTAAACTTAAGACTTCAATTTTAATTTTGAGTAATTACTTGGTTTAATGGAACTTATAGACAAAAGATCTTCACCCAAAATGCTAACTCTTTTGAATTAGGTGTACTGGGGTACACATAGATGACAGATATATTACATAAAAAGTAATAATAAGATTTTAGTAACAGTAATTCACCAATTAGTGACTGTTAAAAGTACAGTAATGAAAAGGTTGTTTCCCAGTGGATGGCTGATAATTGATTTGGTGTACCACTTTATGAAAAAGCTTTTATATACATAAATTATATTTTATAATTTTTTGTCTTATTTCACAAATAGAAAGAAATGAGCAGAAAGTACACATAATCATATTTGCTAAAATTAACAATATATCAGTATGTGAAAGGAGCATCTTTTTTGTGAAAGAGTTTTCAATTATGTTTTTTTTTTCTATTTGTGGTCAAATTACGCATTAAATCCAATGGTGGAACAAATTTTCTTTTCTCAGCCAAAATGGTAAAATGACATTCATGAAATCTATGAAAGTTTGGTACATCCTAAATGAATGCAGTTCTTTAATAAATGTATCTTTTTTCATAATTGTTTTCTTACCTGCTTGTTCTATAGGTGACACTATAGAGCTCTCAGAGAGCATGAGTTCTGAGAAAGACATTATTGTTAATTCCTCTTCAGTACAAAGTAGCCTTATATCCTTGTCAAACCTAATACTATTCCTATACACACTGTGTCATAGTCTTTTAAGTCCAGTGCCAGATTTTTTTTTTTCTTTTGGCTTTATAGAGCCTAAACTGTTACACAGCAAATTGTATTGTCATAGTGCTAATTAGTATTGTATTATATGAACTATTAATTATATTAATATGCAAATTATTTCAATTGTTGTGTTGATTTATTTAACAAGTCCAGTTATCGTTATGATGATCGATGATAAAGATTGCCACTTTTTAGATTGTTACATGTTGCATAGCATTTTAACTTTGATATTTAGATACTGAGTTGAAGATCTTTAAATACAGGCGTGAATTGATATTATGGTAGTTATAAGTGACAAGATATATCTAGTAACAAATTCATATTTTATAAAGATTGACAAAATCAAACAAGAATTTGATGTTTCTAATTGATACTGTCTATCATACTATAGGATCCTTTATTTACACAGCCATTTGTAAACTGTCGCTGTTGTCTTATTTGATTGGGAAAACAAATTTGAAGTATACGCCCCTGGTGTTATTATTTAAATTCACAACATGGTCCAGGATAATAATGATAATGGTAAAAATTAGTTAATGTTTAGTCTTATAAGACAAATATTTTGACTTCAGGGGTTCTTTGTGAATAGTAGCAAGAAGTTGATATTGACAATGAGTTCATGAGAAAGCTAGAAAAAAAATATTGATGTCCTCTAGATGTCCATTTATACTGGTAAGGAAATGGTAAGCATTAGTTATAGCTGCTAACACATAGTTCTGAAGGTCACACTTTTTATTTTTTATTTTTTATTTTTGGTGGGGGGGGGGGGGGGCGTTATCAAAACATTACAAGACTGATCTGAAGAGCTGCATGAATCCTGAAAATGTCCCGTAATTTCATCACAACTATGAACCCACCATTAGTAGAATTATGAGAAAGAGTTATAAAGGGAACCAAGATTCTAATGGAAATCAAAAGGATGTAATCCAGGGGCAAAGATCAGACAAGGAAAGCAGACACACACAACAAAGAACATAAATAACCAAAATAAAACATACAAGGTAACAAAAGTAAATGAGCAACTTGGAACTTGTACTTTGTATAAGGTCTCACTGTTATTATAATTAATAAATAGTAAAGAATTTATGAGTTTCAAAATGATACAAAAGACTCATAGGTTTGGGACATTTGGCTACTTGTAGCAATAAAAGACTCACCGGTTTGGTACATTTGGCTACTTGTAGCAATTATGAATTTTATGTGACCTTTGTATATAACTACATGTAATTATATGTGAAAAGAAACCAATGCATGGTAACCATTCAGGTAATACATTGAGTGGATGTGTTATGTCTGATAGAAGTTAAAAAGAACCTGATTATTGAGGCCATAGACTTAATGGGTGCACTATAAAGAATCAATCATAATTTATAGTCAATAATTTCTAAGTCTTAATGTAGTCTATTACAGAATTTAACCTCATATTTCATTTGTCCCAGTAATTACAGCATATACCTTTTTGATTTCCATTTAAATTTATGAAATGGTAAAATGATACATTTGTTAACTGTTGTATAATATTTGAGTCAATTTTCTCCTTTATAAATTTGACATTGAAGATTTTGATGATAAAAAGCTTTTTATAATTCACTCAATCATGCCAAGTGAATAAATGCATAAATTTAAAACTTACCAGACTGCTGGATAGCAAAATCTTCCTGAGGGGGTTTAAACATTTTGCCAAATTGTATCAATTTCTACTGATATCCAAAAACATGATGCTTTTATATATGTATGAAAAAAAATCATGTGTCCTGTTACAAAACCAAGGCATCAAATAAATCTTGTAATCTTCCAAACTAACTAAAAAATTCTCAGGTCTTTTTTTATTAGCTTATATATAATTATGCAACATTAAATAGACTAAATATCTCCCTGCCATTTCTTTAATTGGTTCCTTTGTCAAGGGATAAAGTTGATCTCCAAGTAATCCCCACAGACAATAAGCGGACATTATAATTTATGGTAATATTTCTTAACTTCAAAAATTTTAACCAAAATTGTGAAGTTCTTTATCAAAACCACTTCCTAGTTAATACTGTATTTACATGTATTTGTTGTTTTTCATAGATGGCTCTAGAGTTGTGAATTCCTCTTATCATATACATGTATTAGTTCTTGTATTGAAATAAAATAAATTTAAATTTGATTATCAAAATTAAATTATACTTTAAAATTCTTGAAAGACCAAAATTGAGTTGATAGAAAATATTTTCATTTGCAATGTTATAGTTTAATATAACAACGAATTTGTTTTAGAAACTGTCAAGAGTTTATTATGTAGGGAAAAATGATAACTGTTCATGTGTTCACTGAATATTGACAACAATATTTATGCACCATATAAATTCAATTTTACTTTTACTATTATG
The DNA here is from genome assembly GCA_037379345.1 of Perna viridis. Classification (NCBI taxonomy): domain Eukaryota; kingdom Metazoa; phylum Mollusca; class Bivalvia; order Mytilida; family Mytilidae; genus Perna; species Perna viridis. The sequence continues at coordinate 7,880,526 of CM074515.1, read as the reverse complement.
ATAGTATTACATTGACATTGCCCAAAGAAAGTCTAACAGTGTCTGTTTATTATAAGTGATTGATGACATTGAGAAATTTTTACTTTTCTTATTGTTACCTACAAATTGAAAATGGCATTATTTATTCATCTCTTCATGATAGCTGTCAGCAGTGAAACAGACAGACAGACAGACAGACAGACAGACAGACAGACAGACATAACGTTTTTGCAGCTGTCCAAGTATAACATTATGAAAGGCTTATTTCATGTTATAATTTATCTGTACATTTGTTGCTGTTTCGATTTAAATACAGTTCTGCAACATCTCTTTTGATCAGCTGGACTATATGAAGTATAAGACTGTCTGTTGAAGAAATCTCTGAGAACAACAAAGAACCCTTTATTGTGTCAAAATGTTTCTTTTATATTGATATGTTTACTTACCAACTTGGTAAAACTTCTTTATTGTGGAGCTTTGTCCAAATCCCAACATTTTGAATGTATCCTAAAAATCTACAAAAAGTTGAAAAAAAACTTTAAGAAATTCTTCAGTTAAGACATGTATAAAAATATACTGAAATGGCCTGAAAAGCCAGAGTTGAAAAGCTAGTCAGTTTTAATTGGGCTTTCAGGCATACATTGTGTGTTTTATATGTTTGCAAATTTTGATCTGATTTCAAAACTTTTAATTGTTGATCTTTGACAGAATGCTAGTTTCATTTAATTTCATTTTGAAGTTTAAATTTATGAAATGCAGTACTTAGAAGGGTGATCTCAAGAGTTTAAAATGAACCGTTTATTTACATAGTATGTAATGATTAGGTCTTCCCTATAATCTGTTGAAGTTCTCTTTAAGAGATCAAGGTAACTTTGGAGGTAACATTCCAGGCTATTGATCTAATAACTGACAGTTGAGTACCCCACTCTTCTGTTCCCATGTCATTCCACCATCTGGCATTATATTGTGTGATATAAAACTTATAGGTGTGCTCTGTTCAGAAATTACTGCATTGCTTCTTTTCTGATGAAATTGTCTCCTTGTATTTATGAATTAAAATTTCATACAATGTTTCGTGTGACAGTAAAAAATAATGGATTTTAAGGCTCCAGCACTTTGTACTAGGATTGATCATTTCCTTTTTACATTAAGATGATAATACATTTTGCAGGCTTGTTTTTGAAGTCTTATTTGAAATGTCCATGTACATAAACAAAATATAAATCTGGTTCTAGTTAGAGATCTTGCTTGCAGCTCACTTTTAAAAAGATTCTTCCTTGAGATATCCCCTGCTTTGGTTACCTTGAGATATCCCCTGCTTTGGTTATTTTTTGCTTTTTATATTGATATAATTGCTTAATTTGTTAAAAGTTAATAGTCAAAGACCCATTAAAGAAATTTGAATTTCAATATGGACTGTAAAATACACATTGTCAGATCTTAAACCTTTTCCTTGAATCTTTAATGTCAATCTTCAAGGTGGCTCTTTAAATTTGAATAAGTGATAAAAATCACTTGGACTGATTGAAATCTGATTATTTCTGTTTTAAGATTTTTTCTTGATGTACCGTCTAATGGTTAGTTGACAAGTGTGTTATATATATAATGAGTATTCAAATGATGATGGTCTAGTTACTTCCAGTTAGTGCTAAGATTTTTCAGTAAATCCCAATCATTCCCAAAGTGCATTTTTTAACTTTACATCCTGTGATTTATCTTTGCTTTCAATTCCTTCATTGATAACATCAAAAATCAATTTGTTCATCATGTCATAGTTTTGTCTGCGACAAATGTTGGGAAGGCAATATTGAGGTATTACTTTAGCATCCACATTAAGATTTTCGTGTTACTGGTAAGTTTTTTTATTTGGTCAGTTTGATATGAACCACTTATCATTAGCATCACTTTATCACAATTCTATATCCATTTCATGCAGATACCCCTTCAGTCACAGTCTATTGAATTTGTTTCTTGTAAGGTCAAGTGTACTGGGTCAATTGTATGTGGTAAGTAGTTGCATTAGCAACTACTTCATAGTTCCATATCGCTTTCAGGCATATGCCTCCATAGTCACAGATTATTGACTTGGAAATTTACATTACTGAAACATCACTTAGTCACTGTTCCTTATATGCAAACAATAAACTATATCTGAGTTAATCTGTCCACTTTGGTGGTGTCAAATGGTTGTCTGGATATAATTAATTAACAATGTCACCATCAATCAACTTTTGAATAACAGCATCCATGTGCCACAGGCCAGACATGTTGCTATAATAACAGTTTATCCTTTCCTCTGTCATCTATCCCAGATGTAAAATTTTATGAGCAAATCCATGGGTTTTTCTAGATAAGAAGATGACATTTACCCTACCAGTGCACCTTGTCCATGCTCCTAGTTTTTATAGCCTGCCACACGATGTGGTGAGTTTGTGAAAAGTTGTGTGTCTATTCGTCTATTTGTTCATTCCCCCTAAGGTTTCCAGATGATTACTCGAGAATGGATCAATGAATTTTTTTTTAAAACTTTGCACAGCAAATTAGTATTATAAAATTCAGGTTTATTTTAGTTTTCAGCAAAATCCAAAATGTTGTTTTCAAGTTAGAACATTTGGAACATTTTTCCATCCTCCTTTTTTATCATTATCTGGCAGGGCATCAATTAATGTTCCATTAATGCTCTATTTTTAGTGGTTTGAGTTGCTCATTTACTTTTGTTTCTATGTTTCTGTTCATGTCCTTTACTGTGTGTGTCTTTTTTCATTGTCTGTTCGTTGTCCTTGGATTATGTTATTTTTTTTTATTGGTCCCTTGATTCCCCCTTCATTCCATTTTGGACACAAAGCAGCAGAGCAACAGACTAAAAACAGTTGAAAAAATATGTGAATGCAAGAAGAAAAAAATATAATGATAGAGCTGTGGACAAGTTGCAAATATGGTTATAAAGTACACATTCTTAGCTTCATTTTCATCTTGCACACAGATAATGCACTTACAATTCATTGACCAGCTTGAATGTGTGTTGGCACTTGAAGCATGCCCAATCGACTGTGAGACCTATGTGGTAGAGCATTTAAATGTCTACACCACTGTGGTTCAAACCCGAGCAAGTGTCCAGATTTTTTGGTACTTATTATAAAGTAATGTGTACTAGTAATCAGTGTCTTAAGTAGTAGATGGGTCTAAGGTTTAAGTTGAACTTTTTTGGGCTTATGCTTTTGGTTGCCCTTTTGAAAGTTAGTTACTAGGCTTGGAGGCCTATCACAAATTTATTTACTTTTGACTCTTTCAGGTGACACACTTGGACTTCTGTTAAACATAGATGAGAGATATCTGTCATTTTCATTGAATGGAGAGGCCTTACCAAACTATGATGATTTATTTCAGTATTCTAGGTAAGTGACTTTTCTACTGGGACTTGTTAGAAAATTATTGACAGCCATATACCATGTTCTTCATGTTTAAACCCAAAACATGTAAAATTAACTTCAAAGCCATCAAAAGTACTTTTATGACCATAGATAGATTACATTTATTGTAAATGGATTTCTTAGTTTAATTAAGGTTTCAAATATAGAAGAAATTTATATCTGTGTTTTATGTATGGTGTTGCCATAGATGTCACAGCGGTACTAGTTCAAGTCCCGTGGAGGGAATGGCCAAAATTTGCTTTATATAATTTTTTTATTTCATTGAAGTCATAATAACTCATATAGCTTTGAAAATTACTAAAATATGAATAATTAGACATTTTGAGTTGTCTCTCCTCCTTTGTTACTTTTTATTGTAAGATAGTATAATGCCTTTATTAGCCTACAGAAAACCCTCTGATAGCACAACTATTGACTGCTTTTCTTTCTTTCAGTAAGAAAAGTTTAGAGAGAGAGAGAGATATATAGTATTGGTCAAAATTGAATTGTTTATGATATGAATTTATTAGTTAAGGGTTTGTAGCAAGTTTATATATAGAATCAATGATGTTAAAAATGTCTGTATGTAAAAAGTCCTCTTATACTGCTAAAAATACCAAATCTTAAGAACTTCCCTGCTAATCAGTACTGTCTAGTTGGTTTAGAGTTGGTCCTAAGGGGGATTGATGTCTTTACAGTTGTTACATGTCCTTGGGACACGAATATGTAGAAATGGATGTTAACGAGAACCAATTGTTTTTTTAGTGGTGGGTTTTTTGCTGCTGCCAGTTTTATGTCTTATCAACAATGTGAATTTAACTTTGGTGCCAAACCATTCAAGTACGCTCCTAAAGACACAGCATTTAAGACATTCAATGACTATGGAGAAATGACTGATGATAAAAAGATCATTTTACCAAGGTAATTCAATGAGAAGGAAAATATAAAGTTATATATTGACAAAAACGGTGAGAAGTAAGAAAGTGAACATTTTTATATGTCTGCAAAATTAATCCACTTGTGTAACAGGTTCTGTCACCATCCATGTGGTTTTTGTTTGTACACTTGGTTGTTGTGCCATGACTTGATTACTAATTGATGGATCTTGACCTTGTCAGATTTTGATCTTGATAGAATTTGACAAGGTACATAGCACAAAAGGGAAGGTTGGTGTTGGATTTGGCAATGATTACCCAACCATTTAGGAATAAGGGGCCAAAAGTTGCATGAAGAGAATTTTATGAAATTTTAAGTAGAAGTTTGGAATTCGGTGATATCATACCACATGGTTTTATACCACCAAAGGTCAGGCTGGGATTGAATGATTGATTTTAGGGTTATGACTTTATAAGGACTTATGGACTTAAAAAGGGGGCAAGAAGGAATAACTTTATAAAACTTAAGTATCGAATTGTAGGGTATAAATGTATGAAGATTTCTTGATTTCTAAGCAATAACTTGATTTAAAGTGTATGGATCATTATAAGACTGTACTATTTCTTATGTCATATCATTTCTTTGCCCCCTTCATTCTATTCAGACTTACATGTTAAACACTTTATCATTATCCAAATTTATAGCTGTATCAAGTTAGAATGTTGTGTCTTTTATTGCCAAATATGTTCTGAGTATGACTTCTCAGTAGTATCATGCTGCACCCTTAAAATAATTTCAAACCTGAGATCAGTACGGTTGAGATCAGAATGTTTAAAATTATTTTTTATTTGGCTTCACAGTCCACACAATCCAAACTTTGAAAAATTCTTTTCGTAATATTCAAGTATACTTTAACAAACAATATTGATTTGTAGATTTGGACAACCATGCATCTGATTTTATAGGTTTTTTTCTATTTTCAGGCACATACGTTTGAATTTAATGAAGAATTTCCAAGTGAATGAAGATTCATGTCAAATCTGTTTTGCTGAGAAAGCTACACACAAACTGTCTCCATGCAATCATAGGTAATTTTTATTCTAACTAGGTATTATTGATTCCATAAAGTGTAGTGAAAGATCTCTAAATGGAATAAATTTCTTACATACTGGACTCACAGTTACTCACAATACCCAAGTCTCCACTTGAAACTTCTTACATACTGGACTCACAGTTACTCACAACACTCAAGTCCCTCCTGGGAACTTCTTACATACTGGACTCACGGTTACTCACAATACCCAAGTCTTTACTGGGAACTTCTTACATACTGGACTCACAGTTACTCAAGTCTCTTCTGGGATACTTCTTACATACTGGACTCACAGTTACTCACAATACCCAAGTCTCTACTGGGAACTTCTTACATACTGGACTCACAGTTACTCAAGTCTCGTCTGGGAACTTCTTACATACTGGACTCACAGTAACTCACAATACCCAAGTCTCTACTGGGAACTTCTTACATACTGGACTCACAGTTACTCACAATACCCAAGTCTCTACTGGGAACTTCTTACATACTGGACTCACAGTTACTCACAATACTCAAGCTGTTACTTCTTTCAGTGTGCTTTAGGGTTAATATTTTAGATAGGTTTACATAATTATCCACTTTTCCCTGATACATGTATACACATTATTTACCAATAAACAAATAAAAAATGCATCATCAACTTAAGATGTTACTAGAAATGGTTTCTACTTTGGCAGACTTGTATATTGGTTGTAAAAGAGAGCAATGGGGAAAGTGAGCATGAGGCAACTCCATTAATGCTAAAAGTTGCAATGTCCTGATCTAAGTTGGAATGTCATCCTAGTATTGAAGAATGACATTCCAACTTTGTTTTTATGATAAATATACATCATGAGGGTATTTTTAGCCTTCAGCAAGGAGTAGGACTGACATGTTGACTTCAGAACAATATCCCTTGGTGATAGGAACATCAAGAAATTATCACTTGTTTTTTTCCTGGTCTACACATGAGTATCATCCATTATATAAACTTTTTGCTTTTGTCTCTACTTTCAGTGGATTTTGTTTTAATTGTTCCCTGCATCTTGAGATTTGTCCAATGTGCAGAACAGCCATATTAGTGCGTGTAGAAGTCTCTAAATCAAGAACTGTATCAGAAAGTGCTGAAGAATCTACAGACAGACAGACATAATTGTTGTGTGTATAGATATATTCTTGGCAGAGAGCAGCTTAAGCTTAATGTTTGTGTTTACAGATTAGTGCTATGTATCTTATGAGATGAGTAGGCTCAGCATATTTCAGCTGGTTGGACAGTTGTTAAATTAACACATTTATTACCTAACCATATTAACTAAAGTATTAAATACAAAATTTTCTTTGTGTTACCTTCCTTCCTTGAATTGTCTTATAAATACAGTTATTTTTAACATAACAATACTATTGTATGCATTTGTTATGTTTTTTTTTACTAATCATACTTATTGTGAATAGGTTTTTAAGGGTAAAAATGGTGTTATTTTTAATTTATACAGACTCACAATATTTGCAAATGATCTTAAGATGACTTATACATGTATTTTTTATATAGCTTACTGGTATTGACTTACGAAGTTCATGTTAACAGGCTTTAATTGAGAATTGAAATCAAAACTAAAATTGATGTTATCCTGCACTTTGAATAATTTACCCCATTTTAGCTCACCTGGCTAAAGGCCAAGTGAGCATATGCAATTACTTGGCATCTGTTGTTATCATGGACAAATCATTTCCTCTGAAACTACTAGACCGACAGGATGTAAACTTGGCATCATTGTTCCTTGGACTATTGTGTATAAAATGACATTGGGATTTATGATCCGTGAAAAACATGTCCGCCATCACTAAAAATAGAACGTAGGGGTCAGAAGTCTTTTTTTTGCAAATAACTCAAAAACTATTGCCTTTAGCAAAATTCTGGCAATGGTAATATTGTTCAGCATCAAGAGACAGACCTATGCCAAAATTTTCAAAATGATGTCAACTGATGTAGAAGTTACGACCCCTGAATCAGTTTCTTTTTTTGGCATTTTTCGAAGTACTACATTGATTATCTTTTCAAAAAACATTTTACAGAATTCAATGAAAGTTACTAAAAATAGAACATAGGGCTCAGAAGGCAGTGTTTGCAAATAACTCAAAACTGTTGCCTTTAGCAAAATTCTGGAATGATAATATTGTTCAGCTTTATGAGACGGATCTCAGCTGTAGTTTTCAAAATGATTATTCGCCTGATGTATGAGTTATGGCCTTGAAACATATTTTTTGTCATATTTCAAGTGTACAATTTTGAAAATATTTTTCTCTGAAACCATGGGATAATATTTAATAAAATTTGGCATAATTGTTCCTTTTGGTATCCTGCACAAACTGATGGTTCCAAAGTTTTCATCAATTGAAAAACATTGCTGTTTTTACTAAAAAAGATAACATAGGGGTCAAAATGCTTTTTTGTTATTTCTCCTCAACTATAGAAGAATAATGAAGATGAAAGCTACTTAAAAGATAAACATGATATTCTGAATTGACTGGCAGTATTGAAATTTTTTTTAGGCGGCCATTCACCAGTTGCTCGGATTCCAATGATGTTTTTGTTTCTGTAGGAATTCTGGCATTCCAAGTTGAATGGTGATGATGAAAATTTGTTCTTGATGGCCATTTTCAAAATGAGTGGCATTATCACGCTAATTTTAATATTTGCTTTGATTTCAACAATATTTGGTTTATATAGTTAGTATGGTCTCCTGAGTTAAATAGTGATGATGAAAATGTTGTGTAGCCATGATTTATCTTCATTTTATGTTCATTTGCAGCAAATGCATAGTAGTCTAATGCCCCTCTTGACCCAATGGGATAACAGGGCATAGGGGACCCCTGCCTAAATTTATTCCAGAGATTCTAAAATTTCCAACATTTTACAGTGCCTTAGGTACTCAATTGAACTTACTTATGCATCCATAAACTTTTCACATTTTGCTCAACTACACAAAAACCCAATGATCAATTTTAACCAACATTGCAGAAATGATGTATGCAAGAACCTTTACAAAATATTCACTTTTGGTTCTGCTTGATTTAACAAGATGGCCCCAAAGGCCATTTAAGCTTCTGATTGGCCAATTTTCAAAGATCAACTTATCTGAAACCACAGGTGCCATTGTTTTGAAACTTGATAGGGTTAATGACCTCAACAGTTCACTTTTTATGTGGCTCAGCAAGTGGCTGCTGCCACTCAAATTTACCACAGAAACTGTATAGGGAGACACATTTTGGCCTATATCTTTGCTTTTACTAAGCCAATGCTGACCAAATTTGGCAGAAATCATGAAAGGGAAAACTTCGTAATCTGATAAAATTTTGGTTTTGCTTGAATAAATAAGATAGCTGCCAGAGGCCATTTAAGCTTTAAATGATCAAATGATATGACCACATGATTTCAAGTTCTCCAGGTAGCCAATCCACGCTCTCTAGAACCTGTAGAAACAGTACACCCCTTCTCTGTGCTTACATGTTATTGCTAATAAGCAATTTTGCTTTAATTATTTCCTTTTATGATTTAAGAGGCTAGAAAAAAAATACATTGTCAGCCTTACGCTATAAATTCATTCTTTATAGTTAAAGTATTTGATTATTTCTTCAATGCTTTTAATAGAACCTTTTGATAGAAGTCTGCATGAACCTTAATCACTATATCTTGGGGAAAACTGACCTGCAAAACACTTAAGTACCAATCCAATCCATATAAAATTCAGACACTGCCCATGGTAGAGGGGATTCATTGTGTAGAAAATAACAATGGAAAAATGAAAATAAAAATCTAAGACTGGTTATTTGACCAGTAACTGTTTCTGAACAAGAAATAAAAGTGAGTTCCATGGGTTTTTGACATAAATGAATCACCTCATACTGATTTTTATTAAATTAAACTTTTTTTTTCAACTTCCTATTTAATGTACCGGTATTAATTCTTATTGTTTAATTTTTAAGATTTCTTTCACATCCATGTCCAAATATGATATAAAATATTAACCTTTGTCATTCTACACCTGGACCTGTTTGGGATTAGACCTGGTTCTGCTTTATTGGTTCTGGCAGTCTTAATCTTAGTTTGGGAAAGTGCAATTTGTGTCCATCTGCAAGCAGCATGACTGTGCTTTAAAATGAGGCTATAGAATTTGTTGAAAAATAATGACTTGAAAGCTAAAAGAAAAGGTCACGATTTCCGCTGTGGAAAAAAATATGATATTTTTTGGGGAGTAGGGTTCATTTCTCAGACCCTCGCCAGAGCAGAATTAATCTTTAGTACTCTATTTCACCTGGAAACTTAATAAGAATGATGTCTGTCACCACCATTTCTATGTCAACTCCTTGTATTGGCTACTTCCAGTTTTAGGCCAAAACTTGGAAAAAATCCTCATTTTTTTACACAAGTGATCCTTCAGGGGACTCCTGACCCCCCACTCGTGACTGTAGCATGCTTTATTTGGCTTCAGTGGCCTTCATGGTGTGCAGGCTGTTGGATGAATGTGCTTTTGTTCCTGATTTGCTCCTGTTGAACCCCACATGTAGCAAAAGATTACCATTTTTGAGTGACACACATTTTTCCGCATTGGCCCATCCACCCTCCTACCAACTCCTCACCCCATAACCCCACCCTGTGATCAACCGTCTTTAATTTATATGTAACAATCAATATCAGTACCATTATGCAACTAATTCGCATATAATTTGCATAAGTTTGCAAATTATCGAAATCTAGACTTTAGTCCAGAAATGCTCAGCACGTCAAGGGTTGAAACTTTTCAAAGATTAAAATGTTAGAAATTTGTATTTTAACATTCCTTCTAAGAATTTTTCTCCTTCATTTTAAGATTGCAGTTGACTTGTATAACAGACTGCTGTTATATAGGATTTCATTGCTGTTACATAATTCAAAGAAAATGCTGTAAAATGATTAAATGTCCCCACTAGTGATTACAAAATGGCCTTGTTTATATGATGTGCCATTGCTATTAATCAAAATGCTTTTTCTTGCTGAACTATTATTGTGAGACATTATTTCTGATTGTACTTTTAGAACTTTTTCTGTTGATTACTATGAATTACCTTATTTTAGATATGTATTATTTTGTATTTTAAGCTAAAATGGAAAAAAATCTTAAGTTTTTGGCAAAAGTTAAAAAAAAACAAATTAGAACAGAAAGATTCCCTAAGGAATTTTTGAACAATAAAATTAGGTGTTCGATAAATATACTTGATAAAACATGGATTGACAGAGATTTAATTAAGAGAAATTTTCATTCTTGAGAGAAGGAGTAAAATGAAGTAAATTTATTGTGATTTTTAACTGATACTTAGATACAAGTAGAAAATGGATAGAGACAAAGCCTGATTATAATGTACATTTTGCTCAACTACACAAAAACCCAATGATCAATTTTAACCAACATTGCAGAAATGATGTATGCAAGAACCTTTACAAAATTTTCACTTTTGGTTCTGCTTGATTTAACAAGATGGCCCCAAAGGCCATTTAAGCTTCTGATTGGCCAATTTTCAAAGATCAACTTATCTGAAACCACAGGTGCCATTGTTTTGAAACTTGATAGGGTTAATGACCTCAACAGTTCACTTTTTATGTGGCTCAGCATGGGGCTGCTGCCACTCAAATTTACCACAGAAACCATATAGGGAGACACATTTTGGCCTATATCTTTGCTTTTACTAAGCCAATGCTGACCAAATTTGGCAGAAATCATGAAAGGGAAAACTTTGTAATCTGATAAAATTTTGGTTTTGCTTGAATTAATAAGATAGCTGCCAGAGGCCATTTAAGCTTTAAATGATCAAATGATATGTACAAGTAGAAAATGGATGGAGACAAAGCCTGATTATAATGTACATGAACATTGACTGGTTTAAATGTTATTGTTAAGATATGTTGTGATTTTTGTTTAACTGTGTATTTTTGAAAATTTTTTGTCATCAGTATAATTGAATGGTGATAGTTTTCATTGAAATGGAAAACGTTTTTATATCATGCTAAAAAAATCTGTAATAGAAATCTAATAATATTAGTGTCATGTGGTTAACATAAAGTAATGAACAATATATCTGATTTTTAGCTCACCTGGCCATAGGCCATGTGAGCTATTGCCATCACTTGGCATCCATTTTCATCATCGTTAACAATTTTTCAAAGCTCTTCTCCTCTGACACTACCTAACCAGTTGGAACCAAACTTAGTAAGAATGTTCCTTCATAGAACTGATGTGGGGATTTTTTATCGGGGTAAAAGTGTTTAGCATGATGAGATCTATGTGTGGTCAAATTTTTGTGTTAATCTGTTTAGCCATGTTGGAGTTACTGCTCTTTTTCAACTTTTTTTTGGTTTCTATTTTTAATGTTATTTCTTTCCCTTAAAACCTTTTCCTCTGACACTACTTGACCAATTGGAACTAAACTTATTATGAATGTTTCTTGGGGAATCATGCATAGAACTGATGTGGGGATTTTTGATCCATCGAAAAACATGGCTACTGTTACTAAAAATAGAACATAGGGGTCAGACAGTAGTTTTTCACATATATCTCCAAAATCGTTAGGTTTAACTAAACTTGACAGAGGTAAAAGTGTTCAGCATGATAAGATCTATCTCTGGTCAAATTTTTTTTTTAAATCTGTTAAGCCATGTTGGAGTTATTGCCCTTTTTCAACGATTTTTGCTATTTTTAATGTTATTTCTTTCAAAAATCTTCTCCTCTGACACTACTTGACCAATTGAAATCAAACTTGGTATGAATGTTTCTTGAGGTATCCTGTATATAACTGATGTGGGGATTTTTGATTTGTCGAAAAAACATGGCCACTGTTACTAAAAATAGAACATAGAGGTCAGACAGCAGATTTTTGCATATGTCTCCAAAACTGTTAGGTTTAGCTAAATTCTGACATAGGGGAAAGTGTTCAGCATGATGAGATCTATCTATGGTCAAATTTTGGTTTTAAACTGTTGAGTCATGTTGGAGATATTGCCCTTTTTCAACGATTTGTGCTATTTTTAATGTTATTTCTTTCAAAAATCTTCTTCTCTGACATTATTTAATTAGTTGGAACCAATTATGGTATGAATGTTCCATGGTGTATCCTGCATAGAACTGATGTGGGGATTTTTGATCCGTCAAAAAACTTGGCAGCCATTACTTAAAATAGAACATACAGAGTAGGGGTCAGACAGTAGTTTTTCACATATATCTCCAAAACTGTTAGGTTTAGCCAAATTCTTTCAATAGCTGAAGCGATCCTTATTAGGACTCCAAAAGTTTTCAGGGATAAAAGTTGTCAGATGAGGTCTCACTAACTACTTCTAAAGTTTCTATTACCTAACATATTAAACAAGTAATTTTCAATGTTTCACTGTGAATTCCCAAGACAAATGACACCTGAAAGTTGCATACCGTTGCGAAGCTTGGAAAAGACTGAAAATCAACATTTTTACCTTTTCTGCTAGCTGACAGCATGGAGGCAAATTACTCACACGTGTAAACAATATTCATTCACTTTTGTGGTAAAGTACAAAAATGATTTTAAAGTACACATTCTCAGCTTTATTTTAACTATTTTTGAGCAGAACACACACAAATAATGTATTTACAATGCATATTTCTAGGTTCAGTGTGTTTTTGGTACTACATAAGGGGAGGCTGGCTATTTTACCTGGAAATGGTTAGGGAGACCCGACTCCTTGTAAGAGTTATTGCCCTTGAAAGGGGAAAAATGATTTTTTTAACAGTTTTCAGTCAGTGAAAACAACGATAGATTAAAAGAAATTTTCAATTGTTGAAATGATCCTTATGATAAGCCCTACCAAAGACTTCTTGAGTCAAAATTGTTGGACAATTTCTTGTTAAATTTATTGCCTTTGAAAGGCGAGTCAACCAGGTGGGCGATTCAGGCTCTTGAGAGTCTTTTGGTTTTTTTTTTATATTTCCGTTTAGTGTTAGAAACATGCTGTTAATGTGCACAATGTAATTAGTGTTATCTATCAAAGAGACCATGTATATCAATCTTTTGATCTGAATGAACTTTTTCATAGAATTCCTTTTTCAGATATCAGGCATTGTCATATTTAGTCTTCTGAAATACCCATGACATTCACTAATGCTTGTGTAATTTATTTGTTTTTCTTATTGTTTTTGACTAAACTAACTTTGCTATAGGGTTTTGTATATTGTGATATTGCATGAGTATTAGTTTTGTGTTATACCCCTTATTTTTCTTTTTTTTGTGCTAGTTGTTTAATGGGGCCAACTCTTTGAAGGAATTTACATGTTTTGTTTGAATGCTTCTGGTCTTCATATTTGTTGGATTAGGTTAATTTGTGTTAGTACAACATATTTTGGTATGTGTTTTTATGCGTGTAAAACTTGTGGATTATTATTACAAATACTTCTTAATGGTATTCTGTGAAAATCCTATAAATATATTTTATTTTGACTCCTTAATAAATTCTATTTATAGATTATGTTAGCCATTGGCTGTTTAAGTAGATATCTGCATGACTTACATTCAATTTAATGGTTTAAAGAGGTATGATCATTCCTAGTGTTCAGGTTGTAATGCACCTACTTTTTTCATTCATGATTAATACTATACCTAACCTTTAGTTTCACTAGCCAACCTTGTTATAGTAATACATGTAGTGGATCCAAGGAAATACTCTCCCCTTAATTTTAAGGTTGTTTTAAACAAAAAATTGGAAAATATATTTTCAACATGAAATCTTGAATATTCACTAAGTTTACCCCCCCCCCCCCCAAAAAAAACAAAAACAAAAACAAAAAAGATGTTCTTGCCTGACTTCACTTGACCTTTAATTTGAGTACCCCCCCCCTTTCCAACATGTAATTCACAACCTGAATCATTATTACAGGTTTCCATTTTGCACCTCCAATTTTAGTTATTGATCCAAATCAATATGGGGGTTTCACAAATTCACAAAGCAAAACATGGACTTCATCATTTGTGGATATGAGGACATGGGGGACCCATCTCTTATCTGTTATTTGTCCTACACTACTTACGGAATTAAATGAAACTTTCACAGAATCTTTATTATATGTTCCCATTGTGCATCTCCTATTTTTATTTGAATTTGATCAAAATCAGTTTGAAGGATTCTCAAAGCAAAACTTGGATTTTGTTATTTATGAATATGGGGACATGGGGGGCCCCATCTCTTATCAGTTACTGCTCCTACATCATTGTAGGAACTGAATGGAACTTTCACAGAATTGTTATTACATATTCCAATTGTGTACCTCCTGTTTTAGATTTTGATCCAAATCAATATGTGTGTTTCACACAGTGGTTCTACAAAGCAGACATGGTCTTTGACATATGGAGGTCAAAAGGTGCATGTTATCAAATGGGGGAGTGGGGGTATCAAGTTAGTGAGCATTGCTCACAGTTGTTTTAGATTTTTGTAATCCATTATCTATCTTGTTAACATTTTTTTTAATTGTGTGATGTAATATTAAGGCCACTTTAATATAGAAGTTAAAGTTTTCAAGTGGATTCTTATACCTTAAGTAAGTGTCCTTGAAAATTTCCCTGGCTACCCCTTTCTCCTTTAGTCCACACCTATATTTTTACAGATGGACCTTTTTCTGCAGATTTGTAGCCAAACACAGATAGAGATAAATCAGATTTACACTACAGCCATTGGCCTTTGTGTAATTACCTGTAAGGGATTTTTTATTTTAAAAAATACCAATCCTATGCAAATTAGCAGTTATTATCTACATATAGATGTCAGTGTACTGCTTGTGGATCCTCATCAATTGTATTGTACTTACAGATTTCATCTTGACTTTGTTACATTATTTGTTTTGTTATTCATACAATTTTGTTTTTCTTATAAAAATTGAGTGATTGAAGATTTTGTTTTTTTTTACTATACTTGTACAATATACCTTCCCATATACTGATGTTCATTGCTTTCACACTTCTTTGAGTTTTCTATTTTTTTTATTTTTTTTTTATTGGTTGAAATGATACTGTAAAAAATGAAATGAAAGGTTCTTTATTTATAATATGACAGATTGTTACCAAATTTGTAGAAAAACGTAAAAAAAAAACTCTGCATGGTAATGCTCACTTGTAGATTTTATTACTGTTGTATACTCACAAAAAAATGCCTGTATCATTTTTAATATTGACCCCATTGCTGTAAAATGATTATTTTCTCAAACAGGTCAAACTTGATTCAAAACCTAAAAGGTCTGAATTGAGAATTAGAATTGTAAAGTTCACACCAACTTTCTTTCAGATACTAATTCTACATCAAACACTACTTCTTGTCTCTACCTCAGGATACAAGTACTTTTTATATTTTCCAATTCTGTTCATGAATCAAACTTTTGAGTGGTTTTTTTTTTTTATCATTTGATGATTCACTTTATTGTTGCATTATTTGCAGCTAGTGACTAACAGTGTTAGTAAGAATAATTCTTCAATTTTTAATATAATCATGCTGTCATTTGGGGTGGTAGTGTGCTGCATCAATAGACAATTTGGTCTCAAGACAATGGAGTATGAGTGAATGGATCTTCAATAAATTATATTATGAAGTGCCATACTCCAGAGGAAGGCTTGGGTTGATTTTGGGGGTTGTAAGTAGAACATCTGAATAAGGGACAGCTTTGATTCTGGTAAAATTTTCTTCCTGGTGTCAAATATTTAATTGTAATAAAAATTCATAGCTATATCAAGCTTGAATTGTGTGTCCATACTTGCCAAAAATTGTTTAGGGTTCGACTTCTGCGGTGGTGAACAATGGTAAAAGGGAACTAAATAAAATAAAACATATGAAATATGGAAAGTGAGACTTAAACTTTTGGCCTTACGACCTTAATCAAGGGCAAAAAGTTCTGAAGGTGAAGACTGAGGACCCAGACTGGAGAGACAATTAAGGTGCCCTTCAATATTGATCTTGATCATTGGGAAGACATGTCAAGTTCAAGATGAATTTGCAAGTAAAAATTATGAGAAAAATAGGTGAAAACCGTACTATAACAAGTAAATAATGCAGGTATTGACATTCATTCCAAAGAAGTGGACAGTACCAAGAAAACTGATGATCCGGCGTTGTTACAGGAACAGTCGATGTTGTCTCTTAAAGGCAGTGTCTCCGCATGCACAATTTATCTCAGGGCTTCATATACACAACTAAAATACTGCAATTTCATTGGTCAAGAAGACTATTATATAATGATGATTTTATCGATAAACTGCATTCTACACGTTGCCGTACTCCCAAACAGTTAGAGCGGGGAAACGCTCTCGGACCCACGTGGGGTTTGGGTGTAGGCCAGAGCGTCAACACAGCAGCCCAGTCGCTAGTAGGACATATTCAGACTGAGTTCTTCGGTCAAGTATCCCGAAGAATGGGCACCGCTAACTGACATTACTAATAGAATCCCCGTAAGGGGAGGTCGTGCGAGATCCGTACGGATAGTCAAGACCGTAAAAACCCCAATCATCATCATCATAAATAAACTGGATAATTAACAAAATTTCTGATCTCGTAATGTATGTTTTATGTTTGATGGTTTAATGGTTACACACAAAATATTCAATTATTATATTTTTGTTTTATGCACACAGAATTAAACTTCTTTTTAAAATCAATATCAAGATCCCCGGGATATAAGAAGTAAACATTTGCTGCAATGCTTGCTATGAACATTTTGATCGCTGAAAATATCAGACCCAACGAAAATCGTTCTGGGGGCACCGGACTGAATCCTTAATTTTGCAGTTGTCATCTTCTCTCCATTATAGGTAACTTAAGAAATCAAACTTTTTTACTGGACCAAAAAAATTTTCATCAGACAGGTCAGGCGGTCGGGCATATTTCGACGGGTCTGGAATGTGTTCAAATAAAACTTCTGATTAAAAAATCCATATGATATCAGACATTTGAAAACTGCAATAAGATTCCATCAAGGAATGTGTATCGGAATATTGTACATTTACATGTCAGACAGAATGGGATACGCCTGAATTCTTTGGAAAGTTACTGAATACCCGGGCCCTAAATTAGCAGTACAGTGATCTTTCGTAAAATTTCTATTGTTGAAAACATGCTAGATGCTAGAGGTTAAGATGGCACCAAATCAGAAAACAGCTTGCCAGACAACCTCAGACTTTATAGCTGATCTGATCCGAAAGAAAGAATATCGTTTAGCTAGATCCTTTAATCTCAGTTTCCGCTATATAGATGACCTATTATCTTTAAACAATCCTAATTTTGGTGATCTACCCCCAAAGAACTTGTGATAAAGGATACTACAGACACTGTGAAGTCAGCCTCATATCTTGACCTACACTTAGAAATCGATGGTAAAGGAAAACTATTGACCAAACTACGACAAACTTGGTGACTTTTCATTCAGAATTGTCAACCTTCCTTTTATCTGTGGCAACATCACTTCAGCACCTGCGTATGAAGTGTTCATATCACAACTCATACGTTATGCCAGAGCTAGAATTCTAACAAATAGGCATCTGGAACAGGGTTATGTTGCTACAAGATTGATTGTTTGTTTGTTTGTTGAGGTTTAACGTCCGAGCAGCAATATTTCAGCTATATTCAGACAAGCTACAAGATTGAAGTCATCACTACAGAAGTTTTAAGGTCGTCGTCATGAATTCGTGGATCGTTATGGTGTATCCATCTGCTTCATGAAAACTGATTTGTTCAACGTGTCATAATTTTCACCTCCTCTTTCGTCTACCCCGGCGGGTGTTTCTAGAAAATCAGAGGACACTTACCCTACCGATGCACCTGGTTCATGCTCCCAGTTTTCAGTGAAGTCCGGGTTGCTCATTTGCTTTTTTTGCTTTGTGTGTACGAGTTTGGTTGCTTTGTGTTCTTTGTTGCGTGTGTCTGTTTTCCATGTCTGGCCCTTGTCCCTGGATTGCATTGTTTTGATTACGTCTATAACCTAGGTTCCCCGATTACTTTAGCATTGCTGGAGTAGGGTTCCGCCTGTCGTACAAACTCCACGAAAAAGTACATTTAATAAGAAAATGCTCTGGACCAATGAAATTGCAGTATTTTAATTGCGTACGTGGAGCCCCTGAGACTCCGAGTACACAAGTTGTGTACGCGGAGACACTGCCTTTCTAAAAGGGCAGTTACTTTCATATTATTAACACAGTGGTTGGCCTTGCGAAAAGGGTCATTTGCGCTTTACAAATGCTGCAAAATGGTGTACGTGGGCGAGACCTATCTGGGGTTAGATGATCGTTTTGTAGAGCACAAATGGATTGTCCAGTCGTTGACCCTTTTCGCGAGGCAAACAATTGTGCGCTTTCAGACTCTTTCCTTCTCTATAGGCAGTAATGGGAAGCGAATCGTTGAATACTGACATGATTTCGTCTTTGAGAACTATGAATTTAAAGTTGCGAATCAGAATATTCTGGTTTGCAACATTATGAAGATGGTATGTCTAAATCAAAGGGACACGGTCACTGGTGTTTCTCATACTCATATTTATTAACCTGTGAATCTATTGCAGTTGCTCGATTCAAACTTTGCTAGGATAGCCTCTCTCGACAAAGAAGGATTTCATCATATCACATTGAGTCCTGCAATCTTAGTCGTTGCCGCAAATACGTCGAATACTCAGAAATTGTGACTTGGGAATGGCATTTTGCATGACAAAAGATGACAGGACTGATAATTCAAGTAAAAATAGGTATCCGTGGGTTTGTAAAAAACTGATGCAGAAATTTTACCATCTAAGATTTTTCAATTTATGCTAAGGAGCTATCCTGGACAATACTGAAAGTATATTGGATGGCTGGGTGGCAAGAGGAAACAAATTGATGAAAGGCGTAAAATAATGTTCTTATTTTGAAATTATTATCTATAGAATGTGTTGATAAATTAGAGTTTTCTTACTTATTGCATAATAATATAATAAGTGCACTCCATCGATTTGTTTGAACTTTTCCCCCTTTAGAAGATCAATTGCTGAAACCTTTGGTGAATTCAATACTCGGAAGATTCTAACAAAATATGAAAGTAAGAATATATGACTTTTTGACCTCTAAATCGCATTATATTTGACTCTTAGATGTACAAATATCACACATCTTCAGCCAAGGAGAAAGGTAATGTCTTTTTCACGTAAGGGGAAAAAGTAAAGTGTGGAGCGCATTAATTAAAAAATAAACAGATAGAAGTAGTACATTAATCGTGATTAACCATGTTCAAACTAGACTAGTAAAAAAAATAAAAGACTGAGACGATGAAGGATACGGAGAAAGATGTTCCGTGTTTGACATTTTTTGACACCGAAGCATCAGGACAATTCATAGAAATCAGAATCTAGGGGCTGAGTACTATATAACATATACTCATGCATGCAGAATCCAACGACATACACAAAAGACAGCAGAGTAAAGTACAGACTTGCGGTTTTGCTAAAATTGTCGAGAAGTTTTGGTTTTTACTAAGACTAACATACAAAAACTAGAAAGTTTCCAATAGAAAACTACGAAACAATTGTTATCACTACCAGGAAAAACAACTGATGATGCTGTTTACATCTTAATGGGTACAGAAACTGTAGAACAGATTGCAGACAAACGAATTTTCGGCCTGTTCTGTAGAATAATAAAATATGAACCCTCAGCAGAATTCCAGATAGCGTCCAGGCAACTTGCTATAAAGAACGAAAAATCAAATAGCTGGTTCTTGAAAATAACATCATCTTGCATCAACATAATTTATCGTCAGCAATATTCATGCAAAAAGACAAAGAGTGGGAAAAAACTATAGATAGCGCAGTGGACAATTACTGGTGGACATTAGACAGAGAAGAAGCAGGAAAAAGATCTTCACTATGATACACGAATAAAACTGACTGGAATTTTAGAGATCCGAATATGTTGTGGAGTAGTATTAGGGATACTAGTATGGACGTGATTAAGGTTAATGTTTAGTGTCGTCTAATCACACGAACATATATAACACAGGCAAAGAAGGCTAGATTCCAAAAGGATGAGAGCATTGATGCCTCATGCAATCTGTGTGGGGATTACATACTTGCTAATCCGCTTCAAAGAAACAGAAGGAGTGCGAGCAATACACAGATAGATAACGTATGACAGATTTCATTAAACGTATACAATCGATATATGAATGAAGATACAGCACTACTTAGTCTGTTGATCGACTGCAATACACTTTACAGTAATAATCTAAAGTTTACTTTGGAACTAGATAGCTTGTGCAGAAACTGCCAGGATATATCCAATTCTTGTTTAACGTATCCAAATGATGAAAAGGCACAGCCGCTTAAGTATTGCATATAAGGAAGTAGTCTAAGAAGAAAATTGATGTTATTCTTATGATTCTCTGTTTATACGTTCCTCTTGGGAACACCCGTTCGCTATAATTCATTTTTTTTACCCCGATAAGAACAGGAACTCCATATATTTAAATTAGGGCGAAAGTGATATCATGTACTGCAAATGTTATATTTGCAATTAAAACTATGATATACCATAATTCCGAATCTTATCTCATTATAAGATCAATTAACTAAGAAACAAGGGGTTTTGGCAATTCAAAAATTCTCTGTCGCTTACACATGCAGTAACCACAGAGTAACCACAGGGGCTTGATCCCACTATCAAATATACAGCCCTACTAGTATATATAGGTTATATATACATACTAGTAGGACTGCATATTTAATAGGCAGAGCAAGCCCGTGTGCAGATCGTGATATATCTCAGGGAATGAATGCTTTACAAAGCAATCAAGAACCATACTAATGATTTTCAGACCTATGTCAAGCTGAAATCGTAATTATGTTGTTTCACTTGATGCTACAGATAACAAACGGCATTTTGCTTTACTTTTAGACTCGAAGGGAACATAAACCAAACACACAGAGCCAAACTAACGAAGTCCTCTACTTTGTTTTAGTTCATTTGAAAAAATCGCTATCGTCAATGCTACCCACCCACACCCCCCACACCCCCGAGAGACCACTACAATGAAATTGAAATATCCTCTTTTTTCTTTTTGTTTCTTCCTTTTGACTTGCACTGGCATGTTTAAGACAAATATCGGCGATATGGATTCAAAAACGAACTAAGATCAAATCAATTAGGATACAATAATGCACTGCTACGTTATGCGCAATAAAATCAACTTTGGCCAATACGAAGTGTTGTTTCTGCTATTTTCTTTGAACTGCATTTATTGCATTATTGGTATTATCTTTTTTAAATTAATACATGACTTCCGCTTCTAAACTAACTGGTAGTTTTCGTTGTGGCCAGGACAACAAGATATTTTAGGCGGGTATAAGTAGTGTTCTTTCGAGTTAATGAAAAATTCCATGTTGATCTAAAATTTTGTCAAGAACTGAGATGGCTATATAAAGCTTAGGCCTACTAAACAGTTTTATCCAGTATTACATAATTATCTTTGCAAATATACGAAATATTCACACACTGGACCACATGGGAACTTGTTTTTGAACGAATGGGGAAATGAGTATTTCAAAGCTGCTTTTTAAATAGAAAATTCGATATTTGTCTGCAAATGTTAGGTATTAAAAAAATGATTTCAGAATGTGTTTCTTAAATATATACTTTCTAGTTTTTACATTTAGATACCTCAAAGGTCAAGGTCCGCCTTTCATTCCGGACTGCTAAAATTTGGAAGTTTTGGCACGTTGGCACAGGTATTCACCTGTTTTCCTATTTTAGGACGATTTATACAACAATGACCCAGAGAAACTCTTGCATGTTTTGATGGACCTACTTCTGATCTTAATTATGCATTTCCCGACTTAAACATTGAATGTTATGGCAAACTTAGTTCAAAGTTGATAGTACCATCGTCTAGAATTTCTTCGAGGCTAATTTTATTTGATTTTTTGTGAAATTTTGTGACAGTTCAATTGCTTATCATCTCATTATTGTAGTTGTATACATTTTGTGTTATAAAATGTTTCTATGATAAACCATCTCTGTAAAAGATGATTTAAAGATTGACTTATTGATTGATTGAAAATGTTTGTGGTGACCCTTCTTAGACGGTGGATATATTCTAACGAAAGAGAAAGACACTGGATTATTCGGGTAAATATTGATCAAATTCTAACGAAATTTGGCGGAAAGAATCGGTTTGTCGTCATTTTAACTCCCGTGACACTGATCGTGATTATATGTGAAGCATTGCTACTAAATCGTGAATGGAGGATGTTAAGAAGAATTAATTGGGTGTTTTTCAGTTGATTTTTGTTACTTCATCATCAATAACAGTAAAACCGCATTTTGTTTTTTTTTTGTTTTTTGTTTTTTTGTGTTTTTTTTTTTTACAAAAATCAGGGGTATCTGTCAAAATGATAACATGGAGTAAGCGTCATTAATTTTGATAAACAGTTTGTCCGAAAACACAAAAGGTAACATTTGATCGTAGATGGGAACTCACTTGATCAAAATTTCATCATTTTCGTTACACGCACCAATCTACGTCTACAAAATTAAACAAAACAGCGTGTACGGTTGATCAAGACTTCGTCTGCAGTAAAGGATGGACAAAGTGAAAGTGTTTATTTGCGTGGTGACTTCATGGTATTAATTTAATATGAATTCTCAAAAACTGTTAAAATCTTTTACATAATCTTAAATCAGTCTCCTTCGCTGAAATCAATTCTATTAAAAACGTTTGACTTTTCTACATCATTCAACCTTACCCCTACGACAAATTGAAAAACCGTCTAAAAGTAATCAACAAAGCATTAAACTGCAAGAATGATATTTCTTACAAATTCGTTGTTTCAGGCTACGATTCTACATATTTTACATGACAAAAATACAAATGGTGCTATACCAAGCAACAGGTGATCAGTATGCTAGAATTTCTCTTTTTGAGGGACACCTTTTAAACAAGTTCGGCATTCCTATGGGCACTAATTATGTCCCTCTCTAAGCCAACTCGTTTCTTTATTCATATGAGTCGGAGTTTCTTCAAAATCTTGTGAAAGACAAAAAGGATAAAGAAGCTATATAAAAATGGAAAATCTGAACTGACTAAGAAAAACCGCGGGACATGCAGCACGAATCATATCGACGTTACAAAGCTGCGAAGAGGACATTCATCGATGTTCAGGAAAGTGCATATAAAAAATATCAAGAAGATGAGGCAAATAGTACTGATGAACCAGCCGAGTGTGACCAGAAGCTATTCTGGAAATTGTGGAATAAGTGGTCGAAAAAGAAACGTGCACTTTGTAGTGAAATACGTGATGCAGATAGGTCTATTCGAAGCCCACAAGACATAGTTAACTGCTTTGCTGAATATTACGAGGAAATTTCCGACTCAACTGATATATTCTATAGTGACCGGTTCGGATCTGTTACTGTCTTTACAGAAAATTTCATCTTAAACGGTGAATTTTCCCGGGATGAAGTAAATGATTCAGTTAAGATTATGAAAATGAAATAAGCACCTGAAATAGACAACATTCAAGGTTACAGACCACCAATTCAACCAATGAGCATTCGGAACGTACGCAAAAATAGTCCTACGCAAAAATTACCCCTGTTCCTCATAGTGCTGTGAAAAAAGTTCTCATCTTATTTAAAAAATTTAAACAGTTCCTGAAAGGAAAAACATTTCTGTACATTTTATAGGTGCATTTTGCTTCTTGTGATGTGAAGCCTAATCTCCATAATGATTTTTAAATATACCCCTATCTTGTGAAAACAATGGGATTTCCCACGCTATTTATAGACCCTTCACTTCCGGTGACCAGTACTGCACTGCAAGTCTGCTAACCCCACATGCCATTCTGAGGATTGTGAGCTGACATATGTAGAATCATGCTGATATATAGTCCTCTGCAGGTTAAAGTTAAGGTAAAGTCCAGAGAAGCCATTGAATATTGTGAAATTAGCATAGAAGCCTATGGAAAGTGGAATTAGTGGTTTTTAGCCTCAAAATGAACACTGAAGATATGCAGGACAAAAGCTGTACTTAGCCATCGTGTGTCTTTCTAACGCCATATTATCGATAGGATATACGCCTAAAAGCTGGAAGGAAGCATTGATTGTACCGATTTAAAAGGGCGTGCATTCGATACAGTTTGTCATAGTGGCCTTATAACTAGATTGAAACCTTTAGGAGTCTAAGGCAGAATTGTGCGAATAATATGCATTAATTATAATACAGGCATGTTGAGTGCAGTGTGTCCCAACAATGAAAAGTCTGGGTGGTTTCAAGTTAAACGTGACGTGCGACAGGGGATGTCCTTTCAACTTTCGTATACAAACTGTATATTGACTCTCTACTCGCAGAGTTGGGAGATTCTAACAGTGCGCTAAATGTAGATTATTTGCATTGTGGTAATCCTGCTTTCGCAGGTGACATTGCACTTCTTGCTCTGACCACGAGAGCTCTGTAAGCTCTCATTAATATTTGTTTCGAATACGCCATAAAGTGGAAATTTGAATTTAGTTGCGCAAAAACAAATATTCTTATCTTCAGACAGGGTACACCATGGACTGACTTTTCTTATACATAGAAGCTTAGGCATGAATCTATTAAAATTAAGATTGTAAACTCACCTAGACACAACTATTACGTCGGAGCTTAAACTGAAAGATCCTGTATCAAAAGCGTGCGAGAAAGGACGAAAAGTGTTTGAAGGAATATTCGGCGTTTGTGACACTCAGAGTGATCTTGATCCTCTTACAAAGCTAAATTTGTATCAGAAAGTCGTACTTCCGTCAGTGTTATATGGGTGCGAATTGTATCCCTCTCTGACACTAACGGACATGCAATCGCTTCAGAAATTTCAACATTTTACTCTAAAACGGATGAAGTGTCTTCAGAAAACAACCAGATCAGACATGGTAGAATCTCTGCTAGGTGTGCACGAAAGCTAATGTTCTTTTAGAAGTTAGTTCCACTCTCTGTAGATACTGTGACGAAGAACATTCTTCTCAAAAGAATTCAGAGATTCTCATCTTATCCAGAACACACTTTCGGATTCATTTCTGACATTGTTACTATTTTTTATAAATTATCTGATTCGGTTTATCGAGCAGTGTGTGTTTCCGAAAAAGACTGACTGGAAACGTATTATGAGAAGTAGTACTCTCTCGTTAGTGCGGTTGCAACGGCGTGACCGGATGGACAATTGTACTGACTTTGTACGTTTTAAGCAGTTATGTAACAGCACTTGTTTTATAGGATGGGCAGTGGCAAAATAATGCAAGGACTTACAAAACTCTTACTTCCTCGCTAAAGCCGTAACTTGCATTCTTCAGACATACCCCAAAAGCTGTATTAAATGTGGATGTGTATACCATGACACTATCAGACATTTCACATTA
This sequence comes from Perna viridis, assembly GCA_037379345.1. NCBI lineage: Eukaryota > Metazoa > Mollusca > Bivalvia > Mytilida > Mytilidae > Perna > Perna viridis. The sequence continues at coordinate 7,854,753 of CM074515.1, read as the reverse complement.
TTTTGTCATATATCAATTCAGAAACGTGACTGGTTCTGGTACATTATCCTTAACGTCTCTGGCATACCTGTTTTCCTATTTTTGGACGATTTATACATCAATGACCCAGAGAAACTCTTGCATGTTTTGATGGGCGTACTTATGATCTTAACCATGCATTTTCCGACGTAAACATTGAATGTTTTGTGAATTTTTGTTCAAAGTTAATAGTAACATCTTCTACAATTTTCTTCAATTCATGAATTTTATTTGATTTTTTTGGACATTTAAAAACGTTTGACTTTTCTACATTATTCAACCTTACCCCCACGACAAATTGAAAAACCGTCTAAAAGTAATCAACAAAGCATTAAACTGCAAGAATGGTATTTCTTACAAATTCGTTGTTTCAGGCTACGATTCTACATATTTCACCACTTCATTACAAAAATACAAATGGTGCTATACCAAGCAACAGGTGATTAGTATGCTAGAGTTTCTCTTTTTGAGGGACACCTTTTAACAAGTTCGGCATTCCTATGGGCACTAATTATGTCCCTCTCCAAGCTAACCCGTTTCTTTATTCATATGAGTCGGAGTTTCTGCAAGATCTTGTGAAAGACAAGAAGGCTAAAGAAACTATATAGGTAAATTAATTTCACATATCAATATATTGACGATGTTCATTCCATTACTATTAATCCTTAATATGGAGAATGTTTACTTATCCACCAGAACTAGAATTAAAGAGACTACTGTCACAGCTTCCTCCGCGTCACTTCAGACCTTCATCTCGAATTTGACGACTGCAGTTATATCAGTACAAACATATATGACAAGCAAGACAATTTTGATCTTAAAATTATATTTATTTTCCTTTCTTGTGTAGTTAAATACCAGTTTTCCCTGCACATAGTGTTTACATCTCTTATTTGTTCAGGTATGCCAGAGCTATAAGCCATCATTGCATGAGATACATGATTTTGGACCAAGGTTATAAAAAACACGTCTCATACGAGAGTTTACCAGTTCGGTAATTTTGTTATTATACATTGTACCCTTCCTTTTCAAAACTATTGTTCTTTCTTGTTTTTTCTTCTTCTGATATTTACACCTTCTATTAAATGCCAGTCTCGGTAAGGATCAGGCAGTGGTTGAAACATGGTATGAACAAAACAAAAGTTACTATCAGAATCAAGGAAACAAGACAGGATTCCCCACATCATTTTGGTAAATTAAATTATAATTCCACTAAAATGCTCTGAAAATGAACATTTCAACGGCAGATAACTCTGTCAAAATTCTCATTTTTTAACATTCTACTGACAAATTGCTGAGCAAATCCAGTGATGTAGTAATCAAATAATGGTCTTTTCAAATAGAAAAAGCAAAGAATCCTTGAAAGAAATTACATTGTCAGAACGGTGAGTTTTCTGATTTTTTTCCATTGTGCCTGATTCTTACAAAAACCTGCACTTAAATACTTAAATTGTTGATTATATATATATTGGCAAAAAACTGAAGTGTGAACAGTTGGACAATTCAAATACGTCAAAATCCAAATCCATGGCAAAATATATATGTGATAAATAGCCTTTAGGTTAAGTCATCGGCGTGACATGGGATTCTTCGACTTATACCGAAGGACGTGTAATACACCACGAGTCATAGTTCAGTCTATGAGAAAGGAATTACCGACGAAGAAATATTATAGAGGAATAAGAGCGTAATACTACATTTCTGCATTATAATTTTAATTGTGTTTCTCACTTCGAGCAAAAAAAAAATGATACGATCGGTTGCTAAAATGCAACTCGGTCATTATTTAGAGAGAATTATGACATATTTCATTTGGCTGTATAATCACCATCATTACATAATTACTTTGCTCAAGATTTCGGATGCCGTTATTTTTTTTTACATAATCGCCCCATCATTATGTCAAGCGAGATGAATGATCGTGAACAGATCGATGATATATGTCGTGAAGGAGGATGCGAAGAAAATTGCAGATCGTGAACATGATTGTGAAAATCCTTTCATTTTGTCATTATTACCAGCACACCTTTATTGCTTGGTGATATTTTGAAAATTAATGCTTGTTTTTTTAAACTTTCAAAATCCATATATCGTATTGTTGCAACCAAGTATCATCCTGATAGACTTATTATTTTTTATCAAGCTCTAAGTGATCCTGAAAACAATAATTATCACTTATGGCAATTGTACAACCTAAAAATTACCAGACAGTACATTGACACTACTAATATCTTTTTTTGAATTCCCGCTAAAATATCAAGATTTGGACTTTAAGAATACTCAATATTTATTTTTTTTCAACCTAGTCACATACGAGATACGTCTTATTCTTATAATTCAAAGATATCAAAGGTAAACTTCTCTTGGTTAGGACCTTTTTTGAGAAGTAAACGAGGACAATAATTTCTAGGATTTAAACATTCAGGGTTCTGTTTTAAGTTCTCTCATATTGCTTTTTTATAAACCATTCAATGATCAATCTAACGGATATGGACAAGATTTCCGTTCGGGACCTGATTTATTTCGCCTAGAAGAAAAGCAATATTATATCCCAAAATTAGAGGTTTTCCGCTGTTTCTACCTGGTCCAAGTCTACCATAAAATTGTTTCTATAACTTTGCCATGAAATTGAAAGAAAAAACTTTTGTATCACAAAATTAAAAAAAAATATATAGATTGGTTAGAAACCTTCATGTATTACGCATGTTAGCAAATTACACCGCCGTTTTATACACCGTATGAATGAAAAAAAATGGGGAAAAAATGAAATAAAAGTTTCTGACTTCCTGAATAATTCTTATAATTTACGTAAGGCCATTCGAAGTCAATTTCTTAGTTTTCACAGCATTTTGTGAAAGGTGGAGAAGCAATAAATATTACCGTCTTAATGTGGAACGCCTTGTTTAGAGATGAAAAATGTATTTGGTCAAAGGTATTTATGACAAAGACCGTTGCATATATAAAACTGTTCTGTCACGTTTAATTTAGAATCTAGCGTACATCGCCTTTTAATGTTTATAAACCCAATATAACGCACAATTGTCTGGGACGGATCCAGACACTTTGAAAAGGGGTGCCTGTCGAGGTTCCTCAGAAAAAGGGGGTGCTAAGACATTATTTGTCTAACTTTTACACTCGAAAATGACAAATTTTCCAATTAAAAAGGGATGCGAATCCTCTGCGCCCTCTCTGGATCCACCACTGATTGTGAATAAGGTATACAAGGGTGTCAAAATAATTAAGTCACACACACACAAAATAAAGCCCCTTCAATATGAACTAAAAAAACGATAAAAAAACCTCCAAATATGTAAAGTGGAGGGATCTATTACTTCAACAGATCAGAACATGCCCCACGGCCCCTGGTTTTCACCATCAATGAATTATTTTTATTATTATTTACAATTCATCTTTAAATATTATACTGAAAGTACTGAATATAAGTGAGAGTTTATCATACGAGTGTAGAAGTTTTTAATTGTATATATGCAAATTCTGGTATATTGGAGAATACATTAATCGTTTAATTTAAAGTAAAATGATATGAGAAGGCACTGTATAGTTAGCGATTGTATATATCATATGCGTATCCAAGAATGAATTGCAATAAGACATCATGATACATCTATGGTGCTTCAATAAAATATAGAATAGACTAGAATGTGTTTTATTCCAATCAAATCATATATACCACACTTACATACAATGATTTACAACTTAACAAAGAAAAAAGTATATATTTACTTGCATATTCTGTGATACAAGTACATAGTAAGCTTTGATACAGTATACAAGTTCATAATAATAATAAAAAAATCAATTTGATAATTGTGTTTCAGTGACACTCCCCCTCGTCTCAAAAAATATTTGATAAAAACACTCCGAAACATTTGAGAAGTTCCGCTATATTTTCTTGTATAAAAGGCCACAGAAGTTTTACATTTAGCATAAATATTAATCATATGACACAATAAGACTGCACAACGATACAAAGTCAATACATGTATATAGTCATGGTATTCATGCATGAATACCATGACTCTATGTACATGTATTGAATTTGTATCATTGTGCAGACTTTTTGTGTCATCTGATTAATACTTATGCTAAATGTAAATGTCTCATGTGGTACTATGATTGGATTACTTGCATGATTAAATTTGAAATATAGAATTTTGTATCATTTACGATGTTCAAAAGTAATAAGGGTTCAAATTATATTTAAGCAAATCAACGCAGCGATTTTTTGCCCTGTCAAAATTTGCCCATTAAAAAGAGACCACAATATTTACCAAGTTTGTTTTATATCCAATCTCTAATCTGATTTTACATTCAATTTCAGTTTGACAGAATAAATCAATGACGTCCTCGCCCCTTGAAAACTAGTAGATTTCCCATTGGAGCCCCAATTTTAATGATACGTAAAAAACACACAACTGAATTTTCTCTACAAAAGATTCGATAAAGTGCTATGTTATTATTGCAAATAATATATTTATTTAATAATGTTACGTATATTTAATTAAAAAGAGAAATAGACGCGATGACCTCTTTCCTGCGGCGGAAGTTTACAAGCACCGACTGCCGTATCACAAAGGGGAAATTCCTTTGTTTTCATTGTTATTCCGATAGTATTCTCCAGGAACACAACTAAAAATGCATACAACGAGAAACTGCAATATAGTAAAATCAACTGCTAACCTTTTTGAATTTCTCTTTTGTCATTAAAACTCGAATGAATCAAAATACTTCAAATCATAAGTTGTCGCCATTCTTGAACATAAATTACCGAACACGCTTACGACAACCATCGGAATCACCCGAACTACAAAAATTTCCCTAACCAATCAATCAGAAGAATTTCATCGTTGTTGTCCAATCAGAGTGAGGTTTACAAAGAAGCGTGCTTCTTTTCAACATGGCGGGTGAGTCCACCTCATTTTGTAAACTCTGTTCTATTTACGAAATTCAAACTTTTCCGCCTTTACTGACGTAAATATTATATTTTTTAGATATTGACTTTTATGGTGGAATCGGTGACGATAATGGCGAAGAAGGTAAGTTGTCATCTTTTTCCTAATTTTGTCATTGTTTATCAGTGCAGCGCTGCGAAGATGACAAAATGTCCCAAGTTCTGAGATTATGATATCCTTTCGCGTCCACAATATTGAAAAAATACTATTTCTCTCGCTTTCGTCGTCATTGTTTGGTATGGGTATGTGTTTTGGTGGTTGTTTGGTGAAGATTTAATGCATTTTCTACATTTGTTTTGATACGGCACGTGTTTTTTCAATAGTAAATTCAAACATGACGCCAAGTTGATAGAATCAATGATGCCATGATTTGAGTCACGTGATCGGATTCCCCCTAACCCCATGACCTAAGTTCCCGCGCACGATTCCCATTTGAATTTGGCGGCGTGCTCACACCTCTGAGTAAGTAGAATTTATTAATGAATTAATGAATACATAAGTGCAATCTTGCAGATAAAATTTGTTAAAATTCTGACCGTTCAGACTTAGTCACGTATGAGTAATGGCACTGTGGTGCGTCATTGCTGTATGAAGAATGGTAAGTGGGTCATTTCTCGAAATATGCTATCGTCGAATTTTTTTTTTATAATGGAGGGTTTTTTGGCGCGCCAAAAAATAAAAAAATGTTTAAGTTCGACAATATCTTCAGCATATTGTTACATAAAACTTGACAGCAAGTTTTCTATTGAGAGGTTTCTATCCTAAGTTTCTCTCTTTCACAAGAACAAAGAAATGTCTTTGTTATTAGGTTTTCGTTACCCAACAAAGACAATCCTCAGAAAAATGAGTGGAATGGAATTTCAAAGCATAATTGTGTTGTTTGATAAAGTTAAGCAACAGCCTTGTGCATTTCTCATTGCATCTCAGTAAGTCATGTTTGAAATATCTGAAATTTTCACTACATGGAACTAATCTGGCTTTCCATTTCAGTTACAGTATTCAATTAATTTATTGATTTTGGTCTTTCTAATTTTTGATTTTAATATTTTATGGGATATTCAGATTGGTATTTGGGAATCTTGAAAGTGTAAATATTGTTTGTTAAGAGTTACAGTTAGGAATTTGAATTTAATTTCATTTTTGGTGAGGTGACACATTTAAATCTGATTGGTTAAGTGAAAATTCTAAATGATGAATTGGAAATACTGAAGACCTGCTGAGATTGGAAAATCTTCATTCGTCAATTGTAAATATTTACAATAGAGAAATAAAATTTAAAATATCCTAGATAATGTGTTCGAAAGATCGTTGTAAGGAAATATTCATAATTAAAGATTAAAGAAGATGGCTGCAACAGATTTTGAATAAGCTTTTGGGTCTCCATAATTTTACCAAAGGCACCTACTGAACATCAACTTTCTGTACTTATACCTGGAAATGACCATTTGTTCTGGAAAGACACAAAGCATTCAGAATGATTTGACCAACCTGTGATGATGATTGGGGTTTTTTACGGTCTTGATTATCCTTATGTATCTTGCATGACTGCTCCTTAAAGGGATTCTGTTAGTAATGCCTGTTAGTAGTAGAAGTTAACGGAGCCCAGCCTTCGTGATACCTGACTGAAGAACTCGGAGTATGTCCTACTAGCTGCTGTGTTGACACTCTGGCCTACTCCCAGACCCCATGTGGGTCCAAGAGTTTCCCCACTCTTAACTGTTTGGGAGTATGTCAGTATGTAGAGTGACCAACCTGTGATGTTAAATATATTTATAGGTGTTTGTTTATACATAGAAAACTAACAAATTAAGGTTGCCCATTGATTCAGTGTAAATGTATAAAAATTGTGTAGAATATAACTTTATCGAAGTGTTGGGTCACTAACTGTCGAATAATAGAGCGGTTTTTGTTGGTAATACACTGCTCCAGTAAGGCCCTTGGTGTCAACTTAAGTCTTGCAACTTTTTTTTTTTCTTTTTTCGTTGCATTAATAGATTTTGAAAAGGTGATCAACTCCACATTGAGATTGTTGTATGAAAAGTAAAACCTTCCTACCTTCTTTGAACCAAGAAAATCATTTAAAATACCTTGGAAATTTATGGAAATACACTCGCAGTAAACAGGTTAAATAAGCCGCCTTTTTAAACAGTGTCGACAAATTTATCCCCACAATGTCTTGTGAAGTATTGAGGCATCTTTTTCTTTTTACAGCAGTTTGAATTCCTATAGTTCTTGGCTTTAATATTTTGCTGAAAGTAATAACAATATGTCTTAAAAGAAAACAAATCTGTTCGGTACTAATGTAAAGCCACTGGTATGTAGAGAAAGTTGTTTCAGACTGAACAAAAATGATCAATTTAAGTTGAGGAGGCTCGTCACTTAACACATTCAGATCATTTCATAAATAGCCAGTTCATACAAACATGTAGTGTTCATTATCATATGAAATTTATAGCCAGTCTTTGAACTGGAAAAACGTGACTTAAAGACTTAAAGCAGCGCACTATTGTGGGGTCTTGTAAGTGTGTACATGAAATACTTATTCTCCTCTTTTTCCTTTGTTTCTTGATGATTTGACTTGCATCTAAAATATTGGTCAGCATAGAAAAACTTAGATTAGTACTTCATTGTTAGAGAGACAAATATCTTTTTTTTTTTGCAGGGTTTGGGTTAGATGATGACTTGGATGCAGATGAAAATTACAACACTGATGACAAGTTATCCCCTTTACAAAAGCTACAAAAATACATGCAAAGTGATAATGTTTACACTAGGTAAGTATTAAAATAAAATGTTAAGAATTTGGAGATCCTTCAATCTTGTACAGTGAAGTTTTCAGTATTTGAAATTGAATTCAAAAGGAATTCAGATAATGTTTCAAGAAATGAATTAAAGATAAATTGTAACCTTATCCTGAAGTCATGTCTCAAAAGTTACTAAGATAACATGTAATCTTATCCTTAAGTCATGTCACATAGGTTATAAAGTTAACATGTAACCTTATCCTGAAGTCATGTCTCAAAAGTTATTAAAATGACATGTAACCTTACCCTGAAGTCATGTCTCATAAGTTATAAAGATGACATGTAACCTTATCCTGAAGTCATGTCACATTAGTTATAAAGATAACATGTAACCTTATCCTGAAGTCATGTCTCATAAGTTATGAAGATAACATGTAACCTTATTCTGAAGTCAAGTTATCTGTTGTCTCTATGGCCAAAAAAATAATGTCTGTATACTTTCTTAACAAAAGTAGGTTAGGTGGGTCAGCATTTTCATTTTTTTTTTGGCACATGTTTCACCTTGACTTCAACCATGTTATTTTCTTGCAGTAGACATTTACGTTCCACTTGACCACTAGGTGTGCTGTACCTATGCATCTTAGTTTAGTAATAGAAATCATGCTGTTCATATGACAACATTTATTAAATATTAGCTCTGTAATGCTGAGTTTAACCTTCAGTTTGTTGATTAAGACATGCACATGCAAGTTAGGTTGAGTAACTGTAAGCAGACATTTATTTTTTATGGCATAATTATTTTGTAGGCAAATGGTTGCTAGAGGAATGCTTGATACAATTAGAGCTGTGGAAGATGAGGAAGAAGATTGTACTCCTGTGCTGGAGGCTATGGTTAAACTATCTGAAGATTCAGGTTGGTTCATATGCATTTACATGTACTTGTATAGTTAATTGGTCTTAAGACAACAAACGGAAGCAAGCATCTACCTTATTTCCCAACAATTAGGGTGGCACTGGACTACTGTTAGTGTCGATCTCTGATTAAAAAAAGCGTTAGTGAATGATGCACATACACATTTACTTCTCCCCGTTTTTCTCAAGCAACTTCTCAGAGAAAAGTAGGATTGCTAGGTAGGGATTTTTTTCATTTCTCAAGTTGTAGTTGTAATTTTGATTAATCACAAGTTTAACTACCTTTAACCTCAATATGAACTCCAATTCTGTGTTATCTGTATCCTAATGTTACCTTGATGACTGAACCAATTAATGTTTAGAAGCTCTGAGCTTAAAAAAATACCAAAGCGAAGAGAAAATTATGGGTAATTGGTTTTTATTTAATAATTTGAAATCTATTCGGGAAAATAAGTCCAGGGTTGTGGCCAGAACCACAATCAAAATTGAGAGCTGCATCAAGCTTGAATGGTGTGTCCATACTTGCTGGAACTATTCAGGGTTTGGCCTTTGGGACCTTATCAAGCTTTTTCCTGCAAAGCAATATATTCCAAATTAAATTCTGTTATACAAAAGTACACAAGTGGGCTTTCTCAATTGTTGTCCCTCATGCCTGAAAGGATATAGCAATTTAAAGTGTGTGTGATTGGTCATTTAAAACACTAGTTTGCATTTGGAAAAAATCTTACAATTTCTGATTTTTTATCTCGAAAAGAGATTAAAAGTGGATTTTTTCCCTTGTCATGACGGTTTCCAGTTTTAAAAATAGTTATGTCTGCTTTAGCGTTTGCCAGTAATGTATTTTACAAAAGCAAATGAACCTCATGGTAAATTGGGTTTTCAATTCAGCTTGTATAGAAGCGTTATAAAAACAAAAATGTCTTGGCTTGACAAAAAATCTCCTGCAGACCTTCTGCCTTTTCATTTTTCTTAACTTGGAGTTAGCAGCTCTGGAAGTGGGTAATTCAAAATTTATGGCATTTCAGTTGAAAATATCCATACTTGAAATTTTAAGTCCCTCCTGTGCTTCAAACCTTTGTGAACCCTCAAGAACCACAGATTTTAATAGATTTTTGGCACTCACTTTGTTCTCATAAATGATCTTCATGGTTACATGCATGCTTTTGATACAGCAGGGAGGTTATAACTTAATGCATTTTCGTTTGAAATGTCATCTTTTCACAAGATCAGGACAGGTTTGTACATGAACAATTGTTGACTGGAAAGTCCTGGTGATGCATTTTGTGTAAGTTGTTTCTTAAAGTTATATAAAATACTTTTACAAATCATTAATAAAGCAAACTTAATTCCTGCATAAAAACATTTTTTTTAGATCCAATTGTTCGTTCTGAGTTGATGGAACAGATTCCTCATTTAGCTATGTACTGTCAGGAAAACAAAGACCTGTTCCCTAATTCGGTTTCGACATACATTTTGCCAATGGTAGTTCGATACCTCATTGACAGAAATAATCAGGTATGTTCTTATTTTCTTTTTGCAAATTGACTATATATACTCCACAGAATGATCAGGAAGCTCTTGTTCCTATGCTGCTATTTAATGGTGGTCCGTGGTCTTTAGTACAGAGCAACGTGTGTCTTAACTCTTGATAGTTAAGAGCTTAAAACGGAATGAATTAGGCCAAAACAAAAAAATGTCTGTTTCGGATTTCCCAACCGACCCTATTACATTTTTTCTCCAAAATTGACAAAATCAGTAATTTCCGCCAATTTCCGGTAACACCAGGTCACAATAGTGTATGAATTGGAGACTTATTTATATCACGTAAATACAGTGTACCTATATTTTGTTCAAAACTCCTACAAAAAATAAATGTATTGTAATAAAAGACATGATTAATAGGTGTGTATGTTAAAAATTAAACATTCTACTTAAAACCATACACTTTCATGACTTAAGCATGATGCTATTTTACAAATATAGGCTCAACTTTAGTCAAGAAAAAATGAAATGAAAATGCCATCTGACCTACCCTATTTTTTGGAGGAATGTAACCCTAAACAGACATTTTTATTTTTGGCCTTAGGTTGAATTATGTTTGATTGGGGATTCATACTGTATAGCCCTGGCAAAGAATCTAGCATCTTTTATTTTATCATTCAGTTTTTTTCCCACAGTTGAGTTTATATATTATAATCTGATTTGCATTCCACAAATGATTTCAAATAACTGTTGTTATTAATTGTTTTAACTTGTCTGCAGGTCAGAAAAACAAGCCAGGCAGCATTACTTGTCCTTTTGGAACAGGAATTAATAACCAAGGGTTTGTATCTCTTATAAAACTGAAATTACACAAGACGAAAGAATGGGTTATAAATTAACATGTGAGAAAACTTTTTTAAGGGTAATTTTAAGTAATTCATACAACAAATTTCTGAGAAAATCAACATTGTAACTATCTTTTTTGATCACTATTGAATTTCACCACTTAACGATTGTATTGATAAGTACAATTTTAGGATGATTGATGCCTATTTCAATACATATTTTGCTAAGCTTTTGGTGTGATCCCTCCTAATATCAGCAAGAAAATAATAGGGTAGGAGGTAGGTAGGGAAATTATTTTTCTTTTTTTTTTTTATATTCAGTTAATGGAAAAGTAATCTGGACATTAGTTGTGTTTAAACCAAAATGGTTGCAAGAATCAGAATTCTTTTTCTTATGTGATAGCTTAGGAGAAATTTGCCTTTCAATTATACTAATTGGTCATACTTAATTATCACTGAATACCTCTCTGATCTTGTGAATGCAGTTTCTATCTGACAGCAAATTTTTGCACTTTTTTTGGTGACAACTTGAAAATTAGTCATTTGATGATCTTATATTTCAAGGTCCCAAACAACGTAGGGAAGTGGGGGTTATGGCCCAAACTATTTTAGAAATAGGGTTAAAACAAATTTTTCAAAGAATTGAACAATTTAACTTCAGAAGAATATGGATCATTCATATTGGATGTCTAGGATATTGTTTCACAGTATTCTACACCACCATGTTCAAATTCGGAGGGTTTTGAGGGTCAAGATTTGAACTGTTTTAAGAATAAAGGACTAAAAACAGAAGACAACCTAGAATTTACTAATATTGGGTCAATGAACCATTCTTGTGACATGAAATGGGTGATTTCAAATGATACAATGGGTCAGTGATATAAATAATGCATTATTTTGACAAACACACACAAAAAATGGCCATTGGCCCTTGCCTTTCTATCTTTTTGGGACATTCTTGCTTTTTAAGGGTCTGTGGTTCATGATCCCTGAAAATTTGGGCCAGGTATAAGTTTTTTTCTGATTTCTGGATAAGGGAATGGATCTCTCTGAAATTGTAACTTAAAAGTGCCATACCCTAAAAAGAAGATGAGGATTTATTTCTGAGGCTGTGACTGAAACCATATAGGAACTAGAGGCCACTCTGATTCTGGTCTAATTCTTATGTGTCATATGTCTAAATGGCAGTCAAATTTTAAATATGTATCAAGTTTGTATGGCCACAGCTGTTAAGGGTTTGACCTCTGGAGTGGTATCAAGCTGCACCCAGAAAAGCATTTTATTATGGTTTGAATAGTAAAAGAAGAGGTTTAGGTTGCCATAGTGGACAGCTATTTCAAATTTAAAATTACTAAACCCTTTGGTGTGGTATTTGGCAGGTGTCTTACCAGAAACAAGAGTTATTTCAATAAATCAAAAGCCTAGCTAGATTTGTATGGAAAGTAGTCTCTTCTCCTAATTACCAGAATCTACAGAAAGACTAGACTCAGTTGAAAAAATCTAATAATTTTTGTTTTAAGTTAAATTTTGTACAGCAATTGAAGATTTTAGAAATCTGTTCAAAATCTCAGGTTTAATTTATATATATGTAAATAGATAATTATGATTGAAGTTGTATGAATTTTTTCTTCCCAGGTGACATCGAAGAACAGGTTGTGAATGTGATCTTAGACCTTGCCAGCCCAGATAGTTTAGATGACTATAGAACAGAAGCTGTAGCTGTAAGTATTTTTTTCTTTACTTTTCTGTTTTTTTTTGTTTGTTTTTTTTTTTAGTTTTTTTTTGGGTCCATGACAGGTTTTAGTTGCTGGAGAGCCAATTGGAGTTCACAGAAAAGTTGTCCCTTGTGAAAGACATGGGTAGTGAGATGTTACATTTACTTCACCTTGCTACTCTGTCTTTTGCAAGGATGCAAACATTGTTTCATCAAAATAGATTACTGAATTGTGACAGAAAGTGCCAAGTCAGGTTAAATTCTTGTTACCTACTAACACCATTGTAATCGAGTTTAAAGCAAATTACAGTTTAGTTTCATTTGAAGTTAGAAATTTTTGTTGTGTCTTGCATTTTCACTGTTATGTCTTTGTTGTAGTTGTCCTCATTTATTAGGAAGTCTTAAGTGTTGTATCATTTCATTGGGAGGATACTCTAACAATTTATCATACTGAAGAACAAAAAGATGTAGAAGTTCTATTTAGATTGTGTATTCTTGCTGCAGTCAACAGAGATCAAGGAAAAGTTAATGTTGTAACATTTTGTAGTTATCTCCCTTCACTCAGAGTTGGAGGCAATCAATGCTGGATGTTGTAGTTATCCCCAGGCCCTATCACAGCCAGCTTTGATGAGCCTTTAGATCTGCACTTACCTCAAAAATACCATTAATTTGTAAATAGATCGAATTGCACTAAATAGTGTGTATTATTGACCACCTGAGAAAATTCTCAAGTAATATTATGTTCTCTTAAATTAGGAAGTGACTTCAGTGTTTTGATTTTTATTCCCAAAGTTTTCTTTTATTATAGGAAGGTTTTTGAAATCTGAAGAAAAAGGTTAAAACTCACCCTTTGTAATATTTGTAAGTAAATTTAGGTGGCTTTTTCAGTTAATTGCTTGAAAGATTTAAAATTGAGTATGGGTGATACTGACCAAGATGTTGTGATGCATTGGTATAATAGTTGTATCACAGCCTGCTTGGATCAGTATTACTTGTATAGACTTTCAACACAGGATGTGTACAGGGCTGATCTGATCAACCAGTAATTAAAGTAATTAGTAGTCAACACTGCTCAGTCAACTTGTCAATTGTGAAGGTGTTAATTAAATCATTTATACTCAATTGGTGCTCAATTAACTTTGGCTTAAGGTTATCAAGGTAGCATATATATGTAGTTGGTTGTATGGAGTAAGAAAATCAGTACTTATACAGATGAAATAACAGCATCAAAGTTCAAAGAACATGGGAGCTGAGGGACTACAGATGAGATGAATAGATGTATTACCCTGACCCATCAGAGTGGTTGTGAAATGTTAAAAAACTTCATATCACAGCCAGCTTTGATGAGCTCAATGTGATGGCATACACTCCTTACAGTATGGTAGTATCTTCTTTTTATTTTAGTAATCAGATTTGTGTCTTTTTTTTTGTAGCCTGGAAGATAACTTGACTACCTTAAGAGCGCATCAGAGTGGTGGTGAAATGTTTTCATTCTCATATCACAGCCAGCTTTGATGAGCCTTTAGAGTAGAAAAAAAACATGCTTTTGAAATACGTTTGTTTTGATAAACTTGTGGAAGCAGATGTAGTTTGGTCCAATGGTGAGTTGAATGCAATTGGTGCATATGTTGCTAAGAAGCCGTCAAAGTGGCTGTGCTGTGTGATATTTTTCATATCACAGCCTGCTTTGATGAGCTTTTTGGTGGCACTGGCAGCAGTTTCAGAATTTCATGTTATGGTGGAATACAGCATTGGTTAAAATTTTATTACTGGTACATTTTTGGAAGGTGGTTTTGTTCTCGAGATATTCATTTCAGGCTGTCAAAGTTGTTGTGATGTGTTTTATTGCCTCATATCACAGCCAGCTTTGATGAGCTTGGAACTGAATGCTATCTACATTGTGTAATTTGCACGAGTGCTTTCAAATGTCTGCTTCAGTCTTGGCCAAATGTGTTCTATTTTTGTTTGTTTTTTTTTTTTGTTTGAAAGTTGTGGAAACTGCTAAAATGTTGGTTACATTCTTAAAACATATTTGATGTTATTGTACGTTTTTATATTTGAAATAACATTGCATTTATCTTTTAGTTTATAATTTTAATTGAATTGTATTTTAAAAATAAAGTCTGCAAAATTTGTATATTTAAATATTTATGTCAATTGATTATGTAGGAACATACATGTATTTAATTGTACCCCAATGAAAATTACCTATTTATAGAGAAAAATCCTTGTTCAATATCAGGTGAAAGCAAGATACTTTTGTACAGTGTCTATATCATTCCAGATTTTAAAGTCGAGAATGTTAAGGTGATCTCATCGTCAAAGTGGTTGTGACATGTAATTATTGCTAGTCATATCACAGCCAGCTTTGATGACCAGAAACCTTTTTATGCAACTGATTAGATTGACAGCTTTCAGGATTTTCCTTGTCTTGTTGATCTATCCAAACAAACATAGATATTTGTTAATTTGGATTTTTTTATCGCTTAATTATTGAAAGGGATGGAAAGTAAGATACAAGCTATTAAAGTGGGATGGTAAAGCTTGTAATGAGAAATTGTTCTGTTGTTGACTAGAAAAGCATTTAACAAACATCCAACCCCCCCCCCCCTTTTTTTAAAAAAAAAGAAAAAGAAGTGGGTGCTTAATTAAGTGTCCTTCTATGTTTGATTTGGTTAGATATAAAATTGTTTATTTAATTGTCTTATAATGTTCCAATAAATGTAACTAGTTATGCTTAATATGATTTGTTTTGTAGTTAATGAGTAAAATGTCCCAACTACTTGGAAAGGATATGACGGAAAGATTGTTCTTGTCTAGATTTTGTGAAATGTGTACAGATCCATTATTCCATGTTAGGAAGGTACTGCATTTTCCCTGTTATTTTATTTTTATCTTACTTGCACTGTACTAAAATCTTGTATTTGCACATCATGAGTGTTATGATTAACCCTCTGCAAATGAAGTTTGGGGGATATTATACAGTTCTCGTCACATGACATTTGAAGTAACAAGAATTAAGAAGTAAATCATGGAAACTCCATTTTATCATTGTTTTACCACGTGCTGATCATTTTTGATGTATTATTTTACCCTGAGCGATAGCTTTTCTAAAACATAATGTTTAATATTTTTATTAAATATGAATTTGATGGTCATTTACACTAATGAAATGAATGAAAACAGCTGATACACATCTGAATGTAACACATGTTTTGTTGACATGATGGGCAGTAATTTACACACACAAGCCACGCCCAATAAGTCATGAGCTGCTCATATAGCAATGGAAAATCAACCACAGTTGTGGTCTCAAAGCCTGTTAGGGACTTCATATTAGAATTTGTCTTTTCATTACTATTCTAAGACATTGGTAGCAATTGTTAATAGAGTAAAAGAATACTGTCTTTTGAAGGAAATTCTCATAAGTAACAAATACGGTGATAATAAAAAAATATGAGGCTCAGCTATTTGACACTAAATAAGCTTGGCAATTGCACAGAGTTGAAAAAAATATGACAGCTGTTTTTTTTTGTTTTTTTTTTCGTATTGCTGTACCCAGAAAAAGGTAACCAAATAGTAAAACAAATTGTTTTTAGTTTTGATTTCTTTCGAATGTCTTGCTGGGTTATGATACTTCTGAAAGACTTTTGTCAGGTTTTTCCCTTAATATAAATAATATTATTGACCTTGAATTATTTTAGTTTATGTTGGTATTAAATCTTATTCTTAACACTGAATTCTTTTAATGATATACTCTTGTATCTGTATTCAAGCTTAGTCAGTGTCATGTAGATCAGCTCTGATCAACAGATGGTCTTGCTACTGGATTGTCTATAAGTATTATCCATTAAATTCCTGATATTATGGCATATAACACTTCTTTGTCTTAAATTTTAAAAAGAAGAGTAATCTGTATCTTAAGTGCATTTTAATTCCTGTATTAAAAAAATTCTAATATGAGGTCTTCATATCATCAAACAGTATATGTTGGTAAATCCCCACCTTTAGCACCTGCACACAGTCTCTTTTCTTTCGCTGTCGCTTCAAGACAAAACACTCATTTAAAAACGTTTATGAAATGATTAAACGGATGTTTGTGTGTTGGGGTTTAACATCCAAGCAGCAATATTTCAGCTATATTCAGACGTTGAATATGAATAGGATGATAAAATGAACATGAAATGATGATGAAGTAAGGATGGGACACAAGGATAATGGGGTCGACAAATTTTGATTGCCACTGGAAATAGGGAGAGGTGGGTAGAGTCAGGAGAATACCACAGTAGGGTTCTTTGACATGGGAGGAACGTGGCATCTTTCCCCACACGGTGCACCACTATGGTTTGTGGTCAGGTTTTCCGTATTATAGCCTGACAACCCTAGTATGTAACACACCAGGGGTACCCCATTCCACCACCTGGGGCACACATCCCAGTTGCTCTGTGGGCAGAGCGCCCTAGCCCCTGGCTAGGGTTCTGAGCATTATTTAGTCGCCTTTTACGACAAGCTTAGCGCTGCTGCAGGCCTATTCTTTTAACACCCGGGCCTGCACGGGGCATTAAACGGATAAGAGGTTATCTTGATACTATACTGATATTGATACTTATTTAATAGATGGTTTACTTGGATATGTGGTTTATTTCTTAATTAATCAAAATTCTATACGGGAAGTTTAAACTGAACAGACTTTTTGCTGCTCGGGTGTTAAACCCCACCAATCAATAGTTATTTGGGCTAGGCCTAGGGAATTTTTGTCACAAGAATTGCAGTATTTGTCATGTAACAAAGAAAAATAATTCCAGGTAGATTTGTACTCATTTTAACATGGGTTTGGCATTTATATTCTCATTTAACACCTGGCTGTCGCTCTGTGTTAAATAATCGCATATATAAATGGCATACCTATGTTAAAATGAGTACAAATCTACCCCTCCACGAATTATTTCTTTAATATTTATATTGATTTTGACAGATTTGTTCAAAGATGAGACTGATGAACATGTAGAATTGGTGTTAATTTGCTACTGACTTTTTTCTTCATCAAGTTATGCCATTTGCCAATAAATCTTTTCTGCTGAAAATCTGTATTTTTCAGTCCTCTGCTACAAAATTTTCAAGGACTAGCCCAAATAATAGAAGACTATAGGATTCCACTTGTCCAAAACAAGAAAAGAACAGACCAATGCACTAGCCTGAAACAATGTTTACTAGCCCCAGACCAGTGGGTTAAGGCGAGCACTGTTTTTACTGACCAATCCAAAAAAAGGGGGGGTTAAGTTGTCTGAATGATAATTTTACTTGCCCTAGCCAAAAGGACAACTTTTTTATCTTATCGATTTTTAATTTCTTGAAATAAAATAAATGTATATCAATTGGTGAAAAATGAAGATGTGTACTTATAATCAAAGTCCTACACTTTTGTAAAGATAAAAGAAGCTGCCAATGTCACCACATAGTAAAGCCTACCAGGCCTATTTGTAAATATTTCCGAGTGTTTATTAAGTCTAATATACAAAGTGCTGCCAAGTAAATCCAAAACATGAAGTGTTAGTATTTTAGTGGTATTCTGCTAAACAGTCCAAAAAGTGGGACCAAAATTCCGTAGGATCCATACTTGAAAACTGAAAGGAACTCAGTCCTGTGTCTTCAGATTATTGCACGTGTATGCATTGCAATAAATGGCCATGCTATATTTATACTAGCAAAATTAGAAGATTGGGCACTATATCCAGCAGTGTTACAAACTGAATTTTTTGTCAACATAGACCCATCATAATTTTACATAGACCGCACTGTATATTTTAAAGGAAATTAAGCCAATTTCATCATAGACCTGCTTGATTTAACACAGACAATGTCTGCAGGTCTACTGCTAATTTCTTTCACTGATCCAGTAAATGTATTAAAATGGAAATCAATAATCTATGATATGAATCACCATGGAAACAAACAAAAAAAAACAACATCTCTTTAACTTAATTAAGGTCTAACCTGGTTAGCAAACATAAAGCATACATATAAATAAACACATTGTATACATAAGCATAAGTGAAAAAAATATTTTTGAGTCACGTCTGAAATAATGAATACTTTGTGGGAAAATGTATATCCCAGAGTGATTAAAAGTTAAAGGAAAATGTGTTTCTCTGCAGTAACATCCATTGGGATTCGATCATGAAAACATTTTGAGAAGGATGTGTATGTTATTGGTTTTTGAATTGAAAAATTTTGATAAAAAAATCAAAGCTAGGTCATAATGCTCTTCCAAAAGGGGGAATCGTGTAACTGTTTTCTAGTTGTTAGTGTTCTAGGATTTTTGAAAATTTTAGATTTTCATGGGAAAACCCCAAATGGAGTAACTTTCCTGCAGTCTGCTTTCGAAATCAAACAAATCCTTCAAAATTTCAAGTTTTCTATTCATCAAAGGGAAAGTAGAATGTAGTATACACCTTTTCCACACCAAAATCTCATTTGCCCGGGGTGACAGGAATGTGGAATCCTAAAACACTGTTACATGTAAGAAAACATAGTAAGATTCCTTCTTTAAAAAAGATGAAACACTTCCTTTCTTGTTTAAAAAAAAATGTAATGCAAATTTTGGTCCAATATAGATAGTTCTTTACAATCACAATCTTAGAAGCATGCACCTTTTTCAGGGCAATCGTTCAAACCCTGATAAAATCTAGTGTTTCAAACTTTTGACAATGTTTTTACATCAGGTTTTAACCTCTGTTCATGTACTTGTAGGTCTGTGCAGCTAATTTTGGAGATTTCTGTACAGTTGTTGGACAAGATAACACAGAGCAGGAACTTGTAAGCCCTTTGTTAATCTTTTTTATTTTTGAAGTATAAAACTGAACGTGTACAAGTTTTGAACTTACAGGATGCATGACCAAAAGTAACCTTTTTGTATTTGCAGCTAAAATGATAGTTAATATTATGAATCACTGTAAATTTTACCTATGTAAGAGATATTACTTTGACAAAACTTGTACAGTTCTTACTAGAAAAATTGTTATTTCAGGGATAGTTTTTTTCTGCTTTTTAACAGAGTTCGACTATTTCAAATCCAGATTTTACTTTATGATTCTTGATTTTATTTTTATTTTTTTTCACTGTATATTTACTTCCCATTTTGCCAATTTTTGCTTTGTTGACCTTGTAAAATCATCTCTGTTATTACTTCTAACAAAAAAGTGACCTATTTCATTAAAACAGAAACATGCATGTAACTAGATAGCAAGTTTTTATTTTGGTGGAAATTGGAATCTTAATCTTACCATCTGTTCATTGCGTCAAAGTATCGTAGCTTCTTAATATCACAGTTCCCTGCAGCTTTTAGAAATGGACAGGAAATTTTATTGAGTAACACAACTTGTACTTTCAACTATATCTTTCTTTGCAGTTGCCAAAATTTTACTATTTGTGCGAAGATGGAGTATGGGGGGTTCGGAAGGCATGTGCTGAATGTTTTATGGCGGTGTCCTGTTCTTGTTCACTAGATGTAAGAAGAGGAGAGCTTTCAAATTTATTTGTCAACCTTCTATGTGATTTATCAAGATGGGTAAGTTTTTCTTTACTTCATTTTTGTCTGTTCTCCTTTTCAGTAATATTTTTTCTTTTCTTTATTCTGTATTGTAATTTATTTTGTCAAAAGTTTAGTGTCATTGATTTGGTATATTACACACAGACTTGCGGTCGTATGGAGCTGTTGTCTGCAGACACTTGGTTTGCAATAATATGAGTAGTAGTTTGTTGATCTTACAGACCAGTTCCAGTTTTAATACAAATTTATGTTGGCTAGTGAGTAATTTAAATAACTCTTTTGGTAGAAATTTGCCCATTATTCCAATGTGTCCTACTTAACTACCAAAGAAAACCTGTGTGATCATTTGGACACTGACTTTTAAGTTTGAATAGCTGTCAGTTGTGATGGTGGAAGGCAAATTTTGTGGTTAAGGTCAATGGAACTTAGTATGGATGTTCCTTAGGGTATTCTGCATAGAACTGATGTGGGGATTTTTGATTCTCTAAAAAATATAGCCAATTTTACTAGAAATAGAACAAAGAAGTCAGAAGTTTTTATTGCATATCTTCTAAGCTGTTTGGTTTCACAAAATGCATTCAAATGCTGAAATGATCCTTATTAAAAGACCTATGGAAGTCTATCAAAGTTGTCAGATGACTCCTTGACATAGATATTGCCCTTGAAAGGTGAAAATTGTTTTTTTTTTATAGCTCACCTAGCCAAAAGCTATGTGAACTATTGCCATCACTTGGCATCTGTTGTTGTCGTAAATAATTTTTCTAAACTCTTCTCCTCTGACACTACTTGACCAATTGGACCCAAACTTGGTATGAAAGTTCCTTGGGTTATCCTGCATAGAACTGATGTGGGGATTTTTGATCCATCGAAAAACATGGCCATTGTTACTAAAAATAGAACATGGGGGTTAGGCTGTTGTTTTTCACATATCTCCAAAACCGTATTAAGAAAAATTATTTCAATTGCTGAAATGACCCTTATTATAAAGCCTTCAAAAGTCTTCAGATATCAAAAGTTGTCAGAAGACTCCTTGTAAGAGTTATTGCCCCTGAAATATGAAACGTTTTTTTTTTATATAGTTTTCAGCCAATATCTTGAAAACTATAATAGATAGAAACTTTCAATTGCTGAAATGATCGTTTTGATAGTCCTACCAAAATCTTCTTGAGTCGAAATTGTTGGACAACTCCTTGTTAATTTATAAAGAATGGTGGTTTTCTGTTTCCAACTCCCAATCGATGTCAGTGGAAATGTAGCTAGGTGAACTTCATATTTTTCCCTTCAAGGGTGAACTAAGATCTGTACAGAATTATATTTACAGTGTGATGTTAACTTAGTTTTAAGTAGTTTCTTAGATTTTAGTAAGTAGTTTAACAACAAATTCCAATAACATGCTGCATGATGCATGTCTTTTTCTTCAATAGGTTCGAATGGCAGCTTTCCAGCAGTTGGGACCATTCATATCAACATTTGCGGATTCAGAATTAACAGGGCTGTCTGTGAATGAAGAAGGCATACTTGTAGTGAAGAATCCAGAAAGATTGTAAGTATTAATTAAGTTTTGTTGAAGAAGAAAAGAACCAGTATTAGTACAAACATATTCAAGATTTGCACCTCCAGTAATGGATAAACTTGACCGATGTATCATATAAATTTTACCTGATGAACTTACAATACTATATGCAGTCATAAGTACGTACAAATGCTATTAAGGTAATTTGTAATCCACACTATAGTTCTTACAAAAATTTTGGGCAATATACTGGTATGATGATGTCGTCTGCATTCTTAGACACTTGATTTTTGTGCAAAAACTTAGGTATTGGTTGATCTTTCAATTTTATAACAAGGTTACAAATCACAGAAAGGAAGGTTGGTTATAGCCCATATTGTTTTAGAATTAGGGGCTAAAAAGTGGCCTAAAACAATCATTTCAGAAACTGTTAAGGAGTAGTCCAAGGCCCAAGGCTTGTCAAAATGGATGTGGGCCTGTTAAATTAACTACTATAGGCCAACAGTCACTGTATGGAAATTTTTTAAAGATGTATTTCAGGCCTGTAAACTGGAAAGTTAGTTGTGAAGACTGTAATTTCATAGAATTCACCTATATAACTTCAGTAAAAACAGGAATATCTGATATTATTCTACAATATTCTCTACCACAATGGTCAGTTGGATTGATTTTTGGGTAAAGTCTTGAACTTTAGAAATTTGGGGCCAAAAAGGGGGACCATAAACATTCATTTGCCTGATGACCAGACATCAACTTGACTGCTATTTATTTTTGGTCTTATTTAAAAAAATTTTTATTGGATATGAAAATCTGTGCGTGCATTTTCCAAGGGTCTGATTTAAAAAAAAAAAAGAAATATTGGATTCCTTTTCCCTACCTGCATTTTACTGTGAGATTTCTGAGATCTTTTACAGTTTTTGAATTGTAAGGGTAAAAGGGGCCACACCCCAAAAAATTTTTGTACTATATTTTGTCTAAACCAGTTGTTTTCATAATGAATTGCAAGTCCCTATGCTTAAGTGTGTCAAAAACAAATAGTGTGTCCACATTACTCACACTGTTCAGGGTTGGACCACTGCAGTCATATCATGATGCACTCTGGGAAGTTTTTTATTTTAACTTGCTTTTATAGTGTTTATGCATGTATAGATGTTCATGTGCTGTCCAAATGCATGTTTGTGGTGCAGGTTCAGACATGTCATTGGTGCTGTTTGGTTGTTTTTCAAATGTTTGCCTGCCACTATGAATTGTCCATCTCCATTTCCCATTAAATGAATTTTGCTTGGGCACAGGAAATAAAATGAATATTCTAGGTTGTCTCCTCATCATTTTCAGGGAAATACTTCGTGACTTAGAAGAGAGAATTAAGGGCAAAGAAGAAATTGTGAAAGATGTTAAAATGTTAGAAAATGACCAGAGATTAATTATTGACCAAGTAGTTCAAGAGAATATGGATCTAACGGATGAAAATAATCCAAATGACGTCATTGTTTCATCAGGGGAAAGCCTTTCTGTAGAGGAAAAAAGAGCAAGTTCTTACGACAGTTTGTCAGAAGAAAATTTGAACAATAGTGTCAGTTCACAACATACCTCTGACTCTGATGAAAACATATCCAATGTTGAAATAGAAGCTAATTGTGATAGTAAAAATAACTCAGAAGATTCCTGTGATATAGGTGACTCTGGACTTTCTGATAAAGCCAGTAGTAACAATTCAGACAATACATCTGTTAATATAGGTGAAGAAAATTTAGGCCAAAGTCTATGTGATACAAATAATGAACAATCAGAAGAAAATTTCAATGCATTCTTATTTTGGCGAGCACCACTGCCAGAAGTAGATTTAACGCTTGAAAAAGAGAACAGATCATTGGATAAGAACAAGCTTACTGTTTATGCTAGGGATTTTGAAGTGAAGGATTTGTCAAGTGACTGTATAGTTAGCCCAGTATTGGCTGAAAATGAAAATGATGTAGATTCACAGAATAGGCAGATCATGACAGCAGATGTATGTACTCTCCAAGAGTTCACAGAAACAGTTGACAATATTGGTAGTACAAATGTTATAAGTGATCATTTGAAGGAATTGTCACTGTCGAGTGAGATGCATGGTAAGTGCATTTGTTAAAAATTTGTAATTAACAATATTGAATTTGAGTGAATAGAAATACAAATATAGGTATTTTTTCCCTTTCTTGCTTCCTTTTGTTGTTTTGTTGTTTTGTTTTTTTTTGTTTTGATGGGTGGGGGGAGGGTAATACAAATTTGTCTTATCTGGTGTTAGTATTGCTGTGAAGTATGCAGATAGTTTTCATCATTATTTAAGTATTTTCAGTAAAATAATACATGTAATATTTCATTCATTATAGATTTAAGCAGTAACAGTTTAGAATTTATTGATGCAGATAGTCCAGAACATATAGATGAAGCATCATTAGCACAACAACAGGTATGCCACCTTAGCTTTATCCGATTTTGCCAAAAACTAATTGTGTCATGTTTAGAAGGTTGAAGAAGTAAATTTCAGATATTGTTTACACAATTAATTTTTTTTTAAATAGCCCACACTGTAATATTTTGTTCTTTGTTTTTTTTTTCCTAAAATTTTATATAATTCATTATTTAAAATAATTTTTAAAAAATACCTGAGATATGTATTAATTTTCGATACTGTCTTTCAAGTGCCAGTATGTTATCAGTATTTGGCAAATCATCTAAAAGAATTTGATTTGTACAACTTGTGTTTCTATAGAAAAGCCTCTTTAAGAAAGCACAATTTTTAGTAAGGAATGACATTTCTATAAAGTTCATTTTTTCTGTCACAGTTTGCTCAGCAACTACTCGTCACATCGGCTTGAAATTTTAACTCGTTCTTCCAATATGTATGCCATATGATGGGACCCATTCATGGAAAAAACTTCAACAATAACTTCCTGTTACTGAGGACTTAATTCTTTTTCCTTATATCATGATTGAAAGTGGGGGTATCACTACTGAGCCAGCCTTCAGAGATTTGTTAACTGTAAACTTCTGTTTTCATTGATTTCCATTTTTGTGTTGGCTTTAGTAATATCATGTCTGCTAGCAATAACTTTTTATAACGTAATTATTGTAGGACATAGTCCCTCAAAGTTTGCTTGAGAGCTATCTTGGTATGGCAGACCCATCAAGGGCTCAAACAGTAGATACAGAAATTACTAGACATTGTGCCTATACTTTGCCAGCAGTTGCTTATACATTGGGAAGACAGAATTGGAACTGTATAAAATTGCTTTATGAAACATTAGCTTCAGATGTGCAGGTAAGTTGCACTATACAGAAGCTATGAAAATTAAGAAATACACACCAAGCAATAATTGTGGTTTTTTTTTGGTTTTTTTTGGGGGGGGGGAGGGGAGAGAGGATTATTTCCATTACGTCCATAAAAAAAGCATATGTTGATGGTTATCCAACTGATCCTTTTTGCCTCTGAAAAGTCACTTTTGTTTGGAAACTGAAAGTAAAAAAAAATCAGTTATTTAACTGTACATTTCTGCTATGTCATTTTGGCGTTTTATTTCACTTTCATCAAAACTCAGTTGTAAACAGATAGCCGGCATGGCACAGTCCATGTCGACCAGTATCATGGGCAGCAACTCTTATTATTCAAGATGAGCATACTGTCAGGAATTTATCCTCAACAACTTGCAGGATTGTTATGAAACTCAATGGGGTGTTTAATTACCAAATTGTCACGACTTTGTTTGGATTAAAATTGTAAAAAGAATGACTGTTAATATATAAATGATGTATCAAAAGCATGGTCTATCCACCATACAAATTGTGTCCAATATGAACTGAATGTCCAAATGTACAACAGACTGGGTATTAGTCCCATCCAGGTGATGTCTAGTTAAAGTGGTTCCTAATAGATTTATAATAAACAGAGATGTATGGTAACAGTCCCTCAGGTATGTAGACCATCAAGTTAAACTCCAGGTCTACTGATTTGGATGAAGTAAAAGTGAAACCTGTACCAAAAAATAAAATAAGATTCCTTAACAGATAAATAATTTTTATGGCCTATTGTATACATGGAAAGGAGTCATTCATAGATGGTTATTCTGTTGCATTTTGTGATAAAAAAAAATGCATTTCAATATTAGTGCATACCAAAAATAAAATACAGGAGTTAGAATAAAATCAGATCATTTTCATCTTTGGTACCACTATTTTGCTTAATGTTGTATTTTATATTTTTTTAGTGGAAGGTGAGACGCACTCTTGCTTTTTCAATTCATGAAATGGCTATTATTTTGGGTTCTGAAATAACTCACCGAGACTTGGTGCCAGTTTTTGATGGTTTCTTGAAAGATCTGGATGAAGTACGGATAGGAGTTCTGCGACACTTTGCAGACTTCTTAAGGGTAAGCTTACACTCTACTTCAGCAAGATTGAAATTAAATGGGAAAATGTCAAAAATCCCAATATTTCAGGATTTGTTAAATTACTATATGGGTATTAAAGTTAGTTGTTTTGTTTTGTTTTGTTCCCATTGCTATGCAGGATAGTTAGAAATACTGGTGTATATGCATGCATCTGTCCAGACACAACTCATCAGAAACCACTGAACAGATTTTGTTTAAGTTTGTAGGATTGTTAATCAACATGTGTAGTTAATCATTTTGGGCCATAATTTGATAAATTTACAAGAGTAATGGGACTTTTATTGAATATTAACAAGTTTTCAACACTGTTTCAGTTATACTGTCATTACTTCCTTTAGAATTCATGGCATTCACACAATTCTCCCTCATGGTGCCATGATAAAGATAATAACCTTTATTCTTTCACTACTATGCTCAAAGTGGTTGATCGACTTTGAAGCAAGGAAAACAGAAATTGATGTGTCTTGCTGACTCTGACAGGGCTTTTCTAAAATCAGATGTGATTTTCGAGGTTCATTAAATGGACAATCTCAAATGTGAAAATTCAGTGGGCCCGATTATGGCCCAGATTACCATTTCTATTGTGCTAGAATGACAAAAATTGCGGGAATGGCCCTCTCTAGACTGAACACTGTGTCCTTTAGAAACGGCTTGACAGAATTGTTAAAATTTTCTAGGAATGTTAGTCACCATTTGTAGTTGGTAATATTGCCTTCAGGATCAAATATTCTGCACAAAAATATTGTCCAAATGTAGTTCCTTTTATATCATTCAATACCTCATTTATAGCTAGTAAATATGTCTGGCAATTATTCAACTCAATAATATTTTATTATTTCTGCAAAATAAAACTTAGATCTAGTCTTCAAATCAACTGCAGATTTGAGGGACTGCTTTTTGCATTAAAAGATATTTAGTAAAAAAAAAATTCCTTTAGAGAATGTAGTTCTTGCAATAATGTGTTAAGAAACTTGAAACATTTTTAACATTTTTCATTTAACACACTTATTAGTCAAAGTCTTCATCCTATCTTAATATTATAAACAGGAAGTGAAGAGTAGTGATTTTAGCCAAGTAAAATTGGCAGGAAAATTCAAATTGATAAAATGTGTCTTGTTTTGGAAATTCTTATGTTCATCATTAATTTCTTAGGTTAAATTGGTTTAATTACAGCGTAAGATAAATACTTAATTAAAAAGATTTTGAATGTTAATGCAAAAATTTGGGGGGAAATGTAAAATGGAACTAGTTTGTAAATGTATTGGTTTGATTACATGTTTATACTTAAGAAATCTGTTGTAAAGATTGACATTCAATTTCTACAAATTAGGAAAAAAAAACAGTTCTAAATAATATGGCAAATGTATGATTACAGTTTTATTTTAAGGTCATGTAATCTTAAAAGTTTGTTTATGCTACAATTTTGACTAGAATTAAAAACCACCAGTGCTAACAGCACTTTGATATCTTAGCTATGAAATATTTATTCTCACAGTTAATATGCGAATGCTTATCCGTTATTCTATTGCTATTAATACCAGATCAGTTAAATACAATTTTTGGAACAAGCTTTAGCTTTTGTTTTTTTGGTACAAACTTGAATTTAATATTCCTGACGTCCATTTAGCATGTGATAGCATGAAAATCATTTAAATATTTTGCATATTTTCAGCTGTTGTCACCTGAAACAAGGAAGCAGTATTTAACAAAAATGGATAGTTTTATGACCACAGACAATCAGAGAAATTGGAGGTTCAGATTTGAGTTAGCTGAGTAAGTTATATATTGCAGACCTGATTTTCTTTTCGTTTTGAAAAAAGGTAATTTACCTTCTCTGTTCTCATTTTATCATATGCGACAATTTCTGCTTTTTTGGGGGGTGGGGCAGGGACATAGAAATGCCGACATCCGTGTGTCCGAAGTTTGTGGACGCAACTCCTCAGAAACCGCTGAATGGAATTTGACCAAATTTTGTAGGATTGTTTGTCACCATATGTACTTCATTATACTCAACTGCCATTTTGATTCGTCAATTTTTATTGGAGTTATTGGACTTTTTATTGGAGTTTTTGTTGTATGAAGACTTCTTAACCTAACTTAATTTGATTCATTAAGATACTTTAACTTTGAATTGCCACATGGACTTATGAAAGCATATAAGTTTTGAATCTGCTATTTATACAAGTGTCAAATATTTGTAATTCAACTCTTTCTACAGCGGCGAGGGACATATGGCTATGCCTAGCATTCTTATTTTACATGTATTTAGTTGTACTGTTACACTTAAGACCATGTATTTGCAAATCCTTCCATAACAGTAATTACTTGAAACTTAATGAAATGGGAATGAAGTTATTTATAAAAGTGTTTCATGTTTTTAACAGGCAACTCATAGCTATAACAGAGCTGTTCAATGCGACAGAGATTAGTCAGTATGTTCTACCATTGGGTTTAACTTTATGTGAGGATCGGGTATCTGAAGTCAGGAAAATGGCTTTTAGATTGGTAAGATTCAGGCTTTCAGTAGTCGTGATATTGTTGTACTATACTGTATTAAATTAACATAACAAAATCAGGGATGAAAGTTTTTTGCGGATTTCCACTTTTTTGGACAATTTTTGGTCATTTTTGAGATCAGTGTAACTTTGTTGATAAAATTTTTGGGGGGTGAGGTCTGATTTTGACGATTTTTCCCCCAGTTAGCCCATTCAAAACACTTGGTTAAGACTGTTTACATAAAAATCATCCAGAAAATTATGTCAATCATCAACCTGTTTTCTGGTTGATTCTCGGCATATTTTATTTGAACATTCCTACACGCTTTTTGTAAACATTGTGAACTAGTCTGGACTAGTTGTTATCTCAATGGTGATAGGGTTATTCGTAAAAAGGAACAAATTGACATTGTTCTTCATGGGTCAAAGACCTTTCTGAAAGAAAAGTTACAAGAAATGAACATTTAAAATAAAAAATTTTAGAGAAAAAGGACGAACTTAAGTGAAGGAGATCAATTTTTTTCTTCAATTTCAAATATTTTATTGACTTAAAGTAAGTCAAAGAGATTGGATTACAGGCTATACCTATATACATCCTCTCCCGAAACTAGAAGGACCATAAAGTATATAATATCAAATATTAATAATAATTGTTTAAACTGCAGGATCGACCAACAATGCACTAAAAGGGAAATTTTCAAACATAATTTTAAGTTGCACATATTTTAGAAAATGGAATATGTAAAATTTATAATGTTACAATGTATTATACATTGAATGAACCATTGGTCGACCATCATGTTCAATTACAGTATAAACGAATATAAAGATAATTGTATAAAACATCATATATTATGTATCCACCAGGCGTGTACTTAGTTGTAGATATTGCTAAAATTAAACAGGATTTTATTTTTTCTGGACAAATAAACAATAATTGTAGTTTATCGAAATGATAAAATCTAGAACTTTTAAATCATTTTATAAATTTTGGATGTTTGATATTATATTCATAGTTTTGAAGAAATATATGCTTATTCTAAGTTGCATTAAAGAAGAACGTAAAGATTGGAGGAGCAGCAGCCGGTAGAATGTGGAACAATAATACCATGTGTATTATAAATATGAAAAGCGAACCTTTAGCATTATTATAGGTTATACATTAATGGACATCTGATCATAAGACTGAAGTCTATTAATCAAATCGTTTTGTGTCTGATGTATATTGTAAAACAGGTCATCTGATCCACATAAAAGGAAATAAAGAAGGGGAATTGCTCAGGATAGTTCCTGAGATCATCTAGTAATATCGCACGCTTTCTGGTATAAAGTGGACGTACATAAAAATGGTGATAAGCATTCTCAACATTTTCACCGCATGCACACTCCGAGCTCTCAGACAAGTGTGAATGAAAAAGATGATGCTAACTTCATTGCAAAGTTGACATAAAATAATGTTCAGTTTACGAAGGCTCACCGAATAGTGACTGGGAGGTTTCTTTATATTTATATTAAGTTTTTTCTTAAATAATGAAAGTGACTGCACGTTTTGAAACTGATGGTCCAAATCATTCCATAGAGCCAGAGAACTCGGGGAAAAACTGTTCTTGTATGACTGAGTATTGGGTCTAGGAATGTTGAAGAATCTTGGGTTTCTGATAGGATAGTTTTCCTCAATATGTATGCATGATATAACATGTTCAGATATGTAATTGGGAAGAAGTCCACTGAAGGCTTTATACACAAATATAAGTTTTTGTTTTCTGCACCTTTCCTTGAGTGAATCCCATCCCAGTTCATTATAAAGTTTTAATCTAGATGTGCCTCTTCACAAGCCAGTCACTACCCTAGCAGCCTTGCACTGCACAGATTCAATTAGATCCGATTCTTGGTTAGTGCAATTATCCCATACGGGATTACCATATTCCAAAATGGGTCTCACGAACCTGATATAAAGCTTCTCCAGAGAATCATGATCAAGGCTGTGTTTGAGCATCCTCAAGACGTTCAACTGAGCACAGGCTTTCGAGTAGATATAGTTAATATAGTCTCTCCATATACCCTTTGAATTAAGATTCAAACCATGGTGTTTATGAACCTGTGTATTTTCTAAGGCGTCACCATTCAAGTATAATGTCGGAATATCATCATATAGTCTCCTAGTAAATAACATGGACTTTGTCTTATTAGAATTAAACGTAACTCCCCAAATCCATAGACCCTGTATATAAACTATCAAGGTCAGAGTTAAGTGATTCGGCAGCTATTTCTTGATTATCATCGATACAGTTTAATAAAGATAGCATTATTTTACTAGAGACAATATCTACAATAGCATTGACAAACAATAAAAATAGGTAAGGTCCTAAAATATATCCCTGCAGTACATCAGCATTGATAGATTTCCAAGTTGAACGGTATCCATCCATGCATACGCGTTGCTTTCTATTAGATAACTTCGAAACCAACCCAACAAGTTAATTTTTATGCCATATTTTCGCAGGTTATATAGAAGACCAGAATGCCAGACTCGATCAAACGCCTTGGAAACATCACAAAATATAAATCGAATGTCATTTCCCTTTTCCAAATTTTTCATAATATCGTCATAAATAATCAATAGTTTATTCAAGGTTGAATCCTTCTGACGGAATCCGGAATTTTTTTCTTGTTTCTCCAAGTTTCTTTATTTGACAATTATAGATTTTGAAAATATAAAAAAAATCAATTAAGGAAGCCCACAAACTCCCAGCTAGATCTTCAGATTTTTTTCCATCAAAAGTCACTTTCATCTCTGCAAAATGTGAACTCTGAAATTTTTTTGTACCTGCTGAAATCATGTCACCACATGTATACAGATATTTGAATTTTCACTTCTTTGTTGTCAAAATTGCTACCAATTATAACTCAGAAATATTGTTGAAAGTGAAACTGATAATTATGTTGAATAGTGCAAAGATATTTGGACTGAAATTGCTTAATAATTTCAACCTTGACTTTCTACTGCAAAGCATAAACCATTAGTGGATGGTAACTGAATTCTAAGTAGCTTGCAGCATTATTATGGAACTTAGTGGAATGTTATAAAATCATATGGAGATGTGCATACTGTCAGCAATTTATGCTATGTTTATAATTGTAGAATTGTTGGCATTTTTCATCTGTCAAAATGTTAAAAAATTGAAATAATGATTCCCACTCCAAAAACATTACCAGATTACTTGAAAGAACTAGTATCAATTCCTACTGCTTAACTGAAATTGTACCATAAATACTGATAGGACATTTAATTCTTTAAATATTTTTTTTTGTATTGTGAATTAGTTTGTGCAATTTTGTTTTCTTTGAAGATGAGTGTTATAATGAAGAAACTTTGTTCTGATGGAGATGAGAAGTTGATTGAAGGTTTACTTTCCCAGCTGGTCAACACTTTTGCCAAGAGTGATAGATGGTGTGGAAGACAAGTGTATGTATATTAAAGTAACTTGACTTTAGAAATTGACCTATTCTATGGTTACTGAGATGCCGTCTTGATTTTACATATAATGATGTGACTAAATGCCAGTAAATATCAAAATTGTTTTGCCATTTAGATAAATTCTTAAAAATTATTTGGAGCAGTAAATTTCTTGTGGTTTTGATACTGTTACAAAACTTGAATATGCTTTTGTGTGTGTACATTTTAACTTGAATTTCATATTGTTCACTCTTAAATGGTTTATCCTTCACAGATTTGCCCAGTTAACTCAAGCCATAATAGATGAAAATGCAGTACCTTTGGATAGATTTGTGTCTGTTGTGTTGCCAGGTCTTATAGCTTTGAGTCAAGACAGTGTGCCAAATGTCAGAATTTCTGTTGCCAAGGTTCTTTCTCAGTCTTTGATGAATAAAGGTGAGCTGAGAGACAATTTTCAGTGAAAAATGTAAAATTTCTGCTAAGAATAGATATTTTTGTGATATCGAGAGAGGAAAATATTCTGAGTTAAACCTGATTAAAACATTCAACTCAACTTCTCCTTAACCTTACAATGGATAATTTAAACTTAGAAGGAAAGTATTGCATCATATGTCAATATACTCGACCTCTAAAGGGATATTGTCCTATTTTGTGTTACAAAAAAAGGATGTTTTGGTTCTCAGTTGTTGCATTTAAATCTCTGATTGTGTTTACAAAGAAAAACAGTGAACAATCCTTGCCCAAAACTGGCTATTAAAACATTTAAACATGATTTAAAGATAATATAGATCCAATACTTACAGATGTATTTGAAGATTAAGGATCAGTTAAAGTCAATATCTAGGACTTTCCTTAATGAATTGCTAAATGCATCTTTATATGCATATGACACACAAGTACAAGTCAAACTTAGGAACACATGTTTTATAACTTCTATAAAACATTAGCAACAAAAATATTAACATATTTTAAAATAAATCTACAGATTTGATGTCTGAAATTCATTTAGTTCTGTTCCGAAATGAATAATGCGGTTCAAGTTTTGTGTATTGATGCATTATACACACCCCCATGCTCTGTTAATGATTTCTATGTAAAAAAAAAATATGTACATACACACCAAAATATGGTACAAGACTTTAAAAGCAATTTTCATCTTCATGCATAAATGCATATGTTAATGGAGGATTTGATGGAAAATTTGTTAAGCTGCTTAGCTAAGTGTTAGTTTTATTTATTATTGTCTCCGAGAATCAAAGCTATTTCAAAGAAAGTCCTACTCTTGAGTGTTTTGGTAATAATTGTACATTTGGAGTGGTGAGGCTTTACTTTGTCTAGTTATTTTGTTTTGTTTGTTTGTTTGTTTTTTTTTATTTCGTTTTTGTTTTTTTTTTCAGTTAGAATTTCTAGTGGGAGCTTGCTCACAGTATTTTCTAATTTATATTGAACTCTGACACACAGAGTTGTTTATTTTTTTGTTTAATATGCGTGACTTTAGTTCAAACAATTTTCCCCTCCAGATTATTTTATACCCGAAAAGAGTGCTTGCGGTGAAGAATTAAGTAAATTAATGGAAAATTTACAGACAGATGAGGATCGTGATGTGAGGTATTTTTCTAGTCCTATGTCACAGACCCGGTATGATGAGGAGCATGAGGAAGATTATGTAAGTTGATATGTTTTGCAGAAATAAGAAGTAGTTATTTGATTTTGTACAATCTACAGTTAAACATTCAGTGGTATAATGGTATGTTTTGTTGTCTTTAGGCACTTAAAGTCATTGGGGACCAAAAATGTACATTTGGTAATATTTATGATTAAAAACTGTCAATGGATCAATTTTGAAAGGGGTTTGTTCTCAAAGATAGATTTTGCTTGTATAAGCCAGCACTCCACAGTTTAGTTTAGTTTCACACTTTTGGCTAGGGATGAAAAATGACATTAATGGAAACCGGTGGTTGCTATAATGATTAAAAATGAAGTATCTATTGTTGATAAAACATTTTCTGTATTTTTAAAGTAAAGTATTTTTCAATGTTGAAGGAGTTTTTTCAATGACAATTCGACTTCATTGTGAAAGTGAAAGTAAGTCAACTTTTTACCTTGCTAAATTTAATAAGTGGATTACAAAGTGAAATAGGAAGGAGTTTTTGAAGGAAAAGTTTGGACAGTTTCAGGGCATGAAATAAAAATTTAAGATATTTTGTGGGAAATTTGATATTTTTAAACTGATGAACTTTCTTGCAAATTTTTGCATATTTATGAATGGTTTCTATGGTAACCCTATTTGCTGTGTGTGTGGTTTTTTTTTTGTGTGCAAAAAATTTTCACTGCATCCTGAAGGCCTTGGTTGGAGCTATTTCTAGATATAGATTTACAGATGCTTGACAATTTTTTAAAGTGATAAATGTTACAAAGCATCAGATTACAAGACCAAAATTAGGCAGTTCTACAAACTGTAGTGCTGGCTAAGGCTTGAAGTTCACATAACCATTTTGTGATATGTTGTGTGTTATAACTAGATTTAACATTTTTCCTAGGTATTGAAGGCAAAAAAAAAAACAACCAAGAAATAGAAATCAAACGTGTTAAATAAATGATTTTTTTTTTTTATACAATTACGTTCTCTATTTCAGTTGCCTGTGTAACATTCTTGATTTGATACCGATGGGAAGTGCTCAGGGATTGGATACAGTTATGCAATAACCTTTCCATGAAAGGAGCATTGTTAACTTGTAACAGATCATGTTTTATAAAGAACCTGATATTTATTAACAGAGGTTTTTATTTATTTTTTGTTTTAATATTGTGGGAGATCTGTTAAAAAAAAACATCTGTGATTTTTATGGAGTAAGTTTTATATTTAGAATTATGTTATGTGATATTTTTAATAATCTATATTGTCTGTGATGATCACAGTGAACCAAAAGTATATGTTGTCTCATTAATCGTATCCAGTAAAATGTATTATTAATGAATTATGACATACTTTTCATGTAATGAATTGTCAGACTTCTTGAGATTAGTGATCAAGTGCTAGTTGTTACTGTGAGGGTATTGTTATGGTAAAATCAAACCACAAAATGTAAATTCAAACCTATGGTTTGTTTGTTGTTTGATACCCATGAATATGCAAGTACTTCCACAGTAGTGCATGAAGATGATTTTTGAATCAGAATGACAACTTAAAAAAAAAAAAGATTTTTATTTTGAATAATGAAGAGTGCATTTCATGATTTACACTGGTCATTTAGGACCGAGTGTAATCCTTATGTTCTCTGGCTCAAAAGAAGTTTGTTCACTTTATCCCATACAGTTTTCAAATACATTGTTTGGTTTATCATTATGAAATAATAGGCTTTCATTTTTTATTCACTAGTTGACTATTGCCAGATAATTTTATACTTAACTGGTGAGTGATGGATACTTGAGTCAAAACCTCAGTAATAGTTCTACATATACTAAACTAAAGCAAGTGGCTAATTGGATACGGCATTAATAAGCAGCTTCCTGTGTAAGGGTTTCTTGTTGATCTAAGATAACTTATTTACTTATTTGGATTTTGATGAGAAAATGAATTTAATTTTTATTTTTTCTCAAAGATTAGTCTGAATTATGATTTTTACACCTTGTGTACTTCTTCAATTAGATGTATTTCTAAAAATGGTAATTCAGTTGTTCTGTAATTATACTGGAATAAGTATCAACTTAATGTATTTTTATCAATATTTCTTTCAAGATGTACTGCTATCTTTACACTTGATAATGGTTTTTTAATTGGCTCACTAAACCATATTATTGTCATGTAATTATTCCTTTCATTATAAAAAAAGGTTTGGGAAGAAGATGTTTTAAATAAATTTAAAGATTTTACTAAAACTACAGTACAATTTTAATATGTTTATTCAACATTGGAATTTTAAATCAGTTTTTTTTTTTTTTTTTTTTTTAGGGTTTTGTAATTACTTAATGCAGGGGATGAATTATTTGAGTCATGGACCAATTGTTATGCTGTTTGTAATAATACCAAGTTGATTGAAATAAAAAAGTATATGACCGAAAAAAGCTTTCCTGGATTTTCATCCTCATATTCCTTGTATACCAAATCTCAAACTCAGTATTAGACCATGTGACAAACCACAGAAATTGACCTATGTTTTTGTTACTTGTAGTCTCATTTAATCATTTAGTACTGTATGATTTCTGGTTTACTGAAAGCCATGTGGAGATATAAAGTCAGTCTGTGTCAGTAATTTTGTGGTCACTTTGTGTCGTTGGAAGTAACAGCTTGTCCGATTTAATGTGGCAGAATGTTTTATGAAGCAAAGAAAGAAGAATTGGGGATGAATCAAAGAGACCACAACTATTCTTAACATCAGAAAAGACCACCAAAAGTAGTCTATTGCCCTTCAAAGAATCGTGAAAAATATTTCCCACTGAAAAGTCAAGAACAAGTATACTGCTTTGGTGACATGGAAACACCATCAATGTATACAACAAAATTAAAAAAATTTTCCTGTCTTAGGACACAACAGTTCAATTTCGAAAAGGGGGACCATAAGAATTCAGGC
This sequence comes from Perna viridis, assembly GCA_037379345.1. NCBI lineage: Eukaryota > Metazoa > Mollusca > Bivalvia > Mytilida > Mytilidae > Perna > Perna viridis. Next base: position 7,818,053 of record CM074515.1, on the reverse strand, counting down.
ATAAGAGTACAATCAGTAACTGACATGACGACTCCAGACATCAATTGAATTGATTGATTTTGCAGGTTAGAAATAAGTGGTATAAAGGGGCCACTGATTCTGGTGGTATTTACCATGTGTCAGATGTCCTAAAAGCAATTAAAATTACAAGCTTGATCAAGCTCAAGTGATGTGTCAATATTTCCCTTAACTGTTATTGGATATTGGCTGCTCTGTTTAAGACCAACAAGGATTTAATTAGGTTCTTAAATCTTTTTAAGTGTGACATGCTCGTTTTTGAGATATGACCATTTGAAATTTTGGCAGGAAGAGATTTTCTCTTGATTTTTTAAAAAAAGGAAGCCATCTGAAAAGGGTAAAAGTATTTCGCATGATGAGGTCTATCTGTGGTCAAATTTTTGTATCAATCTGTTAAGCCATGTTGGGAGTTATTGTCCTTTTTCGACTTTTTTTTGTGCTATTTTTAATGTTATTTCTTTCAGTAGTCTCTTCTGACACTACCTTGGAACCAAATTTTGTATGAATGCTTCTTGGGGTAATTTTCATAAAACTGATGAAGGGATTTTTGATCTAAGGAAAAACATGGCTGTGGTTGCTAAAAATAGAACAAAGGCATCAGAGTTTTTCTCATACATCTCCAAAACTGTTAGATTTATCCAAATTCTGTTCTTTGCAGGAATGATCCTTATAAAGCCTACAAAAAGTCTCCTAGGGGTAAAAATTGTTAGACTACTCCATGTATGAGTTGTTGCACTTGAAAGTGGAAAAATAACGTTTTTTTTTTTAAATTTTCAGCAAATATCTTCAAAACTATGATAGAACTATGATAGAAAGAAACTTTCTGAAATGATCTTTATGATAAAGCCTACAAAAGTGTGTGGAAATCCAAGTTGTCGGACCACTCCTTGTTATTGCCATTCAAAGGCGAAAAATGATGTTTTATTTGGCAGTATTCAGCTAATAATTTGAAATCGATAATAGAAACTTTCAACTAATGAAATGATTCTCTTCTGTCCCACCAAAGTCTCCGAGTCAAAATCGTTGGACAACTCCATATTCGGGTGCACCTATAGTTACATTAAGGTGCACTGTTTCGCACAGCAAGTTACCCTGGTCAAATTTTGTAAAACTTAAAATTAAAAGTTGAAATTTGGTGGATATATTGATTAAATGTAGATAAGTATTTATACATAGACAGATGTAATATATGTTATGGTAAACAGGTGTAATTTAAATGAAAAATGGTATCCGGAATGTTTCAGTCCCCTGCCGTATTAGGTTCTTTTCAGCATCAGATGGCTGATTTTCAAAATACCTTATTTCGCACGAACTATTGGGACTAAAATTGTGAGAGAATGAATCGAAAAGGGTCTTCTTGTATTTACCTTTTTTCCACTTACTCCATGCATGCTTTCATCCTGTGGTAGTGTCAAAGTGCCTGATATTTTATAAAACATAGTATTTGGCTGTTAGTTTTGGAAAGGCATCCCTGAATTGTACTAAAACTCCGTAATATTTTTTACAGTATGTTACCATGGCTACTGGATTTTATAAGAATAATCACTAAATTACTTATAAATGACTTGAACCTCCACACACCAAGGATTTAGAAAATACATGTATGCACTTTTTTATGACAAAACACTAGAAATTTATATGTGGACTGCCTCAAAACTGCTTTATTTCAACAAAATGAGACCAAATTTTCAGAAATTACCTAACTGTATTGTACTACCTTCAGAGTAATTGCCTCTGAAACGTAAAAAATTAACCAGCGTTTCAGGTAACTGGGAGCCTCTCGTTGAGATACAAGGGCCATAGGGACACCCAAAAAATATTAACTTGTAAGCTCGCGCCACTATGCGTCCGTCGTCGTCGTAAACGTTTTCAAACATCTCAGAAACTACTTGATTACTTAAGTTAAGCTAACTTTCGGCAGGGGTTAAAATGTTAGCATGGTGAGATCTACATGTGTAAATATTTTTGTGAAAATTCATGAACCGATCTGTGAGTTTTTGTCTTTTTCGACATATTTTCGAATGCTATTTTTATTCTGAGTTCAATGGCAGTGGCCATTTTTAAAATAGCTGCCATTTTCCCGTCATTTTTTTACTTAATGCGAGTTCAATAATAATTGGTTTATTTAGGAAACATTTCGTCCATCTGTCCGAATTTTGTTCGTAATTATCTCTGCTCCCAAAAGATTAATTTTAAATTTGGTATGTGGCTTTATATTGATGGGGCCTGTTCGAGTCGGGTATATCTAACAGGACAACGCGTGCAACTTCGTGTTCAAGTAGTTGAACATTGACTGGAAGAGAAAAATGAATTTGTAAAGTTCTGCACAAAACGTTAGTGCGAACATTTTGTTACTCGACTCAGCTTGCATCATTGTTTGCTTGAGATTATGATGAAAGAAATCGAGTAAGATGAAATGCTTGTGAAAGTGTGAGTGCGCTCTGCAAATTAACGTCTGACAACAGCAATACTATTATACAGACCTAGTGGATGCGGCTTCTTTTCAACAATTCCTAGAATTATTTCCATATTTGATAGTTTGCATATTAATGAAATACAAATGTGCATACACAATTATTTGTACAGGTTACAGGCTAAGATTAGTTGCAAGACTTCTCAAAATCTCCTCAGAAACCTCTACAGGCATTTCAATGCGACTAATTTTGTAGGAGCTAAGGAATTTGTACTGTTTTCAACAAAAATTCTAAACCTTCCCATTGAAATGGCTTTTTATGGATTACATCATTATTTAGTAGGATGTAGTTTGGATGCGTCAACTGTAGTGCTGTTTTGACGAAACATATTTTGGAGTAGTGGGACTTGTTCTGCATTGATTTTTTTAAGAAATAGACGAAACTTCTCTGTAACTACTTTGCACATTACTTCTAAATTTGGTCTATAGTAGCATTGTAGAAGTTCTTGGAACAACACTATTTTAAACATTTCTCAACGGTAATCGACCTTAACTGTATGAAGATTTGTAGAATCAAGCAACAGATTTCTTGAAATGAATTTAATTTATGACCGACTCAACAATTTGGAGTATATTAGAATCATATTGTCCGTCTAATCGTCTGAATTTCATCTCAGTTTCCAGTGCTTTTACAAAACTAAATTGATTTAAAATGGGATGAAGCTGCACAGAGGTGTGAGTTATAGCTTCTGTACGATATCAAGAGCTTGAATTTTTCAACTCATCTAAATGATATTGAAATTGAATTTTGGGTCGGCTCTTGTTGATTGGACATATATTTATTTATGACACCATTAAAAAGTTGCAAGTTTAACGAGAGAAAGGATTGTCATTCAAGAGCAAAAGGAGTCGTCTTTCTTCGAACAATGAAGATTTTGTAGATCCTATCATTGCTGCCATAAAATGCTTTAACAATGTAGCAGTCGAAAGCGGCCTAAGAGAATTTTCAATGAATACTTTTTTATCAATTAAAAAAAAAAAGACGGGAGTGTGCGCGCTAACAGGATTAGAAAAAAAAGACGATCAGAAAGTGTCACCAGTCATGTCGATAAATGAGATGGTTATGACGCACACTTATCTTCTTAGTAATAAACGTAAGAAAAATGTGAAAAAGTACTGTATGAGTGGTTGGGTAACCAACCAGACTGACGACTCTTAAACACCTGCAAAGAGATTCTTTCATATGGCGAAGTAAATGTTTTGAGTTGCAGCAGTATTAGAAAGAAGCTGAGATGTGTTTATCCTTATTATGCATGTTGCATAAAAACACGATTCGTTCACTAAATTAACCGAAATACTGACTACCATTGAGATAAAATTTAGGTAACTATGCAGGGTTAAAAACTAGACTGGAATTCGAAAAACCAAAAATAGACAAAACCGAAAACTATGCGACAAACAACATGTAGAAACCGAAGCACACAGAAAATTAAGAATATGATGAACAGACTGGTTACTACCAAATTGTGAGCATAAAACACTTACAATGGTAGAACAAACGTTCCTTCTCTGGAAACATCCACTGAGTTGGCTGTATCATGCATGGTGGTCCACCAATAACATAAATTCTGTTCCTCTTGATGGATATGCACACCATGCATTATCGACCGACAAGTTCATCATCATGGCAGAAGAAACTCTTCTTAAATTTTGAATGCTGATTTAAAACTTAATACTAAAATTTACGATAAAAGAGATGGGATTTATTGCATACCAACCATTTTTAGATGGTGAAGCCCCATTGTCACCATCATACAGTGTTAACATATCATAATTGGTTCAGTTTGCTCGTACATTGTATTTGCAACAATATTTCGGATTTGAATGAAAAATCTTTACACACATCAAGGTTTTCGAGGTCACAAGCTCGAAAAAAAAAATCACAAAGTTGTTCAACCGATTCAAAGGAACTCATTCTCAATACAAATGTACTTGTAAACAATTAATACGTGGACGTATCACCCACCCTATGTTTTATAGTGATATTTTTCTCAAAGCATGGAAAGCGCAATACTCACCCAATAAGTTGAGTAAATCGTTTCATAGGCTAATTCGCAAGGGATATAGTTATGATATTGTTGTCAAATCGTTAAAGATAGCTATTTGGTAAATGCCCCGTAAGGGATATATGAATAATAAAGAATATGAATTTGGTATTACACTGACCGCTCACAGGGTCTTTACATACAACTAACACACAACAATTATATTAAAATCGGTTTTCAGTACGACACGGGCTGTGTCCTTATTGTATGGCTGTTCTCAATCCTGCATGGGAAGTTACTTACGATGAAGATATAACTTTGTGTAAGTTTAAACTGGTCTGGGGCTGGTTTGTCAGTTTACAGCTAGTAGTCCTTTCTTTGTTCAATTGTGTAACGTATAATTGGTTTCTTTATTTCAGTTTTAACAATGAACTAAGACCTTTTCGAACTGATTTTGGGTGTGCTAAAGTATAAGATTTTTTCTACAGTGGCCAGATTTAAAAGTGAGAGGGTTGTGATCACGCCGAAGTACTTTAACCCCGCCACATTTTTTTTGCGGCTGTCCAAGTCAGGAATTTCTGGCGTCTGTATACATTGTTTCGTTTTCACTTCAGTTTACTTTTATGCTGCTGGAGTATATAAGTGCAACTATTTCGTTGTACCTGTATTAAATGTCCTTGGGGTAGAGACAGCTGGCCCTTTGGTGTGAGGGTTTCCTCGACGCTCATCGAAGACCCATGTGTGGCCTTAGGTAGACCATAGGCACTCGAGGACAGTAATTGTTTTTTAGCCTATATTTAAAAAAATCGTAGTTTAATTTTATTGAACTATAATAAGCCGTACTACGCATGTCTGACCGTTTTAAGTTATTTTAGCATCTTTGATACATACTCTGTATAATAGAGAAAACAAGGGTATGTATGTATCAAAGATGCAAAAATTACTTAAAAACGGTTCAGACTTTTTTTTTGTTCAATAAACAGTAAAAGCGAATTTTATTTAAAAAGATAGTTAAAAAAACTTGATCCTGGCCTCGAGTGCCTGCGATGTTGTGCATAAAATTTATTTGTTCAAAAATATACTCCTTTATTATGTAAAAATATTCATAATCGAGTACACCAAAAAGGTGCACTTGAATTCTCCATTTGTCTGAGAGGTTTTTGCAATAATGCGTTCACCTGACTGTTTAGTTCAGTAAGTAATGTCACTGTCGCACACTTGCATGTTCAATTCGTGTTTTCTGCATATGTACCACCGATTTTTACGATACATTTTCGTTATATCATTTACATGGGATCGTTTGATAAATAACTAAAGGACAGTCGATGAACACGTGTGAGATATATTTCAGCGAAGTAGGCTTTGGAGAAGAAGAAAAAAAATTTCCTCGCGGAAGTGTATATTGAGCATGCCCATTGACCACATCATAGTTAACACGAAAGGGTCTTTTAGTTCTCCTAGAGCTTTCCTAAATGCATCGACACAAACCATGTACTATGCCTAGTCCATGTCTAGGAGATCTAAGTTTTCTTGACGCCTGTTGTTTGCTTGACTTTTTATGTCCGAGGAGTTCTTTTCTCATTAATATAAGATTTGTTTTTTTTTTCACGTAAAGCTTTGCAATGGGGATGATATTTCTCACGTGACATTTCTCAACCGAAGTAAAATACGTATACTACTTCACGTCATGGATTCGGCGGAGTATGACGCTAATTTTTTTTTTAAAGTAGCGCATTTCTGTTCGATTAGCTTATTATACCAGATTTTAAGGTTGACTTTATCATTACTCTTCGACGACTTTGGCCCTGACTTCGCCGCAAATTTCTCTGGGACTACAGACAAACCTGTGCTTGTATATAAAATTTAAGGCATATCACCCCTAGATATAAAAAGTTACATCAAGTTTATGGAAAATCATATCAAAATTAACCTGACATTTGCAGGGCTAATTTTATCAATTCTGCAGAGAGTGCAAAAATAAACAAACATCTGAGATTCATTTGATATGGTCCACTCATTTACTCATTTAAGTTAAATTATATATTGTGTTCGGTGGCTTTTGTCCTTCTATTGACCAGCATGTCGATGTAACTAGAGTTTACCTTTAGTACATAGGAATCATCTAAAACAAACCCCATTTACTTCATTTTCGCACTCTCTGTAGAATTGATCAAATCTAACACAGCAACAAAATCAGGCCATTTTTTTAATGTAATTTCACATAAATTTGATGTAACTTTCTCATATCTAGTGGATGCTACGCCTCAAAACTCTTCTAGATACTCAGGTAGTTAGAGAGAAATTTGTGGTGAAATTGGTCATTTTTGTCGAAAGATAATGATGAACATTTACAACTGATTTTCCGTCTAATTTATGATGTATGCTTACGTTGGCAAGAATTCCCATGCTGGAGGATCACTGTATTGCAATGTGATATTCAATACCTTAATTTCACGAAAAGAATATTTTGCTTGAAATTGTATTCAATACAGCTTTTCTACGCAACAAAAAGTACGGGTGTGTAAGGATGCAAAAAATGTACATTCTCTTGTTTTCAACGTTATACTATACTGTCGAGAACTTATTAAAGCATACAGGTAAATGCCTTTTAACTATATTTAATTTCTCTGACGAGAAGTTTATTAATGAAATAGTATTGGTTTAAAACCAGAACCTAGGCGTCGCACTCCAAATTTAGAATAACTCAGAATTTTAAATTATTTTTGATACGCAAACAAAAAAGAGAGTATTGATAAACTATACAGTTTCTTTTGATAAGACAGGCAGTAATAACCAGTTGAGTTATTACTTCCTTGTATTGTAAAATACTTGACAAATCTATAATAACCAGTTAATTATTTTTCAGTCTTGAAATACTAAATGAAGTAGAAGCAAGTATTTGGTCAATTTACAAGACAAGTAAAGACCAATGGCGACTTCCTACGATTCTAATATCTTATCTAACTTTTATAGCAAAATAAAGTTGTTTTAACAGGTTTCAAGAAATTGGCAAACTACATGGGCTACATACCAAAAAATATTATAAAGAACAGGGTAATCACCAACTATTAGTGTAAAGCATGTAGTCCTTACATTAAACATTTTCTGTCTGTGCATGCTTACCAATACTGAGGATACTAAGCTCAAATTGAAATCCTGGAAGAAAATCAAAATCGGTGAAGTGTTTGACCTCATCAATGAATATTACAAACTGAAGTATTTAGTAATTAGCGAATAACATTGAGAAGGTTTATACATATTTAATGGCAACTTTTGGTATTATTTATGCTAAGCGGATATCTTATTATTCACCGTGTCCTACTTACCATAACAGTCATGGCAAATACATTAAAGTAACCGTGCTCTAACACGCTTAAAATAAGTCTCTCACATTTTTTAAATTATATTATTGGAATGTTTCATATGACAAGTGAACTCATAACACATCTGCTAAACATGGTCGAACGCCATGTCCAGGTCGATCCGTTAATTTAATAAGTGACTATTTTCTGTTGACTGATTTGGATAACATGTAAAAAAACATAAAATCTTTGTGTACTAATACTTTCCACACGACTGCAGAAAGCCATACTTGATAGCGGATAGTCACACTAGTACCACTGACTGCGATTAATCATACTTAAATAGACACTATACTTGTGTTTTCCAAAGGTGTGTGGATAGTCATACTACAATAGAAACTTTACTTGTGTTTTTCACCAGACTGCGGATAGTCTCACTAGCACTTTCCACATGACTGCGGTTAATCATATTTCCATAGACACTATACTCGTATTTTCCACTTGACTGCGTTTAGTCATACTTAAAAATACTATATTGACTGTTGTTAGTTGTAAATGTGAAGTTTCCTTGTTTAAGATAGAAATCTTCATTTCTTATCTATAAATGACTTTGGATGAAAATAGATACACCTTTTAAAGCAAATGAACACAAGGTTAATTTAATGTTTTAATGTGCAATGTCATTGTATAATTCAATAACGAATAGCAAAATAATTGACATATTTTATAGTTAAGAACAATTCATCAAAATTACCACCAACACAAAATTCAGAATAATGGAACAGTGATTCAAAATCCCTCAACATTCATCCTGAAACACCACAGCACCAATCCTTTTCCTTTTTGGACTCAAAAGGTAATAATCATAAATGTTTTTCGTGCTTATAATGATTGGTTGTTCATCCTCAGCAGTGACACCTCTTCTAACAGTGTAGACTCCGTGTTTGTTGTAGCTATCATAAACAAACATGGATGGTATAACTTCAATAAAATAGATAGAGCAGAGTAAAAGGGTAGAACGGTATTTTTTGCTTTTTTCCATTCATTTTCGGCACGTATATTCTGAACAACAATTTAAAAAAAGAAAATCGTATTAAAACTAGTCCATACTATTGAAATCGACGGCCATGTCACGTCATTTGCATTGCCAATATCACTGTGTAAGGGTCCCCAATTTGAAAAAAAAAACGGGGCATAAAACGAAAAAACAAAACAAAACAAAACAAACAAACAACAAACAAAGACTACAAACAAAATCGATATAAACATTATCAGATTTTGTTGTTGACCGGAAACACACGGATTAAACACGCTTATCGATGTGTAAAATCGGACCATTCACTCGAAAAACAAATTTGGATTTTTTGTTGTTTTTCAGTGAATGGTCTGTCTTTACACATAAAATTAAAAAAAAAAGAAGCCAAAGTAGCTGAAAGAAAACTAGAGACTTAAACAAATCATTTACCGCAATTTATGGTAGTACCTACCGGATACATGTTTTACCGCTTTATTTACAAGTTGGACCGCGCAAAATATCATGCAATTTGATGCAAAGAGTCATTAACTATTTGCTATGTATTATACTTTTCAAATGCAGTTTTCTGGCTTTCTGGAGTATTCGCGTGGAAGAAAAGTGATTTAAAAAAAAAGATCGAAGCTAGATTGAAATAGTCCAGCATTTAGATTCATACATTAAGAACAGAGAATCCTGTTGAAAAGTCTGATTTTCTTATTTTTTTTTAATATGTCATCATGGTCATGTGAACCATGATCTGTTCATGTTACCTTTACTTATCTTTGTGTGGAAAAGACAGTACGTGTCGGCACATCGATTTGCAGGTTTTTTCACCTCTTTAGATTCATGCTTCAGGGATAATTAGCTGATTGTTTCTGACATTGAATTAATTCACCTTTGTGCTATCTAGTACGTTTACCACCATTTTAAAGCTTGATCAGTTTTATGTTTGTGTTGAACAGGTAGACATGGCGTTGTCATATCACCTATATCTAAACTATCAGCAAACTCGTCAACAGGTATAGAGTTTCGCCGGAACCAATTACCCGCTTAAACTACAACTTATCCGGTCAGACAATTATCACCCGCAGATCAAGGAAATTTGCGCTTGTTCCAGAATTAAACGCCAGATGACGTCACAGGGCGATGTAATGTGTTCAGTATGTTAATCGAGAATAGGTGTGATTTAGAACCAGTCATTAAGAAATTAAGGGATCATGTGCAAAGTGATCATGGTTCTAAATGCACAATTATGTGCAATTTATGACCAATCGTTGACCGTTCGAAAATCGCAGGTATCAGGTGATTCATGGACAACATACATACACCTGAACTTTTATTTCATTTTTAAACCTGCTGCGGATAAAATACAAAATATAGAGGTAAGTTTTATTTCTCTTTTTGTCTATTTAAAGTTGCTTTCTTTTAAATCAACATTTCTAGAAACGACTGTAAACCGAAATTAATGAACCCGTACTTTTATTTTATGAAAATTTCGAATCAGGTAATACGAGTCTCTTCCTTGAACTACTTAGAAAAAATGCTCAATGACTAGATTCAAAGATTTTCGTAAAATCAGTTAAATTTGATTTCTTTTCTCTCTTTTATAAAATGATCGAGAGAAGTTTGGCTGGCTTAAGTTTTATTATTTTGTCTGATAGACCCTAATCGTTTACAAAGTCCTTATGAAATAATAACAATAATGGTGTTACACATTAATGAGGAAATCCAAAATTTCTATCGGTTGGCGTTTAAGGAAATAATCTCAGTCTGATTTTACTACAAGGTTGTTTGAATATCTTTATATCTCATTTCAGTCGAATGTGTATAAATGTTTCAGCATGAAACAAGTCCTCTATACTTAACAATGAGATCTTGTTTTAAGTTTCTCTTCTGACTACATGTACTGCACGACGAATAAGGTCAGCGTTCAGTGTAGACTTATACCTGCTGAAAAAAAAAGACATGCGATACTTTTTTTGGGCGGGGTAGTATGGAGGGATTGATCAGTTTCTGCAAATCGGAAACAAGTTGAAAAAACGAATGTTAGCTATTTACCGTTGAAATATTTATATATTTTTCATTATTGATTTTTTGTTTTGTTTTATGACCGTTTGTTGGAGTTGGGTGGTTCTCATTTCTTCTTCGCTCCTCTTGAGGACATATGATCTCTTTCCAAATATGCACGTTCCATTTTTATCAATGATGCTTTCTTTCTATACATCGAACCCATATTGTATTCATGAGCATCGCATGCAGGTTTCAACAAAATTATCATATAATTCCATAAAAATCACCTTACTTGAACATGACCATTATTTTAACATGAAAGCTAATCCCTGGTCTACTTCTAATGAAGAATCGGCCCAGTTCGTGAAATATCTTATCTTAGCTCAAGGATGAAGGGCGAATGATTGCTTAATATCTACAGGTCGGGAAGAAGGTAGGGATCGCTTTGAATTCCTTTCATATTTTTAGTTTTTTTTTAGCCTGAATTTTCTTGTCGTTGTATATATACGTATAAAAGTTAGATAAGACACGGAAATTGGACCCTGGTATACTTATTTTTTGCCTATATATTTCTTGCAATAAGAAGTAATTCAGTTTTAAACAACTAACATAACCATTTCCCCCCTTTATGTTTTAAAACTATTCACTTAAATGGCATCTACCAAATTAACTTTCCTTTAGCTAAACTAACTTCATGAATATTTTACATTATTCTGGGGAAACAACATATAATACGACCCAAGGATGAGTTTGAAGTAACTTAATGTACGCATGATTTTTTCAGTGAAGAGATGTATCTTCATTTCTCAAACCTCCAATTAACATTGGTACAGAGACAACCATAACAACACAGTGAAGTCTAAGTACAAAATCGAGCTCATAAAGTCGATTACATGACGCTCACGGCTACTTAGTATAGTAAAAAAGTATTAGTTAAAGATGAACATAAGTTGTTAACTATTTCCGATTCTAATTCTCAAGAAGTGTCTTAATTAGGACAATTGCCATGTACTTAATAAAAATACTTCGGTCAGTATTGCAACCTAATGATCAATATTACTTTTGAATTCAAAAGTGTTAGAATTTATTTCATATAAATATTTATATAATAAAAAAATGCATTAGTTATGCCTACACGAGGCATACCCAGCAAACGGGATGTTAATACTTAAGAATGACGAGGCTAAAACGCTACCACTCGCACGTCATCGCCACAAAAATGTTAAAACAAAAATAAGTAAGGGTTGAAGTTGAGTTTTGAAGTCCAATAACTATTTAGCTTTTAGGTCAATTATAGGATTATTGACAATATTAATTGAAGTCTAAAGTTTCGTATATGGATCTACAATCATTATTCTTTAAAAGATATGAATGGCAACAAAATATTTTATAATTGAAAACAGATGATTTCACTTACACACCAGTGAAATGAAGTATATACTGATAAGCCTATTTCACATTAAAGGTTATGCTCCGAGAGCTCGAACTGAAACAAATTCAAATACTCTTATCTACAATGGTTTCATGCTCATAAATCGAAAACAACGAGAAGACCATCCCACACTTTACATTTTGTTTCTTTAACCGACGACGAAATGTTTTTAAGCTATCAGTTGAAGAAAAAAGATATTGAATTTAATTAATGTTTGTGGGGGAGTGAAATTTATCTAAAAAAATTCAGATGTCGTTAAAAATGAATACATCAATCGCCTTATTGCCTGTAACATTTAATTGATAGTTAGCAAGACGGCGACAGGTCCCAAAAGATTATGGAACAGCTTTCTTACAGCAGAGTTCATCATTAAAATCTGAAAAATAGAAATTATAACACATGGGTTTCTAGATTTACTATCATATTCTGCTCGCCTTTTATCATAAATAAAACACATTCCCATTTTTAGTTCAGATTCGTTTAATTAGAAAATTGATGAAATTAGATGTAGACTTCTTTGGAATAAATGTTTTGGTCAGGCAAGTAATTTTCTTTTTTATCAATGAATTTCAAAATGAAAAGATTCAATAAAATTATCGGAGCATTTCCAAAGCTGTCTCATTTCTAATATTAGGGCATATTTAACGTTCAAGAACAATTTGTAGTACAGAAATCCCTTTATATTACATAAAATATAACTCTGAATTCTATATATTCGGCCCAGTGAGTAAAAAAAGGTATATGAATTTATTTTATTAAGTTTCAAACTTAAAAAATCTTCATTCATAAACAAAGACTGATATTTTAATATGTTGGAACGGAAAAACTAAGTTTTTGATATCTGCTTGGCGCATATTTCATAAAGGTGCAATTCAAAACGATTTAAAAAAAAATGCATATAAAGCAACAAGCAATTTTGATCTAGATGTTAACTTTCACACAAGTGGGGTTACCATATTTTTGGTACAGGGTTATCTTTGTATCTTCATATCTTGAACCGAAGTAGCGATTTGCTGAAGAAAAAAAATTACATTTTCCGGCCATTACTTTTGCTGTTAAGCCGATAAAATTTGAAGTGAAGAGAAAAAAAAACTTGTTTAGAATTTTTGATGGCTTTAATACAACGAAAAAGCTGTATGTCTTCATTCAACTCAACTTTATGAACTTGATTTTGTTGTCAATAATTCATTGTTTGCACGGTTCTTTTTGGGGTATTTTTTTCTATAAAAAACCGATGTAATCCTGTGATACAACAGAGAAAATGAACATGAAAAAAATATGTGGATTTATATTCATTGAATTACTTGAATTATATCACTAAATCATGTACATGTCATACATTTAGCGTCTTTTGTCATTTTTCAAGTATTTCGGAAAATAAATAAAATACAAAAAAGATAATAATTAATAAATAAAAAACAACAAAATAAACAATTTTGCTTGTTTGTTTGTTTGTTGGGGTTTAACGCCCGAGCAGCATAGAATAAGAGAGACGACGACGTCTTGTACACATAATACAATGACGTGACGTTATTGTCGACGTTTTTTGTGTGTACTTGGAGAAAAAAAAACAATCTTGACTGAGATGAAAGAGAAACTGTCGTAGGATCGGAGGATCTTCTTAACTTTTAATGTATTTTTACAAAGAAACGGTTTATTTGTATACAGTAGGTAAGTCGAAACTTATGTAAACTTACTAAAAACATGTATTTTCGGTTAATTTTCAAATCATCTTTTACTGGCATCATTGCGCAACACAGAAAGTTATGGGTTTCTGTTTTTCAGGGCCGACATGATATTCCTGTACTTGTCCGCCGTGGTTCTGGTGTGCCATGCCACTGAGCAAACACGATATGACGGGTAAGTACCGAATAGTAGAAAAAGTATTGATAAATATACAGCTAAATGGTAATACTTTAGAAGCAACCAAAATACATTGAACATAACTGAGGGATATAGGCATTCAACTGTACCGGTATGTCTGCTTGATATATAAAATGATTGCAACTCATAATAATTTATATAAATGCCGTTATGAATACTTTTTTTGTGCTTTTTGCAGGCACCAGGTTCTGAAAATATCCCCTAGGACACTGGCTGATGCACAGTATGTGCTACAGTTAATAAAGATACACGGGGTATGTTCATATATTAATTATTCGTAAAAGGAGAAAAAGAGATGAAGGGTTCACAGGATGTAATCGGAATAAAATAATAAAAAAAAAAACATAAATAAAAATGAATAGAAAAAAACAGAAAAGTAAATGAAACATGAAAATAAGTTTTTATTGAAAGATTATTGACAATCGAAAAGCTATAGATTAATATGTTTTAAATATTACAAAAAAAAAATAAAGAAGTTTCTCTTTCTTTCCTACTTTCAAGGTTTAAGAAGAAAGAACAAACAAAACCACAAAAGTAAAGACGTAAGAAAAAAAAAAAAAAAAAAAAAAAAAAAAAAAAAAAAAAAAAAAAAAAAAAAAAAAAAAAAAACCCACAAAACACACCCCCCCAAAAACAATACAAAAATAAAACAAAACGAAAATAAAAACAAAACCAAAACAAAAATCAAAGCAGAATAAAACAGAATAGAATAGAATAGAACCAAAACAAATGTTGACAAAATAATTAGGTATCAAATCCGGAATCCTAGAGTACTCGGATGGTGTATTGTGAGTTGATCAAGACTATTATTGTGCAATGTTTAGCTGGATCTGTGGCACGTTCATCGTAATGAAAACGTTTTTGATGTCAACGTACACCAAGGTGTTTTAGACAAAGTAAAACAACTTTTGAACGATAGAGACATCCCATTCAGCACATGGATTCAAGATATACAATCGTAAGTTAGTCTACTAATTCGTAATACTTCCATGCATTCCCGCTATCTCCGACTAATGATCTTCTTTTGTTTAAAGTAAAGGACTCCTTTTCTTATAGTTCAAATAAGAAGATAATTTTCGCTGATAATTACGAGTTGTTCGCCTTAAGCTGTAGTCGAGATTTATCATTTTCATATACTAAAGTATTAAATATGTGTTTTTCAGTCTAATAGACACACAGTTTGTTTCAAGTCGACGTGAAAAAAGAGCTGCGAGAAACATCAATTTAAACAGATACAATAATTTTGACACAGTAAGTCATACATATACACTGGGTTATCTCCCCTTTTGTTCGAATATTTTCTAGCATTTTTTGGGCAATAATGACTAATCCTTGGACATTTTTCAGATATCTGGATCCGAGCATGAACAAACATCAGTAGACATGTGCTGATAGGTTTATACATATGACATATGTTTAAGAAAACAAACGAAAATAACAGAAAAAAATGTCTTAATTACGTTAAGTCCACTGAAGTCAAAATCTATGGCATTTCTTTTCGGAGTGTTTTATTTATATTAACTTTGTTACATGTATACCTGTGTCATTCAACACAAATGCACATGTTATGTTTTGGCAAAATAGTTTAGAACTATGTTTTTCAAACAACGCACGTGTTAACATCATATTTTGAATTTGCTTTAAAATTTTGTAATTTCTTCAAATCTTAATCCGGTGCTCCAGGTTTATAGGATTATGCAATAAATCATAATGTATTAAGTACCATTCTGTCCAAGAATGAGCTAATGGGTGGCCCGTCAGTTTTCTCCATTTGTTTTTTCTTTGCCCAAATATATTCAATACATCAAGAAAACAACTGAAATGCTATTTGAGTTGATCCTGACGCATCAGTGACTTAGGTATGTTTTACTGCTTGTGTAGGACAAAAGTATGGGAAAATTTTCCCGCCATTTTTCAATAGTGCATTTCAACTAAATTTGATCTATTAATATCTTAAGAAGGTAAACCTTACAAACGCTTGGGTGGTTATTTCTGGAGATTATGAGGTATGAATACTTCAATTAAATTTCTGCCTTTTTTTTGTTCATGTGTCTCAACTTGTGGACATTTTGCTTGATTCTAAGACAGACGAGTACTTTTAATTAAACTTTTTATTAAATCTGGTTATTATATACAAATACTTGTGAGTTTGCTCTGTATGATATTTAGGGTACAGAATACTTGTATGTGCATTTCCGAACAAAATCCTACTCCGGTGGAATACATAGAGTTATTTGATACGAGGGAGATCGTCTCCACCGACACTCAATATCTAAACCAAAGTAAGTGATCTAAAGACATGTAATTTTGTTAGATTTTAGCTTACATGAACAACTTAGACAGTGACAACCCCGCAACAGGAATACGTTCTGAAACTACAAACATTGGCAGTTCAGCAGAAGGAAGACCAATAATGCTCACAAAGGTAAAGCAATGACCTTGACTTGTTGTAATTACAATATATATGTACTTTTCAATATCTAATTGTCTCGTTCAAAATCGGAAATCACAGAAAGTTACTTTGTGTCCTGTAATTTTCTTTCTAAAAATTAACATGACTGAATATAGTGATAGTCTATAAACCAATAGGGATATAAAACCGTCAAATTTATCTATTACTTATACGTATTTATTTATAGATATATAATTCCAGTTCGACCACGTCCAAGCCTGCAATATTCGTTGACGGTGGGATACACGCTCGCGAGTGGATCTCTCCGGCTTTTGTACTTTACTTGATCGACCAGGTAAATAGCTGACAGGGGTATATTGCTGAGTATTATAAAGATGCAAAAGTAGATTTACATCTACCTATGCTTTCTTGAAGTGTCTCAAGCTGTTTTTTGTTACAATTTTTTCACAATTATGTATTTTAAATTTGTTCCAATCGCCACTGATTCCAAATGCGATATTAAGCCAATTTATAAAAATGTTTGATTGCTTTTAACAGTTGAAGTACCAATCGAGTGCATCACCGGACGTAAACGCAATAGTAAATGCCTTTGATTGGTATATCGTCCCTGTGCTAAACCCTGATGGCTATTCCTTCTCACACTCTAACGTAAGTACTTTTCTAACTAATGCATAATTATTTTTTTGGAAGATTTGACAAATCAAAATTTTTTTTTTTAAATGATACAAAAAAAAAAACAAAAAAAAATAGATCCGATACATAGTATACATTTAATATATCCCTGAAATTTAGCTGACTTCTTCTGAACACAGTATTCTAACAATGCTTCATTCTTTATCGAAACATACTCATTCATTTTGCAAACACTAAAGAGTGTAAACATAATACTACATTGTATAATTGGTTTTAGGACAGACTTTGGAGAAAGAACAGAAGGATAAATTCCAACTCAGCTTGTCATGGTGTTGATCTTAACAGGAACTTTGGATATGAGTGGAATCCAGGTAAACACCTCATTAAAGGTTGTCAACAGAACAAAATTCTCACTTCAGAATGATTCACATACCACGTAAATATGCTTATCGGCTACATAGATAAACAAAGATCAGCTAGTAAATCATCAAAATCCACCATACTCTCAAAGTTTCCCTTTTCTTTGGGTTTCCTTCTTAAACATATATATTTTCACTTTGATTTGTGATATTTTAGTAAGTTTACCCTATTTCCATTTTATTGAGATTATTTTAGAAGTTTGCGGATTGTAAACTGTTCCATACGTGGTTTCTCTTTGTCCATCGATATTATTACATCACACCATTGACCGCATCAACAATCAGAAATATTGTGATAAATTTTTTTTCCAACAGCCATAGGAGGATCAACCAGTCCTTGCTCCGATATATTTGCTGGAGTAGGAGCCTTCAGTGAAGCTGAAAGTCAAGCTGTCAGAAACTTCCTGATGAGTGGGATTAATTTTGCTTCCTATTTAACCGTCCATTCTTATGGACAAATGTGGCTGTATCCTTGGGGATACACATCTGCACTACCATCTGATTGGCAGTTGTTGGTAAGTTCATTGAAGCAAATCGCGTTTATATGTACATTATCTTAGTAAGTCTAGTCTTAAAATGAAGTTCCTATCATAAGATTGTAAGGATATTTTGAACACTTAAACATTAGCAGAATATTTTAGGTCCACCTTAAATACATAATTAGTTATTAAAATTTATTCACGTGACTAAGAAAAATTACTAAGTCGTTGAGAGAAGATATGATTGTTTGACCATTTATTTTGTCGAAACATGATTTAAAAGAGGTTTAAGCTTGAAACATACACCTGAATAACACTTACACTTTTCTATATGTGATTACTTAATGTATGTTCCAGGATGCTGCAGCCATCACAGCTACTAACAAACTCTATGAAAGATACAAAACCAGATATTCAGTTGGATCATCAACTAATGTTCTCTGTAAGTTTCCAATGTCTTATTTTTTGTAATATGTTTAAGAGAAATTAAGAATTTAACACCGCTTATAATGCAGGACAAAAAATCTCTTCTTGATTTTGTGATTAGTACGCCAATGGACCATTTGAACATTTCTCGGCGTTCCGTTGAAAATTCGAATTTAGGCGTAACGTAGGGATCAAATAGCACAGTCGCTAAAATACTTTATTTTGTCATCGATCCTGTTCAGACATTGACTTTCAAGATTCATGTTAATTCAGTATAGCTCTGCCTTAAACCAAGCAGAGCTTATATTGGGTTATTCATGAATTTCTTAATCCCAAATATTTATTTACTTCAATTTATTCTGTGGGCCCAATAAAAACTGTCTTAAGAAATACATGTATAAATGCTAATCAAAGTAGTTCACTGGAGATATTAAAACTCAAAATTTGGTTGTTTTACTACAAAAAAAATAGGGGAAAATTTCCCGCCAGAATACTTACACTATTACAAGCCAATATTTCACAATAAGTAGCAGGACATGAATATTGGAAGAGTTGTTTTTAGGACCTAACAAATGTATTTATACACTTTCATTGATTATCTTCCGATATGATGAATCACCTCTCTGTCTGGTTTTTAGGCAGATACATACTTAAAAGTAATGTCATTTGTCCGTCAAAACCATCGTGTTGAGGGAATCTCACATGGCTGAAATGTGAATGCCCTTTTCTCACTTTTGAGACAAGGACATACATACATTTGTACATATAGTCATGCGAAATTTTCTTTCTCACCCACGAGTTTACATAAAACACGCGACGCGTTACACACAAATCAAAAGTTTGATGACGTCTTCTAAATACTTGTTGTAAAGGAATTTCCACAAGAAGAGCGTTCTGCATTCGCTTACTAATCACAAAATCAATTTATAAATGAGAAATAGAATCAAACACCACCAGAAGTGCAAAACTAGGTAATCTTAGATACACTCGGGTAAGATTTTAATGTTCTCTATCTCGCCAGAGTCTTATAGCAGATTCCAAACATTTAAGTGTCAGTCTGTAAGAATCAGCCAGTAGGTGAAACATGATATGAAAACATCTACCATTTTGAAAGTTTAATATGACTATTTGAACCATCAGAATCAAGGAAAAGATTTTCCATATCACTCCGTTAAACTGAGTTACAATTTCATTGAAATGCACTGAAAATGAACATTTCAAGGGCAGATAACCAATTAAAAAACCTCATTTTTCTAAGGTCTCACTAACCACTTCCGGGTCAATGTAGTACCAAAAACACACTGAACCTAGACTTATGCATTGCAAGTGCATTATTTGTGTGTATTCTGATTTAAAGTAGTCAAAATAATCCTGAGAATGTGTACTTTAAAATCACATATGTAATTTACTACAAAAGTGTATGAATATTGTTTACATATGTCAGTAATTTGCCTCCATGCTGTCAGTTAGCAGAAAAGGTAAAAAGTTGATTTTCAGTATTTCTTATTCAAGTAAATTTTGTGAAGAATTTCTACGGATATTGTACCATTAGAGTAATGATTTTGAAAGCCTTATTTTCCAAGCTTGGTAGTGGTATGCCCACTTCAAGGTGTCATTTGTCCTGGGAATTCACAGTGAAACATAGAAAATTACTTGTTTAAAATGTAAAGTAATGGGAACGTTAGAAGTGGTTGGTGAGACCTAACATTCTAGTAAAAAAATCTGAGCAAATCCAGTGATGCAGAGATCAAATTATGGTCTTTTCAAATAGAAAAAAACATCCTCGAGTGAATTATATTTTCAAATCGATGGGTTTTTGACATGCATGTTACTGATTTTTCCTATTTTGCCTGATTCTTACAAAAACTAACATTAAAATCTTATCCGAGGTTGTCTGATATTTCTCCGTCGTGCATTGTCAGCGGTGTAAGAGTCTTCAGTAAGATAATTTATCTCCGATTCTAGAAAGAAAACATGTATAAATACAACAAAGTGGAGTTTAAGTTACTATAACAATTCAGCAAGCAATATCAGAGAGATATTCGTTCTAAAGCAAGAGCAACATACAAAAACTTCAGGTAGGAAATTAAAATGAGAATTTAACTTTGATGGTCAACATTTTTTACTCGACCATGCCCAAAACTGATTTTAAATTGAAGTACTTAGTTCTATTTTCAAATTTTAATTTAATAGATAATTTGATTCGTTTATGATTTATCAAGATATTTATCGTATCTTGACGTTTGCTACACAGTAATTGGTAGGTATTATAGGACCTAAGTGTGTACCACATTATCAGGTTAGCTAAATCTATCAGTCGGTGAAATGATGGTTATCAGTTTTTTTTTATTATTGGCTTAATATATATAATTATACATTGTGATATAAAAAACACTCTACTGATTTGTTGGACATTTAAAAATGTATAAATTTATTGAACAGACTCCGCTGCTGGTGGATCAGATGACTATGCTAAGGGAGGTGCTGGCATTAAGTATTCATACACACTAGAACTTAGAGACACTGGAAGATATGGATTTGTCCTACCAGAGAGCCTGATAAGTGCTACTTGTCTGGAAACCATGGACGCTTTTATTGCTTTTGCACAAGCTATTCAGTCATCGCAGCGTAAGCCAAATGCTCATGCTAGAAAACCTTATGTGCTACTTGGGAAATAAAAAAAATGTGCCACTTTTTGTCTTTATTGAAACGATAATTGTGGTAACCATTCTTATCCATTTGTGTGAATACCTACAGAATTACTTTCAGAAATTTAGAGATTTTTTTTGTATGAATTTGTAAAATTTCTCGGGAAACAGAAATAAAGTTTGTATTTTCCTACGTGTTTTGACGACAGGACGGAAAGGGGAACACGAGGTAATTCATACTGTGAAAAAATTCACGTAAAGGCTCTCTTACACCTTTACAAATTGATCCAACGAATTAAATCAAAAAGTAGAAACAACTTGCGTGGGGAATGGGCATTCAAGCGCATATGTAACGAGATTTTAACAAACCAAAAATGAAAAGTGAAAGCCAATGCGCATACCTGACGACCCGAATGCATTGACATACATGCTCCTAGCATTACTGACGCAAGTGCATTTCGAATCTATTACGAATTAAATAATATTTGTAAAAGAAGATTTCAAAACAAAAATCAACTTAATTTAAAAAGGAAATGGAGAGACCCATTACATTTCTTTTTTAACATGTATAAAAACACTTCAGATAAGTAAAGACGAATAAAACTATAAACATATTATTCCTCATCAAAGGGCCCTGCAGGGCATATAAATCAAATCAAACATACATTAAGTTTAAAATACAACAAACATACATGCGCACAAAGTACAGATAAACACACTATTTTGATTACCATATGCTTTTATAACATGAAACATAAGCAGATAAAATATACAATGAACGATTGCCGTTTCATACATTTTCAAATTTTTCAGTTAGGAGTCGATCTTGTCATTTAGTGAGAGGCATATGGTCTTATTTGTCGTTTTATTAGTTTTATTCACGGAGGACAGATAAGCCCAGAAAATGGCACAGGCGAAAGTTTTAAGACTATGGAACCCTAATCATTTTTTTAAAAGCTGCGAAAATTGAAACAAACGAATATGTTCAATTGACGGAATCCACGAAAACCAACAACGTCGAAAATTAATCCGTTTTTTTTTAACTTCACGTTAATTGCTACTAGACGATGACCTTGTGTAACTATTACAATTTAATTGTCGTTGTACCATTTGATGTAAAAGTCCCCTACTGTTATTACTCAAATGTGAGTTTTGATAATGTTTTAAAAAATGAAGATCCTTGATGCTTTTACTCTCTAACGTTACCGCGTTCGAGGTTCTTTAACATGTGATTTATTTATGTTCTGCAAATAACAAAAGATTTTGCCAAAATTCTGTGGTTGTTTCGATTATTCAGTAAATAATAATGAACACGTCTAATCTCCACAGTGAAAAAAAACGAAGGAATGTAACCAGCTGATTTCCTAACATAAATGTACTTTCGTGCTATAATGCAAGCGAATGTTCAACATGTAGTAAGCGTTCTTCCAAATACAATAACAACGAGTAAGAGCACGAAGTCGGACTTGAAATGTCCGCTCGAATGACGACAGTCATTCTGTTCGTTTTATTATTCTGACAAATGTATGATGTTGAAATAAATGTCATGATCAGTAGAGAACACAGAAATATTTTATTATTTTGATGTTTATTGTTTATAAAGAAAAAGGGAGAATGGAAGGCAAATTCACGTAAACGAAAGAGAGTAGACGCGGTATTATTAAAGGATTAACATCAAACTCTATTCCAAAAATGTATTTGACGAGCGCTACAAGGCTATACATTCGACATCTGGAATCATCAGCTCTATTTTGCATTTTGAATGTCAACTTTTAGATACATAAAAACAAGTATTTAAAATAAAATCGATATTTCATAGCAACAAGGCACATAGTTTGTAAACATCACATTTTTAGTATGCAATGAATTACAAATGTGTAGATTTATCAAATGCGTCATTTACGACACCAGTCTCCCTCTTTTTACCATTTTCCATTGTATCACTGAGACCGCTTTCTTTGGTATCTGGTACACCTATTACACAGAGCGCTGATAAGAACATCAACCCACCACAAAGAAAATACATCACTCCTGTTGTATGTTGACTCTGAAATATACAAGAAAAAATAAATAAAACCTTACCTAATCGAACTTTTTTCCGTTACTTTGCTTCTTTTAATCTCTGAGCTAAAGACAAAATATTTATAACAATATTCAGGGATTCAACATTAGAAATAGAAATAGTAAACTTCAGAATTATCTAATCGGAAAAATATGATTAACTTGAGTGACTATTAAGGCTTCTAATAACTCTCTAATATCAAAATTATTTAAAAAAAAATAATTATATTAGTTAATGATACTGAACCTACCACATACACGATTTGTGGTGCCACCATGGCACCTATTCGTGCAACTGTGTTTTGTATGCCGTAACCAATGTTTCTGAAATGAGGATTTGATTTTACTGACAGATACTCAAGCTTTATTATACCTGTTACAGTTCATCACATATTACATTGACCAAACGGGTATAAATTCTGCAGCGTTTTTTTTTTTTAAATCTGACGCTTGCTATTCCCAGAACAAGTCATATTCTACAATGAAAATTAAGGATACCAACAGTTCAATTAACATTCAAAATAATAATCTGAAGAAATACAGGAAGGTCTTCCCATTGAAATGGGAAAGACCTTAATAAAATTGGTCGAAAAGGGCTTATAATGGTTATTCGAATGATGTTATGGTATCCTGGAGTCAATACGACAAAGAAACTACACTGTTTGAAAATGTCGCGAGTTGGTACATTTTCACCGATTTCAGAAATTAGTCAAATTTGACCGGAAGTATATATCATGGCATATAATTGGATGTGGAACCATGCTTCTAAAGGTCTCAGTATCGTATTAATTTTCCCATAGATTTCTATAGTGAAGTGCATATTTTTAGAATTAAAAAAAAATGTAAATTGATTCAATAAAACTTATGTAGCATTTCTAAGGACATGTGAAAAAAATTTCCAGCAAAGAAAATTGGGTGAGTCCACAAAGATCAGACAGAAAAGTAGTCTTGAACTATAATTAGCCATTTTATCTACTTTCAATTTCGTTTTGCACTCATCAAACCAACCTTTTCAGTGGGACATTTTTATGTCATTATATTAGATTTTCTTTTAAAAAAGTTTGTCATCTTATAGTGTGATGTTTGCTCTATATTAGTCTTTATAAGTCATTGTTCATATCTTTTGACATAACATTAGTTTGTAGAGAGGCAAAAAGAAAATGCAATTCTTTATAGCATCCATGGTTTGACGTACACCCTCTCAGCGATATGCAATGCGATACTGGTACCTAAATTAATAGAAAGTAGTTGGAGTTGTCATTCTAGAACGATATTGGCAATAATGGCAAAAGGACCCAGTTTTTTACCATTAAAACAAACGACTTTGACCCTTGATTTTGGTTTGTTCTGGTAGCATTTAAGCTCCTGACCGAGAAAATGTATGGTTCTTTGGTACTTTTATTTGAAGTAAATAAAAAAAAAAATAACCCATCCTATTGAAATAGCATTAAAAATCAGTTTTTGCCATATCCCTTACAATTTTGAAAATGTTGAATGAACACCTATACTCTTGCTGTAGAGCTTGTTATTCTGAACATATTTGTCATTTACAGTACACCACTATCTGCAACGGTTTGTGACTTGTAAGCAAAAATCTGCAAAAATCACTAAAAATACCCGTTTTCGGGCTATAAAATCAAAACGCTACATCAAACGCTTGGTGTTCTATGTTACAAATGAAGATCTTATTTAGATACACAGCTTATGTGTCCATCATTTTCTTTTATCTGTTACCATTTTGGAGTCCATCACATAACAAGGCCAAGGTAAAATGTCGAAAGTGACCTTTGACCTTTGACATTTTAAAACACGCAAAATATCATTTAAAATCAATAGTGAAGGTCCCAAGTCTGTACGATTTACGGTTTTAAAGTTAAGTGACCAACCGAATTGTAAGTCGCAAAATCGCGTAACCAGGGAAACCTCAACTCTTTCCGAAACATTGTCCAATAGTACTGCCCTCTATTTCTGAACAATATGGAGCTTTCGGTTTGTGTGTATCTAAAACGGTTTAAGAAATTTTACAATGTTTTCGGCTTCGGGGCAGATAACCCTGGAACGACAAATGATCGCGTCTCACAGGGTAAATTCAAAAGTCTTATCTAAGATTGCAAAAGATGGTCAAAAGCTTGTCGCGATACAATTTAATCTGAAGCGGGAAAATTGGGCGGAAGAAAAAAAATAATAATAATCACAAGAAATACAAGAAGGTCTTCCCATTGAAATGGGAAAGACCTTAATAACATTAAGGCAGGGAAAAACAGAGCAAAGAAACCTTATGTAACCAAGATTCGAGCAGAAATAAAAAAATATAACCAAAGGTATGAGACCAGACAGGGAAAACAGACACACAGAACAAAGAACATGAAATAACCAAAATAACACGTAAAAAGAAACAACAGCAAATGAGCAACTCGGACACCAACAACTTTGAACATAGACCCGGTGCACCGGTAGGGTAAGCTTCCTCTGCTTTTTTTGGAAACATCCGCCTAGTTGCTCATAAAATGTCAAGAGAAAAGGAAAACTTTGATATGGTGAACACATCGGTTCTCATGGTGCAGTAAATAAAGCATCCTGAATTCACGAAAAAGAGCAGCATGAACCCGGGTGCAATGTTAGGGTCATCATTTATTTTTTTTCGAGAATTTCTACGTGGTTTTCTTATGTCATGACAGTAGTCTGTTGAAAAAGGAAAGTATATAAAATACACCATATACCATATGCGAGACAGACGCATCTTTTTGGTCGATAAATTCATTGGGATGGCAGAATAGCTTTTATCAATGATGAATTAAACCTCAAGCAAACATGACCTTGCTTGGAATCTTATCGATAACATGTGTGGAGAATTCAAACACAGTACTACCACAATAGATAGTCCCAAATGAAGAGACATCGTGTTTGTAGTAGAATTTAGTTGTGAATTTCACTCACGTCGATGTCTATAAGCAAGTTAAGAAAACGACATAATTTCAATAGACGGTTGTGTCATTAATACTGAGGCAACTGAGAGCGGAGACTGAATCTAAAACTGTTCAAGAACAGCACATCATCTGTTAAGGAAACATAAAAAAACTAAGAGATTTTGCTAAACGCAGCAAACAATTAAAACTTCTACACATCAATGTCATGCATTGCTCGGCGTGATAGTCTGCGAACAAGTTATGAATTACGAACAGACAGCAAAACTGAAGTTTACATCGACTATACCTCACTACTGTTGGAAATGATTCTGATGTTAACAACATGATTGAAGCCCAACCGGCGCCAACTCCAAGCTTGGAAGTTAGGGCAAAACCATTAACCAAAGTTTCTTTCATGTCTGTGTCTAAATGTAATTAATCACGTCACATTCTATGCCATGCATTTTTTCAAGCAGAAAAAAGTAATACTGATGTAAATGGAATGGACGTAGAAACAGTAATTTTTTTCGGAAATTTAATTTTTGTCGACCCAAAAAAATGACTTAGAACAAAATTTTGCTTGATCAATAAAATAAGATCACTTTCTGGTAAACTGTGCCGATTCCTTAATTTGAAAGGTTAAATTTACTGCAATAGTGTACTAATTGTTAATATGACTATCTCTTTTTTTTAAATTAACCTACATAAAATACAGATTTGTCAGTTTATTTTGTATGTTAGAAACTAGAATGGTCGCAATTTTTTTCCATTTAAGATTTTACAATGAGTTTGCATCGTGATTGATCATTGACTTCAAATAGCGTTGTAACTTCAGTAGTTGGTTTCTTTGATTAAATTCTGCCTTTTGTAGGATTAGATAAATATAGTTACCAATAAGCTGTAAAATACCAACAGTTGTTCCTGTCAGAGCAACCAATGCAAAGAAGATCAGCGTCGTCCATTTTCGTCCTATTCTTGAATGAAAAAAGGAAAGAACATGATAGGTACGTAATAGTGCTACGATCTCCAATCCAAATAAAAAAAATTAATGCACTAAGGAACACTGTCTTCATATTTTTATTTTGTTTTCCCGGAGAGTAAAAAATGACAATTTTATTTCAAAGACAGGGAAAAAAATCTTTAAAAGCCAATTTTTCAACATCACTGATTTTTCCATTGAAAGAAATACTAGAGACGGTTTAAGTATGAAATTACGACTCCTGTAAATATTTCGAATTCCGGTATGCCGTACACGCGTTTAAAAGAGTAACATCTCACCAGCAGCTTAAGACCCAAAACCGTTGGAGTAGCAAGATTTCACGTCTTGTCATTTGAAAAATTGTTGAAGAATGATTAACTGGAGTGTGATAAAGTTTCTTATTACCTATCGCCTAATGTTATTTCAAGTATCAGTCGTCCCGTTGATGTGCAGTCTATTTTACTAAATTTTCTTAAAAATAAAAAGAGCCTCCGAGTAAAAGTGTTTCCAGTTTAACATCTCTAGTATTTAACGATTTCAACCACATGAATGGAAATTATCTTAATATTTTTTGTGCTGATATTCATTTCATTAACCAAATTCGCTTCTAAATATTTTTATTTTGAATTAAAAAATAAATTTACTTATTTTCTTAGAGTGTCGCGCTTGGTCTTTATTCTGAGCGTTTATACACCAGAACAAAATAAGGACCCCCCTGTACTCACGTATCTGAAGTTGTATAATGGCATTTTCTTTCAGTAAAAGATACAAATTTTGCAACCGAAATGATGATCTTGGATATAAGATAACTTAACTACCGGTGATTAAAGAACCATGCCACTAATAGTGACGGAATTTCCACCATACTCAGGAGGAACATATTGAGATATAGGCTTCCAGAGAGTTGCTGCACTCCAAACGATATAGCGTAATATGTATATCCACAAGTAATCCTGAAAGTAAACTATGTTATAGTGTAAACCAAGAAAACCACGAGATTACGTCAAAACTCTGAAATCAACAGGTAAACAGTGATATGAATATTAAACAGGTAAACAGTGATATGAATATTAAACAACCAGGACATATACTCAATTTTTGTGTTCATGTCGCCGCAAAAACACTATGAAGTTTGGTCTATGTTTTATTTTTGTTATGTTATAAGCTTAGGCTTTTGTCACACCTACGAATTTATATATAAAAATATCTAAAATGCGTAAATTTGGATATTGTAAACAAATCTATGAACCTGAACTGTATATAAATAGAATAGATAACGATTTTGTGTTCCATTTTCTTGCTTTGTTTCGATAAAATCCAAGAATATAGTTAAAGGCAAATACTATTTTACATACTAGTATATTGATAGTACTTGTATGTGATTACATTTTCAATAAGACAAACGGTGAACCATGTAAACAAACATCGAATAGGTAGATTTTGATTTTTTATTTCATGCTTTTACTTACCAACCAACTGCTAACAGCATGCTTATTCGTAAAAGATGACCATTCCTTAAAACATCGAAGTAAGTATATTTTGTTTTCTCATGTTTTATTGCTTCGGAGAGTATTTTTAGCTTCGATGTGTCTGGTGAAGACTTATTGTTTGTTCGAGCTATTTTTCGTAGGACATTCTCGGCCTCTTCTACTCTGTCATTAGTAACTAACCATCGGAAACTCTCTGGTATCAACCTGCAAACGATATTTTGAACACTAAAGAAACAAATATTACGTAGTTATCTTTTTTCCTCTTATTTAAATAAGTTTTTGTTCCACTGTCCGTTAATTTTTTTCTGGCATTTAATTTTTTGAAAAATATTTTCGGATTCTTTTCTACTTAACTTAGACCATCAGAATATTTTGAAATATGCTGTGTCATTTTGTCATTTATATTGATCTTACCACCACGTGAATAGCAAGGGAAAAGTAATGGTTGCTGTAGCAATGTGAAGATAAAACCAGTCATGAATGAGATACGCCACTCCTCCAAAAGAAGCTGCAAAAACGGACCATACGGGTACTGCTAATAATAGCGGTCTGTATTTACCGGAGATAAATTCCACTTTGTAAGTAAGATGAACAGTTAAATAAAATCCACAACCACATCCGATGAAGAAACGTAAAACGGCGAACATATACCAGTTGATCGAGAAAGCTGCTATAAGGTTTGAAAGCACTAAGATCAACAATGATAAAAAATAGGTCAACTTCCTTCCATAAGCATCACCGAATTGTCCTGCAGAAAGGCTTCCTATCAACAAACCTGCCATCTGAATGGTGGTGATAGTTTGTGTAATGTAATCCTTATCACAAACCAACTCGAACTGAAAAAATGGGATATAAAAATTTGTAGCATACACTTATTATCGTCAAATATGATACTGCTAATAGTGATATCATGGGTTAAACCATCAGAAAAAGAGCATCTAAAACAAATAATATCTGGAAGTTGTGTTCACAGACCATTTACTTTCATACACACTCAGTTTATTTAAGACATTGAAGAAGGCCATTTGTTGACTGAAAATTTTGCTCATAATATATTTATTTATTTTATTACAGTGTATTAACATCTTTATCGGTATCGTTGTACAATCCTTTAGACTTGTATAATTTTTGGTCCCTCCGCGGGACTTGTACCGCAGTGACATCTATGGCAACACTGTCTGCGCAAAGTCCTGCGCCCTAGACCACTCGGTCAGCTAGGCTACATGTATGTATAAATATAGCTTTCGCTGGCCGGGTCATTTCTCCTCGTAGGATTAATCTAGGGCTCTAACTTAGTACACGATGTATGGTAGTACGGGACAGTTCATCTAGGTGTTACTATGTAGGATAGAGGATCAAATAAATGTAAACTTATAGAAGGGTCTGAAAAATTCAACGATGTTAGAACTGTCAAATTTGCGATGCAAATGTTTGGTCGTTCCTTCCGTGTGACATCTATGGTAACACCGCCTGCACGAAGTCCAGCGCCCTGTCCAGTACTACCATACATCGGTGTTGCCATAGATGTCACAGCGGTACGTGTTCGAGTCCCGCCGAGGGAACGACCAAAAATTTGCATCGCAAATTTGACAGTTCTAACATCGTTGGGAATTTTTGAGACCGTTCTATATATATATAGTAATGGTGTGTACTTTTCACAGTAATTTCTAAAACGTTGATAAATGGCGCTAGACCATATTTTGTTCATCTACTATATCTATTCAATATCACCTCCTCAACAATTGTTCGTAGAGCTGGATCGAAGACTTTTCTTATACAAAATAAATGACTGTGATTTGCAGGAGGATTGCATGACTTAATTTGGTGTGTGAAGTTATATGTCATAATGTCTGTTGAACTGTTTCCCCATTCACAGTACCAGTCAGGTATTGCACCTCCAAACGTCATCATCAAAATGCTCCATGCTACAGAAATTTCACCTAAAAATAGACTTCCAACGACTACTAGTTGAAATCGACCAAAGCTTCCACATTTTTCCAACGTATTATCAAGATATTCACTCAAAGTTGTTGACATAATGTAAAAGTTCTGTTTCCGATTTATATATTATAATCTGGAAAAATAAATGAAGGGTTATAACAAAATTACCAAACTGGTATACTCAATACTATAGTCAAAAGAAATAAAAAAAGGAAAGTCCGTACAACAAATACCAATATCAAGTCAATAGTCAAAGGTATAAACAAGAGGCTTCCAGAAGCCTGAATTGCTCACCTTGTTGAATTTTGCCTTTCAGGGGCAATAAATTAAACAAGAAGTTGTCCAACAATTTTGACTCAAGAAAACTTTGATAGGACTTATCATAAGGATCATTTCAGTAAATGAAAGTCTAAATCTATCATAGTTTTCAAGACATTGACTGAAAGGGTAATCAAGGAAACCAAGGTTACAGTGGTAATCAAAAGAATGTAATCCAGGGACAAAGACCAGACATGGAAAACAGACATACACAACAAAGAACATAAAGTAACTAAAATCATACATACAAAGTAACAAAAGTAAATGAGCAACTCGGACTCCACTAAAAACTGGGAGCATGGACCAGGTGCACCTGGTGCACAGTGAAAACTGTAAAAAAATCTGTCATTTTCTCCTGTCAAGGGCACTAACTCTTATAAGAAAGCGTCTGACAAATTTTATGCCTAAAGACTTATGTAGTCCTAAAAATAAGGACCATTTTAGCTATTGAAAACATTTGGCTAAACCTTATGGTTTTAGAGATATATGCGAAAAACAACTGTCTGACCCCTATGTTCTATTTTTAGTAAGAGTGGCCATGTTTTTTTGACGGATCAAAAAGCCCCGCTTCAATTCTATGCAGGATACCTCAAGAAACACTTATATCGAGTTTTGTTTCAATTGTTAAGATAGTGTCAGAGGAGAAGATTTTTGAAAGAAATAGCATTAAAAATAGCAAAAAAAATTGAAAAAGGGCAATAACTCCAAGATAGCTTAATAGATTAAAATGAAAATATGACAGCAGATAGATCTCATCATGGGCTAAACCTAACCATTTTGAAGATAAATGCGAAAAACTATTGTCTGATCCCTATGGTCTATTTTTATTATCGGTAGCCATGCTTTTCGACGGATCAAAAATCCCCACATCAGTTCTATGCAGGATACCCCAAGAAACATTCATACCAAGTTCCAATTGGTCAAGTAGTGTCAGAGGAGAAGATTTTCAAAAGAAATAACAAAAAATAGTAAAAAACAAACGTTGAAAAAGGGCAATAACTCCAACATGCCTTAATAGATTAAAATGAAAATTTGACCGCAGATAGATCTCACCAGGCTGAACACTTTTACCCACGTCATAATTTGGCTAAATCTAACCGTTTTTGAGATATATGCTAAAAACTACTGTCTGACCCCTATGTTGTATTTTTAGTAAAGGCGGCCATGTTTTTCGAAGGATCAAAAATTCTATGCAGGATACCCCAAGGAGAATTCATAATAAGTTCGGTTCTAATTGGTTAAGTAGTTTCAGAGGAGAAAAGTTTGAAAAATTGTTAACGACGATGACGGACGACGACGGACGCCAAGTGATGGCAGTAGCTCACCTGGCCTTCGACCAGGTGAGCTAAAAAAGGAGTCTGTGTAACAAATGTCAATATCAAGGCAACAGTCAAAAAAGATAAATAGAAAAGGAAAGTCTGTATTACAGATGGTAATGTCAAGGCCATTGTCAAAAGAACTGAAAAAGGAAAGTCCATTTAACAAATGCCAATATCAAAGCTATATCAGAAAGGGATAAATAAGAAAAGTCTGTATCACAAATGGTAATATCAGGGTTAAAACTGGAAACAACCGCAAAGGTTTGTACAGGCATTTTCGACGGAAATAGTTTTACAGCGCTGCAAACCTCCCGCTTCAATTACGGTTTATTGCAATAAAATAGGCAGCATAAAATTGCCAGGAAATAAGGTATACTGATGATAATCAAAATCAGAATATTTTTTTTTTCAAATAGAAAGTTCTTCTGCCGATTTATATACTTCACTGATCTGGAAATATGAATTTAATATTGCGATTACATACAATATTCTTTGCCAATTGTAGAAGTAATAGCAGCCTTCAGTTACATCAAGAAAAAGCTTAATGCGGCGATAATAGTTTTGTTAAAATGATTTATCTTATAAATAGGTTCAATTTCTATTTATTTTTTTTAACAATTACAGTATGTTTGTCAAGCATGAAAAGAATGCAAATCTTCCAACTCACGCATTAGTGTAGAACTTTCAAAATATTTAACAAACCTTACCTTCTCAAAGTTAACCACATAGATTACGCTGTTTGTATCCTTTTCTTGTGTCATCACTGTTATCATTTAACGATAGCGAATCGCCGCACTCACCATCTATCAAAGCTGGAAATGCTTATATAATATTTGAAAGATGTGAATAAGTAGACACAATTTTCTTACATGATTGTATAATCTATTTATCTTTCATTTGCATTTAATTGCTATTGATAAACTCCATAAAATGTCTTTCTTTAATATAAAACTTGGACATTTTTTGTATACACTGATTTTGTTAAATGACTCTTCTACCGTATCCACCATTTTCAGGAGCACGAAGATTTTAAAATATTAATCTTAGTGAACACATAATGAAATGTTCACATTTACTGTGCTAACAGTAACTCAATTCCAAATTAGTAAAAATAATTTATACAGCCAAAATAACTTTTGTCATTGTGTTCTTAAAAGGGTAGACATGTATCAGCTGAATTCTCCTGTTACCAGCAGTAGTGGTCTGGTAAAAGGTCAATGGAAAGTCAAGGCATACATCAGTCTACAGACAGACATAATCGTAATATAAATATAACATTGAATTTTTGAATCCATGATTTCAATTTAAAAATATCTCTTTAAATGAAATGTATTTTCGGTCTCTTTTATATCGTAGAATGAACAGTCAGTTCTTAAAAGACATATTCACCAGTTATGAAAATCAATAACTTCCATAAAGTCAGACTGTCAAGTATACAAAGTTTTAAAAAGTTATCAAAAGAATCCAGGAATAACTGTCTGTGCCTTAACAATTGGAAGGTTAATTAAAAAATCATAGAGCGAAAATCATGATCAAAACCAATATCCGAACTGTGTAATATTCACCTTCAACAAACCTCGTGATACTGAGAATAAAAAAATTAAAGATGTTTTAACATTTCTATGATAATATTAACTATAGCTTCTTCTACAAACATCTGACGAGTTGTTTAATATAATGTAAAAGAAGGAAAATTCAACAAATTATTACGAAACAATAAAAGTGATAGTGAGGTATACGTAATTGAGAATAAAGATTGAAAGAATTTTGAAACGAGGTTTGATCTTTTCATAAAAATCAAAGCTTAATCTTCCGTGTTCTTTCAAAAAGTAAAAAAAAATGCTTACCAGCTGCGTGAAAAAAAATGCATTTTAATATGAAAATAAGGGCGTATTAAATGTCTGTCATGATATCATCGATGAAAGCGGAATGTTATCTCTACCATCATTAACACAACGAGTCTTAACTTGGTACAACATGTACATTGAATTGAAAGTTATAATGTTCATACGCAAAATGTTTCCGGTCATTACATATGTTTTAGATTACCTGGAAATATACAATGAATCACTGTTAACTTTTACATAATTCTTTTTTGCAATAAAACACGAAATTTTTTTGGTCGCATGATTTCGGATTTAATTTTTTTCTAAAAATTAAACAACAACCTATTTATATGTAACCAATGTTTTTTTAACTTACTAATATGATAATTATCCGCCCCAAAGATAGAACAAAGTCTGCCTCGTATCGAGACCTTCATCGCAAAACATTTAACAGAGGAATGTTAAGAACAAGATTCTACGTCAAACTATCATTTCTATGTAATAACATTCCAGCTGCCTCGGCATACGGACTTCATTTTGCAGGTGATACGATTTTCGAGAAGTTATTGTCACTATGCCGATATACTTGTAGGAGCCAATCGGCTTGTAAAGAAACTATTGCAACAAGGGTATGTAGTTTAAAAACTGAAGTTATCATTTCTTAAGTTCTACGGTCTTCACATATTTTATCGTTATGGCCTACATGTTTACAAAGTGATAAACGAATACGTTTGTTGTAGAGTTTCTTCATTTTTTACCAGACCGGCATGGCGGGTGTCTTGCAAGGAGCAGGTATTGTTCACATCTTCCGGAACACATGATGATTAGAAAATTTTTGCTATTATATGCGTATTTTTTTCAGACTTTATATGACGCGATGACAAATTCATGTGTACAGAGTAATTAATTCGTTCAAATTGCAAATAAATGAAATCTAAGTAATGACATTCTTCAATGCATCTCCAGCTTTAGTTTCCGTTCTGATTTCATTCAGTTGATGTAGGTTTTTTGTTTCGTTTTCCTTTTTTTCCGTGTCGCTTCTTGATATTAGAAGTTGATTTTGATCTTTTGCTCAAGATGGTGTCATTTTCGTATATTAACAACAACTATTTTGTCTGATATACTAGTATGATTTAGGAGATGACATTCTTTCCTAAGTTAAGTAACTACAAGTATATAAGCGATATTTTGAGACTGGCGGCTGTAAGAAATTCCAGATAACAAAAAAGGTGCCATCGCTAGATAGCCTAATCAGGATTTATCACATAGCCTTTACCTTAGTTTTTGTGGTCTGAGAAATTTCTCTGAAGATTTGTGTTGTACTAATAAAATCCACTAAATTGTATTAACAAAAGATGATGATGGACTGAAATGGTTCTTTAGGATCGCTAAGCATTAGGTATTCATCTCGGAATGTTTCTTGACCTTTGCTCCCCATTTACTTCCACGCATCATTGAGTATGCCATAAAGAAAGTTTCTGGAAAATGGATTCATGTCTAGAGCAACATATGATACCAAAGGAAGAACCAAGAATGATCCAGATCCTGCCTCCAGTCCTGTTAATTGTACATATTTTAACGTTATTTTTTACATACTAATTACTCCTCATAATACAAAACATACTGAATAAGCCAACTCAGATTTAAGTGACATTGTACTAGATGACATAAAACGTTTTATGACTAGGGAAATTTGAATATCACATACCGCAACATTTCGTCTCGCTTTATTTCATTTAAAGAACATGACAAACTCGCCGAGGCTCGTTTGTTATGATGTTAAACCTAAATAACTTGATATTTTACATTATGAAATCTATAGATTCATCACAGAAATTTCGTCATTGGATGTTATAATGCATACAATATTACAAATGCCATACACCAAAGTAGAAAATTTGGTTTGCGTGAACTCACGTGCACTTAAAGATATCACGTTTGAGTGTTTAAGATCACGCGGGGGTGACAATAGGGTTATGATTGTCCAAATAGACCATTTGTCGACAAGATATCACAGTTATTGAAATGATGCGAGGTGAGACGTACATTGAATTTAACATGTTTCAGAACGGCAATGACCGTGCAATGTTGATGCTTCAGGTAGCAATACATCAATAAATTTCCGATTCCCATCAAAGCACTTCCGGCATTGTAAGTTGCAATGTCTAAATATCTCTTGATACATATGATACATGTTTTTTGACATTGTTTCATTTTATTTTTTTTTAAGAATGCGAACTACTACCGGTCGGAAACGACCAAATTTCAACACAACGTGCATTGTAGAGAATTTCACGCAACATATTTATGTGTAAGAGTTTTAATCTTCTCTTTTGCTGACTGTTTAAACGGTGGACATCTACAGTAGTGTCACGACCATTAATAGATAGTAATTTTTATTGCACATTCTATTCTCTCAGATTGTTAATCTGGTTGAGAAAATATAGTATTTGATTTTCTTCAATTCCAAAAATATACTTGTAAATCCGGAAACCGTTGCACTGAGAAGGAAATAGAGCAGTTGGAAGTAAGTGGTCCACAGCTAGTTTTCTCAATATATGCGTCTACCTTCATCATTCTTTCCATTGGTCTTATTATTGAAGTATTATTTTTTTTGCTGAATACCCAATCAGGTTCTGGAGAACTTCCGACCAGAGTTATTGATGACGTATTTTAATCGAAAAATGCTTTAAAAAAAACAATGATTTTTCCACACTTGACATCACAATTTCACATTACCTTATTTAACAGAAATTTTCTTATCTTATCAAATTGTGTTTCGATAAAACAAATCAAAAATAAATTTGTTGTAATAAAGAAAGGTTTTTTTTTCATAGTCGAACGAGATAAAATATAAAAAAATATATTTTCTGGAACTGTGAGGACATGCTTAATTGAGTCAATTTTCTTCTTGAAATTCCGTTTCGGTGATAATTATCGGCAGATTGTAGGAATTCCGATGGGCACAAACTGTGCTCCTTTAAAAGCAGATCTATTCCTGTATCGTTATGAATCTGATTTAATCGACACATTTAATCATACTAATTCTTAACGATATTTTTGTGCTGAATAAATTTGACTTTTTCAAATAAACTGCTAAAAAGAGTTAAATCCAAGTTCGACAGTTTTGAAGTTTTTATAGTTCGTTTTATTGTTGTATTTTCCCATCAACTTCCAAGGTTAGGGAAGGGATGAGCGCTCATAAACATTTTTACCCCGCAACTTACTTTATTTTTCTGTCCAAAGCCAGGAACCTGTTGTCTAGGGGTTGCCATTGTTTTTTTATTTTCATTGTTTTACATTTTTCTGTAGATTAGGTCGATTGTCGTCTTTTATGAACAGTTTCATATCATTTATTTTGAGGTCTTTTACAGCTTGTTTTATGGTATGGGTTTTGTCAATCACTACAGACCGTGTGGTGACCTGTAGAAGTTTAGTTGTTCGTTGCTTGGCGATCATACAATATCTCCTATATTTATATTCAGTTATTTTTACAAATGCTGTGTAGTTCTAGATATTGTATAATTGTACACTTGTCTAGATTTTTTTTTATTATCGTCAACAATCATTTACCCTCTTTTTTACCCTACCAGTGCACCTGGTCCATGCTCCCAGTTTTTGATGGAGTCCGAGTTGCTCATTTGCCTTTCTTACTTTGTATGTATGATTTTAATTACTTCAAATTCTTTGTTGTGTATGTCTGTTTTTCATGTCTTGTCTTTATCCCTGGATTAAGTTCTTTTGATTGCCACTGTAGCCTTGGTTCCCTTGGTTGTTCTTTGATTATAATTTTTAAGCGTAAGTCGGACAGTTATTTAAATATTTTAGAAGTTTAATATGTAGGTACCGTCAATTTCTCGATTTGACTAAAATGTTGTAAATTGTAAAACGGTTTGGTTTTAAACTTTTTCGTTCATTTTTAAGTTATCTGATTAAAAACATGAACAAACTGAACAGCAATAACAAAAAAGTACAAAATACTAAGAATATAAAATGTTTTTTTTTGAAATATTTCTATTCATAAAATTTCTAAAGTACAAAATACTGCATTAAGATATTATTTTTTTGTGAAAATAAGGTTTTAAATTTCGGAATTAAAAGTAACATGTGCAACGCAATTAAAATTATTAAAACACGGAACTATTGTTCACTGATTTTTTTTTGTCTTTTAAAATGACTTGTAGGTTAAAAAGCGTTTATATTAAATCCCTGTCCTTTATTACATTGTCGAAAGTTTACCGATAAATTGACTCAGCACCGAAAGACAGAGTCTTTTTTTCTTCTTCCTATTTTGTATCATAGTGTATCTCAATGATAGTTGTAGAAGTTGTAGTTAATAGGTGAGACCTTTTTGCAATTTCATTATTTGACGAGTAATTGTTGGAACTTAATGATATTCTAATATTTTCTATCCCAAAGGGCTTGAAATCAAAGATACTACAGACACATCTACGTCTGTCTCGTGACCTTCATCTCAAAATATACGATGGAGGTGCGTTGACCACAAAACTGTACATCAAACGTTGCTACCTTGATTTTCCATTGTCAACTATCCATTTCTATGAAGTAATATTCAAGCTGTCCGGACTAATTAAGTGTTTATTTCACAGTGAATACGTTTTGCAAGCAATTGATGTCACTATGCCGATGTAAGGACTAAACTATCGATTGCAATATATATAATATAAGCTACAAAACATTTGCATTTCCAAAAAAAAAAAAAAACAAAAAACAAAACAAAACAAAACAAAAAACCGTTTTAGTAAAGCTGCACATTTATTTCATAATTTGTTGTTCACATTGTTTACAAAATTACATGTTCTATCAAGGAGGAAAAAATGCTGAATTGTAGTGTACTGTATGAAGAAACATTTGCAATCTTGAAAACATGACTGAAAGTATTTTAACAAGTATGGTCCTAAATTTTCACTTTAATGGAACTTTCAAACTTTTAGGATTTATAACTTCTGTTGAATCTAAGAAGTACATATTAAAGTTTTCACATTAAATTGACATTTTCAATATCATTCCAGATACATAGATCCAGAAAACAGATGCTGTAATCGAGCACAAAACCGATGATCAATCGTCATTTAAATAACCTTCAATAGTTATGTTGAGTCGAGTTGTAATCGCTTTAACTATAACGGCATTTATCAATCTGTTGTGGGCGACAGGTTGCGTGGAATGTGTCGATGCTTGGAACAAGAAATTGACTGTTCTCTGCAGGGTATGACATTCTTTCCTGATTTAAGTAACTACAACGATGTCAAAAAAGTGAATTTTAATTATAACAATATAAGTGTTATTCCAGATTATGCCATTCTTCCACCTATTCTAACGCATTTAGATATATCTCACAATCTGGTCAGTGGTACTTTAGCAAGTATGAAAAATCTGCGAATTCTTTAATCTAAGTTACAATTTCCTCGAACATTTACCAGAAGGTGAAAAATTACCAACTTCTTTGGTGATTTTGATATATCGATGAACGTGTTGAAATCTTTTGGAGAATATCCTTTTAAAAACTTGCATAACTTGCGGAGGGTCGACCTACATAGAAATCTTTTGAATTACAGTGATATCGTATTCTACAGTGGTTTATTCAGAAATCTTTCATGGTTAGAATACCTTAACATAGGGAAGAGTGAACAAATACCCGGATGAACTTTTTGAACTTGTAACACTACGCCATTTGGTAATCGATGGATATTCCGAAGTATAATATCATGCAGGATTCAAGTCATAAGTGCGTTTAAAAAATCTTGAATTTTTTATCAAGGAATTATCCTATATTAAAGCAACTTACTTTAAACTAACGTATATACCGTATCAAAGTTAACGATTTCGTGTGAAGTATATAAGCCATTTGATGAGACTGGCGGATGTAAAACACTGCGTATAATAGAAAAAGGTGCCATTGCTGGATTACCTAATTAAGGGTATCTAGACTTATCTCATAACATTTACCTTGTTTTTTTGTGGTCTGAGAAATGTCTCTGAAGAATTGCATTTTGCTTCGATAAGGGTACTTAAGGCAAATAAATCCACTGTCCATATGGTCTAAGTACTGTCCTATTCAAGAACGATATTTTACCTCTACAAAATACAAGTCTAGAGGAACTTTTCCTTGATCAAAACCTACTAGAAATGGCTGAAGACTACACTGCCTCTTTTTTGCCAAAAACTCTTAAGGTTTTAAGTTTGAATTTAAATAGACTTCGTCTTGAAAAGTATAAAGTAGACGGTACATTAAATATGACAGGAATTGAATATTTATACCCAAATCAACAAGAGGAAGCGTCATAGTACAATTATCCTGCAGGATTTTAATGGGAAGACTTCGATATAACTGTAACTTGTATTAACGAAAGAAGAGTATTGAAAATTGATTTATTTAAATCGTTAAACGTTAGGAGTCAATGTCGTTTTGTTTCCGATTGTTTCAAACATCATTGAGTTTGTCGTATAGAAAAATTCTCGAAAATGGATCCAAGATAAGCACATTATATAATAACGGAGGAAATATCAAGAATGATCCCAATTCTTCCGGTAGTCCCGTTAATTGCACATATATCGATGGACATTTTTACATTTCAATTATTTCTCCTAATACAAAACATGTTGAATTTGTCAACTCAGATCTAAGTGACATTGTATTAGAACAATTCGTACGTTCTGACACATTAATTACTTTAACATGAGCAATAATAGACTTCTGTATCCTAAAGGACAAGTATGTAACGTCTCCAAAGTCGAGGTTCTAGATTTTTCTGCCAACATGTTTTACAATATAACACCATATTTTCTAATCGGGGTTTAGAGTCTAAAAAACTTTATTTACAAAATAATGTCATAGGCGATGTTGTTATGAAATTTGAATACGGGGAATTATTTAAAACGCAAAGGCATCTTGAAGTTCTAGGTTTATCGAACAATAGAATTGCTGCCTTGCCTAATCATTTTCTGGTGCATGCTAAAAATCTTAGAATATTAAATTTAGCTCACAATATTTTAACAGATTGGAATATGTCAATTTCTCATTTAATTGATCCCCAGTACATTGATATGTTCAACAACCAAATATCATTTTATCAGCAAAAAGTTTAAAACGATCGGAAGAAGCTTTAGATGTTTCAAATGTAAGTATTTATCTAGCGGATAACCATTTTCAATGCTCATGCGATTCTCTCAATTTTTTAGTTTGGTTAAGTAAAAAAATGAACCGATTTCAAGGATTTAAAAATTATACTTGCAAATCCCAAAACGGTTATATAAAGAATGTTGCATATGAAATGAAACATTTGGAAATGCGATGTAGTTCCAAGATTGGTATTATAATAGCTGCACCTGCCCTCATCCTCTTTTTCATTGGTGTTATTATTGGAGTATTGCTGTATAGATACAGATGGCAAATTAGATACTGGTACTATGTAGCAACAAGAGTCTCCCAGGAGCCTGAATCGCTCACCTTGTTGAATTTTGCCTTTCAAAGGCAATAAATTAAACTAGAAGTTGTCCAACAATTTTGACTCAAGAAGTCTTTAGTAGGACTATCACAAGATCTTTTCAACAATTGAAAGTTTCTTTTAATCTATCATAGTTTTCAAGATACATTTTGTATTGACTGAAAACTATTAAATAAAAGTCATTTTCCCCTTTCAAGGGCAATAACTTTACAAGGAGTCTGAAGACTTTTGTAGTCCTAATAATATGGACCATTTCAGCTATTGAAAGAATTTGGATAAACCTAACGGTTTTGTAGATATATGTGAAAAACTACTGTCTGTCCCCTATGTTCTATTTTTAGTAACGATGGCCATGTTTTTTGACGATTAAAAAATCCCCACATCAGTTCTATGCAGTATACCTCCCTAAGGAACATTCGTACCAAGTTTGGTTCTAATTAGTCAAGAAGTTTCAGAGGAGAAGAGTTTTGTATAATTGTTAACGACGATGACGGACGACGACGACGACGGACGCCAATGGATGGCAATAGCTCACGTGGCCTTTGGCTAGGTGAGCTAAAAATGAGCCATTACAGATACGAAAGACTCCACTATTCGGATGGATTTGTATTTGATGCCTTCATTTCTTACGCAGATGCCGATAGACATCTTATTTTTTGATGTTGTAGACAATATAGAGATTGAAAAGGGCAGGAAACTTTGTATTCATCATAGAGATTTCGTCATTGGATGTGATATTGCCGATAATATTACAAATTCCATTCATCAAAGTCGAAAAGTGGTCTGCTTGATTTCGCGTGCATTTATAAAGTATAAATGGTGTATTTACGAGTTAAATATATCACATGTCGAGAGTTTATGGTCACGCGGCGGTGACAATATAGTAATAATTGTCCAAATAGACGATTTGCTGGCACGAGATCTTCCGATCAGAGTAATTGAAATGATACGAGATGAGACGTACACTGACAGATTGACGTTCTATAAACATGTTTATCAAAGTGCTTAGTAAGGGAAAAGCTAAATGTTTGATTTCAATCTTAATATATGCTATATAAAGAATATCACAATATACTGTAAATCCTTTAATTTTCATGGGATCAAAGAAGAAGTGTTTGAATGTAGCAAGTGCTTATTTTTGCATTGTGTATACTTACAGAAATGCCTTGTTCTACCTTAATTATGTAAAATTTCATTCGTGCAAAGGTCTTTGTTAGAGGCCGCGTTGCCATATTTTTCAAGTAATTGTGTACGTGTTTTTTTTCAGTTTTGTTTTTTGTTTTTGTTGTTCATGTTAACAGCTTTTTATTTGCATCTTTGTCAATAAAGCTATTAATTTATGTTAATCCTTGATTTTACTATATAGGAATAAACCATCTT
Source organism: Perna viridis (assembly GCA_037379345.1). Taxonomy (NCBI): domain Eukaryota; kingdom Metazoa; phylum Mollusca; class Bivalvia; order Mytilida; family Mytilidae; genus Perna; species Perna viridis. The sequence continues at coordinate 7,775,227 of CM074515.1, read as the reverse complement.
CGTATCAATCAAGCATGCGCTGTCCTTGACGAATGTTTGATATTCATAACTTTGACAATGAATGCGCAAGAAATATTGACAAATAATAGAGCTCTAGGTTATCAAATTTAAATACGCTTACAAATAACAAGGTATTAGCTTCAGAAAATAAAGTAAACAACAAAATTACCGAACACTTACCGATCCATGATCAATTCAAGTCCAAATTAAATCTGACAAAATTTTAAGAAGCTGGTACTGCAATGGTCCTGGCTTGGTACATGCATTTTAAACGAAATGGTAGTTTAAATATAGGTTTTACAGCGCCAAACCTGCCTCTTCCATTACAGCGTGGATATGGATATATCGGTGTCATAATCAAGAAAATAGTGATCACATTAGCACGCATTAAAAAGCTTCGCCGAGCGCAGCATGGTACGACGGCAGTGGTTGAACCCTGACCAGTTGGGCCAAGTATCGACGCAAAATTAGTTTTTGACACACTTAAGCATAGCGACTTACAATTCATTATGTACACAACAGCTGATTTGGACACAATATTGCACAAAATTTTGAAATTTTCAAAATCAGACCTTAAATAAAAAAGTCGATAGTTCATGGTTTTGACCTTTGACCCCTTACAACTCAAAAACCATAAGATATTTCTGTACTGATAATTGCAGGCAGGAATTATCATAAGCAATCTAATAAACCAAAAAAATTGAAATCGATAAAAAAATTAAACAGTCGAGTCTTTGGTTATGTGGCCCTTTGACCTCATATAACTCGAAAACCGTAAGGTATCCAATAAAGTAGATTTTTGGGGTGTTGCCCTTTTGACCCCTTATAACTCGAAAACCATTAGAGATATCTTAAATCTGATTGAAAAGTGTCGTCAGGGATTTTCATAACGAATCCAATAAAAAAAATTGAAATAGGACAAAAAAATGAAAAAGGCATTTTTTGTGAGGTCCCTTAAACACCTTATTAGCGGCCCATAACGCATCACATCTGCTGATACATTTGTTTAGCTGGATTAGATAAGCAATACACACAAAAAAGATAATCAAAGTCGAAAGAAAAACAAACATTCTACATGGATTTTAATATAACACCAATTTTTACCCTTTTTGGCCCCTAATACTAAAACGAAAATGCAGAAGAGCATGCGCAAGGAGAAGGTTGTGTAATCTAATCGAGCACATCGATAATCGGGAAAATGTGTATCATAATGCATTAAACTCCAAATTGGCTTCACCTGGAGGAACGTAATGTCTACTTACCTTAAACTGCCTTAAAACCGTTTTTGACTAGAAGTTACTTGAGAAACTGTAGTTTTACCCTATGTCCGTACATTGTTTATACATTGCCAAGATGGCGATCCTAGAACTTGAACATTTTGTTGATAGTCTTGACGAACGATGTAGGTGGCCAGAATGACTTCCAGACACAAAATAGTAGTCGCCCTAACAAAAGACCACAACCTGCCAACCCAGAAAACTTCGTCGCTACCATTAAACAACAAGAGCGTCAAATCAGGAGACGCAAAAAAAACCCTCTGCTCCTAGAAAATCAACAACTGACCAAACCATCGAGGTACTTACAAGCTCAACTGTCCACGATAGACTTACATCTGAAATATCACCAAGGTTAATTGACACAATAACAACAATAGCCAAGTCAATAGAAGCGTGTGTTGAAAACAAGTCCAACTACTGATCAACAGGTTAAATGAACAGGAGAAAAAAATAGATGAACAAAGACAAATGATAGGAAAACAAGCAGACACGATAGTGCACATGATCAAAGAGAAAGAAAGCATGATAATGTCTCTACAGGAGGTCCAGACAGACAATGATGAACTATACTATAAAATAGATGAACTTGAAGACCGAATAGAAAATCAAGAACAGTACTCGCGCCGCACAAGCCTCAGATTCCATAACGTGCCGTCTCCTATAGATGGGAGAGGTAACATCATACACCCTGTTGATACTGACAGTATTGTGTAAAATATATATGTAAAGAACAGTTGCAGGTTGATATATCAGAACATGATATTGGGCGCTCACATGTGATCGGACGAGTTAGGGATGGAAAGTGTCAAGTAATTGTCCGCTTTATATCGTACCGCAAGCGGGAGAAAGTATACAGTGCGAAAAAGGCATTTAAAGGCCATACTGACAAAATCTTTATCATAGAAAACCTCACAGAGTATAGATAAAAAATCGTGAGAACCCTGAGTGAAAAGAAATACAACCGTGAAATAGAGTCGTACTGGACATCTGATGGAAGAATCTATGTAAAAAGCAGGGCAATTCAGATCAAGAACAACGATTATCTTAGAATAGTACTAGTATCTCACAGAGATAAGAGATTGTAATTTAAAAAGTCCAGCGCTGTAGATTCAAAGTCCAATTAAATCTACAGTGCTGGACTTTAAATCTACAGCGCTAGACTTTAAATCTCCAGCGCTGGACTTTAAATCTACAGCGCTGGTCTTATAATCTTCAGCGCTGGACTTAAATTACAATCTCTTATCTCTGTGAGACCAACCGGGCTCCGTAATTTCAGTCTCCGTCATTATGTCACTAAATATATAATAAGTATATCAGGTAAAGTAATTATTGGTGAATCAATCAACTTAATGTATCGATAATTTTTTTAGCTTTCTTTTCCTCACCATAATTGCTTTAAATTACATGCATGTGTGTGTCTAAATCTCAAATTTGATTTTAATGCATGTAGTTTGATTTCGCGAGTCGGTTTGAAACAATCATTTTTTTCATTTTTATATAACAATCATTTAAGTTTCTCATTAACTATAAAGAATCTCACTTTAATCTGACAAAACACAGGCGATACACGTTCAAGCTATTTTGTCAGTTATTAATTGTTCTCAAGGAAAATTCCTACTAGTATGTACAAACTAGTTAATCCAGACACCATATAGTATACATTTCTTTATCAATTATCTAATATTCGTTCACTTATGAGAGGGAAAACGAACTACCCTGAACTTTTTCTACTTCTGGTATTCTACGTTATTTTATTTATGAATATATTTTTTTCTCATTGTTTATAACTACCTTATATAGATTGTCACCTAGTTAAAGGTGCACGTTCATGATTATGTACATAAGTTACAATTCACTGTCTTCATATTTACATGTACATTTGTTTATATATCTTGCAGTCAATTTGTGGACCTGATGACCATTTCATTACATGTATCCAACTACTGGAAGCCTGTTGCTGCCAAAATCCCTTTCTTTATATGTTGTTTAAATTACCTAGTGAGTAATACAGTTGAAAATTATAGGGCAGCGATTGGTACTTTCAATAGTCGAATGAGGAAACTTACTGGTTACCATAACTATATGAATACATACTCTGATACATTTCTAAACAACTTACGTTTTTCGTGTATAGTTGCATCACTTATACTTCTTCAATTGTTAAATCCGAATGTGAATGCACTGTTTGTACTTTTCATTCTCTACTCAATTCTTTTAATAGGAAATATCGAAAGTAATCCTGGCCCATTATATGATTCAACCTCGATACAAAATCCCAGAACAAAATGAGAATACTTCTTTTCACTATGTAATCTAAACATCCGCAGCATAAATAAGAAATAAAATAGAATTCCTAGATAACTTTGCTGATGAATTTGATATTTTGATTCTAACTGAAACAAACTTAAATGAACACATCCAAGACCATGATATTCTAATTGATACTTTCAAGAATAACCCACTTCGCAAAGACAGGTCTTACGCAGGAGGTGGTATCCTAATATATTCGAAACAAAATATAGGTATTTCGAGAACAATCGGACTTGAAAATCCAATTCATGAAATAATCTGGGCAGAAGTTCATGCGCATGGTCAATCCTTTCTGTTATGTGCAACCTATAGGCCACCAGGTAGTGACAATGATTACTGGTTGCGTCTCCAATATTCAATAGAGTTGGCCCTCGAATTAATGAGAATACCGTGCTAGCTGATGATTTTAATTCAAACCTATTTTGTAACTCAAATAATAAGCTTCTAGATATCATAAAATCCTACAACCTGTTTAATGTGATTAATAAACCTACCCGGGCAGCTAATGATAGTAGAACATCACTAGATCCAATAATTATTAGCGATTCGCTTTGCTAGAAGTACTCGGATGTTTTAAGAGAGATCAGTGATCACGACGCGGCGATTACGTTTATTGAATGTTCAAAATCAGTATCGAATACTTTTGAACGTTAAGTGTGGATGTATGATCAAACTGATCGTGTTAACTTTGATAATGAACTTTTTGAAGTAGACTGGGAAAATAAATTGAATGAGCTTAACGATGTAGATGAAATGTGCCATGAATTTGAAAGCACACTTTTCACAATAGCAAGAAAAAACATACCGACTTAAATGATAACCATACGCGTAATTTATGATGATAACGAAAAATGTAGTCTGCTGAATGAATATTTTTCATCAGTCTCGTCCCTTGATGACGGAAACTCCCCTCTGCCTGAATTCGATCTAAAAACGAATAATACGTTAAACCACTTCGTAATATCGGAAAGTGAAATTATAGATATAATTAAAAATACTAAATCCAAATAAGGCTACAGGACCAGACAAGATAAGTCATCGTCTGCTTAAAATATCTCCTGAGGTAATAGCAAAGCCCCTTGCTTTAATATTTAATAAGTCAATTGAAATTCACAGATATCCAACTGCTTAGAAGCTGGGTCATGTTATACCTATATTTAAAAAGGGGGATACTGCATTACTTTCAATTTATCGTCCTATTTCGCTTATAAGCTGTTTGGGAAAGGTAATGGAAAGAGTGGTGTACAAGCATGTATATTATCACCTAATTGATAATAGTTTACTTTATCCTTACCAATCGGGGTTCTTACTCAAACATTAATTGAACCATATAATAGTATTTTGAATTCTCTTGAAAACAAAGACATTAGCTGCTTCGTATTTTGTGATTTCTCAAAAGCTTTTGATAGAGTTTGGCATAAAGGTTTGATAGTTAAACTCAAATCGTACGGAATTAACGGAAACCTATCTTTTTCCCTAAATGATAACATTATACCGATAACACACAGTCACAGACATCTTGGAATAACTTTTTCAAAGATAGTAAATGGAATAACCAAATAGATTGTATTATTAAAAGTGATAATAGGCATTTAAACATTTTAAGAAAGTTAAAATATAGGCTCAATACGGATACTCTTTCCAAACTCTACACAGTATACATCCGCCTGCTTTTTTAATATGGTTGTGAAGTTTTGGATAACTGTGGAATACTAAATGCATATAAACTTGAAAAACTACAACTTGAGGCTGCTAGAATCGTTTACGGATTACCGATATTTACAAAAACAGAATTTTTGTACCAATTGATATTAGTTGTTTTCTTCTTTTTTTTCTTGTGCAGGTCATTACTGTATATCCTTGTAGTATGCGCTGTATAATATTGTAAGAAATGTAACTCATGGGAGAAGACTTCATAAGTTTGACTAACTTGTGTCCTATTCCATTTGTTCTAGTTCAGGAAATAAAATTGTTATAAACTAAACTAAAACGATAGGGCCAATAATGAACCTTCCTTTAGGGGTTAGTAAAATCATATCAAAAGTCAACCACACCTAAAGTTGTCCCATGAAAACGAACTGTCTACGGACGTCGACACAGACCATGATGATGACAGCGCCATACCAAATTTTTTTTTGCGGTCGTATAAAAATTGATTTAGAAGAAACTGAGTATTTTTCAACCAGGGGTAAGAGAACTTTTGAGACGCTATTCTTTATATCTTTGGAGTCTGTTATATTCATGGACTTCAAGAAAATAAGAGCAGTAAGTATTTGCTCTACCTTCGCGAATCGATTATGAAGTATAGACACAAATGCAGGAGATGAAGGTATATTGGGGCACAGGTAAGGGAAATTTATAATTTTAATCTGAATCCGTCTCTTTCATCATAAATTTTAATACTGAGATTATCATCACTGTTGTTGAATTCGAGATCTCTAGCTCTGGTGGATATATTGAAGGGAACCATTTACCAAAAGAAGTATTGTTAATGGAAAATACATCATCAATATATTTGTATGAGAAATTAAAGGATTTAGCATCTGGCATTTATTATGCCAGAGCTTGCCGAAACTACGCAGACTTTTTGTATCGCGCTAGAACTCTAACAAATAGGCTTCTGGAACAGGGTTATGTTGCTACAAGATTGAAGTCATCACTACAGAAATTTATGGTCGTTATCATGAACTCGTGGATCGTTATGGTGTATCCATCAGCACCATGAAAACTGATTTATTCAACGGGTCGTAGTTTTCCTTTCCTCGTTTGTCTACCCGGACTTGACTTTTTATGAGCAACTCGGCGGGTGTTTCTAGAAAAGCAGAGGACGCTTACCCTACCGGTGCACCTGGTCCATGCTCCCAGTTTTTAGTGGATTCCGAGTTGCTCATTTACTTTTGTTACTTTGTATGTATGATTTTAGTTACTTTATGTTCTTTGTTGTGTATGTCTGTTTTCCATGTCTGGTCTTTGTCCCTGGATTACATTCTTTTGATTACCGCTATAACATTGGTTCCCTTGATTACTCTTTTATATTTTTGTTAACAAAGAAAAAAAAAATAAATCGAATTAAGAAGCCTAAATTAAATGAAGTCGGCTATGAATATTATTTTGATTGCATGTTGATTTTCAACTGGGTATAATATTTTTGGTACATTTAAATTGTTAGTCCCACCAATATCTGCCAATTAGAAACAAGTATTTTAAGTGCTTAATTAGCATCATCTGTGAAAAGATTTATTTAGGTGAAAATCGTTTTCCAACCCCAACCCCTTCATGCCACACACAATGCAGGAGGTCTTAAATATAATTAATGTTTCTATTAGTATCATGTGTTGCCATGTGTTCTTATCTTCGTAACAAAAAGCTAGCCCGTAGCCGAAGTCGATATCTCTTTTCAGTGTTCTATAAATTTAAACATGACATTGCATGCAGTGAGTTGCCAAAATTATTTTTTTTACATTTCTTTGTATCAGTTGAAGACGTTCCCACACAGTGAGTTACTCTACATCTTGATTTTAAAAATATACTGGTATACATTAAAGTGGCCAAGTAAACAACGCATTTGTTTTTGATATTTTTTTTAAAAATAACAAATTTAGGTAAATACCTAAAAATAAACAGTTAACCAATTAATTTTACTTTGATCCTAATAATTTTGCCACATAATGCATTTTTACAGTGAAAGTAAACAGCTGACATCAGCCGTGCGATATCTCTTGTAATCAGAAAGCCAAGTGTGCAATTTCACAAAATATGGGTGTGTCAGAAATAAATTGTTTAAATGGAAACTATAAAACACGATATCTTTATTATAGCTTACAAAAAAAAAAAATCAAAAAAAAATCAAAGCCGTCGTATGTGTGTTTTTATGTCAGGGATAGACATAAAAAAAACTTGGAAGAAGTATATATATCTTCCTAAAACAAATCAAAGTGATATGTGTGCATACGGAAAAAGAGGACCAGGGAACAGATTATTAATGAATTGCGTCACAAACAATTATGTTGGCATTTTTATAACGTCAAATAACATTATTGCTATTAGTCTTTACACCATCACTACGGCTATAGTGTTTTGGGATATCATTATTAGGCGTGTCAACTATAGTATCAGTCAGAGACTTGTTGCGTGTTTCCGGTATCCCCAGCATGCATATAGCTGACAACAGCATCAGAACTCCTATCAGAATGTACATGAGGCCATCGATATGTTGACTCTGTCAATAAATACAAAAAATGCGATATCGTTAATTTATTTTCTACCGATAATAGCTGTCCTTCTAAGATAAAGTTCCTTTTCATAGAAAAGAAAATTTTATTTCTATCTTTATCTAATATATACCAAAGTAATTAATGATACCATGAACTTTACTGCTCTTAAATACCGAAGAAAGATTATGATGTTCTTAAACGAGTGCGTAGTTAAGATCTGGAATATCTTCCAAGAGTGTGATAAATTCCGTCTTTTCCCGAGAGGAACGTTGCGGAACGAGGTAAAGACGTAGAATTTCTCTCACTCTTGGAAGATATTCCAGATATTCACCATTCACAAGAAGAGTACAATAACCTACATTTTTCGTCTATAATAACTAAAACTATATGAATGAATGCCGATGAAAAATGGAGCAAATTAATGCGCCCGTGTGTTATGTCAGTCAAAAATAATTACCTTAATAAAATCAATTATTGTATAATTGCTAAGAATAATAAAATAGAGACGAAATGGTGTGGTTCAACAGAAGAAAGTTTCGGAATATTTTTTTTCTGAGACATGGTACTACAATGCACTTTTGGCGGAATGTTAACTTTTTTTTTACCTCGCTTTTGATTGGTTGGCCTTGCCAGTGAAGACAAGGCCACGTGGCGCTGTCTTCACTGGAAATTGATCAAAAACGAAAGAATACGATTACTTTCCATTTCTCAGTTTAATTTTCCATTTATAAATGGTGACCTTTATCCGACTTTTATCTGATAGTTGATTACAAGAGGTATACCCACCAGGTACACAAGTTGTGGAGCAACCATACTTCCTACACGGGTTAGACTGTTCTGGATACCATATCCCATATTTCTATATATTGTAAATAATATTTCTGAGATAGAAGTATATTAGAAGAATAGGTTGAAGATGGTTCTTTTACTGTGTGTTAAAATTTCAAGCATCACGATGCTTTTAACTTTCATCGTGAAACTTAGTCATCAGATTTGTATCATGGTGCTCTTTACAAGTATAATAATACTTTTGACTTCCATCGTTATACTTCTAACTAGCATCATGCTGCTTTTAACAAATATCAATCGACATGATACTTGTGCTAAACATCTTGTAACTTGTAAGGATATACTGCTGGAAACGATCATTGGGGTGGTTTCCAATTTTCTGGTTTTTACTCTGATATTGCCATCTGTTTACGGACTTTCCTTTTGAGGACTGCCTGGATTTTATCAGTTCGGTAATTTAGTTTTTACCCTTCATAAGTATAATAACTGGACATTCTGCCTCCGTACTTGAATTTATATATTGATTTGATTCCAGGAGTAATGTTTCTGATAAAACAATTTCGTTTACCACTTACACACTATAATTTCCCAGTTGATCGTCTATGGTTATTAAGACAGTCAGTCGATTCTATTGGAGGGAGAGGCGTTAGCCGAATCCCTTTAACATATCTACAGGTCGTCTAAATTAAAGAGCCTTAGTGAGAGCGCTCACGTACGCCATGCGTCCACATATATTGGACTCTAAATGAAAAGTATTTGAAATAAAAAAAAAAAAAGAAAGTTCAAAAGGCTCGTAATTTCGGTGAAAATCAGCAGATTGGAACGAAAGATACCCTCACATTTCAAAAAATCAGCTCGTTATCCGCAAGCGTTAAGAAAAAAAAAAGTTCGCAAACCTAGTCAAAAACATTATACCCTCCGCAACTACGTTGCTAGGGATATAATAATTATAGACGGTAATGGGAAGTTTTAACATTTTGGTACGATTTTGCTTATCTTTTTTATCTTTGTATATCGAACTGTATTTCTTCGGAATTTTTTGGAAGTCATTCGGTGGTTATTAGGTAAGATATATTTTTGTCTTGGCGTCCATTACAAATAATTGATATTACGCACTGGTGTGTGACGTGATTGAACCATCTTTTTCACGGCATTCAGGTTCAATTTCTTTAATCTGCACACTTAGCATGGGTCGTCTTCGTTGAATGACCTAGAAAAGTCTCCTCGCCAATGTCAAATTATTGAACAATAGACTGATTATCATTGGTGGGTGGATTTTTTTTTTCAACATGGTCATTGCATATTATTCATTAAAATATTTTCATCAACGGCGGATGAATTTTCTGTGTTCTTCGTTCCGTTTTTTGGACGAATTGTTGTTTTACTCCAATCGTGAGTGGTCTACACAACGCAAAATGGTACAAAAATATTAGATTCGTGACAGTGACGTCATCAGCTTTCTGATTATTTACTCATTTTAAATATGCTGTCTCTGAGTTTGGACGGTTTTGCATGGTTTTCTCAGAAACAGCGTCTTAAGATACTAAAATTTAGATATAGTCCTTATAACGATGATCAATAGGAATTTAGCCTACTAGTATGAACGTAGGAGCACTGAAATCCGATTTCACTCTGATAGGAATTTAACACTTAATACCGAGTAAGGATCTTGCATAGTTTGTTATCTTTAACAAAAACAAAATGTGCAATGAATTCTAGTTAAATGTAACAATACATTCAACTTCGTCCTCCTACAGGTTACACTTGCTCCTCATATCAAATAATTATCCAATTTTCAATCTGTCTATTTGTAATATGTGTAATGGAAATAACCAAGATTATTAGTGCGCACCACGTGATTAAAGGTACCCCCATAAACATAACAAGTATACTATCTTTAAAAAGAGATAGCTGACGCAGTAAAACATGTTCTTTTTACTTATAATTCTCTACATTTCATTCAGAAAATAACACATGGCACGCTAATTCAATTTTCGATACAGTTTTTTCGAACGCCACTAAGTTATTAGTATTTGGTCAATCGGGAAACAGAATTGCGATCAGGAGACTTGCATTTCCATGGAATAGCATCTTTAAGGTCAAAGGCTAAAAGGGGAAACTATATCGACTGCGTCGGAAAAAAATGTTCATAAATATTTACCTAACAACGGTAGGAAACGACTCAGTCGTGAGCAACATTAAGGTGCACCATCCAGCAGCTAAAAATAGCTTAGTTGCCATAGCAAAACCATTGATGATTAGGCCTTTTGATGGTATGTCTACAACAAATAAAATATACTTACACATACGTTAGGTTTCATGTTTTTGAATATGTGTACTCATCCAAAACACAGCATATAAATGATAAATTGTTTGTAAATCAAATTGAGTTTCGCCATTTCAGTTTTTTATTTACTTGATATAATTTTTAATCATGAAGATTTGCAAAAACGTGTTTACCATCGGAGTCGGAACGTACTAGTAAATAGCTCATTCCTATTACGCGTTCGATTCATGTAGTTTATAAGGTTTCATCCTGTATAAATGGGACCAAAAAATAATAAATAGCTGCGCTTTTAGCGCACGATACGCCCGTTGCCCTTTTAACTTGTCCACATGCTTTTCATGAATTTATGTGATCAACTAGAAATACTGTGATCCCTGTCAAATATCCCCCACCTACCAAAAAAGTAAGTAAAAAAATGCACAAAAAATTTGGCCACTATCAAGGCTACCTAAGTGTACAAAAGTTTGTTGTCTTGGTTTTTCACCTATACGTCCCGTCTTCGAAAAAACTAATGTGATTTTAATATTTTTTTACATTTAATGAGGTTAACTCCGACAAATATATGAAGCCGTATTTATATAAACTTTACAGCATCTTTTGAGGGACATTGTCTAGGTTTCATAAAAAAAAATTCAAATGAGAATTACATCAAATCCTTGAGTTTTTCCTCAAGTCATCCGATTGGTTGCAATTTTAGCTGAGAAATGCTTTGAGTATTTCAGTTTCTGTTTGAGAAATGAAATTTTGATATGAAACCGGGATCTGTACCTGACATTTGTACTGCTCCGACAACTGTACCACTAACTGTGGCCAACACCAGAAACATAAACGTCGTCCACTTTCTTCCCAAACTAAAATTTAACTATCATACTTAAGGGGGTACACAACACCTATGGGAAATAACTCCTTAATATTCAGCAAAACGTTTTATTTTATGACATTCTGATATCAAACTCAAAGCACCTTAGTGATAAAACATTTCGTTGGTGAAGCTACTAAATGTTCATTGAAACTGTTCTCATGAAACTTGTGGTTAAAATTTATTTCGCTTCTTTTATCAAAGTAAAACGCTGAATAAATATAAAACGAGCCAAATAAATTTTAGAGACGATGTTAGACAACTGCAAAATTCATATATTCCTAACATTATCTACTGATGTGAAAATGTAGACTAAACCAAATAAGAGGTGATTCATGCATGTCAAAAACCCACTGAATTCAATTTTATTTTTAATTCAGAAACACTTACGGACTGCATATATCCAGTCTTAAACGTAGTTTGTCATTTAGCTGTTGAAATACTTTCAAGATAAAACTATATATATTGTGTGTGAAATTGGCTCTTAGCAGGAGTTGTCGGTCTTGAATTTATTTGAATTGGTTGATTTTGGGGGATGAATGTATGAAACAGAAAGGATTATCGTTGCGTAAAAATATAGCATCAGTAAACCGGAAAAGAATTGTTTCTTCGTTTTTTTCCTACTCATTGAATCACCACTACTATATGCAGTAACTTAAAGTTTATATGTTCTTAAAGCCGAGAAAAGGAAAATATTATTTCAATTAAAAAGAGCATAAATTAATATGTACAAAGTTTAAATTTCGGAAGAGAGACATTATTTTACGAAGTAGACAAAAACTTTGTCTGTTAGAAAGGGGACATTTAAGTAAAAAGACTATGTAGTAATACCTATGATTACTCAGTATGGTCAGTTTATGTAGGTGTTACTCATTTCAGTATGGTCAGTTTATGTAAATGTGGCTATAATGGCACAAGAAAAAAAATCAAATGATGCCTTACCAGTTATTTAATGGATATGTTATGACTTGAGCTGGAGCTTCGACAATACTCAACAAAAACATATTGAGGTACAGGCTACCTGATAGCTGCTGTACACCAAATGCTATGGCATAGTACCCATATCCAAATGATATCCTAGAATTGAAGTATAAAGTATTAATCATTCAGTCAGGACTGTTTCTTTTCTACTAATGTTAGTCCGAATTTGGGCAGTGATATAAGGACAAATAAAAAAAAATACATCACACGAGTTGCGTTGGATCATATCATGATGAATCATTTCCACAGTCAGTTTCTTTTCTTTTAAGATTTAATAACTACGTCCAACTATAAAGTCATCAAGCATCTTAGTGTTAGTAACTTACATATAAAAGGTTAAAATTGGAGAGGTATACCCAGATATGATGCTTTTTGTGTGTCAGATTTCAAACAATATACATACCAAGCAACGGCTAACAGTAAAGTCTTTTTAAGAAAATCCCAATTCTTGATTATATCCCAGTAAGTGTACTTCCGGTTGTCTTGTGAGACTGATTTTTCGGCAAGATACCCAAGTTTTGACGTGTCGGGTTTCTGAACTCTGTTGATTCGGGCGATCTTTCTAATAACTTCCTGTGCTTCATCAATTTTATCGTTTGACACCAACCATCGGAAACTCTCTGGAATTATCCTAATGGAAATTTTCTATTATTTCGTAGTATTTCGAACAGTACAAAAATTCCAGTTTGATATTCAATTTGATATTGACATCCTGTTTATATTCAATATAAAACCTAGAAACCAATGTCAAACGAATATCGAACAAAAAACATTTCATTGATATTCAATTCCGTTCTATATATATATCCTGGAAACGAATGTCAAACGAATATCGAAGAGAAAAGAAAAAAAAAAATTTGATATTCAATGTGATACTGAGAACTTCGAATATCGAATATCAAACGTACTTGATCTCGGTAAGTTAACAACTCAACATTTTAGGCAACTATGGAAAACCCGGTGTAATTTCCATCATTATTTATACTATACGATGAAATCTGTATCAGGGTAAAACATACTCAATCGGCTTGAACTTTCACTTCGTCTTTTCGAAGATTTCTATAGAAAGTATAGTGCTAAAAAGTATCAGTAAAAAGCCTTTAGAAGTATGTATTATTGTATAACATTTTTAATTTGCAAGAATATGTGTTATTATCATTATTGTTACTTTGTGAAACTGTTTTGCCAAAAACTATGAATATATAAAACCTTTAACATAACATTTTTCAAACTTTAGTTGTGTGTGATTTATTTAGATATACTTGCCACCACGTGAAGAAAAATGGTGTTGTTACTACTGCTGCTGCAATATGAAGATATTTCCAGTCATGTATCAAGTATGACGCCCCACCGAATGCAGCCGCCCAAACTGGCCAAGCGGGAATCGCCATTATAACTGGTCGATATTTTGTTGGCATGAACTCAGTCATAAAAACAAAAAAGACGGACAAGTAAAACCCACATGAGATTCCGATGAAAAAACGGAAAGCTGCAAACAACTGCCATGAGTTTGAAAAAGCAGCTGTTAGATTAAAGAAAAATAACAAAAACATTGCAATAAAGTAGGAAAGTTTACGACCAATGATATCAGCCACTTGACCGCCGATTAATCCGCCTACAAGTAATCCTCCCATCTGTATTGTAGTAAACGTCTGCGTTATCCAATCTCTGTCACACACAAGGTCCCACTGTAAAAAACGAAGGAATATTGACTCACAAAGTCCTATTGTATGAAAGGAAAATATTTAATCACAAGCTCCAACTTCAAAAAGGAGGTATTCTGTCATACCCAAAGCCCAACTTTCGTCACTACACATAGCCTTAACTTAAAAAAAGGAAAGACACTGTCGCACACCAAGTTTCACTGCAAAAAGGAAATAATTAACTCTTTATTGTATGTTTTATTCGTTTCTTTGTAAATGATTTCATTTAAGTTGTAAACTTTATGTTGTTAATAACTGACTGTTGACAACATGATAATAAAAAAAACTACAGAACATGTATCTATTATATTTGAGCAATACGTGGAATTAAATGGGGAAAGTCACAGTGATACACGTCAACGTGAAGGAAAGTCATCTAGATAATTTTCCTTACGAATGAAGTAATACAAACATAGAGATTCTTGAATAACTTGCAAACTACATTGTCAAATAATATATATATAAATAATATATATATATATATTATTTGACAATGTAGTTTGCAATTTATTCAAGAATCTCTATATTGTATTACTTCATTGTATATATATATATATATATATATATATATATGCAAACATGAATTGCATATATATATATATATACACACACACACACACACACACACACACACACACACACACACACACACACACACATATATATATATATATATATATATATATGCAAACATGAATTGCAAGAGTGCTAATTTAATTTATAGCATTAAATGTCCTATGTGCAATGAAATCTACATAGGCCAGACTGGGAACACGCTTGCGAAGAGGATGACGGTACATCGGCAACAAGTTCGGGAGGAGGCATATAGACAAGTCCCGCTCAGCGCTCACATAGACACTTGTGCAAGTTGTGGGCGCGGTATTTTTTTTTTATTTTTCCTTTCTATAAAATGAACATAGATAGTGATTCTCTAAGAGAAATAAAGGAAAGAAATTTTTATTAAAAAATTCAAGGCGGCATTGAATGGACATTAAAAAATTAATGGATATTGATAAATCTATATTTAGATTGTCTATTTATACAATTTATTTTTATACTTTCGTTTTCTATTTTTAACGTTAACACCGCTTGCACAAAGTCCAGCGCCCTAGACCATTCGGCCAGCTAGGCTATATAAAAATATAGCTTTCGCTGGCCGGGTCATTCCTCCTCATAGGATTAATATTAATCTAGGACTGTACGAGGAGGAATGACCCGGCCAGCGAAAGCTATATTTTTATATAGCCTAGCTGGCCAAGTGGTCTAGGGCGCTGGACTTTGTGCAGGCGGTGTTGCCATAGATGTCACAGCGGTACGAGTCCGAGTCCCGCGGAGGGAACGACCAAAAATGTGACAGTTCCAACATCGTTGGGAATTTTTCAGACCTTTCTATACGTTTACATATATATCTTCCTTGTATCAATTTGATCCGATGTAGCAGTGTAGCGAATGGAGTCGTCACATTCTGAGACGTATATATATATATATATATATATAAAAACCCGTTCCTTGTGGTAAACGGTGAGGCAAAGTTTGTACGTCAAGAACTCCCTCATTGCGTAAATAGTCCAAAGCAAACATGAAGTGTTTGGGATTCTGATCAAGACTTGACGACGGCCGTCATAGCCATATCTACGGTTTGTTAACACAGCTAACACAGAACTGGGGTCATGTTGTAAAGTAGCTGTGGAGGTATGAAAATGTTCTCTTCCAACATTCAATATGACATGACGATCTTCTATAAATTTTAGTCTTTGGTATACGACACGATTAAAGTCATCTGTGGCTTTCGCTAGAGCATCTGTAGACATTCTAGCAACATGATCTACGGTAGCTTTAGGTATTTCCTCTACATTTACAGAAGTATGTTGACGCTTAGGCGATTGTATTTCACATGTTGACGGACATGAAAGTACTTCTCCTTCCACATCTTTGTCGTACAGAGTTTGAGACGTTACAATTCTAGGTACCTATTCATCGTCATGATCGTGATATGATTGATCAGATTCTGTATCTTCCTCAGACCTTTTTGATTCTACCTGATTTGATTCCTCTATTACTCTTTCTGTCTGGTCTACTACAACGACAATATCAGGTTTAGATAGTGTGGAAGAAGGTTTGGTGACTGTGGATGTAATTGTATGCCTACGCTTCTCTGCTGAATTGCACTGTCGCTTTGGCGACCTTTTTGGAGACCAAGATCTTGATCCTTTCTTATTTGTATCTAGATCTCCTTCAATCTTCTTCTCAACCATCTTATCTGGGGTAAATTCCTTCTTGTGTTTAAGATAGGCTGACTTTGCTGGTTCTCCCACGTTCCCATTACTCCTATCGAAGCATTCAGATTTTACAGGTCTATCGCCCCTCGAACACCTAGCATGTCTTCCATTTTCTCTTGTGGTGACAACTTGACAGTATATGCATTGCCAGCTAAAGGTAGTGTGGCGTTCCATTATATGGCTCTCTATAGCCCCTTTTATCTTGAACGAATTGTATTTGTCATCCTCTTTACAGATGGTGCATTGATATATACTTTTCATCTGGAAATAACAAAGAGAATGAATTTAAACAAAATCATCAAACCTTCTGGGTTTGTTTATAATGCGACCCCTTCTGTCAGTTTTTGTGGGTAAAAGAGATTCAGTAGTGTTAATATCTGTTTCAACCGTAGGTTGTATGTCAAAGGAAATATTATCGTCTGGATCAATTTCCATTTGACAACTGTCTGAATTAACACTATCTGCATCTATATCTTCGAGTCTTTGTGACTCTGATGTTTCTGACAAGTGATCTGTTTCGGACCAGCTAGGTTGGTTTTCTCTCCTGTATGGTCTGAGTCGGTTTATGTGTACGACTTTTGGTTTCGATGTTTTAGTTTCCTGTATTCTGAATACAACATCGCTCAATCTTTTGATAACTTTATAAGGACCTAGCCATGGACATTGTAGTTTTGGACTTTTGCCCTTTTTACGTGTAAGATTATGCAACCATACATAATTTCCTTCATTAAACTCTTGGGAGTATGCATTATGATCATAGTTTCGTTTCATAGCTTTACTTGCAAATTCCAAACGTTCCCTAGCGAACTTATGAATAACGGCCAAAGACTCTGAGAGCTGATATGCATAGTCGGAATCAGATTCTTTTGGTTGTTCTTTTGGAAAACCAAATAATAAATCTATTGGAAGATTAATCTCCCTTCCAAACATCATTAGATTTCGAAAAATCTTTGTTGAATTATGGATTGAAGATCGATATGCCATCATTAGGAAAGGAACATGAATATCCCAATCCCATTGGTTTTCTGAACAGAATAGTGACAACATATTTTCAAAAGTCTGGTTGAATCTCTCCACCATGCCATCACTTTCAGGGTGCAGTGGTGTAGTTCTGATTTTATCAATCCCTAGAATGTTACACATTTCTTTGAAAACCGCCGATTCAAAGTTAGTACCTTGATCGGAATGTAAAATCCTTGGGACACCAAATATTACTACAAATTTGGTAACCAATATTTTGGCCACTGTAACAGCCTCCTGATTTGGCATTGGAAAAGCATCAACCCACTTAGTGAAATAATCGGCAATAACAAGAAGATATTTGTTACCCTGGTCTGATATTGGAAGTGGACCAAGCACATCAATAGGAATTCTTTCTAGAGGAACCCCACATTATATTTCTGGAAAGGAGCCCTGTTTTTTCGAGGGGCTCTTTTCTTTGATGGGCATTTGTCACAAATATTACACCAGTATGTAACATCTTTTCTCATTGCCGGCCAAAAGAATCGTGTTCTTAGTTTTGAAAGAGTTTTGGTTATGCCCAAATGACCAGAAGTTTGTGTTTCATGAAGCATTTCGAAAGCAAATTTTCTAAAATTTCCAGGAAGTATCAACTGCCAATCTATTTGGGTACCATCGAATGACTCCCATTTTCTGTAGAGTATCCCAGATTTGAGATATATAGAATCCCACCTTGCCCAATAGTATTTGAACATTGGGGAAAGGTGTGAGATTTCCTCCCAAAGATGTCGGTCTCCTGCCGATTTTTAATCTATATATTTTTCCAAATCTGAGTCTTTTCTCTGTTCTATCGTCAGAATTTCATAATCTATTCTTTAATCATTTAGTAAATTCCAGACGTATCTTTCCTCCACAGACATATCCGAGTCTGTGTTCTCTTGGATCGAATTGTCCCATTTACCATTCGGATGTGTTTCTCTGAATGATCATTCTGAATTTGCATTTCTGGAATATCACTTTCCTTTTCCTTCTGTTCAGCTTAACTGCAGTAGTTACATTTGTCAGAGCATGGTCTTCTAGACATAGAATCATCATTTAAGATACTACGCCCTCTCCTATGCTCTATAACAAAATCATACTCGGATAAAGCCTCAAGCCATCTGGCCAGTTGACCCTCAGGATTTTTGAATTGTTTTAGCCACCTCAGAGAACCATGATCAGTTCTCAATTTGAATGGTCTACCATACAAATAACATTTAAAGTGTTGGATACATCTTAATAGGGCAAGTAGTTCTCTCCGGGTTACGCAGAAAGATCTCTCTGCCTTATTCAGACTCTTACTGTAATAACCTATAACTTTCTCTTGCCCATCCTGAATTTGGGATAAGACACCCCCAATTCCAAAATTGCTCGCATCAGTATCCAGTATGAACTGATCCATTGTATCTTCTGAAGGGTATGCCGAAATTGGGGCTTCTGTAAATTTTGTTTTCAAATCGTTAAAAGATTGATTTCTTTCTTTTGTCCATTCGAAAATGGTGTCTTTTTCTAGTAATTCATTCAATGGTGTAGCTAAGTGGGAAAAATTTCTAATAACCTACGATAGTAGGAGCATAAGCCAAGAAAACTGCGAATTTCTTTGATATTAGAGGGAATTGGCCAATCTTGAACTGACTGAACTTTTTCAGGGTCTGTTGTAATCCCTTCTTTGGAAACGATGTGTCCTAGAAACTGAACTCGAGTTTTGAAAAGTTCGCATTTGTCAGGATTCAATTTCAAATTTGCATTTTTGATTCGATCAAATACTAAACGCAAATTTTGCCGATTCGTGATCAATAGAATTTCCGAAAATTATAATGTCATCCAAGTATACCAAACATAATTGATATGTCAAACCAGAAAGAACTTTTTCCAATAAGCGCTCAAAAGTTGATAGGGCATTGCATAATCCAAATGGTAGGACAACCCATTGGAATAGACCCCCATTCCCTGTGGCAAATGCCGTTTTAGGTCTGTCATTTTCATCAACTTCGACCTGCCAATATCCTTTTCTCATATCTAATGTGGAGAACCAAGATGAGTTTGATAAAGTTTCCAAGGTATCATCGATACGTGGCAAAGGATGGGAATCTTTTACAATGAGATCGTTTGTTTTCCTAAAATCAATGCAGAATCTTAAATTCCCATCTTTCTTACGAACCAAAACGATTGGACTACACCACGGACTTTCACTGGGTTCGATCACACCCATGAATTTCATATCCTCAATCTCTTGTTGGACCTCCTTTCGTTTTGAGAAAGGGATTCGTCTAGGCGGTTGACGCACCGGTTTATTATTACCAGTATCTATTTTGTGCTTCAAAAGGTTAGTTCTTCCAATATCAGTTGGAGATTTAGAGAAAATATTTGCGTAATTGCAAAGTCATTCTTTCAATTTTTGTTGCTGATTTGGATTCAATTCAAGACAGGAAGTTTCAAGTAGTTTAGCGAGATGAGGAGGGAGACTATGTCATTCTTGACATGGCATGTGGAAATGTTATGAGTGTTGGATTCTATCTTAGCAACAGTTTTGCATATAGCTACTGTATCACCCTTTACCAACTTAACCTCGATATCAGTGGCATTCATTACTCGCAAAGAAAAAGTTGTACTGTTTCCATTTAATATTGATTTGGCTAACAAGAGACACATATCTTGTATGAAGTTTGAAATTGGTTCAATGATCACCGTTTCATCTTGGTGTATGCAAACTGATAGTTTACCGTTTAATATTACAGTTTCAGTATTCGGTGGAATTTTTGTGCTCTAGTGTATTAACACACGACAACAATTAAAACCACTACCTGAACTTTGTAATGGAATGGTATGTTTACCGCCTTATATCAATTCAAAAGTTTCAAGAGAAATATTGCATCTATGCTTAGCTAAAAAGTCAAAGCCAATAATCCCCTCATTTTGAATGTCTGCAAACAAAATTTCATCTTCAATATGCCGGTTATCAATATCAAAACTAACAATACACTTGCCATGAAACGGGATTCTATCACCCGTTGCAGAAACAAGAGATGATGTAACCACTTCCACTTTCTCAGTAACAGTTATAGGCAAACAACGAATGTACTCTGTTTTTAGAATTGTAATACTAGCTTCAGTATCTACAAGCATTGCAACAGGTATTCAACTAATTTTAGAGTTTATAAAAAGTCTGATTTCAGATTGTTCTATGTTTGCAACATTATCTATAGTATCTTGCTTAAAAGCACAGAAGTCTTTGGCTAACTTTTCAAACTGTTCATTCAGTTTATACTGCTTTTCAATGATTTGTCTTGTCTACAATGAATTATTTCCTGTACACAATTCATTTCATTTTGTCTATCTCTAATTTATTCTTGGGTTTCAATAAAACATTTCCGTGAATATTGTAGTGTATCTACAGTGTCACTATTTACACTGATTGCATTACACACATCAGAAATCTTTTCAGAAATATTTTTACATACATCAGCCAACATTCTCTGGTTTGATTGCAATTGCTTGTCAACCATTTCATAAACAATTGTCAAAACTTGTTCATTATGGGACTCGAGCTTAGTTCCATCATCAAATGATGCCATGGTTATCTAAATATTAATTTTACTATTTTATAGGACACTCAAGCTTAAGTGTCCCGTCGGAGGTACCACTGTAACGCGCTCGCTAACGCTACAATTTTGAGATCTGATAAGTGTCTTTACGAGCTTTCAGTATGGCATCCTTTGATAAAATGAAGAGCTTCAAGAATACAACGTTTATTTGATGGTGAAATATACGATTTACAATGAGATTTAATTCAAAATAATACACAATAACTAACCAAGGAATGTTGACTAGACTTGACTGATGGTGATCCTATAATGAAAGAGTGATTCAATTAACCTTAGTTTGTGGTCAGTATTACCATGTTTGTGGGTAAAGTCGCCATCTTAGTAGTTTTAATGTGAACCAAAAGTCGTGGTGGAATGTGACCAAAGATAGTGGTTATGAAATGATTTTACCACTGGTGTTGGTTAAATGTTTACCACGATAATGGTTTATGGTTACCACAAATGATGGTGAAATGTTTACCACAAAACTATGATTAAATGTCAACCGCAAACTATGGTGAAATGTTAACCACAAGTATGGTGTAATGTTTACCACGAACTATGGTGAAATGCTTACCATGAAACCATGGTTAGATGTTTACCATTGTTCTGTGGTGTATGTGGTAAATGGTTCAGCCCTTAATTAGTAATTAAAACGGTTTCACTTGTCATATTTAATTAATTTAAGTAATTACCGTGTACTTCTGGCAGGGGTTCACTCTTCTCTGTGTATTTCTAGAGACTGAACGACTTACAATGAAAAACCCTAGCTTATATAGTACTGGAATCAGTCAAGTATTAAGTCAACATGCTTTTAATATGACAGTATTTAACTATAAATAATTACAGGTGAGAATTTAGGACATTCACCTGTAACTCTACAGAATCAACTACACATTTAAAAATAATAAGCAAAGCAATCAATACACATTAGGATGAATGTTAAACAATAATAAACATAGCACATCTAAAAAAATACAATTATCATAAGGGTCGTGACAATACTGTTGTTTTAGGTTTTAATTTTGTATTAGCAATACTGCAACTCAATCAAACTGTTTAATGTAACCTTAATTTTGATTTAAAAAGTACCTCATTCTTACACAATTAAAGTCGTACTAAAACAGTAATAGGAACGTTCGCTCCTAGATGGTATAGGAGCAAACGTTCCTATTACTCCTATACTATCTAGGAGCAAACTTTCCTATTATTGTTTTAGTACGACTTTAATTGTGTAAGAATGTATAGTATAGCCCCGTGCAGGTCCGGGTGTTAAAAGAATAGGCCTGCATCAGCGCTAAGCTTGTCGTAAAAGGCGACTAAATAGTACTCAGAACACTAGCCGGGGGCTAGGGCGCTCTGCCCACAGAGCAACTGGGATGTGTGTCCCAGGTGGTGGAATAGGGTACCCCTGACGTGTTACATGCTGGGGTTGTCAGGCTATAATACGGAAAACCTGACCACAAACCATAGTGGTGCACCGTGTTGGGAAATATGCCACGTTCCTCGCACGTTAAAGAACCCTACTGTAGTATTCTCCCGGAGTAGGAACCATAGGGCTCCGCCACAGGAGGCTAAATTTCCCGACCCTACCGACCTCTCCCTATTTCCAGTGGCAATCAAAATTTGTCGACCCCATTGTCCTTGTGTCCCATCCCTTTTTCATTTCGTCACCATTTCATGTTCATTTTATCATCCTATTCATGTTCATCGTCTGAATATAGCTGAAATATTGCTGCTCGGACGTTAAACCCCAACAAACAAACAAACAAAACAAACCTAGATAGTATAATATGTGAGTGTCGTGTACGATTGAATGTTTTAATAAGCCCTATTTATTTTGTAGCCGGACAGTATGGTATTTGCAATGTTTTGATGAACTTGTGTCTGTTACCTGTGTGGTGTTATCTGAAGAGGTTGATATGAAATATGTAAGGCCAAGGCATGCTAGATGTATTTTTTTCTCAATTGAAGCAACACTGCATGAAATTCATGTTAAAAATCGCGTGAGCAATAAGTTGTTAAAATATTTGACGCGTTTAAACAATGATAAGCACAGTCTTTTTTAAAATTTCATATTAAAATACACGTACTTAACAAGATAATGGAGAATTTTGCTATGCTTCCCTTTTCATTCGGTATTCAAACAAGGAACGAGTCAGGGCATATATTTCGCACGACTCAGTGATCAATTCATAAATGCCAAGTGAAGCAGCCTTGTCGGGAAGCTACCAATTGTATGAAAGATAAACATTCTAACAATAATAATTACTCGGAAGTGACGTCAGTGGCTTCGAGTATTGTTAGTATAAGAATGACAAAAGGGCTTCCGGCAGATAACTTCACGGACGGAAATGCTTTCTTCAAATATTTCACCGATATCCCAAATGAATGATATTTCAAACATTTTAAGTGTTAATTCTCAGCTAAATATTGTCAAACTATTTTTTGCGCTTGGCCTCGTAGTAATTTCAAAGAAGATAAATAATAGCCAATACAATTTAATTGGAGTTATCTCTCTTTGGGTGGTGTTGGATGTTAACTATGCCCCGTGAATGGTATTATAATGAAAATCATTTTATCAAGAAGCGTCACAATCAACATCATCAGCTGCCTTTTTTCAAGTTTAAGGTCTCAAGAACGTAAACAAATGCAATAATCTTATTTTCACGATATCTGTGTACATCTCTGTTTTGTTTTGTTGCAAGTTGCAAGGGAAATATGGGTTCAACACCAAAAACATTCTCAAACCTTAGTCCATGTCATGACCGGCACTCTAGCACATTGCTTAAAAAATAAACATCGGGAACCTACCTTGCAGGTTGCACGCCAAGCGACTTCCGAGTTTCAGCACCTTCGGTGCTTTGATTTTTACTTTGGCAGTTTCTTTAAGATCGAGCGACGTACAATGGGTGACAGAAAGTCCGGCTACAACTCTTTGTAAGAGTGAACAAAGGAACCAAGATTTTAGCGGAAATCAAACAATACACTCCAAGGATAAAGGGTAGGCAGGAAAAGACACATACAACAAAAGACATGAAATAACAAAAAAAAAAAAAAAGCAAAAACAAACAAAAAAACAAACAAAAAAAAAAGTAAAAAAAAAAACAGTTACAAAGAAACAAAAATAAATGAATAACCCGGACTCCACTAAGAACTAGGAGCATGGACCAGGTGCACCGGCAGGGTAAGCGTCCCCTGCTTTTCTAGGACATCCGTTGAGTTTCTCATAAAACATCACGTCCGGGATAGACGAAAGGGGAACTGAAAATTATGACACGGTGAACAAATCGGCTCGCTCTCATGTTGCAGATGGAGACAACAAAGCGATCCATGAGTTCTTGAAGACGACCTTAAAACTTCTGAAGTGATGACGTCAATCTTGAAGCAACATAACCGAGTTCCAGAAGCCTATTTGTAATAGTCTACTATGGTACAAAAAGGTCCGCGTAGTTACGGCAAGCTATGGTGAAACGTATCAGTTTTGATATGAAAACTCCATACGCAGGTGATCAAGGGATGTTGTCACAGATGAAAGAAAAGTTGACAATTCAGAATGAAAGTCCTCACGTTTGTCGTAAAGTTTGGTCGTTAGTTTTCCTTTACTATCGATCTCTAAGTATAGGTCCAGATATGAGGCTGACTTCATAGTGTCTGTCGTGTCCTTTATCTCAATTTTGTTTCGGTATACGGGATGTATGAAATCCCCAAAACTAGGATTGTTAAAAGACAATATGTCATCTACATAGCGAAGATCTGGCGAAAAGATATTCTTTTTTTATGTGGACCAGATCAACTACTAATTCAGCAACATAAGAGTGAAGGAATATGTCAGCAAGTAGCGGAGCACAATTTGTTCCCTTGAGAGTAATTGGGAGTTCCAGACGAGCACAAATCAGTCCAATTTTGATGTAAAGTTCACCGCATATCAAATCATATTTGCCTAATAAGAAGCACTAGGTCTACACTTCGGCTACGGTAAAAATTCTAGTAACATTATCCAACTACTACTTAATCATCACTAGCACATACATGTACTTATATACTACATGTGCCATTAAATGTAGGAAATTAACTGACCATTATAAAGGTAACAAAGTCAATGAAGCATCGGAAACGTATTTTATTCCCGTAGTCTGGTAAATCACGATTTTCAGAATCAAAATAAGCGTCTTTGACTGTTAACGATGAAAGTCATTTTTTTATATATGACACAAAATCTCTAGCAAATAGGGAATTGTCAATAAAGAGAGGATCTTCTTAAAATACGTTGAAATTTCAATTGAAATGCAATCTTGGCAATAAAAATGGTATCCGCATGCATGGACATGGTATCGAAATGAACTAGGTTGGATTGGTATGATTTCAAAAAAGTGTGGGCAGTGTTTAAAGAATTGCTTTAATTTCTCTTTTTTGTATGTCACATTATTTTTCCCAAATCCGACAGATCAGTACTCACGTACGATTGCAGAGTCAGAAGAAATTAAATCAAAATAATTTTACTTTTTATTTCCCGTTTCTGTAATTCAAATGTCTTTTAACTCATATCATCAAAAGTTCACGACCCAAGAAGATCATCATTCACTGATGACGGGTAAATAAATCAGTAATGTCAACATTCTTAACACGACACGCATGTGCCAGTTAATTTGAATATGTTTTAAGGGTAGCACCCTAAGAAAACATTTGACACGTGATTGACAGCCAGAGCTTTGGTAATATTGAAGCTTGACCTAATAATAACGGAAGGTTATACAAACATCACGTGTTCATTATTACTATACCTGATTGACAACGGTATGCATGGAATTATCGTAAATCTTTCGGGTACAAGTTAATTCACTATAATTAGTTGGTGAGCTACATGTTTGTGATTTTCCTGTTATATTGTCAAACGTCTTTGTTCCGTTTCCCCACTCACAGTGCCAGTCTGGTATTGCACCACCAAAAGACATCATTAAAGTTGTCCACGTGATCGATATTTTCCCGCCAATTATACTCGCCATCAGAAGCCATTGGAATCTTCCTAGTCCACCGCATGCTTCCAACGTCTCCTCAAGAAAATCACTGATTGTAGACATTTCCCCTGTGAAAACTAAACAAATTTTGGACAAATAATTAAAAAAAAGTTAAGGGTAGATTAATTACATTTTAGCAAACAATTCATTCACTAACAAAACCACGCACGCAAAATGCAAAACAACAAACGAACAAACCACTGGATTACTAACAAAAGCAGAACGTACAATTTGTAGGAGGTTGGCACAAGTCATAAAATACACGTAGCAAGGTACAAACGTTCTGAGTAACAGGTGATTGGATGGGACAGAATTCGATTTTTTAATTTGATATTTTTTTCTCATTGTTAATATGTGATGATAAAACAGGTAAAACTTACCGTTTTATACAATAGAAATTTTCTTCCCGGTATACGTACAATCTCCGAAATGTAACCGTGTTGATACCTACATTCATTTCTCTGTTGTCGTGATTAAAAAATGATAAAGTATAGTTATGTGATTTCGTGACCTCTGTTTTAGTCCTATACATACTACTCAAAAGAAAAGGGGCTCAGTGTAAAATCTAAACAAATGAATTATCTCGTCAACAACTGACCGACTATTACATGAAAATAGCTTTTACTTTACCAGTCACATCGACCTCACGTGATTTATGGCTACACTGTTACGTTGAGTTTGTTTAGTGGTATGTACTATTTTATCCACTAAATTACTTACTGTAAAGAGGCGTGGCACCCAAATCTCGATTGGTTCGGCAAAATTTAATACGCGCTAGGCCCCTGCTGCACCTCATAAAAGGAATGGTGAATGACGCTAATTTCACGTAGTATAATAACTAACTGTATTGAAACGGCTCTGTTCTGACTGTGTGATATACGTCATCATCACGTTGTATAGTCTTCATGACAATTTTTTATATATCCTACATCAAAGCCCAATTTAGAAATTGATAACAATAAAAAAACGCGATGACATTTGTCACGACAGTCACTGTGCGATAAGTGAATGAATACAAAGGGCGATATAACCCGGAAATTTAAATGAACGACCAGTAAAAAGATAAAAACTAAATTGTCATTTAAATGATACTATTGTTTTTGACTATTTATCAGTGGACACTTGTCATATCACAAGCTTATTGTGGTACATCGGTATCATAAAGACTGTCTACATCCGTCGGGGATTATCAAATTGCAGAAACGATAGAATATAATTATTTCTTAAAAAAAACATTTTTGTACTAAAGGATGAAAAATGATTCGCAGTTGGTAGCAACAAATGTAGTATTTTTAGAACTACATAAAAATATTCGCTTCCCAAGTAAGGAATTTATCATAAAAAACTACTTATTTAAGCACACATTTTAGAATGTACTACCAATGATACCGCCTTGAATGGAGACAAAACAGGTTTAAATCTAAGATATGTCATATATTGACGGACTGTCCCATCACTCTTACCGCCCCTTGGATAGAGGCATTACAGGCCTAAATCTGTGACATGGCATACTAGTATATTGACGGATTGTACTAGCATTGTTACCGCGTCTTGAACAGAGACAAGACATGCCTGAATCTGTGACGTGCCATATATTGACGGACTATACCAGTACTATTACCACGCCTTAAATAAAGAATCTGTAAATGATATATATTGACGAACTGTTCTATCACTATTACCGCGCCTTGATTAGAGACAAGACAGACCTGAATCTGTGACATCACATTTATGACGGACTGTACCATCATTATATTACCGCGCCTTTAAATAGAGAAAAGACAGCGCCTTTAATAGAGTCATGACAAGCTCTCAATCTGTAACATTGCATACATTGACGGACTGTATATCTACTAGTATTGCGCCTTGAATAGAGACAAGACCGACCTAATTATATGATATGGCATATTTAGACGGACTGTACAATCACTATTACTGCGACTTGAAAAAAGACAATATAGGCTGAAATCTGTGACATGGCATATATTGACGTATTGGGCAATTATATCATTGCGCATTGAATAGAGACAAGACAGGCCCAAATGTGTGGTTTGGCATATATTGATGGACTTTACCAGCACCATTTCCGCCCTTGAATAGAGATAAGATAGACCCTAAATCTATGACATTGCTTACATTGACGGACTGTATAATTGCTATTTTTGCGCCTTGGCTAGTACTGACAAGAAAAGCCTAAATCTGTGGTAAGGCATATCTTGAAGGACTGTACCATCAATATTATCGCGCATTGAATAGAGGTAGGCCTTAATCTCTGACATGGCATACATAGAAGGGCTTTACCAGCCCTGTTACCGTCCTTTGAATAGAGACAAGACGAGCATAAAACTGTGATATGGCATACACTGACTGATTGTTCAATATACCATCAACGCACGTTGAACAGGGACAAGACAATATTCCAATCAATCATAACAGAATAAGAAGTAAATATCTAAGTAAAACATTCTCACGTAGTTATACAACGAACTTAGGAAATGATAATTCTTACAGTAAAAAATGTATAGTCCCAGAATACGTTCAAAATGATAATCAACGATACAAATCGAGTTAAAATTTCAATTATGCCGAACTCAAGTGAATAGCTAAGTTGATTGTCTCTACTGATTCGACTTTAAAATAGCATAAAAATATTTTCGACTCAGGACTTTAAAACAATCCGAGTCCCAAGTTCCACCTAGCACATATATGTCTGATTAGTGTCATTAAAGCATTTATAAACACTCGTGTCTTTTTCTTTAGTCCACCCTAAGTCTATATTAACCCAAGATCTTCTGTCCGGAATGTCGTTTAAACGACTTAGTATCTCGTTATAACGACATAGCTAACTCGTTTAAACGACTTCGTATCTCGTTATAACGACTTAGCATCTCGTTTAAATGACTTATAGCTCGTTTTAACGACATATCAAATTCGTTTAAACGACCTAGCATCTCGTTTAAACGACTTAGTATCTCGTTTTAACAACATAGCTAACTCGTTTAAACGACCTAGCATCTCGTTTAAATGACTTCATAACTCGTTTAAACGACTTAGTATCTCCTTATAACGACATAACTGTCATTGTTACCTCTTAGTTGATTTGTTATATCAGAACGAGGCTATCACAAGTGCACAATTCGTTTTGTAAGACTACATGGATGACATAGAAGATACAGTAAGTGGATATATCACGAATTACAACTCATATTCAAGTATAAAGTAATTGCTAAACAAATACTTACAAGACTAAACGCTGTGATTTATTTCTCAAATTCGAACGATAATGCAACGGGAAGTTATTTGCCGATTTTATTTTGATTTATGGCTCAGATATGCAGAAATATTGGAATGTCTTGCACAAGTTTATCACATTTTTATAAGCACGAGAACATTAAAAAGGATTCTTAGAAAAGGTTTGTTTTGACGAAAAAAAATATACAGATTTGCTTGAATTTGCAGAATTCATTGAAGAACAACTTGACCATGGTAGTCAGTTGGGTTATTGTTCTATGCACTTGAGGTGTATCCAAAGTGGAATGCGTGTCTCAAGGAATACGATTATTGTGTTAATGCAAATATTAGATCCAAGAGGAATACAGTTTAGACTTAAACGTCGACTTCGGTATTTTTCGCGTGGTCCGAATTTTTTTGGCACTTTGATTCCTACGATAAACTAAAAAAATATGGTGTTTTGTATCTATGGATGCATAGATGGACTTTCCAGAAACTTGATCTGGTTGAAAGCATACAAAACCAGCAGCAACCCCAGAGTTACAGCTGGCTATTACTTGGAAGCAATTAATAATAAACAAGGTCGTCCAAACCTCATGAGGAGCGATATGGGAACTGAAAATGGACGAGAGTTTTTTAACTGGTCGACAGGGAAGCATTATTTATGGCAGAAGCACAGGGAACCAGTGCATTGAAATGTTCTGGTCTTTTTCTCCGAAGACAATGCAGTCAATTTTGGATGGAGATTCTAGGAGATGTAAAGAATAATGGCAATTTCACTGGGAATTTCATTGATATAAATTTAATGTAGTTTTGTGTCATGAATTTAATTTTTAATAGGTAAAGCAATTTATTCTTGTCTAATCCAAATATACCAGTTTTATGCCTTCCCTGTTTGGTTTTCCTCGATGAACATTTCTACTTTTGATGTGGAAAGTATATACCACTAGATATAATTTGAGAAATGAAGCTAATTATGTTTATCCGCAAACTCGCATTGAAACTTTTGTACTCTCTTTTTTTTCCTTCCGCCTTTGGAACACTCTAGACATTCGGTTACGAAACATACCTACAATTGAAAATTTCAAAAGGGTACTAAAAAATCAACACCCGATTTAAAAACCACCTGCATACTATATTCATGCTAGACTTCGTCATATGAGTAACAGCTGATCTGTTCAGAGTGAACCTGGTGCCTGACCAGAATTGCACCTGTGATGAGCCTGTAGAGGATAGTATTCATTTTTTCTTAGAGTGCCCATTAGACACTGAGCAGCGTCAAGTATACATAGATACTTTCCCAGATACTGGTGAGAACAAAATTACTGTTATTTTCTTTAGTAGTTCTATACAATACACAAACTCAAATATCACAAATTAAAAAATAAAAAAATAAATATAACAGTTCATTCACCAATCGTTTCAGTATAGAGTAATTTACTTACTCTAATTTCTCTTTTATATTCTTTCTAATGTATATTAGTTAAATTACTTTTGTGTGCTTTACACATATTATTATTGCACCAAATGTATTGTTTGTTATATTAATATATGGAGAAGACCCTTGTGAGTTGGAATAACTCGTGTCTGATCCAAATTTGTTTATAAGCGAATAAAATATGTTTAAACTCAACTAAACTGAACCAACCATTTTGTTCATCTTTGATTACCTCCCTTTCTTCTAACCATTTCATTAACTTATTATTCAGAATGCTATAAAACATCTTATATACAAAAGGAGCTAGAGTTGTTCCCCTTGTAAGATATAAAGGATCTCTAGGATCTGGTGTAGAACATTTTGGTTATGATACCCCTATTCCACACATTAGGTAATTTACCAGATTGAAAACATAAATTAAATAATTCATACAATACAGATATAACGAAAATATTCTTACACAATTCAGCTTGTATGAGATCTACCATTTTTTGCATTCATTACGACCCTATACACCTCATTTATAGATATTTGATTATCCAAGCTCTCACAAATAATATTCTTCTTAATATCAACTTATTAAAAGTAACAGAATTTTCATTATGATTTAGCAAGCCCCGAAAACTAGTTTTCACTTATTTAAAGCAACTTAAGTAGTACTTCACCTAAGAATCATGCAAAATGTGATTCATGGTTGGAAAGCCTACATATTATCTTTGATATTTTGTTTAAATTGTTATAGTAAATTGTTATAGTAAACAGAAATTGACATGTGGTTTTTTATATAACCCGTGCTCTTAGAAGATAAAAATTATATAGAATGTACTGTGGAATTCATAGTTAAGGGAGATAACTCTGTAAATGACAGTAAAATACAATAGAAACTGCTGTATTTTCAATGTGGATTATCTCCTAACAGCAGACAGATTGGAATGAATAATTATACATTTCATCATATAGATCTATAAAGCAACTTAATAACAAAAATAAAAATATGTAGCCTTTTTTAAGATGTATCACGTTTTGCAGAATTTGCATGATTCTTACAAGGACGGCTACTTAAATACAAAATCTAAATGTTAGTTACAGTACCATCATCTAAAATAATCTCATTAGGAATGTTTGATTATCTTTCATTTCCTATTCAAATTTTACCAAATGGTCGCCAGAACTGTTTTGGATCAATGTCATTTATAAGTTCATCAAGTCGTTTGGACAAGTCTATCAAAATCCTTGTCCTTTTTAATAAAAAGTTAAATGAGTCTTTGAGAACCATGTTTACAGTTTACATAATCATTTTCTGCTTTGCACACAGTGTTTCATTAATCAGTTAAACTGTCATTCAACCAGGGTTTCCTTAGGCGTTTTTTTGATTGCTTGTACCATAAATATTTTATTATTCAATTTGTCCTTCATTTCAGTTTGTAAAAACTTAACGAAGTTACCCTATAGATCGTTCTATTTGGCTACCATTATAATATTGTAAATTAGTACACATATTTATTTGATTCAAAATATCACTATACTTGTTCAAAAGCTATCAGGAATATTTGTTACATTACATGAAATATAAGAATGTGTATTTTGATCTGCAAATAAATCAAATCTCCAACACAGAATGATCTCACACTTGCTCGAATAACTTGTAATTCTTGGAAATATATCAAACTTTCAAACAGAGCGTCACAGTAATCGACCACAGAAAATCCACCTGTTGAGACATATTTGAAATCATTACTTAATGTATTTCTTCCATTTAACACACAACAACTATTAGAATGACAGAAATTCACTTAAAATTTTGAAATAACTGTTGTGAAATCAATTATATCACTTTCACAAAGCTGATCTATTCCTGGAATATAATCCACTGAATCTCCCGTGCGGTTGTTGAAATCTCCACACAAACAGAATAATTTTCCTAGTGGTATAAATTTGCTCCATTAACATACACAAACATAAAATATATTTGAAGATTTTACTTTTACCGCAAACTTCAGCCATAAGATTCCCTCCTCTGAATCATCTATACTGATTGTAAATGTTTTCAGCAGCTCCTTTTTAGCAAGTAGACCTACTCCTCCCAAACCATTTTTGCCCGCACATGTATCTGTTTTCGGTTATTTCCAAACCAGTTAGGCCCCGTGCAGGTCCGGGTGTGGAAAGAATAGGCCTGCAGCAGCGCTAAGCTTGTCGTAAAAGGCGACTAAATAGTGCTCAGAACACTAGCCGGGGGCTAGGGCGCTCTGCCCACAGAGCAACTGGGATGTGTGCCCCAGGTGGTGGAATGGAGTACCTCTGGCGTGTTACATGCTAGGGTTGTCAGGCTATAATACGGAAAACCTGACCGCAAACCATAGTGGTGCACCGTGTTGGGAAATATGCCACGTTCCTCGCACGTTAAAGAACCCTACTGTGGTATTCTCCCGGAGTAGGAACCATAGGGCTCCGCCACAGGAGGCTAAATTGCCCGACCCTACCCACCTCTCCCTATTTCCTGTGGCAATCAAAATTTGTCGACCCCATTGTCCGTGTGTCCCATCCCTATTTCATTTCATCGTCTGAATATAGCAGAAATATTGCTGCTCGGACGTTAAACCCCAACAAACAAACAAAACAAACCAAACCAGTTATAACTAGCATGTTATTTTTCATTTAATGTGTTTCTGCAATGTAATGCCAATGATATACAAATTAATTCGTTCTTTTAGCGTCCACCCATTAATATTCCAGAACCCGCATTTGTATTACCGTTAGTTACACTTGGGGTTCTTGTGAAAACCCTCCGTCCACATGTTCCACCATGTCCCCTTCAAAATCAATCATTGTGTGTTTTTGTATTCACTTCTGTATGAAAAGGACAGTTATTATTACCCGTATTTTGTATTTGAGCCAGTTCATCATGTGCACTCTGTGGAAATTGTTTGCGAGTAATTCTCACAACTACTGTAGACCTGTAGCTTTTTTGAACTACGGTAATTTAAAAAAAACCCAACAATATCGGGTGATGTAGAAGAAATTCTGAAATTCTGAAAATTCCCCTTTTTACGATTTTATAGTTATTGTAACCCCAAAAAGAAAATCTAAACGCCTTAATTGATCAGATATATTGGAAACATCATTATCTTAATTATGAACGCCTAAAATATAAGTTTTACGGTGTCAGTATGCTGTGAATAAAAATTTTGTTCGATACTGAGTCAAGTTTTCTAGGGATAATATTTTCAACATTTTTGAAAATCCTTTCTTGAAAAGTAGTCTTTCATGGTTTATCTCTGTAGAAAATTGAATTATCTATCAAGTAATACCAACTTTAAGACATTTTATTTGAGCAATAACTTGTAGGGTCGAATTTATGTGACTTTTGACCGAAAAATCGAAAATCCCATTATTAGCATTTTTTTGATAAATTCTGACTACGAAAATCGTCAAAAATCATCAAAAGAACCTCAGAAGTATAAATTTTCATAATACTAAACAGAAAATACCAAATAGGCAATTTTTAGAGAAGCATAAATACTCTAAGGGTTTTGACATTGATAAATATGTCAATTTAAGCAATTTTTTTGGCGGGGTAGGGGTACATTTTTTTTTTATTTTACCGAAAAATTCTAAGTGCTACCGCAACTCCCTTGATACCACTGTAAAGCTGAGACAATGGGCTACATGGTGATACATACATATGTCTGTTTTCTTCATTCTGTAGAAAGAAGAAGTTCAAAGAAAAAAAAACGTAAAAAAAATATTTTTTGCCTAAGCGTGGTATAAAAAGTAGCAAAAAAAATATACAGAAATGCTTACGTTAATTTCTGGCGACAAAAATATTGTTAAATGGGAGGTATAAGGGTACCTGAACATCATATTTTTGTTGATGAGTGGAGGATGCAAGGGGGGGGGGGGGTTATCTCAGCCTACGTACTACTGTCTTAAATTCTCTGTTCTTACCATGGCACGCAGCAACGTTCTATTATTAAAATCTACCATTTTTCTTTCACGGGGTAAATTGTTCTCAATATATACATATCCATACTTTTTTAGTCCTTCAGTTTTGGTTTTTGAGCTAAACATTGGTTTTGTATTGTCAAAATAGTAAAGTTCAGCGAATCATATGGCAAATTATTGATTACTATTTTATAAGTTTCTGAAATCTGATCTTTGGGCTTGCCAGATTGGACAAGATCAGTATAGCTTAAATCTAATTTCAAAAAGTTGTTTTTCAATGCCTCGTATCTCGTCCCTGACCTTGCTTACCTCCCCTTTTATTCTGTCAGTAATTACTGTGTTGAATTTTGTAGTAAACTTTTTCTCGACGTTACTTCCCATGTCACAGATTAGTTTCTCTAACTGTGTTGAATCACTGTCCAAATTGTTGGGAGGGAGGTGGTCGGTATTATCTTCCGATCTGACTTTTTTGCAAGCTGCATCGACAAAACTGTCATATTCAGATACCTGCCTTTTGCGAGGTGTATTTCTAATGTTCTCTTTATGCAAACTAGCTTTTGCATTAGTTATGCTTTGTTCATTTCGTTGTATTCTGTCTTGCATGGGTCTTAGAGGGTTTACTGCCATTACCTCTTGAACATAGTTAATTGCACAATGCGAACTTAAAGGGTCTGCCACTGCTATAATTTTTGGATTAGTTATACTTATCCTACTCCAATGCATTGCATTAAATTGTAGAGTATGTTGTGCTTAAGTGAAGTCTTAGAAACACAAATTATTCTGTAAACATAGGAGCGAGAAAAAAAATTCAGCCATCATTTACAAGGGCTGACAACTAACATCTATTTTCCCGGTGTTTCCCAATCAGCCAAATTTAATTGCCTAATTATTCCATGAACACTTGAGTGATTATCTATGAAAAAACCGAGGAAGTTGGCCGGAGTCCTTTTATGTTTCTATAAGCACCTCTCTACACCAAGTTCCTGCATTATACACAAATTCACAAAAAGTTACAGTATATTGATTCGGAAATCCTTCGGATCTGAGGACAAGGTCCTCTGGTAGTAACAAGGGCAAGATTAAAAAAATCCAAGGATTAAACTGTTCATATTATATATATAAATATAGAGTTAAGAGCTTATAACAGATTTATATAGATCAGATGTTAAAAAATATGCTAAATATAATACGATATGGAGCCAATCTTTTTAGGTCTTGGTCTAAAGCTGGTACGGCACTACATGCTATACATCAATCAGTACTACTATAATTTTGATTCTTCATAATTGTTTCTACATTTAATTCATTTCTAGTTTTTGATAAAAACACCCCGTTCTCGTTTTCATTCAGATTCTTTATCATTTGCTTATGTGTGCCTTTGATAAAGGTACAATCACCCATAGCGTAATTCCGCTTCAGAATCTATGTTTTGATCTTGAAAATTGTTAGTCTTATGCTGAAGAAGGTATCGAATATTCAATGTAAATTTTACCATCATTTAGTGATGTTACCAAAAATTTGCTTTGCAAATTTGACAGTTTTAGCATCGTTGGGAATTTTTCAGACCCTTCTATACTTACGTTATCTTCCCTGTAACAGTTTGATCGGATGGAGCAGGCAGAAACCTACCTAAGTTAAATTATCTCCCATTTCATTGTGATTTTCGTCTGTCATGATAGAAAATGGCTGCGATAGGCCGTTGTTGGTTCTGATACGGAAAATGATCGAATATGAACGACATTAACATGTTGATAACATATAACATGTAAAAGGAGCTTTCTGCATGTATGGTAAATAGGAAACAGCTAGTGTGGATCGTGTCGTTTGCTTGACAGATACGTAAAACGAGGATTTCATGAGATGGATAAGTTTACTCCGCAATGTTAGAGGTTGTCTGGCAAGTTATTTTCTGATTTAGTGCCATCCTAACCTCTAGCATCTGACACGTTGAAAGCCACGGTAAATGTGAATTAGCTTAACGTGTTTTAAAACATTTTAAGTCTTTTATTTAGATAAAAAAAGTTTAACCTACCGGAAATCGAGCGATAAAAAATAAATCCTAAGTATTTGTATCCAGAAAACATTTGTAATGAAGACAGTTGTCAAAATGACCATCAATTTTGAATTAGGTCACTAATTTTACGGAATACAATATATTTTTGACAAAACGAACTTAAAGTTGGTAAAGGCAATTCGTTGGTTAATTTGATATGCTCGTTTCGCAAATTTTAAAATTCGTAATTTTATCAATCGGAATTACGCGCTCAAAAAGCTAAAACTAAATATGAAGTTCATTTTAACTGCATTTACATAGGATTTCCATGATTGCTGGATTTTCTCATCAGGTAGGTCATTTGTTTTTCTTCAGTTTAGTCACCTTCTACCGTATTATGGTAAAGAAACTGTATAAAACGTTTCAAATGGTAAATAGTTTACTTTAATTCTGCCGATTTCAAAGAACGAGCGTTATGCAATATGGCGCTCGGAAGTAAGAAGTTGGGATATGGAGGAACGGAATTTCAACCTCTTACGTTGTAGGAGTAGGATAAGTTTTAAAAAATTCTTAATCTGGTGGTAGAATGTGGTGCACTGATGATATTTCTTGGTTCAAAATAGGATCACGTTCATTAATTTTATGGTAAGTGTTTCTAGTTTCCTAAAAAGTAAAACTTATTTTCGTCCGATGTCGCATATAGAAGTAATATATTTAAACATAGAATTTACTTGAAGGCACAGCACACGTACATTATTAAGTATACATGTGAATGTAAAGAAAAAGGGTCAAAGGTGGTGATGTATAACGTACATGCACTGTCCTATAGCTTCATTCTTAATTTCAATCGTCGCACAGCAACGGTGTCTTAAAATTAGAGTAAGATATAGTGATAACTAATGAAGGGTTCTCAAAAGATGACAAGTTACGAATTTGGGAATATATGTTCTGTTGCGAGCATATGACACCCAGAAAGCTAGTTTTGAATTCGTCACAAGGTTTTGTTAGGCACCATTTTTTATAAGTGAAGTGGGAGCTTTTTTTTTTTAAAGGAGTTCCAAATTCTGTGATTTTTTTTACTTTTTACTCATTCATTCATTGAATAAAATTATCATATTCTGACATCAAATCCAAGCCCCAATCCAAAGTTTTATTTTGAAATAGCATTTTTTTCTTTAAGTGTCTCCAATGTTATTTTACAGGGAAAGTACAGATAAGTGTGATTGAACAGCTCATGTGGATTGGATCAACATGGGTTACACCTAGTCGAACAGCATAATAAGGAACGCAGTTATCAAATGTTTGAAAAAGTCAACAACTGTATAAAACGAAAAATGAAATCATACTGTTACTGCATGGATTTCCGCTATGATCCTGGTTAAGTTATTACCAACAAAATGAAAAATTTAGAGTTCAGTTGATCCAGTTTGAATGCTGTGTTGATACTTGCCCAAGTTCATACGGTCACATCAAAACTGCAAGCTTTACATTCCTTGTTGAATTTGAATTTTGGTTACTATTAGGTTGCATTATACTTGCAGATCCGATAGATGTGATTTACAGGGGTAAAAATTAGGAAATACAAGCTGGTAACCCATGCCATACTTTTTGTTTTATATTTCCTATATGTTAGCTAAATTTTATCCAAAATTTTATAGCCCATCTCAAAATTTAGTAGCCATGGGCTATTGGGCGACTGTTAATTTTTATCCCTGATTTTTGTTACGCAGAGACGACCCGCTTTCTTAAGTAAACTTCAACAAAAAGGATGAAACCTAATGGAATTTCAATTGTGGTTATTATAGTATTTTTACATGATAGATGATAGATTCAATACTTTTGGTGATAAAGAGGTGTGAGATACAGGCTGTCAGCTATACGTAAAGATTCAGGTCTACACGAGATTTGGTTTATCTTGTTAAAATTTTATAATAGCTAGGGTGTGTATCGGCATAGATTTAAAATTCGTAAACCATAGAATTAGTTCGATTGTAACACAAACATTAGAAATTTGGGACTAAAATGGTGAGAGAGGAATCAAGAATAAAAACGTAAAACTGAAACCAGAAGACAAAACGCATGGAATAACTAAAACCAAAAACAAACGACGTAAATACAAAATCTAATCCTGAACTCACAGACTAAGTGTTGTTTAAGGCAATTCAATAGATTTGAAAAGAATCATGATAAAACAGATTTTTTACATAATTTGCAAATTTTGACGGAGAAAAAAAATCTGCGTACGAAGACGTTTAAAATGAAAGCCATGTTCAACACTACCACGGACACCTCAAAAGCCAAAATTAATAAAATTTTAAAATAATATAAATTACTCTAATAACATTTGAGAAAATATCGCTAATAGATGTACATTTGTAGTAGTTTTAATAAATCCCTTTCGGTCTATAATCACTTTGCCGACATACAAGTACATGTTACCTTGAACTTAATTGTTGACAAGTTTCTTGACGTGATTATACAGGTAAACTTAGGTAAATGTATGTCGTGTACACCGGCAAGCATTCGAGGTCCGAACTCACTTAAACTTTTTTTCCATTTTTATCACAGCTCTAAAAAAAAATCCAAAATTTGGCATGCTAGTAGATACACATTTGACGGACTTATCTATTTTTTCCTGATTTTTTTTGTGACCAAACACTAGGCATGATCCATTTTTGATTAAACGTACGCTACTCAAAATCATTTTAATTAAAGGTCAAAATCATTTTAATTAAAGGTCAAAATCATTTTAATTAAAGGTCATGACTTTGTTTTACTCTATTATTTGATACAGTTTTTGTAGATAATTTAATGTTTAATAATGATATTCCCAAACTAAATTGAAAATAATAAAATTTTTGTCTTATACTAAATTTTAAAGTCATTAGCAACGGTAATATACAACAGGATTCACTCTTCCGCCTCAACGAGAGCGCGATCTCTATTGTTCTCGTAGGGATGCCTGTGTAGCGAATAGAGTCGTCATAATATTCCGAGACGTTTGTATATTAGTGCTGCGGGCAGGTATCAAAAAGTGCTTTAGTTTTCGAGTTTAATGGGCTCAGAGGGTATACGGCTATATCATATGTCAATGGAAAGATAATCAGTGTAGTTTTTTGAATATCGTACTAATCAAAGTGAAAAGTGATATATTTATGTGCTTTCCCCGCGTAGTACTTTTCAGTCACGTAGTTTATATTGTCTATATTGGGAAAGAACCGGTTTGAATTTCGCGGGTAGTATATAAAGGAGATGATGACGTTTTTTTCAGTTATCGGGTTTGGGCGGTGACCACGTACATACACAGTAACATATTTACAGTATTACAGAGAGGTCAATTTCATTTTTATTATTCATGATATTTGTTTATTTTTTTAGATATTCTGTAATGCCAGTGTGTGTATTAGGCAGGACCGCAACTATTTTTTCTTTATTGGACGTTTTGTGGATAGATTCCAATTTTTCAGTGATGTTATCTGGTCAGTAATTCTATTTGGATATGTTTTGTTTATGTAATTAAAATATCAAATCGATATGGTCACCGTGCCTGACGAAATCAGAAATGTGTTTTATTAATTTATTAAAAAGTGATAGAGACGTAGCTTGGGTTTGGATTGTAGACTGCAGAGTTTTGCACATAAATAATTTATGTTCGGTTGAACAAGTGAATTTAGAACATAAGTAAAGTTTTCTGCCATTTTGCATTAATTAGAGGAGAGGTCAAAGATCAATCGACCCCAATACACTTTGATAAGTAATTTAAGTCA
Source organism: Perna viridis (assembly GCA_037379345.1). Classification (NCBI taxonomy): domain Eukaryota; kingdom Metazoa; phylum Mollusca; class Bivalvia; order Mytilida; family Mytilidae; genus Perna; species Perna viridis. Next base: position 7,734,556 of record CM074515.1, on the reverse strand, counting down.
TTTATAGTAGGTATTAGGAAACAAGTAACACGTAAATGTCACATGTATAGAATTTCAAAAATGTAAAAAAAAACTTTTTCCGACAAAAGTTGACTATTTAATAACAGAACAAATTTGCCCCTAAAATGGCATTCAGTAAAAAATACTTAGATATACATTGTAATATTCTACGGTATCTTATTATCTCTTAATCATTGAAAATGCACTTACTGCCACTAAAATGCAACCAATTTTAGGAGCATACTTGTTCTGTGATTAAATAGTCAACTTTTGTCGGAAAAAAGGTCTTTTTTTACATTTTTGAAATTCTATACATATGATCTTTACATGTTACTTGTTTTTCGATACCTACAATAAATGATTTCACTAAAATCACTTATAAAAGTGTATTGGGGTCGATTAATCTTTGACTCCTCCTCTAATTAATGCAAAATAGCGGAAAACTACCACTTTTTAATTAGAAAAGACTAATCTTCAAAAACCACATTGATTTATCTTTCCATTGACTTATTAACCAACTACCCAAAATACGTTAAAATATGTCAAAAACTGACCAATTGATATGAATTCAAGCAAAGCACGTATACGGGGCCAGTATGAAAAAGAGGGCCAATATGGATCAAACCAGGGCCAATACGGCATTATAACTTCCGGTCGTTTGACACCACCATTTTGAGTTAGAATTGGATTTCATGAACTTTGATCATCAGGACTAAAAGCTGCAGAAACTAAAAAAATCTTTCATTTTATACAAAAAGGATATTTAAGACTGATTAATGCAAACAAACTTACATGTTTTTGGTGAAACACGAAAACAACTGTTCTACAAATCATCTAATTGAGTTGGTTAATAAAATTGTCAATAAATATATGCCTCGGGACCAATACAACCGCCTCGACCAATATGACAGACCTATAACAGGGCCAATATGAAATTTCATATTTATTAAAATATAATACGATATAGCCGTATACCCTCTAGGCCCATTAAAGTTTGAAAAATTCTTAGCCGTCCGCAGCACTATATATATATATATGTGTGTGTGTTTATAGTCACAGTACTGCCTAAAAATAGTTTGTTTACTAAAGAGATCGATTTTCTATACTTGTTATTAACTTGACAGGTAAACAAGGAACATATATTCAACATAAGGGTTAATGGAGTCTGAAGCAGGTAGGGTGCAATCATGCTTTTAACAAAATAATGTTCATTATGTATATATGTTTATATTTAGAAATTATTCTACAGTTACATGAGATATTAACGAGAAGTGCTTTTTAATTTATAAATGGGTGGATCTACAAATATACAGATTTTCAATACACACAAGCCCTGACCATGACGGATTATATTATTAGAGATATTAAATGGAGAAATACAGTGTATCTATTGCTCTTTGATCTTTACATTGTAGCAAACGAGGAGCCGGGTCAAGCTGGATTTAAAGAAAAGTATGAGGGTCCCGGATTAGCTGGTGGGTTTCTAATCGTCCTCATACTTGCTGATTGTCTTGTTTTTCCCATTTTCTCTTGGATACACATTAAAGGTTGGTGACGATCGATGGTTAAAGTAAGAATAAATGAGTGATTTCAACCAAATCTATTTGAAATGTTAATTCAGTTTCTTACATACTACACACGATATATACAAATGGTAAATACAACATGCCGGTGTAAATCAGCCTATTTGTAGATTAACTACAGACTTTATAGTCTCGCTGTTGAAATTAACTCAGGCACACCAACATTTCTTACAAGAAATACAAATTAAAAACAAACAGAGACCAATTAAGATTGATTAGACACAAGCTTAATTATAAATAAAATAAAAATGTTACCCTATATATATTTCTTTACTTAGGTGCACCTGGTCAATGCTCCCAGTTTTAGTGGAATTTTTCATTTACTTTTGTTATTTTGTATGTATGATTTTAGTTACTTCATGTCCTTTGTTGTGTATGTCTGTTTTCCATGTCTGGTCTTTGTCCCAGGATTACATTCTTTTCATTACCGCTATAAGCTTGGTTCTCTTGATTATTCTTTAGATTGTTGCTGAATATGAGCGAGTAGTCATCTTCAGATTGGGGCGTCTTTTACCTTGTGGTGCCTTAGGACCAGGTATGTAAACAAAATAAATAAAACACGACGAAAAAAAAAGGACGAAAGTAAAACCAATGTATAAACACACCAATTAAAACGAATGAATAAAAAATAAATAGATAATCGAACGGTTAATCAAAATTGGTTAAAAGGCCTGAAAGAAAGGTTGAATAGTCAGTTCTATATGAATAACTATATCAAAGGCCTGCAATATGAAGAAGTTATTGTTTTACTCGTTAGCAGTGATGGTCAGGGAGAGTTTTTTGGACACTAATATGTCCCCATATACTTAAAATTCAGTAAATATTCGATATTTTATTAGGCATTGTTTTTATTATACCATGTGTGGATGACATTCGGACGTATGATTTACGGATAGTGTGCAGTGACATTAAGCCACAAAAAGTATGTTAAAATATATTTATTTTCTTAGATATGTTTAAACAATTGATGGTTTTGAACTTTTTTCAAAACAATTTTGATAAATATGACATTGATACATTTTATAATTGGAGGTTGATTTATTGTCGTTGAGATAAGTCTCCTGTCAAGCGGTAAATATTCTAATTGATGAGATTTTCTCATGTTTTATCTTCCTTAACTTTTCTAAGAACATAGCGTATTGTGTCATTATGTATTTTTCTGTTGAATGAGTTTTAGGGACATGTTGACTATCCTCATGGATGGGAGGTTATGTCATGTAATCACACTTCCCTTTGCCACGATCTTCTTAATATCTGTCTGAAAATATGACATATCTATAATAAGTGTTGCATATTCCCTTTACGTTAAGAAATTAAAAATAATGTAAAGTTTAAAAAAAATATTAGTCCTTCATTAAAATACTGTGTTTTTCCTCATAGGTATTAAGTAAAGACTGTGTGAACATGACAATAGATGCTGTGGTCTACAGTAGAGTATTTGATCCTAATTCATCAGTATGTTACATCACACGACCCCACCGTTCTATTTGTACATGGACAGCTAATACTCTTCGGAAAGTACTGGGCAAAAAAGATATGAATGATATAATTACCGACAGGCAAAGATTGGCAAAAAGAACAAGGGTTTGTTCTTTTCTGTTGATGCTGTAACAAAATTAATTCATAATACCGATGATAATAATAATAATACAACCATGATATACTATGCGCCATATCTAAAACATAAACAAGCTTCAGAATAAAAACATGTAAAAATATTTAATATAATAGAAAAAGAAACATGACAATGATGAACCAAAAACAAAATTTGGTACTTATAATAATAATAAGTGTTATACAGCGTCAACTAATGGAGAAGCAAACATCACTATCATTTATATGACCAAAAGTAAACAAAAAGTTTTACATCTTCTAAAAGAAGTTTTAATACTAATCTTAAAGGCATCTTTATCATTAGATAAATAATACTACGAACAACGTAGATATAAGTATTTATAACTTACTGAGCTTTTCTTTGATGCGTGTCTTTTGAAACCTGTTGTGTAGTATAGAAAATGTAGGACCGGAACCTTGCTTTCAGTCCAATATATACATAATAGGCGTATTGATAAAATAGTAAAAGTTGTGCTGGTAATATTGATAAGGAGCTCAATTAAAATTGAACTCAGTAATTTGTCTTACTTCATCTTCAATAGAATAAGATAAACAACTCGATACAACATTCTGGCATCAAAGTGGAACGAATAGAAATGTGAGTTTATCTTTATTTATATTTCGTAAAAAAATACTACCGACAAGGAAGGAATAATAGACGACAAAACTAACAATAACAAACTTAGATAAATTAAAATGGAGACTCAGTCAGGATGCTAGCAATGAAACCCTCAATTGGCTCCCTTTAACACTGGAGGTGGTCACCATGCTAAACGAATTAAAAATAAAACAAAAAGAAAACAATGACAGAGTAACGAACCAGTCCCTATTTATGTAAATTTATGCCTGTTTGTGGTGAAAAGGTGATTTATAACTTGTCAGAATTGTTGTTACGTTGAAGATTTATTCAAACGTTACAATAAAAAGTATAGAAGTATATATGAAATATTTAATTTTACATATAATAAGTAAACAATTATGCACACAGTATACACTATCAATATACTCAAGTGTGGATGTTCTTCAAAACAACTGTGTAACAATGCATTTAAATATATATTTTAGAAAAGAAATTAAACTACCAAGCGATATGACACGATCAATGGCAGCAGAAGCGGAAGCTGCTAGACAAGCACGCGCAAAGGTAATTTTCACAAGTATTTTGGAGATATCTAGCAATTTATTACCAACAGTAACTTCCGTTTAGAACTAAACTTGCTGAATTGCTATCTCACCTCTAACTAAAACCTTTCTTGATCTCAATTCAATTCTAAAATTTGCTCCTACAATCATTACAAGGTCTTTGACCTGACACAAATAATAATCTGTCTTTAATAAGTGCTTAATATTTCCAAGGTTGTATGCTAGTCCGTTATAATATTATAAGGCAGGAATAATGAACGGAGTCTATTGTTTTGCACCTTATTTGTGTCAGAGGCGTGCCATTCTTTAGTACGTCAGAATTGTGTGCTGTCGACAAGTTTAATGTGATGCGGGTGTAACCTGTAGCAGGACGAATATATTGATATATTAATGCCTTTTACAATTTTAAACCAACTCAGATTTATTTTACGTTATAACTTAATAAAATTGTAAGACGTGAGGTATAAACATTTAGTTTTTTTATTCAACATGTCTTCCTAAGGTCATATATAGGTCAAATTCGTATTCATTACCGTTATGAGGACTTCGCCCTAAATCAATTCCTCAGTTGAGCACTTATACGAAGTGTGAACGGAGGGTATGGTTTTTATTTCATAATAACACGTCGCATTATTTTCATATTGGCATTAAATGCTATTCTTATTATTTCCGTCTTTGTGCAATGATGATATGTTAAAAATAAGATAATTACGATTTAGTTAACTTTTAAGCAATTATAGGTTAAGAATTAGTTTAAGTACAATTTGGTTAGCTTTAAAGCAGCATTGTTTCTGTTTTTCAGTTAATTTCTGCAGAAGGCGAGCAAAATGCATCACGTGCTTTGAAGGAAGCAGCCGATACACTCAGCGAATCGCCGGCTTCGATACAACTTCGTTATATACAGTCTTTACATAGAATATCATCTAAAAGAAGTTCTACTATTGTATTACCATTACCAAACGAACTGTTAGAGATGTTTAACACACGAAACTATAACCAATGTTTTACTTAACCATTGTAAATTGTTGGCTGAGATAACAATATGAAATAATCATAAAAAGGTATTTGCATTGCTTAGTATTGTAAAAATGGTTTTCAGTATTTCCCCTTCTTTTAGTTCAGTCCGATCCCACTTTCTTGACTTTATTTTTCGTGATTTATTATTGTTAAGGAATAGAGTATTACTTAACTACTTACTAATTCGTCCCAAGGCAATTGTACCCAATTTACCGGCTTCATAGAGGTGAATTACAAGTAGTTGTTTTTTACATTTGGTGCGAATTATTCAGTAGTACCAAAGTAAACCCATTAGTGTGAGGCCCTATTATCGGGATATTCTGATTCTTTACTCGACCATTCAATAGCACTCTACGGCAGCAGAGTGCGGATGCGAAGTCCCATATTCATTACGCGGACAAAATATCGGATACAAAGACCAAGAAATTGAAATAGGTAACACCCATTGTTCCACTTGTGTAGAATCCTCTGTGCATATCTGTGAGTTAATGAATCCAAAGTACCCTCATTATTGCATACATCATTGAATTTTAATTGATAACATTGTGACCTTACATGATCACCAGACAATACTTTGAACCTCGAATCTTTTGATCGTTTTAAATCAGATATGTTTTACAATTGTTATTTCTGTTTTTGATATTTTTTGTCAATAAATCTTAATTTATTGAAGTTTATGAAATAAGATATTGTATTAACAAAATAGTATTTTACCTTATTGCTGTACAAGTTATTGACCACTGTAAAGGTCGACCACACTTAACCTGCTTACAAGATTTTGCTACGTATTTAACATACATAATTTTGATAAATCTCATACAAAACGCGACTTTATCACCATTAGAAAACAGTTAAAGAAGAAATAATTGATAACGGCAAACTAAGGGAACCAGCATTCTAACGGTAACCAAAAGAATAAAATCCAAAGATAACTATACAGGGAAAATAGACACACACAACAAAGAACAAGAAATAACAAAAATAATATACAAAAAATTAATAGTAAACAAACAACAGGGCTCCACTATATAGAGGAAACTGAGATCGAAGGATCTTGCTAAACGATGTTAATTCATTCGGTGAAGATTATCTATAAAGTCAGTGTCATAAGAGTGAAGGAATACGTCAGCAAGTAGCGTAGCAAATTATAGAGATCTATACCAAATAGTACGTATTTGTATCTAGGGGTTCCATCCTTTAAGAGTAACAACGAACAACTGAGTATGGGGAATAGTAGTATACAGAGTTGAAAAATCAAAGGTTTCAAGAAGATCTTCCAAGGTCCATAGTGAATTAACACCACCATGGAAGAAACAAGAATTGTAAGACGACTGAAGACCGTCTTTAACAGCTGCAAGTTTGGAAGTTATTAGTTTCGAAAGAGGGTTGGTAGTACATTTTACGGATCCAAAATTTTTTTCGTTTTGTATATATTCTTTTTGGAATGGAGTACAATACATAGACGTACAAAGATCATAATTATATCGTCTTTTGTGGAGAGACCAAAGGAGAATAGAATGATCTATGGGTTTCATCTATATATTCTTTGGAGATTGTGGTAACAGTACGGGTCATTACTGCTAGTATTTTCTCTACATCCAACTCCCATGTTGACAAAGTGTTCAAGACGATTTGGATCAAATAAATAAATATAAAGCACTACGAACAAGAAGAGACAATTAATGGTCACTGATTATTATTTATGACCTAAAACGATTTTAATTCTCAAAGTCAGTCAGTAAGAATTTTACTTCTTACTGAGATTGTCTTTTCAAAAGCACTATGGTTGTAAACATGTCTAGCATGACTGAATAGGGATTATCCGTTTTCAATTTTACAATCGTCCAACATCTGTCGTAGATACTAGTAATCTTCCTCTTTTACATGGTGGGCGTCTTTCAAGGAAAACTGTTTTCACTTCTGGAACATCTGAGTCCACCATGGTTTCAAGTAGAGTTTGTGACGTTCATTTATCTGTGTAGTACTCTTTCACTCTTTTGTCCCTGAAATGATAATTTAATTTGATTTGTAACAAGCTTTCTGGCTGATTCTCTTTTAGCGAATCAGGATATTTTGTATAACCGGGCATGTTATTATGACGTCATTAACTGCAATTAGTCCGCACCCCGCGATTCAAATAAACCCAAACAAATTAACGTTTTGTTTACTAATTAATTATTTTTATTTGGGCTTTGACCCGTTAGAAATTAAATTAGAGAATGTTTCTAATTTGTGAGCAGGTTATACTTAATAACCTGGTTTGGACTCTTTTATACTTTTATTGCCGCAAACCAAGTGATTTCGAATATCCTGTTCGATAAAAAAGAAAAAATTCCTTAATTACCGGCTTTTATTTTCAATGCTACTTTTCTCGCTTGAACCGTCTATGCATCTTCTAGCGTTTACTTTTACGTGTTCTGATGTCAATATTGAATAGTTCACTTTTGACGGCGCTCAGTACGAAGACGAAATCAAAACGTATGAGCAAGAACTTATGGTATGATTTTGTCTCCGTACTACATCGTCATGCGTAAACATTTGTTTTAATGCTTTAACAGATATTTGTGAGACGTAACATGTTTTCAAAACAATATTAAGAATGACACTTCCAGTCTAGTTGGATAAGGGTAACAGAGCCTATATAATTAATAATCAAGGCGGATGTTGTCTGACTTTATCTTTAGTCGTTATGATACATATAACACATTTTTGTAAAAAAAACCCAAAACAACAACCCCCCCCCAAAAAAAAAACAAACAAAGAACAAAAAAACAAAAAACAAACACAAAACATAGCCTAACAAAAAACCCAACAAAATTGAATGTTTTAATTTGACGCATAGGAACAAGGCAATTTAAAAAAAAAAACGTTTACGTTCAGATTTTTTCAGATGTCTAAGTTAGAATTAACTATGTGAGAGCAAGGATATTCTTTAATTGTTTTAATCTATTAGTAAGGGACCAAATCACAGTCGTTACAGACCAAAGGTAAGTATTTACCATGAACCCTTGCTATGTAAATATTTGAATTTCTCAAGGAATGCACACAAATTTCTTTCATGGTATATTGAACGGACGTTGTCAAATGAATCATAGGAAAATAAACTATAGTCTGGGTTATCTTGTGTTAAGAAATCTGTATTTAAAAATATTTGTTTTATGTGAAATAGTACATATTAAGTGTACATTCTGAAATAATAGACTTTATTACTTGTCGCGTACAAGATAAAGTAGTTCGTGTTGGGTCGCTATTTTAATCACATATCTTTTATTCTTGATGTTGTCTTGGTTTCAGATGTAAAAAAAAACACTGTTAGTTTTATAACAATTGTCAATAATAATCCATACAATTCTGGGCCTTTATTTACCCCACATAACATTTAACTTCAATGCGTCGATTTCATTTCAGTGTACAAACAAAAATGTTTATCTGTACTTTAAATTTCTGTCAAACTGTATTTCACTTAATATATTGAACTGGTTCTGTTAAATGAAATCTGGATTATCCCATTTGTTTAAAAGAATAAATAGAAGGTTTATCTCAAAACCGATAAGTTTCTTTAGGACTGAACAAAAATGTATGAAAACGTCTGTTATTTGGTTGAATTAACTCCCTTGATAGCTTAAATAAAAAACAATAGTGTGTTTTTGACAGTTCGCGGACCAGTAATTAAAGAAAGGAATACTGAATTTGTTTGGAGTTAAAGTTTATGACGATAGTATCTACAGACAAATTGTAAAAGGAATAATTATTATTGAAAAAGTGGAGATAAATACACATTACCAAGTGATATTTAAATGCAATGTTTATTTGTTAAATTGTAGACCAATTCTTAACGTTTTTCGGTTTCGGATAATTTACCTAGCTACAGAGAATCACCTGGATCAGTTTTACTGACAAGTAAGTCCCTGATATTAAGTAACGACTTTAGAGTACATACTTAATTTGACAATTCATACCAATAAAGCATCGGCATTTAGGTATGTTTCTACTATATTGTACTGATTAATTTCCATTTGCATCAATTGAAACCCAATTAATATGCATTCCTATTTTTTTAAATACTGAGTGAATATAAATCTCTGAATAAAGTAGTAGTCTTATTCAAAAATGAATTTTTTGGTGTCATCTAGTTCAATTAACTTCGTGATAAAAAAGGAGAAAATGAAATACGACAGAACATACAAATAAATGAGTAAACAAACATACCAACACAACAACTAAATATAAAAATAAAATACGAAAATAAAACAAAAGTAAATTAACAACATGCCTCTCAAACAAAATAATTAACCCCCTAAAAGCAAACCCCCAAAGGACGCCTATAATTCGTAATAAAATAATAATGAAACAGGTATAAGAAGTATTACGTATTAAGAGAAAAGGAAAGGAATGCTTTTGAAACTCCATATGCACATGAATAATTTTGAATAGCACTTGACACCCATTTAGCAACTATGTCACACAATAGCTTATAAACATTAAGCCGATCGCAGAACAATATATTATCTTTTTCGTTAGATTCTATACAATTTTAGTACAGACAGATGATTTCTACATTATCAGAATGAATAATAATCCATCACCTTTCCTCTTTATTGTAAAATGAAATTTATCATTTTATATATGTTTTATATATAAATTTGACAGCATTTAACACGAAAATTAATTTCTATAGATTGATATTGAAACATAAAAATAATCGTTTTGTCTTAAAAAAAGATAAATCATACTAACACCAAAGATCATTGCCGCTGATCAAAATATTGGCATTAGTTACTCTATTGGATTTTAATATTCGATAACTAGGGCAGATTATTCTTACCATTAAAGTTAAATACAAAGTAAAATTTACCAATACGGTGATATATAAGTCAGAAGAATTAGCACGATTAAGTTCAACAAATATGTAAAGACCGTTAAAATTCGGTCATTTAAAGTATAATTATTTGATAACATTTCATTTCAGCCTACTGTTGTAAGTAGACTAAACTCTAGAAATACTCTACCAATGTGAAACGAGATGTTTAATTGCACTATACATTCACACTTTGATTTTCATAAACACTACTTTAATGTGATTAAATAAAATCGTAGCCATGTAACATGTACACTGTTAACTACAATTTTTAATAATCTCTTTAAGAACAAGGAATTTTTCATAATATGCCTTTTTCACTTAGATTAACAATGATTTCAAAAGACGATATAAACCTCTTTTCAGTGATCTCTTCAAAGCAAAGAATGTCGATTGAGTTGAGACCACACGCCATAACGTTTTTTACCTTTTGAAAAGGACCAGTTAATGTTATTTTTTATATACAGTTTGTTTTCTCTCACCCATTTTAGGAAAAGTTTATTTGAGGTTTTATTCTTTAAGGTGTGAAGACAAATTATTTGCTGTAGAAGGAACCAACTGCAATGTCTTCTTACGTAAGTTGTTCAAAACTAGTTTCGTATTTTGTCTCTGTTTCGTGTTTGATGATATGAGTTTTGGGAATAGACCTAGATTTTTCTGCCATATGTTTTCTTCATATTTCTTGTAAAACAAAGTCCCATTCAAATTGTTCTCGGTGATTATATATGCATATTGCAAATTTCGGTAAGTGTATGCACTTGTATTAAGGAGAAATCTCTCAACTATTCCATTATCTATGATAAAATTTTGACATTGCCATCTCAAGTTCAGTACTCCCTACTAAAAGGGCCAATCAAGTGATTTTCTTTAAAAAAAATGAAACAAATTTCTTTTTGTCCAAACTTTATAAATGGTTTATTGATGCAAGACTGTTTTGTTATTCAACTTGATTTCTCGATGAGGTTTTCCATCTTTTACTTTTGATTGTTTCGTTTAAATACTACTTTATGTTGATATTGAAAGCCCTCATTTTTATCACTATTTTGGCGACTTTGGAAGTCTAATGAAAGTTCAGGAAATACTTTTACTACAAACATTTTGTAATTTGTAAGCTTTTAGTTATCAAATTTCCATTATTAAACTGACATGCATGTTAAAAGTTTTCAATAACTAGTACTCTATACCATTTAATAAGCACAGGGCAACTACCAACTTAAGTATAATCTTACTAACATTACAGATTTTGGGAGATAATTGGCCAGTGAAACCTTCATGGTTTGACAGGGTAAAAAAGGTTTAGACCTGCTAGACTACGTAGAATACCTCCTTTAAGTAATTGAAGTAGTTTGTTTCTGAAAACCGATGAACATTGTGTTGCAAAATGAACCAAATGAATAAAGAATATAAATGCATTACGGTTTATCTTTTCTTGCATGATTGTCCTATTTGGGAAAAAAAGCCAGTTTCAGTTATTAAACGAAATGTTTTTCTTCAGAATTTTAAGAAGCAAATGTTTTCATATAGGGCCCATATGCATATGTTTCAATATGCTTTTATACATATAAAACACATGTGTACTAAGTTTTTACACGTATTCTTTTTAAATGGTTGTATAATGATAAACACAATGTGAATCGTTTTTCTATGAGAGTGAAGTCAAGAGAAACCACGACGTAAGCTACAAAACATTTACAACAATACGCTAAATATATACCTTTAAAGCAATTCAGAGGTTATATGTTTACAAATCTTATAATTAAAAAGTCATTTCTATCGATCTTAACAAAAGGCAGCGAAGTGAAATATTTAGTAACTTCTAACAGTTGACTAGTATCAAATAATCAGTTCATATAATAAAAACTAGCACCGTATTTTACACCCGAGAAAACCGAAGGTGAAATTCTTTGTTCCAATCATGTTCAAGTTTCAGTTATTGAAACATATTTGATTATATTTAGTCAGTCCATGATTTAAATGGCCATTTGCATTATGAGTGAAAACATAATACTGGCACTACCAGTTCATATCTCGAAGGGTCATAATTCCATTGAAATGTAGAGAATTAACACATTTTTTGATAAAAAAAAACACTCTTCAGTAACGTCCTTAAGGCCTATTTTTACATTATATAAAAGAAACGTACTAGTGCACTACTTGTAATGCCTTTTGAAAACAAAATGAAGCAGGATCAAATATTTGTTTAATTATCTATTAAATGGAACGGTATATTGCGTTCACTTAGTTGTATTCTGATGAGTGAGGTTATTGTATATTAAATGTATTATTCTCAGTCAGATCTTTCCTATTTTTCGTTAACGTTCTAGTCCATAGCTGTCATTCTTATGCAAGAATTTTAAGAATAAAATCTATCGTACCAAATGTATTCGAATATTCTATTTTTTCGTGGATAGCTCTTAAAATACTTAATTACCAATGTAATATATATTATGAAATGAATTGTTTCGGCTATATCTGACTACTGCGGTAAATAATGTATATACCATAGTGTCTGTGACTTCGCTACACAGCGTCAATATCGCATATATTGACACATAATAATCAAACATATCGATCTGAAAATTTACTGTAATACTCTTATGTCAAACTATTGTCTACTCTTAGAACATTGTTTTCGTAAATAGAAATATCCGACCCTAATTGCATCCCTACGTAGTAAAAGTTATTTTTGCGTATAACCCTACATCGAGACAGTCTTTCATCACCTGCCTATGGAGGTTTTATCATCACAACTCATACGTTGTAACAGGGCTTACCGAAACTACAAGAACTAAAATTAGGCTTCGGGAACACGGTTATAATGAGCACTACAAGAATGAAGTAATCAAAACAAACGATGAATTTGTGTATGGTGTGTCCATCTGTAGCATGAGAATCGACTATATCACGGTGTCATAGTTTTTCTTTCCTGTTCGTCTACCCCTGGCGTGAAATGTTATGGGAAAATCAGTCCGTGCTTCTAGAAAAGCATATAACGTTAACTCAGCTAGTGCACCCTGTCCATGCTCCCAGTTTTAGTGGAATCCAGCCAGGTTATTTTATGTTCTTTCTTGTGTCTATTTTCCCTTTCAAGTCTTATCATTGGAATATATTCTTTTGATTTTTACTTGCATCTTGCTTTCCTTGATTACTCTTGGTTACTCAGTACTTGCTGTTACTACTCCAATTCTAATTCACTGCTATTTCAGTGACCGACTGTCCTTTGATGGTAGTATTTGGTATTATTGTAATTCTGTAATATGTTCTAAGCCAATTTACAACAACAGAGAGTTTCCGTTAAATGAAAATTTTATTTTGTCTATATGTTGAGGTGTTATTGAGTGAATTTTATGGTGTATTTATTTGTTGTTTCATTTTATTTTTTTAGTCTAGATTAATTAAAGCATTACAATTTTTTTTAACTCCACCATAGATTATATTGTGTGCCCTTTACACAGCTAGTATATATTGTTCGTTAATGTGTCTTTATGACGATGTATTACTTTTCACGTCGATTTTAAAGAATTGTCATCGCGTTCTATTACCTTGGTTTTTATAACTTTTGTTGTTAGTGCATTTCCGAGTTTACTGAAAATTGTGTTTACACTTGTTGAAAACGCTTTGATGCATTTGTTGCGTATCATCACATCCTGTTTTTTGTATATTTACTGGTTTTGAAATATAAAATAACTTACAAAAGTCGTCTCGATAAACTTCTTTAAATGTGGCAATGAATTTTGTTTTCCTTCAGTACATGAGGAAATCGACTTACCAAAAAGATTATACATCAAAGTTGGTAAGTGCATGGTGTAGGAATAAATGTGTCTTTTCTATTTGACAGTATAGGAAGGTAACCACATACAGACATGATTTCAATCAAGGACAGGTCAGTTTTTTGTTCACTGTCAAATAAGTCGTTTCAATATTGCCTCTCTATACCTGTTTATTCGTCCTTAGCTACATTGCAAATCAAGATGTATCCAACTACTAGTATTTAAATCATTAATGTTTTGGTATGCAGATTGTTTTGTTCCATTAAAAAAAAAAAACCAAAAAACAAAAAACAGGAAAATATTTTTTTTTTTATTTCAGTCTTTTGTACAGTATCTAGTATCAATTTCTTCAATAGTTAAAATAATTGCTTTATGTGAAAATTAAAGATTCAACATCACATATATTCACTAGTTCTATACTCACTGCACGGTATTCACGTTTTATATTCTACAACTGAGGCAAGATCAGCTGGTGCAACTGTTAAATGTGCAGTGTATTTTGCACTTTGGAGTGATAATATGTCTATATTTTCAATCCCACTCTTATTTTCGAAAGCTTTTTGATAATGGTTAGTAATGTAATTACTGTCTATTGATTAATATCAAAACCGTGCTTGCGTACCAAAATTTTCACCCAGAAATTGTCAAAATTTACATTCCATTATTTTACTTTGTATTACAGTAACCTTCCTGAATTTCAGGATCAAAATGTCTTTTTTCCTAATAAGCATACATTGAATCTAAAAAACACACAGTTTTGTTGCTTGAAAAGCAATGTAAATCTTTAACCACAGTGACCGCGAATAAAATAAAAATACATGCATTAAGCCACTTCATTTTTGATGTGCCATTTTTAAACGTCACGTAATCTTCTTTTTGAATTACACAGGCACCAGGTTACGACAGAAGTGATGATTTGATGAAACGTATTGACTACTCAAAGGTATGTGAAGATATTTACTATATTTCAAAGTGAAAGTATTGTAAACGGTTCAACGGCAAAGGAAAACTATTGACCAAACTATACGACAAACGTGGGGACTTTTTATTCAGAATTGTCAACTTTCCTTTCATCTGTGGCAACATCCTTTCAGCACCTTGGTACTGAGTTTTCATATATCAACTCATGCGTTATGCCAGAGCTTGCCGTAACTTCGCAGATTTTGTATTGCGCTATAGACTTCTTACAATTAGGCTTCTGGAACGGTCATGCTGCTACAAGATTGAAGTCACCACTACAGAAGTTTTATGGTGGTCATTATGAATTCGTGGACCGTTTTGGTGTATCCATATGCATCATGAAAACTAACTTGTTTAACGTGTAATAGTTTTCCTTTCCTTTTTCGTCTACCGCGGACTTGACTTTTTACGAACAAATCGGCGGGTGTTTCTAGAAAACAGAAAACGCTTACCCTACCGGCGCACCTGGTCCATGATCCCAATTTTTAGTGGAGTCCTGCCAGGTTATTTCATGTTCATTGCTGAGTGTGTGTGTCTATTTTCCCTGTCTAGTCTTATCATTGGAATATATTCTTTTGATTTCTGCTGGCATGCATCTTGCTTCCCTTGAATACTCTTGGCTATTCCATACTTGCGGTTACTACTCCAAACCTAATCCACTGCCATTTCATTTCAGAGTCCGAGTTGCTCATTTACTTTTGTTACTTTGTATGTATTATTTCATGTTCTTTGATGTATTGTCTGTTTTCCATGCCTGGTCTTTGTCCCTGGATTACATTCGTTTAATTTCCGCTAGAATCTTGGTTCCCTTGATTACTCTTTAAAAAGTTATTACGTAAGTTGTCGAAACCAAAGAGTAACCAAAGGAACCAAGGTTATAGCGGAAATCAAAAGAATGTAATCCAGGGACAAAGACCAGACATGGAAAACAGACATGCACAACGAAGAACTAAAGTAACTAAAATCATACATACAGAGTAACAAAAGCAAATGAGCAACTCGAAATTGTTCACCAATATATCGTTTTCTTTCAGCCGCCGAAATTCAGTGACCCGGCTTGGCAAAGAGGACGGAATGAATCATCAGAGGTAATTTCTCATAAACACAATGCTTTACATGAATACAACGCCACATAACATTGTACTAGATGTTGGCTCACCACAGTCACTGAACAAACATAATCATTAGTATGACTGCAATTACAAAAAAGTTTTAACTTGGATTTAACTGTCATTATAGATGTATGAATAGTTGTTCATTTTAAAAGTAAACGTATTTAAGAATTTAGCAATTGTAATCAAACTACCAAGTTCCCCTAAGGCCAAGATCTATGATGTTACTTTGAATAAGAGTAAAAATAAGGAAAAACAGACAACGCGATAAAACAACACAAGGAACACCAAATGAACAATAGACAAAGAACAAATAATTCAACACAGAAAAATATAAAACACGAACTGGACTTAAACGCAGGTGTTCGGAGGGTGGGTAGTTTCTGCTTCTTGCAATACATCAATGTAATAGTAGCAAGAATAGCGCACGAATTAAACACCATAATTCAAAGCGTTGTATAATTGTGTACATAACTTCATAGGAAAGAATAGTCGACAATTGGAAAATCAAAGACCCAAAATCTTGAAATGTGCTTCATTCGATACAAACACAAAACATCTGTACAAGATTGTATTTTATAAGAATATGTGAACATGAGAATGTCATTTATGATTGTATATAAGATTGTATTTTTACATTTATATTGAATGGAAATTACAGATGCTATCTTTCCTTTCCATGACGATGAATCAAATATCAACAGACACGAGCCATATTTTAGTGTATCAGTCTTCCTTCCATTACTTAATGAAAAATATAACTTAAAAGACTTTGGAAACAATATCCTTGATTTTGAATTTTGAAGAAACTTAAGCAGAAACAAATAGCGATAGTTGTAAACATATAAGACGTATTATTCGTTTATATCCTCTTAAAAACTTCCTTTTTTGTATAGACTTAAATGAATACATATTCTCTGTTTTACACGTTACTAAGGTTTGATCTGTTTTTCTTTTCTATCTTTTAAAGCAATATGACCAACGGCTTCAAGAAATGTCCAATAATATGGCAAGTACTTGTTTTTATTTTACATGTACAACAAAACTCTTTACAACATGCACAGCCATGACATGACAAAGATAGGCATTCATATTTCGTTGATAATTTTTGTGAACAATGTTAATAATTCCAAATGTCATTTAAACACATCATACATTACAACAATTTGCCTTAACATGCATACAAAAATGATCTGATCATGTTAAACGGATCTCTAAATACTATCTGTAATGTACATAATTAACAGCGAACTATTGAATAATTCATAATTACTGAAACACATAAAGTAGTCAATGTAAACAATGTATTTTCCCTTTTTAGAAGCCCGATTACTACAGAACGTATGAAGAACGGGTTTGTATTATTTAAAATAACCAACATCCTTAGTAAACGTATGATGTATCTATCAACCTTCAGTTTTAAAATCAATCATCATTACTGAAAATATAAACAAATTATTTTCTACTCAACAACTAGGTCAAATAAAAAATAAGTGGTGGTTCTGGTCACTTCAGAGAAAAAAATAGGTCGGTAGGTGTTTTTTTTAATCATTTATTTAACTCCATAAGTTGTTGTCATTTTAATTATTCTAAGTCATTTAAACTCGAGGTGAATGCACATCCTGTGATTCAAAACGTTTTAATTTGCACCATTGAATAGTCTTGTTTTTGTTTAATTATTCTTTCTTCCTGTTACCATGGTGACTGAACCAAGTGATGGTATACATAGCTCTAAAACTTTCAGTATTTGGCTGCAATGCTGCTGATGAAGTTTACTTATTTAAACATGTGAAAAGAACATCATTGCTGAATACAAACATTTTGTATTTAATATGATCACAACATTATAAGAGCAGTATTTGAAATACGAAAATCAAAGAACAACTTTTGTTTTTTTTTTCTCTAATTTTTCTTCCGTTTATTTGCATTTTAAAAAAAAGTTTTGCCAACAGGATCGTGGCCGCAGCTGCAAGCAAGTTTGCAGCCGTAATTTTTACTTTTGTCTATACCGAGCTCGGAACATTAACAGAAAATAACAGGCAAAACTGGAAGTGATTAGAAAATTGCTGTCAATCGATTTTCTTTTTTCATTTTGGCAAAAAGTAGGGGACTGTAACCACTCAGATTTTTTTATTTGACCTTATTACATGTAATCGGATGTAGTTATTATCATATCTTAATCAATAACTTTGTGAACATCATATTTGTCATATCACAATAAAACCATTACTTGAGAAGTTGTACTTTGCACGTACTGTATATTGAGTAATAATTTACCTTATATAACAATCATGTAAATGTTAACATGATTTGACTTTATTTCAGAAAGTTCACGACTTTTACCCCAGTGCCCCAGTAAGTAGTACATGCACATTGTGTGTATCCACTGGCACCTCAAATTTCATTTACTTCTTTATAATGCTGACATTTTTATCGTGATATTTTTACCTACAGGAAAAAAAATATAACTAAATGCCATCAAGGTTTATTATTCCATCTAAAGCAACGTAATGCCATATAGAAATTACAAAGGAAACATACTATAAAACGATTACAAAGTTTCTTTTTTCCATTATTTACCCCCGTGTTATCAAATACATAAATTTGTAAAAAAGTCTTCCAATCAGGTCATTAACTAATGTTTACCTTAACTTGTATGCATTTTTTTATTTTGTAAAATGAATTGTATGCAGTCATCCTATATCCGTATGTATGTGGCTTTCATGAATAAATACCCAAAAGAAAAGATTTAAAATTAGTTTTGTAAATCATATTTAAAATAGGAAGTGGCAAGTACTGCACTTGGTTACCGTAGTTTTTGACATATCTGTTCATTTTATTATGTTGATTAGACATTACAGCCTTGCTATTTTATTTGTATAGCTTTAAACAGTATTTTTTTCTAATCCTAAAAAAAAAGTTTACAGGCATTGCGACATTAAGGCATTGAAATTGAAATTGATATTCTCTTGCTTTGTGAATAGCAAAAGTGTATTGTTAGTGATAATTCCATCGAAGTATTTAAAATGTGTGATATTTTATAGCGTCCAGAAGATTACCATGGAGGTCAAGCAGACAGAGTATGTATTGTAATTTCAAATGTCAGAAAAGAATTGGTCTTTCCTAATATGACCGACAAAGTATTTACTTTAATATGTCTTTTATTTGATTTGAGGGTATAAGAAACAGTTTATTTTTCACTGTACACATGCCATATTATTCTAGCTTAATATAACACTAGCCGATATCTGATATGTATAATGAGTAACATTCCAAATAACAAACTCTAGGAAAATATAAATGATATAAGATTTGGTCCTTATACTAGGTTTTCATTTTAGTATGTTTTTTTATTTTCTCAATTTGTAACTAAGTAATACACGATGACAATTTTTCTATTCCAGCATGGATACACAGATTACAACAAAGCAAGAGAAGTAGGTATCATGACTTGTAAATCATCTTTAATTTTCAGATAACCTAATACAAAAAGTGATTGGTACAAAATAAAACAATCATTTGCAAGAGTAATCAAAGGAACCAAGATTCTAGCGAAAATCAAAACTATGTAATCCAGAGACAAAGACCAGACATGGAAAACAGACACACACAACAAAGAAGATAAAGTAACTAAAATAGTACATATAAAGTAAAAAAAAGCAAATGAGCAACTCCACTAACTTCTTATGTGGTTGTGTATAATATGAAAGGGTACAATCAATGGAATATGCATGTACAATAATTAAATATTTTAAACAGAAAAATATACTACGTACGTGCAGAACGGAGCCAAAATACTAAAAGCGTAAGTGTTTTTACGAAAAGTACATGGAAAAGAATAAAGAATAAAAAACTGCTTGCACTTATACGTTACCATTTTTTCAGAGATACCACTTCGAACAAGATGTCTTTGATAGAAGACGGGTAAGTTTTTTTTCAGTAAAAGAACAGATTTGAAGTGAAGGTCAATAATAACTTTAACATTGACACTGTAGAGTAAGAACATTATAACTTGGAACCAAAACTACTTACTATAAAATTTAGTAAATATAACTCTTTTCATATCATTTCATGTTCATTTTATCATCCATTTCATGTTCATCGCCTGAATATAGCTGAAATATAATGCTCGGGCGTTAAATCCCAACAATCAATCAATCAATCAATCAATCAATTTCTTTTCAAATAAAAAACCAACCCTATTTTTTAATGCAGAATAAACAATCGTTAAATCCATCGGTGGCGCTCTTGTTCATTGAGACCTGTTAAAACACAACATTTAAGTCATTACGGATGACTTAATAATAACCAAAGACAACTATTTAAATACGAACTTTTCGTTTTGTTTTGGTTAACCTTTAATCATAATTTCGTTGTTTCTTGAATGAAATTTTAGCCTAAAGATACAATACTTTAATGCGGAATAAACAAAAATTATTTTTTAAACTCAAGTATTGCGCTTCACTAATTTGAGTTTTAATTAATATTATTATCATAATTAATTTAATAAATTTTAGAGAGGATTGGACAATCATGATGCACCTGTAAGTACATTAATTCAATGAACTCCATTGCTTATTAGACACAACTGCGATTAATTTATCCATTGTAACTTTATACAACTAATTATATTGAAATATATTCCAAACTTAAATTTAAGTTAATTTTATCTGGAATAAACATTTTTTTTAATCTCATCAATTTTAAATCCGGGCAATTTTTTTTTTAGATGAAACTTATATAAATGTAATAAACAAAAGTAAGTTAGAATGATTGACTAAATGACTAAAAAAAACTTTTCTTTTTGTTTTCTAGCACCCAGATGACTATCGAAACGGCAGATCAGACAGGGTATGGATTTGAAACAAAGATTGACCTAAGAATTTTTCAATATTTTCAATAAGTTTCGTATAAATGTATCTTCAAGGAGGTCCAGTTAAATATGGTTTTACCTACGATGTTTTATAATATATTGTTGAATGAATATTGCGTATGAAAAGAATAATAACAATAATTAGAAGTCGACAACATTTATTTTGGTCTTAAAGTATATAGACAATGTACTTTAAAATTGTTATATTTAAATTGTTAACGAAACGTTAGGAAAAGAAGTTATAACGAAAAAGTAGACATAAAGAAAAAATAGAAACCAGTTGGAAATGCTTTTTCGGTAGTTTCTATGGACAGTTAACATATGGAATGTGAGGGAGATGTGACTGTGGATATTTGTATATGACACATTGGTTCTTAATTATAAAATATTTATTACAGTTTGGATTCACGGACTATGACAGAGCCAAAGCCGTAAGTTAATTATATGTTTTACATTGCACACTTAAGAACGTCATTGTTCGATATCAGTAAAATAACTTATGATATAAATAGTTACACAATTACTCTAACTTAGAAATGAATTGACGAAAACAAAACATAAAAATAAACAAAAACAAAACAAAACAAAACAAAAAAAAACAAAAACAAAAAAACACCCCCTACAAAAAGAAAACCTACAAACAATAAACCCGTGCATATAAGAAAGTTTGCATATTCAAGGTTGCTTATTTTGTTTCTGATTGCTTGGAATATATTATCACATATGCGTTAATTGCGGCTGATAAATCTGATGCTTTTTTTAGCACTACCTTGGGTATAGTGAAGGCCATGATCAGAGAAGACGCGAACATGAACGTCGACACGATCATGAAAGAAGACACGAAATAGGACATGTAAGTATAATGCACAAAAATATGACTGTTACAAATACCATGTTTATACCGTTTATGCTCCAGTTAGTGTATTTACCGTTTACATGTAGTTATGAAACACACAGTGTATTGTATGCCATATGGAGTCTTTAGTTTGTGCTTAACACATATTCAAAATACTTCCCGTCGTAGGCGCAATGTACCGTCATGAGCTCAATGTGTATACCGTGTATAGCAAACAATATAAAACAATAGTTACAATGTATATTCTGATAATGATATGCACGATTCGTGACGTATATTTAAAGCGTTTGATCATTGAAATCAAGCACTAGTTGTCAACCTATTAAGTTTCATTTTAAAAAAAGTCAATTTTTCAATATAAGTAAACATCAATGTTAAAGTGGTCTCATATGATCAATAAATAAATGCGCTCACAATTAGAATCGATCAATTATTGAGCTTTCCTAATATAAAGATCGACGTAACACATTTCAAGGAGTTCAAGGAGAACATTCTTTTTCATTATTTTATTTGAATTATAAAATTGAATAATAAATCCAATATTATTATTTTTGATAATATACGTTCTATTTCAGGGATACCCAGATGGTTCACAAACAGAGAGAGGGGTATGTACATAGATCGTTCATAGAATTGTTAGAAATCGAATTGAAGAAGTGACAATATTAAGACCATATTGCCACAAGCCATTTAATTGAAAAGAAGAAAATATTTTACATAACACTAAGAATAATCATTTTCCCCGGAGCCATTTCATATTTTCTTAATGTCGATAATTCAGTTCGAATAGCTTCTGTTACGTCATTAAAAGTGCTTGGTCAGCAGTCCGTGATTTAAATAATTTAGAACTAAATGACGTTTTGATGAATGATAGAAAATCTCTTTAGACTAGAGCTGATGAAAAAATAAAATGTAAGGATTGCTGTTTTTGAATTTTTCACCAAGTCATTTCTAATGGCTAAACTTTGGGACAGTTCACGCTTGGTCATAAAGCGCTTCTATATTCATCAAGCGTTATCAGCCCCCAAGTTTGTTACATCGCATAACTTAAAAAACTAAAAACAATCCTGAAAAAGTAAGCAGAGTAATTCTTTCGTTCCTTAAAGTAAAACAAGTATTGAAGCGTAGAATGTAAATTTTGCATCAAAACTATTTGTTTTTATAAATAATTTAAACTATGAGCAACTCGGCGGGTATTTCTAGAAAAGCAGAGGACGCTTACCCTGGACCATACTACTAGTTTTTAGTGGAGTCCGAGTTGCTCATTTATTTTTTTACTTTGTATGTATTATTTCAGTTACTTTATGTTCTTTGTTGTGTTTATCTGTTTTCCATGTCAGGTCTTTGTCCCTGGATTACATTCGTTTGATTTCCGCTAGAATCTTGTTTCCCTTGATTACTCTTAAATCATTATACATTTCATTTTTAGATTTAAGCCTAAGAAAAAAAAACCCATACCAAATGGTAATCTCTAAAACATAACATTTTTCCCATTTGAGATAGACTTATTTCCCTTCGTATATTACAGGGCTACCATAATGACAGTTTTTATGATCGTGGTAATCTTACGTATCGGGTATGGAACCGTTTCATTTATCATACCGTCATTTTATTATCATCATCATGTACGGAAACTATTTTATTTTTAAGAGGACAATGTACTGAACATGAAATTGTGTTGTTGAAAAAGTATCTTATTTTTTCTATTGTTCAGTCGTTCATTTATATGTGGACATGTTATTTAAAAGAGAGTAGCGAAGTTTACTCAAACATTGTTCGCTTTCAATCATGTACCATCAACTTTCATTGCTGATATAATTGTTTTTGAGTTTTCTGGTGATGGGTGATTTTATATTTAAGTATAATCCATTTATTAGTTTGATTAACAACAATATTGAACATGGTTGTTATGTTTTATATCGTTTTTTTTGTGTTTCAAAAACGACAAAAAATAAAAAAAATGATTGAATTACCTTATCTTTCAACATACTGGACTATATAACAGTTATATAATTAAATGTAAAATAGTTAATATCAGTACATTTTTTCTCAATATTTCAAAAAGTGCTTTGGCCCTTTTTTTAAGGTGTTCCGTTAGGTATTTGAAATGCGAATAGATAAGCTGCCATATTGAAAGTGAAACAATTTAATTGAATGTTTCATTGTGTTTTTGTTCTTACAGAGATATGACCACAATCATGATCCAAAGGTTAGTATTTCATAAAATATTGAATGCTACTCATTAAAGTGATTTATTGAACAGTATATGAATTATATTACGTTGATTCGTGTTTTAATTCATTTAACGATTGAATTCAATAGTGAGACTAAGTAAAATTCAGTCTTATTTGCAGATCTATAACCACTTCCTTTATTCAATCTGTACCACCCATATGAGCTCGTCTCCAGGATGTTAATATTTCCATAAAACTTCGGCGTTACCCATTAAATATCTGCAAACTCCCTCTGTGTCCTATACAGAATAGCATGAAGGGTCGTGGTTTGGTATACAAATTGTCTGAAATGTACAGACTTTAAAATAACATACATACATCTGCAGAGGTGATTGAGTATAAATGGAATCGATGTTTTTACTGGATATAGAGTGGTGACATGAAAACTTTGAGAATACTATTAATCTCTCACTTCAGTTCATGTCATATAGAGGCCTTTTAGAATATCAGAATTCAGATGATGGTACCTATGGTTTTAACATTCTCGGTGGACCATTCATAAGTCGGGTATCAAGCTGAAACAAATATACTTTTTAGAATAGGCTAAAATTCGCTAGTTAAAAGTTTTAAAATTTTGACCTTGGTTTAGCGAATAACTCGGATAAAACGGGTGAAATACAAATACATTTTTCTGCACTTTGTCTTAACAAAGCATTCAATTTCAGAAGAAAGATATCTATCAATACAAGGATTATGTCAATAACCGTGCTATGGCTGACTACGTGATAGTAGAGAAAGAGGTTTTTGTTTTATTTGGCATAATCTTGATGTCCTTTCTTGCTTTTTAGTTTACCTCTCCTATTAATGTATCATATTCACCCATAACTTCTTCACTATTCCCGTATATGTTTTTCTTCTCAAATTTGTGAATTTCTAACATTTACAACGTTGTATGCCAATGTGTGTTTTGCCTACTGTTTGGTTTAGAAGAAGTCGTAAAAATAAATGTTTTTATTAACGTTCCTCTCAAAAACAAAATATATCACATCTGTTTTGCTCCTATAGATTGGTTTTCTATATTGCTTTGCCGTGGTTGATATACCACTTTGTGAATGCTTTGCAGTATATAATAATTTCTCTGTTTGGTGCTCTCAAATTTTGTTGTATTTCTTTAGACACGAAATAGAATAAATTTACATGTGAATTCAAGAACAGTTTAACAAATCCATTATAGCTTAGTATCATAGATTAGTTCTTTGCCATTCCTCTAAACTTTTAAGTATTGTTTATAAACATTTATATATTACATAGGTCTTCATCGATTCTGATATAAAGATTATATTATTTTTTTCATTTCAGAAGTATTTTAGTTGCCTCATTTTGAGGAAAAATATAAAATACTGATATCATTCATTAAACAAAAAAGAGAATTGTTATGATTGAATGAAAAAGTAAATAAAATGTCTATTTTAAAGGTAAGGTGAAAACAAATCGGAAATTTAACAAATAGGAATATGATTAGTAACCATACTTTGTTCATAATGACTTTTCATTATTGTGTTATTTTCCCAACAGTACGACAGGTACAGACCTACGCAAAAGGACTATGGTTCTGTAAGTCAACTATTGATAAGATGGAAGTATTTTTTATCAAATAATAATTAAAATATGACAATCTGGATCAATGTAAACACTTGTTAGTTTTTAATAGTTTTAAAGATAAATTAATTAAATTTGTTTCAAAACTGAATAAGTTAATAATGAAAAATAAATTTTCATCTACTATACATGTACAATCGTGAGTAAATACAATGCGATAGAACTGTTTATTGACTCATGTTTTTTGTTTTTTGTTTTTTGTTCCAGAAGTCCTTTTATATTATAACTTTTGTTTCAGTTTGAAACAGCCCCAAAGATTGATAACATGGTAAGAAATATGAACTTGTTTGCACCACTGAAACGAAACGTATATCAGTGTTTAAAAAAGGACCCATCATCAAACATTTTTTGACAGCAATAATATACATATATTGCCTGCAGTAGATGGTAATACGCCGAAGTAACACACGAGGTAGACATATTATCCGAAACGTATTCGAGGGTGATATATTTTCTGAGCGTGTTACTCTGTATATTCATTGTAAAGCTTGTAAATGAAACCTACATTTAATTTTTTTGTGAACACACGATGTCCAAGGACGACTTGGACGTTCAAACAATTGAGTCACAAAAATCTTTGCTTGTTGACCCATTGGCGTACAAATATAGGCTTAAAAAAATTGACAAAGAATCCTAGAATATCCTTTGGCGACAAACTGATTCGGTAATGGGAGGTATAATGGTACCTAAAAATCAGTATGGTGTAGATGAGTTGAGGGGGGTGTGCGCACGGTGGGCCCTTCCATCCCATGAACTTAATATACGCTTATATATCCTAAGTTATGAATCAACTAAGCTTTATTTACAAATGAAGTTCTCTTAAGATGCCATTATTTTAACAAAATTAATGGATTATATGTTCTAAGTGTCATTTGATTAGAAGTATAGAAGTAAAGGTATAATCATTTCATATTTTGTAACTGCAACTAGTATTGATGAATAAATATCAAATAATTGGATTACTCCAGCCTACAATTTGTTATTTATTTGTT
The DNA here is from genome assembly GCA_037379345.1 of Perna viridis. Lineage (NCBI taxonomy): Eukaryota > Metazoa > Mollusca > Bivalvia > Mytilida > Mytilidae > Perna > Perna viridis. The sequence continues at coordinate 7,707,945 of CM074515.1, read as the reverse complement.
TGTGTTTATTCTGTATTTTATTTCGCATCCACATGTTTATTTTCCTAGTATAAACTATGTGTAAGATTCTTCAATATTTGCATTTGACCGTGTTAAGCTGCATAGAACATCTTGCATATTTCAGCCTCGTCCTTATCGTGGTCAGTTTGACAAACAAGTAAGTATTAAAAGAGTGAACGACACATGTACAATCTGAAAATAAAATATATTTTTGCATACATTTGTTTATTATAAGCTACAAGTCATTATTGAAATTTCTGATTATCAAATATAAATATAGTAAAATAAACACCGATATCTGCATATAGTGGAAAAAAAAGAAATATTATTTGGGAAATGTAAATATTTTTATTTGATTAAAATACTATGGTATGATAGTACGCGATAATGTTTTCACCAAAACCTAAACAATGCTAATTGTAATGACTTTAACCAGCTTGATGCGTTCCAGAATAAGGTATAGGTTCCTTTTTGAATGTTGGGATAACTTTTTCTATATATTTGAACCGGTGTGTGTTTGGAATAGAGGGGTATATAATTATTAACCACTAATGCATTATAATCTCACAAGTAAATATAAGATACACTTATATAAAGATTCTTCACCTTGGCCCTATTCATTTATAGTTGATACTGATAATTTGCTTAGTTTTTGTCAATGAAATAGGCTATAGATTTAGGTTAAGGCAAACATTTAGCGCCCTCAACGTTGAACGTTGCAATTATTTTTTATGACCTGATTACATTATATACCCCCAAAGTAAATCATTTTTTCTGTTTTGAGTTTCAAAACGTTTTAAAGCTGAGCTTTATCTTAAGAATACAAAACTAAAAAAAAATACAAAACAAAAGAAACTTGTATGAAGATTGTATGTTGTTGGCCAGGTGTTTGCACTATTACTTAGGTAAAGGATATAATTTTTTTAATGACCACAATAAACACAGTTATAAATACAGTTTAAATTATTATTTAAAACTGGAAATCTATGGCTTTGAATTGTAAAATATGAATTTCAATAAGGAATAGCATATGAAAATTTTCTCTCCGACTATACTTTTATATTCAATATTCCATTCAATATAATTTCGTAAAGATGGTAAACTGAATAGATTATATTTGTCCTTTTTAAAGAATGAAAATCAATTATACAGAACTGTATATAACCCAAGTGATGGAAGAATTCTTTTCAATATTCAATACCGGTAGAATTTACTTTAAATGTCATTTAAGTACTCCATTCAATATTGACAAAACTTATACTGACATATCTAAATCATTCTTCAGCTTAATTTTATTCATTTTTACAAATAACCCCATTACAGTAAACACATTCAAATGAAAGTAATGTCCCATTAGTTAGATCTATGTAAATCTAGCCCTCGGAATTCCTTCGGTGTTTACGACAAGGATCTAAGGTTTACCTTAACGACGCTACCATCAGAAAGAAATTTATTTCTCAGTGGTGGTATTTACCATTGATATTAAAAAATACTGAAACAATTTAAGACATTGCAATGGAACCTCAGTGGAAAACATATCACCATCGAATGCAAAATTTAGAGAGGGATATAGAAGGTCATAGCGATCGGTTCTATAAAGTGGATTCACGTAATAATACACATTCTGCAAAGTTAAGGACATTAGAGAGGGAAATTGAGAGTTTAAAGTTTGATAATTCACGTCTTTATAATGAAGTTGTTTCATTACGTGGTCAGCCACAGAATACAGAGCACCAACCTCAGCAATACTACCGTGAACAACAACAACAGCTTCCAGTTAGAGAAGAGAGACTACCACCAGAACAAAGGAGGGGCGAAATGCGAGAAAATAGGAGGGACGAGCGAGACGACCCTCAGGCTAGGAGAGATATAAACAAAATAGAAATGCACGAAGGAAATTTTAAACCCTATGCTTCAAATTATTATGAAGACAAATTGCGAAGCAATAATAAGGTATGCTTAGCATTTGTGATGTAAAATTAAGATCCTGAAGTGAAGGAAAATAGAAGTAGGCTAGGATTAGTCAAATAAAATATTGCTTTTAGTATTTGTAGAATCTTTACTTATAGCTTTGATCTCGTTCTGCTATATTAATATTTAGATTTCTTGTGTTTCTCATACTAATTATAAATGCCATTACTTTCCTTATTATTTAACATAGCGACATTGTGACATCATCAATATTGATACAAGTCAAGTCTAAAAATATTACAACGAACGTATTGAGTTTTTTTCACCTATATTAATTGGATTTTGCCACAAACTCTGTGAAGATCAGAAAATCAATTGAGTAAGAGTTCCATCCGATGGAGATGAGAATCCTAATGAATGAATTGTATAAATATCGTAACTGGGTCCTTCAACCGCTATGATTTTGATTTCAGTTTTTAAACTGAATTTGAAGAACATTTTTAATGAATACATTTGCTACACGTTCTTTTATATAACTTGATGATAAACGTTCGTTTAAATATTAACCTGTAGATTAATACTGCAGAATGTAACCACATCTTCCTCTCATGTGATTTCTATGTTGTTAATCGTAATTGGAGGATTTTACAGTAGATAGACCTAAACCTTGTCATACTTAGCCGTATTTCATCTATTCATATTTCATGTATTTAGTATGACACGTCCTTTAAGAGTATAGTCTACACACAACTCCATATAACCGTTGATTATTGTTTCGATGTCTATGTGATAAAATTGTAGTTATTATATATATTTATTGACCTTCTTAATAACTCTAAATCATAATGTTGATTAATTTCATTCATGAATTGTCAATAATTTCATTCGGTTTATAAAATAACCAAATGAAACGATGAGTGAAATTATTTGGTATAATTGCTTTTCCAGTTGAACATAAATAAATAACACAACCGTTGACTCAAAACAACAAACCAAAAGGGAAAGATTGATATCAATACTTGATCATATCAGTTGTTATCAATATTTGATCATATCAATATGTTCCAACACAAACTAATTAAATTGGCTATACATAAAAAAACCCTCTGATATTGAAGGTTATTTATGTCAAACAGTATTTACTCTTAACAAATACTTTTCATACCAACACATGACATATTTATTGTTTAATAAAACATTCTTTTATCTAAAAAATACATTCTATAATGTTTGAATAAAACTTTTTAGTGTACTGTTTTTATATTCATTTACTTTAGTTAGCAATTGAACTCGTGTACGAATTCATCCAAAAACGTTTCGAAATTTCCTTACTTCTAGTTAGGGAATACATGTAAATAGAGTACCTCGTATATCGCATAATTGATATGAAATTGAACACTGTTCCAGATGTCAGCAGTAAGACAGTGTGTCTTCAGTTCGTTTTTAACGATCGTAACGTCACTAAAATACAGGGATTAACTCTGATCTCTGTACAATATTTTCTTTGAACTTTTAAATATCCTTCTGCCTAGCTAAATCAAATTATTTGGCATAAAATGATATCCAACAGATAACAACGGTAATCTAAAATACAAAACAGATGAAAAGTGTTGTATGTAGAACAGTGCATTTGTTGCTTTTCTGTCACATTTTATCACCTTAAATGAAACGTAATTTCAAAATGTAATAACAGTTATTTAAATCAAGGATCAAAGAAACAAAGAGAACAATTATTTTTTTGCCAGTTTACACTTAATTAACTAATTATGATTATGTTACAGTACATTTTCTTTTAAACATCATCTTTTTTCAATGACCTCAAATATTTGTGTCAATCTGTTGTGTTGTTTCACTGAAATAGTGTTTAATGGTTTTTAGACACCGGATTCATTGCAAAATAATATTCTTAAAAAACATCCCTTTCAAAGAAATGATTAAAAAACAGAATGATGTCATAACAATTGAGCGTACAGACGGGTGGATTTTACCTCAATGGCTTTCGTATTTTATAAGGATTACATTGGAGGTGACGGGCTATTAAAGAATTTGCACGGTGAAATGTAGACTTTAGTTCATATCTCGGATTGGCATGAGAATTGTATGGCTTTGTAAATACTTATCTTGAAAATTGAACATGGAAAACACATTTTACTTCTTTCAAAAGCGTTGTTCCAATTAATTTTCTCGTAAAATGATAGAATTAACAGTTTTACACTTGGTTCATAACATTATACCTGAAATAAGTTGTTAGTAGGTTTTGAAAGTTACCAATTCGAACAAGAGTAAATAGTTTATTAAAAAATTTAAAAAGTTTAATTTTACACAAAAAATATTGATAACGATTTATTAATTATATTGATTGATTGATATAAAAAGCTTATGAATTAAACTTAGGTACGGGAACAGAATTTGTCGTATGAAACATCTGCACACCCAGTTCCCCCTCCTCATGTAAGTAATATGTCTATCTGAAACACTAATAACACACACTTTACTAAATTTAATGAAAGTAGGAACTAACAAATATCGTAATATCGTACGATAACGTTGCCAGATATACTATTATCAAAAAAGTATGACCATGCATTTTCAATAAAATGTTTGAGATAATGCTTGTGATAAAGCTATTTACAATGTCCATTTTTAACATTGCTATGTGCCCTTGATGTCACGCTTTTTATAACTGTATTTGTTTTTGATTTCATCTAATGAGTATTGAACAAGTGAAGAAGCTATCATCTGTACAATCTGGTAATTTTACCTTAATTGTTCAAGAGATTAAACCAACATCTTACTTTAAAAAAAGGCGTCATTTTACATTACAGCAAATTTTATAATTCCCTATGAATCTCGCAAGAATGTCATTTTTATTCATTAAAATGTTTTCAGATTGAATACAAGCCAACGGGTAACTTAGAGTTGGTAGGTACTGATGTGGCGTGGGATTTAATCATTTCACAGTATTGGAAACAATTATTTGTTGTTCATTGTTTAACCACTTTTATTTGTTTTGATGGCACAGTGCTTAATACTCGTAATACGGTAATTCTAGTGTTCTTTGAACTATATAATCTCTTAAAATATTGCGTTCCAGGAAGGTATTTCATGTGATATTCAAACATCAATAACTGAATGTACCTATAAGTTTGAGATTTCAGTATTACACAACTATCACTGACTTACATCACATTGTCATTCATCACTTGATTTTGGAAGTAGTTTTATTTTACCTAAATAAGAACAAATAAAAATAAAGACCATATTACTTTGGACTTTGGACTTTATTGAGCCGTTTTGTTTATGCAATTTCATGTCTTTGGTTGAATTCATTGTGTTCTTGTGTGATGGTACGTAATTATTGATAAATGCCTCTTCCGTAGCAGTATTTTTGAATTGAACCATAAAAGTATAACTCATCATCATGATCAATCAGTTATTCAGTAAGTGTTCGTGCTATTCTATATTTATAAATAACACAAAGTGATTTAGAAAACAGAACTTATCATTCATCATTATTTCAAAATACATATGCTTCAAATTGATTTTCAGCCATCACAGAATGAAAGTGGAGTTTACATGCTTATCCGGGCAAATGCCTCTGACTTAGACGAAGTGAAGAAAAGTTTCCAGAAACATAAAACAATACTGAAAATGTCCGGTCACCTTACTGGCATAGCGACTGCAGACCAGGTATGATTTCTTATAACATTTAAAACCTTATAACTCTTCTGGCAGCAATTCAGTTGTAATATATGAAAATTGCTTAAACATACAAGTCCATTGTTTATGCTAAGTAACATGCCTGGAAGATAGGTCATCACTTTGTGATCGTCCTCAAGAATAAAATAATGGTTCTGCCCGTCCGTATGTCCGTTTAGCTGTTCCTATGTCAACATTTTGTTCGTAACATTTTCTCGGCCATTATTAATGGCAGCCACTTTAAATTTTGACAGAAGCATAATCAAGATATTTCATATCCATGAATCGTGGGATTTGATTTCAAAATTGATCTTTGTGAGAGCTTTTCTCAGACCTTTGATATTTTGTCAAAATCTTTAGATATGTATGCCATATCGTGGGATCAGATTTAAGATCCGGTGAACATAAATGTTCTTCTGGTTTACGGTTCGATGTTTTTTTCATACACAAGTATCGTCAAAGAATTCTCTACAACTACCAGATATCTGGACAAAAGTTTACTTTAAGTATTGCAGAGTACGGGTTTTATATTAAGACATCCACTTTCTGTAAACCACTCAGTTAATATTTTAGTGATATGGTTTTAATCAACAAAATTTGTATACGTATAGTTTGTAGAAGGAGGAGATAGGGTTATCCTTTGTTAGCTTTTTCAGAGTGTTTCTCTTTGCTAATGCGTTGCCTTTTTTAAATGAATGTAGGTACGTGTTGATGGAGATGATACAAACTGGACACAAAAATCAGCTATTTTGATGGTTTTATGGTTTCCTTCTGCTAAAGCTGCCGAAAACTGGATGGTGTACGACTCTGATTTCAAAATAGCAAGCTTCCCTTACCCGAATGGTGCGGACATAGTTATCGTTCCTGTTAACTACATTCCACCAAACGGTAAATACCAATAATGGATTCTTATTTTGATCTGTATATACACATACAAGATCATAGAACAATATTGATAAATATTTAATTATCAACAGTATTATCAACAATATGTTGTAACGAATTAAAAATGAAATCAAAAAGGTTAAGAGAGAGCAAATGATAGTAAATGTTATGAAAAGAAACATATAGCGAACACCAATAAGGAACGTATTTTTCGACTTTTTATGTTTGTTTTTAAAAGAACCTTTTTCAAAGATCAACGGAACAACTCAAGTGAATTTACAAATCTGTAATAAAAACAATGATCAAAGTTTTCAGTAAGTAATACAATGTTCGAAATTATTATGACTGTTAACTTTATATCTTACGGTATGTTGTGTTAATTTCAGATGACAGATGTACAACGTTTGTAATAACGGAATATCCTGAGGTGAAAAACCCAGAGTATTTCCGTACAGGAATTATTGAACCAATGCAAGATATACTGCGATATTTTAAATGCGAACCATTCGTTGTTAGGACGACCGGAGTATTGGTTGAGAGAGGATGCTGGATTTCACCTAAAAGTTCTGTGACAATTCACCGTTTTGCGGACGCAAGAGAAGCTGAAAGGTTCCACAAAGACAGTTAGTATTTTTTAATCCACCTGAATTATTTTTTAAAATTAAGTAACCTTAAAAAAAAACAAAAGACTGTGGTATCTATGAAAGTTATCACGTTTGTTTTCCTATATTTTCGACCTTCAACGCCGACATTATAATATCAGTTTATTAAATGGTATTTTGGGACCGATTTTTACTGTGGTCGTTCCCAATTAAAAAAAAATGTTCAGATAGCAATGTTGGGTTTGAGACAAACATGATAAGCTTATTCCTTTATTTATTTCAGGCCGTGTGTCTTTGTTAAAAGGAAAGCTGAACGGTTTAACAAAAGGAGGCCGCTACACTACCGTACGGTTCACATTAAACTTCCTTGTTTAATCGACTTCTTGCTACGTACACATGTAACATTGACGTTAAACATAAAAACGAGAAAGTCCCCCGTGTTACAACTAGCCATAATACTTCAACAAAAATCGTACTTACTACATAGACCCGCAATATCATTTCATTAAGAGTGTTTCACTTCATACTTTGTTACTGTATGGTATTTTTTTTTCAGAGATTCTGCAAAAACATAATAGTTTCACATTGTATATACGCCTGAATCTGTATTTGTTTAAGTTTATGCACCCATTAGGTCGCCTGTCTATCGCTACGATATTTGATTGGTTGGTGAAGGTGTTCAACTACGGTCATTATATATTTCTATGCACGTACAGGCAAATAAGGTGAAGAATTAATTCTTCATGTGGAATTTAAATCATGATCTTTAAAGATTTAGCTACGGACAATTTATCGGAGGCTACAGTGTTCCATGGTCTTGGTCATATCTATTCTGGATTAGAGAATTAATAAAAACTTCTTAAAAAATGAAATATATATATTGTTGGTGTGTATTTATATGATATTGGTACGGTCTTTGTGTTTCATGAATAAACTTTTTAAAATAACGTCTTATTTTCAAATCTTGATCATGCAAAATACAATTTACCACAAAAATGTAATTGGTCGTTGTCATGAATATTTTCATAGATATGAAATTGCTTAAATTTGCAGATCCTTACTAAAAACTGTACGATCTTCCGAAAAAGATGTAATTTTCTTCATAATAACATTGCAGGTGTGGCAGAAATTACTGTTAATAAAACAGTGAGATATCCGGACTTAGATCAGAAAACTTTCTATTTTGACGGAAATGCAAATTTCAAACTTACTGAATTTAAGTCATACACCATTCCTCTTTATTTTAAGAAAATAGGAACAAACAAAACATCTACATTATTTTGACGCTTTATTGTAACTAAGTTTAAACAAGTTGCTAACATGTACTATCGTATCTATGCTTTAAAGACTAGACTAAAGGTTGTCGCATTAAATACATCCAAACTCAGCAAATACACGCATTACATACAAGTATTGAAGGAGTAGATGAATATGGCCTAAATATATTAACCCTGTTGTTAAAAAAAATCAAAATTGTACAAAACAGATTATATGTACACATTTTGACAAACTGAAGGTTTCTGACATTTTTCATTCAGGTAGGGGTTGTTGTTTCTTTGACATATTCACCATTTCCACTCCCGTTATATTTTTAATTTATTAATTTAATTCATTGTGATCACGTAACAACAGTGTCACACTTACACGTGGCATTACACAGTATTTAATGGAACAAAGCTTTGAGCGGTAATTGAAATAATACATTCCAAAGATAAGGACAAGACAGGGAAGACCAGGCACACACAACTAAGAAGATACAAAAAAACACACGTAAAAGGAAGAAAAGTAATATGAATGAGTAACCAGACACACACAACAAATATAAACAAATAAAACCAAAACAAAACAAAACAAAATAAAAAACAAACAAACAAAAAACAGAAAAAAATCAAAGACTAATGTCTTCAAAGTCGCTAATCTTCAAATATTCTTTGTCACTGATTTTGACATACTTTAAACATCCGAATTGGTACAATGCGATATGCTAGAACGGGGGACTTCTGCAAAAATCTTTGTTCCCTTGAGATTACTGCGTACTCTTTCGTAACCAATGTTGGGAATTTTTCAGACCTTTCTATATGTTTACATATCTTCCCTGTATCAATTTGATCCGATGGAGCAGTGTAGTGAATAGAGTCGTCACATTTTGAGACGTTTGTATAATATTGATTTGTTGTGACATCATTAATTTGATCCTCTGTCCTACATAATAACATCTAAATGAACTGTCCCGTACTACCATACATCGTGTACTAAGTTACAGCCCTAGATTAATCCTACAAGGAGGAATGACACGGCCAGCGAAAGCTATATTTTATATAGCTTAGCTGGCCGAGTGGTCTAGGGCGCTGGACTTTGTGCAGGCGGTGTTGCCATAGATGTCACAGCGGTACGAGTTCGAGTACCGCGGAGGGAACGACCAAAACTTGGATCGCAAATTTGATAGTTCTAACATCGTTGGGAATTTTTCAGACCTTTCTATATATATACATATCGGTGTACTGATAATATATATGACCTTTATATAATCAATTGTAACGAACGCCAGTGTTTGAATAGGAAAAACTGGTAATATTACATAAATTCAATGCTAACCGATCATTTTATCTTTAAATGTAAACTTCCGGTTCTAAATACATGCGAAAAACACACATAGACATGTGCATGATATGTTTTTAAAAAAGTACGTTGTAGCGATCTTTGGGTCGCTTTTAATATTGACAGGAAACCAATTTATGAACCAGATTAAGCAGCTGGCAATGAATATTCATATATATATTCATAAAAATGCGTGCTAATGCATATGACCTACAAAGTCTTGTGTCTAGCCTCAGTGCCTGAATCGGAAACTGGGTAATGTTCAAAGCTAACTAATCTTTTCATGTAAACTTCCCGTTCTCATTCAAGCAAGAAACACACGTAGAACACACGTGTATGATATTTAAGAGGTACATTTTTATTTCGTATGAATCTAGAACTATACCGCTGTGGCGGTGAACACGGCGAAGTTCTGCTGGATTACGTGGCGTATAACTACACATTACTGCAAATCATATGCGAATATTAAATACAGAAATTACGACTGCAAGAAGTCGCTAACACTGTAAGCGACTTAAAAACAGGAAAGAAAGTAACTGAGTAATCCGAACTGTACTAAAACCTGGGCGTATGACCAGGTGTACAGGTACGACATGCGTCCTTAGCTTGTGAGAAACGCCCGACGAATTTTTCATAAAATGTTGCGTCCGGTGTAGACGAAAGAGAAAGGGGAAACCATGACACGGTTTTCAAGGTGCAGATTGATACACCGTAACGAAAACTATGGAAACTATGTATTTTCACATTTGTTATAACATGTGTAATAATTAATGTATTCATGCCCCTATATTTTAGTGGAGTCGGATAAGTTCATTTACTTTTGTTTCTTCGTATGTATTATTTTGGTTTTTTATGTTCTTTGTTGTGTATGTCTGTTTTTCCTGTTTGATCTTTGTCCTGGAATGCGTTATTTTGATTTTCGCTAGAATTTCGGTTTCCTTAAATAATCTTTCTCTATATGAAAAGTTGTTCCTGGCATGTGTTTTTTCTCTATACCATTGTTATATTTGGTTTATGAGAATAAAATGTCTTGTCTTGTCTTTTCTTGTCTTAAAAATCATGCCTTTACCAGAAACATAACCGATAGGCGGTAAAAATATATTTATAGAATTTTTGTAATTTGGTAAAATTCAAGTGATATTTTTATCATTTTAATAAAAGAATTTTCAGAAACCCGTAAGATTACCTATTTGTTATACACAAGTCACCAACTTACTGTACTTGATGATTACTTTTTTGTTGTTTTAACTTCTATACTCACAACTGTCAAAGAGGGTCTACAGTCCTACCACAACACTTGTTACTCCCGTAGTGGTATTAATTCAATGTGGATCCTGAAAAATTCGAAAGATCTTTTGGAGACAATCAGTTCAAGACTATTATCTGAATATAATAGCATTAAAACCTATGATTTTTCAACGCTGTATACTTCTATTCCCCACACTCAGTTAAAATCCCGACTTAAAAACATTATACATCGTTGTTTTTCCAAAAAAGATGGTACACCTAGATACAAATATATAGTTCTTGGTAGAGATTCCTCATACTTTGTAAGAAATTATTCCAAATCATCTTCCAAATATACAGAGGAAGATGTTTACAAAATGCTGGAATTTTTAATCGACAACATATTTGTCCAGTGTGGTGGACGTGTTTTTCAACAAACGGTTGGCATTCCAATGGGAACAAATTGTGCCCCTTTACTAGCTGACCTATTCCTTCACTCTTATGAGGCTGACTTTATAGCTGATCTGATCAGAAAGAAAGAATATTGTTTAGCTAGATCCTTCAATCTCAGTTTCCGCTATATAGATGACGTGTTATCTTTAAACAATCCTAATTTCGGGGATTTGATACATCGCATCTACACAAAAGAACTTGAGATAAAGGATACTACAGACACTGCGAAGTCAGCCTCTTGACCTACACTTAGAAATCGATGGTAAAGGAAAACTATTGACCAAACTTTACGACAAACGTGATGACTTTTCATTCAGAATTGTCAACTTTCCTTTCATCTGTGGCAACATCCCTTCGGCTCCTGCGTATGGAGTGTTCATATCACAACTCATACGTTATGCCAGAGCTTGCCGAAACTACGCAGACATTTTGTATCGCGCTAGAACTCTAACAAATAGGCTTCTGGAACAGGGTTATGTTGCTACACGATTGAAGTCATCACTACAGAAGTTTTCTGGTCGTCGTCATGAACTCGTGGATCGTTATGGTGTATCCATCAACACCATGAAAACTGATTTATTCAACGGGTCATAGTTTTCCTTTCCTCGTTTGTCTACCCCGGACTTGACTTTTTATGAGCAACTCGGCGGGTGTTTCTAGAAAAGCAGAGGACGCTTACCCTACCGGTGCACCTGGTCCATGCTCCCAGTTTTTAGTGGAGACCGAGTTGCTCATTTACTTTTGTTACTTTGTATGTATGATTTTAGTTACTTTATGTTCTTTGTTGTGTATGTCTGTTTTCCATGTCTGGTCTTTGTCTCTGGATTACATTCTTTTGATTACCGCTATAACCTTGGTTCCCTTGATTACTCTTTTATATACAACAAGTGTGGACACAGACTGGAATTGCCCGAGAGGCAAGTATGGACGCAGGCTGGTATTGTCCGAGGAGCAAATTTGAACTTGCATACGATTTGTCTTGAACGTGTTGTCTAGAAAACTTCTCCATTTATTGATATCAATAATTGAACTATGCACATGTTGATAAATATCCATTAAAATGTGTTACTAAACATCTAAATGGGGAACAAATTCAACTATGGATTGCCATAAGACAAGTCATATACATATTACAATGCTTCTTCCTTGAAGGTGTACTTGCATGGATGTGTTGAACTAGTTATTTCATGTTAAGGATTTGTCATTTCACTCTTTATACAGGTTAGCTTGATAAATTCTTGACTCTCAGTTCTTTTTTAGATAAACAGAAACCTACAATGGTATCTGTCAGTTACATGATGGATGGCCTTTATTTTAAAATGGTAGGGGCCTTAAACATATCAAATTTCATAACAATTGATCAACCATAACTATAAAGTCACCGCACGAATACGGACGGCGCCGACGGTAACGCCGCTGTCAGTACCATACCAATATACAATGTTCTGGGGTGACACTATTATATTAAACATATACACATATATATAGGCTAATTCGGGGTTTGGGAATGCCCCATTTTCAATTCCCTTAAATTCCTGTCAATTACTCTTCCTTAGGACCAACTTGGTAGTGTGTGATTTTCTAAGAATTTACATGTATAAGGTCTTTGTTTTTACATTAGTCCTAGTTAAACAGTTCTCTAGCAAAAGAGAATAAAACTGCATAATGGAACAAAAATCCCACTTACAGATATGTACTCAACAGATAACATTCGAAATTCTTATGAAACAAAATTACAGTACGGGTAAATGAAGGACATTAAGACTAAATCCATCGATACTGGCTCACAGTTAACACTTTAAAATCAATATTCCAACTAAATCTTATATCAAACAATTTTAATCAACTTCTAAATAGTTATATATATTTGTAGCCTGAAAATTGTTTCCTTGGACAAAAACTGTATACTATAGTATTTGTTTTGCAGCAGTATAAAATATATCCAGAGGCAGATAGATTGATTGATTGATTGATTCATTGATTCACAATTTAATAAAACATAGTTATTTTAACGTGTTTAGTATTAATGTCTTGATACTAAACAAAACCTTCATCCTTTTAACAGAAAAGCGATTCATCCATATTTGTCTATCTGCAAATATTACAAAAGAAAAAGAGTAGACATTTATTTTTAATACTTTACAAAAATTATCGAAAATGTTTTTAACATACATGTAGTTGTATATCAATGCCTGCAATTGTTGATTGAGTGTATGGTGTTACTCTACATCTATAATCATATACAGTAAATCTAACTTTGCAATTCAAAATCAATGTCTACTGAATGTTCTAAGAAAAACATCATCTGACACCACGATGGCTGTAAAACATTTTTAAAGAAGATTGCATGCATATATGTGTACAATATCAAAATAAAATGAGCTCAGACCACCGCTATCAAAACATTGAAATATCTCAAGCGGCGAATCCCAAGAGATTTGGTCGTGCATAAGTCTAAAATTATTACAATGCAGTTGTTTAGTCTTTGCATATTTGGTTTTCATTGTATTCTGTGTTTGGTGTCACTATAATGACTTATTTCATTTCAAAAGGTTTAAATAAAAACAAATCCCCATCTACCGACCCGACAAAATTACAGAATGGTGATCGGAAACATAACTTCATTTTTTTTCGGCCTTGGAGATTTCTCATCAATAGACTGGCATGCACCAATAGGTTGACTTACTTATCTGTCTTACATGCACTTGAAACTGTTGATTTTATCCTGAAAAGTATTTTGCTGGGTCAAAGATTCAACAAATGCCGTAGGCTGTACAATATAAGCGTGCAGATCACAAATTGGATCACAGGGTTGCGTGCGGATCAATGAATTGAATGAATGAACGTGGTCACATGACTACTATAACCATGACTTGACTACGCTCGGAGACTGTGTAAATGCTTCGATGCTCTACACCGTCCGTATGATAGCCAAGTGCGTTAAAACAACCCTCAGTCCGGCATGAATTGCAAATACCACATAAAAGTGCAAACCGGGTCTAACCGAGTATTGAGTATATATGATAGCACGAAAACAAAAAAATAACCAAGTATGGGAATAGTCAGCTGATGGTCAGCGTCTCTCATATCATGCAAATGATTGGCTAAAACTGGGTTACGAAAGATTTTTTGGGGGGTTTTAGTGGTTAATATCCACAAAGACAGTCGAATTATCAACTCAGTTATTTGCTGGAAGCAACTACGTCCTAGCTTTATAATGCATGAAATGAAGGTTGTTACGGATATACGGAAAGTGCTATCATTTTCAACTTTATTGTTATAGTGTTATTTAAAAAGAGCCCTTAATGTTCATTCTCTTTTACTAATTGTTTTTTTCTTCGCAGGAGTAACACATTAGGGGATGCTTTGCCCCGAGCTAGAGCAGACAAGAGTGTTAAAACACGAAAGGACAACTAAAATGAATAATCTCAAATAATAACCTGATAAAACATTTTCTTTGGATATAGAGGTTTACCAAGACTTGTTTTTAACTAAATAATGTACTGACCGTCAATCAGTTCATGGTAATGCTACTTTATGCTATACATTTAATAATCTATATTAACAAGAAGACGATAATATCATTTAAAAATGTACTTAAAATTATTTTCAAAAAACGCGAGAACAACCTTTGTAGTAATATGCATTGATGGCGAATAGTCGTTTTTTCATATTTACGGAAAACAAGCCATTTTAGCACGTTTTTCGAAGGGAGGTTATCCACCAAAACCCGACAACCTGGCTGGCGGTCTCATTGGG
Organism: Perna viridis; assembly: GCA_037379345.1. Lineage (NCBI taxonomy): Eukaryota > Metazoa > Mollusca > Bivalvia > Mytilida > Mytilidae > Perna > Perna viridis. The sequence goes on along the minus strand of CM074515.1, from coordinate 7,692,811 downwards.
GTAAGGGAAAGCAGTAACCATTTTTCTTGGAAACTGAAACTGTTTTCATTTCGGTAAGTACCTGAATGGTTTGAAATCAGTTATTTAAAAAGTATCAAAGTATTTAACAAGGCTCTATTAAATTGAATACTTGAATTTGAAGTCTACTGCCGTCCTTTTGCTCCAATTTGACCGTAAACCAGTCTGTCGGATGACAAATTTGTTGAAACAGTCATCAAGGGAATTAAAATTCTAGCAGAAATAAAAAAAAAAAGAATGTAATCCAGGGACAAAGACCAGACATGGAAAACAGACAATCGCAACAAAGAACATAAAGTAACTAAAATAATACATACAAAGTAACAAAAGTAAATGAGCAACTCGAACTCTAAAAACTGGGTAGCATGGACCAGGTGCACCGGTACTTAAGCGTCCTTTATTTTCTAGAGACACCCGCCGAGTTACTCCCTATTCACTTAAAATCTTAAAAAGAACGAAACTAAAGTCGGGAATATAAAAAAGGATTATATAGATATCTAGATATGTCAATCCAGATCATTACTTATGCTTGAACACGTTTACAATGTCCTCATATAATATAACTCTCCAACTGTTTGTGAACTAATTGATATAAACTAGGAAATGTAATAACTGTATATCGACCCTTATCATTGCACTTTTGAAATTACTTCTTTCAAGTAGTTGAACAAATAAGATAAAAGAACAGTTGAGCTGATTTCATCTTAAGCGAACTAAATTATGTCAATCAGCATTTAATATGAACCGTTCCCACTTTTTTCCTTTCTTCACAAATATGAACTTTACAAATGTATAAATCATGCTTGGTTCATCCTCAAACAAGTCTTAAGGTTTCTTAAAGCGAATTATGATATAGAAATATCACAGATAAGAGGCATGCAAGATAGTTTCGGACAAAATTACTGAAGAAAAAAATGTGTATCAAATTGTAGCGAATTTTAACTGTCATGCATTTCAGCAGAACCTCGATATTAAAAATATGAAAATGAATTTAGCTCAATGTGATTTCCTAACCAACTCGCTATCGTTATAGATTCCATTCTTGTTTCTTGGTTGTAATCTCTCATGTTATCACTCTTTTTTTCATAGTTTTGATTTGACTGGTTTTAAAAGAACTTTACAAAGAATCATTAGAAATCCATAGTAGCTTCCTGTCAAGTAAAACGAGATTAAAGACTAGACGATGCCCAGTACTGGATTGTTATATTTCGCTGTCTGCTAGAGTGGTTGACTATCAATATGCAGTAATATGAATTCAACAAGAAAGCGGGAGTAACATTGGATGCTCTGGTGTAAGCATGTCCTGTTCCACCATTGGCAAAGGTAACATTGCAAGTGGTTGGAAAAGGTGGAAAATAATCGGAAATTGAATATTTGAATGCCGATGAAGGAGAGTTCCCTTGATTTTGATACAATACGACATAAATACATTTTAACAATATTCATCATGCATTTATTCTACAAATGTGAAAATAATTACAATACTTGACAGAACAAGGCTGTTTTTGTCTATCCGTATAATTCGTAATGTAAACTTTATTGACCTATGGTATAATTATGTTTGTTTTCTTCACCTATTCACATACATTTTCCAGCGGCACGTTCTATCGCCTTAAATATAGAAGGTCCCCCCACCCGGAGATTAAAAAATCACCATAACACATGGATGTAATACAAACATAAAACACCAAAACATATAATATTGAATGTGGCTTTTAAGAATAGTTTGAGTAAAACCTATATGAAGTTCAACGACATTTATACCAACCTGTAATCGCTGTATAAAATGTGAAAGTTCGTCCACCGCGTCATTTTAGACTTTCAACTCGAATTTGACGACACTAATAATCCCAGTATAAAAAAATATGTAATAAAGGAGACGATTTTTATTTTAAAATTATAAAATTTCCCTTTTTTGTGCAGCAATATATGGCAACCTCCCTTTCATTTGGTGTTTATATTTTTTCAGTTGTTTAGGTATGCCAGGGCTTGAAGTAACTATTCTGACTTCTTATTATCTATAGCTGCAAGATACGGGCTTTTTGATGACGTTTTTAAAAATACGTGTCACACACTGCCAAAAAAGTTTTATTTTCGATATCCAGATCTTACTGAGAAATATTCTGTTTCTAACAAAATGACAATAGATGGTGGATTTCCATATTTGAAAAGTAAGTCATATGAGAATCATTCTTACGGTAAAAGTTCAATAATAATTGGTATTTAGCCTCTATTGGTAAAGCCTCAATTTGTAAATAAACTGCAGGAATTGCTGTTCTAGTTGGTAATGCATGGATTTGCCGCAAAAAAGTTAAGATGAAAATCGTGAAGATGTTTTATCTCCTGATCATATAATAGTAAAACCTCTAAGCTGTACATTAATCTTGTTAATATGTTGTTCCGTTTCATTTCTTCGAGTCGTTTCAAAGAGTAATCAAGGAAACCAAGACAATAGTGCATTTATGTATAATTTTTAAAAGTGCGTTGATAAAATACCACCCTGACGAACACACAGTCGTACTAGAAAGCTGATACTAAGACCATTTTTCTATTTTATTTTTGAAGTTATTAGTGTATAAATCAAAAATAATTTCCCAAATATCAGGTCAATATTTAAGTCAAATAATTCATCTAATATAAATGTCATGGTGGACGACATCAAATGCTTTTTTTCTGAGCCCAGTAAAGCAAATTTTATCGGTTTATTTTTATTTTTCATTGCGAGCTCTGATTCTATAGCTAATAAGACAGCCATTGCTGGTAAGGGACCACTAGTGAAACTGAACTGCTAATGAAATGCAACATAAAACATTTTTTGCACCTTATTCTTGTACTCAGTGTTATCATATGTACATGTATCAAGTTCTTGTGCATTCAATCAACTCTCAGAACACTAACCTGTATCAATTAGGTGAGACATATTGATATGTATTAAAAAATTCAGGATGAGAGTGGATCTCTTTAATATCTCGTTAAATCATAAACAGATATTGTCATTGCTTGATGTTACTTGTATTTATCTTTTTGTATTTTATAAGTTGAATTCATTACCTATCATAATATTGTCACTATTATTGAATGAAGAGTCTCATTACTCCCACGAATGTTTTTGCGATAAAAGCAGTGACGATGAAATTTTTTACCAAAATTGAATCTTATTCAAGCTGAATATGGTAGTTTCGATATATTGTCTTTTACGGAAACTTGGTTGAAAACCTCAGATACGGATGATTATACAGAACTTATTAACTATCAAAAACCATTCGGCGGAAAATAGAGAAGGGTGTCGCAAAAGGGGGGTTATTGTTTATGTGAAGGACAATTTTATTGCTATTAGGCGTTCTGACTTAAAACTACCCGATCTAGAAGTAATATGGGTTCAGTTAAAGAGATCTTTCAAAAAAGTTTTTTTGTATAGAACATTTTATGTTCAACCTCAAAGAAACATTGAGGTTTGAAGCAAAGTAGAACGTTCAGTAGAATCGACATCGACCGTTAATGATGTCACACGTGTTAATGTTATATTGACTGGTAATTATAATGATAACCAAGAAAATGAAAACTCAAAAATGAAACGTATTTGTACCAATTATAGCCTAGAGTAGATGATTAACGATCCGACATATTTCTCTAAAAAATCATCGTCTGTTATAGATTTAATTGTAACATGAATTGAGATTTTTCCTTTGTTCTTTTTCCAGAATAACTAAAGGAGGAAGACCAAGTGTGATATAGCTAGAACACTTGAATGATAGGTCACGTGTTTCCATAGAACTCAATTGGAAAACTTTTTGTTTGTTTGTTTGTTGGGGTTTAACGTCCGAGCAGCAATATTTCAGCTATATTCAGACGATGAACATGAAATTGATGATAAAATGAACATGAGATGATGATGATGAAATGAAAAGGGATAGGACACAAGGACAATGGGGTCGACAAATTTTGATTGCCACTGGAAATACGGAGAGGTGAGTAGGGTCGGGCAATTTAGCCTCCTGTGACGGAGCCCTATGGTTCCTACTCCGGGAGAATACCACAGTAGGGTTCTTTTCTTTAACGTGCGAGGAAAGTGGCATCTTTCCCAACACAGTGCACCACTATGGTTTGCGGTCAGATTTTCCGTATTATAGTATTATAGCCTGACAACCCCAGAATGTAACAGGCCAGGGGTACCCCATTTCACCACCTGGGGCACACATCCCAGTTGCTCTGTGGGCAGAGCGCCCTAGCCCCCGGCTAAGGCTCTGAGCACTATTTAGTCGCCTTTTACGACAAGCTTAGCGCTGCTGCAGGCCTATTCTTTTAACACCCGGACCTGCACGGGGCCAATTGGAAAACAGCCATGAAATATCCAACCTCATTAACATAAATATTGCGCATAAACAACTCCACCTCTGACGAAAATGACTCCGCCTTTACAGCATTGCCAATCTGAAATAAAAATAAAAAATCTGAATTCGTTTTGTATGTATAAATTAAAGTTTCTTTTTATTTCACGAAATGATGTTGACTGGGTTGCAGCAGCTAGATGTTACAACACGAGCTACCCGTGTCTGTATATTTCTAATTTGTCAATTAGCGATTAATGGGTGTTGTCAATTCATGTCACAAATCATTTATAGCACCATCTTCCTCGTTATCCAAATAGATTTCTCGCCTGCGGGCTCAAAGTCTATTTGAATGAGTAATCAAGGGCACCAAGGTTAATAACTCATAAGATCGTGCTATAAATATTACTTGTTACTATAGTCGGCGTCACATAAATAACATACTGTTAAAATTTGAATAAAAATATTTTCTACGACTTTATTGACACCTACCGTCGTTTAAATTGTCTTAAATGACTTGCTCATTCGTTTAGCCAAACGGCTTCTCCCTAAACATTGAATCGTTAAATTCCGGTCAGAATTTAATTCTAGGTGCCAATATTTACATTGTAAAAAGTCGGCCATGTTTACAGTGATCGGGTTGCTAGGAGATGTTGTTTACGTTTAAATGGTTTGTCCAAAAACCGAAGAACCCAGAATGCACTTCGGCGTTATTTCGGATATCTCGGATTTATTTTACGCGTACAACGTACAATACCGAGAAGTTGATCAAGCAGACGATTGTCACCGGAGTTCGACGGGAACTTACGAACTCCGTTTGTAAACAAATCGTCCCGTAAAAACCAACATGGCGGATATTAGTATGGGATTTTCCCGTAAGGATTTGTTACGCATGATTTAAGCTAATAAGCGACTTGTTTTTGAGAAGCTGTTTGGCTAAACGAATGAGCAAATCATTTAAGACAATTTAAACGACGGTTGGTGTCAATAAAGTCGTAGAAAATATTTTTATTCAAATTTTAACAGTATGTTATTTATGTGACGCCGAGTATAGTAGTATCGATTTCGTACCTTTCAGTGGGATGGGGGCTCACTTATTAGACCAGAGTAGATATCACTGTCCTGTTATTGGAATATTAAATTCTCCAAATCCTACCCATAGCTCCTTCAAACGTAAGATATGGTTGTATGACTGAGGTGATTACGACAAATACCGACAGCTGTTATCAGATACAGATGGCAACGGGTGTTCATGTCTGACGACATCGACAAAATTGTTTCCGAATTTTCAAATGTCATCTTGGGTTCGGCTGGTGAATCGATACCAAACAAATTGGTGACGATTCGGAAGGCGGACCTGGGATGCTTGACCAGTGATCTGAGGAAATTTATTCGTAAAAAGAGGCGTATGCACTCTAAAGAAATAGAAACCGTGATAGCCATTGGACGAAATTCAGGCGCATACGGAACTTGGTAACTTAACAAGTGCGAAAAGCTCTGAGTCAACAGAGTAGGTAAATTAAAAGATAACCACCCATCGACGAAATCATGGTGGCACATTTGCAATCAAATATCGGGTCTGTCTAAACACCGCTTAGCCCGGGCTAAGTGCACTTAGCCCCTAACAGTGCACTTAGCCCGGGATGGGAACCCTTATGTGTGCATATCAGTATCAATAGACAAAATTTGAATTATGAAGATGTTGTATTTCGAATTTTGTAAGTATCGCTGCAGCAATTATTGATTTAAACGTGTTTTAAGATATCATAATGACACGTGCCTGTATATCCAAGTTCAGTAGTCCGTGAAGGATTATCACACCTACACATTTTATTACTAATTATTAATTGGTGTAAATAACAAAGTAAATGTAAATTATTTTGAATGATTTATTGCAGCTCTATATTGTATAATAACATGTAAAATATCAACAAAATAAAGACATTTGCAGAACTATTGTCATGTTAAAATCTTGGCTTTGTACGGCAGTTTCTAGGTCTTATTCTTTGGTATGGTTTGGCAGCAAGTCGTTTTGGTTGTGGAACTTTTTATATGAAGACTTAATGCTTGTATTCTTGGTGGTAATATCATTTAGAAGTCTATGCAACAGGTTGTTCTGTTGTTCTTGTGTTTTGGTTTGCCAACTCTGGTAACTATGTCAGTGTTTTCTGTAACGGCCATACAATTCATAATTCCCACTACCGTAAAGTGAACGTTTTAAGTCTATGAAATGCACGGTAACAATATCATGTAAGTCTTGTATCAAATTCGGAATTGACTTTGGTTGCCAGTTTACTGCCTTCTTGAAGACGTGATTTATGGATTCGCAGTTGTTGTTTGTCCATAAACGATTGTAGTCCAGTTGCCAGTTTGGAATGTTAACATAATGAAACAGTCTGTCTTTTAAACGGGTTTGAAAATACGAATCAAATTCAGGGTAGTTTCTGCTAATATCTCGAGCCTTGATATGAAAATCTGAGGGATCTATCGCCGATGTCAGTCCGTTGGGTCCAAATAGGTTATTTAGAATATTTGTTCGCAATTGGTCGTTGCATCCAATTTTATTTCTAAGGTGATCGGAAACATGGTCTTTAATGTGTTTAGTGCACAAAAGTCGTTCTATGTTAGGAAAGACACTGTCAATTGCTTTTGTCAAACCACTCTCATCGTCGCTTCCAATTCGTAAATCGATGCATTTCACACTTTCCTGAATGCGTGCTTTTACATGAGATAAAAATGAGTGGTACGAAAGGAACGAACCTTCCCAGTGTAAGAACATAGGGCCTATGAAAATCGGATGATCACCAGTTTCTTTTGACACCACCTTCTTGTTTTTGTATACTAGATTTGTGACATAAACGGCGCCAAGGTTAAAAGTTCTATCTATACCTAGAATGCAATCTTGATCGGTCATCAAAAATTGTTTCAAATCATCTAGTTGCTGTTTAGTGTAACAAATAATGGACGGGGGTTTGTTGTTGCCGTGTGTATATACCACTTCTTGAACAAAGCTGTCATTGTTTACCATCGCCAAAACTTCAATAATTTCATCAGCAACGTTTCCAATGGTAGAGGAAGACGATTTCTTTTTTTCGTTGTACTTCTTGTTTCTTATTTGGTGTCTGTCCCTTGGTGCGTTGTCTGAATCGGTTAGAACGAGATTTTTGTATATCTCAGAAGAAGACTGTCTCTGTTCAATGCCTGTTTTTATCTTATCAAAAACCTCTGGTTTGGTTCTGATGTATTCTTGGGTCGTGTTTTTGGCATTGCCATGTGGCTGACCATGTCGTGGTGATGTGCCGATGTATTCTATTACGGCTACATGTATATTAAGTTATTGATGCTGTGGTAAGGTTTCGAACCAACTCACTCGTCGTTTATATAAATTATCACGTTTTAGCGTTGAATAATACCGATGAATTGTCACAATGTTTTCAGGTTGAGGATTGTAAGGTGTATATGTTTTTTTTACCGTTGGTTTTAGTTTGGAAGCAATAAACGCCGTCTCTCAGAAAAGTCCACTTTAAACTGTTGTCAGGTGAAACAATAAAATGTGTTTTTGTAGTTCTACCACTGTGAGAGTCCCATGCCCCACAATCATCAGAAAAGTTACTGTTTTTAGAATTTTGACAACGGCTTATATTCACACTGTTATTTAGTAAAAAGTAAACGTTGTCCTTGTAACCATCAGGTATAGATTCTACAACTGTCTGTTTTGTTTGTGTTTTAGGAACGAAATTAATAAAAGAACAAAGTCTTACTGGTCAAGCATCGGACAAAAATCAAACTTAGTTTTCAGAAGTTATTCAGATCATTGCGTTCTTTTAAGGGGTATATTTCTGGACAAAAAAGAAACAATGATCAAATAAATCTTACTAACTGAGTTAATTTCCAATGTGCAACAAGACGACGGGTGATACATTGGGGGCGATATATATATACTCAGCGGTCAGAATTTGTTCAGATATTTATTTCGTTCCATATCTTACAATTTTATAATTTATATTGTAAATACGGAAAGTGATAAATGCATTACCTAAAAAAGAAACAACAATCTTTCATCTGAATTAATAATAATTAATATATATATATATTTATATATACCTCTTGCAATCTATGTAAGACCATGTCATAATCAACGGACGTAGTTGGTGATCCCCAAGGACGCCACATCTCGTATATTTTGTGAAATTTATATTGTATATTGTAAATGCGCTCGCTATGAATGTCCAGAATACCGATATTCCATATTTAAATGATATTTAATTTTACTCAAAAAATCTTACCAAAACAAGAAATCTTTTTTAATATTGCGACAAAAAAAGACTGTTTTTATATTTTATTCTTTATCGTTCTTTGTCTAAACTTAAAATGTTTTTATGAGATGAACATCAAAGACCATTTGTCCAAGCTAGTGCACATTTATTTTTCTCCAATTCTATTGAATAGGTCATTATTGCATATAATTGAAGACAAACAATTAATCATAAATTAATTGACAAGCCGTATATTGCTTGATTAACTTGTTAATTTGTATACGCATGATAGCACACGAAATTGCCGACACACAGACAGCGCGTGTCGTTTTAAAAACCGGTTTTTCCTAAAATATAATAACAATATCTCTAAACAAAGTTCAAATATATAACCATATCTGACATATCTTTTCATCCCAACCTTCAAAAATATAGATATTAATCAATATTTGGGGCTAAGTGCACTTTTAAGGGCTAAGTGCACTTAGCTGGGGCTAAGCGGTATTTAGACGTGAAACAACGTCAAGTAGGGATACCACCTTTGTTAAAAATGGTAACCTTATCACCGACGAAACTGTCAAACGAAAAACGAAAGGTGCAATCTTATATTTAAAAAAAATAAATGATTTGTAGATTACCATTGTATTGTATGTTTTTTTTTCTCGAATGCATTTCATCATATTCCTTTTTTACTTACATATATATCTTCTATTTCACATATTTTCTATTGCACTATAATAAGTAAAACCAACGTATTAGAGCATGCTGATTCAAAGTGATTATAATTGTCATATGATAGGAGACGGAAGCTTACGTTTGTTCCGGAATGATGTATCTCTGCTGTATTAATAATAGTTGAGGTGTTTAAAATAAAACCTGTTTAGTTGTCATACTGGTTTGCCCACTTTTAATTGAAGGTTTAAATAAACACAGGGGGTTGTGTTGTTTTAACAATTAAAGTTTTTTCTTAAATGTAGGTATAATTTTTATTTGTAAATTTATAATAATCTATTGAATTGCAATTCGTCCCATGAAATATTTATTGCAAATTTAAAATGAAAAATTCATTGTGTATCCAATATTATATCCAGTAATATAGTTTAATAAGAGGAATGAACGTAAAACTGGCTTTCGTCTAGAATCTTGGTTGCCTGGGTTACTCTTATAACGTGTTGCATTTAAAAAAAATATATTATAGGAGGTCGACGTAAATGAAATACTAAATCTGAATATCGTTCTTTTGTATATGCCTGTTGCTTATTTTTCTTTTTTTTCTTCCATTTAATCACCTAACATTCTAGTTAATCAATTAAATTAAATTAAATTTTATTAAGTTGATAATTTTTATCCGTCCATTCGTCTGTCGCTAAGTCCGTTACACCATGTTGTCGCATGTATAGCACCCACATGTTCTCGACTGATAAAATTTTGCGAAAAGTTAAATGATACAACCGCTTGGATGCGATTGATTTTCAGTAAATTGTTTAAGGGGACATGACACAACTTTTCATGGGGTGTGATAAATAATGAACTGGTGCGGTCGGTAGGAAGTAGCTAAGGAAATTGTGGGTCCTTTTAATCTACTTCCTTTTCCAGACTTAGTATGTTCACCAGTAGGTTTAGTTTCAAAGAAGGAACCTGAACAGTTTCGATTGATCGATGATTTGTGTTACCCAAAGAGCAATACGGTTAATTCGTGTATTCTCCCCCTAAGTTTACAGCTGTTAGTTATCAAAATATTGAAACTGTGATTGAATGTGCCCATATGGTCACAACTGTTAAATGGCAAAATGTGATATCCAGGACGCATTTTTCTTATTACCAATACATCAAAATGTTCACTATTTACTGGGGTTTCATTGGGAAGAAAAAAATTATTATTTCCAGGTTTTGCCCATGGGAGCATCCTCCTCTTGTCAATTATTTGAAACCTTTTCTACAGCCCATGGATGCTTCCTCCTCTTGTCAATTATTTGAAACCTTTTCTACAGCCCTGCAGTGGATTTTAAATGCAAAATTTAATATACAAGGTGTTTCCCATCTTTTAGATGATTTTTTCTTTGTGGGTAAAGCTCTTAATGATGTCTTACTTTATTAAACACGTTTTTGTTCTTGGCAGACAGTTTAGGTGTGCCCATTAAGGAGTAAAAAAGGAACATCCAACCATCTGTTTAACTATTTATGGTATAGTAATATATTCATCAAAATTGGAAGCACGTTTGCTTCGGGATAAAGTTAAAATATTTTCACTGCTTCAAGATTATAAGTATAAAAGAAAGTTAACTCTGCGTGAATTGCAGTCTCTTTTGGGATTATTGAATTTTGCTTGGTGTGTCATTGTTCATGGTTGTTCATTTTTACGTAGGTTATTTGATTTAACTAAATGTCATACATGTCCACATTATAGAATCACTCTCAACTCAGAAGCTAGACTATATTTTATTTTGTGGCATGATTTGTTAAAAATTCAATGAGAAATCCTGTTTTTTATTTAAAAATTGGGTTTCCTCTGATGTCCTAAAGCTTTTTTTCGGATTCTGCTAGGGTTCATGGTGGTTTTGCTGCTGTTTTCGGGAATAAGTGGTTTAGCGGCAAATGTCCTTACAACATGAATGACTTTCATATTACAGTTAAAGAACTGTTTCCAATAGTGTTAGCTATTGATATAAGGGGCCCTCTTTTATCTAACCACAAAATATTATTTTTGATGGATAATGCGGCAGTAGTTGATATCATAAATAAAACCTCCTCAAAAGAAAAAAAAACAATTATGATTTTTGTACGAAGAAGGGTACTGTCTGTGCTGAGATTTAATATTCATTAAATAACACTATAACAATATTCATTAAATAACACTATAACAATAAAGTTGAAAACGATAGCACTTTCCGTATCTCCGTTACACGCTTCATTTCGTGCATTATAAAGCAAGGACATCGTTGTTTTGAGCTGATAATTCGACTGCCTTAATGGAAATAAACCAGTTAAATTCCCACAAATCTTTCGTAACACAGAGCTGGCAAATCATTTGCACGATATGAGTGACGCCGACCATCAGCTGACTGTTCCTATACTTGGTTTAATTTTCGTTTTCGTGGTAACATATATACCCAATAGGGTTAGATCCGGTTTGCACTCATATATGATATTTGTAATACATGACGGGCAGAGGGTTTTTTTTAACGCCCTTGGCTATCATTTGGGGTCTCTCAGGGACGGTGTAAAGCATTGAAGCGTTTACACAGTCCCCGGGCATAGTCATACCCGTGAACGTGGGTCATGGTGTATTCGGGGAAATTAGTTGTCATGTGACCACGTTCATTCATTCAATTCATTAAATACATTATCACGTGATTTAATGTCGATCCGTGACCTAATGTTCCGATTTGTAATCTGTACGCTATATATTGTACAGCCTACAATCCTAATTTCGGGGATTTGATACATCGCATCTGCCCCAAAGAACTTGAGATAAAGGATACTACAGACACTGTAAGGTCAACCTCATATCTTGTCCTACACTTAGAAATCGATGGTAAAGAAAAACTATTGACCAAACTTTACGACAAACGTGATGACTTTTCAGTAAAAAATTGTCAACTTTCCTTTCATCTGTAGCAACATTCCTTCAGCACCTGAGTATGGAGTGTTCATATCACAACCCATCGTTATGCCAGAGCTTGCCGAAACTACACAGACTTTTTGTATCGCGCTAGAACTCTAACAAATAGGCTTCTGGAACAGGGTTATGTTGCTACGAGATTGAAGTCATCACTAGAGAAGTTTTATGGTCGTCATCATGAACTCGTGGATCGTTATCGTGTATCCATCTGTACCATGAAAACTGATTTATTCCTTTCTTCGTTTGTCTACCCCAGACTTGACTTTATATGAGCAATTAGGCGGGTGTTTCTAGAAAAGCAGAAGACGCTTACCCTACGGGTGCACCTGGTCCATGCTCCCAGTTTTTAGTGGAGTCCGAGTTGCTCATTTGTTTTTGTTACTTTGTATGTATGATTTTAGTTACTTTATGTTATTCGTTGTGTATGTCTGTTTTCCATGTCTGGTCTTTGTTCCTGGATTGCATTCTTTTGATTACCTCTATAACCTTGGTTCCCTTGATTACTCTTTCAACACGTCTGTTTGAATCTAGGGTCTGCGGAAATGTACAATAATGGTAGAAAGCCTGTTTGGGTTCAACGACATTTTGTATGATATTGATATTAGAAAGCTTCAATTCTTCCAAAAACTAACAACACTTCGAACAGAGACGGTCACCAGATGTATATTCCTGCATAGGCTTTGCAAAGCAAAGTAGTAAAGAACATACTTCGTATGGTTTTATTCCTCAATGCTTTACGCTCTTCCAGAAGTACGATCTCATGAACTACATTGCAAATGTCATTAGAGACAAGCCTATGGAAACGAGTAGTGAAACAGCATGTAATGATGTATGCTAACAAGCTAAAGGCAGCAACCAAGGACAGTAACAGTGCTCAATCCACATCAGAAATGAACAATTCATTTTTCCTTACAAAAACTGTGACCTGTGTACCTCTTCCTGTCACCAAAACTTGTATAAAATGTGGATCAAGCTACATTCATACTATTGAACACTTCGTTTTATTTTACCGTAGTACTTTTATTCTCCGCGAGGTTTTTTGGACTGATATTTTGAACTCTATTGGAATACCCGTTTTTTCTGTACCTCGATGAACTATACTGCAACGGTCCCGAAATGTTACTATGTACATTACTTAGCAAAACCACAAACGTTGTAACCATAGTTGCCATGAACATTCATCATTCCAATTAACGAACTTATATGCTCAATTTTTAAACTTCAGACCTATTTTATGAATAACTTTGAATGTTGACAATTGATTACTGGTATCTGATTATTTTTCCCCTCTATTCTTATTTCTATTTATTTATCTATTTATTACTTATTGAACAAGTTTGTATACAGACTGGTATTGCTCGAGTTGCAAGTATGGAAGCACACTGGTATTGCCCTAAATCTACCCTCCAGGTTTTTTTTTTAGATTAACAGAAACCAACAGTGTGGTATCTGTCAGTTACATGGATGGCCCTAATGTTAAAATGGTTGGGGCAATAAACTCAAAATTAAATAGGAGCTTTAATTTAGTAATTAGTAAAATCATATCAAAATTTTAAAACAATTGTTTAAACATAACTATAAAATCATCGCACGAAAACTGAATAAATATTGACGAAAACGACAACACGGACGCCACCGACGATGACGCCTCTATCAGCGTAAATCTTCTTCACAATTTAACAAAACTTAGTTATTTTTACTTGTGTAGTATTAATGTCTTGATACTAAATAAAACCATCATCATTTTAGCAGAGAAGCGAAAAGAGTAAATATTTATTTTTAATACTTTACAAATAGGTATCATAAATGTTTTTTTTTTAAATTGTTCTATATCAATGCCAGCTTTTGTTGATTGAGTGTATTTTGTTACTCGTACATATATAATCATACAGTAAATCTTACTGTGTAATTCAAAATCAATGTCAATATAATATTCTTACGAAAATATCATCTAACATCACTATGGTTATAAAAAATTTTTCAGAAGAGTGCATGTACAATGTATTTTAACTTACATGCAGATATATGTATAATATCATAATAAATGAGCTTAGAAAATGAAATTATTACAACCTCATTTCTATTTCCTAAACTATTTCTCCACTTTTTATGCAGAGCTCAAATGTTGAAAATCAAATATTATCATTCCCAATGGAAAAATAATACTGAGGGAGAATCTTTAGTGATACAAATACATGCACACATATACATAAACCTGAGAAGTAATCAACAGCTTGTCAAGTTAAGACTTTGTTCATGTTTATGCATGTATTTTTAAAGTGTTTGATTTAAAAAAAACAGTTAATACTTTATGTACTTTTGTACATTTACATAACATACTTGATTTAACAAATGTAGACTTGACGGGCCCGTCCTACTTGTACAGTTCATAAACTATTTACACACAATAACATGCACATAAAGACATTATGTTATAGTTTTCTATAAGTCGGAAATAAAACAAAAATGGTAAGTAAACTTGAAGTATTATAAAATATTTTATATGGTTAACATCTTAAAAAGAGTAATATTTACATGTACAATATTTAAATAAGAAGGTGACTAAAATTATATATTTATGTACATGTACAAACCTTACTTTAATGGCACGAAGTCATTAACAAAAATGGATAAATTAAAAATCATATAAAGAGTTGTCAATACATGCAGCCTGACATATTCATATATAGCAAACTAAAAATCGTTGGAGTTCGTCGGGTATGTACTTACATGTAGACTGTACTTTTACGTGTAAATAACCTCTATAGGTATAATGTAGAGCCCAAAATTTCACGTTACTGTAATGGGCAGCTAATGGGACCACCCCAACTTAACAGATTCCTTAAATGTCATGTGTTTTGAAACAAAACGTCAAAAAGTTCATACACATAATATACGCGTACGTGTATGGAACATTAACTCCTAAAAGATATGTAAAAGGAAGGTCCTATTGACCTTGGATCCAAAGTTTTTCTTTAAAAAATGCAATTTGAGGAATCCATTTACCTCATGGACTGCTTTATGAGCATTTTACCAATAAAAAAATGTTTTAACAATTTGAACAAAAAATCGATTTCAGAATCGCTTTTGAAAATCCAAAACCCAAACCTCATATTATTTGTATGTATGAATACTTCTACAATGTAAGATGTTTGAATTCCGTTCCTCCATGTCCCAATTAATTCAGAAAATAGCTTGCCAGACAATAATTAGCATTGCTGGAGTAATATACAGACCATCCGTTTAGGCCTAAAAAATGTTATGTTTTAGATCACCCTACCGACCAATCTTCAGACCCCATACCCAAAGTTTTTATTTGTGATTTTGAAAATAAAATGATTGAAAAGTCTGCCGTCTTTCAGAAAAAAGAAGGAAATAAAGCCAAAGATGTTTTTTTTCTATCTTAGATGAAAAAACAAAGAGTTAGAAATATTGGTTGTTTATATTTAGAATCGATAGTAAACACACGTGCCAGGAGTGTGCTCTTGGTCGAGGATAATCCCTTTGGGATTAGGCCGTGGACTTAGGATATTACATGTTTAATCTTTACAGATTTGGATTTCATTGTATTCTGATTTGGTGTCACTATGACTTATTTCATTTCAAAATTTAAATAAAATAAAAATAAATCACCAATTACAAATCCTATAAAATTTTAGAATGGTGATCGGACGCATTATTTTTTTCGGCCTTGGAGATTTCTCAACAGTTGACTGGCAAGCGCTAATAAGTTGACTTACCTATCTGTCTTACATGCACTGGAAAGTGTTGATTTTATCCGAAAGGTATTTTGTTAGATCAAAGATTCAGCAAATGCTGTAAGCTGAACAGCGTGCAGATCACAAATTTGATCACTAAGTCACGGATCGACATTAAATCACGCGATAAATTAATAAATTAAATGACTGAACGTGGTCACATGACAACTAATTTCCCCGAATACACCATGACCAACATTCACGGGTATGACTTTGCCCGGGAATTGTGTAAGCGCTTTGATGCTTTTCATCGTCCACGAGAAGCCCTGAATGATAGCCAAGTCTGTCCTGTATTACAAATACCACATATTAGCACAAACCGAGTCTAACTGTATTGATTAAAGATGTTAGCACGAGAACAACAATTAAACAAAGTATAGGAACAGTCAGCTGATGGTCAGCGTCACTCATATCGTGCAATTGATTGGCTAAAACAGTGTTACGAAAGATTTTGTGGGATTTTAGGGGTTTATAACCAAAAAGACAAGCATATTGTCTGCCGGGGGCTAGGGCGCTCTGCCCACAGAGCAACTGGGATGTGTGCCCCAGGTGGTGGAATGGGGTACCCCTGGCGTGTTACATGCTGGGGTTGTCAGGCTATAATACGGAAAACCTGACCGCAAACCATAGTGGTGCACTGTGTTGGGAAAGATGCCACGTTCCTCGCACGTTAAAGAACCTTACTCTGGTATTCTCCCGGAGCAGGAACAATAGGGCTCCGCCACAGGAGGCTAAATTGCCCGTCCCTACCCACCTCTCCGTATTTCCAGTCTATTTAGCCCCCGGCTAGGGTTCTGAACACTATTTAGTCGCCTTTTACGACAAGCTTAGCGCTGCTGCAGGCCTATTCTTTTAACACCCGGACCTGCACGGGGCGATCCCAATGAGAGTGAACTATTTATACCAATATATACATTAAAACAAACTTTATTTTTCTCTTATTCTATAAACTTTAAATTAAAAAAAACTTTTTGGATAAAATTTCATTGACCTATTTTAATGGAATATCTGCTTACTGATAAGCCTGATTTCTTCAAGACTGACCTTTTAGATTCACTTCTTGGCACTGGGACAATTAAATGGCGTCGGTATATCGGACAGTTGCTTACGTGACTTTGCTCGTAGTGAGTAGCTCACAAAAGGTCGAATCTGAAGGTAGGAAACACTATTCAAATTTATTTTGGATAAAGAATTATAGGAAACGAAATATCATCTGCATTAATCAACGCATTATGTGGTCATAATTCCGTTGCAGTTACCCTTGCTTTAATTTGGATAATGCAGGGCCAGAGAGTAAACTCCTTGTAGGTTATGTGTTTAATTGGATTTTTTTTCGTGTTTTGTAAGGGAAAACTACATATCACTATATACCTTCACTACTCAAGTGGAGGTATATAGTGATAGGGGTGTCCGCCTGTCCTTCCTTCCGTCCGTACTTCCTGCCTTCCGTCATAACGAACTCGTGGATCGTTATGGTGTATCCATCTGCGCCACGAAAACTGTTTTGTTCAACGTGCCATAGTTTTCTTTTCATATTTCGTCTACCCTGACTTGACCCGGCGGGTGTTTCGAGACGCTTACCCTACCGGTGCACCTGGTCCATTCCCCAGTTTTTAGTGGAGTCCGAGTTGCTCATTTGCTTTTGTTACTTTGTATGTATGATTTTAATTACTTTATGTTATTTATTGTGTATGTCTGTTTTCCGTGTCTGGTCTTTGTCACTGGATTACATTCTTTTGATTACCTCTATAACCTTGGTTCCCTTGATTACTCTTCCGATACACAAGGGAGTGGGAGCATTTCTAATATGTTACTTATTCTACACCACTAAATGGAATTGAATTAAACTTTCATAGAATCATTATTATATATTCCTATTTTACATCTTCTATTTTAAATTTCGAGTTGAATCAATTTGGGGGTTTACATAAAAACACAAAACATGGAGATTGTTACTTGTGGATATAGAGATAAGATGGGGTTATCTTTTACTCTTCCTACACCACTGAATGAAATTGAATGAAACATTCTTCGAATCTTTATTCCATTTTACCTTGCACACCTCTTATCTAAGATTTGATCCAAATCAATAGTGAGGTGAAAACGTGCATGTTAGCAAATGGGAGAATTGGGATATCAAGTTAATGAGCATTGTTCACAGAGTTAGTTTTACTGGCATTCATTGCATTCCGAATTATTTTTCGCTAAAATATAGCCCTATAAATATTTTCTCTTCATATTTTTGGATATAAAAATGTTCTGAATAAGTCTTTCTGTACTCATCCAATTATTTGGGTTGTTTTCATCGCTGCAATCAAATGTTTAATCGTCGTTTGGGGCATCGTTGAACACCCGCAATTAGGCTTTAAATCAAGGAAAAAAAAGAAATACTACAAAGTGACAAATCACTGCATGAATGACAAAAAGAGAAAGACGTTTTTTAGTAAATCCTCTTTGAGACTGTGAACGTTTTCGACAGTACTTTAATGTATCACTTGCTTCGAGCATTCAATTCATGAAATCCAAGTCACCATAAAAGGTAGTACTCAACAGTCTTGACGTCGCTTTGGGAAGCTCGACCAGTTGTTTCCATTAAAACACTGCTTTTCGATACATGTACAGTTGAAAAATCTCAAAGTATATAATCTGGGTGGATGTATGGCATGTTTATTTCCAATTCCAAGCTTTCAAGTGCACAGGAATGGATAATTTTGGGAGAATAAACCCCCAATCATGGCGCACTAGAAGGAAGGAGACCGAGAGCGCTTTTTTGAAATCTGCCATTCCACTTGAACCTGAAAATCGGAGGCGTTCGGAAAAAGTTTAGATCGAGTAGTTTCATATTGCTGCACAGAAAATCCACAAATCAGCATTCTGATTGTACAATATCTATAAATTATGTATTATTCAAAATAACTTTAAGACAAGAACCAAACATCTTTTTCGAAATTTGGAAGATTTCCATGTATAATTGTTGCTTGTTTTTTAAGGGTTTTTACTGAACGAAGGGTTTTAAGATTTTTATGTAAGAACGAGTAATTTCCCTTCTTTACAAATATTTTATTTTGAATGAAGACAAAAGATCAAACGAGCAGTGTGTAGATGTGATACCAAACTGTGCAGTATACACTAAGCAAGCTTGTACCATATACAACGGTACTTTTGCAAGGAATAACTGTCGCAAGTTCTGCAATTTGTGCGATCAACCGACAGAAAAGGGCAAGTATTTCATTGAATTCTAGTAGTTACCAGATTTTTTCAGAAACTTTCAACGTGTTGTAAAAGCAAAACGACTTGATTAACAAATTATATGTGTTCAACAATTTTCCTTTTAGATTAAACTGGCAGATATGGAACAAGCGGAAGCTCACATTAACTTTCCATTTCTCAAGGTCACGACATTGATGTAGTTCTATTGTTTTAAAAGTCGTAGCTGCATTCTACAAAAAAATTGATATTCTCTTCCATATTTTTACTGGACTGTGTAAGAGTATCATTCATTTCAGTATGCTTCTTTTAGTGTTATTGTAAATACGTGTATTTGTATTCATTAAGCCAGGAATAAATTCTACATGTGCTGACAAATTAAGCCATTGTGATCAGTATGGGAGATACGCATGCAAAGATCCTTATGCGTCTTGGGCAAGAATTAACTGTGCCAAATTTTGTGGTTTCTGTCGTTCAGGTAAATATTTATATTTATTTTATATAGGTCGTTGAAATATTTGGAAAATTAATGATCAAAATAGGAGATGTGGTATGATTGCCAATGAGGCAGTCGTCCACCGAAAGCCAAGCAACGAACCATTTAACTTCTTCAGGTCACGGTCTTCAATGATGGACAAAACCCATACTATAAAGCAAAAATGTCCCAAAATAAATGAAGTGGAACTATTCACCAAAGACGGAAATCGACCTACGTAGACTGTATGTAAAATATGAAGTACAATGTACGGATGAATATAATTTTTGGGACTAATTTTATATATATATATAACCAAAAGGAATCCATTTTTACAAATATAGATTATTCAAAAGATTTTACACAAAGAAAATAAACTCTACCGGTATCGCTTTTTATGAGAAAACAATATAGTGTATAGAATGATTAAAAGATGTATCATGTGAACAATTACTTAAAACAGTTTACAATTTTTATATTCGGAAAGGTTTGTCATCCAACGGGAGTTCTAGCATTCAAGGTAAGCTGTTTATCAAATAATTCTATTTATTAAATAATCTATTCATATTGAATGTTGTCGGTTGGTGAACTAGTACCGTCAACCCTTTGTTATAACCTCTGCAATGTAACAAAACTTCATATGAGAGCTTGTTTATAACACAAAACACATAAAAATAACCCTAAACCTTATTCTATATTCTTTTAAATGCATAAGAAAATGTCCTTTAGTCTTTAAGAATTATTTACTTGAAGAAGAAAAAAAACCAGTAACAAAATAAATACAATCTCAATATAACATTCCCTGAAAAATTACTGAATAATAATTGGATGTAAATTAACACTATAACACGTAATATACATTAGTTTTTCTCATATTTTAGGGTCAAATAATTCGACTTGTGCGGATAAATTACCCAATTGTAAAGAGCATGGTAGATATGCATGCATTGAACCGTATGCTGCATGGGCTAAAGAAAACTGTGCGAAATTTTGTGGACTCTGTACGTCAGGTATGCAAATTAATTTGTTTTATGTATATCGATGGAATTGGACTATTTATCAAAATCGACTGTAAATACAATTATAATGTTGATTTTCATGACTTTCAGGAGTTTAATTTTATACAGGTCAATTTCCAAAAGCTTGTTTTCATATGCTTGTTTTCTTTAACTGAAAAGAATAGACACCCATATCCAAATTACATTGCTTTTTTTACGAATGAGTTTATTAGTGGTTAAGTTCTTCTATGAACTATTCAAACTGCACAAAAGAAAAGTTGTGTCTTGCATTTTTCTATCTTGCCATTCGCGAATTATTATTATTATTTTATTTAGTGTAATTTATACTGTGTATTGAAGGATAGACGCTGTCATCTTGTTAATCCTAGTTTTAAAGTACATATCAGTGTAATAAATACTCTGTGTTGAAGGATAGACACTGTCATCTTGTTAACCCTAGTTTTAAAGTATATGTCAGTGTAATGTATATTCCATGTTGAAGCTTAGACACTGTCATCTTCTTAACGCTTGTTTTATAGTACATATCAGTTTAAAACATAATATCCTTTGAAGGATAGACACTGTCACCTTGTTAACGCAAATTTTAAAGTATATATCAGTGCAATATATACTATCTGTTGAAGGATAGACACTGTCATCTTGTTAACCATTGTTTTAAAGTACATGTCAGTGTAACGTATACTCTCTGTTGAAGGACAGATACTGTCATCTTGTTAACCCAGATTTAAAGTATATATCAGCGTAATGTATACTCTCTGTTGAAGGAAAGACACAGAATTCTTGTTATATCATTTGAACTAATTTAAATTTAAATTGTTTTATCATGGGTATTGACTTTATATTCAAGTTTAAACATTAGTAACTCGACAGTTCTTTCTTAAAAAGGATGCTTACGCTTCCGGAGCATCTGGCATTTGGTCCATATTAATTTTTGTTTGTAAAGTCCGGGTTGCTCTTTCATTTTTTACTTTATGTGTGTTTTATGTCGTTATTTATGTTTTTTTGGTTTATTCTAAGTGTAGCCTTTAATTTTTGATAATGAATATTCTGTTCCTCGAACTTATAATGGACTCATTGTTTCTATTAGTATATGTTTGCCGACCTACATTGTGATTTTCATGTTTATCGTAGAAAAATATACATTTCACTACCTTATTTGAGGTTTATAACAGCGAGCGTACCGTTGATTTTTCAAATGTTTCACTAAATCACAAATCTGCTGTCATTGGACTTTCTGATCAATAGGTACAGAAAAAAAAATTATAATAGAAACTAGCTGCAACGATGGCGTTATGTGTAAAGGATTTGAGTCATGCATACAAACAGGTCTAGGTAAATTTTGGTAATATATTTAAACTTTCTGATTAAAAGGTTTGCCACAAGTTAATAGGACAGTCAACCACGGTGAGTAAATTTTACATTTAAATTTTACAAAAAATACTTACATGAATTAAAAACACAACATTCGAAGCTTACAAAACTGGAAACTTATTTAAATTATCACTGGCAAAGTGGAAACATGTTGACTTCGCTCAGCAGCTTATGATACCATAACTGCTATATTTCAACTGTTATCACCAACTAGATGATATGTTAATTAATTTTTCTCTGTTTACCGTTGTTTACATTGATAAAATCAAAATAAATGGTACACACAATGCAATAATTAAAAGAAAAATTAATTTTTTTGAGGTTTGTCAATTTAGAGTAATTAATATTTCAATGATTCAAGGTCAATAGTATTTTTCTGGCGCAGTCGGTATAGTTTGGCATTTTACTCTTCGACCTTAAAGGCGTTCTTCCATGGAAACGCAAGTCACCTGATCATAATTCTGTTAATACGGATAACTTAGTGGCGATCGTAAAATTGTATCGAAATTGAAATTGTGTGCCATATGTTATTTCCTGAATGAAATGTAGAAAATTATAAGTAAAAAGGACATATTTTAAAGGCCGTGAGGTCTTTAATTTTGAAACGAATGAAAGTTTGAAGTAGGTCAATGAGTGCCAATGCTACATCAGTTTTCGAAGACCTCGATGTAGGAAAACATTGTCTACTACATGACAGATATGCTGTTGTTCCGCCAGACAAAGCCTAAACAACATTGTTTTTGTCTGCAATACGTATTACATCCAAAGACCTATACTGCCTTTACACTCTCAAAAGAAAAGATAGTGGATAACTATAAATCTGTGCTATCTTCTTTTGGTCTCTGGGCCAAAGATGATGATTGTGATTTACCGTCTATGTACTGGATTCCTAAACTCCACAAGAATTCATACAAACAACGTTACATCGCTGGATCTGAAAAATGTACCCCCAAACCTCTTTCAAAACTTTTAACTTCTATACTCACAGCTGTCGAAGAGGGCCTCCAGTCTTACCGGAGCAATTGTTACTCCCGTAGTGGTATTAATTCAATGTGGATTAAAAAAATCGAAAGATCTTTTAGAGACCCTCAATTCAAGATTATTAACAGAACACAATATTATTAAAACCTATGATTTTTCAACACTGTATACTTCTATTTCTCATACTCAGTTAAAATCACGGCTCAAAAACATAATACATTATTGTTTCTCAAAAAAGATGGTACACCTAGATATAATTATATAGTTCTGGATAGGGATTCCTCATACTTTGTAAATATAATTCCAAATTTTCTTCCAAAGATACAATGGACGATTTTTTTCAAAATGCTGAAAAATTCCCAACGATGTTAGAACTGCAAATTTTGTGTCGTTCCCTAAAGCTATATTTTATATAGCCTAGCTGGTCGAGTGGTCTAGGGCGCTGGACTTTGTGCAGGCGGTGTTGCCATATATGTCACAGCAGTACGAGTTCGAGTCACTCGGAGGGAACGACAAAAAATTTGCATCGCAAATTTGACAGTTCTAACATCGTTGGGAATTTTTCAGACCTTTCTATACGTTTATATATCTTCCCTGTATCAATTTGATCCGATGGAGCAGTGTAGCAAATAGAGTCGTCACATTCTGAGACGTTGTATATATATATATATATATATATATATATCTATATACAACATGAGTCTAGTGTAGAACGATATAAGAAAAACCCTTTGTACGAGGCTAAAGAGCGGGGAAGAAAACATGCAACATATCAAGCTTCAAGTCGAATATTTCTGATCCCGCAATATTACTAAAGCAATGCTGTTGTTTGATTAAAATGATAAATTTCATTACTAGTGGACGGATCATATACTTGTTCACAACCGTCAGATTAAATAGATACACGGAAGAAGCCGGACAATGTTTATTACCAAAAAAAAAAAAAAAAAAACAGACAGACTCCAGCAAAATGTTTCACAAAATCAGTTTCTGTTTTCAAAAAATGTAAATTTTATATTTCGAAAATCATTCCACACTGAGGTGTTTATCGATTGTTGTAGAAAATACTGTCGAAATCGGTTATTTTGTTCTTATCTAACATTGTATATCGTCGTAATGAAAAAAAGGAAGAAGACCTATTGCAAGGGAAGTATTGGTTATAATGTTAAGTACTATAATATCACTTTAAATTATTTGACATCAAGGTAGTAGCCTAATTGCAAAAGGAATTTATTTATATAATTAATTGACTATAAAATATCTTTTGTCGTCATTAAGAAATATATATATACTAAGTTATGTTAACATGCACGTCGGAAAACAAAGAATGTATTTTTATTTAATTTAAAGGATTGACCTCTACTGCTTGTGTTGATAAATTAAGTAACTGTGAGGAGTATGGCACTTACGCATGTCAAGGGTTATATGTTTCCTGGGCTAGAAGTAACTGTCCGAAATTTTGTGGATTCTGTGTATCAGGTAAATTTACTTTATGTAATTTTTTTTAAATACAGTATAAGATTAGAATATTTTAGGTTTCTAGTGATGTAAATAATACGTTGTATTTCAGTTGGAACAAGAAAGTATTTAATAGAATACTTTTAATTCAAAGAAAATATACGAAATAAATTTACCAATAAAAAGACTAAAGGCATAATTAGAAATCTGATTATTTTGCCCTCTTAAATGTACTCCATTACGTATATATTAATCCCTTTCTAGCAGTCGTTTAACCGAGATAACTTAATTTTATCATGAACTGCAGAAATTTGAATTTGAGTTGGAGTTTTTATTTCTAAACTTATAGTTCTAAGTAGCTATTTTTTTATATAAAGGGAGTACATAAATTACACTTAGTTTTTAAAGGAATTTTCTAATTTTTATTTAGAGCAATTCAATGGCTCTTGTGTTGACTCCACGCTGATAACTTGTACAGACAGCCATGTTTGTTCAGACAAGAACCTAAAGACATACTGTCCGATTACATGTGGACTTTGTGGTTCGTGAAATATATCTTACCGTTGTATTTATAATGAGTTCAATTGAAAAAAAAAAGAAAATAAATTTCTAATTCATTTGTTTAGACGTTAAAAAGATAGAATCAAACTGATCTACGAGATTAATGATAATATGTTAGATTTAGAGGATCGTTATTGTATGTACATCTGCACCATGAAAACGTATTTGTTCATCATGTCATATTGTTTTAATTCGTCTATCTCGGACGTGACACCGTTTGAGTAACTCGATGGATATTTTTTAATAGACAGATGCTACTTACAAAAGAGGCGCATCAGGTCCAGACAACCAGTATTTAGTGGAGCCCGGGTTGCTCACATACTTTTATTTCTATGCATTTTGTTTTTTTTTTGTTTTAGTTACTTTGTATTTGTGTTGTTGTGTGTGTCTTTTTCCTTTGTTAAGTCGTTAGACAGGGATTATCGTTTAAATCCTGGTTCCTCCCAATTTCTCATACTTTGTCACTTGTTATATTTTCGTCAATTGCGATATTGTTATTGCTCCAGTGGTGTAATATCTATTTTGCCAGATTTATTTTGGACGTAATTATGAATCGGATTAGTGTTCAGTAATTTTATTGTTACCCTTATTCTTTATTCCTATTTTAAATTTGGTCTACGCGGCCTTTTTTTTCAATTGTCATTTTTATTTCAATATAAGAAGCGGATTGCAAATTTAAACATAATTTACATTCTGTTATTGGCGACACTTTTTTTTTAAATTTTATAATCAGTTCGTACAACGACGCCACCATGTTTGGACTCCACATTTATCAAATGCAGTGATAGTCATATTTGTTCCGATGATGTTCTAAAAACTTATTGTCCAGTAACTTGTGGTCTCTGTGGTAAGCATTTACACCATTTCTCATTTTACAGATATTCTTCGGTTTAATAAAATATGCTCTTATGAATTGTGTAGGAAATACTATGACTGCAATATTCCGTTTAATTTAAAAAAAAAAAACATAGGCAGTAGTTAGTATCATTTTCTTCATACTTTCGCGTAAGCAATTATTTAGGATTTTCAACAACGGTTGACTTGTTAACTAGAATGATAAAATGCTTCTAGTATGTTCTGGGCATGAATAAACAGTTAAAAACACATTTCATAATGTATTCTATTTGATTTTCTTTTTGCAGGTTCCAATTTAAAGGTTTTTGGAAAGTAATCAATAAATCCTCCAAGATATATTTAGTTTAATATATATAATGTATATATATGCGGTGATGCAAGCCTGATTCGTCTTAAAAATGAAAATACATAGGTTGACTCTGTGTTTTTAAACATGTGTTATTAAAACAACAATTACAAAGCTAATGATAATTATAAAAACAAAAAATTACTCACCAAAATATCACGTAGAAGACGTTCTTGGAAAAAGAAAGCAAGACAATCCTGCACTAATCGAAGCAGAAAAAAAAATCATATCATGGGCACAGGAAACATGTCTAGATCTTCAGGAGTAAATGTTATCGAATACTAGAAACAAACGACATCATGGCAAACGCATAAATCACAATTAACGAAAATTTCACCGTCAATCAGTTTGCCTTCATGGCCTTCTTGCTATACTTAAAATTAACGGAAAACATAATATTCTGTGTAAGCTTTCTTCTATTCCAGTCATTCATTGTTAAACGAATGCAATGCCATTATGTAGCTCTTATAATCATTTCTTATTGTTACTATAATTTTTTTTCAAAAATTAGCAAACATGAAAATGTTAGAAGACATTTTCTCAAACTGATTCCGATTTTATTGAATGCGTACTGCAAACAATTGATGAGAAATGGAAAAGCAAACAAAAGATACATCGACAATTAATTCATGACCATCATAAATGTAAGAATTGAACTATGTATCAATAGACATTCTTATTACAATTTCTAGAACAAGAAAAAAGTTTCAAAAACTAAGGATTTTTTTTTTGCGCAGGATAAAGTGGCTAACAACGTGGTTATCATATGATGTAAATATTTTACAGAAATACTTCGTAAAGAAATAACTAACTCGAGCACTTTCCAACCCTTAAATTCCACAGAGAGTGAAATAAGTCAACAACATCATAAATCACCGATAAAAACACCGATCATATGACCTTTCCGACCTTATACTTGATACCGAAACTTCACGAAGAGCCGTTAAAATCACGTTTTATTTCTTCTTATATTAAATGTTCTAATAGTAGTATTTCTAAATTATTAATCTCTACTTTAACTACCATTTAAACTTTGTTTTTAATTATTGCAATAAATGTTATGAGTATGTCGGTATCAACTATTTTATAGAAAAAATCGTTTGAGGGGTTAGCTCAGCTTCATAACTTTAAGATTCGTGTGATTCTGTATATGGTTATCACTATTTGCTGTATGTAACACAGCCACATAAACTCATTTAGTAAAATTTGCCATATTTAATTGAATGGTCTTTTGATAAATTTGGCTCCCAGTTCAGTTCTGGTAATAACTACAATGCTATTTTTCACTGATTTTATCGGGAATAATTGCACGAACCCAACTGGACATGTCATGATATCTACCGAAAGGACTTAAGTTGACTAAGTCAACAAATGATATCACTTGTACACCTTTTCTTGATTTAGATATAATACTAGAAAATAGTAACTTTCATACAAAAATTGATGACAAAAGATACGATCTTGATTTCCCTATTGTTAATTGCAATTCCTAGATGGTGATATTTTCGAAGCACCCTAGTACCTACAGTATTTACATTCCACAACGGAGTCCGTTTTCATCGTATTTGTAATAAAGTGTCAGATTTTAACTAATGCAACGGATTCCTCACAGAAAACTTTTCCATATCTCATTTTGTTTCCATGGAGTATGTTGTAATATTCCAGAATAGAATTGGATGTATTATTATGTGAATTTTTTGGTGTGTTTGTTGTTTTTTCCTTTTTTTTACCTTCCACTAAAGGATGTGGTTAAGGCCTTATACAAGAGTAATCAAGGGAACCAAAATTCTAACGGAAATCCAAAGAAAGTAATCCAGGGACAAAGACCAGACATGGAAAACAGACAAGCACGACAAAAAAACATTAAGTAACTAAAATCATACATACAAAGTAACAAAAGCAAATGAGCAACTCAGACTTCACTAAAAACTGGGAGCATGGACAAGGTACACCGGTATAATACGTCAACCCCACCACAGACATGTTTACCCCCCATCCACAGTAAACGTTGGTCGTTAATGTGTCTTTGAGTCATTATTTGACTATATAGTTTATTTTGAAAAGGTAATCGTTCTGTTACCGTGGATTTTATTACTTTTGTTGTCGGAGCCCTTGAGAGCTTACTTAAGTTTGTGATTACACTTGTTAAAGACCTTTTGGTGATCTCTGTAAGTATTTATTTTTTTTATAAAGGTTAGAAGATGGTGCATCCGTTGCGCATCACCATATTTGTTCCTTTTTTATCGTTAAGTTTTTCGTGACTTGTTCCCTCTGAATTGTAAACTTTCGCCTAGCAATCGGCTACCAAAATCTACCAAAAAAGCTGTATAACAATCAACATTGCACAACAGTATCTTCCAAGTGTACATAAAACGTTAAAAAAATCACTGCTATTAAAATTGGCTTTCAAATTTACAATGGAACTCATAACTTTCATCGGGACTCGGACAAAAACCCTTACTTGTATATTCTCCAATTTTAAGTGTGTACCTGTCCTTTATATACATATTTTTTAAAGGATACTACAGACACTGTGAATTCAGCCTCATATCTTGTCTTACACTTGGAAATCGATGGTAAAGGAAAACTATTGACCAAACTTGACGACAAAATTGATGACTTTTCATTCAAAATTGTCAACTTTCCTCTCATCTGTGGCAACATCCCTTCAGCATCTGCGTATGGAGTATTCATATCACAACTCATACGTTATGCCACAGCTTGCCGAAACTACGCAGACTATTTGTATCGAGCTAGAACTCTAACAAATAGGCTTCAGGAACAGGGTTATGTTGCTACAAGATTGAAGTCATCATTACAGAAGTTTTATGGTCGTGAACATGAACTCGTGGATCGTTATGGTGTATACATCTGCGCCATGAAAACTGATTTATTCAACGGGTCATAGTTTTTCTTTCCTTTTTTCGTTTGTTTACCCCGGACTTGACTTTTTATGAGCAACTCGGCGGATGTTTCTAGAAAAGCAGAGGACGCTTACCCTACGGGTGCACCTGGTCCATGCTCCCAGTTTTTAATGGAGTGTCCGAGTTGAGGTGCTCATTTGTTACTTTGTATGTATGATTTTAGTTATTTTGTGTTCTTCGTTGTGTGTGTCTGTTTCCCATGTCTGGTCTTTGTCCGTGGATTACATTCTTTTGATTACCACTATAACCTTAGTTCCCTTGATTACTCTTTTAAATATTTAACTGTACATGACATTGATGGGAAGTTCAGATTAAAAAACCTCACCATTAGTTATTAGATTGTACAAATAATCTTAATTTTGTTGTGACCTTTGATTGAAAACACAAACAAAGAGCCATTGTTCGATTGTTTTTCCCCGTGATTTTTACTTAATAACTAATAAATATTTTTATCTACATTAATCCATGGGCTGGGAGGGTCCACCGTGCACCCCACTCATTCACTTCATGGTGATCTTTAGGTTCCGTATACCTCCCATTACCGAATCAATTTGTCGCCAAAGAATATTCTCGGATTCTTTTTTCAGTATAAGCCTATATTTGTATCCCCAAAAAGCAAACATTTTTGTGACTCAATTGTTTGAGCGTCAAAGCCTTCCTGGGATAGCATATGTGAATAAACATGACAAATTGAGAAATCATCGTGAAGGCAAATGTCTACGCTTTATAATGATACCAAAAAAGTAACACTTAGGGTTATGGGGTAAAATTTAAAAAAAAACTGTACCCCTACCCCGCCGAAAAATCACTTAAATTGACATATTTTGCTATGTCAAAACCCCTAGAGTATTTATGCTTCAGTAAAAAATGGCTTATTTGGTATTTTCTGTTTAGTTTTATCACAATTTATACTTCTGGGATTCTTTTGATGAATTTTGGCGATTTTCGTAGCCAGAATTTTTCAAAAAATGCAAAAGTTTGGAATTCACATAATTTAATGGTCTACATAAATAAACCACAAAAACCTTATTATCAAGAAAGAATTTTCCAAAAATGTTAAAAATATTACCCCTACCCCTAGAAAACTCGTCTCAGTATCAAACAGAATTCTCATTCACAGCATACTGACAATGTAGAACCAATATCTTAGGCACTCATAATTAAGATGATGATGTACCAAACATATCTGATCAATTCAGACGCTTAGATTTTCCTTTTGGGCTGACAATTACTATAAAATCGGAAAAAGGGGAATCATGTTCTTCTATATCACCCGATATTGTCTTTTTTTCAGATAACCGTATCTTAAACATTCTTTTGTGTGATATGGTACATAAATATAGTGCCTTAAATTCAAAATGAGCCAAAGTAATAAATACTGTTCCAAGTCAAGTTAGGCGGAAAATTACCATCCCTATCCATGAAAAAAATGCCTTAACATGAAGGTGCACAGTAGACATGTTGGGTACTATTGTTATAATTACCGATATACTCAACATATCCTCTTTTTTGAATTCTATGACTTTTGACCGAAAAATCGAAAATCACATTTTTCGTTTTTTTTTGGTTTTTTTTGGGATAAATTCTAGGAAAATCGTCAAAAATTCATCAAAAGAACCCCAGAAGTATAAATTGTGATAATAATAAACAGAAAATACCAAATAAGCCATTTTTACTGAAGCATAATAACTACTCCAGGGGTTTTGACATTGAAAAGTATGTTAATTAAGCGATTTGTCAGTGGGATAAGGGTATATTTTTTTTTTCATTTTACCCCAATCCTAAGTGTTACCGCAACTTTCCTGGTACCATTGTAAACAACGACAACAAGATTCGTAAGTGGGAGGTGTAAGGGTACCTAAAAATCATATTTTGGTTGATTTGATGAGTTGGGGGGAGCACGGGGGCCATCTGAGCCCACGTACTACATGAATGTGTTCGTATTGTTTTTACTTATTTTGCTAACTTATTGAATGAAACTATTTTCACAATTTCATCCTGCATTCATGAAAAATAAAATGATGAGGTAACTTCTGCTTTTCTACGTTTCTCTATGTTAAAAAAAATTGGGTTATAAAATAATAACCAGACAATGCAAAAATTAACGAATAAAACTTTGAAATAAATTAATGAAAAAAAAAGCAAAATCTGAAACCAAGCCAATTTAATTGGAAAACACTGTTCTACTGTACAGTATAACCTGCTGGATATGATATATGAATATTAGACGGACAGTTTGGCGTCTTACAACATTTCCCAGGAGCTGGTGGATCAAGGGTACATACATCAGGCAAGTTCCATGTAAAACATCTATAAAAACAACAAATGTAAGTAAATAAATGCATAAAATTGTTATAACCAGCAAGTATGTAACTTTCAATAGGATTGTCCTTGATTCCTTTAAAAAACAAAATTTAATATCTGTCATTTGCGGGATCATTTTCAATGACTTTACAAGAGAATAAGTTTTATTGATAATAAATACAATGTTATGTGGTCGGGGAACTCAAAATAAAATGAGTAATAGTATTGACCAATACAGAATGTCGGCTCGACCTTAAAGTCTTAAATTACAAGGTTATTCCACAGTTCATGCGGCGTGTACCCACTGACAGTACAGTTAAATTGTATATCCTATTTTTAAAGGAAACTGTCAAAACGTTTTTAAGAGGGCGTCCACGCAAAAACCAGACAGTGGGTGGCACATAACAAATATTTTGTCAAATGAAAATCCATATATTTCATATAGCAAATGCATCCATTCTCAAAATTGAAGAGAATTACATACAACGGATTGAAATTCATTGACAAAATGTTATAACGCTTTCACTTTGTGCAAAATTTGGTTGCTTTCTTTGGTCAATGTAAGATCATTTTCTGAGCTATCCATTGTCGATTTAAAGAAAAGAACATTTGTACTATTGGACATATATATGATACAAACATTACATTGGAACAAAAACATTCATTGGGATAAAATTTAACAAAGAAATACAGAAAACAAAAGTAAAATTATAGGGACAACAATCAGGCTAGTAAAAACATATGTCAAAGAATACGAAATACTTTAATTAACACACATAAAAGAATAAAATAATAATACAAATATATATAAATATATTACAAATTTTGATATCGTGTTCAAGACGTAATATCTCTTCAGCAGCCTAGACTATTGACATATAAAGATCTACTATAGACAAATCAAGGAATAAAGCCTCAGTTTCACGTATTTTTGAATTTGTAACATTTTGCATTTTAAGCAACCTCGACACCACTAAAACAGGAAGTACTGACAGGTAGGAGACGCGTGCTCTGCTTTTTAGAACACCCGCCGCGTTGCTCATGTCCGCTTCGGACTGTATAGGAGAGGACAAATATTACACGATTGGAGAACATATCTGTTCTCCGGTTTTTAAAAACGCAAGGTTCCAATCTATAGTATAATTTTTTTTCAAATCCTTACATTGATAAACATCCTTGAAAATTATAAATATTCTTTAATAATTTGTCATAAAATCTGCAGATATGGTTACATATGGAAAAAAATCAGTTTTGATAACAAATTTTGGGTGATTCCTAAAAAATAACGATCAGGCCATCTATGAAATTAAACAGGCATGTTATTGTTTTAAAAAAAGCATAATTTTATCTTAATCTGCTCCCTTTTCATGAATTTGGTTCCAAAAGTTAGTGCAAAATTCTACATTTTTGAAAATCAACTAACTGGTGCTTTGGTGAGAATCAAATCAAGCAAGGACCTGAATCTCCCTGGATTACTTAAAGCGTGCATTTTACATCTGTTAACCATAACAAGTATTGCACCTATTCATGTACGAATGCTCTACTACCCACATTCAATATTTCAAGTAAGTTTCACCTTTTATTTTCAAGTTTCACAAAACAAAACCGAGTCAATTTTATGAACAAAACAGTCCACCTTAATCGCATATGTTTAGTGTAACGTAATGTAAAATGACGAGGACTGTACAAGTAGCCTGTGTAGTCTTGGAAAGCACTGTCATAACGTACCAGTTTTGATATAAAAACTGCATCCAAAAGTGCTGAAGGAATTATTTTCACAAATGAAAAGACAGTTGACCATAAATAAAACGAGAAATCATCGCGTTTGTCACATAATTTAATCTGTTTTACCATTCCATCAATCTGTATATTAGGTCACTTATGAGACTGAATTCATCAAACATTATTTGTGGGGTAGATGAAATGTATAAAATCCCCGAATCTAGGATTGAATAAAGACTAAACGTCATCTATTGGTAAATTGCAGAAAATAAGAACAAGGCATCTAAACCCGAAATATTTCTCATTAGAATGCTGACTATTTGTAGGAAACATGTCCACGACGCTGGACAAATATGCTATCAATAAAAACTTCTAGCATCTTGACAGCATCCTTCTCCTTTGTATTTTTAGATGATGACGTGTGATGTTTTTTTGCCTTCAAAGTATGAAGAATCTCTACCCTGTACTACGAATCTTTATATAGGTGTGCTATCTTTCTTAGAATAAAACAGATATATGATGCTTTAACATAAGTGGGTGATATTATTCAAGGAATAACATATACTCTGTTTTTTTTTGCACTGTTTGATCGCTGGCAATGATTTTTATTTTTGATATAATAATGCACATTTTTATTTCAAAATCAAATTATTATTTCTTATTTTGTAACATATTTTGCATCAATTTATGACATATTACAATATATATCAAGAATGATTTATGAAGAATATAGAGTTTGTGAATAAACAAAATTTTTAAAAGGCATTTTTCTATAAATACTTCATTACGATTTCATGACGACAGAACTTCCCTTTAATTCAAAATACCTTCTACCATATAAACATGTTTTCATGTAAAATATGTGGATACATAATTTCGAAAACGAAAATAAAAAAGTCTTTTGAATTTCGGCTCACACCTACATACTGGAAATCTGGTGATGTCATAAAGTATTGTCATGAATTTGGAATGATGATGTTCAATAAAAGGTCGCCTTAATTGGATCGTCACACTTTTATTCAAAAAAAAAAAAAAAAAAACAAATGGGATGAAATGTGAAGACATACTTTTGGGTACACACATATCTACCGGTAACACCGTCCTGACATGTGCATCTGTAATTACAACCGTCATCCCACAAATCTCCTTGTACATGGTATATTCCTTTGTAATAGCACCCAGTTGTTTTACCTTGTAAATATTATAAACATATTTTATATTAAAATTCTAATCGTATAAACATATATACTGTATGTTCAATATCTACAATATGTCATGCATTGGATATTAAAAGCAAGAATTAAGACAATCATATTCTAATGACATTGGGAAGCCAGATAATAAATTGAAATTAAGAATAACGGCTTAACATTTTCAAAGCAAATAAAGGGTTCATCATGAACTCGTGGATCGTTATGGTACATCCATCTGCGCCATGAAAACTGATTTGTTCAACGTGTCATAGTTTTCCTTTCCTCTTTCCTCTACCCCGGACTTGACTTTTTATGATCAACTGGGCGGGTGTTTTTAGAAAAGCAGAGGACGCTTATCCTACGGGTGCACCTGGTCCATGTCCATGCTCCCAGTTTTTAGTGAGTCCGAGCTGCTCATTTGTTTTTGTTACTTTGTATTTATGATTTTAGTTACTTTATGTTCTTTCTTGTGTATGTCTGTTTTCCATGTCTGGTCTTTGTTCCTGAATTGCATTCTTTTGATTACCGCTATAACCTTGGTTCCCTTGATTACTCTTTCACTAATATGAATTCCAAAATTCAAAAATGTCCAAAATTCTGAAGTTCACGATTTAAAACACGACAGGCAAACAAAGAACTTCTTATTAAAGAGTAAAGAATCTCACCACAAGAACCACAAGTGACGGGACAAAACTTCTTTAGAAATAAATCTGAACACACGTGACTATCTTTACACGTTATAAAAGTTGAATCAACGCAAGGCACGTGTGTCGTTGAAGCTGCAAAAAAAAGAAACACATTACATGTTCGAAAATAGTTGTGAGAATTATTCAGTGTTAAAACACGTTTTTTAAATGGTTCAAAGTATTGTCATGAAATCCTTGAATGAGTACGACAAAGATTACATAATTTTATTTCAGAACAATTATTTATTTAAGATCTAAGCATAAGTACCCCTTTTAATTGACAATAATGTAATTTTTGTTTTATAATATCACTATATATAGTTGCTGCTGTTGCTCGGGCCTTATTGTTTATATGAAAGTGATCCAACACGTGGTAATGCCTATTCGTTTTCTTCAAGAACAATTTATCCTTCAAAATGACATTCGGATCACCCTAAAAAGTATTTCGAGTTTACGTTGTTTTGAATGATTTTGTCAAGAATTCAATTTTTTATTTCAAAGTTTTCAATAATTTTCAGTCTGATTAACACCACTGATAATCATGCAAAACATCCAAGAATCGTTTTGAATATCTGTCCTTTCCAAACTACTGTACTTTCTTTGTCCGAGTCAAGTCGAAGTTTATAGTAATATTTAACCAACTACGGTAGGCATACCACAGAATACAGCGCACGCGATAAAATTTTAAAGTTGAATGTGTGATACTGTAATATGTTATGGTTCGAGAAAATTTATTGTTTTTTTTAGTTTTGCAGTTTTCCCTTAATTTGCGTCCTCCTGCTAAGAAGTATGTGATATGTCTGCAGTTTTGTATCGACCCCCGAACCTGTATAATTGCTATTACAATATCTATTATACTGTAGAAACTGATTACAAAGGCCATCATAATCAATTCAATAGTCTAAATAAAAAAAAATGTCCGATCTACAGCCATAATTTTAGTTCAAAGTAAATAGTTACCACAAAGACCACAAGTCATCGGACAGTAAGATCGGAGATTGTTGTCGGAACAAACATGACTGTCCCTACATTTGATAAACGCTGAATCCTTACAGGGAGGAGATGTCGTTGGAACTAAAAACAAGTACCATCTTTAAAAAAAAGAGAGCTGACGCAGTAATTTTTTCTTTCTTTTATTTATAATTTTTTACCTTTCATTTAGAAAATATAACACCTGGCACGCAATTTTCGTATCATTCATATCACCATAGTATATTTAACTAGATAGCAGTACATAAGAACCGAGCACACCATACATACAAAAAAAAGATTATTTGTAAATTTTTATCCAGTGTAAATTACCAGATATTCCTCTTTGAGAATGTACTGAATTTAAGTTATCATAACGAATAAAATTGGTGGAAATTTAAGACTACTCACCACATAGTCTGCACGTAACTGGGCAGTATGTTTTCAAGGTCTTATCTGAGCACACGTGGCTGTCGGTACAGTTTATATACGTAGAGTCAACACAAGGACCACTGAAATTTGCTGGTACAAACGATATAATATATTATTAAATGAAGATAAAAATTTGCTTATTTCTGTTTGGTCTCGACGGCAGAATGTTAAGATGTATCTCAGAGTCAGTAGACCTCGCGTGCGGTTGTGGGCGTAACCCTATCAGCGCTACCGAACTTAACGTCTGTCGGTCAATCAACAGTGTATCGACATACTTTCGGAATCATTGTGTCTGTTGGTAATTTAACCGAATATGGCACATGGATGGTGATTTTTAACATTACCCTATTGAATCTGGTTATCTCCACAAGCTTAGACAATACTTTGACATAATTGACAGTACTGAATATGAGTTTGAAAAAGGGTTTGTGGACCTGATGATTTACTTCAGTCGACATGGAAGGGAAAACGTTAGGGATCTTAAGGTGGATTATTTTGCCACGACTCGTGATGCAGATGGACTTAGTATATATATATATATATATATATATATATATATATATATATATATATATATATATATATATATATATATATATATATGTGACGACTCCATTCACTACACTGCTCCATCGGATCAAATCGATACAGGGAAGATAACGTAAACTTACAGAAGGGTCTGAAAAATTCTCAACGATGTTAGAACTGTTAAATTTGTGAAGCAAATTTTTGTCGTTCCCTCCGCGGGACTCGAACTCGTAGCGCTGTGACATCTATGGAAAAAACCTCCTCGTAGGATTAATCTAGGGCTGTAACTTAGTACACTATGTATGATAGTACAAGACAGTTCATTTAGGTGTTATTATGTAGGATAGAGGATCAAATTAATGATGCTTGTCATAACAAATCAATATCATACAACGTCTCTGAATGTGACGTATATATATATATATATATATATATATATATATATATATATATATATATATATATATATATATATATATATATATATATATAACGTCTCAGAATGTGACGACTCTATTCACTACACTGCTCCATCCGATCAAATTGATACAGGGAAGATATGTAAACGTATAGAAAGGTCTGAAAAATTCCCAACGATGTTAGAACTTTCAAATTTGCGATGCAAATTGTTGGTCGTTCCCTCCGCAGGATTCGAACTCGAACCGCTGTGGCATCTATGGCAACACCGCCTGCATAAAGTTCAGCGCCCTAGACCACTATATATATATATATATATGGTAAAAAGTGAATTGACATAGAACCACCAAAATGGCAGGAATACAGCTGATGGTTGGATGTGCTCAATGCCTGGTTAGTTATTATAGTGTGATACTAGATGTACATGCATATGACTCTATAAGTGCACTCAATAATTCTACCGTCGAGACCAATCAGATACATGCAAGTTTTTTATTTATCATTTAGGTGCAGTGCCGGGCTCTCTACCTCGAAAGAGCCCAACCAAGGCTACTGGAGGTACCTAGAAGTTGAAGAGGAAACATCCTTAGGAAAAGCTGCAGCAAATGAATAAAGGTCAAAGGTGCCAACACATGAACTTATGCAGAGAGATATCACCATGCTTGAGCTGAAGACAGCCATCAGAAAAATGAAAATTAAAAAAGGCACAGATGACATCATCAATGAAATGCTTCAACACCTTTGCACCTTAGCATTAACAACTTTGCTAGAGATTCTCAACCTCAGCTGGAGACAAGGTCAAGTCCCTCAATGTTGGGAAGAAGCCATTTGGAATCGGAGAACATTCTTGGTCATGAACAAGCTGGTTTTAGACAGTACAAGAGAACAGAAGATCAAACAATACATCTACCTCAAGTAGTCCAGGATGCATTTCAATTAAAGAAAGTAACGCTAGCTGTCTATGTAGATCTTCAGAGAACATTTGACAAAGTTTGGAAAGATGGCCTTCTTGGAAAACTTCTTAGATTTGGAGTAAGTGGAAGAATGTACAAATGGACCAACTCTTATCTGTACAATAGAAGGCTAAGAGTACTCGTAGACGGGAAACATGGCCGAAAAATACTTCTAAAACAAGTTGTACTAGAGGGAGGAGTATTGCCACCCACTCACGTCATACTTTATATGAATGACCTAGTTCCAGAGCTACCAAATGGTGTACAATTACCACTCTATGCAGATAATCTTGTCCTCTGGTGCTTGAAGAGTATGCAACTACAGCAAGGTACAGGATACAAACAACATTAGATATGGTAGTCAAATGGGCCAACGAGTGGTGTGTTAGCATTAATAGAGAGAAAACACCAGCAACCTTCTTTATAATCTCACCTAAATCCCAATCTGTCAAACTGACCATGGGTGACATCCATATCACAATGGAAGATCAGCAAAAATACTTGGTGTAACCTTTGATAACAGACTTACATGTAAACAGCATATAATGGCAACAGAAGCCAAACCCGGACGAAAACTAAACATCATGAGAAAACTTGGTACAAACTGGGGTGCTAATGAGAAAGTTTTAAAATCTGCTGTCTGCGAAGGAAATGTACGCCGACATCTAGAATATGACTCTAGTGCTTGGATGACAGCAGCTAAGTCTCACCATCAGACTCTTGATAAAGACCAGAATCAGGCACTCCGCATCATCACAGGAGTCAGGAAATCAACACCTATTGTTAGTATAAAGGAAATTACTAACATACTACCATTAATTAAGAGAAGAGAATGTAAATCTATGATACAGGCCACCAAATATCAATGCTTACCAAACCACCCAATGAATGAGAGACTAAAACAACTACCCTCAGGCAGACTCAAAAGAGCCAGCTTCACTCTAGAAACAAGAGCATTACAAAGAAAACACCAAGGACATCTACCTAAGCAAGTCAAACCTATATATTTTAAAATGAATGACAATCTATGTGCATAAAAGGAGGACAATGTAAACATTCAGATAATAGTTCTGTTACTCAGTGCCAAAGATGAACAATCAAACATCGTCAGAAAGACCGTATCAATGAGCATGCTGGAAAAAGAGTATCCATCAGAATTGTGGGCAAGAGTTTACACAGACGGTTCAGCCACAAATGCGACAACAAATGTAGGGCTGGTATCTACATAGAATACCCAAATGAAGAACAACAGTCAATGGCAATAACATCAAGACTACATTGTTCCAACTACAAGGCTGAAGAAGAAGCACTCATTCATGCGGCAAATTACATAAAGGAAAACGCAGAAAATATGCAAGTAGTATTCCTAACAGATGCTCTCTCCGTAATACAAGCACTGTCTAACAACAAAGTACCACATCTTGAAAGTGCTATTTATTCCATCAAGAGCCTTAAAAAAAAACCAAACAAACAAACTGATGTCGGATGCCATTAGCAAGAATCCCCGATTCGAAAAGCCGGCCGCACTTGGGAACGTCCCTGAAATATTCTCTGCTTATGTGTTACCTAAAAACATTGACTTCCTTTCAGATGGATTTTCTATAAATAATTCTGATGAATTTGATAATATTCAATCTAGAGCTTGAACCGACTGCATCAGCAGCAAACAGCAGTAAAGAAAACGGTCAGCATCAGATCAACCAAATGAAAAATGTCCAACTTCAAAACATAGCATCGAATTCAGTTCCATTTATGGCACTGCCAAATATTACGAACTATGAAAACATCACTATAAAATATAATTTGAAGAATTAAATTTTCTTTTTTTTAGTTCTTATGGGGATTTTTTTTTTTAAATTGGATGAGAGTACATGAGAAGTATTTTTTTTAAAAAGAAAAGCTGTCGATATCGGTTCTTATTTTGTTATTTGCAAACTTTTATTTACGATTATTTCTGTTTCAGTTGTAATTTATGGTGTTGACTTTTTTCAGTTATATAATATCAAGGTGTATTTTTTTTTATCATTTAATAAAGCAGTTATAGAATGATTTCAGTCTATTCATGACTATACAGATCTGGTAAATGATTGATTTACCTCGGCCGTAGGTTATGAAACGTTTGTATGGATTCTTGTGGAGAATTAATCAATGGAACCAAGGTTATAGCGGTAATCAAAAGAATGTAATCCAGGGACAAAGATCAGACATGGAAAACAGACATACACAAAAAAGAATATAAAGTAACTAAAATCATACATACAAAGTAACAAAAGCAAATGAGCAACTCGGACTCCACTAAAAACTGGGAGCATGGACCAGGTGCACCGGTATGGTAAACTTCCTCTGCTTTTCTAGAAACACCCGCCGAGTTGCTCATAAAAAGTCAGTTTAGGAACCCAGTACATAGACGGTAAATCACAATCATCGTCCTTGGTAGGGAGACCAAAAGAGGATAGCACAGATTTTGGGTTTTCCTCAATCTCTTCTTTGGAGCGTGTGGTAGCAGTATAGGTCTTATCACTGCTATTATTTTTTATGTCTACCTCTGATAATAAACATTTGATGTAAAACAAAAACAATGCATGGTTTGATTGTAATTCTCCCAAAATTAAAGACAAGTTCAGTATTTCGATTTCTTATGGAAAGTCCCTTTTAAAGAATTACTTAATTTGTAATCTCGAATCATTAGATTTTAGACTTATATCTGAAGTTTTATTCACTTGAGTAAACATCGTGGTCTGGTGTTGAATGACATATAGAAGGAAAACACATGAAGTACGATATACCAAGATCACTAAATTTACAATTCCTCACTGGTCAAATCTTATCACATATTTTAGTTTCAATAAGTAGTTTTTACTATCAACTACATTGTTTGGACTCGATAATGCTTCACCATATATCTCATGTGAAGACAATATTTCTAGAAACTAAATGAGTCGTCTTGTTAATTTAAAAAACGATCTGCTCCGACCGTACCAATGATTTTGACAGGTACAGTATGTCGTACCAATAATTTGCACATATTTGTTTTACATATTTCACCTGTTTTCTTTTTTTCCCTCTTGTTCAGCTGCGCGAGGTGGGAGGGACATTTCGTTTCCCTATGGCAGAAACCGTCCCAATACGTTTTTGCTTTCCACGCCTATAGAAGGCTATTATATATGAACATTACATCTACGGAAAATATAGTGGATGTGAACATTTGAAAGCATGCATGGTCGACATGTTAAAAATATATTAATAGTATGTATTGTATAAATATGACACGAGTAATATGGACTAATGTACATTATTGATTGACTTTAAAATAACACTTCATTATGTAGCTTACCTGAAATTATCAGCACACTTCCAAACAAGTTGGTAAGAAGAAATTGTAATGAAAGCTGCAAAATCATCCCTACTTTTCAGTAAAAGAACTGCCCGTAATAGTAATGATAAGGTTATTTGACGTACTGGTATAGTTTTACAAATCTTGCACGCACAATGTTCAGTAATAGACCTTTATGTAGATAAGAATGAATTATCTAGTCGATTATTTTCATCGGCCTCTACAGTTCAATTAAATCAATCTATGAACTAAGCTGATACTAACACCACAAACAATACCATATTCCAACAAAGTCGTAATAATTATACAGCGACTGCATTGGATGGCAAAAGCCACATTTAGTTGGTTTTTATGACTTGGCTTCTTCTATGGTTTTAAACACTTCTGTATAAATCAGAATTTGTCTTATATCAACAGCTTGTATTTTGAAACGAAGTATCAAAATCCTTTTTTTAAAATTTGTTATAGAACCAAAACAGATCAGCAATTCAGAAGGCACAGCTACAAAACCCGCATTTAGATTTTCTTTTATTTCAATGTTTTTTTTTCTGCTTATTAAACCTGAGTTTCTTTTCTATACGTTAACAAAAATTTTCGCTTTTTATGTTAACAAACTACAGTTTGTAACACATGTTACAGTTTTAGTAGCGTTATCTAATTAACACACTTATGATCATTATAATACATCAGTTTGTATGCATCTATACTTGATATATTACAACGAGGCATCATGTTAGATAAATTTTAAAAGAATCGTGAAAACATTTTATACCGAAATTGTATACTAAAAGTTATGAACGAACATTATTTTTTTTTATCAAAATAGTAAAATGGATCATTAAGGTCACACTTCTTGAACTTTTACTCAATAAAAACTACCAAAATCTTTGGTTGTCTGAAGCCAGCGATAATCGGTTTAATATTTACTTATTCACAGAACCTGAGAATTTTGATGCTGAAAAAATTTGCCTACGTCAGAGTTAGTTTAAATCATGTGCCAAACTATTAAATCTTATATGGTGATAAATCGTCATTTGTTTCAGTTAGAATGGTTGATATTGTTACAGAGGAGCTTAAGTAATTAACTATTTGACGTGATGGCAAATAATAATGATAAGTCGTTAATGCCGATAAGGAGTCCCCAAAATATACACTACATTGTTTGCATTTTTTTCTGGATCTCTGAATCAATCAATCAATCAATCAATCAAACGTAATTGAATTGTGTATGGTAGTTTTTCTCTAAAGAGAAAGATAAGGGCATATATGTCCAAAAAAAAGTGTAAATAATGCACATTTTCATGTGGACTGCATCGTGATTTGACATGTAGTGAGACGGAGAATCAAAAAGTAGCAGCCATTGTTTTAGTAGTTTCAAAGATCTAGAACCGTAATGATATCATAATTAGTGTTTACAACAGCATAATTAGTTGCAAAAACTTCCAAATACTGTCAGAATAAACAAAACAATTAATTGGTCTTTTAATGTAAACATTTGTCCGTTAATATAAAATAAACACCAAAGTCAAACAAACAAAAAGTATAATTTCAAGTTTCTCCAGTTTTGAAACGCCCAGTGAATCGATTATCTTGGATGAATCCATCCCAGATTCTGTGACAAATCAATTTTCGTAGTGTCCATCCTGAAGAATCTTGAGTTTACGAATCGAATTATACCTAAATCTCTTTAAGAAACCTTGACTGCCAGAGTAAAAATGGAAGTTGAATACCTTGCACAGCAAATTAATGAACATTTAATAGAAAACCAAAATATCATTTTTATCAATAAGTAGTCGAAACTTATAGGATGCAGGACCAGTTAAAACTGATAGTAAAATACACAGAAAGCTAGATTAGCATGAACAATACTTACGTAGGACCACGTTAAGATTCAACAATATTCCTATTTTACTGATGGTGGAGTAAGGTCATTTATCTTATTAACACTGATAAGCTTGCGCTTGACGGGAAGGCCTTATTGATTGTCCGCTCTATAAGCTATAGGAAGAGATAGTCAGTTTTTAGCAGCAAACGTCTTCCACATGAAAATGCTTCAAAACTTAATATGACCGAAAAAATTACCAAATAACGCTACCATGCTATGAAAGTATTGAATGACTTGTGTAATGATGACTTGATTCATTCCTTCTGTACCCATGATGGCAGTGTTGTATATCAACGTCCTGAAACGGTTAGAATATAAATAGTCAAGAGACCTTGTGCAAGACGCTTGTTACTTGGAATTAATGATTTCTACCGGTACAAGTTAATTGATGACAGACTGGCCTAACTCGACTTCTATCATCGCGGTAAAAGGCAATTGATGACAAACTGGCCTAACTCGACCCCGATTAAGGCAGTTTATTAAATTAAGATACAAAGTAAATACTCAGTAAGTTTGTTCAACGACTGTACCTTTCCTTTTCCAGAATTAACGAAATGATTGCCCATTATTCACATATCTTTATCTTCATGCATGTTTTGTGTTTAGTTATTTTTTTTCAATTTTATTTAATTATATCATTGCTTTAGCCTTTGTCTACTGCAATTAGGAAATTGATGAATTTCCCTTATTGGGCCAATTTATTTCTTCCTTCCAATGGCTACCAATATTGCTAATATTCACGCGAGAACTAAAATGTTCTCATACATTATAGGTTTTGATAATGGGTAATGACATCGGAGCACA
This sequence comes from Perna viridis, assembly GCA_037379345.1. Taxonomy (NCBI): domain Eukaryota; kingdom Metazoa; phylum Mollusca; class Bivalvia; order Mytilida; family Mytilidae; genus Perna; species Perna viridis. The sequence goes on along the minus strand of CM074515.1, from coordinate 7,648,405 downwards.
CAGAGCAGCCATTGTGTGTTTTAATAGAAATTTGTCTAGTCTAAATCAACTGTTTTAACCACAAATATCTGACATATTTTTATGCTCAAATTTAAAGTTAATGCAGTCAGTTTTAAAATACGGAATAATTTATCAAGCTATTATATCAACATTTATAATATTCTGATGCCAACCTTTTATATGTTGTCGTGTCTTATTTTAATCAAAACTTTCGATATTGATATGATCAAGAACTAAAGGATGTCGAATTTATATTTTTTGAATTTGCAACACAGAAAATGGTTATTTCATAAACAATATTTACAGGTCAGGAAGACAATATTTTAGAAAAATCATTAGGAATGCCTTGGACGAAACCCTTAATGTCATTATACTTTGGGATTCAAATGAAATTTTCTTGAAGAACTTCCTGGTCTTGTAAGTGATATGCTGGTTGTTAATGGCTTTAAAATATTATTGATAAACTTACCAATATTTTTGCAATACTAAGAATTTATTAGATCCTATCTTGATAGCGATACATTACCGACAGACAGTTGATACAGTGTTCGCGATGGTAGTTATAAAGTATAACTTTATACTTTGGTTTCAACTGTAAAACTGTAAAAAATTCTATATGCGCTTGATTTGAAATTATAAACGAACATATCGAAAACTTTTAAAATCAAAAGTAATAAACATAAACGGGTTTCCATTAATTTTAACAACGTTGATGTAGTACAAACTTTACATTTTTATCAACATCTGCAGAGAATGCATACCACATAGAAAAGTACTTTAGTCCGATTCGACCTTGAGACGAGATATCAGAATTTGAGATTGCCTGCGTAAATTAATACTCTCATTCAAAACATTATGAACTTAAACCTCAAAGTAACACGGTCATCAATAAAAAAAAATGTGCAAAGGAGCAATGTTATGCCAACGTGAATGAATCCCTTTCTGATATAAATACAACCAACAGTTAATTATACTGGAAGACTACTTAGCAATGACTAGATTGCTAGATGGTGAATTTTTCAGCAATCCTTCTTACCAGAAACACTTTCTTTCGAAGTATTTAAATTTGATCTGAAAGTCAACTATCAACAAGGATACAATCCCCTGATAAATTATAAGGTGGGCGACCCGTTGTAAAATGTAACACATTCGAGAATAAGAAACAAGTGTCGTGCCTTTAAATATAAATTTTCCATAAAAGATATTACCGATAAAGGGCTGCGTGACTGTGTACATGCTTAAAAAAATTTAGAACATTTTTTCCATAATGTAACAAATCCATGATTGAACGGGCCGCTTTCCGATTCATATCACTGCTATTCGATTTGGTGATATCAATAAAAATTATGAAATTTTAAAGTGTCTGCACAAATTCATCAAAGACTCTGAACAGTTCCTCGGGCGGTTAGTGCGTTATACTTTCCTTGAAATAGAGAGCCCAGGGAAAGTAAATTAAATTATGATTATTTTATAATCATTTTTTTCTGTTGTTTCATTTTATTATTTTTTCATTCATTTTTCATTTTATCATTTTCTTACTTATCATTTGTTTCTTTTTTTGTATTTCTTTATCATTACATGTTCATCTTAGTGTAAAATTAAACATAAAACATATTCAAACTAGTGAAATTAGAAGTTAATTACAATGAATCAATGATTTTTACAACTACTAAAATAACAAAAATATCGCCATAATGCTCTCCATTTCTCTAAATAGCTGTGTTTTGACGGTTTATCTTGACATGTTGTATTAGAACAGACTGAGTATATATTTAAGGAATTAGCAGTAAACCCAGTAAATTGATTTCTTTTTAATTTCTAAACAGACATGTGTTAAGTTTCTTAAGTTGAGGTTATAGCTGTCCAATTTTTTTGAATGAAACAAGCTCTGTTAAAATGAACATTTTATTTAAATGTCATTCTCTGTACATGCGGTATGAAAAACCCACCATTTTGAAAATTCAATGAAACTAATTTCACCATCAGAATCAAGGAAATAAGACAAAGTTTTCCAAATCATGTTAGTGCATTTTATTGAAAAAAATTCTGACAAAATCCAGTTTACAGATATCAAATAATGATCTCTCAAAAAGGGAAAATATCCTCAATTGCAATTATATTGTCATGTCGGTTGGATTTTGACATGCATGTTTTTTTTTTCCATTTTGCCTGATTCTTACAAATAGTTAAACTTAAAAATGTATCTTTGACAAACAAACGATTTACACGACACATATTTGTTAGACAAAAGTGCGCCATCCCTTTTATTTTTGTACTCCATGAAGGTAAAAACAAACGTATGCTGTCAACAGAGAGTTTCAGACATCGCCAAAATATTGCAATCAAAGTATGATAATGTTATTTATGTTAAATGTAGTTTTAATCTTGAAATTTGATCTGAATGAATGTGGCGTGTCAACCACCATAACATCAACTTATTTTTGATGATAATTATGTTGTACAAATATCATTACATATACCAGAAATTATTATACTTTGACAAAATATGATCAGTTATGATCAGTTTTTAAAAATAAAATTATTATAAATACTTGTCAGAAAATCAAAAATTAAAAAGTAATTTACTAAAACTTATTTTCATCCCTATCACTATTTTGATTTCCGCTAGAAATTTGATACCCATGATTATTATTCCAATTATTCAGATAAAGGGATACGAACTTCTATCAAAACACTCCAGAAAGGATGATACTTTGATAAAGGATCAGTTATTGTGCACCTGCTGTTTCAACTTCTTTATCCAATTGAGGACTGGGCTTTCATAAGCATAACACATTATTTTTCTTTTACCAAAAAGGGGGATAAGGATAATTAGCCGCAAATACCTCTTAAATTACTTAAATTAAAATACTAATATTACTTGATTAATCATAATGTCACTTTCAAAGTCATATGATCAAGAAACCTAGATATATGAACTTGGAGTTTCTGTTAGACTAATCGTGTCATTTTCTCCAAAATGTAGGAGTTTCTTGTTTATATCATATGGAACATTTGATCATGAACACATTTTACAGTGTATGTTTGAACACTTTTTTTTAAAAATGTTTTGGGGTTACAGTTCAAACTCGGACGTCTAAAAAAATGTTTGTTACAGAATGAGAGACATATTTTGTAAGCTTTGCAAGTGGAAACTATATCCCTATCCTTCACTTTGAGCCTGATACTTTTGTATCCTCTATTCCCATGGATCCTTAACCTCTTGAAGGTTCTAAAATACACAACTTAAGCACGAGTAATATATACTCCTACCAAAAAAAAAGAGAGTGCTCAGGAAGGATAAGCATGTCCTGCTTCAAAAGAGCCACTCGTCACATTGCAATGTGATATGATCAAAATAGAGTATAGATACGATATACACACTGTCATAGTGGAAAAGTATAAACAAGAACAATAATCCAATTAATAAAGTTTCATGGCGTAAATAACGTAACAAAACCGGAAATGATGGAAAACTACTAGGAAAACCATGACATGTGTAGCTCATCCGACAAAGTTTGTCAAGGTAGCTATTAATAGTCTAGTTCGGTTGGTTTTCAATTCGGTAAGACGTAGAAACGAAATATCTAGACTAGATATCTACAAATGATTACGTTTATGCAGATGTGATGCCCATTTTGCATTTTGTAAACATGTGTACATTTCTAGTTTATGTTCTTCATTCAGAATTGTCAACTTTCCTTTCATCTGTGACAACATCCCTTCAGCACCTGCGTATGGAGTGTTCATATCACAAGTCGTACGTTATGCCACAGCTTGTCGTAACTACGCAGATGTTTTGAATCGCGCTAGAATTCTAACAAATAGGCTTCTGGAACAGGGTTATGTTGCTACAAGATTGAAGTCATCACTACAGAAGTTTTATGATCGTCATCATGAACTCGTGGATCGTTATGGTGTATACATCTGCGCCATGAAAACTGATTTATTCAACGGGTCATAGTTTTTCTTTCCTCTTTCGACTACCCCGGACTTGACTTTTTAATAGCAATTTGGCGGGTGTTTCTAGAAAAGCAGAGGACGCTTACCCTACCGGTACACCTGGTCCATGCACCCAGTTTTTAGTGGAGTCCGAGTTGCTCATTTACTTTTGTTACTTTGTATGTATGATTTTAGTTACTTCATGTTCTTTGTTGTGTATGTCTGTTTTCCATGTCTGGTCTTTGTTCCTGGATTACATTCTTTTGATTACCGCTATAATCTTGGTTCCCTTGATTATTCTTTAAATGATATCAGTTTTAATTTTAAAGATTGAGAAATGACATAATTATGTACAAACTTGTGACGATTTTAAAGTTTAATATTAAGGCTGACAGCTATATCAGCAGTTTTATCTCATCGGCTATCTAGGTTATCAATTGTTTAACACTAGAAAATCTGATAAGGCATCAAAAGTTAAGACTTCCACAGACGCATTAAGTAAAACACTGAAATGGCTATGAATAAGAAAATTGTGTTACTTATGTTGATTAGCGTAAATATGGCATATGTTTCGACTATTGAAACGCCTATGAGTAAGTAATTTTAATTTTCGTACGTTTTGTTTTATTTAATCAATATTTTCTAATAATCCCAATTACTTTGCACGTTCATGAACCAATTTCATATTTTTTGTTTTAAAGATTGCGGATCGATACAAGCAGATATTCACTTTCTATTGGACTCCTCGGGTAGTGTAGGCTCATCAAACTTTGAGAAACAGAAAAACTTTGTCGCGAGATTTGCGCAATCATTTACAATTGGACCTAAAAATGTTCAAATTGGTGTAACGACATTTTCAACGACAACTCATCCGCAATTTTATATGAACGCTCGCTCGACACAATCGTCGTTAATGTCGGCAATAAAAGCTATTCCATATCAAAGTGGTAACACACATACAGACGAGGCTCTAAAATGGATCGACCAGCATGCCTTTACTTCAACAGCAGGTGACCGCTCTGGTGTTACCAACATATTAATTGTGATGACTGACGGACAATCAAACAACCCGCATCAAACCGCAATCGAGGCTCAGAAGATTCATGGCCACAAAGTTAAAGTGTTCGCCATTGCAATTGGACATGGAATTAAACAAACAGAGCTGGATAAAATTGCATCTGACCATGCACATACTTTTACTGTACAGAATTTCGATGCATTGAACACACTACAAGCCGAATTACAGTCTAGTGCATGTAAAGGTATGTTGTATAAATACAATATTATTATATGTATTATGAGATAATGGAATATTAAGAAAATAGTCATTCATACACCAATTTCAAAATTTTCTCAGTCGACATTACCCAACAAGCTAATTTATTTTCGAGGTTTCAACAATTCATAGTAACGACTTTCCAGAAAATTAAATTCTTTGGAAAAAAAGATCAAAACTTCAATTTGAACTTGGTACAGGATATTCTACTAATTAAATGCAAAGAACAAGATGTCTAAAAGTATTCAACAGTTCCGGTGTATGAAAGAACCATACATATTTGGAATACTAATCTCCGTATGGACAAAAATGGTAAGATACAACAAATATTGATAATTAAACCTTGAAAACAGATATGTGAATGAGATGTAGTTAAATCATTTAATATGTTTTGTTAAAGCAATGTTTGAGACATATCAATTAGTTTACAATAAAAAAAAACAAAAAAAAAAAAAAAAAACAGTTACAATAATTTGATTTTAGATCATGTTCTGCTGTTAAAATCTAGTTCAGTTATTTGTGATTCCACTAATGTTTTTTATAGAAAAAGGGACTCAAAGATTTGTTTATCTAAAATATAGTCGCAAACCGAACTGCTGCCTTCTCTGACAGAAAAAAAATCACTGATATAAATAGAACTACTATGAAGTTTTAAAAATGTTGGACTGGTCGACACATTTTTGTTTAGGATGGAGGATATGTGTTCCATAAGAGTACTAATCCTTCCGGAGCAGTCCTGATGTAACTCCCATATTCTTGTGTGATTTCAAATTACAAACGTTTTACATGTTTTGTGTATGCTGCCAGGATCCTTAACATCAATAGTTTAATTGAATTTTATTATGTTGTCGCAATCATGTATGTATTATGTGTACGTTGACCGTCTCCATTTCCTGTCTTCATGCTTTGGTCAAGCCTTTATATTCTTACGTATCTAGACCGTCACTCTGTTTTCATGCTTCTTTTCTTTACTTACCAATACTTGGTTACATTTTGTTAATGTTACACTCTATTGCATAATTTAGTAAATGTGATGTTGGTTCATGCTTAATTTACATTGTGCTTTAATTGTATTTATATGAAGTCTCTTTCACTGGTCTGTGTGTTGATTCGACGTTTATTAACTGTACCGACAGCCATGTGTGTACTAACCAGATACTGATGACCTACTGTCCAATAACATGTGGTCTTTGTGGTACGTCATCATTATATATGTAGAAAATCTTCCTTCCAAAATGACCCCGAAAAAATAATTTGTGTCATGTGTTTCAAGTCATAATAGACATAATTAGAAATAGTGTATGCTAGCTAACATAAAGAATAGCCCGCCTCAAAATGGAGATAAATGCGAAATGTAAAATCTTTTAATTTTGATAGTGCTTTTGGGTCTTCTGTAAAGAAGCATTTTATTTCAAGCATATCTTAATATGATGCTCTACTGTCCTTTTAATGTCTCCAAAATCTTTTAAGCAGATTAGGAATCAAGAGGCTCTCAGGATCCCGAATCGCTCACCTGGTTAACTACTGAAAAACTACTGTCTGACCTCTATGTTATATTTTTAGTAACGGCAGTCATGTTTTTGACATAAAAAATCAAAAATCAAAAATCCCCATATCAATTCTATCAGGATACCCCAAGGAACATTCATACCAAGTTGGATTCAAGTTGGTCAAATAGTGTCAGAGAAGAAGATTTTTGAAAGAAATAAAAAAAAAGTTGAAAAAGGGCAATAACTCTCACATGGATTAACAGATAAGAAAGAAAATTAGACAAAATATAGTTTCTATCATGCTGAACCACGTCAGAACGGTTTTGAGGATATATGCGAAAAACTATTGTCTGACCATTATGTTTTTAGTAATGGCGGCCATGTTTTTCAACAGTTCAAAACTCCCCACATCAGTTCCATATATGATACCACAAGAAACATTCATACCAAGTTTGGTTCCAATTGCTCTAGTGGCGTCAGATGAGATTTTTGAAAAAAGAATTAAATTAAAAAAGCCTAAAACGACAAAAAGGACAATAACTCTAATATGGCTGTACATATTAAAATGAAAATTCGACCACATATAGATCTCATCATGCTGAACACATTTATTCATGTCAGAATTTGGCTAGATCTATCGGTTTTGGAGTTATATGCAAACAACTACTGTCTGACCCCCATGTTCTATTTTTAGTAACGACGATTGAAAAATAACGCTTACGAAGTTTTAACATGGTACAGCTTAAAGTTATATTTCTTCCAACAATCACGCTCATCTACATCTGATGCAAATCACTCCAATATTCACCCAAATCTCTTGAGCGGGTTAAGATGAGTTACCCTTACGATGTCTTGGACGGAAATGGTTTTTACATCCAAATATAATAGCATGATATGGGGTTGAGTAAAACATAAAGCTATGAGAAATAATTCAGATTGAACGAGTTAGTGAAACAATCATAATTTATAGTTGAAATGACCGTTTGCGCTTTATTAGCTATTGCCAACGTTAGTTTTACTGATATATTGTGCTGTTCATGTACTCCCCGTCACACTGTCTAGCGAGGATAAATGGTCATGGTCAATTATTTTATTTTAATTGTGACGGGATGTTCAGATTGTGTTACTTTAAAAGAAAAAAATAAGCAAACTTGTAACTTAGACACACAAATCTATCATAGTACTAACTATAAACTTCATAGAGGATAAGGAATAATGCAGCATTCAATTTAATTATTTTTGTTTAGTGCAAAAAGTAATATTTTGTCCTTTATAGTTAAGCATGTTAATGGAGACAATATCACAATTAACATTTTTTCTTATTTTGAAGCCAATTAATAATTCTATTTTTGTTGACTAATATCATTGGTGCATTGAGCTTAACATTACAATGTGTTTATTATATAATGCAATATGCTGCTCTTTATATTTTCTGAAAAAATGGTTTGTTTATAAAAAAGATCCAGTACTCCATGTCCTTTATTTGTATTAACAGACATCCTTGATTTGTTAGGAACAGTTGAGTTCATCTAAAATAGTAGACATTTTCACGACCATTGGTCTCACTTGTCTGTATGTCTGTATGACCAGGAAGTGGGGAGTGGGGCTGATTTAACACAACTTCAAGATTAAATAAATTATTTCCTAAGCAGTTACAATTCAGATCTATTTTGACCACGAGTTATTTATATGTACTTTTAATAAAAAATATAAAGTATTGGTTTATTTAGTTCCAGCAACGACACCACCGCCTTGTTTGGACGCAACATTTATTAAATGTAGTGACAGTCACGTTTGTTCCAACAACAATCTCAAAACATTTTGTCCAGTAACATGTGGACTTTGTGGTAAGCTTTTCCTTTAGCTGGATGTATGCATTTTTGAAAATGGAAGTAAAGTGAAAAGGAAAAAAACCCAAAACAAAACAAAACAAAAAACAACTAATAAGAGTCGTTAAATGAATGACTTAACTCCATAACATTATATACATAAAATTCCAATATGTTATTTAAAAGTTTTCTAATGATTACTGTATATGTTACAAATGTCTAAAGGTTATTAAGAAGTATCATAATTACAGCCCTATGAGTTGGTAATTTATTGGTATTGTTTTTCTTTCAACTCATTTTTAGAATTACATTTCGAATTCTTTTCCCCTACTAAGAATAAAGGTATTAAGAACTTAATGATGAAACTATATTGATATATCAATTTACCGTACATGTATAAGATAAACAAAGTCCTTTAATGAACCATAAATTGTTAAGTTATATTCCGGTATGGACAGATAGCAAACGAAAAAAAAAACGTATTAGGTATTAATATTTTTACCACAGAGTGTGTGATTAATGCAAAAATAAAAAAAATGAAAACACGTCTCTCCAGCATCTTAATTGCCTTCCTAGAAAGAAATAACACCTGATGGCCTTAAAATTGATCAAACAGAATAAATTATTTTATACACCTCTACGCAAAATCATCATTAAAAATATCCTGCTCAAGAAAAATTAAGCTTAAACAACAAAGATCCTTTTTTTATCTTTCAAGGCCAAAAATAAAAAGTGTTTGATCCATTTATTTTTATATACCTAGTCATAATTCTTATTTCAACACCGGAAACGTTTCATTCTATATGTAATGAATCTCTAGCGATAGGATTATTGTCATTTGTGGACTTCTGGGGGCAAAGCTGGAATAAAGAATTGTGAAACTACGATTCACAAGCTATTTAATCTTAGAAGGGATAGTCATCTATTCCTGTATAGTTTTTGAGATGTAACTTAAAATATTAATGTACCTTCATGCTGTACAACTGACTAATGTTTTCCGAGAAGAAACATTCTGTAAAAACATGAACGGATAAAAGACATGACCAAATATGGACTGCATAAGTGATGGCATAAAATCACATAGTGCTTTGGCCGAGATCAGTTGATAACGGACTCTTTTTAACGCCGAAAAAAAAAAACCCCTCTCTATCTAAACCCATACTTCTGACAAAATTGACAATAGTACTTCTAGCAAATAATGCTTTAGTATTAGATTCATCATTTATCCATCACGAGGTCCTAACAAGGTTGTATACGTATATTTCAGCATCCAACCTGATAATCGTCGGAAAGTAACATAAATGAAGTACAGATATATGATAGCTGTTAAATTTAACGTGAAAGAATAAAGTTTTGTTGTTTATTTAGTACAGTTTTAAATAGAAACGTATAACTCCTGAATGACCATTGAACGATATTTGCTACATAAATAGAAAGGATACCTTCGAACGAAATAACGATATCGATCAACAGAAAAAAAATTGAGAAAGTAAATAATATCGACACAAAATATATAACCTCACTAAACTCTGTGACCACAAACCAAGTACACCAAGTCTTAATTCTGATTAAAAAATTATCAAGCAATAAATTTACAAATAAAGAATGCACAAGTGTAATCGAAATAAGAATGATATTCGCGTAAAGTATATAAATTCTTGTGAACTTCATTCATCCGACAGGTACACGCTCCAAGTTTTTAGTCAAGTCCGAGTTTGCCTTTGATTCTTTGTACGTGTAATTTTGATTATTTTCTTTTTTGTGTGTATCTGTTTCCCCTGTCTAGATTTATCATTGGATTGTATTATTATTTTCGTTCGAATCTTGCTTCTCTATATTACTCTTATCAAACGCAATGTTTGCCGTAAAAAACACAAAAACAAAGGGAAAAATTTATTATGAAGACAAATGACATCAAAGATAGCTTGAAATTATATATATGTCAAAAAATAATGTCCTATTCTGCCACCCAACCAGGTGGGTAGTTGATTGTAACATATGATGGGCAGCTAGGTGTCTGGCAACATTTCCCTGGAGCTGGTGGGTTCAATTTACATACACTTGGTAAATTCCAAGTAACACATCTACAAAGCAGTGGAAAAATGATATATTAAAGATAATTACTTCGTCGGTTTGTTTATTTACCGAATATTAACCGAATCAAGAATGATAACTTGAACAAATTGGAAATTTCATGTACAATCTATATCCTTTTTTAACTCAAAAGTTCAACAACCGAATGAAAAAAAAACTAAGACTTGTAATGTGGGTTGTTCCTGTTTAAAGTGAGTTATGTCAGATGCTAACTCTTTATTAAAAATGAAATGCTACTTGTCGAGGTTTACGTCTAATTGGCCAAAATTATTTTTTTCTGTCAGTTAAAAGTGGGAAAAAGTTACACGAAAAGTTTAATCATTGCACTTTCGTTCTGCTATACATTCAGCCTCAAAGAAACAACAAGGTAAATCAGGGAGCAATGGCTTGTTCCAAATTGAAACTGATGTTTGGGCGGCGAGAAATCTCAGTTTAAAACAGTGTCGCGAACATAAATAGGAATACAGACAAATTACAAATGTCATAATCGTTACCGGTAAGCCTATCAGTTTAGAGACAAAACATGTTGTATAGTACTAAGTAAGTAAAAAGTAAACAATAATAAAATCTCAGTAGTGGCGACTTGTATAATAAGATGAAAATAGGACCATTTAATGATGAAACACCATCTACAAAGAGTAATCTAAAATTAATGTAAAATATCCGTGTGGCGTTCCTTTCGTTCTAGTATGTGTTTTGACAAAATTTTAAATTTGAGTACGATCTAAGATTAGTCATCAACATTTATCAACCTTATCGGCCAGTCAAAAATATCAAAGTTCCAAAAAAAAAAAATGAAAGAATATCAAATGGATACAAGATTTCTGCATTACAACAAGTCCTCATCTTTGGGTGAAATCTTACCTCTGCTGACAGGTGTATAGACCTTTAGAGGCATCAGTACATGTACACTTGTATTCACAGCCGTCGTCAAATGTTTCTCCCTGTTGATATAGTTTTCCTGTCTTCTGGAACAAACAACCTGTTCCTTGTCCTAATGAAATCAATTTGAAACAAATATAATATTCATCAACTACTTTGCATCTATTTTTAAAGGCAAAAGTTAAAAATAGTACACTAGTTTTTTTCGACAAAGAAAAGAAGACAATCCATTTTTTAAATTACTTTCATAACATTTATTGCATAAAAATACATGTCAAAGTTTAACACTTTTGATAATCAAAACTCATAGCTAATAAAGTTAACCTGAACTATAAAAACCAGTGATATTCCATAGTGTTCTTTGAAAGTTGTACAATATTTTTTTTAAATAGTCAATGTCTTAGAGTTAAATATAAATGTATGTTATTTTGTACATTAGATCATGAAGTTTCTTAAATTAAAACCTTTCAAAATACTTCATCACTTTCTTATAGTTTTCATTGTTCTCTTTCATTAATTAAAAAGGATCAGGATTACCTGAGATAGTTCCAGTTCCACTTCCGGTAATGCCTGTACCAGTCATTCCTGTTCCGGTTCCAGTCCCGGTTCCGCCTTGACAGACAGGTTTGGCACAACATTCACCGACTGGTTTAACTAACGTACAACCTTGTGGTAATTGCTGATAAGTAACACATCTACAAAACCATATATTTCATCCAATATAAACTAATAATAATATAAAAACAGCTTTTCAATAAGGTCATTTAAGGATTATTCAACAATTGTTATAAACTCGAATTTGGTAGGGTCTGTACTGTGTCAAGATCAAAACGTCCCTTATAAGGTCATTTGATAAATAAAATTATCTTGGTGTCTTCCCGTAGTCTTTGTTTCTTTACCAAAAGACAGTTTTTCGAGCATTAAATAAATTAAATTTGACACCTCTATCATAGTTGCCGACAATGCTGGTATACAATTGAGCTCTTAATTTGTCAGAATTGGAGCAAATAAAGAAGAAAGAACCATACAAAGTTCACTGAATTCTGTCCTGTAGTTCCAGAAGGGATGTTTGAAAAATTGTGGACGACAACAAACGCCAAGTGATGGCAATAGCTCAAATGGCCTATTGCCAAGCAAGCTAAACATTCAAGCAATTGAATGATTTCCCTCTCTGCTACTGGTCTTTAAAAGTTAACCAAAAGCTGCAAAAATATATCAACTTTGTACCTTTCAAGGACAGTAACTATGCGTATCACATATCACAAATCAGTTGAAACTTTTGTAGTTTTGAATTTAAGGATCATTTCATCAATGATAAACTTCTTTTCTATGTTTCATTGTTTTCAAGATAATGATTAAAACTACAAAAAGTGAAATGGTCTGCACAGCTGATACCCCCTTCAAAAGTTAACTATATATGAGCCATTGGTTATCTAAGTAAGAAAAAGGAAAATGCATTTGTACATAAATATTTAATATCTTGAACATAAGTGAATTGAGAAAATAAGTTGTCTGGAAACCGCCTAAAAACCCCAAAAGTTATCAAAATGGAAAACAAATGATGGTGCACATTGACATCATTTGATTAAAAATTAGTGAACGTGTTATCAAATTTTATTCAACAGTTTGAAAGGAGTAGTGGATTACTATTGGGGATGGGCGGACGGACGGACGGACTGCATTATCAGTATATACCTCCTGCAAAGGTATGATAAAAGGCTTCATCCCTATGTTAAAATAACATGACAGTTATAATTTAAAAAAAAAAGATTCCCTAATTATTCTGATGACTATGTGGTTAAAATCAATCGAATGGTTTTAAAGAAGACTTTTAGAACTGAAAACGGCAGACGAAGACGGACACAAAATGATGACATAAGCTCATCTGGACCTTTGTTAAAGCAACAATGACTTCTAACTAATTATAGCTTAATTATTTAATTATTGTGAGCAGAGCTCATGTAAATATTCATTCACCCTACGTCACATATGTGTGGAACTGGCAAAGTCCTTCCTACGCTTACGGAAACCAAATAATCATTCGAATAAAAAATTAAAATATGGTAACAGATGCAAAATGGAAATTGGCTTATAATATTTATCTGGCAGACTTATAAAAGTAAAAAAAAGTAGGAGTTGTGGATAGAAAATTGTTTCTATTCTATATAGTGACATAGTATCGCTAACCAAAATTTTTTCGGATGAAAATATAGAGATTAAATTAAATTACTACATAATACTTACAGTCCTCTACATGTATAAAGTCCTCTAGCCCCATCAGAACAAGTGCAGTTGTATTCACAACCATCAGTCCATTGTTGTCCGCTACTGTACAATTGTCCTTTATAATAGCATCCTCCTCCTACAATAAATGTAATAATTATACAGGTATATCAAAAGTTTACATATTTCATGTGTATTCACAAGCGAGCAATTGTATGATAAAGAATATAGCATAATATAGTCAAACTAAGTAATAAATCAAGGAGACGCCATTTTATTATTGTTTTACCACGGCCTGTCCATTCATGTCGCATTTTACAATTTTGCATTGAAATAACGACATAAATAGCCAGCCCGTGGCAAAACAATGATAAAATAAAGTTTCCGTGAATTATTTCAATTCTGATAGGACTAGTTTCTTCATATTTTAAACAGATGCTGCCCATGTGTTGCAAGAAATGTTGGTCATGTGTTTATCACTTTTTTACCATGCATGTGATCTAAAGAGCTTTGAAGCATGTCATATTAGAATGTGTATTACAACAATTATTGATTCAGCATCTTGAGAAAAAAAGTTATATGTATCATGTATTAGAATTAAAATAAATATTATGGAGTTTAACAAGAAATAAAGAGACTTATTAGAAATTAACAAGAATTCATGGTTTCCACTGATCGAATGAATAAGGTTGAATTAATGAGTATTTAAACACTAAATAAAGTATTGTAAATAAGGGAGCAAAAATAATAAAAAATATTAAAACAAAGGGAAAATAAAAAAAAACTGTGCGTTTATCAAGAATTATCAACAACATCAAATGAATAAATGAAATAAAAAAAAAATGTATTCATCTGTTGAAATAAAACTATACCATTATTACATTTTATGCAAATACGTACCCATTCCAGTAAAGGTCTGACCAGGCATAGCTGTGGCGAATCCTCCCATACCTGTTCCGGTTCCTGTAACCATATGATACTAATTAATATTTCATTATTTTTAACAAATTAAATCAAAATCAAAATATACTATTAAATCATACCATCATAGGAGGCACACTAAAACATTCGTTAGACCAAGCTGTTGAATTGAATAAAATATAATTTGATTTTATTAATAATATTTTTGATAACGGACGCTATATTTGATTGTTTTTTCCTTGGTAGATTTAGAAGGGAAACCTCATATTTGAACAAGCTGGAAGTTTCTGTAAAAAGTAGTCATAGAAAAGAAAAATAATACGAAAAAAAAAAACAAAAATCAAAAACAAAAACAAATTTGCAAGCAACTGATAACTAATGATACACCTGCTTTCTATCACTTGAAATAAGATTATTCATGCTTTTTCGCTAAGAGTATTCAAGGGAACCAAGGTAAAAGCGGTAATTTAAAAGAATGCAATCCAGGGACAAAGACCAGACATGGAAAACAGACATACATAACAAAGAACATAAAGTAACTAAAATCATACATACAAAGTAACAAAAGCAAATGAGCAACTCGGACTCCACTAAAAACTGGGAGCATGGACTAGGAGCACCGGTAGGGTAAGCGTCCTCTGCTTTTCTAGAAACACCCGCCGAGTTGCTCATAAACAGTCAAGGTAGAAAACGAGGAAGGAAAACTATGACCCGTTGAATAAATCAGTTTTCATGGTGCAGATGGATACACCATAACGATCCACGAGTTCATGATAACGACCATAAAACTTCTGTAGTGATGACTTCTATCTTGTAGCAACATTACCCTGTTCCAGAAGCCTATTTGTTAGAGTGCTAGTCTGCGTAGTTTCGGCAAGCTGTGGCATAACGTATGAGTTGTGATATGAACACTCCATACGCAGGTGCAGAAGGGATGTTGCCATAGATGAAGGAAAGTTGACAATTTTAATGAAAAGTCATCACGTTTGTCGTAAAGTTTGGTCAATAGTTTTCCTTTACCATAAATATCTACGTGTAGGTCAAGATAAGAAGTCAACTTCACAGAATTTAGTTGTCTGGGTCGTTATTCTATTTATAAACGGATGTTTTTTTAGTTCTGCTACGCATGCAACATAAGTTGTGAACTGCAAGGATTTTTGACAAATTTATGTGTTCAAAGGGCTCTGTATCGTTAAATTTACTGTTAATACCCTAAATTTCATAACTGTAAAGAATAAAGGGGTTGATAAGCATCATTGACAAGAAGTGTGCATTGATTATTTAATTCTATAGATTTTCTATTTGAACCATGCCTTGTGACATTTTCCCATTGATTTTTTGCTGGAGATGTTTACACAACCACCTAAATAACAATATGATTTTGCTGTTTCAAGATAACTTTTGTTTAATTTTAAACTGCTCAAAGTGGATTTTCCGTTTGATCTAAAACTTATAACTTTAAACTTTTGCTGGTTAACTTCTATAGCTAGTTTCCATAAAACAGAAGTTATTCAAAATATTTGGTGCTTGATTTATTTACACATAATTTTCACAAGAATACCTATCGACGATCGTATGCTTATATTAAAACGGTTATCAATACAAATTTAATCTTAACCAGAGAAGCACTGAGAGCCAAATTTAACCCTGACCAGAGAAGCGCTGACAGCCAAATTTCCGTCTGACAGAAACATAATCAAATACTGAATAAGGTTCTTTACTCACAAAATCAAAATGTTTATCTGTCAGATAACTGCTTACATCTTAAAGTAGTGTTAAATTATGATGCTAAAATGAATCCTAGTTGATGGAAAACTATATGGCATTGATCAATATATATTTAACTTCGTTTTCTTACAGGTTATATCTGCTACATATCACAAAATCATATGATTCATGCAAGAACTTTGTCATGTGTACTCACCAGTTCCAGTGCCTCCGCCTGTAATAGTGCCACCATTAGTACCTGTTCCCATCAGTGTACCTTGAGGTCCTGAAACCAAATCAAACCCCAAAAATAACGTTAATCAATGGACGGTTTATATCAAATCATTTCCCTTTATGTCCATCAAATTAAATAAGTTTTAATGTGTGTGACAGAAGACGCCTGTGCTTTAAGCACATGTTCGTGGCTGTCCTGGGGTAATTGAAGATAACAAAAACAATCAATTTCATATGTACAATAGGACAAACTACACAAGAAAGCAAGGATCGTGTGTTCATGATACAATGATTTATTTGTAAGTCTATAACTTAATATGTAACTAAAAAATAGTAAGACAATTCAGAGACATCAAAGGACAAATATTAGTGTAAATTGTCACAAAGACTAGGGGCTAAAAAAATATGTGTTTCTGGTATCATTTCCTTCAAAATTAGGGTCGGTAAGTAGTGTTTTTTTTTTTTGCTTATTTTTGAATTGTAGATTTGCAGGACATCGAAAACTGCCGGTTTATTGCAAATACTGAACTAGGCCATGATGTTTCATTTTTGTTTTGTTTTATTGAATTTTGTTAAAAAATTCGATGACGAAACGCCTAAAATCCTTTTTTTTTTTAACATCATCAAAAAATTTGAGTCGGCAAGGAAAAATTGCGCCGGTCGGGTTACTAGAAACACAGATTTTTTTAAAGGCCTAAATACATACCACAGAATCCACAAAATTTAGGACAGTTTTGTTTTGCCCAATTGAGGTATGGTTCCTGGCATGAGGTCTGGGTGTACTCCGAACAATTAGGAAGAGCATCTTGACAGCTACCACCTTTTGGCAAAATAAATTTATATATGGATATGTAATAATGCATAAAGACATTATTCTAAGATATATGCTTCGTCGTTAATTCCTACGCTGAAAAGAAATACTGTATTAAGGTGTAGTAACATAAAACAAGATGCTCCCAGGAGCCTGAATCGCTCACCTGGTTGAATTTTGCCTTTCAAAGGCAATGAATTTAACCTGATTGTCCAGCAATTTTGACTCAAGAAGTCTTCGGTAAGACTTATCATATGGATCATTTCAACAATTGAAAGTTTCTTTTAATCTATCATAGGTTTCAAGATATTGACTACAAACTGTAAAACAAACACCATTTTTCCCATTTAATGGCAATAACTCTTACAAGGAGTCGTCTGACAACTTGATCCCTGAAGACTTATGCAGTCCTAATGATAAGGATCATTTCAGCTATTGAAAAATTTTGGCTAAACTAACGGTTTTGGAGATATATGCGTAAAACTACTATCTGACCCCTATGTTCTATTTTTAGCGGCCATGGTTTTTGACGGATCAAAAATCAACACATCAGTGCTATGTTGGATACATCAATGAATATCCATACCAAGTTTGTTTTCAATTGATTAATAATGTTAGAGGAGAAGATTTTTGAAAGAAATAACATTAAAAATAGAAAAAAATCGTTAAAAGATGGCAATAACTCCAACGTGGCTTAACGGATTAAAACCAAAATTTGACCGATGACAGATCTCATCATGCTGAATACTTTTACCCACGTCAGAATTTAGCTAAACCTAACGGTTTTGGAGATATATGTTCTATTTTTAGTTACAGCGACCATGTTTTTGACAGATCAAAAAACCCCCACGTCAGTTCTATGCAGGATACCCCGAGGAATATTCATAATAAGTTTGGTTCTAATTGGTCAAGGAGTATCAGAGGAGAATAGTTTTCAATAATTATTAACGACGACTGACGACGGACGACAACGACGACGGACGCCAAGTGAGCTAAAAAACGCATTTATATCATAACATACAGAAGACAAATTAAACTTACGTTGTTGGTAGTGTTTTGTTTTATTACAATTGTTTTAATACTTTTTTTTCAAATTTGGTATTAATCAGCCGCACATTTTCCAAAATATTTTGCTTTTTTTTCTTTGATAATGAATTAAATTGTACCTTGGTAACGATACACAAACATCGCAAAGTTCTCAAATTAGACTTCTGTCGGCTCGTTATGATATTTCCACATTAGAGGCCATCAAAATATATCACTAATTTCATACAAAAGTAGTAACAGATGTCACATTTAATTTTTATTAAACGTCTTTTAAGGGGAATTATCCATTACACAGTAATTGTACAAGTTTGAACAAATCACGCCTCGTGCGGTTCCTGTTTTATAAAGAATAGTCCCGCAGCAGCGCTAAGCCTGTCGTAAGAGGCGACTAATTATTGCTCAAAACCCTGACCGGGGGCTAGGGCGCTCTGCTCACAGATCAATCGGGTTATGTGCTCCAGATGGTGGAATGGGGTACCCCTGCCACGCTTGGGGTCGTCAGGCCATAATACGAAAAACCTGACCGCAAACCGTAGTGGTGCTATCTGTTGGAAAAATGCCACGTTTTGTGATATTCTCCCGAAGTAGGTACCATTGGGCTCCGCCAAAGAAGGCTATATTGCCAAACCCTACCATTCCTCCCTATTTCCAGTGGCAACCAAGATTTGTCGCCCCTAAAGTCCTTGTGTCCCATCCCATTTTTCATTTCACCATTATCATCATCATCATTTCATGTTCATTTTACCATCCATTTCATGTTCAATACCTGAATATGGCTGAACTATTGCTGCTCGGGCGTTAAACCACAATAATCAATCAATCAATTAACAAATCACACTCGATTTTCAATTGAAATTCATAATCATAATCACAAAGCATAATCACAGAAGTTTATAGAAATCTACAAGCTGAAAAAAGCAATAGATACAAGGCTCCGTGAAAGTTAGAGTAAAAAAAGTTTTAAGAACACATTTACGGCTCTGTGAGATATAAAGTCAAAAAGGTTCTCAACTAATAACTAACTTATTTAAACATTTTTAAATTATGAAAAATTTAATCTAGAAAATTTTGAGTTTGTACATGTCATGTTTAAAACGGTTTCAGAAATTATGAATTATATCCCTACACAAATTCACTTACCAGTAATCATACCTGGCCATACCTTCCAGTTATGTTTTCGCGTTATGTTTTTAATACATATACCCGTTATCCTTGAATCTGTGCTAGTTTCAGAACTAGTAATTTTCCAACTAAAATCAATAATGAAAATACTAAATGGTTCCTGTATCAGTTCAAATCATGTTACCGCCTGTAACACTGTAACAGTACAGGCCTTGCTACTAAAGAACCAGTATTATCATGAAATACCATTATCTAGTAATGGTTACTGTACCAGTTCGAGTAATGTTACCACTTGTAGTGTACCAGTGTTCTATAATATCACTACGTGTGTGTACTAATACAAGTAAATGTACCAATATATATCAGTATCTGTCATGTTACCTATACCAGTACCAGTCCGTTCATATGTGCATGTCATAATATAACAATCTATACATGCATTAGTTCTTTTTACGTGGTCCCCTCTTACAGTAGTATGGCATTGTACAAGATATGGAAGGATAACTTACTGGTTCCAGTACCTGTACCTGTCATGGTTCCACCTGTACCTGTCATGGTTCCACCTGTACCTGTACCAGTCATGGTTCCACCTGGTCCTGTACCGGTCATTGTTCCACCTGTACCAGTACCTGTCATGGTTCCAGCTGTACCTGTTACGACATACACGCTTTAGTATATGAAAAAAACATATTTAAGGAGAGAATGTTTAACACTGAGGTTTCAATTGACCTAAAAATAAAATAAGAATTTTTAAACTATGACGTGTTTTTGAAAAAAAAATATGCAACTTGCTTAATTCTCAGGAAGTTAAAAAAAAAGTACCCGAAAGAACTGAAAATACAATACTATTGTGCTGCTGTATACTGAATATGAAAGTTGGCACAAAACTTAATATAATCCAAAGTGTTATGTTGAAGAAGTGTAGGTACCGTCAAAATATTGATAAGAAGAATGCTACACAATGTACCAAAATATCGACAGAAAAGAGTTTAGAACTCACATACATCTAATCATGGCAAGACTCCATATAAACAAATATCATGCTCTAGAAACTGAAAAATTTTCAAGAACTAACAAACGACAGAAAAAGATGATTGCAGCCTTGACCTTCTATACGAGTAGAGAAAAAAGGTACAGATTTACAAATTTTATACACAAGGCAGATAGTAAGATTCTTGCATTGCATGTCAAACTTTAAAATAGGGCATCTAATGGCATACCTAGCCTACACAAGCATAAGCATCCATAATACCCTAAAAGAACTAACTTTCACAAAGATAACTCCAATCCAATTTATGTGAAAGTCGTGCACTTCATGTAAATAATTTTGCTCGTGTATGTTATGTGCGTTCCCATTATGTTCTCCGGTGGTTTGTATTTTAGAGAGTATCGACATATTTATAAACTTGACCTACCACACAAATTGCAGAACTTAGGACAGTTGTACTGAGCCCAGCTAGCATACTGCCCACTACAGACGCTAGTCGTGTAGTCCTTACAGTTTGGAATCTGATCAGCACAAACACCTGAAGGTGCTTGGGTTGTCACACGTCCTATATAAAGAAATGATAATACGTAAAGATAAAATTTCTTACAAGGTTTTACAAATATGATACTACTTATAAAAGATCATATAAAACTATCTCTTATGAAAAGCATTACTAGTATTTTCTACACAAGACTTACATATATAAAAATCCAAACAAAACCTTCCCCAGAAAAATGTTACGATGTTTACAGAGTTTCAGCAAAAATTAAAATTATTACCAGCACCGCCACAAAATCCGCAGTATTTAGCACAATTGTCTCTTGCCCATCCATCATATGGTTTATAGCAAGCGTATTGACCGTATTGGCTACATGAGGGATTCTTGTCAACGCATGTACTACTGGATGGTGGGTCACATTCTGCCTTTTGACAACACTGATCAGCAACATCGGGTACCAAGCGACAGTTCGAGGGTAGAGCACCATATCTTGGGCATCTATTTGGCAAAATTCATTATTATTACTTACAATAATGACTGACATCCAGGAGTGAACTTTAACTGATAAGATAGGACAAATTTAAAAAAAAAACGCGGTTCGGGTATAAACATACACTATGAAAACGGTTAAAAATGGCCAACATAGACTGTGATACATTTGTTAAGCTACAGAATGATCTTTCTTTATTCATTGGCATGATTGTTTTGCAAAGCAGTCAAAGTTGCTGGTGGATCACTCCTGGAGGCGTTTGCAAAATCTGTGTTTATCTCAGGTATCCTTACTGACAAAACTAAGACATTGGGTTACATTCCATTCAAAGATAACCTCGGGTACCTTCACCACACTTTTACTCACTGGTTGAAAGCAAATGCAAATAGAAAAATCATTCCTGTGAACACTGTGTAAAAACGTAGGTCCCTCAAAACGGGCTATTTAGGTCAGGTGATAGTTAATACTAATACTGCATCATACTGCATCTTATCATTACTTTATACAGGTTCAATTTGAAGGAAGGACCTTCGATCGCTTACATGTATATTGTGGAAACTGAGCCCATTACAATCACACCCCTTAGGAAAATATATGAAAAATAATGAAATGTGCGAATACATATAAGTAGATAAAAATAACTTGTCGACAACCTAGGGTGGATAGTTACACGAAAGAGGAAAACGATGACGACGAACTCAGTCCTACCCTTTAACGAACATTCCCATAAACACTCATACAATAATACCAAAACGATGCATAAAAATTCATATAGCAAATGAGCTCACTCAGACGGACATGCATAATATAATGAAAAGACAACTTAAATTCATAGAAATAACTAGAGTACCAACCTACCAACCTAACCCGTATTTCTTTTAAAAAAATATTAGGGAGGTAACCGGATTATCAGCCTCCATGAGCGGACTTCGGAGGGGGGGGGGTAGCCGGATTACAAGCCTCCATGAGCGGACTTAAATGCCATCAGTGAAAAAGTTTGTTGTAAAAATATATCTAGGTAACTTTACCTGTCTGTTTATGTAAATAGTGTTTTGTCTTGGCATAAAACAATGTTATCTGAATATTGGTTATTAAATTGTCAACTCCTTGCATTTCCGTTTATTCTTTCTTAATTTTACCAATATCTAAGAAGTTAACCTTTTTTACAATATGTATATCAGAATGATTTTTACCTGTCAGAACACCTGTATTGTCCTGATTTAGCATCAATACATTCACAATCATAATCACATCCATCATGCCATGTGTCACCCTGTTGGTGAATTTTGCCCTTGTAGATACAAGCATCTACAAAACAGAAATAGTCAATTAAACATGATAAGGTTTGTTCATTTTTTAACTAAATAAATAATATTGTTTTTATATCGTTGATTCTCAAATACAGCTCCTAATAGCCCGACCCTGCAATGGAAACTTTTTTGACATCCATTATTATTCATTGTTCATCGACTGAAATGAACTAGTTAGAAATAAAAAGATTACTATCCATATGAAATATTAATTACCACTTATATTACTAATCAAGTTAAAGCTATACACACAATTTGAATGCGTTCTCATGAATGATGGTTGAGAATTTTTGTGACGAACATTTACTGGTGCCTTCAAAACTTCTGTCCTTATCATGGCACTGACGGGCAATCAAGCAATAAAACTTACAATGATTAAAAATAGCAGACTGAAGCTTTAAACGTATATACAAAAAAATGGATAGTTATTTGCAAAGTTTTTCAAAGAAGAAGTTCAATACAGTACATGACAAATAGGAAGTTGACATGCTACCAAGAAAATAATCTTACACAAGTAAAACCCATTAAGTTGGAGTTTCAAATCGTCAAAATGAGGTGTGGCTGAGGTTATGAGACAAATGTACAGACGTAACGACAACAAATAAACTGGATTCCCTTGACAGCTTAAAAGCGATGGAAGTAATGAACCAAGTCTAAAATTATTCCAAATAAAGACTCAATCAATGTTCATTTGTTTATCATATTAATACATTATCACTGCGCATTAATTTGTAGACTCAAATTTCATCAATGAGTTAATGATTTGACTTGAAAATAATTGAAAGAATAATCAATGGAACCAAGGGAATCCAGGGACAAATACCAGACATGGAAAACAGATACACACAACAAAAAACATAAAGTAACTCAAATAATACATAAAAAGTTACAAAAGCAAATGAGCAACTCGGATTCCACTAAAAACTGGGAACATGGACTAGGTGCACTGACAGGGTAAACGTCCTCTGCTTTTCTAGAAATACCCACCGAGTTGCTCATAAAAAGTCAAGTCCGTAGACGAAAGAAAAAGGAAAACTATGACACGTTGAACAAATCAGTTTTCATGGTGCAGATAGATAGATACACCGTAACGATCCACGAGTTCATGATGACGACCATAAACCTTCTGTAGTGATGACTTCAATCTTGTAGCAATATTACCCTGTTCCAGAAGTCTACTTGTTAGAACTCTAGCCGGTTACAAAAAGTCTGCGTAGTTTCGGCAAGCTCTGGCTTAAAGCATGAGTTGTGACATGAAACTCCATACGCAGGTGCTGAAGCCTCAGATCAAAGGAAAGTTGACAATTCTGAATGAAAAGTTATCTACGTTTGTCGTAAAGTTTCCCTTACCATCGATTTCTAAATGTAGGTCAAGATATGAGGCTGACTTCATAGTGTCCGTAGTATCCTTTACTTCAAGTTTTTTGGGGTAGATGCGATGTATCAAATCCACGAAATTAGGATTGTTTAAAGATAAGTGAGATTAAAGGATCTAACTAAACGATATTCTTTCTTTCGGAAATTCAGCCTGATAAGAGTGAAGGAATAGGACAGAAAGTAGAGGAGCAGAATTTGTTACCATTGTAATGCCGACCGTTTGTTGGAAAACGCATCCACCACACTGGACCAATATGTTGTCGATTAAAAATTCCGGTATTTTGTAAACATCTTCTGTATATTTAGAAGATGATTTTGAATTATTTCTTACAAAATATGAGGACTATCTACCAAGAACTATATTTGTATCTAGGTATACCATCTTTTTGGAAAAACAACGATGTACGATGTGTTTTAGTCGGGATTTTAACTGAGTATCGGGTTATGAAAAAATAGAGCTCAGGAAAAAATTAGTTTTGGGACCCCATAAAAATCAGTGACCACAAATTACAAATTACCACAATGATTTTTTTTCTTTAAAATTGTAATAAACATATTATTCCTGGAATTAACTTTTGAAGCAATGTATTGCACACATACTAGAATATCCAGTATTAGAGATTTGTGATCCAGTTCCTGTAAGTGATTGCGGTCTGCCATATCCAGTAAAACTACCAGAGAATCCAGCAGGATTAAACCCACTTGTTCCTTGTCCTATTGTTCCTGTGACACTACATTGTGGCACACGGCAACATGTTGGGTCTTTTGGATCAGGAACATATTGACATCCAAGTGGAATATTATCGTATTTTCCACACCTGCAATCAATTAAATGATAATATTTCCTACACATTCTATTGATTGATGACTTACAAAAGAGAATATTAAATAGCCAGTTGCTGGTGAGATACACCAGTTGTCCTTCGTGTTATAATACATATTGGATCAATTCAGCTGGTGTGAACTATCCAGATCATTAAACTAAACTTATATCTTTACTTCTGAACGAACCTTTTGAATTTGTCGCATAGAAAGTCATTATCTTAAAAGATTCAAGAAAGAAATATAGTTCCCAATTCAACGAAACCGCTTTTATTATTTTAGTAAGTCTAAAGATGTTTCCACGAGTGATCTCATTTTAAAACTTTTTAAACAACATTCATCAAATATATGTATATTATAACTCTTACACTGTCTGCATGTCTTAAATAACTGGTATTTGGTTATTGTTACTTTTTTACCTGTCTGAACACTGATAGTAGTGGTTTACAGCATCCTCACATCTACATCTCAAACTACAGCCATCTTCCCAGCTCTCACCTTGTCTGTAGTATGATCCTTTATATACACAGTAGTCTGAAAGATAAAAAATAGCCGTTATGTCACTAAGAACAAAGTTTCAAATCAAGTGACTATCCATGTGAAAAACGATGTTATTAGTAACGTCCATGTTAACCGTATAAAATGATAGCTATAGAAACAGTAAATCATCTTCTACGTCATTCAATAAAATAGTATCACAAAAATGGATATATGGTGTTCTAGAGTCTACAATTTTGTACCTAATAGAATTACTAACTCTTTTAATGTATAGAACATTTACCAAAACCAAGAAAATTAATTCTTGCAATGTTTGGTAAAAATTACTGACCTCCACCTGAAATAGGTGTTGTTCTGACATAAAAAGGAGCTGGAGTGGTAATCTTCTGAGTGAAATCACAACTTATTTTCTTACAACACTGATCTGCAGGATCTGGAATCAATCTACACTGAGCTGGAATATTCATAAAGTTAGGACATCTGGAATTAAAACCAATTATTCGATTAAATCAATGTTAAATAATAATAATAAAAAAAACAAGAGAATAAGATAGAGAAAACAAAATAATAAAATGGATAGTTTGCATACATTAGGAGCCGAAAAATTAACTCTCATAGATCTAAACAGCAATGAACAATCAATGCTTTGAAAATAAAGGTATAGCAAACTATACTTCTAGGTTGAGCTACCTCGGTAAAAATATAATTAATCATTTACAAAAAATGGCAATGCATATAAACCCATCAGCGTCTACCCAGTTATTAACCAAATATCTAACGGAATTAAGGTGAAAAGGGAATCAAAAGAACCAAGATTCTAACGATAATAAAAAGCACATAGTACAAGCATAACGACTTCACCAAGAAGATACACACACAAATATCAAAATAACATTCCCATAGAAACAAAAGTAAACTAGCAATCCAAAATCACACCACTAAACTGGCTGACTGAACCGGTAACATTATCGTCATCTGTTTTTTTTTAATTTCTTTATATACACCAGCCGAATTGCTAAAAATGCCCAGGGTAGATGGGAGACAAAAATTGGGACACGGTGAACAAAACTGATTATCATTGTCCTGTTTCATAACCCTTGTTGTAAGAAGTCTAGTATGATAAGAAAAAGTCGTTTCGGCAAGCTCTGGTATGACATATAAAGTGCGATATGAAAACTCCATAACCGTGTGTTGAAAGGATGTTGCCACAGATAAAGGAAAGTTTACTAGAAGTCATCGCGGTTTTTGCCTTATAGTTAAGTCAGGGGTTTTCCCTTATCATCGATTTATAAGAGTAGGGCGAGATATGAAGCTGTGTATCTGTAACGTCCTTTATTGTGGTAGATGCTATGTATAATATTTTCGTTTAAAGACTAAACGGCATCTGTATAAACTGAGATCAACCGATCTGGCTAAATGATGTTCATTCTTTTGAGTAAGATCAGCTATATTATAATCAGTTTCAAAAGAGAGAAGAACCACAATTCGTTCAAACTGGCATGACAACCATCTCACTTGACAAAAAACTTTGATGATAAAAAATTCAAGCATTTTTACAACATCTCCTTCTGTATATTTAGAAGATGAATTAACCTCTCCACAAAATCAATTTTTGCAAAAAACAAAACCCTCTAATGAAACATTTATGTACTAACCTATCATTGCATTGATATCTTCCTTGATTGCCGTCGACACATGTACATCTATAATCACAGCCATCATCCCAAGTAGCCCCCTGTTGATATACCTTTCCTTTGTACACACATGAATCTACCAGAGAAACATCAGATATAATAATTCAATAAAAAAGGAAAAAACAAGTTAATGATCAGAACTAAAACAAGATGGTGGGAAGTATTATTAGTTCGGCTAAACGTTTAACTTGCTTCTCTTCTTTCCAAATCTAACAAAAAATATAAAGGTATTTGTACTGTAAATATTACTTTCTAAAAGATGCTTAGAAAGTTTATAAAAAAACTTTGACTGATCACCTTTTTTATAATGTGCATTATTTGTAGTTGAAGTCGTATTTAACAGTTGTTATTAATTATTTCGAACTACATAAAATGGACAAAAACGTCCACAGCCAACTACTAGTAGCTAAACTCACTCCTTCCGCCAGTGACCTGAGGACCAGTATTGCCGCCTGTAAAAGTTGATTGTGATCCTGTACCAGTAGTCATATTACCACTGGGACCTGGTACATATGTACCGGTAACTGGTTGGTAGGTGGCTTTGCCATAACCAGAGAAACCTGGGCCATATTGCGGAACTGGAACAATGAGTGTTTGTCCATTCACATTTGCTGGGCAGTTTGGAATTTGACAACATCTATCGTTTGGATCTTCGACCAACGTACACGAAGCTGGAAGTCCTTGGAACTCTGGACATCTTTGTTCAAAATTAATCAAAATGCGTTAACCAAGTACATCTGCTCATGTTTAAAGTTGATATTCAAAGTTTGTATCCGATGAAATTGAGAGCAAACTTTTTCTTTATGTTAGATTGATACAATGTTTTGCTTTTTTTGCAGAACAAAGAAATTGTTCGTAATATCAAATAGAATAACAACTTAAAGTAAACTAATGCATTACAAAACAAATCATTCTTCAAGAAAAAAAAAAACAATGCACAGTGGACATAAAAAAAGTTAATCCAATAGTCAAAGAATGGGTTGTCTTTAGTATATACTTATTTATCAATTGCGTAGGAAGTTAACTATAACCTATAACTAGGCTTACTTAGGATCACATCTGTAACGACCAGCGGAAGCATCGTCACATCTACAAACCAAATCGCACCCAACAACCCATCTCTGGCCTTGTTGGTATAAAGATCCATTTACATAACAGCCAGCTATTAAAAAGAAAATGGTACTTTAACTTAAGAGAAGTTCAAAAAGATATCACATAGTTAAAAAATCATAATTTCGGATTAAAGAATTTTGTTACAAATGTTCTAAATAACAGGTTGCAGATATAGTTTTAAAAAGTTATTTAGTTTATGAGTTCAATGGGTCTAGAGGGTATACGGCTATATCTTATGTCAATGTAAAGATAAATCAATGTAGTTTTTGAAAATCATTATTTTCTAACTAATAAGTGATCGAATTTTCTGCTATTTTGCATTAACCAGAGAAGGTGTCAAAAATCAATCGACTTTATACACAGCTCGACTTTATGCAGTGTACTGTATAGATTAATAGCTTTTTCACAGTACTTACCGACTTTGCTTGGGAT
Source organism: Perna viridis (assembly GCA_037379345.1). NCBI lineage: Eukaryota > Metazoa > Mollusca > Bivalvia > Mytilida > Mytilidae > Perna > Perna viridis. Next base: position 7,619,604 of record CM074515.1, on the reverse strand, counting down.
CAACTGTGGAATTTGACCAGGTGCTGGAGTTGGTTGGCCTGGTAGAGGAGAAGGAATCATTTGTTTACTTGGTATAGGTTGGCTACCAATTAGTCCTGGGGTTAAGGATGAACCCACAAAAGATCCTTGACCTCCTGTACACTCTACCTTCTTACAGCAATCACCGGGTACTGTTACAAACTGGCAGTTAAGTGGAAGATTAACGTAGTCTGGACAGCTGTAAAGCATTAAACAGCCAAAAGTAAATACAATTTTAAATCTATCAAACTGTTTTAGGAACAGTGTAAAACTTACCCTTTTGCAATGTTTAGAATTCCGGTGATAGCCACCTGAAAGATTGTCTAGCAAACGTTTTACATCTATCAGGGAGAATGTGAATCTTACATAAAGTCGAGGATAAAGGGGAGTATAAGGGTCCCAATACATTGTACATGCAACATGTTACTAGCTTCTAAGATATATCATTCACCATTAATCTATCGACCTACGATATTTACCGCTTGTTACACCTGTAATACCCATATTTGGCATTTTCGCATTTACATTCAGATTCACATCCATCAAACCAAGTATCTCCTTGTCTATAAGATTGACCCTTATAAATGCATACATCATTCGGCCCGGTTACGTCTGAAAACATAGGTTTCTTTTATTTTGGTATATAGAGAAATATTTACCGTTTGTTACATCTGTAGTAACCATAAATGGCATTTTCACATTTGCATTCATAGTTGCAACCATCAAACCATGTTTCTCCTTGTTTGTAGGATACACCCTTGTAAATACAAAGATCATGCGGCCCTGGTACGTCTGTCAGAGTAAATATTCTGCTTTATACGAAATATATAGCAATAAAATGTTTGAAAATTAACCAATCCTTTCTGAAAAGTGTGGACAATTTAGTGACACTGGAATGTCAATAACATGTCTTTACTAATACAAGATTTGGAAGACCATTTTTAAGTAAAAAACAAACCAGCATACTTAAATTTAATATCAATACATCAAACACATCTCATTAGAATACATACTGCATATATTACAGAATTTCCTGCAGTTAGTCTTTACCCATCCAGCATAATCTGGATTGCTACATATATCTGCTCCATACTGAACGCAGTTATTAATTTTGTTCACACATGGAGCCTCTGTTGGTTGTACTGTATATCCTGAAATAATAGGAGAGTTTTCTTGAATTTTCATTTACTCGATTAATTTGTCTGTCCAAAACCGCTTATAAAGTATTCCACGTTGAAAACATTCCCATGAAACACATTTCTAAAAGATAAGTACAAAAGTAGCTTAAAGTAGAAATAAAACTATTTAAAACAAAGGTGGAAGGTTAACACACATTGGACATTGGAAAAGAGCTTATTATACTCTTAAGTCTTACACACATATATATGCATTATTTGATTTCATCCAGTCTTAAAAAAATAACGAACTCTTCTTCAGGAAAAAGATACTCAGTCTTTACTCAAACTGACTTAAAATAAAAAACAAAACCAGTTGAAACGTAGAGTTATAACTTAAAGTAACAAAAATCAGTATGATTAAAGGGGTATTTTATTGGAGACATGCATATTTTGAATTTAGACACAGCTCATCTGTTACAGCATAATAAAATTCACCGTTCGTCTGATATAAGTCAACTTCTGACAATATATATAACTATGTCTGCATTGAAATACCAACTTGAACACCACAAATATCATAGGATAAGTAATTTCTCAGACAATTCTTTAAAAGCGTCTCAGTTTTACCGTGGGTTGAATATCACATACCTGGCCCCTTATACACTAATCATTCCGTTACCGATAAAGGTGCATTATCTACTTAAGCCTTAACCTCTTATTATTTCGTTACCACATGAAGTACATTACCTATCCAAACTTTAAACACTTAACATTTCGTTACCACTGAAAGTACATCACATACCTGATCCTTTACCACTGATCATTCCATTACCACTGAATGTTCCATACTGTTGGTTAAATTCACATTTGGGTTTTTTACAGCATTCTCCTGGTTGTTGTTCTAGGTGACATACGGATGGAAGGTTGGCATAGGTGGGACATCTGAAACGTTTACAAAAAACATTTTTCTGACAATATGAACGCATGTTGTAATACGGATTTAAAATGAGACAATTGTCTTGGAAAGGAGTTTGAAAGCCAATGAAATGTTTAAAATGTCGCTTTTAATTCGTTCCAAAAGGGCAATAAATCTAAAATCTTTAATAAAATAAGCACTCTTGTAGTGTTATAAAAGACTGGCGACAACATTCGTAAAATAAAACATTTCGATTCATAAGAGCTACATATTTTCCTATTTAATCATAAATACAAAACATTTATTTGTGCTAAATACAAACATACATATCCAGATAATTTGATTTAAATACATTTTTTTTAAGCGGATTTACCGCAATATTGCACATGCAGATATCAATGAATAGATTTGATCAAGAAGAATATGTGAATGAAATCTGAGAACTGTGAAAACTCCTACTTTTTATCGCACGCAGGAATGTATGTTTCAATGTATTTTAAACTTAAACAAAAATACCTTGATTGACAAGACCACAGCCCTGCGCCGGCATCGTCACAAATACATTCGTATTCACAGCCAACTTGCCAAGTTTGACTCTGGTAATAGGAGTTTCCATTGTATACACATTTATCTGTAGGATTATATTCATTACGATAATTTTTAACAAAGAGACATGTAAATATCTTTATTTAGAAAGCAGGTTCACTGTACCAAATAAATATCAGGATGAATAAAGTCTTCTTACTTAACTTAATAACTCTTAATAAATCGTAAAGAGTCTAGTATATTTTTCATTATACAAAAAGATGTAAGATTTCAATTTACCTTCACTTAAATGATAAAACAAAGGCAAACTAAAACCAATGCAATACATAAATGTTTGAGCTCCATTAATCTCCATTTTGTTCTTTTTTTAAGACAAGTTTGATGCCTGTATATGTTCTTTATTCATTTTAATCCTTTTTAATTTCCAAACTTACACAATAGCGGGCAATTCGTTTCATAATAAAGAAATAAAAAAGTAAGGAGGTAATAGTAACATATCAAGTTTATAAGAGTAATCAATGGAAATCAAAAGAATGTAATCCAGGGACAAAGACCAGACATGGAAAACAGACATACACAAAAAAGAATATAATATAAATAAAATAATACATTCAAAGTAACAAAACTAATTTAGCAACTCGGACTCCACTAAAAACTGGGAGCATAGACAAGGTGCACCGGTAGGGTAAGCGTCCTTTGCTTTTCTAGAAACAACCGCAGAGTTGCTCATAAAAATTAACGTCTGGTGTACACGAAAGAGGAAAGGAAAACTATGATCATTGAACCATCATTAATAGGATAAACTGTATAGACATTTATTTTGTACATACTGATGCCATTAATTGTAGCAACGTTCTGTCCAGTGGTTGTTTGGAATGTTGGATTGAAGTTACAGACAGGCTCTAGACAGCATTTTCCTGGTGTCTTGGTTAGTGTACATTGTGGTGGTAGATTGTAGTAAGCAGGGCACCTAAAATATGTAATATTCTCTAATTACCCTCATGAATGCCTTTTTTAATTCAATTACATCTGATATAAGGCATATAATAGTTTCATCACTATTCTTCATTTAATAGTTAAAGTCTTGGTAATATATATAGAATGACTCAGTGTTTTACGAAATATAATGAAAGCAACATCCTATCGATAGTCATTTAAAATTATTCTCTCAAAGTTAATGAAAATGTAGTTAAAATCAAATTACTTTATGAAGAATTGTTTGAAGGTCAAAGTATGAATGACTCAGGTGCTCCGTATGGTGAGCATTTCCTGCTCTGCTAGCAACACTGAACGGTTAATTGGATGATTGCATAATAATAAATAATGCAAAAATTAATTAAACCAATATTGTGTCCTTATTTTTAAGATTTTAAAAAGAGGTGAAATGATCTCGGTATAATTGTAACACCCTTACACGATTGTAGTGTGATTGAAAACTTGCAAAATATGTTTGCACCGTTTGTACCACAACGTTGTGAGTCATAAGACATAGCTATGTAGCTCCTCAGAAACCGTAGGAGCTACACCACTATTGCTATTAAGTGTAAATTTCGGAGGAATATCAATTCGGTATTCGGTCAATAATATTGTGATAACGACCATAAAACTTCTGTAGTGATGATGTCAACAAAGGATGAACATACCACTGGCTTATTTAACAGTACCCGTACTTTACTAAGAAAGTTCATGTGTACAGAGCACAGACTCAGTAGTAACGTTCAACTGTTAAATGTATACTCCATAATAAAGAAATGGTAAGTTTATAATTGGAAAGTCAAAATCATTACGTTTGTCATAAGTTTATTTTTCAAATATTTTATATCATCTATGTATACCCGATTTCTTATTTTCAATACAAAAATAGGTCCTGGTAATTTATTCAATTGGCTCACATTCCGCTTAAAGCTAATTATTGTTTTCTACATTAAAACTTCTGTAGACCATATCAGTTTGCTGCTTTGTATAGTAAAGGCATTTTGAGATTAAAAAAGACACTAGGACTAACTTGTTAAAGCAGCTGTAAAGTCCTCTGTTAGCGTCATCACATGTACATTCATAAGCACACCCATCATCCCATTTCTGTCCCTGTTGGTAACTTTTACCATTGTATGAACACATTCCATCTACAAAATGATTCATTTGAGTTTGATTTCAACTTTTGCCTTAAATACGAATATTAACAAACTATTATAAATTTTATATAACTAATTTTAACCACAAAAATAGAAAAGCGGTGAAATGAATAGTATAATTCTTAAAATGTCCCAGATATCGGAAATTTTAGTGATTAGAACTATTTGAACTTTCTACTACATAAACAATTGCCAAGCGTTTATATAAGTTGCTACACCAATCATGTTAAAAGTAAAAAATGTACTCACAAAATCCACTTAAACCTTTGGATCCAGGTGCTACAAAATCAAGTACTTTAAATAGTACAATGGAATCAAAAAATGTAAGAATTCATCAGTTACATGTTAGCAATTGACTGGGTTCTTCATGTGTTTGTCACAACAGCAAAGAGACTGGTAAATGTATAAACATAAAAATGACAAGACTTGTCATGCAGATGAATTGACCATTGATTATATATATAGTAATGTACTAGCAAGTAAGATGATAGAGTTGCCTCACCCCATTAGACTTCTCATATGTATTATATACTTGGTGTGGCTGTATATGTATACTGTTACAGATCCTCTGTTATCTAATTCGATACCATCAGAGGTTGTCCTATTCAGATACATCATGTGCTAATGTTCGCGCTCTACTTTTACTTACGAGGAAGTATCTCTCGTTTAACGAAAGCTATATTGTTATATTGCCTAGCTGGCCGAGTGGTCTAGAGCGTTGGACTTGGTGCAGGCTGTGTTGCCATAGATGTCAGAGAAGAGAAGGGGTTCGAATCCCACTGAGGGAGCGACCAAAGTTTGCATCGCAAATTTGCAACCTCGCATCGAAACATGTTAAATAATCTTCATGTAAAAAACATCCCTTCCCAGACGATCTGTACAACTTGAAAAATCGATTACACTTAATACCTTAATATAAGCATTAATGAGGATGCATGGGGTCGTTATAACGCACACTTTTTGACAAACTACCCCGCTTTGATGGGGGAACCTATAGATAAAATTCTTCTTATCAAGAATTAAACGCACAATTCTATCAGCAAAAAAATTCTATTAACATAAAAATGCATCTTGGATCTGTAAATAATATAACAGAGTTAATGCAAAAACAAATCATACCACAGTATCCACAATATTTTCTACAGTTATCATGTGCCCATTGTCCATAAGAAGTACATGAGTTAGCCTGGTAGCTGGAACAATTGATTGCTGGATTATCCTCACATGGTGGAGGTTGAGTTGGTATGGTAGCTGTAATTAACAGAATTAACGAATTGGTAACTAACTGATGATCGGGGAATACAAGATATTAAACATTTAACATCAAATACAGAATGAAACCGGTACATATCAGCATATGATATGCTGATGGATGAAAATAAAATCTTTAGAAGATATTGTCAAACTGGTCAATTCGGTACTTCAGGTCATGTCTAATTTTAATCGTAATGGAACTTGCTTAATTAACACAAAACAGTTCATGTAACAAATTGTTGGGAAATATGAAATACTATTTGTATAGTCTGCAATAAAGATACTTTGAAAATGGCTACAATGTATATAAAAACGTAAAAACACTTACGTTTACAAATGCCACAGAAACGTGCACAGTTCTCAGTGGCCCACTTCAAATATCCACCACTACATGAACCTAAACCGTACTGCTGACAGTTACTCAGTTTGTCCTGACATGGATCAGTCAAAGGGTTTGGAATAGGTGATCCTGAGGAGGAAAATCATTCTTGTGAAGGTTTAAATTAAATACCGAAATACAGCAGCTGAGCAGAAAGATCATCGACATACCTCAGCATTTTTAACGAAACAAAAAGAAAATAAAAACAAAACCCCCAAAAAAACAACAACAAAAAACAACAAAAACAAAAAAAACAAACAAACAAACAAAACAAAACAAAACAAAACAAAAAACAAAATCTTACATGAAAATTTAATAGTCATTTTGGATTGTTGATTAATATCTAAAACAAAACAAAAAAGCTATTGCCATTGCAGATGTGTGTTTCAAACTTTTTTACAAACGTTATCAAATAGATATATAACAGTAATTCATCCAATGTTCCCTATGCTAAAAAGTCGATAATTCCACAGTGAAATAAATTCGGTACTTTCGGAAATAGTGTTGTAAATAGCGGCAAATTATGGCGATAATTTGTATAATGAATAAGTTAATCAACTGGTTATCGTGAATAACCAGAATAGCATCACTCGTTCAAAGAACGCATTATATCTAGGCGTTCTAGGCACTCGTGATCTATTTTGTTATTCACTCTTCTATCATTCATGATAGCTTTGATCAATGTAACGCAATGTTATAATGGATCAATGCGTCTTCCTTTTCACTTAGTCAACATTTCAGTTGTTTTTTTTCTACATTCATTTAATAACTCTTCATTTATCCTAAATGATTCCAAAACAATAATAATATACGCAGTTACTTACTTGTTGGAATAAATGCTGGTGGAGTTGGAGGTATTGCTAAAATTAGAAAATAAATATATATTCTTTTTTTCAATTTACTACCACGCGGTTTTTGTATGGTGTGATAATTACACCTAAATGACCAAAATATTGTGTAGATATTTACGCTGTTTTATAATATATTATAAGTAATATTATTTAGTGTTGTGAAAAAGGTTTCGCTCTATTAAGTTTTCCACAAAAAGGTGTAATATGCAGGAAAAACATAATCATGTCTAGTGAAATATAGTAACTTACTTTGACATGCTCTAGCCTGGAATCCAGCTGATATTTGTTGGAGTTTGTCAAAGCTATCAACAGTCATCACGTGAGAACTGTCAGGGTCAGTGGCAATGGTATTCAATTCATTTCTATCTATACCTTTACCAATTCCGACAGCGTAGACGTTGATTCCTGCCTTTTGTACTTTCTTGGCCTCGTTGGCGGTGTTTGGTGGGTTATTGGAACGACCATCAGTCATCACAATAGCAATGTTTGGAATGCCTGGACGATCGCCATTGGGTTGTGTAAACATCTTGTTAGCCATTGTGTTGAGGGCAGTGCCAGTGTTAGTACCACCGGAGTTATATGGGATGTGGTCGAGGGCATTCATTACAGCCTGTTTGTCGGTGTATTTGTTCAAATTGAATTGAACATTGGCCCTGTTGCTGAAGGTCTGAAGACCAATGCGGATGTTGTTTTGTCCGACGTTGAAACCTTTAACTAATGTCTTGACGAAACCCAACATTTTGTCAAAGTTAGCTTTTCCAACACTTCCGGATGAATCAAGAGTGAATACGATGTCTGCGACTGCTCCACAGTCTGTCAAAAATGTTTATATTCACATTAATAGATGGATAATAATGAGAGCTATACACATTGTGTTTGTACAATTTAAGTTTTAGTCGTTAATTTCGTTGTATTAAAAAATGCTTTAAGGAAACTACTTTGAAAATTTTTTAAAGCAAGTTTCATTGATTCATCTTATAGCTATGAAGTTATCACCGTAAAATATGAAAATACAGTCAATGTCATCAATCGATAATTAGCGCCATTTGTAATTAAAATGTACTATATAAAAGTATATTAGAATACCATAGAAGTAATTTCGTAGTTAGAGGCGTGACTTATACCAAAAATACTTTACTGTCCAGTTAAACATTACGTATTTAGCAGTGAATTATTGAATTTTCCCGAGTAAAGAATTTCGATCATTCACATGTGAGATCAATTCCGTAATTCAACTCTCAGATACCTCACAAAACTTTTCTCTTCTGATATTAATGTTTAAGTACTTCTCCGTCTAAGAATCAGGCAAAATGTGTATAAGGTGTGGCACATGAAGGGAAAAAACAGAGATTTTATTGCATTAACCAAGTATTTATACCTTACAACTCCAAAAATAACCATCAATGTGTTTGTAAAATTTAATTTTTAAAATTCAGTTGAAATGCACTTTGGAAAAATGGCGGGAAAATTTTTATTTAAGCAGTAAAAAAGTAATTATTGAAATAGGTGTTCAGTTGTTTCCTATATGTATTGAATATATCTGAGGCGAAGAAAGACCATATTGAGAAATATTATGTGCCACCCACTGCCTGATTCTTACACAGAATGGACTTAATTAACGTCATTGATGATTTGGAATGTCAATCTGCCGATCGAAAATAATTAAAATGTATTTGAAAATAAACAACTAATTACTGAAAATGTATACATTTGATATAATAATTGGTTATCTATAGCTACTCGTGCTGAGAACGCCAGGAGATTTCACAAAAAAAATCTTGGCGTTCTTTTCGCATTTGTGATCATCGTTAAGTTAAAAAATTAACTGTTAATATTTCCCATATTTCCTTTCTTTCATACTCTTTTTTTAGTTCAGATAACTATTGCCACATATATTGAAATGACAAGTTCATCACATATGATACCATATATACTGTTCTTGATTCAGTTTTGTCACAACAAGTTGTTTACATTGTATAGTATGTTTTGTTGCTGACGTATGTTCACAAAATATTTGTAATTAATTATGTGGAAAGGACCTTTGTAAGTTGGTATAACTTATGTCCAATCCAATTGCCTGTAAATTTTAGCAATTAATATGTTTAAACTAAACTAAAAAAATAACTATTCTATTTTTATTTACATGTACAACCCCATTATCACTAGTTGAAAAGAGCAATGAACAAGAAGTTCGGATTTGAAGAAAAGGAGATAATTAGGATTGCAGCATAAAGAAATATTGACGAAAAACAATATACCGATACACGGAGACTCGCATTTCATTCCGCCGTTATCGCTTTTTACTTGGAAGTCTTGTGACTTACGAGTCGTATCATCTGAAGTCGATCAAAAGGACAACCGGTTGATAACCGCCTTAAAAGTCCTTCCACCGCAAAAGAGACCTGGTGGATGAATATTTAAATGTATCAAATTGATTATTTCGTATGAATACACTGCCCGTTTTTTACATTATGCGATTTTCCATAACTGACTGTTTAGGAAAAATTTAAATACATGTATAGATGTTTGCACTATATTTTATCAATGCCTTTGATATCCATAAATGGTTTCGTTCCACATGATTGAATACGTTTAACCTATGAGTAAGTTGTCTAGAACAAAATAAAAACGAAATGAAACGAAACAAAAAAAAAAGAGATGGAAACGAAATTATAATAGAAATTTTGAATCATCGCGTATTGTGTGGATGGGTGATTTTGTAGTGGTGAAAGCGCTGATCCCGTTCTAAATAGTTAATATTTTTGGAAAAGCAAAAAACAATAAAATAAAATAAAAAAATAAATAAAATAAAATAAAATAAAATTGCGGATTATGATTACCGTCTTCAAAAGTTATAAAATACTTGTACATGTAATTGTCTCATGACTTCGGAGGCTCAGCGCTATCGGCGCTTTGATTTTTTTTTATCAATTTATGACGTTATGTTACCTTTTGCAGGTTTCTGTGGTATAGAAGCTGGAAAAGAATTAAAAATAAATATAGATATATAGGATATCATTAAACAAATGTTTGTGTCTGTCGAAGTTCTTTTTTATGAACTAAAATAATTCTTTAGGACAAGGTTAAAATCAACTGAAGAAATGAAACAAAATAAAAACAGAAGTATACTTTATTAGGGTTACCAATGCACAATCCATATATCGTTGCAGCTCTTAACTTACCTTCACAAGTTTTAGATGACAAAGAAGCCTGGAGTGTATTCAAGACATCGAAGTTTTCAGCATTGTAAACATATTGGCTCTTAGGTTTGCTGGCTATTCCCTCAAGTTCTGCTTGATTTATACCATGACCAACACCAATAGCAATCACCTGAATACCAGAAGCACGGGCCTTCTGGGCCTCGGCCAAAGTATTTGCCCTGTTCGCTGAGTTACCGTCGGTAATGACAATGGCGATCTTAGGGACGCCAGTCCTGTGTCCTGCGGGAAAATATGAAAGCTTATAAAAAGTAGGGAAAACTTCTCGTCTTATGTGTAGATCCAACGCTTAAATAACGTCAAATGTACTGATCAGCCAAGTGATGGACAATATTTAAATGTTCACGGCCTGTCAAATTTAATGTACTAGTATGTGGCTGCATGAATCTGTCGGTATCATCTATATAGTGTAACTTTTGTAAAAAAAATATAAATATAACTTGTTTTAAATAAAAACATACCAGTCCCTTGATAGTAAAGATAAAAAAATCCAAATCGGATAAGTCAAACATATGGAAGGGTGGTTGTGGTAGTAATTAATATTATAGGAGCATAATCATAACAGATAAACAAGCAGATAAAGAAGACAGACAGACAGACAGACAGACAGATAGTACGAAATAGATAGGAGAGACTTTGTACTAACCAGCTGAAGCATTGAAACTGTTCGTTGTCATGAATTTGATAGCAGGTCCAGTGTTTGTTCCTCCAGTGTGATAAGCAATGCTGGTGATGGCTTTCTTGAGTGCATTCTTATCCGTGTATCGATTCATGTTAAATTCAGATTTAACACTACTCTGGAATGTATCTACACCAATCTGGATGTCATTTGGACCAATGGTAAACTTGTCAGCTACACCCTCAACAAAGGTCAACATCTTCTGGAAATCTTTATTTCCGACACTTCCAGATGAGTCCAACAGGAAAACAATATCTGCCTTGGCACCGCAATCTACAAAGCAATTTTCAAAAACCTAATATTTAAAAAATAAACAAATTCTGGGGGGGGGTGTAACATTCTAAATTAAAAGGCACATGAATTACATCACTACTGAAAGAGATGCGCCAGTAACCGTACTTCAATTTAAAAAAAAAACCTTTGCAACTTTTATTATTGATGTACATATATATGTTAAAAACATTTCAACGTCCGTGTCACACTTACCTCTAATTACAATTAACTAGTTTTCCATGTCCCTACAATCCTTTTTCAGATATAGCACATATCTAGTTCTTAAATACTCACTATACTATGTTTGAAGCTATTAAATTAACTTACTCTTTGGTGGTGGAGGTTGAGTAACTTTGACTGAAAATAATAAAATGAATATATCATGAGTTACAAATTTTTGTAACAAGTTTGTTTGGCAGGACATTTTGTTTTAAGTATGTAGTGGGAGACAAAATAACAAATTAAAAGATAATACAAATATATATATTTAACCGCATGAGCATATTTTATTCACTTGTAACAGTTTTTAAAGAACGAATGATATAAGTATTGGAGAATAAGACATACCAAATTGTTAGAATTTATAATTATAATAACACTATAATAATGTCATACCATCACAAGCTTTCTTTTGCAATTCGCCTTTGATTTGTTTAAGAGCGTCAAAGTTGCTGACGACGAAAACATGTTGATTATCAGGATCGGTTGCCATGGCGTCAAGTTCTGGTTTATTTGGTCCAGTTCCGACACCAATGGAAAAGACAGTGATTCCTTGGTCTCTCATCTTTTGAGCCTCGGCAGCAGTGGCAGGAGGTGACTGAGATTTTCCATCAGTTACAATTATAGCAATCTTTGAAGCACCACTCCTAGCACCATTAGCTGCAAGGAAGCTTGTCTGACGGGCATATTTGATTGCATCAGCAGTATTGGTACCACCAGAGATGTAATGGATATTAGAAACGCCCTGATTTACTGCACTCTTGCTGTTGAATTTGTTCAAGTGGAACTCTAAATGGGGTTTTGAACTGAAGGTAACGACACCAATATGTGTACCGTTAGATGCTATGTCAAATCCTTGTGACATCTGCTTTACAAAATCCAACATTTTGTTAAAGTTTGGTAAACCGACGCTTCCAGAGGAATCCAGAATGAATACAATATCAGCTGGTGCAATACAACCTTAAAATTAAAGACTTTAATTTAGTGATTGTTCGATAGAAAACTCTATCAATCCTTAATTGATATAGTAACATCACTTTTTTTCTGTGTATCCTAACTATATAGTAAATACAATTCTAGTCAGATAGAACAGTTGTATGTTTATGGTCAAACCTATTCTCCATTTCAAACTATTTTTGTGCTGTCAGGCATTGTGCAACTAAGTACAAAACACAATTTAATCATGAAATTCAGTTGAGCAGGCATTTATGTAATTACCGCCGTCCTTTCATGTGAGTCACTTACCTGGTACATGAGTTGTTGGAATCATTGTAGTTGGTGGTGGGGTAGTTGGGGGTGGCAGAGTTGGGCATGGCTGGGTATTACAGGCCTGTGTATCTCTGCCTGAGCCTACACAGTTCTTTCCTCCGTTTGCAGGGGGTGGGTTTGAACACGTCCTTTCCCTAAAGTGAGTTCCTCCACCACAAGATTTAGAACATGGACTGAATGATCCATATTTGCTCCAACCTCCATCAACTGAAAATAAAGTTAAGATAGTCAACTTTTGTTCCTGCTTAACTGATTGGTACAAAATAAGGCAAAATTTAGGATAACTAGAGGATCCAAAGAGTTTGAATCGTCACCTGTCTTGATAAGCCACATTCTGATTTTTGTTAAAACGGCCATGTGTGTTACTTGGAAAAATTACTCACATCTAAGAAACAACCATATCAACTTTCATTGTATTCTGTCGAGTAGTTTCTTTGTAGAAGATTTGTTCGTCATAACAAATAAACGTTAATAAAAGGGCAACACCTCGAACATGACTTAACGGTTTACACGAAAATTTGAGCACAGTGTTCTCATTATGCTGAACACTTTTATGCACATGCCAAAATTTGGTTAAACCTAACGGTTTAGAAGATAAATGCGAAAAAACTGCTGGTTGACACCTATCTGGTATTTTTTAGTAACGGCGGCTAAGTTTTTCCTGTTTTAAGGAGAATACCTTAAGAAACAACAAAACCAAGTTGGTTCTAATTGGTCTAGTAGTTACGGAGAAGATTTTTACAATAAATAATATTAAAAATAGCGAAAAACATCGAAATAAGGGCATCATTAGTTCTAGGCAGAATACATAAGAAACATTTAAACAAAGTTATTTCTAAATGGTCTGTTTGTGTCAGAGAGAAATATTTTTTGACATATTGTTAACGATTAGCATTAGACATAATTATATCTTTGTCATATGCTATGAATACATTATAATCACAACTTATGGTGAGGAACTGTAAAAGTTTACAACCAATAAAGAATCTGAATCTGTCATGATTACTCCTGTTCTACTTTTGCAAATAAGTAAAAAAATCCACAAGATTTGGCATGTCTAGAGAAATTATCTCCTTTGAAAATTATAACAATGAAAATTGCATAATATAAGATATTATTCATTTATTGTATTGAGTAAACTTTTCACTGTGTTCAACCTTTACAGTATCAGACTAACCAGTGAGTGTATGTTAGAGATAGAAGTCACTTGTAATAATCTATACAGTACACTGCCATTGTTATTTGACTGTATATTAGTCAAATTTCTCTGTTGAAATTATGGTTACTTTGCTAAGGGTGTTTATAAAAACCACTGGATTGATTTTGATGAGTGATGAACCAAATTAAAGATAAATGATTAGAAAATGGCAACACGTATTTATTATTTATCTAAAACAAAAGGAATGTAATTATTTTTAAGTTCAAAATTAAGTCTTTTCAGACAAATAAGCAAAAACATTTACTTTTTTAAAGGTCATAAAGTGTGCTTTGTCAATGAGTGTTTGTGAAAAGTATTGCAATTATCAAAATTAGGTTAATATCAAATTAAAGAGAAAAATCTGCTGAATGACAATGGCCATTTTTTAATGTGCTTTGAATAACAATAAAATGATGACTAAGTGAATGTACCTATGTCTTGAGAAAGAAATATCAAAATTTTCATTTTCAAACTATACCCTAGTAAGCTGTTGATCATTGATCTTTCCATTTGTTTAAACATATTTATCTACTACCAATCCAATTAACAGAGTATAGAAACTTCTTTAAAATGATATAATTTTTAATATGGGGTAGGCATTGCCTGAATCAGCGAGAATCGTGAGCTTTACCGTGCATGTACCGTCTGAGCGAGACTCGTAAAAATAAGAAAGGACATTACAAAGAGGGGGTCGACCAGAATGAATTTTTTTGCATCTCAAGTATTTATATTTAAGCAGCAAGCAAAATAAATATTTCTATTTGAAAATCTGTCTATTTAATTAATTGGGGAGTTTTATATCAATAAATGAATAACTTAAACAATCCCCCCAAAGAAAAAAAATTCCAACCCCATACCCCCTTCCCCTCGCTCTAAAAATGGGCAATAACTTTATAGCGCTTCGCAATATTTTGATTTTTTTATCCCTTAAGGGCATCTCTAGCAACATCCATTTCAGTTTTGGCCTGTCAGGTCAATCTATACAGATACCTGAAATATTACAGTTCTCCACGGACATACACAACAAAGAACATAAAGTAACTAAAATCATACATACAAAGTAACAACTAAAAACTGGGAGCATGGACCAGGTGCACCGGTAGGGTAAGCGTCCTCTGCTTTTCTAGAAACACCCGCTCATAAAAAGTCAAGTCCGGGGTAGACAAACGAGGGAAGGAAAATTATGACCCGTTGAATAAATCAGTTTTCATGGTGCTGATGGATACACCATAACGATCCACGAGTTCATGATAACGACCATAAAACTTCTGTAGTGATGACTTCAATCTTGTAGCAACATAATCCTGTTCCAGAAGCCTATTTGTTAGAGTTCTAGCGCAATACAAAAAGTCTGCGTAGTTTCGGCAAGCTGTGGCATAACGTATGAGTTGTGATATGAACACTCCATACGCAGGAGCCAAAGAGATGTTGCAACAGATGAAAGGAAAGTTGACAATGCTGAATGAAAAGTCATCACGTTTGTCGTAAAGTTTGGTCAATAGTTTTCCTTTACCATCGATTTCTAAGTATAGGTCAAGATATGAGGCTGACTTCACAGTGTCTGTAGTATCCTTCATCTCAAGTAATGAAGGAAATGATGAATTTTTTTCCGTAGGGACAGTCGCTTTTTGTTACTTCCGGGACATGACTTTTTTTTCGTTAGTATACTGGGGAACCTTAAGGGAATTTAGAAAGTACACGTAATAACCGTAGAGTTCACACCGCTTCGCGGTGCTCGCTATTACATAATACTTAACTAACAGAAGCTGACCAAATTCATTTTTTTTCTCTAGAGTAATTACTGATAAATTCAAGTAATGAATGATTTTTACAGATTAGCTTTGTCATTACCAATTGTCAATTTTAACTTATAACTAAAATCCTAAATAATTTTCTTTCCCACAGTATGCGAAAACAAATGTAAATCGTAAAGGCATTAAGTTTACCAAGTATAAAGTATAAAGACCAAGGAGGCACAGTTATTTTTATACATTATATAGACTTTCTCAACAGTGGCCAGTCCCTGTAATATAAAGTCTCTGGATTAACCAAGAACTGGTAATTCGGTAGTTTCACTACTCAAGGTAAAACAATGCTAGAAATCATTTGACAAAACATTTCCAAAATCATGTGGTGACAACTCACCTGATCTTTGTGAGCTAAAACCCAATTAACTCGGATTATTACCTTTGCAAGCAGTCTTTTTCAATTCTGCTTGTAGTGTGTTCAATGCGTCGAAATTCTGAACTGTAAAAACATGTTGTGGGTCTGTTGCTATTTTCTCCAACTCAGCTCGTTTGATACCATTACCAATACCGATGGCAAACACTTTGACATTGTGGCCGTGAAGTTTAGCAGCTTCTGCAGCAGTCTGAGGCGGATGGGCAGACTGTCCGTCGGTCATGACAATCAGAATGTTGACCACATGATCTCTGTCGCCGTGCGGTTTAGTGAAAGCGTTTCCGTCTACAAATTTCAAAGCTGTATCAGTGTTTGTACCACCAGACTGGTACGGCATACCCTTAATAGCACTGACCAATGCGGGCTTGGCATGATACTGGTTCATGTAGAACTGATTATGAACTTGCGATGAGAAAGTGGTTACACCAATTTGTACGTTCTGTGGGCCAATTGTGAATGATTGTGCGAATCTGGCAACGAAGTCCTTTTGTTTCTGGTAGTTTGATGAACCTACACTTCCAGAGGCATCTAACAGGAAATGAATATCAGCAGGAACAAGACCACAACCTGAAATTATCATATAACTGCCAAATATAACGTATCAAATTACAAGTTTGGGATCAAAAGTTTTGGTACAAAAATATAAATAATCTACATGCAGTAGTGTGCAACTGACAGGGTATTTGGTAATTATGCGTTGAATGATCAAGCTATAATTTCATTCTGTTCAAATTTTGATATCAAAGATTAATTTCCAAAATTGAGAGTTACTTTGTTACACTACTTGGACGTTTAGGTTTCCCGCACGCAAGGTACCTAAACGCACGCTAAACGCTCACCAAACGCACGATAATCGAACGCTTCTATCATGCATTTAAGGAGGTAGACCTAGGGTAAGGGACATAACTCTTTAAATCAGTGATATGTTTGGATCATATTAAATTTCATCGCCGCCTATCAAGCTTTCAATTTAAAACCGAATGAAATCAGTCCACTTTGATGCTTACACGAAATTGGTGTAAAATGCTGAATACAAACGTTCAAATCGTAAGAATTGTGTCCCTTACCAAAGATCTACCACCTTAATTGAACGCTCCTATGGCAGCCTCCTATGGTCTCACTAACCACTTTTAACGTTTCCATTACTTTACATGTTAAAAAGGTAATTTTTAAGGTTTCACTGTGAATTCCCTGGTCAAATAACATCTTAATGTTGCACACCATTGCGAACCTTGGAAAATAAGGCTTTCAAAATCATTATGCTAATGGTACGATAATTGTAGAAATTCTTCACAAAAATTTCTTGAATAAATAATCCTGAAAATTAACCGTTTTACCTTTTCTGCTAACTCACCGCACGGAGGTAAATTACTCACACATATAAACAATAATCATTCACCTTTGTAGTCAATTACAAATGTGATTTTAAGGTACACATTCTCAGCTTTAGTTTGATCTGCATGCACAAATATTATGCACTTACAATGCATAGATCTAGAGTCAATGTGTTTTTAGTACTACGCAGGAGTGGCCATTTGACTCGGAAGTGGTAAGTGTGACAGCAAACGCTACCAGCGTGTCTTTAAACAAACGCTTCTATCGTGCGTTTATCGTGCGTTTAAACGAACGCAAAATGATGTGTAAACGTACGATAAACATTACATGAGGTACTAACCTTCGTTAGTGATGGTCGGTGGTGGTAGTACAGTAATGGTGGAAGTGGAAGAGTTAGATATGCCAAAATATTATACATTAGATACTAACCTTCCTTACTAGTGGTCGGTAGTGGTACACTCCTTGAGACGTTCACGTTTCCCATTTAAGCGTTCGTGCATCGTTTATCGTGCGTTTACACATCGTTAAATGCACGATAAACGCACAATAGAAGCGTTCGTTTAAACGCGCGCTAGGAGCTTTCGTTTAAACGCATGATAGAAGCGTTCGTTTATTTTTGTACTTTGATTATTTCCTTGCTTTAACTGTTATTTATATATTTTTTGCTATTATCAATTTATATAATTTCATAAATTTTATTTTCTATTTTTTCTGTCTTCATTATATGTCAATATTATCATTTTTTCGTCGTTCGTGTATCGTGCATTTAACCGCACGATATAAGCTTTGGTCTATCGTGCGTTTAAACGCACGTTAGGAGCGTTCGTTTAAATGCACGATAGAAGCGTTCGTTTATCGTGCGTTTGGTGAGCGTTTAGCGTGCGTTTGGGTATCGTGCGTGCGGGAAACTTAAACGTCTTAAGGAGTGTAGTACAGAAGTGGTAGGGGTGGAAGAATCTGACATGCCAAAATATTACATAGGATACTAACTATTGTTCATGGTGGTCGGTGGTGTTGGTACAGTAGTGGTAAGGTGGAAGAGTCGGATATATCGAAATATTACATAGGGTACTCACCTTTCTCGGTGGTGGTTGGTGGTGGTGGTACTGTAGTGGTAGGGGGTGGGAGAGTCGGACATGCCTGAGTATTACAAGGTTGTGTCTCTCTTGCTGCTCCACTGCACGTCTTACCACCATTAGCAGGTTTTGGGTTGGTGCAGGTTCTGTCTCTATGATGTGTTCCACCACCACAGGTCGTGCTGCATTTACTCCAACTTCCATAAGTACTCCAGCCCCCATCGACTAGAAGTAAACATTGTTCACATCAATATATTTTTTAAATACGAAAAAAATGATGTAAAAACATAGCAAGTAAAATTAAGATTGTTTTAGTACCGAATGGAAAAAAAATTCGGAAACATCTTAAATTCATATATTTTTTACAACCTACTAAAAATGAAAAAAAACTATTATTTTGCCTTCAAGTATAGAGAGAAAGAAAAAGAAAATTCTTATTATGATTATGTTACATGTAAATTCTTCCCTTTAAGTATGGTTATTGATTACAGTACATGTAATCATGTTACTATTGAAAAACAGAAGATTTAAAAACAGTTTACTTTCAATATGGCTTTCCTTATTTGTTTGTTGTAAGTACAGGCTAACTGGTATAAAAATGCAATAAGTATCAACTATTTGGGTTGGCTCAGTTAAATGTTTGGTTTAAGAAAGAATGACAGTAGAAATGTTCTAAGGACAGATAGTAATCACTGAAATATTTCTGTTATTCTGCAGAGTGGCATGCCAAAGGGGACGGTGAATAATCCATCCCTCTGTACAACGAACAAGACGATTTTATACATAAGTGCGCGTAAGTAATGATTCGTTATATTAACATGAGCAAAAGCATGAGTAATCAATTATATGTATGTCAGCATTTTTCCAACTCGACCCAATAGACCTTTTTGTTACCAAAATGAATGTTCTAGGCTACGTATACATACACCCGTAGCTTTTGTTTGTACTAGGTCATATCTAGTGTCAGTGATTTAATTAACTAAACTGTACGTATTTAAAGACCATACATGTTCATTTTGATACTATGAAAAGAAATATCAAGAGTAACGAAATATAACAAATAAAAAACAAACGCAAAAGAAAACTGCATATCAATTAAATAATACAACCTCAAAAAGGGTTCGTTTTGTTTAGGGATATTATTTACATGGTGAGATGACAGTTTCAGAGTCACTGTATTTCTTCACATGTATAAGTTTTATTCGTTCCAATAAATACTTCATCGCTTAATAAGTGAGTTTTTTTCTTCATAACGATGATACGTAAAAATGCGTGAAAAAAATCATTACTGAAGACACGGTGTGAACCTGAGTTTTATTGTTGACCGAAGAGACAAGAATAAAACTCCAATTTACCTTCCACCCCGCGTAGTATGGATTTCAATAAAATACACGTATGATCTAAACCGCACGTGACTGGAACATAATGTTGTCAATGAATCGTTGGAAAATAATAAATCTTATCAGTGCGTTTCCCATTTTTAGAATTTCATGTCACAAAGGCTGCAATTTAACCCTTAGTCTGGACTATCAAGCACCAAAGTATGCACGTATATCAACAAAGATCAAGATAGAAAAACGATAATGCGACAAATTTTATTTTAATATTTCTCAACGGAAATCCGTAATGGAAATAGTCTTAATTCAGTTGTGTTAAATGTATTCTGATAAAGCTATGATGCAGAAATACTATTTACTTAATAAAACAACCTTAAAAAATTATGTACACATATTTCTTGTTGTTGTATCATATCGTATTATTGTCATTTAGTATTTGTTCTACATAAATGAACGGACAAAAAATAAAACAACAACGGCAGAATCACAGAATAACAAGGAAGTCCAACCCGGGTCAAAATTTTGCATGAATGCGGAAGAAAATGTGCATCATATTCACTTATTTTTGTAATACATCGCTAAATGATGAATTTGCTTGACTGTACATTGATTTCTAAATTAGTTTCAGTGTTTTAACTTAAAGATTAATTTATAATATTTGAAAAATCAATTTCATAAAGGCGCCCGGACAACACATCCCTTTGGATCCGCCTATAAAAAAGTAATATAGATATAAGTAAAGTAAAAATAACTTACAGCAAATTTTTTGAGTACAAAAGTATAATTATTTAAAGGAATACTTCTATTTTTTAACATGATATACGAAATAACATGGTTTGTGGAAGTTTGCCCTTGTGAACCGCGAAGCGATGAATACAACTGTAAACTCAAAATGACCGAAAGCATGTTATTTGGTATAACATGTTCAAAAATTAGAAATATTCCTTATAATTTCTCATGGATTCAAAACGTTACTTTGTTTCGGATTATTTGAATCGCGGAGTGCAGACTAATCGATATTAATGACGTCACAATACCAAAAGTAAGTTACATACAATGTATACAAAATAACTTAGTTTGCTCAAAGAGAACCATCCAATCACAAAGCTTGTTACAAAACAGAAATAATAGCTCCTGTCAGTATGTAAATCAGTATAACAATCTTACTGCGTCATCAATGGTCACAATACGGTATATTTACCTTTACATGCAGTCTTCTTCAGCTCGGCTTGTAGTGTGTTCAACGCATCGAAATTCTGTACAGTAAAAGTATGTGCATGGTCAGATGCAATTGCGTCTAGCTCTGTTTGTTTAATTCCATTTCCAATACCAATTGCAAACACCTTAACGTTGTGGCCATGAATCTTCTTAGCTTCGATGGCGGTTTGAGGCGGGTTGCCAGATTGTCCGTCAGTCATCACAATTAATATGTTGGTAACACCAGAGCGGTCACCCGCTGTTGACGTAAAGGCATGCTGGTCGACCCATTTCAGAGCCTCGTCAGTATGTGTGTTACCAGTTTGATATGGTATAGCTTTTATTGCCGACACTAACGATGACTGTGTCGGATGAGCTTTCATATAAAACTGCGGATGAGTTGTCGTTGAAAATGTCGTTACACCAATTTGAACATTTTTAGGTCCAATTGAAAATGACTGAGCAAATCTTGCAACAAAGTCTTTCTGTTTCTCAAAGTTTGACGAGCCTACACTACCCGAGGAGTCCAATAGAAAGTGAATATCTGCTGGGTTTGTTCCACAACCTTAAAACGGAAAGTAATATATAATTAGTTACCACCAAATTTAAAACGGATTATAAGACAAAAAGCCAACCAAAAATACTCTCGTTATCACGAAAATTAACGACTTACTAATAGGTGGTTGGGTCACTGCGGCATAGGCCACATTTAGACCTAACACCACCAGTAACGCCACTGTCTCATGCATAATCATAGATATCTAATGATTGTATGCACCTGCAATTGCCTTTACATTTGACTCCTTATCAAAACCTATGGTTCAAAATAATATGATAACCTAGATAGACAAATATGAATGGAGATCTGACAAGAACTGCACTTTAGGTGCATCACCTTGAACTAGGTATTCTCGTTTTGCTATTTCAAACTTTCTTTGATTTAAGTAAATTGTAAATGACATGTTTATGTTAAAATTATTCATATCAGTGTGATACACTAAAACCAATCCGTTTTTCTTGTTTAATACTTAGTAATATTGTCTATATAATGTTCTTATAAAGGTACATATTACTAGCATTACGTACATTTGGACCTGAGTAACATAATATATGATAAACACGAAATGCGACAAAAAAGAGCGAGTCTCAGTGATTAAAAGCTATGTATGGAATGTTACCAGTAAGGTGTCAAAAACAAAAAAACAAACAAAACAAAAAAACAAAAAACAAAAACAAAAACAAAACAAAAACAAAAAAAAATTAAAATTAAAAAGATAATAATGACAGTAAGGAGAAAGCACTTCATTGAAATATAAGATGTGATTTATGTAGACATAATAGACACTATGTAAATGTTTAAATAACAACAGACAAAATATAGGAACATAAAGCCAATACAACCAAAACCTGATCATGATCATATGAGAATCTGTTGATTTCAATGATATTCCTTACGAGGGATTTCATCTATACTATAAAATGTACTCATTTCTCTATGGTACTAGACATAAGCATATTGATGGTATTTTTAGTAGATACTGAAGCCGTCGAAGCTCTATAAAACAATTACTGCATAAAAAGGATACATTTTAAACGAAGGCTATACATTTGCTACACTTCATTTTTTTTAAACTTGCTTTTCATATAGTTTTGAAACTTTTCATCGTTGTCTTATTAATGCAAATACGTATAAGAAATAATCCATTTTAGATCAAAGAGATTATTTGACCAACTAATTAACTAATGTTATACTTATCAGAATCACACATGTATAACTTACTTGACGGCGTTGCTGTAGTTGCAGCTCCATCGACGACATTTATTCCTACAATAGCGCATAAAACCACTAAAATGGTTTCGCGCATGATGAATTGATTAAATGACGAAATAGAATAGCGGTTCTTATAGCCTAGTTGTCCATTTATACAAAGGTCTTGAATATTTGAATAGTCAAGTAGATAAGATATTGGTGTCCATATACAGGTCGGATTCTGTCCAACCAATGAGGGCTGTAAACATCGCACGTCATTCTACAGTACGACGAATTGTTTTTTTTTCTCTCTCTCTATTTGATTCCACTATGGAAGATATCTGGCTCATATCCAGGCGTTTTGGAAACGGGGCTAAAAAGCTGTCATTATCATGTTTTGCACCTAATGCACGAAACTGACAAAATCTCAAAGAAAAGGGGGTTCAAACCGTCGCACCCCTTGAGCCACTGGATTTACGGCTTAAGATTTTTTTTTATTACTAATTATTTGTTATTTGCTATTTAGTTCGGCTCATTGTGTTTTATTCGAGCTTTTAATTTTAGCGGTTATACATTATATTTAATAAAATGGTTAAAGACGAAAATGCTACTTATGAAATAAAACGCCAAAGCATTTTCGCTACAAGATATTGTGCGTTTTTTTAAACAATGACCACAATTTTGACTTAATTTTATTGAATATATGTACATGTATATGATAACTGTTGGTATTTAAACCTAGTTTTCAAGAAAGTTCTGTGTATTTCAAATGATACGATGCAACGATGAAAGAATCCCCTTGTTCATCTACATGAGGTTTAAGGTACTAAGCGTCTTGTAATCTGTGTCACGTTGTATAATATACACATAAAAAAGGGAAAAACTTGACCTGATGTCCTATATCAGTTTATGTCCTTACCGAGCATACTGTATATTGAGAAGCGTTTCTGTGTTGCTACAAATAAAGACAATTTTGTCTCCGTAGCATTCCTTGAAGATAAAAGTCGTATAAGCTTAGGTATATGTGTGATATCCATTCACAAACAATGAAACTCTTATGAAACTTTGGTGGGTCTCTAACTTGTCCGTCAGGTAACCTTGTGTTTTCACAACCACACAAGAAGCAATATATAGGCTAAATGGCAATGTATTATCATAGAATGTCCATAAAACCTTTGAACCGTTATAAACAAAATTATGAAATAAATTTTTGATGATTTTTCCCCCCATTTTTTCTTTCAACCTATCTCATTTCAGACATTTTAGCGGTTGTTTTATATCCCTCTCTTTGTGTTTGCTCTTAGTGCTAATGATGATGATGCAAAAAGAATGCAGGGCTTATTTTGGGGAAAACGGAAATTTGAATCCGGGATTTGTGTCTTTCTGTCGAGGTTACATGCTCCTTGATGGAATGAATAAAAAGTTAAAGTAATATTAGAAATGTACGATAAAAATCTATCAAAAGAAGCACATACAAAAATCGCATACAAACGAGTTTTCTATATTAGGCTACACTGTGTGGGAAAGTCTACAGTGGGATTGTTCGGAACCCAGACATATGACATTGTGGGCGCTTATCTTTGACATTGGTTTCAGGATTCTACTATAAAGGTTTATATGAATGAACCATTCAATGAATGAAATTGCGGGACAACTAACCTAGGTGACCCTAGGTATACCTGACAAATAGCATGGCTTTACATGAATATCATTAGGAGCAACAAAGAACACTCGCACTCCTAAGGGGGTTTGAAATCACCTCTTACATTTGAAAAAAAATTGTTTACCGTCACGTGATTATCAAATCACTAATGACTACATGCACATAGTATGTAGTTTAAACTACACAGCCAATTTCGACACCTATAGGAGTATCATTAAAATAAAAAATCGATACAAAAATATGATAAATGGCCCAGAATTTGTAATACACACTCAACAAGCCCCCCCCCCCCACTAAAAAAACAAAAACAAAAAAAGAGAAAAGAAACAAGTACTATCTCTAAAATAGATAGCCGACGCAGTTAATTCTTTTTTCTTTTTACATAAAATTTTCTAAATTTCATTCAAGAAAATAACACATGGCACACAATTTCAATCTTCGATACAGTTTTCAGTATTCGGCCAATCGGGAAACAGAATTGAGATCAGGTGACTTGCGTTTCCATAGAAGTACGTCTTAAAGGTCAAAGGGTTAAAAGCGTAACTACACCGACTGCGTCGGAAAACAAGTGGCTTCCAGGAGCCTGAATTGCTCACCTGGTTAAACTTTGCCTTTCAAGGGAAATAATTGAACAAGGAGTTGTCCAACAATTTTGACTGTGGTAGGACTTGTCATAAGGATCATTTCAGCAATTGAAAGTTTCTTTCTATCATAGTTTCAATATATTGGCTGAAAAATGTAAAAATACGTAATTTTTCACCTTCCAATCGTAATAACTCTTACAAGGAGTCGTCTGAAAACTTGATCCATCGGAGACTTTAGTAGGCCTTATAATAAGGATCATTTCATTAATTGAAAGAGTTTGGCTAAACCTAACGGTTTGAGAGATATAATATGCGAAAAACTACTGTCTGACCTCTATGTTCTATTTTTAGTAACAGCAGCCATGTTGTTTGACGGATCAAAATTCCCCACGTCAGTTCTATGCAGGATACTAGTACCCCAAGGAACATTTATACCAAGTTTGGTTCCAATTAGTCAAGTAGTGTTTGACGAGAAGAGTTCTGAAAATTTGTTAACGACGATGACGGACGACGACGACTGACGCTAAGTGATGGCATTAGCTCACCTGGCATTTAGCAAGGTGACCTAAAATACGAAGAAAAACTAGAGAATTCCAGAAGCCTGAATTGCTCACCTGGCTCCATAAACAACATATTTTGGTAAAGCGGTCACCTTTTTTCTTGGATAAAAATTCCTCAGGTCCCCTTATACCTCCCATTTACGAATGAAAAAATATGTGCTCTACCCTACCGAAAAATCCCTTAAATTGACAAAATTTTCCATGTCAAAACCCTTAGAGTATGTATGCTTCAGTAAAAATGGCTTATTTGGTATTTTCCATTTAGTATCATCACAATTAATACTTCTGGAGTACTTTTAATGAATTTTGGCGCTTTTCTGGGTCAGAATTTACCCAAAAAAGCGAAAAATGAGATTTTCGATTTTTCCGTAAGAAGTCACCAATTCTACTCTACAAGCTATTGCTCCACTAAAACGTCTCAGATTTGGTATCATTCGATAGATAATTTAATATCACACATAAATAAACCAGGAAAAACTAATTTTCAAAAAATGTTAAAAATATTATCCCAACCCCTTGAAAACTGGTCTCGGTATAAAAACAGGCCTTTGATTCACAGCATACCGACACCGTAAAACTCATATTTTAGGCATTCGTAATTAAGATAATGATGTATTAAACATATCTAATCAATTCAGGTGCTTCGATTTTCTTTTTGGGGTTACAATTATTGTCAAATTGTAAAAGGGGAAATTTTCAGAATTTCAGAACTTCTTGTATATCACCCGTTATTTCTATATTTTCAGAATACCGTAGTTTAAACAAGATTTTGTGTGATACAGTACACTAATATATTAGTTTCTTACCGACTTAAACCCAAAGGTTTGAAAATAGCAACGGCTGCCATGTTTTACGCTTGATCTATATAATCGACACAATTGTTCACAGAAACCTCATTTAGGATATTTAATTGGTAAAATTTGTTTTGTTTTCAAACCAGCGAAACACGTCGACGTTGCCGCACAAATTGCTCAGTAAATTGGTCTATGCAAAGGTTGACCATAGAGATATTTTGTGAGTAAAACAGAAACGAATGCAGATTTTGTGAATAAAACAGAAAAGACTAGATTTTGTGAGTAAAACAGAAAAGATTGCAGATTACTAACGGAAACCAGCTTTCTGCATCTGTGGAATTAACTGATGTGCTGGAAATAAGGCCATAGACCGTTGAAAATGAAAATTTGATGAAAATCTCAATTGAGGAAGGGTTATATCAGTTATTTTTGCTTCATCTGCACATAATCATATAGCATCAAACAAGGAAGCGATGGGTCAAGTAGACGACCGAAGTTTGGGACCTTTATGTTGAAAATTTCGCTAATTGTTGTCTTCTTGTCCAAATGTGAGCAAATGATACCTTGGACCGTGAAACCGCCCCTAATAATGAAACAGCCATCCTCGGTCATCTTGTAAATTTTTGTGTAATACGAGGCCAATAAAATCTCATTCCATACGTTGCTGAAATGCTCTACATTAAATGAACAATCAAAATTCATTTGGCTTAAGACAAACGAGAGTATGGAGCTACCAATGTCTTTGAGTCCTTTAAGTTACATGATACTTGTAACTGTATATCATCACTGTATATGAGTACTGCCGCTCAATATGTTTGTTGTGATTTTTTTCAGGCTTTTAGTTGGCTTATTTGAACTTGATATCTGTCTCCATTGTATTTCTTGATCATGACAATCATTGTATTTGAATGTATTGGCCACCATGGGCCTTTTAATAGATAGACGATGTCATTAAATAATGTAAACCTAAGGCCCTTGTGCGATAAGGTAGAAATGAAAATACCTCATGAGATAAGTTCACTATAGATGGTGTTTACCAATTTTGTTTGACTCTTTATAATAATGTTATCCATTTAGAAGTTCTAGGAAGCCACAACAGGACCTGTATTGTTCATTAATTGTCTGTCGGGTATCTTATGTCAACATTGGTTAAATTGATCTGATAAGAGCATTGCTTTGTAGTCAACTTTGAAGGAACTTATACCAACCAAAAAGATTCTAGAAAAGATTTTTAATACATTTTTCAATCTTTAAGTATATCCAACGACTTTTTGTAAAATTGTAAAACACACACGTGTAAATATTAAATATGGCATAGCTATCTGTTTGTACATACCCAGAATACAAGATAAGTGATTACCTTCAATATACATGTATATGATGTACCTAATAACCTGTCAGTCTCTATAACTATTAAATATGCTTAATTATAATAATCATGAACTTCATATAAAAATTATAGCAGTTCTCCAAAAATAACTCTGATGCAATAGATGATTACTCAACAAACAACTATAATAAAACTATGTTCTTGTTTTCGGACAGGTAAAGGATAACCTCAAAACAGTCTTGGATGTTGCCTGAACAAAGTGGACACCTAGGCTGTCTGCTTTATAAAACTAGCTGGATTTAGTTTAAAAGAAAGACATAGGAGTGTGCATGTGCAATCCATTGATACACTGTATGAATACCAAGCAAGAAGTAAAACTCATGACCAGGAACAAAATTGTAACTTAAATTTCAAGAGTAACATTATATAAACTAATGTTTTTTTTTATTTCTGATGAGAATATCTGTTATCTATTCTATCAAGATAAACATTTCTCAACAAACTGATCCAATGAAAACGACAATAGGATCACACCATGGAGAATTTAGAAAGATTTGATTCTGAAGGGGTTTGGCAGTTTTTTAAATACACAAAAAAAAATAATCCAAAAATAAACATTTCCGCTCTTATCAAAAATAAAAATAATACATTTTGGTCTTTAAGGTTACGACACTGCTTGTATAGAAAATAATAAAAAAAATCATATTCCCAATCAGTTTTAAATAAATAGATGGCATGTAGGAAACAGTAAGAAAAATACTGATTCCTTAACCATGCTCCCCTAGAAAATAAATGGCCCTAATGAATTTAGTTCCTATCTTGAAATGCATGCTAGCTGATTTCTTCCCAGTTAAAATAAAGATAAAATAACAGAATAGGAACATATTACAATGATCACTGAAGTTTCTTGTGGTTGATATTATCTGACAGTGATCTCTTAACAATATAATTTTTATACAAACCATACAACAAAGGTAACTGTAAAATTTAATGTGTCAAATTAATATTGTAGATGTAAAGCACTATAATCAGCTATCATTTTGACTTGTATTTTATAAATCTGATCAAGTTTATACGAGCTGTGGATATCACAGGGTAATGTTCTCCTAATAGTTTCTTTTTACCTTGAATCTGAAAGAGAAAAAAAATACTAAGTTTCATATTTTCTAATGACTGTAAAACCAGTAATAAGAATTATGTAAATGACACTATGACTTCAGAGGGGTAACTACCATTTTCTCTAAAATTTATATGGTTAGATTAAATTTCTTGAAATTTTATTCAGTGTTTTACTTTGATAAAAAAAGCAAAATGTAGAAATTTCAAGAAATTTTAACCATATGTTTCATGGGAACAATTTTAATGAACATAGTAGCTTCGTCAACAAAACTTTTGATCACTAAGATACTTTGACTTTGTTATCAAATTATCACATAATAAAATGTTTTGCTGATTTTTACAGAGTTATTTCCCTTACATGTTGTGACCCCCAATTAAGTGCTTAAGCATCATCACCAAGGGTTCAGATCGTAGTGGTGCGATGTCCAGGAGCCTCAATTTCTGACCTCAGACCCTTTAAGTTTTATTTCCCTAAGACCTGGACCTCCAAGCCTTTCCACTGACACTTTATTATGGACTTTCAGTGTCCCTTCATTTAAAGCTTTGAAAGGACCTGAACCTTCCACTCTTGAAAGTATATTTGAACAGCTGCATCACTTAAATGACTGGTATCATTATTTGATCTTCAGGACCTAATTAGGTCTATATATTTTCACCTCATTGTCTTCCTTGTTTTATGCATTTGTCCTGTCACATGGAAAGAATGAATAAAGCATGTTTAGTATGGTCTGACAACATTCTACTACACAAAACAAATTATTAAAATTTGATGTACAGAACTTTAAGTTTTTACAAAAAAAATTATCCAATAAAACAGCAACAACAAAAACAAAATTATGATTTTTTTAAAATTATAATTCAGTATTTGCATACTGTATAAAACTGAACTTTTTACCAATCTCTTCTAATGTTCTACAAACTGAACTTTAAAAAGGGTTTTGATAGCAATTGAATAATTCAGTTTGAAGGTCAGATAAAAAAAAATAAATTTGACTGTCTGTTTACTTTGATTTTAAATTATATTTTAACAATAGTAATCTACTACATGACCTGATCTACACTGAACATGTTCCCTGAGAGTGACCATTTATCATTTTACATCTGAATGTACACCTTATCTTCTTTGGCTAGTGAAATAGTTGAGTTGGGAAATCAGATAATTACATAATTACACTGTCTTCTGTAATTCACAGCTATATAAAAACAAGAGGCTCCCAGGAGCCTGAATTGCTCACCTGGTTGAATTTTGCCTTTCAAGGGCAATAAATTAAACAAGAAGTTGTCAAATCAAACTTTGATAGGACTTATCATAAGGATCATTTCAGCAAATGAGTTTCTATCTATCATGGTGTTTAAGACATTAGCTGAAAACTGTAAACAAAACAAAACCTGTCATTTTCCCCTTTCAAGGGCAATAACTCTTATAAGGAGTCATCTGATAACTTTAATGCCTGAAGACTTTTGTAGTCCTAAAAATAAGGATCATTTCTACTATTGAAAGAATTTGGCTAAACATAACGTTTTTGGAGATATATGCAAAAAACTACTGCCTGACCTCTATGTTATATTTCTAGTAATGGCAACCATGTTTTTGATGAATCGAAAATCCCGAAATCAGTTCTATGCAGGATACCCCTAGGAACATTCGTTCCAAGTTTGGTTTCAATTGGTAAAGTAGTCAGAGAAGATTTTTGAAAGAAATAACATTAAAAATTGCAAAAAACATTGATAAAAGGACAATAACTCCAATATGGCTTGATGGTTAAAATAAAAATTTGACAGCAGATAGATCTCATCATGCTGAATATTTTCACCCAGTCAGGCTTTAGCTAAACCTTACCGTTTTGGAGATATATGCGAAAAAATACTGTTTGACCCCTATGTTATATTTTTAGTAATGGTGGCCATGTTTTTCGACAAATCAATTATCCCCACATCAGTTCTGGCCACAGACCATCAATTGCATGATCAATTTGGAACAAAAAAAAGTCCTACGCCAAGGTACAAAGTAGTCCCTTTAGTAAGCCATTATAAAAAAGTTGAAAATATTTTTAAATGAATGAACTTTTTACATAAAGGGAATTTTATTCTGATACTTTTGAGCCCAAAGTATGCCACCTCAAACTTAAATAAACTAATTTGGTGGAACTATAAATAAAGATGTTATAAATAAAGAATTTTTTGGATTCCCCAGGCTATTTTTAGGGTAGATGAGTTCCCAGTGTCACTGCTTCACTGCAAGGAAGTAAACCCCTTTGTGAAATTTTGAGTGACATAGCAGTACATGTGTATGTTTCAGGTGATATATGGTTTTGGTTAGGTTAACCTTAAGGTAAACTACTGAGGATTCCCTGAAAATGAGCAAATTAACAAAGAGAGTAATGGGAATCTGAATTAGTGGTTTGTAGCCTTCTTTGCAGGATACCCCAAGGAACATTCATACCAAGTTTGGTTTCAATTGGTAAAGTAGTGTCAGAAGAGAAGATTTTTGAAAGAATAGCAAAAAAATGTTGAAAAGGGGAAACAACTCCAACATGGCTTAATGGATTAAAATGAAAATTTGACAGCAGACAGATCTCATCATGCTGAACACTTTCACCCATGTCAGAATTTAGCTAAACCAAATGGTTTGGAGATATATGCGAAAAACTACTGTCTGACCCCTATGTTCTATTTTTAGTAATGGTGGCCATGTTTTCAATGGATCAAATATCCCCACATCGGATCTATGCAGGATACCCCAAGGATAAACCAAGTTTGGTTTAAATTGGTCAAGTAGTTTCAGAGGAGAAGAGTTTTGAAAAATTGTTAACGACGACAACGACGAATGATGATGACAGGCGACGAACGACCCCAAGTGATGGCAATTGCTTACCTGGCCGAAGTTTTTTCTGTGAATATAAAATGATAATACCACTCTACAGCCTAACTTGCAAATACACAGATAAGGGCTGTTATATCAGGGCTAAACTGGTTTTAAATGGTATCAGGAAGTCTTTAGACACCTGTTTGATTAATGTTACAGTCTTTAAGTATTCTGAACAGGAACAACTATACAGGTCAACAACCATTAAATCGTGATGGTGAATCACATTTCATATTTTTATTTTGATTCTTCTCATAAATATTTATACATGATAAAAATCAATAAAACCAATGTCTACATAGATACTGCCAAATGATTAATGATACGTAAGACAAGCATTGTTTTCTGAAGTAATTTTTTCTGAATTTTAATGTATTTTGAGCCTCAGTAAACCAAACATCTGAACTAACCCTCCACCAACAGGGATATGGTTTACACAAGTTTCAATGTGCAATATGCAGAAAATAACTCGGAATAAGCATGCACAAAATAAAGATATAAACATTGTCAAAAAATCTTTCCTTTTCAAATAAATATCCCTAGTCAAAAGCTGTTTTCATGTTTCTGTAACATGCCATAGCAGATATTCTGATTTATAAACATTAACAAAACATTCCTTCTCATATTCTAAGCTTAATACTGGTAAAAGCAAACAAGATTATTAACCTGTCTGGACTTATTCAAAAAGCAAGATCTTCATCGAGGAACAAGACCCATAACATGTCTGGACCTTTGTCAAGCAACGAGACCTTTGTCAAAACACAAGACCATTAATGCATCTGGGCCTTAGTTACAAGACCATCATCAAGGAACAAGGCAAATAACATGTCTGGACCATCATCGCAGAATAAGACCAATAACATGTCTGGACCATCATAGAAGAATACGACAAATAACATGTCTGGACCTTCACCAAGGAACAAGACAAATAACATGTCTGGACCTTCATCAAGGAACAAGACAAATAATATGTCTGGTCCTTCTTCAAGGAACAAGACCAATGATATGTCTGGACCTTCATCAAGAAAGAAGACAAAATAACATGTCTGGACCTTCATCAAGAAACAAGACAAAATAAAATGTCTGGATCTTCATCAATAAACAAGACCAATGACATGTCTGGACCTTCATCAAGAAAGGAGACAAATAACATTGTCTGGACCTTCATCAAGGAAGAAGACAAACAACTTGTCTGGACCTTCATCAAGGAACAAGATCAATGACATGTCTGGACCTTCATCAAGGAACAAGATCAATGATATGTCAGGACCATCATAAAGGAACAAGATCAATGACATGTCTGGACCTTCATCAAGGAACAAGATCAATGTCATGTCTGGACCATCACCACGGAACAAGACGAATAACATGTCTACACCATCATCAAGGAACAAGATCAATAAAATGTCTGGACCATCATCAAAGAACAATACAAATAACATGTCTGGACCATCATCAAAGAACAAGACCAATGACATGTTTGGACCTCCATCAAGAAACAAGACCAATGACATGTCTGGACCTTCACCAAGGGACAAGATCAATGACATACATGTCTGGACCTTCAACAAGGAACAAGATCAATGACATGTCTGGACCTTCATCAAGGAACAAGACCAATGACAAGTCTGGACCTTCATCAAGGAAAAAGACAAATGACATGTCTGGACCTTCATCAAGAAACAAGACTAATGACATGTCTGGACCTTCATCAAGGAACAAAATCAGTAACATGTCTGGACCTCCATCAAGAAACAAGATAACGACATGTCTGGACCTCCATCAAGAAACAAGATCAGTAACATGTCTGGACCTCCATCAAGGAACAAGATCAATGACATGTCTGGACCTCCATCAAAAAACAAGATCAGTAACATGTCTGGACCTGCATCAAGGAACAAGATCAATAACATGTCTAAACTTTCATCAAGGGACAAGACAAAATAACATGTCTGGACCTTTGTTGAGGAATAAGATCAATAACATGTTCGGACCTTCATAAAGGAACAAGACCAATATCGTGTTTTGACCTTGGACAAGAAACAAGACAAATAACATGTCTGGACCTCCATCAAGGAACAAGATCAATGACATGTCTGGACCTTCATCAAGGAACAAGACCAATGACAAGTCTGGACCTTCATCAAGGAAAAAGACAAATGACATGTCTGGACCTTCATCAAGGAACAAGATCAATGATATGTCTGGACCTCCATCAAGAAACAAGATAATGACATGTCTGGACCTCCATCAAGAAACAAGATCAGTAACATGTCTGGACCTGCATCAAGGAACAAGATCAATAACATGTCCAAACTTTCATCAAGGAACAAGACAAAATAACATGTCTGGACCTTCGTCAACGAACAAGACAAATATCATGTCTGGACCTTTGTTGAGGAATAAGATCAATAACATGTTCGGACCTTCGTAAAGGAACAAGACCAATATCATGTTTTGACCTTGGACAAGGAACAAGACAAATAACATGTCTGGACCTTCGTTGAGGAATAAAATCAATAACATGCCTGGACCTGTGTCAGGACTAAATCGATAACATGCCTGGAATTTCTTCAAGAAACAAGACGACCTTAGTCAAGGAACAAGACAACTAACATGCCTGGACCTTTGTCACTGCAATTTGTTTTTAAGCACATGTCTCAATACATACATAAACACTATGCAAATTTATAAACAATAGTGTGCAGTACAAAGTATGAACTTATAGCATATACCGCTGAAAATGGCTAAATTAAAGGGGTAATATTTGTCACATTTGTCCTCCATAGGAAGTGTATCCTTCAACATCTGTTTCAACACTGTGTAATGTTTGAATAATGAAGGCTCTATACTAATTGAGTTAGAGATGACAAAAAGCATGAATCCCCCAATCACCATAAAGTGATAAAAAATTGTTAAAGTTCAACAAGTTATGGTGTCCATGTAGGAAGAGAGGAGTCAAAATATATTGATTGAATTACAGATTACACAAAGCATGTACCCCTAAGCTTGACGGACAGATTACACACATCATGTACCCCTGAGCTTAACAGATGGACAGATTGCACAAAGCATGCACCCCTAAGCTTGACAGATGGACAGATTACACACATCATGTACCCTTAAGCTTGACAGATGGACAGATTACACAAAGCATGTACCCCTAAGCTTGACTGATGGACAGATTACACAAAGCATATACCCCTAAGCTTGACAGATGGACAGACATTAGTCAAGTGGATAATAGGCCAACTACCATTGGTTACCCAGAGAGACATCATGTACATAACTAGATTTTCATAGAGATAAGTTTAGTACAAGTTACTCTTACAAGTTAGGTTTAACATTACAAAAAATAGCAATTTTATAAACAAAAAACTACATATGAACAAGAGTAACAAGACGTATCAAAAGGACTATCTTTTAGTTCATTTTAATAGGACATTCAAATTTAAATTTTTTATTTCTATGAATGACTACATTACCTGCTTCTTAAGGGTAGGAAGCAGTGAATTTAATCTATCAACCATTTGAATATCTCTAACTATAGGGTCTAAATGATCCTCGCCAAATACATCAAACATGGCATCAAGAGATTCCGCAATCACACGTAAATCCTCTTCTTTACAACAAACCTCTAACAAGAATATCCCTACATCCTGTAAAAGATGAGTAATATCTGTTACATCTTCATCTGAGTGGTGACTATATAATACAGAGTTTACCTGTATTTTGTGGTCATTGTGTTTGAGTTTGAAGACTAAGTGTGTGACAGACTTATGACAGGACACTGTGAATCCTAATTTCTTGTGCTGTGGGTCATAAAAATAATTATGTAAAAATCCACTTTAAGTTCATTTTTAATAGAGTTTTTCCT
This sequence comes from Perna viridis, assembly GCA_037379345.1. Lineage (NCBI taxonomy): Eukaryota > Metazoa > Mollusca > Bivalvia > Mytilida > Mytilidae > Perna > Perna viridis. Next base: position 7,583,865 of record CM074515.1, on the reverse strand, counting down.
TTGTGAATTGTCTTGATAGGCAAGTCAGTCTTTTTTTAAAAATTTTTCATCAAGTACAGTGAAAACTGTCTGAACCCCTTTTTTAACTTAAAAATTTGTTCAGTTTAAACAGGTGTTTGGTTTAGACAGGTTCAAAATACATTTAAATTGAAATAATGGGACTTTGAACAGTGTCTGGTTTGGACAGGTTTTCTGGTTTTTCACTTTGGTTTATACCCGAATTCACCTCAGCCGTTTTTTGTATTTATTTTTACTTTCAAAAACTTGCCATTTTATTCATGTTGTTCAGTACTAGTCTTCATTTAATTCTCTTACAATTATTTCTTGTTCTTAGCTCAGAGATAGAAATAACTCTATATTAATTTCTCTATTGAACCATCACAGTGTTATGAAGTATTAGGGAACATCTCAAAATATCCATAAAAACAAGATTGGAACATTACAGTATAATCATACTATAGAAAAATTAACATGAAATTACTTCTATCTCTGAGGTAAGAACAAGAAAACAATTGTTAGAAAATTGTAGAACGAAACAACATAAATAAAATGGCAAGTTTTTGAAAGGAACTGATACAGTCCCTGAATGGATCCCCTATTTGATGGATTGGTAACAGCTAACCAATCGGATTGTAGTTTTGTTATGTGAAATGATAGATGATCAGTTCATGTGAATTTAAGAATTTTCACTGGAACGAATCCAATATACTACCATATTGAATTTACCTTAAATTTTAAGATGTTATATTCGCATGTTGTACTTTGTTAAAAATTTTAAAAAAAACATAAAAAAAGAATAATTAAATGATGTTTAAATATATTGCATTATGTAAACATGAATATAATCTCAAAAACGAAACAATGGCATCGCTAAAATACATTAACCTCTCTGTTGGCACGTTATGCTATAACCGATTTAATGGATTGGTTTGACTGATCAATGACCGATTTAATGGATTGGTTTGACTGATCAATGACTGATTTAATGCATTGGTTTGACTGATCAATGACTGATTTAATGGACTGATCAATGACTGATTGGAAAATGACCAATTCCAATTTTAGTTGGTTCAGTTACTGTAAGTAATGAATAAAATAAATTAAAAAAAATTTTGAAAATGTAATATGGCTGTTGTTTCACTGTAATAAACATTTGTACCTGACAAAGATTTAACCAAATCACATATATTGGGACATGTCTTATTGTTTAATTGTATGTATGCAGAAACTGCATGAAAAATTCATACAAAATTTAAGTCTAAAGCACAGTACATGAGTCATAGCTGTTCACCTAAGAATAAGACAGTTCAATTGTTTTTAATGTATATGAACTGCCATGTTCTGATTCTAGAAAATCATCATTGTAATTTTAATTGTTTAATTACTAGTATCTGTGTTCTATTGCCTATGTGAAAATACTTCCTGCATTTGAATAAAAGAATTGAGTTATCTCCCTTTATAAAATATTGCCCTTTAAGGTTGTAAATATCAAATGACCATTTAAACTCCATAAAACATTTAAAGAATGTTGGTCAAAACTCATTGATACAAACTGTTAAACACTAATATAAATTACAACCTACTGAACTTGTACCTTTAGGAATGGATGAGGTTCAGAAATCTTGGCAAAAACACATCCTATGGTAGCCACAATTCTAACAACATTGACTTTAATGTCAGATAGAGGACTCTTCTGTTCTACCTCATACAGATACTGAAGATCCTGAGAGGTAACATCTAACAACTGGAATGAAATAGAAATGTTTAAAATGAATAACATCTCATCAATGTATGCACCTAAATATTGGACTTTCAAAGACAAACACAATGGAATGAAGATGTCATATATTATTCACTTGACTGGTAGTAATAATATCAAAGGGAAAATCTAAGAAAGAATACAGTAACAGACTGGAATCACTGACTAGTACCTTCAGTTAAATAAAGAAAACTTCAGAGTATCAACAGAAATAGAAACCTTGTCACTAACTGCCTGTAAAGTTACCATGCGCAAAAATTAAATCTAAAAGGTAATTGTAAACTTTATTTTACAAACATTTCACTAATATGATATTATTAAGACAATATTGAAAGGTCTGTACCTGGCAGCAGGATAGTTACCTTAGGTGACTGGACATCAGAAAGTCTCTGTACTACAGCTCTCATACAACTGGTTACTGCCTCCAACAAACTCAAGTTTCTTGTAACTGAAAAAAAATAATGATATTAAAAGGTAGTACATGTACTAAAAATACTGATCATTCAGTGCTGAAAATTACAACTCATGTCATTACTAAATTGAAAAAGACATGAAATAAATGACATTCAAATCCTTTTCATCTGAAGAATATGATTATAGATGACAAGAGGCTCCAAGGAGTTTGAATTTCTTCCTTTCTTTATTGTATCCTAAATATTAACAGAAATAGCTGAAAATCAAATTTTAAAAAAATCTCACCAGTATCAGATGTGGACAGTTTCACAAGTCCACTCCATACATGATGTAGATTATCCTGACCACCAAGGCATCCAATGTCTAGTGTTCCTACTATATTACTACAGCACAGCAATGCATAAATTTGTAACTGTTCAAAGCTGTCAAAGAAATAAAAATAGGATATTCATTGAATATAATGATCATAATGATTAAAAAGGGGGGATTGCGAATGTTTTAAAGTAGAAAACTACATTTTGGATTTTGCCAAAAATTGACTGTCACTTGTATATAGTACTAAACAATTTTGCAAAATTAAAAAAATTCAATAATCCTTTCTCAAGTTACCATCTGGTAAACAGACAGAAGGATGGACATGCAACTTTTGGGATGAAATCATATAATACTTCCTGTGTTGGGGTATGAAAAAAAAATAAGACTTACAATAAAAATATTTCAACTTAAATATTTACTACAAAATGTGTGAGCAGAAGTCAACTGTGTTTCTATTATAATTTATATTGACCAGAAAACAACCAGGCCAACCAAAGCAGGTTCTAAAAATGGCTGTCTAGTTCACCTGACAAATGTTTACATCCTCAAAATGCTTTTGTTCATTTTGCTGTCTAATTCATTCATAGAATGTTATTATCATGGATGACTATACAAAGTACCATCAACTCCACACTCTTTTTCAGAAACCATTCCCAGCAATCTTATTGTGTTATGTAAAAAAAACTGACTCTCCACCTCCCTAAATTCAAGTTTCCACAGCAATACACTGAGTGGACTTACTTTTTTATAATTACATTCTGAATTTTAATCCCAACAAGCAATGGGAGGACATTAACTGGTTCTATCTTCTGTAATACCTGAAAATATGTTACAATAGTAAATAGTAAATACTGTATTAGTTTGATTAAACACTGCTTGGAACATGAAAATCCTGCAAGTCAAAATTTTAATGTACTAGCACACAGATGCAACAACTCTCAGAAAGGGTAGTCACCTAACACAGACATATTATACTGACTCTGAGCAAACCAATCATCTTTCTAGCTCTTAATCTTGTCTACAACAAAGAAGCAGTGGCTACCAATTTAAAAGTCTTTGGTATGACCAAGCCAGGGATGAGTCCACTATCCTCTTCACTGCCATGAGACCGCCATGGTGGTAGATAGTAAGACAAGGAGGCAAACAAAATTTCATTTATATTTCAATAATTATTTTAAATAATAGTACATCTGCAATCCAGCATCTTTCAATTTACAAGTCAAATCTGTTAAAGCAGAAATAGTTACCATTAACTTTCATTTATTTCATGGATAAAAATTATCAACAAAATTAGAAGTTGCAAAAAAATTTAAAAATCCTTTAAAAATAAATATTTTCATCATGTTAATACCACCAAAAAATAATTCCCACAGTATCAGTTATTGATCAAAACCATGAAATTTTAACCTGACAAAAATAAATGCTTTTATAGAATCCAAGGAATAAAGTTGTATATATAACAAACAACAAACAACATTTCTATATTTTCACTAGATTTAGTATTTAAGATAAACAAGTGTGAAGGATAAAATATTACAAATAAAATTTTAACTTTCTAACCTTCAGATAATTTTGCAAGAATCAAACTTTGTTGTTCTAAGAATACCTACATTTACTTTTTAAGTTCTATCTTTAATTATAATTATAGTACAGTATTCTGAATTTGGTCTTTATAGAACATGGATGTTCTCTTGTTACATAAAAAAACATAGGTTTTCTATTACTCACTTTTGTGAAGACATGGTTTGATGTTATAGCATTCTGTAAGTCCTTGGAAATGTCCTCTGGCTAAAATTAAATATTTATCAATCAACACGCATTCTGACAGCACTGACTGAAAATACATTTTTTGCATTAATTTTTCAAGTCCAAAGGCCATTACTAAGTAAAAAAAATAAACTGGTATAGTGGATTCCAGTTAATTGCATCATTTATTTGTCTGAAAAAACATATGCAATTAAAAGAAATTGTAATTTCAAGGGTTTCAATGTTTAAAAAGTGGGATACATTCTTTCCTCATGTCTAATTCGAGTCATGCCTCAGTGTCTAGTCAAAAGAAAGAGAAAATATTGTTGCAAAAACAAATTTCTTAAGAAAACTGAGGTATTTTACTAATGATGTATTGTTTTGTTTTACCCATTTAGGTACATTTTTTAGTAAATTTTGAAAAATATTTATGCATATATGAAAAATTTTCTAATTTTTTGCCTTATATTATGCCAATAAGAGGATTTTTTTACATGGATAAAATGGAAAATGTTTTTATTCTTTGAGATTCTATGCAATTGATAGGAATATCCACTGTACTAAATACATACTTGATCCTGATCGATGACCTTGTCAGTTGTAACTGACAATTATACACAAAATATATGAAGCATGATAGTTAACACGCATATAGCCATTGTTAAAAGAGTGAAAACTGCACAAAATTAAGTGCTTTCCAGCCTTTTAAACAGATTTTCCTAATATCAGCCAAGTTTGAAGGGCACATATGACCGTATATGTTCAAATTATTACCACAAATCAATCAAATCGATTATAAAACATTAAAGAGTTGGAGAAACAGCATAAAATTTTCTTCATGTAGACCTTGTTTTTGAGGCAAAATTTTGCCCTTACCAAACCAATTTCTTTGAAACTAATCTTTCCAGTATCAGTGGAAGCCAAGATTTTTGTAACAAAACTTTTCTTTATCATTCCATATCGTAAAAAAATGGCAAAGTCCAACAAAACAGGAAGATTAATCAGAAATTTTGATGGATGGAATGATAGCTAGACAAGGTGATTAAAAAACACCACATATTTATTGAGTGGGGGTATAAATGATGTTATAGAAGGGGAACAAAACCCATTTTCAAATTTGGTGCAGAACAATTGTAGTAAAGTTCATGGTAAATAATGAAAGGGAGACAAATATAGGTGTCTTGTGCATGATTATATTTTGTACTGTGACATAAGGGGGATTAAAGAGTTTTTAACCAAAACAACTTAAGAAAATCACTGAAGCCCTTGGTCAACAGTCCATAAAGTAAAACATTTATACATAAATGAAAAAATCAAATTTCAGAAAGAGAAGACTGCCACAGCTATTTAACTACAGTAATAAGAATCTATACAAAAAAATTACCAGTAATGACAATAGTTTGACTTCCCTTTTCAATACTCCCTTGAACTGGTTTCAATTCTGAGAAATATTTCCGTATGGATATAGTTCATCGTGTTACTAATATAACTATTAACCACTTGATAAGTTTGTGTTTTTGTTATGTAACCCATGATTGCTATGTCTGTATCAATGAAATTTGCAAACTCAACTTGAATTAAAGCAGGCAACTGCAAAAACAGTGGTATTTTTTTCTATTTTAAGTGTACAAAATGTATATGCACAGTATTTTTTGGTATAACAACCTTCAAGAACGAATTAATAACTGTTCCACTGTCATTTTAGGTATACCCCCCAAAACAAATTGGAAGTTGATAACAGATAAAAACAATAATGGCTTACGATGTATTCCACATCTATAGAAAGCCAAATCATTCTATTCATAATTGTGACGAAATCTGGATTGATGGAATAATGGTCAGACCTGCAAGGTAGTTCCAATATACTATCCATTCTTAGAGTACGGTATAAAAAATATTCCAATAATTTCTTAAACCAACAAACCATACTAAAAAGTTAAATGAGAACCTTACTGAAGTATTGTTAGATTCATCCATCTCAATATCAACAGACATTTCATCAGAACTGGATTCACTGGTATCTAATTCTTCCCACTCATCTAAAGTAAGATAATAATACAACACTAACAGATAAAGTATTATTGTTTCTGGGCTACTAATTCTTGTTGTTGTCATGGTATTGTTTTTGAGGTACTAATTCTTATTATTGTCATGGTATTGTTTCTGAGTTACTAATTCTTGTTGTTGTCATGGTATTGTTCTGAGTTACTAATTCTTGTTGTTGTAGGTATTGTTTCTGAGGTACTAATTCTTGTTGTTGTAGGTATTGTTTCTGAGGTACTAATTCTTGTTGTCATGGTATTGTTTCTGAGTTACTAATTCTTATTATCGTCATGGTATTGTTTCTGAGTTACTAATTCTTGTTGATGTCAAGGTATTGTTTCTGAGTTACTAATTCTTGTTGTTGTAGGTATTGTTTCTGAGTTACTAATTCTTGTTGTTGTCATGTTATTGTTTCTGAGCTACTAATTCTTGTTGTTGTCACGGTATTGTTTCTGAGCTACTAATTCTTGTTGTTGTCACGGTATTGTTTCTGAGTTACTAATTCTTGTTGTTGTCACGGTATTGTTTCCGAGTTACTAATTCTTGTTGTTGTAGGTATTGTTTCTGAGCTACTAATTCTTGTTGTTGTCACGGTATTGTTTCTGAGCTACTAATTCTTGTTGTTGTCATGGTATTGTTTCTGAGCTACTAATTCTTGTTGTTGTAGGTATTGTTTCTGAGGTACTAATTCTTGTTGTCATGGTATTGTTTCTGAGTTACTAATTCTTATTATCGTCATGGTATTGTTTCTGAGTTACTAATTCTTGTTGATGTCAAGGTATTGTTTCTGAGTTACTAATTCTTGTTGTTGTAGGTATTGTTTCTGAGTTACTAATTCTTGTTGTTGTCATGTTATTGTTTCTGAGCTACTAATTCTTGTTGTTGTCACGGTATTGTTTCTGAGCTACTAATTCTTGTTGTTGTCACGGTATTGTTTCTGAGTTACTAATTCTTGTTGTTGTCACGGTATTGTTTCCGAGTTACTAATTCTTGTTGTTGTAGGTATTGTTTCTGAGCTACTAATTCTTGTTGTTGTCATGGTATTGTTTCTGAGCTACTAATTCTTGTTGTTGTCATGGTATTGTTTCTGAGCTACTAATTCTTGTTGTTGTCACGGTATTGTTTCTGAGCTACTAATTCTTGTTATTGTCATGGTATTGTTTCTGAGTTACTAATTCTTGTTGTTGTAGGTATTGTTTCTGAGCTTCTTATTCTTGTTGTTGTCATGGTATTGTTTCTGAGCTACTAATTCTTGTTGTTGTCATGGTATTGTTTCTGAGCTACTAATTCTTGTTATTGTCATGGTATTGTTTCTGAGTTACTAATTCTTGTTGTTGTAGGTATTGTTTTTGAGTTACTAATTCTTGTTGTTGTAGGTATTGTTTCCGAGTTACTAATTCTTGTTGTTGTAGGTATTGTTTCTGAGCTACTAATTCTTGTTGTTGTAGGTATTGTTTCTGAGTTACTAATTCTTGTTATTGTCAAGGTATTGTTTCTGAGCTACTAATTCTTGTTGTTGTCACGGTATTGTTTCTGAGTTACTAATTCTTGTTGTTGTAGGTATTGTTTCTGAGGTACTAATTCTTGTTGTTGTCATGGTATAGTTAAACAGCAGAGATCACACCATGACTTTATAATTGACAATATATGTATATTCTCTATGAAAAACAACAATGACCTCAAGAATAAACTGATAAACAAGAAAGGAAGTACCTTAACAATTTAAGAAGTTAACCATTTCAAAACTGAACCAAATGTACAAATAAAGGGAAAAGCATCCTAATATTTTGATTTACTTGTGATATTAAAACACTTTTATTGCAGGAATATGTTACTAGTATATATTCAACACTCATTGGATTGTTTCTTTCAGCATTTATTCTTAGTTTATTCTATGGATCCAAACAATCAGGAAGCAATTTAAATAAGTCACTAAAAGATCCATATCATTCACAATCATGATAATTACAGAATCAGAATCATGCATATTTTAGATATGGAGTTACTGTTCTAACAAAAAAATTGATGCAGGATCTATTATAAAGTATATAATAACATTGATTGTTTCAGTAAAACCGAAATAAAATTAATAATAATTAGATGATGTTTAAATGGAACAGTTTTAAGTTTAAAGAAGAAAAAAAAATTGCAATACATACCATCTACACAGCAAATATTAGTGACAATCTCCAATGCAGTCTGTTGTGCCTTCAGTATATTCACAACATTGTCTGTAGAATGTTGTTTTGGTTGGGTCTGTAAATTTAAGTACAATCACATTATATAACATTTATTTTCTTACTGGTTTGTGGAGTAAGCTGTTCCTATCTGACCAGCAATATGTCTATAGATTCATTTTAATTCATGATTAATATTCACGATATGGCAGTGTAATAAATGCAATTAATATTTGCACTCAGGCACATGATGTACCAGTTTTTCCATTATTGATGTTGCTTAAAGTTCCACAACTCATTGAATATAAAAAGCTTTGCTAAGCACAGCATGATAAAACCACAACAAGTTGAACTCTCTTCACTTGGGACAAGTGTGGACACAATATCAGTTTCTAGAAGGAAGGATGGAAGGAAGAACGGACAGACACCCCTATCGATAAATATCTGAGGGCATAATAAAAAGTTGATTTTCAGGGTGTGGTGCACTAGGCCCTCCTTTAAACTGAAGATAATAAAAGCTCTTTTAAATCTGATAAATATTCCTAACACAGAATTTTAAATGAAACAAATTAAAAAAAAATTGTTAAAGGAGGCATGACACAAAAATCAATTTCATCAATTATTAGTTTATTTGATTTATTACACGTAAAATATATAATAAACACGCCCCTTGTAGTCACTTACAGCGTTTTAAATAGCTTAAAAATCAACGATGACCCAAGCTGTTTGAAGATTACATAGAACTACTTCATTATGTTCTGTCATGTAATATTGATCTTTTTACATAAAGTAAATTAAATTCATATTCTAAGATTCAAACTGTTTTGATCTCGATCTTCAATGAAAATATTGATTTCACCCCTTTTTTTTACGGAATGTTACTCCTGACAAGTGTACCAGTAACAGGGAGAGTAATATAAAGTCCCTGCAAGTACAGAAGATATTTTTTATTGGTTTTTGATAATTCTATTTGATAATCCATAAGGATTTCATGCTGAAGCTTCCTCACGTTCTAAATCATTTTTGCTAAAATTAAATATTTTAACTGACCTACAAACAAATATTGTCTGTACTAGAAAAACTCCCTTCAACTCACCTAGGGTCATCTATTATATACTGTGTATTGTGTCAAAGTCTCCATGTAAATTGTTTTATTTAAAAATCCGTAAGACAAAAAAATTCGATGACTTTTTCAATTATTATTGAAGTCATACACCTGTGTCAACAACTGTCATGGGTCGCTGAACCATGTAAAGATAAGAGAAGCGGCCCACACTATCTCTTGGTCATAATGGTGTCTTCCACCTATTCCCACTTTTTAAAAAACATTATTCCTCCTATTCCCACATACAAGTTTCTTTGATGTTTTGATTTGTTTTTATAGTAATTAAGCCCTACATAAATGATACCTTCTGTTTACCTGTGTTTACCTTTATTTTGCAATTTTTGTGCATATTTTATATTTTTACATAAGTATGAAAGAGAATGAGATTTAAACAAATGGAACATAAATTTAAGATTTTATTATAATATGTGATATGATATTTAACAAAATATAAATATTATCAGAAACTGAAAAAAAAACTAGACCAGAATCGAGACATTTTGATGTAATTAAATTACAGCTTTCTAATTGATTAAATAATTATGAACTGGCAAAGCTGAGAAATATTAAATGTTTCATTGCAAGCTGATGTACTGATTTGACAGATATGTACTCAGCTGAGAACCCCAAGCTTCATGAACTCCAAGCCAATGTTTGGCTATATATTGTTGTCCATTCCCAGTTTTTGTCATTAAATAGTTACAATGGCTAATGCAATACTACACGTGAAGTTCGTTACAAACAGACTTGGCAACCAAAACCTAGTACACAATGGCTTTAAGTTTCAAGCAAAAAACAGAAGGGGTGAAAGGACTTACTGGAAATGTTCTACTGCAAATTGTCCTGCTACAATTAATACATTAAACAATATACCAACCAAAGTATCAGCAAATCACAACCACGAGTCTGATAACGTGCAGTTGACGGTAGATGTAGTCCTGCAGAGCATGAAAAAACGTTGCATAGATGAGCTCACTCCAGTTCCCACTATCTATGAAGAAGAATTAGTAAAACTCAGAACTAATGACTGGAATGACGACACACAAGAACTAGTGGAAAATATTCCTACTTTCCCATCTTGTAAATCAGCCATGTACAACAAACGCAAGAAAACTTTACCAGTTTTACCAAAGACCGCTGATGACATCAACATAGATGGTATTTGGACACAGACCACAAAAGGAGACCCTTTCCTTTTAGTAGATGACAACACAGTTGGACGCATGTTGATATTCAGTACACACAAGAATCTAACACACTTAGCAGCTGCAGAAACTATATATGGTGAAGGCACATTTTATACATGCCCTACTCAATTCTACCAACTGTACACATTCCATGCAATGGTTGACAACGCAATGTATCCGCTAGTGTACAGCTTACTACCAGCCAAGAGCGAAATTGTATATACCAGATTTCTTACTCTACTCAAAGATTTATGTCAACAACATCAACTGCAACTTCAACCTACTACTATCTTTCTGGACTATGAGGTCGCCATACGCAACGCAGCATACTCCATCTTTCCTGGCATCAACGCAAAGGGCTGTTTTTTTTCACTATACTCAGAGCATATGGCGAAAAGCTCAGGAAACAGGTCTACAAGTGCCTTACAAAGAAGACAACAACATCCACCAATTAGTACGTCGTGCAGCTGTGTTACCACTCATACCCACTGCTGAGGTCGAAGACGTATGGTTTAATGCCCTTACTGATATAGATGATGTTGAAACAAACGCCAACTACGTTCCCTTCACTGACTATGTAACAACTTACTGGGTAGAGCAGAACAGACACTTATGGAACCACTACACAACAGAAGGTCCAAGGACAACCAATCACTTAGAAGGATGACATAGTAAACTTAAGAAACATGTTCAACATCCAAACCCAAACATATTCAGACTCATAAAACAACTGAAACATGAGGAAGCCATCCATGACTTGACTATGATTCAATACACAGCTGGTGGTAAAAAAGCAGTACAAAAGAGAAAGTATGTAGACATCAACAACAGGTTAGCAGCACTCAAAACCAGACATCGTAACCAGGAAGTCACAACTGTCCAGTTTGGTGATGCAGCTTCATACCTTCTGCATCTTGACTAAATTGATGAACTGTTAAATTGTTATGTGAAAACAAAATTATTGTGTATGTTTAATATATATGATCTAGTGCTTAATATCGTAGAGACTGGTTGAATGAATGTGTTTAAACTGATATTGTTACTTTCTTATGTCTTATGACTTATGTATATCAAAAACTACTGATTCATTAATATACATTATGTATTCATATATATAACTGTTTATTTATATTTCCTTAAATTAAAAAGTATAATATTCAAAATTTACTTGTTTCTTTTTTATTATATTTATGCAACAAAATGGAAATTCACTGACAAAATATATCATTTACCTGTCATTAATTACAAAATCAAGTAACACCTAATCAAACATTGTTTATACAGTATAATCCTTTATCTACACTATTTTCCACCTATTCCCACATGAAAATTTACCTTATTATTACCTATTTTATAAAAAGTGGGAATAGGTGGAATGAACCGTCATAATTAAGTCTACTGGGCTTGTTTATTAATATAACCCAGTGGCAAAAAAAGAGTAATACACAGAGTGTCACTATTTTAGTTGTACCCTCCAGTTCAAGTCCTAAAAATAGTGTGCAAAGTAGTTGTGTATTCACCATGCAGGGATGTATGCCTAACTAACATGAAAAGCTGACAGAAATGAGATGAACTTTTGCACCCATACACAAATCAGTGGACCACTCTGCATCATATATACAAGCTATTTTTGAAGATTTATTAATTTTTTTGGACATGTGTACACATTTTCAATGCACCCAAATGGAGATTGAGAACCAATGACGTAGCACTTCCATATATGGTAATTGAGCATTACTTCCACTTTCATTTATGCATATTAATAAGGTCATTGTGAAAACACCAATAAATCATTCTAACTTTACTTAGCACTAACCTGATGAGAAAGCGTTTGTTACACTCCTACCTATACATACTATAGTTTTTATAAACATAAACGTTTAAAAAATGATATTTTTTGTGTCAAGCCTCCTTTTGAAATTAAATAAGAAATAAACCTTCTACATCAATTTTAAATAAACACCTATTTTACCCCCTTTTGGCCCCCTTTTTGCAGAAAGGTAGGGGCCAATGACCCCATTTTCATAAGTAAGCTTTCAGTAGTAACATGTATCAATATGTTAAAATTTCATGACATTTGGTTCACTACAACAAAAGTTACTGCACTGAAACGAAAAAGTTAACAATGATGAGCATCATAACATAATAATTTTTTGCAATTTTTGCAGTCGCATAAAAAAATGAAAGCATTAAAAATAAAAAGTTTAAGACAAAACTTTCTAAAAAATTATTTCTGAAAAATCTCCCCAGTTTTGGCACAATGAGTAAATCAATAGGCTACTAGAAACCAATAAAACAACTTGTATAATAAATTCCATGAGTAAAATTTTAACCTGGTCAGAATTCACATCACCATTAGTAGATGCCTCTTTCCCTTGTACCTCAGCTTTCAGGACCTCAACAGCATCAATTACCAGAACTTGGGATAAAGTCTGCACAACTACCTCCAGGATATTGGCTGAGACTAAGTCATCAGTGATATTAGTTAAAATACCTAAAAAAAAAAGCAAATACAGTGAACCCTATCTAAGCCGAGCCCCTTTCTGACTCACCAAAATTTTTCATATGGTAGTAGTTCTGTTCATACAGGTTTAAATTTTCTTAAAATCAATATAAAAATAAATAGAACAATTATAAAGAGGGTCCAAAAAAGAAAACATAACCACATGGTCTACATAAGGTTAAAAGGATGAAGTTCAGGTTTATCTCAAGACACTTTCTTACCCACAGCCAAAGTTTTCAGAAGTGCATGGTGGGAAGACAAGGTGTTGTCTGCTATGATAAATTCCAATAACTGACATTTATCTTGCTGTTTACATATGGCATTTATATCTGCATTGTCCTCAGTTACTGTTTGAAGACACTGAGCTGGAATCAAACAAAAATTTGAAAATGAATAACATAAAACAATGAGTAAAATCAACTGGACATAGTACTAAGATATTTTTGGAACAATTCGAAAATGATACATCTAATTTGTTTTTATGACCATGAAAAAAATCAAATGTGATATCTGAAGTACAGTCGAACCTCGATGTGTCAACTCGAATTAGTCAAAATCTTGAATAACTCAAACTAATTACAAAGTCCCAGCAAAACTCCCTTTACTCCAATACAATTTTACCTCGGATTACTCAAACTTGGATGTATCGAAACCTCGGATAACTCGAGGTAATCAATCAGTCCCCTCGATAGGACTTTAAGTTTAATTAACCCTGATGTCTCAAAGTCAACTAATTCGTCATAAAACTGATTGCTTTATTACAAACCATGACCGAAGTGTGTTTTAACAACGATTAGCGTGGGTTTTCAAATTAATTTGATGACACTCTTTATGGTTTGATTTGTTTATTCAATTAATTTAAAATTGCGTGTTGTTAAAAGAAACGAATTTTATTAATTACTCGTTGGAATTAACACTAACAGTGATATCGGATATTTTTGAAATTTTGAAAATTTAAAAAAAAAAAATACAGATGAATTGAATTGTATCTGACTATTAAATGAAACATCAAACAGACGATAGTAAGGGTCTTTCAACGAAACATTCATTTCGCTAGTGAATTTGAAATTTTATTGCAATATTGTAGAGCACATGGTTTGACAATACTCTTGATTGTGAATCAAACAAAGCAGCATGTTATGAACTATGATGTTTTTGATATAGAAAAAATAAAAAGGAAATTTCACTAAAACACTCGGTGCCATTCAGTATTTCAAAAATGATATACAACATACAAAAAAAAAATATCTTCAGATATGAAATGCAAGACATTACGAAGTACTGTGAAAAGTGAAGTACATGTACATGTACAAGCACAACAAATGATTTAAATCAATCATTGACCAAACTACTAGTATTTCCAGTTTATCCATATACTAAAAGTTTGATTAAATGCACTGAGCAGTTTAGCAGGAGTTACAGATACAAGATATATGGTTGGACAGAAAGGGTGATTTCTATGTACCTAAACCCTTCATTCGGGGGTATAATAAAACACAAAGCTAGTATATCATCATCACATATAAATCCATTTTTTAGGTACATGAAGTACAGAAAGAAAGCTACTGAATGACTAAAATATAACCACATCTAGTTTCATAACTTACCTACAGTAATTGCAACACTGTAGCCATACACATTATACTGTAAACATGGCCACAGAATTTCTACTAAATTCTCTTTATTGAAGACTTTTACTGCCTCCTCTGAAGCTTCACTGTAAAATAAATCTAAGTAATGAGAAATAATAAATAACCTTCTGTTAATCAAGAAATAACATATAACAAAAATAAAAAGCTACGCCAAGTACAGCAAGATACGACCACAGTGGTAGAACCCTGAACAGTTCTCAAGGACACATCAAATAATTTGGACACTATATTACACAAAGTTCTATATTAAAGGGGAAGACCACCTTTGCATTAAGTTAGGTTCTTTTGAAATATCACACCCATGTAAACAAAAGTAAGTAACCTTTAATTTAAAATGCGCTTTTGTAAAATGCTTTAGACTATGCAAAATTCTTAATCTTTGAAATATATGCGGATGGCCATCTTGCAGAGCTCTCCTATGTGAAGGAATATCATTTGCAGACTTTTTTTGTTTTATCCGAAAGCTTCCAATTAGCTCGTGACATCACTAAGTCGGTTTGGTATTGA
Organism: Perna viridis; assembly: GCA_037379345.1. Lineage (NCBI taxonomy): Eukaryota > Metazoa > Mollusca > Bivalvia > Mytilida > Mytilidae > Perna > Perna viridis. The sequence goes on along the minus strand of CM074515.1, from coordinate 7,568,457 downwards.
TACAAGTACTGCATATAATATGTAAACAAAGAATATTCCGTAAATATTTCAATGACCCTGTTTATCTAATCACCAAAACATTATGTCTTGTCAAGCTTACGATTACACAAATGATAAAAAAGAAATATTCAAAAAAGTATTTTTACTGGAAATACACACTTTCTTTGGAACTAGCCATTAGATTTTCCTCAGATATACTAGTCTTTCTGGCTGCAAATCCCGTTGTTCATCAACATTATCAGAAAATTTCTTACACATTGTACCTCAATTTCTTCTTCTGTATATATTGGGTTGAAATTATAGAGGAAAAATGCCAAATTTGTGCTTTCTTCGGACTTCATAATCAATTAACTATTTACTTTTCACTTTATAAACTGACTTCATGATGTCACAGCTAAACCGATCAGGTGGCGCCCATATGCGCGGGAAATTCAAATTTGCTAATTATAAATCATGATTAATTAGTTAAGAAAAAGACATCATTTTTGTTTCAATTTAATTTTCATTAACATTAAAGATTAGTTTCGATATTTATGACTTGCACATGGTCTTCTCCTTTAAATCAAAAATGTAAAAATCACCAAAAATAAAATAGTATATTTTTTCGAGTTTGGCCCCTTTGACCCCTTATAATTCAAAAAAACCTTAAGAGATAACTGAAATCAGATTGAAATTTACAGGAAGGCATTTTTATGAGGAATCCAATAAAAAAATAATTTTCGGAACCTGACCAAGCTGAATTTTTTGGGTATTGCCACACTTTGACTCCCTATAACTTTGAAAAATCAAACATTGTAATAGGGTTTTAATAAAACACCTATTTTTACCCTTTTTGACCCCTTTTTTCATAACAGTAAGGGCCACAAGGTTCAAATTAAATAGAAACCCTCCTTCAATTGTAAGTAAAATCATATGAAATTTCAGAACAATAGGTCAATCACAACTTGAGTTATCACATGAAAACAAAGTTTCCCCATACAATGACGACTGCACTGTAACATTATATGTGTGCAAACTTTTTGCAGTCTTATAAAAAATGAAATAACACATACAAAAATGTTCAGACAAAAGCAAAATTATTGATAAAATTACAATGCAATTTTCATACATGTATAAGATAAATAAATTAATGTATTGATACGCCAAGAGACCAAGTCTATGTGAGACTGAAACAATAGACACATTTACACTAGTGGATGGCATTGATGAAAATAATATATTTTTCCGTTGTTTTTGTACTAAATTCTCCTTCAACTCAAAGATTAAATGACGTCACAATTTAAAATCACATTGATTCATTGACGTCAAAAGATTATTTGGAGACAAATCTGGGGTTATTCAGAGCAAAATGACAAGCGTGAATTCATGAATAGCACTGCAACACACGAAGTACAATACATATGTAGCTGACAATAATTTTGGAAAATAAAGATGTTTTACACCTGTACATGTATGAACAGCAAAAAAAAAATTAAATGTCTGACATGTAAAATGGAGCAAAAAAAAGTTGTGTTTTTGTGGGTTTTTTTTTATAATAATTGTTATATTTGTAAAGATTACCATAAATTCCACAGTATGTGAGTAGCCTCTATAAAAATTTCCAATTTCAGTTCCCCCAACTTTTTTGTTGGTACATCTTCTGGTTTCCACCCAATATCAAACTGTGAATAAATAAATACATATTTGCAAGTTTTCAAAACAAAAGAATAAATACCTTATTGAAGGAGTTTCAAAATCAGATTTTCATGCTACATGTAAATACAATAGTGTACATGTAACAGTAAAAGGATTGACTTGCAACCATTCAGTTGGATTATCTCCCCTTGCGAGCATCAGAATGTGATTTTCTTTTCTCCTCTTAAAATTTGAAAAATAATCATCCATTGATTGAATGGTTTTACAGACTGACAGACAATGTGAATCATATGTACTCTCCATGGGGTAAAATGTATACATATAAAGGTTGCTGACAAGGTCACAAATGACAAGATGGTTTATGTAATACAAACCTTTTTAAACAAAGCCACTAATGGAGTCAGCACATCTTTTTTTATTAATACTTCACATGCATTTAATCCCCCATCAACTGTAATGTTTCTGCAAAATTAAAACATTACAAAGTAAATTTACACAAAATACTGACATATTATAGGCAAATTATTTTATAAATGAAAATGTTTTTTATATACTTATGTAGCACAAGTAAATTCAGAGATCTTTGGCTTTTATAGACAAATAGTATTGAGCACATATTATATTATTATCTCAAAACCAACACATTAACATCACTATAAAACCATTTTTTTATAATGATTTAAAAAAAATTATATTAAGCATTGTTCTAGGAAAATTAGTTTCAACAGGGAACATCTACATGAACATTTACTTTCCACAATCAAAGTTAGCTTTATGAATTAAACAAATGCTTTAAAAAAATTTCAGCTTTCTACTAGCTAAAGGGAAAGTGAAACATTATAAACAACTTTCCCACACCAAAATAGCACTAGCCCTGGTTAATGGGAAATTGGAATCCTAAAACTCTGATTCAGTCACTGTATTTCTTAATTAATGTTTTTTTTCATCCTGTGTAAGCTTTAAATGTTCTTTTTTTATGAATGGTTCTGGATTAATTTATAGTACATTGCAAAAACTAAATGAAGAAGCAAATGTTCAATCAGTTGATACATAAACATATGTGTATGTGGTTGATGCCTTCATTTTGAACAAAAAAGAGAAAATTGGCAAAATCAAATAGAAACATATGGTAAAAAGTGAAGGCTAAATTATGGATTTGAAATACTAGAATTCCGCTTTAAAGTGGAAGAAAATCAAGTCTGGTCTCAAATATGTACCAGATGCTTATGGATCTTTCTCTTTTCACATACAATTACATGTATATGCCCAAATTCAAGGCAAAAATTCATGAAAATTTGCTTGATTTTAACAACAGACCTGACAGCCCCAAGGGCCTTTACACTGACTTGAGGGCTAGGATCAACAAACAGCGGGGCTAGAATCTTTATACAGTCCTTTTGAAGCAATGTCTTGATATTTTCAGTACTAGCAACAATGTTAGCTAATGAAGCACAGCCACACTCTCGAGTCTCCTCATTTATGCTGGACAGCTGTAATATATTAAACATTAATTCAATAGTATTAACAAAACCTGAAAGCTATGATTTTTTTCATCAATTTGTAAATTCCTGAACTCAAGATAGGTGCAACTTTTACTAAAGACAAAACAAGAAATCTGAAAGAAGCAGCTCACTAGTCATACCGCTGCTTTCCATCACCATATAAGGAAAATTTTTCAGCATACAGGAAGTAGATGTCATACAGAAATGAAAACATATCCCACAAAACAAAATTCCTATAGGAAACTTAGTATAATATATCAGCAACTTGTGTTTAATAGTAGCCAAGAAAAATGAGATGAAAATTTTGTATATCACCAATGTATAAGGAAAATTCAAGTTATTTCCACATACAGGAATTATATATCATAGGAGTAGGAGAAAACATCCCATGATACAGTATACCAATATAAAGCTATATGTATAATTTCAACTATATGTAATTATCAGAAGCAGAGAGTTTTGTTATGAAAAAAAAATGTATTACAGAATGACAGAATTATATCAGGTAGAACAGTACACCGCCTTTCCTATGGAGTGGGAGTATAGTTAACACTTATACATACAATACATGTAAATAAATGAAAACTGAATTTAGATTACATACTACTAATTCAACCAATGAGCTTTTAGAACGTAAACAAAAATAGTCCTACACAAGTTTTAGTGCACTTGTGTTATGCTGTTGTGGAAAAAGTGCACATCAAATCAGCACAAGTGAGCTTGTGTTTGGCGGGGAATTATATTCCCTTGATTTCTATATAAAATGGTCACTGTAACTTATTGAATTAAATAGTTTTTAAGCGTTCTGCATGATGACCCCTTTTTGTGAAATGTAGGGGAATTCCCATTCTATTTTTAGCCCATTGTCTTCTAGGAGCTGGTGTCTCATTGCAAGGTAGCAAACCCCACATAATATTTTCAGGGCTATTAGTATACATATGCAGCTTTTAGGTGATGTATGGTCTTCTTCAGGTTAAACTTAAGGTAGAAGCTCCATAACTCATTGAACTTAAAGAAATTAGCATTGAAGCCTACGGAAACTGACATTAGTGGTTTGTAGCCTGAATAATAAAATGTTTCACTGAGCAGAGTGCAGTTAGATAGACTCAAAAGAGGTTGAACCCCACGCAGATGGGGCAAATCTGAGCACAAAATTCAAGCTTGATTTGGTCCCTTATTATTCATTAAGGACAACCCCCAAAATCAATCTCAGGCTTCCATTGGTGGTATGGCACCTTGTGGTATAACTTCATAAAGATCTATATACATGTACTTATTCTCAAATTATTGTCCAGACATAAACATGATAAAGTATCTTCTGAAAACAATGACAACAACAGCATGATACCACAATTTTTTTTGCAGTCATATACATAAGTGTTGACCTTCCTTTATTCTGCAGGAGACATAAATCTCCCTCATTTGAAATTTCCCCCTGAGCAAGACAATTTTTAATGCATCATTTTTGTTATTTTGTTCACAAATTGGTCTTGTATTCACTTGGCTAATTTAATACATTGAAGAGCTGATAAATGCTCAGATGCTGCCTAGACATTTCACAATCAACAAGAAAGCCCTCCATGGTTTATGATTGCAAATGAATAGTTACGCCAAGGTCAAAATTTCTTAACAGACTTTGTTTCTAGGACTAGTATTTGTAGTTTTCTGGTTAAAACTACATAAAATTTTAAACACAAATTCATACAGATATAATATTGGAACAGATATCTGCACAACTTATGCTTTCATGCAACATCACATCCACCTTATCATGAAATTAGAATGAGGCTCATTCAAAGAAAAGCCGTTAAAATGTGTAGGAAAAATCAACTGGTGAAGATATTTCCCTATAACTTTTTTAATAAAAATTTGTTGATAAACAGTATTGTCAACATACTCAAAATACAATGATCTTTAATTTAAACTAGAAGACCTGTTTATCACAGGAGCCCCTGCCTCATCTGTCAGTAGTAAATCAAATGTGTCTGTAAGACACAAATGATGCCCCCGCTCACTAGATATGCCAAATTAGGAACATGTTTATTTTTGTATGAAGACATGGTTTGTAGATTCTAAAATCCTTCCAAGATTTGTGATATTCATGGTCTGTTGGTTCAGCTCAATCCTTCCAAGACTTGCAATGACAAACTGTTCCAGTATCGTAACTCGAAAAAATTTGGGGATCACTTTGGGGATCAGAAATTCCTAAATATATGCATATCTACATATTGTATCCTGGCCACATGGTGTCCTGAAATTCTGGTAGTGTCAGACTAGTTGCGATGAGAAAAAGAAGACCAATGGATGGACTGTCGCATAAAAAATGTTTATACCCCCATTACAAATCCCTAACTTTGTTGCTTGGGATACATTTCTGACAAAAATTACAAAGTCTAACCATCACCCAGTTCCATAATATTCCAAAGTCCAACTATCACCCAGTTCTGTAATATTTCAAGAAATTCAAAATCCTATGACCTTGCACACAATCATTATGTGTAGGAACATCCTGCAAAAAATATTTTAGATGCGGAGATAGCCATACAAGCCATATAGCTCTATTTCTAATGAAAATGACTAAGTGTAACTTTCACCAATTTACATAATATTTCATGAAAATCAAAATCCTTCGGCCCTGCACATCTCCATCATGTGTAAAAATATCCTGTAAAATATTTTAGATGTAGTTCAAAAACTGTACGAGGAGATAGCCGGACAAGCCATATAGCCCTATTTCTGAGTAAAATGACTAAGTGTAACTATCATCAATTTCCGTAATATTTCAAAAAAATCAAAATCCTTTGGACCTGCACACCTTCATCATGTGTAGAAATATCCTATAAAATATTTTAGATGTTTTTCAAAAACTGTATGAGGAGATAGCCGGACAAGCCATGATCAAGTGTAATCTGGACGGACGGACAGATGGACGAACGGCACGACAGGGGTAAATTAATATGCCCGGGCATAAAAAAAAATTACAACTGAAATAAATCTATTATTCATGTGTACATACAATTTATTGGAGCACATGCAAAATCATTAGATATTTCTCAAGTTGATAAAATAAGGTCATAGTTTGGTAAACAATAAAAGACAAACCATCATTGCAGTTTCATAGATTTATGGTACTAAGCACATGAAAGTACATGTACTATAGTATATCTCAACTTTGATTTTGGCATCTTAAATAAAAAATCCTTTTACTGTTACATGTACACTATTGTATTTACATGTAGCATGAAAATCTTAACTGCAGAGACACCCTGTCCAGCTCTGTACATGTACATATGAAATCTCCTGGTATTTGTGAAAGAATGCAGGAGATCTCCTGCAAAGTGGATCCATATGGTTAACAGGTATGATCATGTAATGATTTTGATTTACTGCATTACTTCATCATTTCATGTATGAAAATAGGCTGTTTTTTTTTACTCAAATACACTCAAATATACTCAAATATTCTCACATTCAAATTAACAAGTAAATGTCTTGAAACACTATCAAAACAGCATTAAATAGATGTATCATGGCAAATTAATCATAAATATCCCAATATTTATGTCTTAGAGTGCAATATACAGTTACTTAAGGCGCACTGTTTCACACACCAAATTACCCCCATCAAATTTGTAGAATTTAAAATCAAAAGTTGAAATTTAAAACATAGTATTTGGCTGTTAGTTATGGAAAGGCACCCTTGATCTGTACTAAAACTCAGTAATCTTTTTTTCAGTATGTTACCATAGCTACTGGATTTTATAACATAATCACTAAATTACTCATCAATGACTTGAACCTCCACACACCAAGGATTTAAAAAATATGCACTTTTTAATGACAAAACACTTGAATTTCTGTGCAGACTGCCTCAAAACAGCTTTATTTCAACAAAACGAGACTGTATTTTTAGAAACGACCATATTGTACTACCTTATGTTTTGATCTCGCAAAGTTGTAACAGAGATACAATGACAAATGTGACAGGAATTTCTGTACCTGATTTCAATTTTCAGCATAACTGATATTTTATTTGAAAAAAAGTCTCATGTCACTGTTTATTGCAATTCACTATAGTAGTATATTTTTTAAATATAAACATGTATGTGATTCGTAAACTTTTTATGTTATAAAGCACATGTCACTATAATAAATAGTATACTTGCCAACTCTGATATCACCATTGACATTTTATTTATCCTAACTTTCGTACTATTTTTTTCCACTTCTTTAATTACAACTATATTTTTTGTGTGTATCACTACTATACAACATGGAATGTCCTTGCTTGTAGTATGCTTTGTTTTATGTTGTAAAAATCATAAGATTATAATATAAGGACATGTGTCCTGTCTCCCTTGTTCTACAAATAGCTTCTTCTTATGAACAAAACAACTTTTAAGTTTATTGTAATGCAAGCTATAAAGGGCATATAAAAAGAGATCCAACAACAGGTTGCAATGAATTTTAATTTTATCTTCAGAGATAACTGTTTTAACTATTTACATGTACGGTTTTTAATACTTTTTTTTAAACAAAAACACTAAAAATAACTGGCATTCACTTTACAGTTAAAACCATTTGTAAACTGAAACAGGGACTTCATATTACACCAACACAATTTTAATCGTTCATTGAAATCTGGTACGGAAATTTGTGTCATCTCCGTCATTGTATCTTTGTTCATTTTTTTGTCACAATTTCGAGTGATTGAAGCATAATTTGGGATATTTATGATTAATTTGCCCTAAAACATCTATTTAACTGCCATTTTAACAGTATGTCAAGGCATTTCCATACTAATTTGAGTATATTTGAGTGTATTTGAGTAAAAAGACAGACCAAATTGAATTTCATCTTACAGTTACGGCTTCAGTGGTTGATAAAAATCTGAAAATTTCTTCTCAATCGCCTTTCATTAAATACAGGGAAAACTGGAAGAAATCTAGTTGACATTTGCGAATTATACCTGCTCAATAATAGGTTGGAGTAACGGAGTTGATTCACCGGACTCTTCAACCTCTTTGTCAAATTGCTTAACACTTGGTAAACCGGTCGGATTTGCTTGTTGAACTTTAAATCTTTTTTGTCTTGATTTTCCCATCTTTTACGCATATCATGTTTGCAAGTTTACATTTATTCCTTTAATAAAATGTTTAAAACATTTTCCACATGTTGAACAGCAATAATCTGGTTACCGAAAGACAAATACCAGTTCATTTCCGGTGAAAATAAATAAGTACAACTTCAGGAGAGGAAAGGAGTAATTTCCGCTGTAGGTTTATTATTTCGATTAAAAGCTTTGTAGTTTCATACACACGGAGACAAGGTCACACTTGGTATATAAGGAGATTTAAAGGGAAATAAAGGGGGTTCGAATGGTAATCCACAAAAAGTATCCTTTGTAATATACATATAGAAGAGATAAATCTTTCTGGATTTAATATCAGCTTCGTTATCTTGAGTGTAGCAGAACACAATTTGTTCCTATAGGATTACCGACCGACTTTTGAAAAAATATATTATATAAAGAAACTTTTGGATGGAAGCTGCAAAATCAAAATCGGCAGTAGATGTTGAAAAGGCTTTCCGAAAAATCCTTCAAAGGGCACAAACACCACCCAAGAAAGTTCGCACGGATAAAGACACTATATTTTCTGTCGAAATCGCTACAGCGATTATTTCGGGAAAACCAAATTACCATGAACGCATAATTCAGACCATTCGAAATAAACTTTTCCGATTTTTCACCAGGAAAAGAACGCATCAATATTTCTGGATATTTTTTTTAAAGTTCAAAGTTACAACAACACACCTCACGGATCTCTAAATAATTTAGCACCTAACGACGTAAATGTACATAACGAGACTGACGTGTGGGCTCAGTAGTACTTAAACGGTCTCTGATAAGAAAGAGAGGAACCGAGTTGTACAGAATCCCAAGTCAAGTTCGAGGTGCGGGAGAAGAAAACAAAAAGACGAAAACAATCAATACATGTTAAAAATTAGTTCACTCGTTCGAGTATCTAAGTACCGTGAACCACGCTCCATAGATTGGAATTATAACTTTAAAGTTCTTATAGATGCCGTCGAGGACTATGCAAGAAAATGGATAAAACGAGAACAAGAAGACATTGATTCTATGTCAGAGTGGTTAAAGGCCGTGAGGTCTTTAATTTTGAAACGAATGAAAGTTTTAAGTAGGTCAATGAGTGCCAAGGCTACATCAGTTTTCAAAGACCCCGATGTAGCAAAATCATTGTCTACTACACATGACAAATATGTTGTCGTACCAGCAGACAAAGCCCAAAACACCATTGTTTTTGTCTGCAAAACATTTTACATTCAATGTTTATTATCAGAGGTAGACGTAGAAAATAATAGCAGAGATAAGACCTATACTGCTACCACTCTCTCCAAAGAAGAGTTTGTGGAAAACCATAAATCTATGCTATCCTCTTTTGGTCTCTCTACCAGGGACGATGATTGTGATTTACCGTCTATGTACTGGGTTCCTAAACTCCAGAAGAATCCATACAAACAACGTTTCATAGCTGGATCTGCAAAATGTACCACCAAACCTCTTTCAAAACTTTTAACTTCTATATTAACAACTGTCAAAGAGGGTCTGCAGTCTTACCACAACACTTGTTACTCCCGTAGTAGTATTAATTCAATGTGGATCCTGAAAAATTCGAAAGATCGTTTGGAGGCAATCAGTTCAAGACTATTATCTGAATATAATAGCATTAAAACCTGTGATTTTTCAACACAGTATACTTCTATTCCCCATACTCAGTTAAAATCCCGACTTAAAAACATTGTACATCGTTGTTTTTCCAAAAAAGATGGTACACCTAGATACAAATATATAGTTCTGGGTAGAGATTCCTCGTACTTTGTAAGAAATAATTCCAAATCATTTTCCAAATATACAGAGGAAGATGTTTACAAAATGCTGGAATTTTTAATGGACAACATATTTGTCCAGTGTGGTGGACGTGTTTTTCAACAAACGGTCGCGTTCCAATGGGAGCAAATTGTGCTCCTTTACTTGCTGACCTATTCCTTCACTCTTATGAGGCTGACTTTATAGCTGATCTGATCAGAAAGAAAGAATATCGTTTAGCTAGATCCTTCAATCTCAGTTTCCGCTATATAGGTGACGTATTATCTTTAAACAATCCTAATTTCGGGGATTTGATACATCGCATCTACCCAAAAGAACTTGAGATAAAGGATACTACAGACACTGTGAAGTCAGCCTCATATCTTGACCTACACTTAGAAATCGATGGTAAAGGAAAACTATTGACCAAACTTTACGACAAAAGTGATGACTTTTCATGCAGAATTGTCAACTTTCCTTTCATCTGTGGCAACATCCCTTCGGCACCTGCGTATGGAGTGTTCATATCACAACTCATACGTTATGCCAGAGCTTGCTGAAACAACGCAGACTTTGTATCGCGCTAGAGCTCTAACAATTAGGCTTCTGGAACAGGGTTATGTTGCTACAAGATTGAAGTCATCACTACAGAAGTTTTATGGTCGGCATCATGAACTCATGGATCGTTATGGTGTATCCATCAGCACCATGAAAACTGATTTATTCAACGGGTCATAGTTTTCCTTCCCTCGTTTGTCTACCCCGGATTTGACTTTTTATGAGCAACTCGGCGGGTGTTTATAGAAAAAACAGAGGACGCTTACCCTACCGGTGCACCTGGTCCATGCTTCCAGATTTTAGTGGAGTCCGAGTTGCTCATTTGCTTTTGTTACTTTGTATGTATGATTTTAGTTACTTTATGATCTTTGTTGTGTATGTCTGTTTTCCATGTCTGGTCTTTGTCCCCGGATTACATTCTTTTGATTACAGCTATAACTTTGGTTCCCTTGATTACTCTTTCGAATTTCACACACCAAACTCATTTTCGATCGTAATTACAGTCGAAAGTGGACAAGCGAAATTTTTAAAGTGGCGCACCGGTTTATGCGTCAAAACACCAACTAGTACACATTAACTGAATTTTGTGGAGATGAATCGATAAAGGGTACATTTTAAAAGAGCGAATTGCAGAGAGTAAACAAAGATGAAAACAGTTTATGGATTGTGGAAAAAAATGATTAAAAAACCGAAAGCGTGGAGGAAAAACTTTGAGAAATAATTTATGATTTATATGCATGTGTTCGTCAGGTAATATGAAAGTTTTCTACCGAATAAAAATGAATCCCCTTCTAGTTATTGTCTTTTTGTTTGGTTTGATTTTTTGTTTGTTTTTATCTTTTGGTTTTTTGGGGGTTTTTTTGGTTTGTGCTTTGTTTTGTTTTGTTTTAATTTTTATTTTTCTTGTTTCTTTGTTTTTGTTTTTTTTTAATCAAAACTCCTACTAAAATTTGAAGATGATTTCATGTTTGTTTTGCCTTATTGTTTCGTTTCTCGTTTTGTTTTGATTTTGTTTTTGTTTTGTGCATTGTTTTAATTATAGTTCGATTTTTGTTTAATTGTTATTGTTGTTGCTTTGTCTTTTTTGTTCTCCTTAACTCCTTAATTTGTTTCTTGTTTTGCTTTTGTTTTGATTTGTTTTGATTTGTTTTTTTTTTTGTTTAATTTTGTTTAATGTTTGTTTTTTTTGTGTTGTGGTATATTTCGTTGAGTTTGTCATTTTGTATCAAAAACCAGTGATAACCATAAAAATATTTATTAAAAAGTAACATTATTGTCTCATCCAATAAAAAGATACATAAAACATGTTTTAACAGTCCAATAAGTGTATAAAGAATGAAGAAAACAGACAGCCACGGTAAGCACAACCATTTTCAGCACCAACATGAAAAAAAGCAAATCTCATCATTCAGAAACCATTTTTTACTGTATAAACAACAATATACCCCCCCCCCCCCCAAAAAAAAAACAAAAAACAAACAAACAAACAAAAACAAACAAAAAAACAAAAACAAAACAAAAAACAAAACAAAAAACAAAGAACAAAAACAAGGTTTGAAGGGACTTAACTATGTAAGAGATAAAAAATCATCAGAATGGTAATCACATCTATCATCTTTAAATAAAAAAACTTGAATGGAGATCATCAACAAAAAAGATGGGATCGTCAGTAACATGCATTGCACTTTCTATAAAATAACATCATCCACCATCAATAAACATTATGAAATCGCAAATGTTTTTTTTTTTATAAACCTTTAACAGATATATGATATGAAGTGAGAAACTAGAGTGCGACTATGAATTCACACAAAATCATGTTTTTTCCCTGAAGAAAAAAATTAACACATTCGAAAAAATATGTACTTAAACACAAAATAGTATATAATAACAAAATACCACCATTTGGAGTATCATCAATATACACATTTATATACATGTACTTTGTAAATAACAAAACTCACGTTCATATATACTGCCATGTCTTGTCAGTTTAATAAATATTGCATGGATTTCTACCAGTAACATTACAAGCATCATTTTTGAAAATCAAATTATTGAAAACACCTGTTTTACCTTAACAGAAGAAACTAAAATCTAGAAAATGTAGAATAAAATAGTACATGTAATAAGTCACTGTAATGAAAGCATATGTATGTTTCCTAATCAAATTAAAACAAAGGATTAATTTAAAAAACAAAGGATTAATTTAAAAAAAAAACAAAAGACCTTATGATGAGTTTAAAAATATAGGTGTAAAACACTGATGATTTTTGTAAACTTTATCACATGGTTAGAAGCATATTGGGATTTTCCAAGAATGGGTTAACCATTAATTGTTCAAAGGTGAAAAAATAACGCATATGGGTCTTTTATTTCCATAATGACTGAATTGATTAGAAAACAAACAGAAAACAATAGTGATCAGTTGAATTCCTTTTTACCAACAAGAAAAGACCATTACCAAAGACATTTGAAAAGTACAGACGAAGACAGACTATCCGTCCGTCAACATTCCCATCATCACCTTGCCATCAACACCACCTCCGTCACCTCAACTATCCACATCGTCCACGTCAATAACAGCGGCTCCATCACCACAACCGTCAACCTCATCTAGAAAGCGGAGTTGTAACAATATTGGATAATGGAAATCCTTGTCATGCTGCCGTCAAACGGTTGAAACAAAATGACGTGGAAAATGGTGATGAAAGAAATGGAGACGACAACGTCTACTGGCCGAGAAATGAAGCTGAACAAGACAATAGTAACGGGAACGATGCGGAAAATCGAAAATGGAAATTTTTCGGTAAGATCATTCGTAGAAGTAGTTGAATTTTTCCCCGCTACAGAAGATGAGAAGTACGATCTGATGTGTTTCTTCATTCAAGCTATTGGCGCCAGAGCTTTAATGGAATAACATTAAATGCTGTTTCAACATAAATGTTTGGATGATTAAGTACGCGGTGAACGGTACATACGAGGAACAACGACCGCATTTTCCCAGCGTTATGGAAACGTTTTTAAAGCGATGGGAAGTGAAGAGATCGACTACATAAAAAATCGAAGAATTTCGGAAAATATTTTCCAGCTTGGAAGAATTTATCAAGAACGGGAATGGTTACCAGTTACATCGAACTTCCCGTATCACTTTCCTGTTCATCCTCGTTGTTGAACATACTGAACCAGGACGATCGCTGTCTGATCTGGAGTGTGTAGCTAGTTTGTTTCCAGTGGAGGAATCCAATCAACCCGAACTAGTTATCACTACGAGCCGTACATCAAAACGTTGTGCATGAAAGGTACCACATTGTTGCAAATAAGGGCATTCCAAAGACAAAACTTAGGGGATATCAGTGAACTTGTTTGCATGTGAGAAAGCAGGTTAATGCAAAATGTATCCGCTCAATATTACAAAAAAAACTATTGTCACCACGTCAATCTGCTCCATTTGACAAACAGAGAAAACATATTCTGTAGAATTTATGTGACTTATAACCGAAAAATCGAAAATCCCATTTTTTGCATTTTTTGATAAATTCTGACTACGAAATTCGACCAATATTCATCAAAAGAACCCCAGAAGTACAATTTGTGATAATACTAAACAGAAAATACTAAATAAGCCATTTTTTACTGAATCATTAATACTCTAGGGGTTTTGACATTGAAAAATGTGTCCATTTAAGCAATTTTTGGCATGGTAGGGGTACATTTTTTTTTCATTTTACTGCAAAAACCTAAGTGTTATTGCAACTTTATTGATACCATTGTAAAGCTGAGACATTGGGCTATACGGTGATACCTAATTGTGTTTAGTTTGTTCACACATGCTATCCCAGAAAGGCTTAGACGCACAAACAATTGAGTCATAAAAATCTTGGCCTTTTGACCTAGTGGGCTACAAATATAGGCTTATACTGAAAAAGAATCCAAGAATATTCTTTGGCTACAAATTGATTCGGCAATGGGAGGTATAAAGGTTCCTAAAAATCACCACGAAGTTGATGAGTGGTGGGGTGCACGGTGGACCCTCCCGCACATGGACTATATAGGAAGTCTTTTTACGGCGATCGAGTCAAAATATCTCCGATCATCTTCATCTATTACATCCGCACGGAAGATGTATACGAGGACATGAAAACACATCGTCATTGCGATTTGTTTGATGCCAGTGATTATCCGAACGACCATTTTCATCATTGTGATGAAAATGAAAAAAAAAATATCTGATAATTTAAAGTCGAGACGAACGGACAATTAACCCATAACCGAATTTATTGGCTTGAGAGCCAAGATGCACTCTAACATATCGCTAAGGGAGTTACCATGGCTGCATCTCACCAACTCAAACACGAAATGTATTAAAACTGTTTATTTGACAAAGATGTCGTGTCGTGTCGTGTGAGTACCATCCTCAGTGACAGGGATTACTACGCGTACACAATCGTTGATATACTTATTTGAATATTGTTTATTTTTTAGTTTTGTTGATATTTTAACTTTTTGCATTTGTGTATGTGTGTGTGTGTATATATGCTTCTATATATGATTTAAAATCAATGAAATCATCTTCAAATTTAGTATGAGTTTTAGTCAGAAAAAAAAACGACAGTCAAACAAAAAACAATACAAAACGAAAAACGTATCAAAACAGAGCACAAAACGAAAAATAATATCAAACAAACATAAACAACAACATCAAAAATATAAAAAAGTGTATGCGTTTTAGAGTCAAATGGGTGTGGTTTAGTGAAGATCCAAAGGTGACGTGCAAATTTAATAATTGATAATGTTAGAATTTGTTACCAAATGTGCATGCTTATTTAGAATGCCGAAAAGTAGTACAAATCTACCCCTCCACGAATTATTTCTTAAATATGTGACTGACGATGACTAAACTTTGAAGGCCTTTTTCTATCAAGATGAAGCAATGGAGTCAACTTTTCAACAATTCCCCGAAGTTATACTGGATGATGTAACATACAAGACTAACAATATGAGGATGCCATTTTATTTTACTATTGTTCTTGATGGTAACGGACAAAGGGAAATAATTGTTTAGCGAGGCTTAAATTTTTAAATGAATGTAAGTTGCTTTTATACATTTAATATTTATCACAGACTTTCACAGAATGTCGGAAATGTGACTTTTTTAAGGTTTTAACTTAGATGTACATATTCATGTGTAATAGTTTTTTTTAAAGTTTTTTAGTTTTTTAAATTGCGTAGAAACTATTATTCATCAAATTGTGATAATTTTCTTGAATTCTTCATTTATCTGTTTAACACTGAAATCATAATTAGAACCGGCAAAATTGCCACTGACTTACAAATATGGGGACATGGAAGTACCTGTTTTTTTATCCACAACTTCTACACCACTGAATGGACTTTAATGAAACTTTCACAGAATCTTTATTAAATATTCCCATTGTGAACCTTCTAATTTAGCTTTTGATCCAAATCAATCTGGAAGTCAAAAGTTGCATACTATTAAATGGGAAAGTAGGAGTGTCAAGTTAGTGAGCATCGCTCCCGGATTTTCTATCTTTACTCACTCTTTTACAATATTTCCCCAAGTTTCTGAAGCTCACTGAATGTTCTAAGACCAATCATAGAAACAAGTGTAGGTTTGCTTCATATAGAGACAGTTAAAATATAGACAGCAGTACAATCAAAAATCTATTTTTCTTTACTTTGAATTGCTTTTGTAAATTTGTAATTCGTGTATGTGTTCTGTACTTACTCTATCCTGCATCCATATTAATTCAAATCAATTTCATTTCAACATAATATAATCTCTGATAATTTTACCTGAAAGAAATTGTTCTTAAGGCTTTTGAAAGTCAGAACTATACTTTAAGACACATTAGTAGAAAATACTTTATTTAGAATATAGAACTAAGACAACATAACAATTCATGTAGCACCTATATATCAAAAACATTATCACAGATTTGCAAAAAAAATGAATGCACTAGTAAGATAAAACATTAATAATTGTGAATTCAATAAGAGGTTCCACAATAATAAACTAAATCAATATTTAAAATAATGAGGCCTTACAATGTATGGTTATTTCTTAGTTTTAATTCATACTACATTGTGTAATCATAACTTGTTCTAAATTTGCATGTATCAATTGCACACTTAAGACAAAAATAAGTTTCAATAAATTCCTGAACTATAAATTGAAATTAGAAACTCTTGAAATAAATAAATATGAGATGTAATGAAAATAGATGTATATATCAAAATGTAATTAGTAAGCTCAGGTAATCATTGAATTAAATGTACAATGAACATATGTAACAAGAACTGATATGGTGAATATGTCAAAGAGACAACAACCCCACAGGTACAGCAAAATACCTCTATCAATACAGAACCTAAGGGAGGACCATCAATAATGCCAGAAGTTTCCTCAATGTATAAATCAAATTTAAACTGAGTTATCTAGGTTCACACACAAAAAAAATAAAATAAAAGCTCATATAACAAAATCTAACAATTTGACATACAAAGTAAGAAAGGCATATAATGAAATCAACTACCAGGTTTAAATGCTAAAAAAAATATAGATAATTACTGGTTTAAATTAATACAGTACTGGTTATTCTTATTGGGTATAGAATTGGTGTGAATCAATTGTATATTTTAGAATGAAATAAGTTTTGAAATAAACCCCTGAAATAAAAGCTTTAAAATACATGAGAAAATCTAACGACATGAGAGTCACAAAGTAAGTATGTATATAATTATGATTGAAAAATAAAATGATCTGTCATTACTGGTATATGATAATAGCATGAGTATGCTGAAACTTTACGTCACAACAAATTAGCTACACAGCCACTTAATGACATAGTGTACTACAAACACTAATCATGTAAAAAAAAGCTCCAGAGGAAAAATCGTACCTTATATGAAACCAAATACACATTTAATTCAGCAAAAACATGAAAAAGACATCCCAATGAATATGACAAAGAATAAAACTATTGATGTTAAAGATTTGTGCGATTGCCAAGATAGTATCAGGTACATTGAAGCCTGTCTTAACTGATATTCCAAGGTACTTTAGAGAAGTTATTCAAGAGTATAATATAACCAACAATTTACCCATTCATAGAACCGAGTCACATGATTATCATTTAATTGGTCAAGTTAACCAAGAAACAATGTTTCTAGATCATTAATGAATACATGTATAATGAAACAAAATATAAGGAGTGCAGAAGTAAAATGAACACATACAGATACTATGGAAGAATCATTTGTCATGAGGTAACATTATCCACATTTTCCACGGTTTATTCATAACCCAAAGTCAAAGTCCATTTCAGATATAAATACTCTCATGAAATAAAAAAAAAACTTGAAATCTTCAGGAACCATCATAACTGAATTTTGACTTACCATGAAAATTGATTTCCATATAAATTTAATCTACAGATTTATCAGTTGATAGTTACAGAAGTTAATACTTTATATATCTTGTCAGATCTAACTAGTAGTCTTTTAAAACTAATCATGTCAATATTTCATACATGACATTCACAATTTATGATGTAAAAACCAATAAGGGATTGAATACATCTATGAGACATCTACCGGTACAATGTAAAATAAAAATAACATTTTCAATCATCTGTCGGGTAGTCAAAACTTTGTATAATGTCTTCTAATCTGTCATGTGATACAACACTGTTCTGATCAGCAGCTTGACAAATCTCTGTAACCAGTGTGTTAAATACTAAAGATTGATCAGCATACACATGGTGTCCAGCTGCTGGTATTTTCTGAAATACGGTTATTTTTGTTTACTTTATAAAACAATAAAGTTAGTATAAAAGGGTATAAGATAGGCAACAAAGTGTTTTAATGTTCAATATCCCAAATGTATAAAATCAAACACTATTAATTATTTTGTAAAATATTAATGTACAATCTGAAATAGTAATCAAGGGAACCAAGGTTATAGCGGTAATCAAAAGAATGCAATCCAGGGACAAAGACCAGACATGGAAAACAGACATACACAACAAAGACATAAAGTAACGAAAATCATAGATACAAAGTAACAAAAGTAAATGAGCAACTCAGACTCCACTAAAAACTGAGAACATGGACCAGGTGCACCGGTAGGGTAAGCGTCCTCTGCTTTTCTAGAAACACCCGCCGAGTTGCTCATAAAAAGTCAAGTCCGGGGTAGACAAACGAGGAAAGGAAAACTATGACCCGTTGAATAAATCAGTTTTCATGGTGCTGATGGATACACCATAACGATCCACGAGTTCATGATAACGACCATAAAACTTCTGTAGTGATGACTTCAATCTTGTAGCAACATAACCCTGTTCCAGAAGCCTATTTGTTAGAGTTCTAGCGCGATACAAAAAGTCTGCGTAGTTTCGGCAAGCTCTGGCATAACGTATGAGTTGTGATATGAACATGCTTTTTTTTTGTAATAAAACAATAGTGATAACTGACATTAAATGATTGCATTAATAGCATAGCCAAAATTGTATACACAGTTAGATACTGTATAACATAGAATAATAGACAGCATGAAAACAGACAATTTAATTAATGCAGTACACTATGTCTATATGCTAGTTGAATAGTAAAACAAAGATGCTGCATGTACAAAAACTATCTCCTCTACACCATGCACAGGCTGGCAGTCAGCATTTTGTTCAGTACTTGTACTTGACAGGTGCTGACAACCATTTACATTGTCACCTGGTGCATTCTGCTGAGAAGATACTTCAGCTGACACTCTAGTTTGAAATAAATTCAGACCCATATATATTATTTATTAATATAAATTGTAAACAAGAAATTTCCTTGTAAAAATAGAACAAAAGGACTTTGCATCTGAGACCATCATAAAAATACTGTTATACACTTAGAGAATAATCAATAAGTTCTGCGTGTGCATTAAAAGTCTGTATTCTTTAATCATTAACTCTATTTTCTTATTCTAACCTTTGTATTTTCATGTTCACTCTATACAATGCCCCCAGTGGGCCACTGATCTGTTACTTTGTACTATATAAACTATTTGTTCAATATTCACCTCAACAGCAACATAACTGTTTTCCCTATCTGTCTGGATTTGGTAACCAGCTGTTTTATCCATCCACGAGTTTTGACCATACAGGATAGATATAGGTATCTCTGCTGGTATCTCTTTAATTCTATTAACCATGGGGTTCTTAGCCCAGATGAATGGACCAAGGCTTAAGGCTTTGAAAGCAACTTCTCCACTGAAGAAAAAGAGATGGTTTATTAATAGTAATGAAGCATCCTCATGATTTAACACAGCCTTAACCTTACGACACAAAATCAAAATTTTGCATTCCAACAGAAAATATGATTTTTCATTTATATGTAAATAATATGTATTGGTACACATTACTTGTAGGTAGAAATAATCCATGTAGGGGCACATGACAATATATATACAAATGTACAAAAAAGCTATGATATAACAGTCAATAAGACACAAGTTCTCTGCTCAACATTACTGGTAGCCTATATATAAATGTGAAACAGGATGTACCTCTTATCTACCAACTCAATAATTTTCATAATGATGTGCCCTAATCTTCATTAAAAAAAAAAGGTTTATCAGTAATTAAAAGCAAACTCCTTAGTACCCATGACTTAATCTTATAGAAAAATGTGTATTTGAGTTTCTTGGATTGTACCTTGGATTTCTGGCATTACAATGGTATATATAACTTGTTATTGTATCATCAGTCAATACATCAGAAAATTTGTTCTGTATGTCAGATCTAAACTTCTTCACTAGTCCAGGACCTGAAATATAATAAGACATGAAGTCTGACCTTAAGTCTGAAAATATCCTCAACTGTTGTTTGTTTGTGATATGTGTTAGTATAAATAAATATTTCATATTATCATATGATAAAAGAGGTTAAAATACAATGATATTTTATGCACTTTTTTAAGGTGACAGGTAACTTATTAAAGTTATGCAATCATATTTTACATTGTCCTGAAAAAAAAAATCAAAAATAGGGCATCTAATTGGATATTAAATAATACTCTGCCACATTGAGTACACAAACTGTCACGGGATGGATGCTTGGATGGACGGACATGATACATTTCAGCAGGTATCATATACATGTAATAACTTACGACTTCGTATGTGGATATATAACATGATACCAAAAAAATAAATATATATGGCAATAGCAATGAGGGAGGTATTCGTAGCCTCCAATATAAATCATAGAAATATTGTGAGTTCGATTTGATTGGAGGTATCTGTATCAAATGCTAATTTCACAAATTTGCCAAATTATAAAATTGGCCAAATTCAATGACAACCTTTGCAATCTTTGGACATTTTTTTTGCACTTAAAACTATTGTATTTCTTCATCAGTCAGATGGCCTCGTTGTTAATTCATTAAGAATTACTATATATTAACCCTTTCCTTCAGGTGATTTGGCTGATGCATCATTTTTTTACACAAGTGATTCTAGCCAAAAATTCCAAAATTTAGTCCAAAACAGCTCCAACTGGAAGTTTTTACTGGCAAAATGTCTCAGAAAACTGTTTGCAGAAGGATATCTTTTTGGTCCCCAACTAAACTGAAATATTATTTGAGTTGAAAGCCTTTCAAGTCAAATCAGCAAAAAAAAGTGCAGAGAAATGCATGGGGGCGTCAAAAGGCATCATTATAAAGGAAAGGGTTAACAAACGTAATAATGCATATAATGATAAAACTTATTTTCTAAAAATATGAGCTGTTTGATATTGTTGTCAAATCAGTTTTTTATCTTATCAGTATTTTATTTTTTTTGAATGACTAAGAAGCCACATCTTCATGTCTACATTCTACACAACATACCAAAAGGTCCAAATGCTCTCATGAAAGACATGGGGTAAAAGAGACTTCCAATACCAAGTGCAACTTTGTATCTTCTGGGTATCTGTGTCTCAGGTGGTTTTGCATGGAAGCCCCAGGGGTCAGCTGGGACCAAATGGCATATTCTTTCTGGATATTTTAAAGCATAAGCTGTACAAAGGTATCCTCCTAAACTGTGACCTAGAAGAATAAATCTTTCTAGTTTCATAGTTTTACACCATTCCTCAATAGCTTCAACAAACTGACGCTCAGCTTCCTCAGGATTTGAACTCAGAGATGGCCTTGAACTTTTCCCAAAGCCAAGTAGGTCAAAGGCATACACTGGTCTATTTCTAGCCAAGTGTTCAAGATTTTTGGCCCAAAGCCCTATACCTCCCCCCATTCCATGAACCAGCACCAGTGGTGTTCCACTATGGTTCTCATTCAGTATAATTGACCATATTTGATGATTGGGATTAGAAAGCTGCACCATTTTAGTCGAGTATGGCACTGTCAAAAATGCTGAAAAAAAAAAACAATTGCGATAAAAGTTTACAGCATATTGCTGACAATAAGCTATTTGTACATGAATTTATTTTCCTAATTCATATTTAAGTATAACTAGTGAATGGCAAGAGGGCATACACCTTATGCTGCTCTAAGAAAAATGTATGTTTTTGAGATTTTCTTGTATTACAAGTATAAGAGTGAATGCACTTTAGAAACATTTCAAGGCTACAAAGATTAATTTGACAATAAAAGCATGGTTAGGTAAATATTGGTAAATATATTTCTCCCAGGGAAAGCAAAAGGGCAAACTAATACAAATAGTATGTTCACCAATGCTTAAATAACCAATAATTGCCAGCCATTTTGACTCTCAGATGTACATTCACATTGTACATACCTTTGAATATGTTGTTCTCCACCTCTGATAACTGTGCTTTAGAGGTGGGTTTCCAACGTATTCTCCTGCATCTCCTTTCAATTTGCTGGTCATTAGGTCTATAATATACATGTAGATGTCAGATTTAGATTTTTATGCATCAAGTTTTAATTAGTTTTGACATGGACCAAAAGACAAAGAAGTTACAGCCCAGACACAAATTTACATGCAAAAATCATTAATATGACTTCAATATAACCTTGAGTTCAAAGTTGAAGGTCAAAGGTCACAAACTATGGTACATGACACATTGTCTTGCAGATAAACAAGAAAAAAAATATATAAAAAACAAGAAAGTTAAAGCCTGGCCCCAGCACCACAAAAGTAAAAGAAAGTACTTAAGTCTGAGGATATTCTTAACTTTCATGGTAACTACATTCAATGTCTTTCAAACTGATGACATCACAAACAGGTAAAAATTTTTAAGATTTAGTTTTTTCAAGTTTGTGTGTGCAGGGGCCTGGGCATGATTTGTTATGACCTATAATAGACATGCTGACTGATGGACACACTGATAGGGCCTCTGCCACTTTTCTTGATGGCCTCTAATAAAAATTAGCCCTCCAAGACAGTATAATTATTAGAACGAAGTTGTGGCAATCAAAAATGATTTAGGGCTAGTATTGTCAGGCTATAACTGTTCTATGTTACATAGAAAATACAATATATACTTACTGTGTACATGTCCCCATGATAAAAACTTTATGCAAATATAATGTTTTGTCTCTGGTTATATGAAGCAGGTTTGTTCAGTTGATATGACACTGATTCATACTCAGAAATAATAAAAGTAGAACGGTTATAATATGGGACGTATATCTTTGAGACAGTGCATAGTGAATTAAATATCAGATAAATAAATCCGGTAATTTTATTGACGTAAACGGAACAGAACAGAGGAGAATAAATGGTTAAACAGAACAGAACAATGAGGATAAAAAATAGAATAGAATCAAATCGAACCGAATGAAATAAAATAGTAAAACCAAAGAGAAAAAAATCAATTTTCAAATTTCATAGAATAGAATTATGGTTAAACAGAACAGGACAGGACACTGGGGAGAAAAAAAATAGAATAGAATAAAATGAAATGAAATAAAAAAACTATAATCCTTAGATAAACAAAAAACTAGGGACATACTAAATAGCTTTGGTTATTCATACATTTTTAATAAAAAAAAATCTCACTTTCAAGAATGAAGTACAAAATTTAAAACAAAAAAGATCAAAATTTACAAAGTCAAAATTTTCAATCCTTTGGGCTTTGGTTAAAATTATGACTATTTGTTAACGCCTTCATATTTTGTTTTTGTTTGTTTTTGTTTTTAGGGGGTGTAAAAATATGAAACATGTAATTACAAATTTATTAAACAAAAACAGTTTTTGCATGAAATTGTGTATGATTGTAATTTTCCGTGTATTCCCCCTAATTAATATGATTTTCTGTTTTCTTCATAAATTATTCATTTTGCGACATATGGAAACTTTTTTACGGACCATTATTTACCCAGCACCGTTTTTGGGTTCATTTCCGTCTTCTACTTTGTATGTTAGTTTTCTAGTAGCAAAGAATGGAACAGGACGCCGTAGTTGAAGCAGAATTTAAAAGGTTCTATATTGCTTAATCCGTATGAATGCCAAGAATAATCAATATTTTTTTATAAGAATTTATGAGTATGAAAAAGCTATTAAATTCAAATGGAATCGTTTATAACGGTCACATGTCGATTCTGTTTATATTACGCAACACCGAATTCTAAAAATAGACTACCAAAACAAACTAGTCCGGTTTCCGGTTTATTGGTGGTTCATCTTCCTGAAAAGAGTGTATTGGTACCAGTTAAGTTTCTGTGACCCAGTGACCAGGTGACCATATTTGTCAAGTTACAGAAGCAATGCTGGGGTTTGTCAGGTCGTTGTTCGATGCTGCATATCATGTAACAGGTCTTGTGTAAGTGATACAGTGATTCAATTGTATTGCATTTTGTATATCAGATACTCAATACCATACAGTCGCAGTGTCATACTGTCCTGGTCTTTTCACACTGACCTAAAAACAGACTACTATTTTCAGCTTAACATACCAAAGTATTTCCTCTGATCTTGCATTCTTCACTTTTCTTTTTTAAATGATGATGTCACATGTTGGGATTGGGTAAGGTCCGAACTACAGGCACAGGAGTTGGAGCATAGCTCCTTTAGTGAGTTGACCCAGCATATCAGTCACCCTATTGATAAGATTTCTAACTCCTGTGCTACAGGCCATACTAAAAATGAGCATTTTTCTCATGGATCTGTGGACCACAATGCTTCTTACAGTAAGATAGCAGGGTATCCATTATTGTCGAATTACCAATATACAAATGTAGTATGACATACGACTATTTTAAAAATTGTTGGATAGAGCAAATGATGGCCCATCAGAATATCAATGTCATCTTTATCCATCCTGGTCGTGATGATGGAAATCTGGTCAAAGGTCAAACACTCATATTTCTTCAAAAACTGGTTTGTTTTTTTCAAATGTGTACATCACATTTATTTTTGTAAAAAATTCAAACATATATATATCAAATAATAGCTAAACATCTAAGGTTTACTTTGGTTTTACAATGTTTAATGATTCCTAGTAATGATAAATGTATAGTGACTTAATCAAGTAGAGGTAGAAAATTTTGACGTTTTATACATCCAAAGTAAAAAGGTAGCCTTGACATTTTTCCACGTTGAATCTTAAAGTCATAAATACTGTAGATCATATATGTTTATGAATTTTTAACATTTTAAAATGGTGCAAATGCTTTTTAGGAAATTGTCACATTTTTGTAGCTGGACTTAGTGACCTGGACAATGAAATCCTTTTTGTTACTTTATATGTGCCATTTCATGAAAAATTATGCCCTATGGTGAAATATTATTCATAACTAAGAAATATGACTAATATTGAAACAAATATTGTGCAGATAGTGTTATTTTAACATTGATGGCTAAAAAAAAGGGGGGTAATTGCAGAAAACAGATGCTTCTCTGCATGCTGAAGGAAACTACTAAAGATATTTGATAAATGACTTGGTCAACATTTTGTAAAGATCTTACCCTGTTTCCTTTAAAAATATTAATAAGGAAAATATTTAAAAGCATTTACATAAAAAAATACTAGTGACCACATTATAGGTTACAGACCACCAATTCAACCAATGAGCATTTGGAACGTACGCAAAAATAGTCCTACGCAGAAATTACCCCTGTTCCTCATAGTGCTGTGAAAAAAGTTCTTATCTTATTTTAAAAATTTAAACAGTTTCTGAAAGGAAAAACATTTCTGTACATTTTATAGGTGCATTTTGCTTCTTGTGATGTGAAGCCTAATCTCCATAATGATTTTTAAATATACCCCTATCTTGTGAAAACACTGGGATTTCCCATGCTATTTATAGACCCTTCACTTCCGGTGACCAGTACTGCACTGCAAGTCTGCTAACCCCACATGCCATTCTGAGGATTGTGAGCTGACATATGTAGAATCATGCTGATATATAGTCATCTGCAGGTTAAAGTTAAGGTAAAGTCCAGAGAAGCCATTGAATATTGTGAAATTAGCATAGAAGCCTATGGGAAGTGGAATTAGTGGTTTTTAGCCTTAAGCTGAAGCCATGGCAAAATGAAAAGTTTCTTGAAATAGCTTTAAACTACTTGAAGATCTTGTTAACTTTGCCATGAGAGGAATACACTACAAAAATCCTTCAAAATATGCATTTTTTTAAGTTATAGGTCCAAATTATGGAAAATTGGTCTTTTTGGCTGATTTTTATGTCCTATCTTTTAAAAAGTGTAGAAAATTTAGTAAAAATATCAAATATTAAACTTTGAGGGCTATATTTACCTAAATATGGTAGTAATAAGCACTTGAAATCAAGTTTTGTGTAGATTTGAGCAAAAATTAGGTTAGAAATGAGGAAAAACTCACTTTCATTACTGCGGTTAAGGCCATATAAGCATTCCCCTATGGCAACATGGAAAATCCATTATTGAGCACTTTTTTTGCTTTAGGTGCCCTTTACTGGTCATGTTTTAATGTGAAAACACTGTATTTACAAATTTAAAGCCAAATATATCACCTTTTGTGAAAATTTAAAGATTTAGGATTTTTGACATGTGATCAAGAAAAAGGGGGAGGCATGTCAGAAATAAATGTTTAAAAATAGACCAATTTCTCAGAAAATGATTACTTTTAAAATTATTTCTTCATTAATATTGTTAAAAAACAAGTTGTGATTGATATTTTTTATTTGAAAAGTCAGAAAAAGTTCTTTGCAAATATTTAATGCATTTCAGTATGGTAGAATATTTTCACTTTTTTGCTCGCACAACTTGGTTACCCTATATTTAAAAATCAAATATTTAAAAAAGTGCTGGTCACATTTCACTGAAACTTTGCAAATGCATTCAGTATGTGTGTAGGAAGATACCTGTATAGTTATTTATTTTTTCTAAGACAAAAAGTGACTCTTTAGGTTACAGACCACCAATTCAACCAATGAGCATTTGGAACGTACGCAAAAATAGTCCTACGCAGAAATTACCCCTGTTCCTCATAGTGCTGTGAAAAAAGTTCTTATCTTATTTTAAAAATTTAAACAGTTTCTGAAAGGAAAAACATTTCTGTACATTTTATAGGTGCATTTTGCTTCTTGTGATGTGAAGCCTAATCTCCATAATGATTTTTAAATATACCCCTATCTTGTGAAAACACTGGGATTTCCCATGCTATTTATAGACCCTTCACTTCCGGTGACCAGTACTGCACTGCAAGTCTGCTAACCCCACATGCCATTCTGAGGATTGTGAGCTGACATATGTAGAATCATGCTGATATATAGTCATCTGCAGGTTAAAGTTAAGGTAAAGTCCAGAGAAGCCATTGAATATTGTGAAATTAGCATAGAAGCCTATGGGAAGTGGAATTAGTGGTTTTTAGCCTATATTCGAAGCACATCTGTGCTGCCTTGAAAAAGAGGCATTAAATGTAGCAACTTGAATGAGATTAATGTTTTAATAGATAGATGTAACAAAATCAACTAGTTTTACTGTAATTATTATAAAACTTAAGTAATGGATTTGAACAAACTGGTGTGGTAGGTTAAAGCCTGGTTAAAATAAAATTGGTAAATTAACATTTTAAAGAATAATACCAGGTATATACCCACATGGGAGTATAATGTATTCGACTTTAGTCGTCAGTGTGACCGTCATTTGTGTAATAAGATGTTGCCTGGAAAGCGCCTTAATTTGTTGAAGGATATCCTCAATTGCCACAATTTGTTGAATAGTTAGTAGCAGTAAAAGTTTGGTTGTCTGGGTAACTTGGTAAGTATATGACTGATGATTTCCAGTTTAATACATGCACATTTTGTATATCTAAAAGGGATGGAATAGTTGCAGGTACATTGTACATGTATTAAAATCAGTCGGTGGTTTTTCAGAGTTCAGTCCTTGGTTAGATTGCATTTCTCACTAATATTTACATAAGTCTTTATTAATAAATTGGGTGTTCTTTTTGGTATATGAGCATCACTTTTTCTAAAGATGGCGTATTTGCACCTATGGCTAGAACTAGGGTTCTGTAATATTTCTCCTCAATTATTTCTTAGTTTACCTGTATGTATGTCTGTTCCACCATGAATAATAAAACAAAGTACAATGTATTAGTATGTTAACCAGTCCATTTTTAGTTTTAAGCAAGGCGTATTTCAGCCGGACAGGTTATCAAATAAGTTAGCAACAAAGATGTTATTTTCAACTTCTAAGCTCAATTGACAATTTGTACAGAAAACTGTCTTTACTGTCAAAATTTCATGTAACAAGCCCCTACACTTAATCTGAAAAGAAATTTATATAGGATACATTGGCTTAGAAACAAAATTTCTGCTTGCCCACCTCTATTTTTACCAGCATAGGCTTTTAGTCCCAAATTAGAAGACTGCAGACAATCTATAAAAGGAACTGTCCCGCTGGCATAATATGTTTTAAATCACATTTTCCTGTTCATGTACAAGGCCATGTACTTTTAATCAAGTCCATTCCTGGCTTTGTAATTCATGCAACTAAATATAGGATAATAAGAATAAAGTCAGTTTTTAGTGACAAATCAATATTAACAAATGCACTAATGAAACTAAACAGAGCATTGCACTTTATTTTACATGAAGTCAGTTACTAATTGTATTACATGCACATAGAAACATGTGTTGTAATGTTTGGACAGTGTGAACCCCCAGTCAAATACGGACATATAGTAATCAGTGAAATCACAAGTAGTAAATCGGACATACTCATGTATCTTTTAAACAGTTTAACTATTTATTTTGAATTTTACAACACATGTCAACTGAATCATGATTTTTGTCATTAGTCATAACTATAATGAATTTCCATGCTATTATTCAAAATTGGGTAAAATTTGGGTGTTTTTACCCTTGTTAGTAAGTTATTGTAAAGACTGATATACCTATAGTTTAGGAATTATTTTCTCAATTTGGTGTTATTACATTGTATTAAGATAATAGAGTTTCTAAATCTAATGCAGTCCTTCCAATTACATGTAAGAAATCTTTTGTTTTCTGAAACTCTTATTCAAAAGTCCCTGTTGTAGAACTGCATTATGGATACCCTCTGAAAACCTGAACATTTAGAAAATGTGACCATAACAGATTATGATGACATACAATGTACAAAATTTAAATCAAGAGATATTTTTCTTTCAAATGAGACTAAAAACAGTTATGTGTCATACTATTAATAGTATTAACCCAAATTTGAAAACTAGAAGTCTTTTTAAATGCCCACTACTATGATGACTTAACAGTTGATTTCTACCTGGTTTGATTGGTATTTTCCTGTATGATATCATATTTAAAAAAAAAATGTTTATTGATGTACAGATTGTTCTTTCATGACAACGCCAGTCGAGTGTTTATTGCAGCATACATGTACATGTATGCAAATGTTGATTCTTTTGTATTGTATCTGGGTCAAAAACAATTATGTATTTCTTCCATGAAGTCTAATAAAATAATACATTATTTCTGGTTCAAAATATGTGTCTTCAACTGTTAACAATAAAAAAAAAATCATTTGCATTTGATGCAAAATTCAGCTTATATGTACTTTTGACGATGTGTAGAATGTCAACAAAATAGAGATTATGAAGACATCATGTAAAAATGGTTAAAACTTTAATAAAAATGAAATTGTAAAACTTTGAATGTCTTCCCTTATAATTCTTGTGAGAAAGTATTATCAAATAGAATATACTCTAATTTTTATGTGTGCTATTTTAGATTTAGCTGGTTCTCTCCCAGTACATGGATTACTTGGGTTCCTTCATCAATGATGCACCTAGCTCAAGCAGAAACAACCCTGTTGAACAGTAAGTTATCAAAGTTCTAAATAGCTGCATATTTGCACTTTTTACAAAATAAAACGAGTAATAAATTTATGGTATTATGGTTTTCCTTGTGGTGATGTTTTCATCGTCTCGGGGCTAGGGTGGTCTGCCCACAGAACAGCTGGGATGTGTGCCCCAGGTGGTGGAATTGGGGTATTCCTGGCATCTTACATGCAGGGGTCATCAGACCATAATACGAAAAAACTGACTACAAACCATAGTAGTGCCACATGTTGGGAAATGTGCCACGTTCCTGGCATGTTAAAGAACCTTGCTGTAGTATTCATTTGGAGTAGAAACCCTTGCGCTCCACCTAAAGAGGGTGAATTGCCCGACCCTACCCACCTCTCCCAATTTCCAGCAATCTGAACTCATCATCCCTTCTGTGTTGGCACTACTTGATCACCATGTTGCTAAGTACTAATCAAAATTCAAAGTGGCGATGTCATTTATCATCCAGTTTGCCATTTTGGCAAAAGCAGAAGTCGGGAAAATTACTAATGTAATATTAAAAAAACACAAATGTTGGATCAGTTATGATTCAAGTAGTTGATTAGGAATTCTGTTTTATTTCTCATATGGGCTGTCTGAATAGCGGAGGAATTTAAGCACATAGACTATTTGTTCTGAATTGATTCTTTTATTATTCACACATGCTTCCATTTCGGATTTGATCTAGTTTGAAGGCTTCCCATTGAAAACTTTCAACTCGAGGTGCCTTTAATGTTTGGATTCAGAAAAGATATAGACCTGGGTTTAAAGCGATGTTTGAAAGGAAATCAGTTACATGTAAATGTAAAACAGTCGAAAATGAGATGGCTACAGCAGCAGAAGTAGTTACTTCGAATGAAAATGTGGGTGAGCAAGGCAGAGGTCTTGAAACTATTGAGAAAAGTGGGGACGAAAATTATAATAAAGAACAAGATGTATCAATTAAAAACAAAATAAAAAGGTTGAAGGATTTTATATTTAAAGTGCTTGAAAAATAAAAGTTCAGTTAATTGTTGATGTCAAGTAAAATTTTTTGTCAAAACTTAAATTGATGGTTTTCTTTTTAGCCCTTAAACATATCACACAATTTGAAAGCTAAAATGTAGATCTTCCAGTACATACATGTAACAGTTGATACTGTTATTACCAGTGTAATTTCTAAGAGGTATTTAGTGGTTAATGATTTTCATATATTGATTTAGATTAAATTAGCCACAGTGGCTAACAGAAATTTTCATGTAGTGCTAACACAACCCAATAATCATTGTGTCCCGTCCCATTTTTCATTTCTTTATCGTTCCATGATAGTTTTATCACCCATTTCATGTTCATTGCCTGAATTTTGCTGAAATATTCCTGCTTGAATGTTAAACACATGTAAAAGATAATATCGTCCCACAGCCCGATTTATTTTTAGTTGTTGATGTATGAGAATCTACAAATAACTTGATGTGGCCTTAATGTATATATCCAAGTTAAAATTAGTTTGTTAAGGGTAAACACAAATAATACACAATTTTTTTATCAACAAAATATATTGATATATAACACATCTACATTAATATTATATTCCGTATGCTGATATACATTGTAACTTAACAGTTTACAAGTAATTACATATCTGAAACTCATTTGACATCATTAATGTACATTTACAATGTATGTCTTTTTTTGAAGAATTCATCAAGTTACCATTCCAAACAAAATTTGTTAATCTACCGAAGAAAGGCAACAGATTATGGACTATAACTGTGAACAAGGACCACCAGAATCTCCCTCTAGTCATGGTTCATGGCATGGGAGGAGGAATTGGACTCTGGACCAGAAACATTGACAATTTAGCTTCTCATAGATCTGTATATGCTTTTGATCTGCTGGGATTTGGACGAAGTTCTCGACCAAAGTTTAGCAACTTACCTGAAAAAGCAGAAGAAGAATTTGTAGAGTCTATAGAAGAATGGAGAAAAGAAATGAAAATAGACAAATTTATTTTACTTGGGCATAGTCTTGGTGCTTATATTTCTTCTTCATATACAATAAAGTATCCAGATCGAGTGCAGCATTTGGTGTTGGCTGATCCCTGGGGATTCCCAGACAAACCACCTGACATGGTGGATAAGGTACCACGATGGATCAGAATTATTGGCACTTTAACATCTCGATTTAATCCCCTGGCAGTATTAAGGGCTGCTGGACCTTGGGGTTAGTATTAGTTCAAGACATTTCAAGGCATTAACAAGATGGAGCTACAATGTTTCACAAATATGTTTTTACTTCCTGTGTGAAACAAGTGAAGAATTCAATAATTGATTCATTTTTTGGTTTAACTAATAAATACTGGAGTAGATAAAACATGTAAAACAATATTCTTTCTATTATCTTGTCAAAATTTCATGACTGTTTGATGTATGATTTATTAAAAGTTGTCAACTAGCTAATAGGCTCTGCTGTACATTACAGGAAGTGAAAAATTTCACAGGCTTGAGCACTACTCATTAAAAATTAGCAGAGCTTTTCGGGTGTGCTCCTGCAAAAAAGGTATATTATACCCTTTGTGCAACAGATTTTTATTATATAATATACTGGTTTGTATTACAGAATGTTTTTTACTGTGTATGCATACCTGACTTGGAACCAATGCACTACAATATGTTTGGTATATATACTTGTCTATTTATAACTGGCTGAATCGGTAAACTTTAAAATTAGTTACAAGTACACATTTATTTCAGGGCCAGGTTTAGTAAAAAGATTCCGTCCAGATTTACAGAGAAAATTTGGTGAATCAGAAGATGATGATACTATATTTGATTATATCTATCACTGTAATGCACAGACACCTAGGTAATTGTCTATTCCAGATAAGACGGTAATGCACAGACACCCAGGTAATTGTCTATTCCAGATAAGACGGTAATGCACAGACACCCAGGTAATTGTCTTTACCAGATAGGATGCTCTGGTAGATATTTAATCTCTCTTTTTGTTGAGTATACACGTAATACTCTCCTGGATATAATCGCACATGTACAATTTAAACAGAACTTATTCAAAATTCAACAGGGGTTTATTTTCATGTTTAAACAATAGATATTACAACTTAAGCATTTATAACCTTTGACTTTTCATCGGGGATGTTTTTCATAGTATTATTTAATACATAATGAAAAAAGAAATTATAAATTCCTCAAAGAAACCATTTAAAAAATACTGAATTTTTTGTGATTATGTTTGACTGTTTGGACAATTTCTCTGATTCTCTTGAAAAGGTGGATGTTTAAAATGCACACAGGAAAGGTATAATGAGATATGATATGCTCATCATCTCAACATTACACATTTCAGTTTAGATGAAAACATATTTTAAAAATATATAATCTTTCTTACGATTTTATTCTTTGTGAACTTGAACATCATTGTTTCATGTACCTTACCAGCAGACAATTTCTATAACTTTTACCACTTTGAGGAATTTATCATTGAACAGTGTGTCATTATGAAATAATACTAGATCCAGCATAATCAGTTCCTCTGATTGCTATTGTAGTGTTTAATGAATTTTAAGCATGTTGTCTGACTGTAAATGTAATTAATAGTACCAGCCTACCTGACTTAAAATGAAGTAGTGGTATTTTGTGTCCCAATCTCCACATTTTGCCTTGTAGGTTGGTATTATTTGTTTACTGGTACTTGCATACATGTACCTAATGTATTCAAAGTATAGAACTTGGAACATTTTTTAGATAATATGATATATGTATGTCAAATTAAAATTATTAAAAAACTTGATGATATGCAGTAAAGATCTTAATAAACATTCACAACAAATGATGTGATATTACAGAAAGGTAGTAAGCTGCATTGACGATAAACATTTCTTCTTGTATATGTATACATGTATAAAGAATAAAGTTAAAAATAAAGCATGTGTCTTCCAAATATTATATGTCATGTTTTGTTTGTTTGTTTGTTTTTTATTTTTATAGTGGAGAAACGGCTTTTAAGACCATGAATACAAGTTTTGGCTGGGCCAAGCGACCTATGATGCACAGAATAACTGACATAAAACAAGATTTGCCAATGACCTTTATATATGGTTCAAGGTCATGGGTAGATAGTAATACAGGTTTCCATGCCAGTTATCTACGCCATGAAAGTTATGTGAACGTTCAGGTATGTTGTATACAGTCAAACCTGTATTAAGCAGTCACCTCTGGGGAATACTCAAAGCAACCTTTATAGAGAGGTGACCTTTGGAATGTGGTTTCAAATCGTGATGTAGAAAGACTTTGATGTCAGCATATAATCCCATATTCCATTAGATTGTACTACCACTGATTGTCATAATGTTATATGTATTTATCTTTAATTTTCAGAGGTAGATTTATGTATTTAAAAATATTTTCATTCAAAATGTCACTCAGATAAAAATATATGACAGTAAAAAATAAAGTATTTCCTCATTTCCTGTTGTATGTTGTTTTCACCGTGTACATTATTTTCAATGTCCTCTATAATTTATGCTTTTCTATTGGCCATTTTAGTAATTTGTGTTTTTCTGACAATAATTTCTTTACAACGGCGCGGGCACCTTTTCCACTATTTTATTTTTTAATTGCCTCATTTCTTTCCATTTTCCGTTTCTGAGAAATTTCGTCACAACTCAAACTTTCATAATTAAACTGAAGACTGACGTTTTTACAACCAGTGAGTAAATTTCACACCTTTACTATCAAATCTTTAATTTTGTTTTTATTGCAATACCGATTTAATCCCTTCTGTAACCTAATTATCTATATTTACAAATTCTAAATATAATTAAATCATGTGACATGGAACTGTTATCGGGTCAAACGATAAACAGAATGTTTACAAAATGGTGAGTTAAAATAAATAGAGAAAACAGTTTGGCGGGTTTTGATATGCCCGTTAAGTGAAGGTGACTGTTGATTTGAGGTGACCGGCAGAACAGGTTTGACTGTAGTTAGGTAATGAGTTAAACCAATACTTCTGCAGGTCTGACATCAGATTTGTATTGGTAGTATCACATCAAGCCTGATTGGATAAGATGCTTATGCTTTGGCTTGTTGATATAATTTCCTACCCAACAAACAATCATTATTTAGTTATTAACTCTTTTTTCTATTCAGGTTGTGAGAAGTGCAGGCCACCATGTTTATGCTGACCAGCCAGAACCTTTCAATATACTAGTCCAAAGAATCTGTGATGCAGCGGACAATGGGACTGTTCCTCCAAAGAGACCTAACCGTCAAAGTTCAACACGAGACTCTACCACCAAAAATTCAACTGTGTCATTAAATGATCAAATAAATAGTCAGTTGTGATACATGTAGTTTATAGGCTGTGCATGACTGAAGTTATATTTATAGGAGCTATTTATATGTCTACTTTATAAGTGTTTTTGCACTTTTTAGCTCACCTTGCTGAATGCCATGTGAGCTTTTGCTATCTTTTGGTGTCTGTCGTCGTTGTTGTTGCTAACAATTTTTCAAACCTCTTCTTCAGACACTACTTGATCAATTGGAATTAAACTTGGTATGAATGTACCTTGGGGTATCCTGCATAGAACTGATTTGGGGATTTTTGATCTGTCGAAAAACATGGCCGTTGTTACTAAAAATAGAACATAGG
Source organism: Perna viridis (assembly GCA_037379345.1). Lineage (NCBI taxonomy): Eukaryota > Metazoa > Mollusca > Bivalvia > Mytilida > Mytilidae > Perna > Perna viridis. The sequence continues at coordinate 7,532,947 of CM074515.1, read as the reverse complement.
GTCAGACAGTAGTTTTTTACATATATCTCCAAAGTTGGTAGGTTTAGCAAAATTATTTCTATTGCTGAAATGACCTTTATTACAAGGTCTTTGAAAGTCGGCAGGGATCAAATTGTCAGGTGACAAAAGTTATTGCCCTTATTTATTTTTTTTTTTTACATTTTTCAGCCAATATCTAGAAAACTATAATAGGTAGAAAGAAACTTTCAATTGCTGAAATGATCCTTATGATAGTCCTACCGAAGTCGCCTTGAGTCAAAATTGTTGGACAACTCCTTGTTAAATTTATTGCCCATGAAAGACAAACTTTAACTAGGTGAGCGATTTAGGCTCCTGGAAGCCTCTTGTTTTCTTTTTTGTCTTATTCCACATATTTATTATGTGTTAAATTGATTGCAGTTAATGATATCACAATAACTTAATTGTTCTGTCAGTTCTTTAGGTAGATTTTACATCTGTTTTGTTCAACACCACTGGATATTATCTGATAGTAGTTCTTTATCAACATTATAGCAATATCTGATGGGCTGGTACCACATTCATTACATAACCAGGTAGGCTTTTGAGTTATTTAAAAGGCTGTCTAATAATTAGAGCGATTTAAAGTCACCTTAATATCCACACATGGTAGATGTAGCTGTCTACTGTGAAGGTGTACCAGTCAATTTAAAAAGCAGGAAGTTGAACATTTCTTTGAAAGTTTGGTCTTTAATTCCTGTCTTTTGCTTTTTAATTTAAGAGGGAGAAATATAATTGTATTCATTTAGAGCTTGTATCTGGACGTTATGTCCAAATATTTTATTGCAAGTATTTTTGTGGTACCTACTCTCAAAATTTCATTGATTATAATTAACCAAATGGAAAAAATGGCTGCAAATGATATATTAATACAGGTATAATAACAGAGGGATGCAGTTCTTAATGAATAAAACGTAAAAAATGAAACATGCCATTTTTTCTTATGCTTGAAAAGCTTTGTCAGAGTTTATGGTATGAACACCCTTCCATACAGGCATAATTGTCCTAAAAAGGCCATATTTTTTTTTTTTTTAGTTTAGACCTCTTGAAAACAAGAACAGATAACTGTGTGGTAAAAGGGCATATTAGGGGTTTACAAGTATATACTGGGTAAAAGTTATACAACAATCTCACATAAAGATGTCAAGGGTTCTTGCCCCAGTAAGGTAAAAAGACAGGTTATTTCTGTGCTCTTAGTTTATTTGTAAAATTCTGTGTATCCATTTGATCTGAATGGCATCTAAGTCTTTTCAAGGAGTTAGTGCCTGTTACTGCTATTTGTCTAGCTTCTGGGGCCTTTATATTGATGCGAGTTACTTGGCTACCTGGAGCCTCTACATTGATGTGAGTTATTTAGACTTCTTGGAGTATCTTTGTCAATGTGAGGTTTTTGGGCTTCTTGAAGCCTCTATATTATGTGAATAATTGCTCCCTCCCCTGTAGCCTCTATATTGATGAGAATTATTTTGGACACATGGAGTCTCTAGATTAATTTGAGTTATTTTGGCTCCTGTTGCCTTTAGTTTCACTATCAATAGATTTTTTTTAAAGTCTTAACATAAGCTGCCAAAATTTTAGTTTTTTATATATTGTATGTCTGTTAAAGGGTTGATAAGAATACTTCTGTACATAGTTCATAGTTGATTGATGCTGACTTTGTTTCCTACGTTAAGCTGGATAAGTTACTCTTTGCTGCATAAAAAGGTCATAATAAAACAAAATCATCAGCTTAATATCTACTCATTGTTTTCCTGTCTTGCATTTTTTCAAAGCCTGCCCTCAAACTTACATTTTAGTGGTATTAACATACCTACCATTTCTCTTTTGCTTTTTTATTTTCCAATATTTTGAAAAGAATTGGATTTGGTAATAAAAAAGTTACATTTTGAATATAAACACTTCTGGGAAATAGAAAAAATGGATTTATTAAGTGTAAAATTACAAATCATAAGAGTTTTACTTGAGGTATATACAAATGTACCCTGACCTTGTTAAAATAAATTTTCCGTAAAGTCATGTAACAGTATTTATCTATAATACATGGTAATGATTTATAAATGGTAAGGTTTTTTTTATTTTTTAAAGCTTTTTTTAATATTGGTATATATGACTTGTTATCTTATGTGATTTGAATTGTTGATTTTAACCATGACTGTTACAATTTGTATGAAAAAAATAAATTGATACATATGTACTTGTTATTATCATACCAGCTTTATAATGTTATAATGTTTTTTCCCTGTCAGTTCATCACATTTTCTTGGTGCCTGAATAATGTATCCATTTTTGAAAGATTTCATTCAAATTTTATTGAATTGTTAGTAGCAATAACAGCTTGGATGGGATTGATTTGCACAGAAATCAGTCGAGGGAAATGGACTACTTTTTTGGGGATGGGGACTAAATCACTACTTTGATAGGGCTCCCATTTATTGACATATTTTCTTCAAATATTGATGTATGGTTGGTAGCAATAAAATTTTTGATGAAAGTGATTTTCACAGAAATCAGTAAAGAGAGGCATAGTTAAATTTAATTATACTCCATGGAATGAAGTTGCCGAGGGTATATTTTTTTTACTTGTCTGGGGGTCTGTCCATTCTTCCATCATCACTACCTTGTGAGCTCAACTCTTTTGAAAATGATTGATGGAGTGCAAAAGTGAAGATGTGTATACTATACTGCCACTTTGATTTGACAAACTTTGTTGTAATTATGTGACAAAAATAAAAACACACATTTTAAAGATGAAATAAAGGTTTTATGCAATGGCTCACTGGGGGCCTTGAGCGACCCCCCCCCCCAAGACCCCTCGCCGTAATTTTGCGTACAAATAAAACAGGCCTAGCTACGCCCCTGGAGAGGTTATCTAATTGAAATCAATTATAGAAATACACACATTTAACGCATACGATGAGATAAATATACAAATTTAATTAAACTTCCATGCGAGGGATGTTAAACGGAACAGCCGTTATTTTGGCTATGCCTAGGGAAATTTTTGTCATAAAAATTACCGTATTTGTCATATTAGAAAAGAAATAGTTCGTGGAGAAGGTAGATTTGTACTCATTTTTACATGGGTACGGCATTTATATTCGGTTATTTAATACCGAGCGACAGAAAAAACCTCGGTGTTAAATAATCGAATAAATATACCGTACCCATGTTAAAATGAGTACAAATCTACCCCTTCCGCGAATAATTTCTTAATTGAACTTACAACCTGCATGGTGGTACACTATACCATTTCCCATTAAAACGGTTTAAAGGGCTTGTCTATCCATGGCAGAATAATTTTTTTTTGGCTTAACTCTGGAAAAATTTTTTTTTCAAATAATCCCCCACTCCAGTATAAAAATAGTCAGTGCCTAAAGGCGAGGAAGAACATTTTTCCAATAGTGACTCGGAAGTCCGATCGAATACTCTGATGCATATGACTACGACAGATTCTTGCACTTATGTCACCTGCATATTATTCAGTGTTTTGTGCAAATTTTTCCATAGAGCGTGATGCATGAAATGTCAATAAATAAAGTCATTTTCATTATCCTTCATCTTTCCTTGATATGTTCATAAGTTTGAACAGTATTATATTTTTCGTTGTAATGTTGTTATTTTATATCATTAACTAATCACATTTTCCATAAAGTCTGTTACTCTGGAGGAAATATTTAACATATAAGTGCTATTCTCAGTAAGAATTAGGCAGTGAGTGAATCATGATGGAAAAAATACAAGTATTACCACGAAATCTTACTCAAAATTTTATCGCAAATGCGTAAATGGCATAATTTTTTTTAGGTATCAATTATATAGTTTAATCATATTTTATTGCTCAAATTTACAGGCAATTGGATTGGACATAAGTTATACCAACTTACAAAGGTCCTTTCCCCATAATTAATTACAAATATTTTGTGAACGTACGTCAGCAATAAAACATGATATACGATGTAAACAACTGATTGTGACAAAACTGAATCAGTTTATATGTTATCATATGTGACGAACTTGTCATTTCAATATCTATGGCAATAGACATCTGAACCTAAATATAAAGAGTATAAAAAGAGAAAGTACGGGAAATATTAACAGGACGAAGTTTGTCAAAACGCTTTGATTGTTTGATGAATAATTGAACCGATTTAAATATATCTTTGTTTAAATCATCAGATAAGGTGTCATTTCCAAAGAGCAAAGTTTCGATTGTTAGTTCTGGTAATAAGGCAGTATTATTCTTCCATTGCAGGCGCGTAGCTGAGGCCAAATTGAAATGTAGGCAAAATAAGGCCCCCAGCAGGTCCATGGGGGCGAAGCAAAATTAACACGGAATAGATCTGATGCATACAGGATACTACACCTATGTCTCAGTTTCGTGGGTAGAATATTATACATGTATAATCTACAACCTGTGAATAATAAGGAGGTTTATTATAAATTTCTAATCAGTTTGCTTTTTTTGAATCTAGAAATGGTTGGAAGATTACGTATATTTGATTCCAAATTGTTCCTACGTCTAATCGCGGACGGGAAAAAAGAGTTGGAATATAACTGTAATCTTGTAAATGGTTGCCGATAGTCAGAATCAGTTCGCAAGTTTCTTTGCCTTACACCTTGTTGATACGGTGATAAACAGTTAGATTAGATTATATTTTAATTAGGCAATATCAGTACATTAAAATAGCTTACAATACAAATAAAAGCATGACAATAGATACAGAATCATATAAATCCCTGTAGTATATTTTAAACACATGAATTGATAGCCTGGAATAACCCATAAAGCTTAAAACAGCTTATTTCCAATGGGTCACTAGTTCAAAAATCCAAAAAAAAAAGGACTCGTATTTTTAGTAAATATATGTTATATAATAAATGGACAATAAAATATGAAATACATATAGAGTAACTAATACATTAAAAATTCATTATTCTCTCGATTTCTAACAGTCTCTTGTAAATATTTTCTGGCAGAAGATTTAAAGGGATATTTGTTGGTTATAGTTTTGATATTAGCAGGTAATCTGTTCCAATCTTGAATTGCCGAATATAGCAGGTAATCTGTTCCAATCTTGAATTGCCGAATAACAAAAAATGTTGGTTGAGTGTTAGGAATAAGATAATTAAAATTTGAGAAACTTCTTGTACTATTGGTATTTAAACTAAAATTTGCACATAAATATTCAGGAGCCTTTCCATGATATATATTTAAGACATGATTTATTCTTAACTGAGACAATCTATCTGCCACAAACAACATATTCACCTTTTCTAATAATTCATAATTTACTCTGCTTCTTGGACAGAGGTCGAGATGAACCTCACCACCTTATTTTGTAAAACCTGTAACTTTTTTAACAACCCCTTCCCTGCACTACCATACCACGAACTGAGTAATCAAAATAGCATTGTATCAATGCCGTGGTGAGGGTCAATCTCGATCTAGTGTCCAAGCACTTTCTGTTTCTATATAAAAATCTCAGTCTACCATTGACTTTGTTTATAATATTAGATACAATCTGTTCACAATTTAAGTATTTATCTATACATACACCAAGATATTTGACAGAATCTGTAGAATCAATAACATGATTGTAACATTTCACTCTGAAATTTGAAACACTATTAACCTTTCTAGGAGGACCAAAAAGCATACATTCTGTTTTACCTAGATGAAGAGAAAGTTTGTTATCTATAAGACAGTCAGAACATTTTTCCAGAACCTGTCCCAATTTATCCGAAATAACATTAGGGTTTTTGTGCGTAAATTATATGTCACTATCGTCTGCATATAAAATCAATTTACAGTCATCATCTATGCGTGTAGACATATCGTTAATATATGTTAAAAATAATAAAGGGCCCTATATACAGCCTTGGGGCACTCCACATGTAACACCCATTGGATCTGACATAACATTATTTATAGGAACAAATTGTACACGTTCAGTAAGATATGATCTAAACCAATCAATAGATTGTACGCCAATAATTTTCAATTTAGAACATAGGATATTGTGGTCAACCGTATCAAAGGCTTTTTGAAGATCTAATATAATCATGCCTGTAAAATTACCATTTGCATTGTTGCCTCTTACATAATCAAGTAAGTGAATAAGACAAGTATCTGTTGAATATTTACCTCTAAAACCTGATTGAAATTCAAACAAAATATTGTTTTCTTGTAAAATTTGACAGTTGATTATACACACTTCTTTCCAAAATTTTTGAAACAAAGCTAAGTATATATGCTGACTGGTCTATGATTGCCAACATCGAGTGGACTACCTTTTTATACAATGGTTCACACAAGCATATTTCATACTATTTGGTTCAACACCTGAAACAATAGACTGATTTACAATATTACAAATTGCCGTTTTTAGAACACTAGCACCATCCCTAATAAATTTTGCCGGTATTTCGTCCAGACCGGTGCTTTCAGTAGCTGATAATTCTTTATAAATAAAACCTTTACTGATAGGTTCCAATAACATTTTCCTGTCTTTTGGATTTTTCCTTTTGTAAAAAATTACAAAAGCATTTGACACCACACTAAATAAATCTTTAGCGGTTGACAATTTTTGAACTAGTTTCGCTGCCACTGTTTTAAAAAAAAGGGTTAAAATAATTGACAATGGTTTTTGAATCGTGGCATGTCTGATTTTCAATATTTAATGCAATGCTAGAATCTTGTTTTTTTATTTATTTTTGTAACCAAGATCTCTAAGTTGTTTCCAAAGTTTCTTGGGGTCATTTTTGTTTTCTTCAATTTTATCTGAAAAATAATTTGCTCAAGCTGATTTCATACTCCTTGTACTTTGTTTCTACCTTACAAAATGATTCATAGTGCTCATGTTTTTTATCTTTATTGTACACTGATAAATAATGGTCTCTTTCCTTGACCAAGCACATGATTTCTGATGTCATCAAGGGTTCTGTTCTTTGTTTTAGCCGCACATCTTTAGAGGGGGCAACTTTGTCTAGTGCATGGGTAAATAGCTTTCGGAAACAGTTCCAATTTTCGTCCACCGAACTTGACTCTTTGCATTTGTCACAATCGATTTTTATTAAGTTCTTTAAAAATTTCTTTAGTAATATTAAAAAATATAACTGATTTTGCAATATTGCACAGTGATTTTCTAATATTACAATCTTGATGGTGAATTTTATAAAACAAACTAAGTTTCCTTCTTTTCCTTCTAGATATATATTATATGAAATGCGTGGTAATTTCATCATCAAAGGGAGATAACACACTTTTCCCCATTATTCTCTTGTAATTCTTATCGTACTTTTCTGTTACATAAAATTAGTGCCTGATTAAATCTCCAGAAATGAAATATAATAAGGAAAAATATTTTCTAATATTGAAAAATGATTTTGTAATATTAAAATCAGTTATTTTCTAATATTACATTAGTTACTTAATATAATATTGGTAATTCTGCGTATTTCTCCACTTAGGTTTGCCATAATTTTCGCCTCGAGGTTTGAATCTAAAATATTATATTAAGCATTAAAGTATTATAAATTTATTTAAGTATTTGTGTGCGTGTATGTGCGTGTATGTGCGTGTACTTATTTAGGGATAGCTGATCGCCTATACAACTTACCCTTTTTTCCATGCAACCACGTTTTCTGTAATAAAGTGAAAGTAGATATAAATAACTTCCAAATGTACGTGTAAATTAGTACGCAATCTGGCACTATTTGCAGGGGATCTCTGGTCACCGTTGAACGACAGAAATATCCTCCTGCAGATTTAGGCGGTTTTAGGTTGAAACTTTAATTTCTTGCTAATTTTACCACAAAAGATATCTACATTGCACCCACTTTAGAAGAATAATTTTAAATGTGCCCCGTCCCCCAATCTAAAATCCTGGATCCGCCCTGCAGTTTATTGAAATATCATTGCTAATTTATTGCTGTCATGGTTTCCCAAATGGAAAATACACTTCATGCATAATTCAGAATTGCAGCTTGAATATAGTAACCTCTGCCCCGAAATTTTGCGCGGTTTGGCCTCTTGGATCGTTTAATACTCCACCTCGTAGAGCATTTTATACATAAATACATTATTTTTAAGACCGAACAAATACACCCCAATTAGAAATTCCTGCATATCGTCTCACATTTTTCTTTTGATGAAAATATAAAGAATTATGTACAGGAATTTTTCAGGAAAGTCATACGTGCTTAGCTATTTGGTATGTGTACAGTACCCAGGATTTCAAGTTAGGTGGTAGAAATAGGTTAAGGCCGAGCAAAGCGAAGCAAAACAATTTTGGGGTAGAATTCGTGAAAAATCAAGAGTTCGTGCAAACGATTTTTTTTTCAATATTTTAGGGGGCGCGCACGCCCTGCACGCCTTTCCTTGGATTCGCGGCTGGTATCTACTAAGTATCCATTTACATTTATCAAAAGACTTGTCTGGCTGTACGACCAAACTGACAAATAAAAGTTTGCCGAGAAACTAGAGGCCTTGGATTGGGATACACTCCTTCCCGATGGCGCAGATGTGGATGTAATCACAGAAATGTTTACGGAAACATTTCTGTCCATCGCAAAGGAGTGCATTCCAACCAAAGAAGTTATCATTAGAAAAAATGATAAATGTTGGTTTAATAACGAACTTAGAAAGGAAATTAGAAAGCGTGACCGTTTTAGAAAAAAAGCGTTGAAATCAAAAATTGAAAGTGATATTCTGAGGTACAAGAAGCAGAGAAACAGAGTCAATAATTTAAAAAAAGCTGCCAAAGAAAAGTTTGAAAGTAATCTTGACAATTATATCTTAGATAATGTAAATAATCCTAAAGCGTATTGGAAGATTATGAAAATGCTGATAAAATCAAACAAAGGTACAAATTCTATCCACCCCCTTCAAAATATAATAAACGATGATGTATTAAGTGACATAGTATACACAGATGATGAAAAATATACATTACTGAATAAATATTTTTGTTCTATCTCAAAACTAGAGGAGGAAAACCATCAGTTATCAGATTTCGAAAGTAAGACAAATAGCTGTATTTCAAATATTAGAATAGATGAAAACGATATATTAAAGATTTTAAAACCCAACAAAGCATCGGGACCAGATATTGTTAGTCATAGGATGCTCCAGCTTTGTCCAGAAAAAGTCGCTATCCCCTTAAAGAAAATTTTTAATAAATCAATCCAACAATGCAAATACCCAACTAGCTGGAAGATGGCAAACGTTACTGCTTTATTCAAGAAAGGAGACCCCTCTTTGCCTTCAAACTATAGACCAATGTCGTTAATAAGTTGTGTTGGCAAAGTCATGGAAAGAATTATATTTAAACATGTATATAATCATCTATATAGTAATAAGCTAATATATCAGTACCAATCTGGTTTTCTGCCAAAATACTCTACCGTGCATCAACTTCTTGAGATATACAGTAACATTTTAAATTCTCTTGAGAAAAAAGAAATGAACTGTTTTGTTTTTTGTGATTTTTCGAAAGCGTTTGATAAAGTTTGGCACAAAGGTTTATTAAAAAAGATTAAATCATATGGTATTTCAGGAAATTTATTCAGTTGGTTTAAAAGTTACTTAGATGGTAGACGTCAAAAGGTAATGTTGAATACAGCATCCTCAGATGATTGCCATCTTTCAGCTGGTGTTCCACAGGGATCTGTTCTTGGACCTCTTCTTTTTATTATATACATAAATGATATAGCAGGTAACTTGACATCCTTGTGCAGACTTTTCGCAGACGACACTTCCTTCAATTACTCAGATTCTGACAGTGAACAGATCCTCTCTGTAATCAGTCACGATCTGAGTGAATTGGATGAATGGTCCAAAAAGTGGCTGATGTCCTTTAATCCAGATAAAACCGAAATTATGATATCCTCCAATTATGAAACTCCCAACTTCACGTTCTCCTTGAATGGAATAAAAATTCCAATCAAAAACCAACATAAACATTTAGGAGTAACATTTAGCAGTAATGCCAAGTGGAACGACCATGTAGAAAATATTATAGCTAGTGTTAAAAAACATCTAAATATTCTTCGGAAGTTGAAGTATCAACTTACTAGAAGCAATTTAGAGAAGTTATATTTAATATATATAAGACCTTTACTTGAATATGCACCTGAAGTTTGGGATAATTGTGGTGTATGTAATACCTCCAAATTAGAAAGACTTCAATTAGATGCAGCGAGAATTGTCACGGGTTTACCTATTTTTACAAAGATAGAAAAAATATATCAAAAAGTTAATTGGGAACCACTACATGTTAGACGCAAAAGAAGAAAGTTACAAATGATTTATAACATTGAACATAAAAATGCCCCATCTTATTTGCTTGACATAATACCACCCAAAGTACAATCCCTTACTAATTATCCCCTTAGAAACGGAGATGACATATTACAGCCATTTTGTAGATTATCTGTAACAAGCGAGTCTTTTTTCCCTGCTACTATTAAAGAATGGAATAAACTTGATGTATCCACTCGATAATTAGACACTATTTCCAAATTTAAAACAGAGTTAAAGAAGGATACACACAAACCACTAGTTCCTAATTATTATTCTATTGGTGAACGAAAACTGAATATTATTTGGACACAATTAAGATGTTCTGCTTCTTCTTTAAACCAAGACTTATGTAGAGTCAATATCGTAAGTAGTTCTTTATGTAGATGTGGAGATGTTGAGGATGCTCATCATTTCTTTCTTGACTATCCCTTACACGAAAATACTCGAGTAATCCTTATGAATAACATTAGTTGGCTGCCCGATGATTTGCCATTGAATGTAAATCTTTTGACTCATGAAAATCCAAATTTAACTTATGATCAAAATGTTCGTTTAATAAAACATGTCCATAGATATATCAAAGAAACTAAAAGATTTTCTGTTGTTTGATGAAATTTGATGAAATAGTGATATGTCCATGTTTTCTTCACCATCACCACATTCCTCTCAACTCTCTTATTTTTTCTTTCCTTTTCTCAAATACTTCTCTTCTATGTCTTATTTTTCACTTAATTTTTTTTATCTAGTGTTTGAAAAATGTAATTGATGCATGCTCGGTTTGACAAAATATTGTATATTGCTACTGTATGTGGGAGAGGACCTCGTAAGTATGTTTTACTTTTGTCCAATCCTTTTTGTTTATTACAAATAAAATATGTTTAAACTAAATTTATCAAGCGTGTTTTATGGATAAGGATTTGTTCATGGCGCAATCGAAAGTTCTTGTTTAGCGCGATTTATTGTTCTTTCAGCAAAGAACAAACTGCCCGGTCCCAGAGACTATATACACGTAAAAGTCTTGCAATATATACTGTTGAAACTAGACAGTGGCTATTCAATTGGACTTTTATTACAGGGGGTAAATGAAGTGTAGAAAAAAATAAAGGAGCACTAGAAGCTATTTCAGTTTCTAGCATAGGTAATAACCACAGAAAATTCTTACGTGGGAGATATCCCTCTCAAAATTTTCTCAAAACGAGGGATTTGTCGATTTTTTTCGCGACATGTTTTGATAAGAATTGAAGTAATTCATTACGATTTAAAGCTAAAAATTCAAATAATACGGGGGAAATTTCCGGGGGTGCGGCTAAATTTCCTGCTTTTACACATGACGGGAGTGTAAACGAGAGGTTGCTGAATTCTTCGTGAAATGTCTGTAAGTAACTCCCAATAGAACTACGTTTCACCCACGCTCTGGGGCAGTATTTGTATAATTCCTAAAAAATAGTCATCCGATTCGTAAGTTGCTCAGGGTGCACTATACAGTTACATTAAGGCGCACTGTTTCGCACACCAAGTTTTGTAAAACTGAAAATCAAAAGTTGAAATTTGGTGGATACATTGTTTAAATGTAGTTAAGCATTTATACGTAGACAGATGTAATATATGTAATGGTGAACAGGTGTAATTTAAAGGAAGAATGGTATCCGGAACGTTTCAGTCCCCTGCCGTATTAGGTTCTCTCCTCAGCATTAGATGGCTGATTTTCAAAATACCTTATTTCGCACGAACGTTTGGAACTAAAATTGTGAGAGAATGAATTGAAAAGGGTCTTATTATTTTACCCCTTTTCCAACTACTCCCTGCATGCTTTCATCCTGTGGTAGTGTCTAAGTGCCTGATATTTTTTAAAACATAGTAATTGGCTGTTAGTTTTGGAAAGGCACCCCTGATTTGTACTAAAACTTTTTTTCAGTATGTTACCATGGCTACTGGATTTTACAACAATAATCACTAAATTATTTATAAATGACTAGAACCTCCACATACAAAGGATTTCAAAAATATGCACTTTTTTATGTCAAAACACTAGAAATTTCTGTGCGGACTGCCCCAAAACAGCTTTATTTCAACAAAATGAGACCAAATATTCAGAAATGACCTAACTGTATTGTACTACCTCAGTATTGCCAACTTACGTTATCGTTGCAATTTTCCGAGTAAGTGCTAAATTTGATTTTCGGAATTTTGTTGATTGTGACCTGGGTTTTACGGATCAAGGGGTATACTTTGACACGTTTCAAACATGTCTGTGGTTTTAGGGAGTTTTATATAATGAATGAAAAAGAAAAATCTCGTAATTTTGTTAGTAAACAAATTGATTTTTTCACAAAATAAAAAATCAGATTCATCAAAATTTTATACATATATAAATGACACATTAATGTGTGGTCGCATGAGTTTCACGAAGTCCGTCAAAATCCGGTCGAACAGCCAATCCGTCGAGGAAAAGCTATTCTAGACCGGATCCGGTCGGATAGCCTGTATATACTAGAAATAGATTTGCTATTTGACCGGGAACAGATTATTGCCTGGCTTAGCTAACCTGGCGCTGGAGGTTAGCCTTGAAGTCTTTTATATAGTTAGCAATGACTTTGGTGTCTGGCAGATGGCTACTCTCTGAAGAAGGAGTTGGTAAATTAAAGATGGTGTTGATGTATCTTTCCTGGGAGAAACGGTGTTGGCCTCGTGTTCGTCGGTCTTCAGTCTTAAAAAACGTGTCTGTCGATATCAATGAGTTGATGCTGGATCTAACATAGCATTACTTAATTTCAGTCATGGCGGTTTCTTTTCTCCTCTAGGCTGGGCCATTTCAAGTTAGTCAACATGTTTGTTACACACCTTGGTGTTCGGCGGTATAGTCATTTGTTATGAATCGAGTTGCTCGCCGTTCCACGTTTGAAATCAAGCTTTCGTGCCAGTTTGGCTGGTGAGATCCCATACCATTGATACATACTCCAGAGTAGGCCTGACGCTGGTAAGGTAGCTTGTCGCTCTGGCTGGTTTGGTGCAAGCTAGTGGGTCCACATGTTTATCCTGTGATAGGTCGTCGATTGATGTTACACTTTCGTGATATTTCCTGGCATCAACAACTTCTAACGTGTGGTCATGTAGTTGATATGGGTTTAGAAACTCTTTTGTTAATACCAAGAGGCTGTATGATAATTGCATTTTGTTTGGTTGAAGCCCATCTGTCGCATGTATTCCATCTCGCTATAAGGTCTTGTTATAGGAGGTGGTTGTTTGCTTTGTACTGGATTTTTCTGAACAGTATGATGTTGTCTAGCTGCGAAGAGTCTTGTCTATGTACTATTATTGTTTGTAATTTGTATTTATATACTAATAAAGAATTAAACTGTGTGTTTGACTGTCTCAGGCATGTCATTTATGTAGGCTAGAAACAGCAAAGGTCTTCATAAATACGGAACTTTTTGGAACATCTGACAGGACATTAATTTTGCACCATCCAGAACCACATTTTGTTTCCTGAACAAGTTTAAGAACGACGTAATTCATGCGATAATTTGACGTGGTGTATTCCAAAGAATTTTAACTTATGGCGGAGTCTGATTTCAGACACTTTGTCAAAGGCCTTCGCAAAAATCAATTAGTATTATATCAACTTGGGATCGATCTTTTAGTGATTTCTTGTTCTGTAACTACGAGTTTGGATGTTAACCGCTTTTTACGGAAATCATTTTGTGTATTTGTAAAGATTCCATTGGAGTCGAAGTGAGTCTGGAAGTTAATTGCTGTGGATAATATGCTCCAAAAGTTTACATGGTATTGTGATAAGAGAAACTGGTCTGTGTTTCTCTGTCTGGTCTTTGTCCCTGGATTACATTCTTTAGATATCCGGTAGAATCTTGGTTCTAGTGCATCCCCACTTTTTTAAGATGAGTACAGCTATGGCATCTCATCAGTGTTGTGGGATTTCGCCATTGTTCAATGTGTATTAGTAAATACAAGTCAGTATAGGAGCGAGTTCCTGGCTGATACTCTGATGATAAAGTCAGGTATTCAATGTTAGACCTTTTCCGTGTTAATTGAGGCAAGCATAGCGAGGCGAAACTTGAAAAGTTCAGCACGGTGTGTATTTTGTTTTGCATGATTGAAAAGTGTAAACATGCAGCTTTTAGGTGATATATAGTCTTTTTAAAGTTATACTTTGAACTTAGTGAAAGTAGCATTGTAGCCGATATAGGAAGTAACATAATTGGTTTGTAGCCGTAAAAACAGAATTAGGCCGGCGATTTGGGGAGAAAACGGCCGAACTCTTCAGCCTTTCTAAGTTATACAAAAGTGTAGCTGAAATGGCCGAGTAGTTCCATTTGATTTATTGGGGGAGACCCCCCCCCCAATAAAAAAACAAAACAAAACAAAACAAACGAACAAAAATAGGGGCATACACTTGCCTCAATGTACTATCAGCTTTATGTGGATTTTTTAGTGTTCAGCAGCCTGAAGACTCCCGATCGTTTTCAGCAATCGCTGTAGTTTATTGAACTTTGCTTAAAATTAACGAGGAAAATTCTTTAAAAATATTACTTTTTAAATGTAATTTTATATGAAAAGTAGTTGGAAAATAAAAAAGTGGACTAAATTAAACATGTTGCTGACACCATAGACTTGTAATTAAATTTAAGTTTTTTTTTAGATCTAGTATCTTATACGGAAATTACGGTAGGGTCTAAAATTTGTAACCCGTACCCGTACCCAAATAATGTTTTGCTAAAATATTTTTTCTTACAGTATGTTAAGAACTGAAAACTGCATGAGATGAGGAAAAGACCGTTTCAATTCATTTCTCATAAAAAAAAAGTGATGTATATTTTTCTGATATTTTTTGTTTGATCGGTTTTCTGAAGTCAAAAGGTCTAAAATGTGTAACCGGAAGTTGTCGTACCTAACTATTTATTGACTATTTCTCACTTACCTGTCCGACTTTACGTTTTTCTTTTGCTACAAGATTGAAGTCATTACTACAGAAGTTTTATGGTCGTCATCATGAACTCGTGGATCGTTATGGTATATCCATCAGCACCATGAAAACTGATTTATTCAACGGGTCATAGTTTTCCTTTCCTCGTTTGTTTACCCCGGACTTGACTTTTTATGAGCAACTCGGCGGGTGTTTCTAGAAAAGCAGAGGACGCTTACCCTACCGGTGCACCTGGTCCATGCTCCCAGTTTATAGTGGAGTCTGAGTTGCTCATTTACTTTTGTTACTTTGTACGTATGATTTTAGTTACTTTATGTTCTTTGTTGTGTATGTCTGTTTTCCATGTCTGGTCTTTGTCCATGGATTACATTCTTTTGATTACCGCTATAACCTTGGTTCCCTTGATTACTCTCTCTAAAACCATTAAGATGTTAAAATTTCACCTAAAGACTTCGGATAAAGTTTTTAAAGATTTGATTTTGTTTTAAAAAAGAAGTGATTGAGTTTGAATTCCACACCGTACCTAGCGTAAATCCCCGTACTAGCAAAGAATGGATACGATCTTATCCAGAATGAAAATCAAAGTCTCATAAACAGAGTCTGGTGTGATTTTAATTGATTGTCAATTAAATTTTGATAATATAATGATGTTCTAATGTCAAATATGCATTAAATTAGAACAGATAACAAAAATACAGGACTTTGATTTTTATGGCACGGGAATATTGGGTTACACATTTTAGACCTTTTGAAAACAGAAAATCGAATAAAGTCAATTTTTTCGAAAAAAAAAAAACATTTTGAGAATCTTTAATTCTAGTCTAACCATTATGTCATTTTGTAAATTTGTACCAAATTTTAGCTGGAAATATCAAATAATAATGAAAAATTGACAATATAGTATTTGGGTACGGGGAAATTGGTACGGGTATGGATACGGGTTACAGGCTAAAAACCACTAATTCCACTTCCCATAGGCTTCTATGCTAATTTCACAATATTCAATGGCTTCTCTGGACTTTACCTTAACTTTAACCTGCAGATGACTATATATCAGCATGATTCTACATATGTCAGCTCACAATCCTCAGAATGGCATGTGGAGTTAGCAGACTTGCAGTGCAGTACTGGTCACCGGAAGTGAAGGGTCTATAAATAGCATGGGAAATCCCAGTGTTTTCACAAGATAGGGGTATATTTAAAAATCATTATGGAGATTAGGCTTCACATCACAAGAAGCAAAATGCACCTATAAAATGTACAGAAATGTTTTTCCTTTCAGAAACTGTTTAAATTTTTAAAATAAGATGAGAACTTTTTTCACAGCACTATGAGGAACAGGGGTAATTTCTGCGTAGGACTATTTTTGCGTACGTTCCGAATGCTCATTGGTTGAATTGGTGGTCTGTAACCTACAAATTTTAGACTATACCGGAAATTATGTCCGATTTGACGAGGATGTTAGTATTTTTCATTAAGGATAAGTAACTCATGATCACAAACAAACATGAAAAAACAGATTCTGAAAATATGTCCACCCGAGTCGTCTTTTAAAGACTGTAAAACTGAAGTTAGATGTCCTGTGTCAGATTGTAGTAAAATTTTATTTTCCAGCGGTTGTCTTCGCATGCATCTGTCTCGTAGCCACGGGATCACTGAGGTACAAAAAATGTTTAGTTATAATTTCGAAATGACCCTTACCCCTTTCTGCCCACACATTATATGAGAGTTCTTCGTGTTGTCATCACTTACCTGTGATTTGGATTTGGTTGGCAAAAAAATCCATTGAGTGGTATGAGGCATCAACTTTAAATCATCATAACTTTTTCGTTTTTTTTTTTAAAGGTAATCGAAAAATTCATTTGGTTCCCAATACTGTCAATAATACTCCTTTTATGAATGGAATTTTAGAATAAATATTCAGTAATTAGACTGTTTGAGCATAAATAATTACATATTAATATCATTTCAAATTTATTTCTCAAGTATAAGAGTAAAAATTTCTCTTACAAAATATGAATTATTTTATCTAAATGAAAAATTTTGCAGAACCAGAATTGGATGTAAGATTACAAAGCTACAAAGTTTTGAAAATTGGGATTCTAATCATGAAATTGTTAATTGTTTATTTCGTTGTTTATTTGCCAACCAATTTGACATTAAATGATATGCAGATTAGTGAATATCACTAATGAGATTGGCGAACTCTCCTATAATAGCTCAAATGGGTCATTATTGAGAAAATGAATAATATCTCACTGTTCATCAAGTTCTGTGACTGGGCCAGTTCATTATACTTAGTTAAAGCATGAAAATTAAATTATTCGTATTGTAATTTCTGTTTCTGCACTGGTCAGACTAGTCTAGGAGTAGTTCTCACTGCAAGAAGTTGTCCCCAACCGATTTTCTGCCATTCCATGTGAAATAAGTTCATGCCTAAAATTTAAGAAAAAAACTTTAAATAGAGTGCTGGTATATTGCTCTCAAAAATCATACAATGATTTTTTACTGAGAAATAAAATTTTGGTGTGCAGTTTGGTGAGAATTGCTTCTGTCTTGAAAAAGGTGAGATCTATTCTATGACCAGTATGTATATGTTGAAGAATCCAAATCTGGCTTTTACATGACGGTTCAACTTGGAACAGTTACAGTATTCCCTGGAACTTACATGTAGTATCATGTGGGAGAGTTTTGCTCAAAAGCATTTTTGGGGGGTAAAAAATCAACTATTTTATACAGAAAACATCATAATTTCAACCAAAAACCTCCCACAAATCTTGCATTTTTATTTGGGAGATTCTAAATTTTTTATTGATTCTGTGAGAGTCTCCTGCTAAAGTGGAAAGGATATAACAAGTATCTACTTTATAGCTTCACACTAAAAATATTCAGATGGTTCCATCTTTTAAAAGAACACGGTTGTTTAATATACTTAGGAATTTATTAAAAGATTTATTAGATAGTACAAATCATGTATTGGCTTCTGGAGATTACTATCATGCCATAAGTCATAAGTAAAACTATGATTATCCAAATTTGTGGAGAAAGTATAGGAACTTTTAAACTGTATTTTGTAACTGTCCATCATTTATGGTCATTAATAAATTGAAGTTATATACATGTTCTACAGCCTTTCCACTCCAAATCCAAGTTTTAAGTACATGAACTGTTCACCTTCATTTTCAGTTGGAGACATATTCTGTTGTCTGAACTTGTACAAAACTTCATAGTTTATTTATTTTACACATTGTACATAAAACATGCACACAATATCAAAAACAAAATACCCCATCATCTTTTAATTCGTTTGAATAAATCTTCAGTGTACATGGTGTATGAATCCAAACTCAATAGACATAGGAACCAAGCCGAGATATTTTTTGACACAGGGTTACATCAGATATACTTACAACTGTATTCTAGCATGATGGGTATACAGTTTAGTCACATACTGAGTATGTCATTCATTTGTAAGTCGTATACTGGTAAGCAATTTACTTGTATGTCATTTATTGGTAAATCATACATGGCGTACAATTAATGCTGAGTAAATCATATACTCATAAGCAATTTAGCATTACACCTCTCAGTTTATTTATCTACTAAATTTAATGATTGAAAACTGTTTTATACTGGAGTATACTTCATATACTGTGACAGTACTTTAATTCATGCATACCAATTTTTGTGGATAAGGGAAGAAACAAGTTTGTGGATTCTTGAATTTGTGGTTTTGAGGTTTCCAGTGCACATCACTTTACACAATAGAAATCTCTGTTGCCTTGGGAACCAAATAACATGGTTTGGCCTACCCACAAAAACTATGAAAAATGGTACTTTGACAGTAGTTATGAAATAAAAATTTATATTTCAGACTGATGGTGATGCTGCATTGTTGAAGAGAGTTAAGATGTCAGTAGATGTGTACAAAGAATATCACTGTCCATCCTCAAACTGTATCTACAACATTAATTCAGAAAGACATTTTAAAAATATGGCTGGATTGAAGCAGGTTGGTTGGTAAAGGATTTTGTATTAAATTGTCTGCTGATAGATACCATGTTTATCACCCTTTGGACAAGTATGGTATTCTTTCTCGTCACACAGAAGTGACTTTATCTTCAGTAGAATTAGCAAAATCATAAACAACTCACCATTAAAGAATTATAAAAATCTTTCATGATAATGCACAAAAGATGTTAAAAAAATAATTTTGTGATATGCCAACCATCCCCATCGCTTCATCAGCTGATTCACATGCTAAATTTTTACTGGAGTGCGTCACAAATCATGGTCAATTGTCATTTGATAAAATAGTCTGCATTTAATAAATAACTTTGGGTACTATTTTAAACATATTTCAGATAACAAGCGTTATTTTTTTTTATTCTTCACAAATTACTGTTAAAAAGGAATAAATGACATTTTGTTTTAGATAGTCACATCATCACAGTTGATATTAGGGCTCACCTGAAATGAACCGTAATAATAAATTATTATACAGACTGTCTGTAATAAAGTCACTATCAAAACCAAAATACCATTGATTCCTATATTACCATTACTATCTACATGTAAGGAAAAATTCAAAGTGAAGTTAGTGATGTTTAATACATAACTAAGTATTGAGTTTATTTTGTGTGTCTTTTTATGAATAATACATGTTCATTTTAAAATTATTTTATCTGTTGTAGCATTTCTTAAAAGTACATGCTGAGAAGAAGTTCAAATGCAATAAATGTGGAAATGGCTTTGGTATGGAGAAGGATAAAAGAAGACATGAAGGACATTGTGGTGTAAAATACTCATGTCCAACTTGCCAGTGTACTTATTTGTCAGCAGAAGCTTTAGTCTTGCATTGTCTACGAACACAGCATCCTGTTCCACGGGAATATGATAAACAGTAATAATTTTATTTTTGTAGTATTAATGTCAAGATGGGTAAAACATTAGTCTAGTGACATAGATAGTGTGTTTGTAACAGTTATTATACATGCAGTATGAGACTTGATTATTAATTTGATTAACATATGCATTGAAATGTATGAGACTATTTGGTTATTTATTATCCACTAGATTTTTTGTCTGTCTAAAATCTTTTGTGCCGCATTAATACTGTTTGTGCCGCATTAATACTGTAGATTACAGAAATTATTGTTTTATTTCAGGAGAAAGACAGGAAAAAAGAGGCCAAAAGAAAAAACACTTGCAAAAACAAGCGTTAATGAGACTTTTTCTTCAGTGTCCACATGTCCTTCAAGTTGCTTTAAAATACCAGTTATACTTTTACCTGTTTCTGACAGTTCTATGAAGCTCATACAAAACCAGATAAAAACAGTTCCTATTCAACCAAAACCATCTCAGAACAGAAAACCAGTTGACAGTTGTTTCAGTTCAAACCACTTGTTAGATCATGATTATCTACCTCTAGATGTCACAGCAGAGAAAAATCGAAATAAAAAACAAACTACAGATACACTATCATCAGAAATGCAAACAGAAATTTCTTTGCCTCCTTTGAACATGTCAAAAACAATAGCGGAAACCCAGACCTCAGCTGATAGGCATTGTATTCTCACAGAAGCCATGGCTAGTGCTGATATACCTGTAGAATATACATCTATAGGGACACAAGTAACTTCTGATTACAATGGCAAAGTGGATATGCAGACTCAAGTTACACCTAAGTCTAAATTTGGAGAAATTGTGACTGACAGACAATCTCATCAACAAGATTGCAGGAGGAAAAAGAAGCTCTATGTAAAACACAGTGCACAAGGGAAAAGTAGAAAAAGGCACTCAGGAAACACTAAGGTCAAAGAAAAAACACCAAAGGATGAATGTTTACTCAGCTCCTCAAATAATTTTGATGCTTATGAACTTCAAGCAAGTTATAATCCTAGAAGTTTCCTAATAGGAACTTCCAATACCACAGAGACCACTACAGCCGAAAACCAAGCAATACAAACCTCTGTATCCAGTAGTGGAGAGAAATTGACAACCAGCAATAATGCTGGAATTTCTATGTCTGCTTCAATCAGTAGTTTTGATTTTGTTCAAACTGTTGGTGTTCAGACCTATTCTAGAGATTACCAAGATTTCCTTTTGTCTCAGAGTAATATGAACAATGGTATATTCATGGGCACAAATTCAGTAGGAATAAACACTGAAAATAAACTGAGCAATAAATGTGTTGGCAATACTCCTCTATTTAGTGACTCAAATGTACAAACAGTGGACTTTGATTTTTTGGCCAATTCTCCTGAGCCACAGATTGAGGCTATACACATGGAAACACAAACTGTAGATTTAGATATAGATTCCTTGGAGTCAATAGTATCTAGTATACAAACACAGACGGCTGGTCAGGTTGATCTTGAATCATCCTTTAGTAATGTGGAGACTCAAACAAGGGATAGGTATTCATCAGTTGACACTCAGACTTTGGCCAACTCATCATTTGACTGTGCTCCTATGGAATCTACAAATATAGAAACTCAAACATATGATGAACACCAAGAATTTATTGAGTTACTGTCATCTGGTACTCAAACATTGGATTTGGGATTATTTCAAGATGCCCCATTATCTCTAATTCACATAGAAACACAAACAGCCGAGATAAATAACTCTTCATTACCAATCAATTTTGGCACTCAGACATCAGTGAATGAAGGTTCACAAATATCCAAGGAAGTTCACTTTAACATGGATAAAGACTTGTCTAATAATTCTTGTTGTAGTGCTGGCACTGAGACAGAAATACCTAATCCATTTTCAGACAGAATAAGTAGGAAAAAAAATGATTTTCGAGGTGAGCAGATGGAGTTCCTGGTTTCCGAAGTTCTTGAAATGATACCTGTCACTGAAAATCCTTATTCTGATAACTCAATAGCTTCAAGGTCATCCAAAGTACCATCTGTTGATGCAGGAAACAATGCTGATGAAGAAATTTTTAAAGCTGATGTTGGGATAAATGCGGAGTTTGCCACTAGTTCTTTTTCCAATTCAAACATCCACACACAAACAATATTAGATACTACTAATATTCAGACTCAGACATCAAGAATGGGAACACAAGAGTTGACTAATTCAGAAACACAGACTACAGGTCAGAGGTCGACAGTTGATATTGACCTAACTGATTCACATACTCAGACCACATGGAAAGAACTAAATGATCTTCTTGCAGAACTTGATCGTTAATTTTTCTTATTGTTCAGTTTTCAATTTGTTTATAAATACTCCAAAGAACAATATTAGTTGTGCATCAGTTGTGTATTGTTACTCTCCCTGATCTGATTATTGTGAAATTTTTCTCTTATACATGGAAGTAAAGTAAATTTTATTTAAAGTCGGCATATATGTACAAATAAAATAACACGAGCACTGAAGTGCTCTTTAACCGACTACAAATAAATAAAAAAACATGCATGCACAAACTAAAGGAGTGAAAACAAAAGTTTTCTAATCTTACAATGCCAGTGAGCAGGTGGCTATGCCTCGCTGATCGGTAATCACTGTAACACCAGAAAATAAAGCATAATATATTAGAAACAAAACATAATAAAACAAAGAGGACAACTAAAATATAAAATAAGCATGGGCAACTAAAACTGTGGAGTTTAAAATAAAGGGACAGACAGCAGAGCAAAATGAAACAGGTTTAAGTTTCTCAGGCAGGAGGCAGACCACCATGAAACTTGCATCAACTACAAAAACTTTTTTGATCACCGCACCAGCTATTAATATAGTTTTGGTCAAAAGATGTGGTCTCTCTGGCCGAATTTGGTAGTTCGTGCCTCGTACCTGAAAGACTTTTTACCGTATGCTGTAGTTCTGGGCTGGGGTACCACTGCTTTTTTTACATACCTGAAATTATAAAAATTATTTCTTGTTTCGACTAAATCTTGTATAAAACAAGGGCTCATTTTATTAATTATTTTGAAGGTCTTCAAGGCAATTGTGCGCATCCTTCTTGTTTTCAGAGATGGTAATTTTGATTTGTCCAAAAGCGAATCATATGTACTGTCAAAGTCGTCATAATTAAAACGGAGTGTTTTGAAGTAATTTATGCCAATAAGAAAATCCATACTAGCAAAAACATTCTGTGCTTCCCTTGACTTATCAACAACAAAATTACCCCAAAATGAAAAAGTAATATTTGTTAAGTGTTTAATGCCTTTTGACTTGTACATTATTTTCATATTAAAAGTATGGATTTATCACCTTCAGTTCTTTCTAATGTAGACTGTGTGTATGTTATTCTGTGAGCTGTCACATATCTATCATTTCATATATTTTGACCAGGCATGCAGTGTTCAGCAATTTGATATATTGTGTTAAATATTGAAACCTTTACATTTCAGTATATTAGTCCATTTTATAGGTTTAGTATGATGTTAGTCCATTTTATAGGTTTGGAATAATATTAGTCAATTTTATAGGGTTGGTATGGTCTATTGTAGAGGTATAATATGATATTAGTCCATTTCATAGGTGTTTTATGATGATATTATCCCATCCTGTAGGTTTTTTTTAGTATGATATTTGTCCATTTCATAGGTTTTAAAAATGTTATTAGCCAATTTCATAGGTTTTGTAAGATATTAGTGAATTTTATAGGTTAGTATGTTAGTCCATTTTATAGGTTTAGAATGATATTAGTCAATTTCGTAGGTTTAGCATGTTCTGTTGTAGAGATTTAATATGATAATAGTCCATTTCATAGGCTTTTATTATGATAGAGTAATCAAGGGAACCAAGGTTATTGCGGTAATCAAAAGAATGTAATACAGGGACAAAGACCAGACATGGAAAACAGACATACACAACAAAGAACGTAAAGTAACTGAAATAATATATACAAAGTAACAAAAGCAAATGAGCAACTCAGACTCCACTAAAAACTGGAAGTATGGACCAGAGTAAGCGTCCTCTGCTTTTCTAGAAACACCCGCCTGGTTGTTCATAAAAAGTCAAGTCCGGGGTAGTCGAAACAGGAATGGGAAAATATGACACGTTGAACAAATCAGCTTTCATGGCGCAGATGGATACACCGTAACATCAACGAGTTCATGATGACGACCTTAGAACTTCGGTAGTAATGACTTCAATGTTGTAGCAACATAACCCTGTTCCAGAAGCCTACTTGTTAGAAGTCTAGTGCGACACAAAAAAATCTTCGTAGATTCAGCAAGCTCTGGCATAACGTTTGCAGTGGCAGATCCAAGGAGGTGGGGGGCGTCCCACCTTTAGAAAAAATGGTTGAAAAACTGTGTGTTAAATCATGAAAAACACTCACTGGTGATCCTGTCAAGAATTATTTTTGGGTTTTTTTTAGGTTTAGAGAATGTTGATTGTCCATTTTACTTTTATTAGCAGAACTTATATTCAGTTTCCACTTAACCTCTTATATGAAACAATTCAACGTCCTTGCTATTAAAACCCTCTCATATTTTTCTGCAGATGTCATGATTAGTATATATATATATTAACCCTTATGACTTCGGAGAAAAAAAGTAAAATATTCAAAGCACATTAAAAACCTATTAATCTTTTTTTTTAATTAAAGGAATTTAAATCATCATTTGTTGGAAGTTTAATGCTGCTCTTTTTGTAGGGACATAGTGTTCTAGATACCAAGGGCTATAACTGCTAACGCCTAATTTGTTTGTATCATTTTTTTCTTGTGTGTAAAAAAATGAATTTGAAATGCCAACTGACAGAAAAATGAAAAGGAATCTTCCATTTTGATAGATCCTGCGTAAGAAATAATTAACTTAGCATTAATTGTAATAATAAGAAAGTTAAAATACATTTTTTTGCTTTCTTAACAATGACGATAGCTTAAAACAACAAGAATTCGCAGTAGCCCGACGTAAAAAGTCTCTTATGACTATATGCTGTGTTGGGCGATATAACATCCAAATCTGTCACTACGATCAAATTTATTTATTTAAAAATGATGGCAGCATTTTTCATTATATTGTGCGAAGTGTGAACAACGGACTGGCGGACAATGGTACACCATATAAAGCGCCGTATGAAAAATGAGTTCATTCTTAAATTTAGTTCTTCAAAAATTCTGTGAAGGTTTCATCGACAGACAAATAAAAAGCAAAAGTTTATTTTGGTTAACGATTTAATAAGATAACTTTTGAATGACAATAAGTTGTACTCAATAGAGAAAATGACCTCAATATTTAACTTGATTTGAATGGTAAATTGTGACTCCTAAGCTGTCACTAGTATTTGAGAACTTAGCAATTAAAACGTAGACATTTCTTTTTCATAAGATAAAAGTTCTTTAAAATCACTTGTGAAATGCCTTTGCAATTTTTTAAGTACTTTTGTATAACTTGAAAATGGGACTCATCCTCACGTCTAGAAAGGCGGGTATATGAACTGTCACAATAATTACAGAAACTTTGTTGAATTGTATATCTAGATTAATGTAAGCCCTCTTTTGTTTTTATGTATTTTGGTTCATTGAGTTGTGGGGCTTTATTCATACAACAAAATGGGATCATTTTTCCGACTGAAACTGAAAAATCGCCTTAATCGATGTATATACTCTGGGGGAAATAAATTATGAAATTTGTCCAGTAAAAGAGCATTGATACGCAATTATCACTGTACTCGTTGGCATAATATGAGTAAGATTTTCCTGATCGCATATGTTAATTTGTTTTTGGTTTATGTCATCCGTTTCATCAATCTGATTAAAATACAAGTCGTAATTAAAGATTTAATTTTAATTAGATTGCTGTTTCATTGGACGAATTATTTTGCTGTGTTATCACAAATATGGACTGCCAGAAGTTTTTATCCCAATATTTTACCTATTGTTTATCTATAAAAAAACTATCGTGATTGAGGTCGAAAAAATCAGTCATTGCATACCTAACATGCTCCCTAGTCATGGTTTTGTGTCCACCTTCGCTCCTTTGGAAGGATGCATTCCTAATTGATAATCGTGGAAATAAAAAATAAGACATGGACAAAAAGAAAAAGTACACGCAGCGAAGAGATATCACAAGAAACAGCTCGTTTGTGTCTATTTAACGAGGATTCTATTGAAAAAAGTAAAAAACAATATAAAAAGTATCACTTTTCTATTGATAAAAAATTATTTACATTTTTACTCTGTGACCCTATATTATCAAAATAAATACTTTGTCAACGATAAAGATGTACCGAAACAAACGGTACTTATGTAAATAAACGTAAAAACAAAATAAATGAACACTAATTCGATTCATAATCAAGTCAAGTCCAAAATAAACCTGGCAAAATAGATATTACACCACCGGAGCAGCTGGTATCTCAATGGTCCTGACTTGGTACAGACATTTCAGATGAAATGGTGGGTTAAATCTAGGTTTTACAGCGTTCTAAATCTCCCTCTTCCATTGCGGCGTGACTATACCAGGGGTGATTATAAAGCACTTGCATGCTGTTGTCATAATCGGTAAGTCAGCGGTCACTTCAGCACACCGATCGTTTTACAAAAAAACAAAACAAAACAAAACAATCATTACTCGTTGTTTTAGAAGAAACTGAGTATTTTTCAAATAAGGAGTGATATCTAAAAAAAAGAATTTTGTAAGAGACCTTTTAAGACGCATTTCCTCATACCCCTGATGCAGGAGTCTGTTACGCAGACATTTATGGTGTCCAAGGAATTCGGAGTAGTTACTACTTGCTCTAGCGTAGCGAATCAATTGTGAAATATAAACACCATATGCAGGAGATGAAGGTATATTGCTGCACCTTTAAGGAACATTTATGATATTAAAATTAAAGTCTCTTTTATCATAAATCTTAGTGCTGTTGTCAAATTTGAGATGGAGGTCCAAAAAAAGATACAGAACAGGCTGTTTCTGTTGTCTCCTTTATCTCGAGCTCTGGTGGATACACTGACGGTATCCATTTACCAAAAGGAGGGTTGTTGATGGACAATACATCATCAATATATCTATGTAAAGTTAAAAGATTGAGCATCTTTTAAATTTTTATTCTTTACGAGGTTCGGAAGAAATTCAGTCTAGTATGAATGTGAAAACAAATCGGCTAGGAGAAGAGCACAGTTAGTGCCCATTGGAATGCCAACTTCTTGTTGAAAAATAGCTCCTCCAAATATGACAAATATGTTATCCATGAGGAAATCAAGCATATCGCAAACCTGCTTTTCAATGTAGCACACTTTGTCCTTCTGTGATGTTTTAGAAAAATATGTGGATTTGTAACCAAGAAACAACATAATTTTTTGAAACAGCAAAAGATTATAAAGAATACTCAAGGGAACCAAGATTCTAGCGAAAATCGAAAGAATGTAATCCAGGGACAAAGACCAGACATGGAAAACCGACACAAGCAACATTTGAGAAGATGATTTGAAATCTTTTTTTTTCTCCCGAAGTATTAGGAATCTCTACTAAGTACTACGTATCTGTATCTAGGTGTGCCGTCTTTTCTTAAGTAACAATGATGCATTATGCTTTTTTAGTCGGGATTTTAACTGATTGATTGATTGATTGTTGGTGTTTAACGCCCGAGCAGCAATATTTCAGTTGTATAACATGAAATGGATGATAAAATGATGATGAAATGATGATGAAATGAAAATGGGATGAAATACAAGGATTACAGAGTCAGTGAATTTTGATTGCCATTGACAATAGGGAGAGGTGGGTAGGGTCGGGTTATTTAGCTTCTTGTGGCGGAGCGCAAAGGTTCCTACTCCTAATGAATACCACAGCAGAGACATGGCATTTTTCCCAACACGTTGCACCACTATGGTTTGCGGTTAGGTTTTCCGTATAATGACATGACGACCCCAGCATGTAGCATGCCACGGTTACCCCAATACACCACCTGGGCACGCAATTGTTTTATGGACGGAGCGCACAAGCCCCCGGGCAGGGTTCTGAACACTATATAATCGCCTTTTACGACAAGTTTAGCGCTGCTGTGGTCCTATTCTTTTGACACCCGAACCCGCACGGGCGGATTTTAACTGAGTATATGGGGAATAGAAGTATAAAGAGTTGAAAAAATCATAGGTTTTAATGTTATTGTATTCTGATTAAAATCTTAAAATGGGGGTTTCCAGAAGATCTTTTGAATTTTCAGAATCCACATTGAATTAATACCGCTACGGGGGTAACAAGTGTCGTGGTAGGACTGGAGTATAGAAGTTAAAAGTTATAAAGAGATTAGGTAATGCGTTTTGCAGATCCAGCGTTCAGCGTTGTGTGTATGGATTTTTGTGAATTTTGGGATTCCCATACACAGACTGTATATCACAATCATCGTCTTTAGTGGAGACCAAAATACGGATTTATGGTTTTTTTTCAATATCTCTTCTGTCAAGTGGAGAGTGTGGTAGCAGTATATGTCTTATTACTGCTAATATTTTCTACGTCGACTTTCGCCATAAACATTGGATGTAGTACGTTTGCAGGCAAAAACAATGTTTTTTTTTTGGTTTTGTCTGCTGGTACGACAATATTTTTGGCAAGAATAGTACACAATGTTTTGGGTGCGTCGGGAACGTAAAAAAAAGAAAACTATTCTGTGCAAAAGGTTTGTGACTGAATAAATAATAAAAAGCTTTTTTCTTGTGACTTTTGATATCTGTCTATCCAACAAGTTTATGGCGTGATTTATTTTTTCAAATAAAGTCTTGTTTTCTATTTTTAGATTCCTCCCCCCTTTTTGCAAGGATATCATTGACGAAGTATACTGTATATCTTACGACAGTGTTGTTCATGAAATCATTTTTTTTCAATAATGGCTTGAAAATAAAGAAGACTAAAGTGGTCAATACAGCGAATTTTTGATATGATAAAACAAGGAAAATTTTCCAAGTATAAAAATTTCCACGGTCATGATTCGTTTCGGGAAAATTCTTAAAATTGTAATTACACTCCGGTCATGCGCAGTCGCTCCAGATCGATAATTTCGAAAGTCGGCTTCCATTAAAGAACATGAAATTCAGGTCATAGCTAAATGTCAGTGTTTCTCATAAAAACTACTATTTCTAATTGACAAGACTTTTTAATGGATCCAAGAATTGCTTGGTATCAACCGGAGCATTTGGGAATAGCACATGATATATGGACTTATATTATTGAATCGCAATTAGGCGTGAATGTGTCGAATATGTCACTGAATAACAACTTGAACTCAAATATGGACCAGAAGCAAAAAGAATTTATTCCTTTGGACATTACAAATAATTTTGCCAAAAAGCAAGCGCCAACGAATAGACAGTTAAGCGTTCAGAATGCAGAGAACAACAGCAAACGTAAAAGAGACAATCGTGCCAGCACGTATGGATTGAACCATTCCTCCTACAAACATCAGATGCTTGACGGGATGACTCCTTGGAAGCCAAGAGATAAAAGATATTCTCCGGACGTTGTTGGGTACATTTCAGTTTTAACAATGATTCTATTACTTAATTTTGCAAGAGTAAAATGGGAAGTAGTTAATGGGCGATACACAATCCACGAAACATGTAATGTGACATGTGGTTGTGTAAGACATCGTCATGGTGTGTAGAGGCCATTAAAAGGGTAAAAAATCAAGGGATTGCTGTGGTCTCTAAATTTATACATATTTGATTTTATACAATTCTGTTTAAGTTTAATCAATTCAAATGTATAAAAGAATTGATATAAGTCATTACAAAAAGCATTTTTAACTTGTACAATGTTTTTTGTTCTGTTGGGTGCCTCAAACTTTGTTATAAACTGAATGCTTATGAATACACATTTTCCTTTGATGGGTCAAATCAAGTTATTCATATTTAAATACTTGAAGAATATAAATGACAGATTTCTATTTTTACTTTCAGTTTAGATTTTTTGTAAACTTTTTATTTTCATTTCAACATTTGTTTTATTCATGTCTAAATGATTTTAAGGTTTTTGAATATTTTTTTTACTTTCAAGGCCGAAGTTAACCAATCCTTCATTTGTCAACTCTGGCATATAGGTTTATTACAATTACTCACTTAATTTTATTAGTTCCTAATTAGAGGCATTTTGATTGGTTGTCTGAAGGAATGACATTTCCTTGTACTGCCTACTGGCTTAATGGTAGTTACATGTGAATAGGAAAGAATACATTACACAACAAACAATTTTGTTTTCCATGAAGGTATTTTTTAGCTCTTTGGTGTTTATATGATATTATACATCTTTATGAGTTTTTTTAAATTTTTTTGGTTGGCCGTTAAGAAAGATAGTTATGAATTTAAATTTTAGAAAGACAAATCAGCTTTTTAATATGATCAAGTAATAAGTTACTATTTTGTTTTCTACAGCCTTCATGAAGAGATAATTGACTTCTATAACTACATGTCTCCTACATTAGAAGAAGCTAACATGAGAAATGAAGTTGTATGCAGAATCAAATCAGTAGTTAATGAGTTATGGCCTGAAGCTAAGGTAAGTTGTTATATTGATAGTAATGTGAATAACAATTCATGTAACTAATTTTTCAGGCAAAGAAGATCTTTTTGTACATGAACATGCACATACATGTGTATATATATATGTATGTGCCAAAACGCTCTATTAAAATGTAATAGAATATAATATCATCTTTTTACAGACTAAGCTTTTTACAAACCTAAAAAGACATGGTTATATTGGTATTTGAGGTAAATTTTGCCTTTAATTTGAACATTGTAAAGTTGTTCATGTCTGCAGTTTAGTACATGTACATGTGATTTATAATATAATCTTTTTTTTTTTTTTCCCTAAGGCCAATTAAGAACTTTTTTCATGCCTTAAAACTTTTAAAATAGTTTAAATACATTTCAAATGAAAGCCAAAAATGATTTTTTTCCCACTTTTTAGTGGAAGTCAGTTTTTTCAAATCTGGATTTTACTGTTACGATTCTTCTTTTTCAACTGTATAATTACTTCTGATTTTGCCAATTTCTACTTCGTTTGTTGACCATGTAAAATAATCCCTATATACAAAGAGAAGTAGTACATAGTGTAGACTACAATCTGTACAACCGATGTATATAGGGATGCTTCTACCATAGTGTAAATTCTTCTTTGCACTTTTAGGTGGAAATTTTTGGGAGTTTTAGAACAGGCCTGTATCTTCCTACCAGGTAAGAGGCTTTTAGAGTATGGACATTCATTTTCATTTTTAACTACTGAAAGGATGTTGTCATTCTTATCAAAAAAGAATGAGGATAATTTACTGGACTTAGGGTGAAATAACGGAATTTATTTTACAGTGTGATTTATCCGAAATTTTTACAAAGGGAACATTTGGTATATCACTGCTATTTATATAATAAAAATAATCTTAACACTGTCAGAAAATGCAAAACCAGGAAATTTCAGACAAACAATGGTATAAACATTGATCATCTTCTCATAAATGCAAATTAATATTCTTATATTTTTTTTTTTTTACGTCAGTGGATGTTGAATTGTATTCAGAATTTATCTTGTAATTCAAGCTTACCTTGAAGCCAAGTTAACTTTTTAAAATAATTTTGTATTTCAGTGATATTGATTTGGTAGTTTTTGGAAAGTGGGATAACCTGCCACTTTTTACTTTGGAGAAAGCCCTGCTCGAGGGAGGTATAACCACCAGAAAAGATCTTAAAGTGCTAGACAAAGCTTCCGTAAGTACATGTAGCATTTCAGAATGTATAGGCCGTTTAGCTGAGAAATTTTTAGCACTAGTTGATCTGAAATTTAAAGAGTGTAGCAGATTGAAGTCACATGATCCCTTGTCAAATATTCTCTCCACCACAGTTATGCACTGCTTTGAATAGCTCCATAACTGTAATATCTGGGATGTGAATAAAGTGTAGAGGTTGTGAAATGAGATCTTGTCACATGTAGGACAAATGAGAATTTACTGTCCTATGTCTGTAGATGTTTAATTGTTGATACATGTAGTCAGTTCTAATGATTTGATTTGATTTGCAAAAATATATTTGAACAGAGGAAGGCAACAAGAAAATTTAGTCTTTGAAAAAATTTCTTTATTTAGATAAATGAAAATGACGAACAGTATCAGCATGAAGAAAGATCGCCTCATTTGAGTATAGATTTAAAGGCTCAACAAACATTAAACATTCTTTGTTTTTCTTTGCAGGTCCCAATCATCAAGTTGGTTGATAGTCAGACTGATATAAAGGTTGATATTAGTTTTAACACTAAAAATTCTGTAGAAAGTGCCAAGTTCATAAAGGTAATTTAATATTGGTCTGAAACAGAAAGTTATTCCTTGTACAGTGAAACTTCTCCAAACCAGATCCTCAGAAAACTTGTCTTTCCTTCAAACCGACCGTTTTCAAACATCCCGGCCGATATACCTTAAAACCTGTGTGTTTTGTCTTCAATAGACCGGCCACCCCCTAAAACTGTACATCGGCCAGTTTTTCACAGTTTTAGTTACATATTTCAAATAAAACCAACCTTTCAATGCTGGCCGCCTGGTTATTGTTCACCTGTAATAAATGTGTCAACAAAACTGTAAATGATTAAGTAATATTATGTAATTAATAATTCATTCACTGATTGGTTGGCATTTCATCAGTGGACAGATGATAATTGAAAGGGACAGTAGTTTAAACAACAAATTTAATCCAGACATTACATTTTGTCACTGTTTTGGCTGTTAATTGGTGTGTACACACGTCAGGCAACCGGGTTATTTAATAATACGATCTTTACGATCTTTTAATTGTCAATTAACTGTGACCTGTGCCCAAGCCTAAACAACATAGGGGTGAAATTATAAGACTTAGTTGATAGGTAATTTACGAAAACAATACAAATAATTGATTATCATCAATAGCCCTTTGATCTTTAATACACATTCTTTCAAAACCGTGAACATTATTTTGTCGGCAGTACCGTTTGTAAAATCAAATCTTTACAAATGATGCAAGCTTTGAAATATAACAAAAGGCCAAAAATTTTGAATTTGCAATAAACATGTCTCGACCAACAAACTGACAAGGTGTAGGGTTATAGAACACATAGAATCTCTTAGCTCTTAGAATGCATTGCTATTTTTCACAAAACAGGCCATCCCTATAAACCAGCTATTTTTTCTTGTCCCAGTGGTGGCTGGTTTTGAGAAGTTTCACTGCCTCTTTTTTTTTAGGTCACTTTGACCTTATGTGAGTAGTTAAGTAATCAACATTAATTTTTATGACATTTTTGTTATTGTTTATTAGTGTTGAAATTTCCCATTTTCTTGAAACATGCCATGACAGTACCATTTCTATAGGCTTTTAGTAATTCTTAAAAAAACATATGAACATTAGATATGCAGTTTAGAAGCTACATTTCAGAGGACTGTCCATTCACATTTTCTCACAAAATTCAAAGGCAATATGCTATTGAGAAATCTCTTGTGGAAGTTAAAGACTATTTTATGATTGACAAGAAATGAAAATAATCATTAGAGGTTATAATGACTTGTTGACTTCCAAGTACATATTGATATGGTCCATCTGTATTATTGTATGTTGTAGAAATTCATGGAACAATTTCCAAATCTGAAGTATCTAGTCTTAGTTTTAAAGCAGTTCTTGCTCCAAAGAGATCTGAATGAAGTGTTCACTGGAGGTATAAGCTCCTACAGTCTGATCTACATGGCCATCAGCTTCTTGCAGGTAGGAACAGTTATCAATTAAATGTCCAGTAAGTCATGTGGCTAACCAAAATAAGTAGTATGTTTGTTGTTGTTGATAAAGGAAAGTAAATGTAGGTTAAATTTTGATTATTTTGGTTTTTAGTTTATTTATGCAATTCGAAGAATTTGAAATGTAATGAGGACAAAATGAGTTTCAGAATACAATGTTATTTGACTTAATGAATTAATTCATGACTTTTCTATACAGTTGCACCCAAGAATTGATGCTACAGACCCAGCAGCGAATCTAGGTGTGTTGTTAATAGAATACTTTGAACTTTATGGTAGAACATTCAATTACTTAAAAGCTGGTATTCGTATTAAAAATGGAGGAAGTTATGTGCCGAAGGAAGAGATTCAAAAGCACATGGATAGTGGTTACAGGCCATCATTACTTAGTATTGAGGACCCACTGACAGAAGGTAGGCAGCTTTTTTTTCATAAGTGTAGTTGGTAGACCCTACCTAAATAATGTTAAGTGGACAATAATTTTATGTAAATTTACCAACTACTTAAATGGTTGCCAGTTTCATAGTTGTTTTCAAACATTTGTAAGAATTTTTAAGATGAAAGAAAATACTGTCATAAAAAAAAATGGAAAATTTTCTATTTTTATGTTATTGTTAAAGGTTCATAACATTTATTTTCTTTACAGGAAATGATATAGGGCGCAGTTCATATGGTGCTATGCAAGTAAAATATGCTTTTGAGTATGCATATTTGGTGCTGAGCTACACAATCACACCTCAGGGTATCATCCCGTATGGAAAACCAAATCAAAGGTAAAAAAAAACTAAAAGGACATATCTATTTTATTGTTAATAACTCCCTTTTTTTTGTCCTGTATGTCTTTAAAGTTGATTCTCTCTGTACCGGCTTTGTACCTCAAGCAGTAACATGTCACAATTTGAAAGGGGAAGGTGTCTTCATGTTTATTCTATTCTGAAAAATTATGATCACATGCTTTGGCAAACTAGTTATTTTATCAAAAGTTGTACAGGCCTGGACAATTATTTTTTTTTTAACTTGTCTCATAGGACAAGTACAAACCAAAACTTACTTCTCCAGTGAAAATAGACTTGTCAAAAAGAAATTAACTCTGATTGAAAGAGTAATTAAGGAAATCAAGATTGTAGTGGAAATCAAAAGAATGTCATCCAAGGACAAAGACCAGACACAGAAAACACACACTCACAACAAAGAACATAAAATAACCAAAATAATACATACAAAGCAACTAAAGTATTTGAGCGACTCTGGCAGCACTATTAACTGGGAGCTTTGACCAGGTGAAGTAAACAAAGTAATAAATTAAAACAAAGCTTTATTTCTATGGCAACCTTTTCAGATTGTTAAATCTATGTTTACATTTGTAACACTTGTCTGCCATTGATTATATTTCACCTCAATTTTATCATTTTTAGCTCACCCGGCTAAAGGCCATGTGAGCTATTGCCATCACTTTGTGTCCGTCATCGTTAACAATTGTACAAAACTCTTCTTCTCTGAAACTACTTGACTGAATAGAACCAAACTTGGTATAAATGTTCCTTGGGGTATCCTGTGTAGAACTGATGTGGGGATTTTTGATTTTCGAAAAACATGGCCACCGTTACTAAAAATAGAACATAGGGGTCAGACAGTATATTTTTGAATATATCTCCAAAACCGTTAGGGTTAGCTAAATTCTGATTGGGTAAAAGTGTTCAGCATGATGAAGTCTATCATCTGGTCAAATTTTGGTTTTAATCCGTTAAGCCATGTTGGAGTTATTGCCCTTTTTCAATGATTTTTACTATTTTCAATTTTATTTCTTTCAAAAATCTCCTCTGACACAACTTG
The DNA here is from genome assembly GCA_037379345.1 of Perna viridis. NCBI lineage: Eukaryota > Metazoa > Mollusca > Bivalvia > Mytilida > Mytilidae > Perna > Perna viridis. The sequence continues at coordinate 7,497,146 of CM074515.1, read as the reverse complement.
ACCAATTGAAACCAAACTTGGTATAAATGTTCCTTGTGTTACCTGCATAGAACTGATGTGGGGATTTTTGATCCATCAAAAAGTATTGCCCCCATTACTAAAAATAGAACATAGGGGTCAGACAGTAGTTTTTCGCATATATCTCAAAACTGTTAGGTTTAGCCAAACTCTTTCAGTTGCTGACATGATCGTTATTATAAGATCTTCAAAGGGATCGAAGTTGTCAGGCGACTCCTTTTAAGAGTTATTGCTCTTGTAAGATGAAATTTTTTGTTTTTTTTTTACAGTTTTCAGCCAATATCTTGAAACCTATAATAGATAGAAAGAAACTTTCAATTGTTGAAATGATCCTTATGATAAGTCCTACCAAAGTCTTCTTGAGTCAAAATTGTTGGACATCTTGTTAAATTTATTACCCTTGAAAGACAAACTTTAACCAGGTGAGCAATTCAGGCTCCTGGGAGCCTCTTGTTAATTTAACAATCCAATCTATGTCTATGTATGAGACTGGTTTCGATTATTTTTGTGTTCTTACTACATGTATGTCTAATGTAAATGTTGTATCTGACTAAGAACAAGTTTTGAATTATCGGTTACAAGTTAATTAGTGATTTCAGTTCTTTATTTGCTTATTAGCTTGATTGTTGCTGTTAGCATTTTGTAAAAGATGGATTTAATCTTTTTGTACAAAATAATTTTACTTGGCCAGTCCTTTTCTTCAAAATTTTCGACAACTAGTCCGAATAATAGGATTCAACTAGCCGGAAACCAGAAATGTAGATAACATTTCACTAGCCTGAATTAATTTATTAGCCCTGGGCTAAAGGCGAGCACTGCTTGTCCAATCGGGCAAGCTTCATTTAAATTTTACTTGTCCAACTATTTTTTACTCTGGTATCAGAAAAATGTTCATTAAGTCCTATTGTATCGTAACAACTGTTACGGTTATCTCAAGGTAGAGGATGGAAATTCGGGTAAGAATTATTTTCTTAAATAAAGTTGTCTATTCAAGTTATTCAACAAAATAAATATGTCAAATACTGTAGACATAATAATTATCACGGTGGACAGAAAAGCATGAAATACAGAACTTACGAAATGGATTTGTTAACACTATATATAGCTAATCATTTTTTGATACTGCAAAAGTCGATACCCACAAATATATTTATTTAACTGAATTTAAAAAATTAGCAACAGCGAAAATTAATACATTTACAGTGGTCATTAATCATTGCTTGATATCGAAGCAGGAAATATATGGGTAAAATGTATGATTAATGAGAAATTACAATGTAAATACTTAAAAAAAGGGTGTGACAAAATTAAGGTTTTTTGGCAATATGGTTTATTTTTCTCTGTTACATTACTTAGCTTTTTTTTTGTGGTATTCATGCATGAGCTGCAAAATAAATCAATGATGGTGTAATGTTCTATACCTATAGATAAAAAGCTTAGAGAAGTTTTTTTTTTTAAGAAATCTTCATTTTGATTTCTGTATTAGTTATAGCATTTTGGGAAGAATTGTTCGTGTAACAGATGAAGTAGTTGAATACAGGAAATGGATCAGAGAAAACTTTCCAAGGCAAGTGATTCCCAATAACACTCTTCCTGAATCTGGAAACCGAAGCTATGCTAGTGTTGCGAACACTAAAACCCAAGACAAAGAACAAGACTGTAATAGGTAATGGCACGAAATCATAACTCTCCAAAATTATACCCTTAAGCTGATTTTCTTCCAAAATAGGGACATGGATGTCATTACTTTAATGATTGACTTTCAGTATATTCATGTCCATGCATGTTGCATGTTTTCAATAGGTAAGGATATGACCACATTGCATAAATTTTGGGTTTGATTGAGATGTTCAAGTGGTCTATAGACAGTGATTTAGCTAGCGCTCGTCATTTTCGCCATTTACGAAAGGATTTCGTAAATGACAAAAATGTTTTAGATCGTTTTCGTCACTTAAAATTTGAAAAGTGTATAAAAATATCATTTATAATCCTTTAAAATAACAACAATTTATGAATCGTTTGATCATTAGGACCGTGAAAGATAATCCCAGGGTTCTCACTCAACTTCAGGCGGTTGTTTTCGACCGTCGAAAAAAGCCTGGAGTTGACTTGAGACATTTCTGCTTTTAAGTACGTTTAAAATACAATTTACATATATTAAGGATTAGTCGTGTTAAATGATTTCGATCTTTGACAGATACCGACCGATTTTACTTCCATATAAAAACAAACCCTTCACGAACCTCGCAACATATGTAGCTATCTATTTTTAGAAATTTAAATGCACACAAAAACAATGTCTCCTATGTGTGACTGGTCATCTGATGGATTTCAATTAATGTTAACGCAATAGTGGACAGTTAGGAAGTATTAATCAACGATAAATATTTATTTTACGATTCTCTTTTCTTCTTGAAACAAAATCACAATGATTACGAATGTCTTCAATTCTACTCATGATCTGGGGTCAAAGGTCACTAAAAAATTACCACCCAAGCAGTTAGATATCACCCATCAACCGCTTACATAGTGCAACATTCTACAGTTGACTATGCCAATGTGGCCAACCTCCTTTCTATCTGTCTAGTTTCTGCGTTATCTTCTGGTGACTTAGAGGGGATTTAGTAAGTACTATCTGATCAAGACCTATCTTAAGAACAGGCTCAAGGTTTCATCAATCAATTCTCTTCTTAAGATCTGTCTGTATCCTTCTGATTTGAGGAGTTTTAGGTTGAAGATGGCATTTGAGGTGTGGTGTTTGGTAAAGGACAGGATGATTATCTCTTATTAGTTGAGTGTCAGGTCATACCATAATAAATAGTAGCTTATGTCAAATACTAGCTATTTTTAGTCTGAATGCATCAAAGCTTTGTCATGATGTAAAAATAATTCTATTTGACTATTTTTCTAATAGTAACTTTTTTTTTTTATTAAGTTACACACATTTTCTTATAGAAAATAATAGTTATTTTGTTGTATGCCTGTATCTGTAAACTTAAAATGAATATATTTAAGAGTGCTTATGTCTTCAGTTAATGATACTATTGACTATTTACAAATTTCTGTTGCCCATAATATGTCGTTCATGCTCTACGCAAAAGTGACTAAAGCCCTAAAATCCTAGCTAAAACCCTGCTGTAGATCATGGGTTACTATATTCAGGAGATTAAAGAAGCTTAATTTTATAATTGGACCTCCTTTTGATTTTTTTGGTCTAAGCAGCTTAATTCTATCTTCGGAAAACCTTCTGATTTTTTGGGGTCTAAGGAATCTTATATGTCATTGTTTATTTTAGAGCTAGTCCAGATGAAGTAGGAAGAGTGATAGGTGATGACAAGTCAGATTCTAGTTCAATTTACAAGTCATCATCAAGTTCTGCTTCTAACTGTTCAACATCAAGTCTCACTAGTGATTCTGTAAGTAACGTACCTTAATTAAAAACATGGATCTTTCTGATTTTGAACCAAAAAAAAAACTTTCATATTTTAGTTTTTAGCCAGTTTGTAATTGCTTAACTCACCGTAATTTTATTTAGCGTTAAAAGTTGTGTATATCCACACAATTTTGCTTAAATGAGAGATTTGTAAGTTTGGTTGCAGATTGTACACTGTGAATAATGTCACAGCTAGCCTGATAGATGAAGATCTGATGGTTTGTCAAGACTTTCAATATTCAGAGCTACCATTCCTTACTATTTCAGCATAAGTCTTCTGATTTTGTCATTAAAATGTGTCGTACAAATTCATTAGAAAATCTTAAGATTTTTTTTTTTTTTATTGAATAAAAATGAATATCTAGATTTTATTTGTCACCATGGCTGTGTCTGGTTTAAAATTAGTAAAATTCTCTTTGTATTCTTTTCAGTGTTTGCCAATTATGTATTTTACATGACAAAATGAATATCATTTTTTCCAAACGAGCTCATTTAGAAGCTTTATAAAACAAAAATGTCTGCTCCTTACAAAAATCTTCAGTAGACTATGGCCTTACTAATTTCCATAACTTGGGTTGACAGCTCTGAATATTGATTATGTTTGCTTTGCTGTGATGCCACAGTTAATATGAAATAATGTCATTGGAACTTGCCAATAATTTTCAGTTTCATGGCAGTAGCCTGTGATAGTAAAATCAGGCAGTCAGTACAATAGATTAAATGTTTTTCCCAGAAATTTGTCAAGGCATGGTTATTGAACTGTTTTGAGAGCACTCAACCATTACAAAAGGTCATTATGGGGCACCCCACTTTGACATAGGGGCAGTTTATTTTCTTATTCCTGCAATGAACAGCATAAGTGTGATGTAAAATGTCATAAATGTGTGCCAACACAAAAGTTGTGTTTGTTGATTTGCCACTCAGTTAAAACATAATAAATTTATTCTGAAACTTAAAAAAAAGTTGGATTTCACCAACTGGGAGCACACTGTAAAATTCATGGTAAAGTCAGCATCATGCTAGAAGACCAAGGCATGGTGCAGCACCATGCTAAATTGGTCTAGGGAAACCTCTACCAGACTTTCTTTTTAAGTTGCTGATATCAAAGTTACAAATTACCATGAACTCATGAATGAAAGAATTGTAGAACTATGCATTAAATTTTGATGTAGTAACTTTCATACTTTAAAAATTGGTTATAAATTGATTGAATGCAAAGTAAAATTCTTATGTAAACAGATATCTGGGTATTTAAACTTGCATTTTATAAAGATGTGAAAATAACTGTAACAGTTTTAAAGTTTTTTTTTTTTTAAATCTTTCCAGCACATGATCTCACCGGGTCTAAAAACATTTTTTTTCAGTAGCAGAAATAAAAATTGTTCAAATTTACATACAAATGAAATAAAAAATTCTGGTAGTTGTGTACAAGCATGAAATTCAAGTGATTTTTTGCTTAGGTTAGCTTTAGCTTCTAATATGCTGAGTTGGCAATTAATTGTCTTCTTGTGCAAAAACAAATATTGCCTAAGTTTTGAATGAAACAATCTCTATTGCAGGAAAATGAGACTGATAATTCTCAAAACAAAGAATCTTCAAAGAAACCTGCAGCTAATTCTAGTACCACTACAAACAATGTAAGCAGTAAGTCTACTTCTAAACAGGGCTCGTTTCAGCATAGCAGAGAATTTCGTAGCAGAGACTACAATAAGAATCCCACTCATAAACGTGATGAAAGTTCAAGCAGTGTATCTTCAACTCGATCAGGAAGTCAAAATCGTAACCGTCCAGTTTCAGGTGGTGCTAGCTATGACTACTATGGACAAGGTAAAAGTGGTGGGCACCATAATGGCCACCATGTATACAACAAAAATTACAGAGGACATCAGACTAACAACCAACAAGGTAGCAAAGTTTTCTCCAAGAGACGGAAAAGTACAACTTACACCACACAAAATAGTAACTTTAAAAGAGATAGTGTTCCAATGAATGGCAATAGTGCAAGATAGTAGTATCTGCTGTTAAACAGTGGAGTGCTAGTGTAGTGAGAGAGGGTTGTGAGCCTGGTCAATTTATGCTACTTTTAATGGAGGCTGACTTTTGTTCCTATGTAAATATAACATTTTTTCCATGTATGTTTAATTAAATGAATTCACATTTCAGTTTTTCAATCCCTATGTAATGAATTCCAGTTTTCTTTTAGGAATTATATGTAGAAAAATGAAGTTGTGATTAATAATGTATGAAAAGAGACAAAAAAATTGAAATATAGACTACCGAAGTTTTAAGAAAAAAATGTGTAAAAGTTATTGTTTTCATATGTAGACTCATCATGATAAGGAGACATATTTGCATGCTTAATTTTTTTCATCATATTTCATTGTAAAAAAATGGAAAAGATATCAACTTTTAAATGAAGGGAAGTTGCCTCACCAGGGTTAGAAAACATTAGAAAAGAAAAAAATGTTAACATATATTTACATTAAGAGGCCTTTGTTCTGTGTTAAACACAGATGATATACGAGTGGTGTAATCCATTTGACAGTAAGATAGTTGTTTTAATTATTTTATATGATCTTAAAAGCCATAATATTTCTATGCCATTTTGTGTTAAATATGTACATGTATGCAATTTTGCTAGACTTCAGTATCTTTAAATGTACATTTTTCTCTAGTATCAGTGTAGATATGAAAAGGTAACACTAGGTGTTGCATCAGTTTCAATTCTTTTGAATCAAATTAAGATTTGTGTGAAAAAAACTAAAAATCTTATTTTTTTTCTGTAAAAAATGTGAACTTGTACATGTTAAGACAGTTCTCATGTTGATGTACTGAAGGAGAAAAATGTTTATATTCTTCAGTAAGTTCATTGTGATATCCATAAGATATTGTTAGATGTTAACAGGTTATTAATGTAATGCTCTCGTTAATTGAAGAATAATAATAAAAAAAGTTGTCATATATATATGCTTATTCTAGGGTAGTCTAATTTTAAATTGTAGACAAACCAAAGACATGATATTAAGTGCTGTTTGGTGTTATAAACTGAAATAAAATGTAAACATTTTTTATGAAAGATGTAGGAAGAATCGATTTTGAAGTCATTCCATCATCTGGATTCTGAATTTTGAATCATTTTGATCATTTCTTCAATTTTGTGCCAATTAATGTCTGAATCAAGAGTTTTTCTTTATGTCAACTCAGCATATACTCACATATTGCAAATTACCCATTCAATACAAATGGTCCTTTCATTTTTTGGTAATTGTTTTTCATGTTCAGTGGATATGTTAGAATATCTTGTCCTAATTGTTGACATTTGTGTAAATACATGTGATTAGTGCTAGCATGTAAACATTATTGTATACATGCTCTTAATTATTTCATGTGATCTCACTTTAATTAGTCAAGTAACTGCAGGCTGCAGTCATTGAAAGTAAGATGTGTATTTTTCTGATGTGATTGGAATGGTAGGATTTATACTTAATATTACAGAGTTATGTCCCTTGACCAAGAATAAATCTTAACAGTTTAATTTAAATTTCTTAACTTCATAATTACGATTATAAAAAAAAATTAACATGCAGTAATATGTAAAATATGCGATCCTATGTTTCAGTATTGCTCCCATGAGTTTATTCATATCAATGAATTAATTGATATGAATGAGATTAATGAGTCTGAATTAAGTGTCTGGTACACCACTAGTTTCTTAATCATTTCTCGTACAGGTAAATTTTATAAAAAAAAAATCATAATCTTTTGAATTTTAGGTTTTAAGAAGGTTTTAAGATAGACAATCCATCATGGCATATCTTGGGAAGTCTCTGTAATGAAGGGATCAAATGTCTGGCTGTACATATCATTTTAGTATTTTTTATGTGAGAGTTGCAACATTTTATATGCATTGTATGACTGGTCCATTAATCATTTTACTGTTCATTTACATTTTACTCAAGCTTGTCATGATAAATGAGTACTATGCATAAGCTTGTGATGTTTTCTTTGAATGAAAGAATCATGATTACTTTGTATTACTTTTTATCTTTAAAGTATTAATTCTTTTCTTTTTGCCTTGATGATTTTAAATCTTCTAATAATCACTTTTTTCTATTGTTGAGTTATTGGCATACTTTTGTTATTAGAACAATAAAGCCCAAAATAAATTCGGAAATAAAAATAGATAGCATACATTTTCCTCCCAAGTGTTCCAATAAATTTCCAGTTTTAAGCCTTTTTTCATAAATTTTCTTTGTATTTAGATTAATTGAATAATGCTTTGGCATTTATGGGAGTATGCATTGAATTGTAGGATCTACTTCATGTGGTAAAATTGTTATATAAAGTTTAGCAAAACAACATACTTTATAATGTGCTAGTCAGTATTTATCATAGTTGCCAAATGTTGCTTTTATATTCAGCTTTTATTCACAGACAAGTCATTTCTAAAAAAATAGTTATTTTAATCTTGATGCTATTTCTGATGACTAAATATGCGAGAATAGGCCATCACTCACAATTTTAGGATTAAATAATTTTAAGTAGGATGAGGGGTTGAAACCTGAAAATTAACTTTCAAAATTCTAAGGGGTATTGTTTGTATAAGTGCTTCACAGTGTTTTGAAATTGTTTTCATTAAATATGAAAAAAATCTATAAGTGCTGTACTCAGGATTCCAATTATGCTTTCTGTATTAAACTGTGAAGGTCAGACTGAAATATTCAGCCATTGCTTGTCAGAGATGGTTTGTTTAAGTAGAAACTTGTTATTTTTGCCCTGTAATTATCTTAAGGGTCCTAGATTAAATTGATTACCAAAAAGAAATGTTTGATCATAAATATTTTGGTCAAAGAGAATTTATACCAAGGTTAATCATGGCAACATCAATATTTTATCACATGAGAAGAAGGCAAATTGTTCATTTTGAGTATAAGACATGATATTTCGATTGGTCTGGTGATCACCAGATTATATTCTTTACTTAATATTCCAGATATCATTATACTAAGGCAGCAGTCTTTGTGGCAATGCTTGTGAGTATTGGTGCTTTATTGGGAAAGAATTTTAGCAGAAGAAAAAATAGGAGCAATAATACAAACCTCAAAATTATGTGATGTACTGGTCCCAGTTCAGAGTGTGATATTTTTCATTGCCATGCTTCAATTTAAATGGTGCTTTAAATTGTCCTGTAGTATCTTAATGATCTATTTTCTTTCTCCCTTTCTTGTCTTTTCTTTGTCTTTTTTCCTTTTTGAATAAGAAAGGTTGCTATTTAAAATTTTGTGATATATACAGTTTCTCTGCTTTAAATTATGTAAGTAGATAAGTCCAACTTGTAATCATAAATTTGACTATTACGCATATACCTTCTCATATTCTTTTTATTGAACTTAACATAAATTTAATGTAAAACTCCTGGACTATTAGTATATATAAAACGGCATTACAGATATAGTGTTTTGTATTAGAAAACCTACCAAAAACATAAAACTTGAAGAAAAAGTGTTGTTTTTGAATATAACCTGAAATTACTTGTTTGGTTTTTTATTTTTTTTTTCAGCGGTATTTGAAATTTTAAGTATAACATTTGTATGGCTGCCTTATTTTTTAAATTCATTATACCTTAAAATTCTTATCTAACAGCACTGATAATTGTTTTTTTGCTCTTGTAACTTTTTGAAAGATAAAGGCCAGTGTATTGGTGCATTTACCATTATTAATGCGATTTTGTTTGTATACAAAGTTTTCAGGTGTAAAATAAGTGTTAACTTGTTAGTGGGACAAAACAGAAATCCTTATCTTGCTATATTGCCTTTAAATGTAAACATTTTTATGTGATATTTTTTATCAACTTTGTATATAATGCAACAAATGTTTTGTAAATGTGAAGGAAAATAGTCAAATATGCTAGAATTTTCTTTTATTTTGAACAATATTTGCAATAACACCATTCTGATTTAATACAAAAAGATTCCTCAAAACTGTTTACTTTTTTCTATGTACCATAAAAAGCATATGGTGAACTATTTGATATTCGTGTCCATACTTAAAAATTGCTCAAAGAGAAAAGGATTGTAGTATATACAAACATTTCTCTTAAACTGTTTTTTTTGTTTCATGTTTATATGTATTTACATTTTGTTGTTTATTATTGTTGCATATTACATAATGACTTCAGTAGCAAACAGTATTTGTATTATTAAAGTAGAAAAAATAGAAATGAAGGGCTTGTTAGGTTATAGAGAAAAAAATTCTGATTTTAATTAAGGGTTTTAAGGACAGAACTCAGAATATCAGGAAATAAGTATTTTTAAATTTTATACAATGAATGCATCTAAGAACTAAATGAAAGAATAGTTATATTTATACCTAAAAACACTTAATGTTTGTTAGTATTGTTATTGGAAAGAAAATTTTTGAAGGTTTCCAGGACCAGTAAATTTCAACTTATTTATTGTATTGGTTATATACATCTGTCTCTGTTATAAAAACAATCAAAAACCATATTATGCAGAAATGGAATAAGCATATCAAATTATCAACCTCTTCTGGTCGGAGAAACTCATTTTTATTTTATTTACATTTGATATGCATAAAACCAGTCATCGCTTGATTTTGATTTATTTTCATGGTCGACAATATTATTTGCTAATATTTATATTAATCACACATTCTAATTAATAAATGAAAAGAACAGTTGAAAAAGTTTAAGGGAAGGCATCTGAATATTTTGAGGTCAGAAGTATAATGTGTCAGTCTTTGAAAAGAGATGTAAATGTTATAGTTCATCCATTGTTGGGAATAGCTTATTCATCAGCATTTCTTTGTATCAAAGAAGTACACTGTACATAAGAATATCAGAAACATATTTCATAATGTATTTGGGAGATGCCACCTCTTCAAGTGAAAAGAATCAGTTTTGTAAGTGAACTACATATTATGCTTCTGACTTGGTGCCTTGTATGAAAACTCAATTGCAAATTATGCAGAAGTTCTGAAAGATGTATTTATACTGAAAATATGTTTAAAACGTTTATATTGATAGATCACAAAGATCTGTGCAATATTGTTGATGTAAAAAATGAAAAAAAAATAAATAAAAACAATAAAATGAAATAAAAATGAATATGGTGTTTGTATACAATACTTCTTTTGTATGACTACGAGCTCTGCGGTCATTTAATGATATAGTGCTGTTTGTCGTCATTTGCAGGCCCATGGTTTTCATGCAATATCTTGAATAATTACTGCTTTTTGATAAAATGAATTTTCAATGTTCCAAATCGTAAGAGGAAAGTCAGTATTGAATTATTGCAATGACTGTTTAGGAATAAGGGGCCGAAAGCAATCATTTGATAGAATTTAACTACATATGTCGAACTATAAACTTCAAGGACCACTTTCATTTTGGCCAGAATCTTGTCAAACCTCACGCTATGAATTATGAGTTGTTCTTCATGTTGTGTCCATGTCAGCGTTTGACCTCTGCTGATGTATGAAACTGCACTAGCGAAGCTCTTAAAAATGTTTTGCATGTTTTTAGTAGTCAATCTACCTAGTTTCCTTAGATTTCATATACTTAAACAGGACTTCTGTAATTAACAATGATATTGTTCATACGCAGGAAAAAAATCCCCCCAATCTGCTTGATTGGATCAACTGCATTGTCAGTAGTATTCTTTTAAACTGCAACTACCGATAATAAATTCTGAACGTGTATTGTTAGAAAATAAAGATGTAGGATCATTGACTCGAAGCAACTATATGGAGTCCCCGACAAAACATGACATCATTAAGAGATGTACTGAATCGTCTTCTAGACAAAGCAGTAGCTCGACTGACGGACTTTTTTTAAGGCGTAGAAAGCCATACTGAACAAATTGTCATCACATGCTGTTTTATGTAACTAGTCATTTCTGTAGACAAATAAGTATCATGCATTCACCTTCTACCTAGACCAACCAAATCAAGAACGGATTTGAAAAGTGTCAATTTCGTACACTACCGAAGTTCAACAACCCAATGACTGGTCTATAACTACATTTCTAAACCTGAAACAAAAAGTGAATTTGGTTGGTTTTTGGCATGCATTTTATCACCTCCTGAATTGTTTGGAGATAATACTTAATCTATAGTCAATTATCATAGAAAATAGGCGAGACAACTGTATAAAAATACCTATCCAACCAAAACATTTCAACACATAAGTAATTTTTTGGACATACAATCAGAAGAAAATGTTCGTATGAAACCAGTCGTGTGCCATCTACGCTAGAAACACTAACATTCAAATACACAAGCTCATCGTCGTTGTGCACGTATATAAAGTAGTGATGATCTGCTAATCAAGATAATTTAATGTTTACTGTAGTGCAAATGTATTTCATCGCTATAACTTGTTCAGTTGCCATTTTCAGTATATCCCGCAATATTTATAGTCCGGGAATTTGTCCATACATCTGACGTCTTTCATGAGCGTTATGGTGTATCCATCAGCACCATGAAAGCTGATTTATTCAACGGGTCATAGTTTTCCTTTCCTCGTTTGTCTACCCCGGACTTGACTTTTTATGAGCAACTCGGCGGGTGTTTCTAGAAAAGCAGAGGAAGTTTACCCTACCGGTGCACCTGGTCCTTGCTCCCAGTTTTTAGTGGAGTCCGAGTTGCTCATTTACTTTTGTTACTTTGTATGTATAATTTTAGTTACTTTATGTTCTTTGTTGTGTATGTCTGTTTTCCATGTCTGGTCTTTGTCCCTGGATTACATTCTTTTGATTACCGCTATAACCTTGGTTCCCTTGATTACTCTTGCTATGCCTAAGGATCTCGCTTGTTGGCAATGATTATTTCTATTAAGAAAACGTATTTTGGGCTGTATATCATTCTTTGATAACCCCTAATTATGCCCTAATCTGCGCTTTTGGCAATATTCGTCTGCAACCATCATATTTGTAGTTGTTCGTATGCCGGAAACGGAACTATGTTAACGCTGAACGATAACTCTTGTTTTTACAGTAAGGTCTCACTAACCACTTCCGGGTCAAATGGCTACCCCTTATGTAGTACCAAAAACGCACTGAACCTAGACATATGCATTGTAAGTGCATTATTTGTGTGTATTATGATTAAAAGTAGTCCAAATAAAGCTGAGAATGTGTACTTTAAAATTATATATGTTATTGACTACAAAATACATGAATATTGTTTGCATGGGTAATTTGCCTCCATGCTCTCATTTAGCAGAACAGGTAAAAAATTGCATTTTCAGTATTATTTATTCAAGTAAATTTTGAGAGGAATGTTTTCTACGGATCAAAAACCACCATCAGTTCTATGTAAAATACCCCAAGGAACATTCATACCAAGTTTGGTTCCAAATTGATCAAGCAGTGTCAGAGGAGAAGAGATTTGAAAAATTGTTAACGACGACGGACGACGACCGCGGATGCCAAGTGATGACAATAGCTCACATGACCTTCGGCCAGGTGAGCTAAAAAGGCAAAAATGTGGATTTTCAGTATTATTTATTCAAGTAAATTTTGTGAAGAATTTCTACAATCATCGTACCATTAGCATAACGATTTTGAAAGCCTTATTTTCCAAGCTTCGCAATGATATGCAACTTTCAGATGCCATTTGTCCTGGGAATTCACAGTTAAAACTTTGAAAATTACTTTTTTAACATGTAACGTAATGGAATTGTTAGAAGTGGTTAGTGAGACCATAATCCACAAAATGAAAGAGTTATTTCCCCTTTTCAATGAATTTCAATGCTTTCCATGTAATTTATTTCCCTTTAACCGTTGAAGTTAATAAAAAAAAACATTCAGCTTTGAGGACGCATTTGAGATATGAAAAGATATATTTTTTAAAAAACAAAGCTCATCTTAAAATGTCTAGAAGTCGTGTATGACATACTTGGGACCAAAGGGCGAAGTGAGTACCTCTAAACCCTGTTGACGAAGTCGGCAAGGCTTATAAACAAACCAAAAGAAACGGATTAATTAGACTGTATTTCCGTTATTCCATTACTCCAGATAAAATAATTGAAATTTTAATAAGTTTAAATCAAACTTTAATTAAGATTACACATGCGTCACAGCTGGAGTATATGCAATAAAAACCAACCAACCCAACAAACAAACAAGTTGATGTTCTGCAGATAGTTCTGATAAATACTCATTAGTTTATACTATACGGTATTTCATAATTAAAATACTGTAAAAGTATCATTATTAAGCCAGGTCGATCAAAACATGAACTGAAATTTTGATTGATTGAAACATTTATTTACAACAAATGACGATGAACGTAAAACTATTTGTACAAATATAAAATTAATTCGAGTGTTTCCAAATGCAAATCTAAGGAGTGAACTCGCATTTTATGAAAGAGAAAATAAAATAAAAAAAAAAAATTGACGATTACGTCAATGGCTAAAAAAATGGCGATCTGAATATTCTTTCATACATGATCACATATTGTCGGCTACCAGGTTGATTAACCATTCCCCAACCTTGGAAGCTTTAGCTGACTCGTGAAAACTTTGGACTAGTTCGGTTCCCTTGCGAATGGCAGAGTCAGAAAGCCTGTATTGGTTCAGCATTCTCATACTCTGTACAACCTCGTAACTATGACGAGATTTTATTTCGCTTATCTGATCAGCGTGGAAACCAAGTTGTTTAGCCAATTTGTCCCATTTCTCCACTAACGCAAATGATATTCTCTGTAGATATACATCCGAAAATGTGCCTTCAATTCAAAGAATGTTGAGGTTTAAAAAAATGAAATCCTTATATATATTTATATACATACAACGTCTCAGAATGTGACGACTCTATTAGCTACACTGCTCCATCGGATCAAATTGATACAGGGAAGATCACGTAAACTTATAGAAGGGTCTGAAAAATCCAACGATGTTAGAACTGTCAAATTTGCCAAATTTTGGCGACACCGCCTGCACTAAATCCAGCGCCCTAGACCACTCGGCCAGCTAGGTTATATAAAATAGTGGTCTAGGGCGCTGGATTTAGTGCAGGCGGTGTTGCCATAGATGTCACAGCGGTACGAGTTCGAGTCCCGCTTAGGGAACGACCAAATATTTGCTTCGCAAATTTGACAGTTCTAACATCGTTATATATATCCCAGACCTTAAATGGTCGAAAAAATTTGCAAGTATTGTAAAACTATAGACAATATAGTTTAATTTATTACTTCCAGGCTTCATTTTGGAAAAAAAATGTATAAATCAAGTAGGGTTTTAGTGTTGAAATATGGGCCATGAAAATATCACAAATCAAAAACTATATATATAAGATCAAAGATATTAAATTTCAATTATTTGTTTGGCTGTATATAAAAATCAAAACCATAAGACGTAAACCTTTTTCTGGGGTGTATAATTTCAAAAAATAGTTTGGCTTCATTTTCCAAGTCCGTGTTTTAGTGACCATCTACTATTTTATCAATCTGTGAAAATAAAGATTACATTTCGTAGAAAATAAAACAATGAATAAAGTGGAGAATGAATCAGTGGATATTAAGACTTTAACACCAATGAGAGTACAAGACATTAATCACACACAACCAAGGGTTAGATTTTCTAGTCATGTATTATCTGGTGGCGTTTGCCCTTCTTCTCATTATAATTTAATGACCGATACGCCCTCCTTGTCGTTTTCTCTTTATATTACAAGATGCCTACTGTTACGAATCACAGTTCACGGGTAAATTCTTTAAAGATCCTTCAAAACGTTATCTGTTGCGTGAACACTTACCAGTAACTAATAACGTGAACTGATAACATTTTAATGTATTTTAATGATATTGTGGCCGTAAACAATCATAACTTTTTAAACTATGTTCAAGATATCTACCAAGAGAACTTAAGTTGACCAAGTATAACACTGAAAGTACTTGTAAACCTTTTCTTATTTTAGAAAATGACAAACTCCTTACAAAACTTTAAGACAAAAGAGATGATTTTGATATCCCTATTGTTAATTTTCCATTCTTAGATGGTGATATTCCTTAAGTACCCTTATACAGTATTTGTATTTCACAACTAGTCCGTCTTGCTTGTATATGTGTCTGAATTAAATGAAAGCAACTGATCCTTCACAGAAAAGTTTTTGCACCAGGGTAATCGAAATAAGACACTTTTAAAACATTAATAAGGTTTTCACCGTTACAAAACTTTGCGTATGGAGTGTTCATATCACAACTCATACGTTTGCCGAAACTACGCAGACTTTTTGTATCGAGCTAGAACTCTAACAACTCTAACAAATAGGCTTCCCGAACAGGGTTATGTTGCTACAACATTAAAGTCATCACTACAGAAATTTTATGGTCGTTATCATGAACTCGTGGATCGTTATGGTGTATCCATCTGCACCATGAAAACTGATTTATTCAACGGGTCATAGTTCTCCTTTCCTTGTTTGTCTACCCCGGTCTTGATTTTTTATGAGCAACTCGGTGGGTGATTCTAGAAAAGCAGAGGAAGCTTACCCTACCGGTACACCTGGTCCATGCTCCCAGGGTTTAGTGGAGTCTGAGTTGCTTATTTGCTTTTGTTACTTTGTATGTATAATTTTAGTTATTTTATGTTCTTTGTTGTGTATGTCTGTTTTCCATGTCTCGTCTTTGTCCCTGGATTGCATTCTTTTGATTACCGCTATGACCTTGGTTCCCTTGATTACTCTTTGATACAAAGATAATAGCACTCGCCAGTTTCTAACTAAAAATGGTGTTGCTTACCTATTTTTTTCCAGAAAATATTGTATATAAAGCATATTCTTTCAAGCAAAAGCCGATAGATATATCAACTGACCTTAACAGATTTATTGGTAAATGATAACGATTATTTCTAATGCTAATAGTTTTGGTGATATTTTCAGCAACTGCGAGAGCTCATTTGTCTATGTAGTGTGTTTAACCCATATTTAATGGAAAGAATTGGATGAATTAACGAGTGAGTTTTATGGTTTGCTTATTTGTTTTATGATCATTTCATTTTTTGTAATGAAAAAAAAAAAATCATTTCTGTCATGACCGAATTCAATTTTGTCAAATAGGTTTGCAAACATTATTTTTTTTTCTATTTTGTTTCACAAAAGTCAATTTTGTATGCAAATTAGTTTTTGGAATCCTTTGAATAAGCAAATGAATTCTCTCATCACGATTTTGTAAGAAGGTCTCTCATTGGATATAGTAACTGCATGTCTCGCAGGTTTCCGATTACTTCGAACAAAAGCATATCATATGGTTGATGCGCTATTCTGCAAAAGTAAGTAATACCATATGATATGTCCTTGCTCGAAGTAATCGGAAACCTGCGTCTGCGAGATCCGCGGTTACTATATCCAATGAGAGACCTTCTTACAAAATAGTGATGCGAGAATTCATTCGGATATCCATAGGATTCTGTAAACTTATTTGCATACAAAATTAACTTCTGTGACACAAAAATGACTTAGAAATTGCATGCAAAAGTGATGTTGTTATGACAGAATTCAATTTTGTAAACACAAAATTGAATTTTGTGACAAAATTTTATTTTGTCATAATATTTCTCAATTTTGTATGCAAATTAGTTCACAGAATCCAAACTAAACTAATTTGCATACAAAATTGACTTTTGTGAACCAATATTCAAATCAGGTAACAAAAGTAAAGTCTGTGATGCAAAAATGAATTGTGTCATGACAAAAGTAACTTTTGTGCCATGAAAAGTTTACTTTGTATGACAAAATTTAAATTTGTAGTATGTTATAAAAAATTTGTTAATCTGAACACATTTTTGTTGAACAAAACTCCCTTTTGTCTGTACAAAATTGAATTTTGAATACAAAACCACAAGAGTCCCATTCGACGCCCCGTACGTGTCGTTATTATACTTTGTAGTCTATTTAGAGACTCTCTGAAAGTTTTTACTATTTTGTATTTAGGTTATACGCTGATGCATTTATTACGTTTTACCATATCCGTTAATTGTTCTATATGTTGGTTTATTTTGACGCCTGAATGTCCTGCTTTATCTTAAGCTTAAGCAAGAAAGAGAAGTATGGCTTAATTTGGGAATATCTTAGTCTCAAAAGTATGGAAACAACCATTAGGACATAATTATGTATTCTGTAATTTTTATCCCTCGACACCAACAAGACCACACTTAAAATAATGTTCATTTCACCATACCCGACCCTGGCTAGGGCGCTCTACCCACAGAGCAACTGGGATGTGTGCCCCAGGTGGTTGAATGGGGTACCCCTGGCGTGTTACATGCTGGGGTTGTCAGGCTATAATACGGAAAACCTGACCGCAAACCATAGTGGTGCACCGTGTTTGGAACGATGTCACGTCCCTCGCACGTTAAAGAACCCTGCTGTGGTATTCGATAGGATTAAGAACCTTTGCGCGCCGCCACAGAAGGCTAAATTGCCCGACCCTACCCATCCCTCCCTTTGATCTTGTGGTAATCAATATTTATCGACCCTATTATCCTGGTGTCCCATCCCTTTTTTCATTTCATCACCATTTCATGTTCATTTCATCATTCATTTCATGTTCATCGTCTGAATATAGCTGAAATATTGCTGCTCGGGCGTTAAAACCCCAACAACCAATCAATCAATCTTAATTTAAAGGTTTTAATTCACAGTTCGTGTCCTGTCATGGAGGACTGCAGCGGTGATTTTTCTCATAAACAAACACAATATAAATCATTATGGCCTTAATATATTTGTTTTACTAACTTCTAATATTTCAGCCTTTTAACACCTTAAACAGTGAAGGCGTTGGATGTGATAAATTTTTTTAAGAGTATGTTGTACTCCCCCACTCCCCCACAACCCCCCCCCCCAAAAAAAAAAACAAAAAAACAAAAACAAAAACAAAAACAAAAAACCAACAAGAAAACAACGGATTCATCACTTCACGATAAAGTATCCAAAAACTTCATTAAAGAGTCCATTTTAATTTCATAGTAGATTAATACATATACAAAAATGTAAAAAAGATGAAAAATGACTGACCTTGTGTACTCATAGTAAATGGAAATGTATCCACCAACTCGTTAAGCGTCTGTAACAAGATGAAATGACTGCAATTACTTTGCTTAACGTGATTGATTTATTTCAAGTAAATGAGACACACTCCCTTTCGAAAGTTTAATGTCTTTGATTTACTTTCCAAAAGTTTTGTCCTCAGAAGAGCACTCTAGATAATGCTATAATTAAAGTACGTCGCAAAATGATTATGTATGTGGCTAATTTAGAAATCCTTATACAAAACTGTTATAACATGAACTAATAAAGAGCCAACTGCAGTTTGGCACAGTTAGTCATAAAATTCACTGAAATTAAGAAATGACAACAATAGAGTAAGATTTGAACCAAATGAACAAACACTGTTTTTGGAAGCAGAGGTAATTTAAATGTTGAAGTTATCAATTAGTGTTACCACCCTTTTGATCGGGCCTTTCACAATCCATGTAGATTTGGAAAACAACTCAAAATATTAAACTTAAGCAAACTGTATTTTTAAGCCTACCTTTGAAATATATACGGTGATTTGCCCAGATCGACGTATTAACATTCGTTCTTTCCGGCCCCGTGCAGGTCCGGGTGTTAAAAAAATAGGCCTGCAGCAGCGCTAAGCTTGTCGTATAAGGCGACTAAATAGTGCTCAGAAACCTAGCCGGGGGCTAGGCGCTCTGCCCACAGAGCAACTGGGATGTGTGGCCCAGGTGGTGGAATGGGGTACCCCTGGCGTGTTGCATGCTGGGGTTGTCAGGCTATAATACGGAAAACCTGACCGCAAACCATAGTGGTGCACCGTGTTGGGAAAGATGCCACGTTCCTCGCACGTTAAAGAACCCTGCTGTGGTATTCGATAGGAGTAGGAACCTTTGCGCTCCGCCACAGGAGGCTAAATTGCCCGACCTTACCCATCCCCCTTTTTCCTTTTTCGTATTAACATTCGTTCTTTCCGTACTTTGTATGTGCGATAGCCATAATATCTCTCTTCCTCCTTTTGATCGTTTTTGTCTACAACATCCAAATGTCCAGAACACCGGGAAATCTCAAGATTGTTGTAAAACTTCAATATCATGGTTGAGGTTTCAGATTTCTTTAGGTGGATGTTGGACTCGAATTTCAGGACAATTTCTTCGCCATCAACCACTCCAAATGAAGAACTTTCAGATGGACCATCGTTATAACCCAGAGAAGCCAAATATTCCATTCTTTCTGCTACTTTTTCAGATGGTACACAGTCAATAACGACGTCCAGCAAATTAATATGTTTCTGGCGACATATGATTGAAGCAGATGTCTCAAAAAGTGACTGTTCAAAAGCTTCGGCAGCTTTGCATATCTCTTTGTTGGGCATGTCTTTTGGAACAATAAGCCAAAAAACTCTACAATTTACTGTATAAAGTTAATTCAACTAATAGTTGTAAGAGTAAATACAATGGTAATTCACTCCGTCATGAAAATATACCGTTTGGTTGCAAACCATTGGTATTAATCGAAAATAATATCAAAATATCCTTTAACACAATACAGAATACGATTTACAGTAAATGACAAGATATTAACTCATTAGCTAATATGGAATACACTCACAGGATATGAAGTGAATACAAAACTTAAGCAATTAAAAAAAAAAGGAAATATGAAGAGTCGCAACAAAAATGTTTGTCACAGGAAAAGTAAAAAAAAATCGGTGAATGAAATATAATAAAATGATCTCGAAACATTGGATCAGTACTCACTGGTATCTATTTCCTCCAGACGGAAGTTTCACAACTTGTTTCCTAGCATACTAGTTTGAGATCTCTTGCAGAGGAGCAATCGTCCAAAGTTTACCAGACGTTTTAAATAGAGAAAGATGTACTCGGTCAGCTGGTTCAAAGTCTGCCAGAAAAAAAAAACAGCACTTAACAAAATTGAATATTGATGGTGGATACTAGAAGGGAGAATATATTTCTTTTGTTGTTACTGAAAAAAATCCAATTCAAACATCCATTCTGTTTAAAACACAAAGAATATAATAGAAAAGCATAGGATGTATCATAATTGAAAAAAAAATTAGGATAATTAATATTAATGACTGTATTTATAGAAACATCTCTCGAGTTGGTATTGTTGAGTTCTCAATGGTGTACTATAAAAACCGATTCAGTATAATACAGAGCATTTCAAGAATCCCTTGAAAAGCGTACATATATTAAATGATGTACATGTGCACGCAAGTTAAAAATCTGCGCATTAATATAAACGTATTTGAGCTTTAAAAAAAACCAGACGTATATAAGTGGGGATATCATCCTCCCTATATTTCATGGTAAAATAGTTTACAAAGCACGGAATACTCAATATACTCACCCAATAAGATGACTTAACCGTTGTAAGGGATGATATTGTTATCAAATCGTTAAAGGTAACGTTATTTGTATTAACACTGATTCGCTCATAGTGTCCTTACATAGAAACTAAACCACTATATTTAAAAGCAGATCGCGACTCGACATTTGTTGTGACATTATTTCATGACTTATGACATACCAGAGTTCTCAAACACACATGGAAGGAATTGATTGCAGTCCTTTTTTTTGTACATTTGTATAACTTAATTATAATCAGGTTCTTCACACACACACACACACAAAACCAAGATTAAATTCATAAAGGAAACAAGAACAATAATGCATTATACTCTTCTCTACTCACAAAAAGGAATATCTGTTTTTTACCGTTTTTTTTTTATATGTGGCTATTAATAATTTTTCCTGAAAGATACAATATCAAACGTTGAAATTATCAACTATCACCCACTGACCTATTGACATTGACGTATTTTTAATAAAAACTAACTAGATACTTCAGAGTCGAATATTTCTACATCTATATCCTTTTCTGTGATATGGTCACAAGATATCTCTAATAGAGATCCTGAAGGATGTATATCTCTTGATTCCTTGTACTTTTCACTGTAAATTGACATTGGAATGACCTGTAAAGACACGATTGTGATCGGCAAGTTAAAATGTATAGAAACTAATATTCAAAAACAGGGAAACAGTAATATTCATCAAAAATATATTGATTCAGACACTTTAAAAGGTAAATAAAGAATAAGTGAATGTTTTTGAAAGAAGTGTTTTCTGATGGTTCTTGTCAAGTAAACCCATCTGGAGAAGCCTGATATGAAGTCACTTACATAAAAATTCTATATTCATTTTTTATTCATATTATACCAATAAAACATATTGCTAATTAGTATACATATATAGTGTACATAAGCTCTATCCTTATACTCTAGATATATTTATCCTATCTCTAACTGTTTTTTCGAACGGTATTCAACTGCGTGAGAGTCCATGCCACCTTCCCGTGATGATTCCAGTTTTTTGGAAGGCTAAGCCGTATAGTGGGTATAAATTCACCCTCCAAAAGTTGATATACTATATGTTAATGGAACGCATCTATTACGGTAAAAGTGTATCTTATGAACTGATAATGAATACATAAAAACATAAGTTATGGATAAGTTTAAAGATGATCACAATGATTTTAAGATACAAAGTGTTTCAAAAACTTCCTACAAAAAGTATTTTTGTACCTCGAAGAATCTAACTTAACTCACTTTTGTTGATACTGTTGGTTGTTCTTGAAATGTTTCTGGAGGGAAGACAATTTTGATGTTCTTGTCGTCTTTAGGTTCGAAAACATGCTGACTTTCACTAATATTCAAGACTTCTGTGCGGTGACAGGATACAGCAGCCAATTGCAAAAGCTTTAAATGTTTAACATCTACCTCTGCTCCGATTAATGTAACATTCTGGAAACAAAAATAATACAACTGCAAACAAGATGACATATACTGCATATTGAAGATTTTTAGAAACATACATAACTATTCTCTTTTTAACATATACTATTATATCAATTCTGAATATTTACGAAACTTTAAGTAACACTCCAGATAAGAATTGTGCAAAATGTGATTCACGGTTGGAAAATCTACATATTTTTATTTTTTATATATTATTTGAAATGTTATAGTTAACAGAAATTAACATATGGCTTTTCATGTAACCCTTGTTCTTAGGAGGAAAAAATAGATAGAGTGCACTGTTGAATTGAGATAACTCTGTAAATGACATTAAAATACAATAAAAACTGTTGGAGTTTCTATGTGGATTGACTCCTAAGAGCAGACAGATTGGAGTAAATAATTATACATCATATAGACATATAAGGCAACAAAAATAAAAATGTAGTCTTTTTGGGGGTGCATCTTATTAGTATATACAGTATTTGGTTGATTCTTACAAAAATTACTACGTAAATAGTTAGTAAAAAAAAAATCAGCGTCTTACTCAGAATCTGATCTTTGACACACAAAATCACACTTTTCTATTCCATTCGGCATCGCCAAAATTACACACATAATATTTTGGCCAAACTTGTCTTTCTCCACACAGTCGTAACTGAATAAATAACATAAAAATCATAGATCTGGATCAAACACTATATTATACTTTAACACAGCAACATAACCTTTATAACGATGTTTTGTACCCTACACTACCGTGTAGTGGGTAATTTTCGCGGAAGACGTATTTCTCGATTTAAATGTTCGCGTCTTTATTTTTCCGTCTTCAGATAGAATGGAAATAATCAGAAAAATATCTTGACTAAAATATTTTGAGCTTTTATTTTCGCTATTTCCTTAAACCTCGCGAAAATTAGAACATCGTACTTTGATTTGTGATAAGCCTTCTGATTAGTAAGTTCTTTTTGGACAAATATATTTTATTTTGTATTACTGTCTCGGTATTATGACATTTATTGGTCCACATTCCGCATTTCAAATTACCCCAAACTGAATAACGTTTGATTATTTTTCATTCAGTATTGTCAACTTTCCTATCATCTGTGGCAACATCCTTCAGCACCTGCGTATAGAGTTTTCATATCACAACTCATACTTTATGCTAGAGCTTGCCGTAACTACACAGACTTTTTGTATCGCGCTAGACTTTTTACAATTAGGCTTCTTATAGAGGGTTATGTTGCTACAACACTGAAGTCATCATACAGAAGTTTTATGGACGCCATTATGAACTCGTGTATCGTTACGACGTATCCATCTGCACCATGAAAACTGATTTGTTCATCGTGTCATAGTTTTCCGTTCCTCTTTCGTCTTCCGGACTTGACTTTTATGAACAACTCAGCGGTGTTTCTAGAAAAGCAGAGGACGCTTACCCTATCGTTGCACCTGGTCCATGTTCCCAGTTTTTAGTGGAGTACGAGTTACTCATTTACTTTTGTTACTCTGTATGTATTATTTTAATTACTTAATGTTCTTTGTTGTGTATGACTGTTTTCCATGTCTACCCTTTGTCCCTGGATTACTTTCTTTTCATTTCCGTTAGAACCTTGGTTCCCTGCCTTGATTATACTTTGATTACGGATCAAATCATAATTTAAAATTGAATGTACTAGAAATTAAATTAAATGGATTATTTTAGATTTTCACGAAGTTAAGCTTATATTAGAAATGTGGGAACAGTTTACGCATGTTCACGAAATGCTTTGCGGTTCATGAAGCGTAAGCGGCATCAGTGTTGGTTGTTTTGCTTATTCTTATGAAAAACTAATTCCTTGCAGAATTCAAACAGAGTTACTTCTCTTTGTAAAAAGTACATTGTCGGTTCCACGATTTAAACATCTTACTTATTTAAATATATATTTTTTTCCTGAAATGTGTTGTTTAATGATAGGTTGGAAGGAATTAGAAAGGTTGTCATGGGAGTAAGTTAAAAAACACCCACAGTTATTCCTT
Organism: Perna viridis; assembly: GCA_037379345.1. Lineage (NCBI taxonomy): Eukaryota > Metazoa > Mollusca > Bivalvia > Mytilida > Mytilidae > Perna > Perna viridis. The sequence goes on along the minus strand of CM074515.1, from coordinate 7,472,833 downwards.
TTTTGTTTCTCTAAAATCAATGTTTTCTAACGCATTGTTTTATGATCTCATAATTATTCATAACATTGTATATATCTAGTGATTAATAGTCGTGAGGTTTTTATGTAAAAACTTGCTGTTAAGATAACATAAATGAGAATTTATGAAACAATTTTATTTTTCTAGATTAATTGTTTGTATTTAAATAGAAAAAAATAAATGTTTTTGAACGATTTAGTTTTAACTGATGAAAACAGTAGTGGCAAATATAGTTTCTAAAGTTAACATTGATTGTAGCTATTTCTATCTTCTCCCGTGTTTGGTATCTTTGTTATTAACTTTAATCACTATATGATTAATTTCAGAACATACATAAATGGTGGCCAATTTCGCCAGTCGTGCCTTCTTTTTTCTTTTCCTCTAGTCTTTTTTTTCTCTACTTACTTTCTTGCTTTTTCCTTACGTATTTCTTCTTCTTTTTGTATTATTAGTTCGTTTTTCTCTTTCTCTTTACGTCTTTTGTCTTCTTCCTTTCTTTTAAGTTCTCTTTCTTCTTTTTCTAGGCGTTTTGTTTCGCGTTCTTTCTCTTCCTCAACCAGTTTTTTTTGTCAGCATCTTTCTTTTCTTGCCTCCTTAGCTCGTCTTTTTCTTTCTTCTTTCATTTCCTGATGTTCGTTTTGTTGTTTTTGGTCACCTTTTGTTTTCTGATCTCTTTCTACGTTGTCAATTTTAGTTTCTTCCCGTTTCCGCCCGATCGTTTGACGTTTTTTTCTTTTCTACAGTGTTTCTAGTTCACTACTCCATTGAGTTATAGATCCCTTGACTACATTGATGTCTTTGGATGTTATCCCAGCTTTGGTCTTGACCTTTTGTAGTAGGCCTTCTGTTTTGGTAATTGCTTCCAAAAGTTTATGCTGCTGTTTTGCTAATTGTTCTAATGCTAGTGTGTATTCCAAAGTACTTTCATTGTCTAGAACTTGAAAATCGCTACTTAGGTAAAAAAAAGGAAATACAATCATTAAGTATCTTTTGAATAATATGAACTATAGATGCACTCATTAACGTGTGTTATTTCAGTTGATTAGTTGAATATTGCACAAGAATAACAAATTTTAGTTTCACGTGAGCCATTTATTTGATGGTAATTTCATTTTAATTGAGAACTAAAAAAAGTTTACCCTTTATCTTTTACTTTTGTCCTTTTCGTGCCCTTTGCTTTTGATTGATCAATAGATCTCGGTGTTCTTATAGTTGGTGTAACCAAAGGTCGGGCTTTTGATACAGTTTTTGTAGTACTCTCATCTATCTTCTTTTCAACTTAAAGAACATTCTTTATGATAAAAATGTGAGATCATTGTTTGAAAGTAAAAATAATAAAACAAAACATAATATTGATAATAATAGTGCAATGTATTGATAACTTAAATTTCCATATAGCTAAGTCAAGCCATTGCAGCGACATTAAATTATTTTGGAGTGGATGGAATAATTGACAATTGGAAATCTCATCGCGAATGTCAAATAGTTAATTTGAAAACCGTTTTCTCCAATTTTGAGTTGAAATTCAAGTTGTAAGCAATAATTCTAGATATCTGTTATATCAGCTGACTAAAAATAGGATTTCACATTGTTTTAAGGATAGTGATGTGTAAAATCACCGGTATACCAAAGTTTCAAGTATTACCATCAGCCACAAGCTGCTGTAGTTTTATTCGAATCTCATCGCCAATCTTAATTATAGACTCTTTCAGCATTTCTCGGAAGTTTGATAATTCATCTGAAATTCTAACTGCTATAATTTGTAACATCTTCGACGCATTGGTGAGAACGAGTGATGGCGTCATTTGTAGTTTTAACAAATTCCTCAAAAACTATTTCTGCAGATGTTGCGGTCGGAAGATCTTTGAGGGTTTCTGTTTGCTCTTGGATTAACCCTAATGCTTCAATATCCATGATGATATTATGACCTAAACACTGTTACACCAGTTTTAACTTAGTTCTAAAGCATTTTCATCTCACGCTTAGCCTAGAACGTTAATTGAGAAAAAGCATGATAATATATTCAATTTGGCATGAATACATAAAAATGTAAATACACGAAGAAAGTCGTACTATCTCTACATCGACAGCATCGGGGTTTATAATATAATATAAATATAATATAAAATATAAATAAACGCTTGCCAATTTGTTTTGCGTTTTGTAAAAAAAAATTTTGTCATTATACTATACCCGGCATCGAAAAATATTTCGCACGGTTTATATTCAGACAAAATATGATATTATTGATTTAAATGAATATTTTGTACCTCTGTATTTTGAATTATCCATCAATCAATTTTCATAGTTCATGTTTCACTTTGTTACTAAAATAAATTCTAAAATGTCACTAAACAAGGAAATCCCTAATTAACACATTTTGCCTTATATCTTCGTCGTAAATTACACAAATGCTTATGACTGCATAGCAGTCTCTGAGATGTAAAATATGGCAACTCCAAATTGTCATTGTTGAGCATCTTCGTCTTATTTTTTTTAAGTATACCAAGAATATAAAACAACACAACTGTTGACTTGCTTTCTTTACCTTAAAATAGATCATAACCAGTAGTTGATTTTCACATATTTTTTCCCGAAGGAATGTGGATTTTAAACAAAGTTCTTTTATGCTATAAATTACTGTATATGTGTTTAAAATACATCTTTCTATTCTATTTCTAAATTTTTGAAAATATACTCATATAACAGATATGTATTTAACAAACTCAGGGGGCTCAGTTGTAATTTTTATCTAAAAGTTGATCATATTGAATAAGTTTAGCATGTAGGTTTTCCATTGTATTTTTTCTGAGATCCTTGATTTTAAGACAAAGTACTTACATAATAACAATCACCAAATGTGTTTTGAAAATGCATATTTCTACAAAACTTTTAAAATATTCGAAAATATACGCCATAGTACTTTAACCCCGCTGCATTTTTTGCGCCTGTCTCAAGTCAGGAATTGCTTGTCTCTGTATGTCTTTTTCAACATTATTTTTTATTTTACTTCAGTATATAGGGGCAACTCTTTCGCTGTACTTGTGTATAATGATGTTTTTGGGCCAGCTGCAGCCTGCCCTGAGGCATGATTTCCTCGTCGTTCATGACGATGACCTTGGGCTGACATTTTCATCCCGTTGGGGTTGTTGTCTCTTTGACATATACACCATACCTATTTTAGTTATATTCTTGTAGAAGATACCATCTACCTTAAATATCTTAGTATATTTTTAAGTAAGTCAAAGAATGCACCTTAATCCATCACCTATTTAGTTGAATAACACAACATCGTGTTTTAAATGTTTCAAAAATATTTCAATGCTTTTTAACTTATGAAGAAATAGTCCAAGCTTTATTTACTTCATGCCATTGTTACCCCCTTTATCAACTTGTTTTGTATAAAGTTTAACACGTTTTCTTTTATAAATCAATCCTATCAAAACTTGAAAAAGTTCGATCAATGTTAAGTTATGTTAAGTGTAATTGAAGCAACTCCAGTTTCTTGCGCAGAAATAAATTATAATATGCTGATGCGGTGTTGCTTGGTATAAGGGGGAGAACAAAAGAAAACGTCGTTTTGAACATACAACGGTGAAGGGTTTTGAACAAAGTAAATACTACATTGATTTACAACATATATTACCGATAAAGGGTCTGTAGATATAATGAGAAATGATATGGCTGAATATGTTAATAAGACAACAACCCCAGAAGGATGAAAAATTTCAGCTCAAGGCCACCCATGGGTATTCAATGAACGACAGGTAAAACTCACACAACATTATAGGCTGCAGCTGGCCCCTCAACAATATTTTTACAGGTACTGCGAAATAGTTGCCCCTCTTCATTCAAGCAACAAAAAAGTAAACTGAAAGTGAAAACGAAAAAATACATACTGAGACCAGAAATTCTTGAACAAAAAATACAGCGTGGTTAAAATACTTTTGCGTGAACACAACCCTCCCCTTTTTAAATCTGGCCATGGTGGAAGAAAAATATTACACGTTACACAATTAAACACACATAAAAATCTGTTTTAAAAGTTCTAAGTTCCTTGTAAAATAGAAAGAGTAATCAAGGGAACCAACGTTATAGCTGTAATCAAAAGAATATAATCCAGGGACAAAGACCAGACATGGAAAACAGACATACACAACAAAGAACATAAAGTAACTAAAATCATGCACACAAAGTAACAAAAGCAAATGAGCAACTCGGACCCCACTAAAAACTGGGAGCATGGACCGGGTGCACCGGTAGGGTAAGCGTCCTCTGCTTTTCTAGAAACACACGCCGAGTTGTACATAAAAAGTCAAGTGATATGAACACTCCATACGTGAGTGCTGAAGGATTGTTGCCACATATGAAAATAAAGAAACTGATTATACATTACACAAATGCACAAACAACAAACTAATTGCAGTTAACTGACATGCTAGCTCCAAACCAGTTTAAACCTACAAAAAGTTATATCTTCATCGTGTGGTGTGTAAAAATATGGATTTAATATCTTTATCCGATCATATATAACTCACTTTTGAAAACTACTTATCAGAATAAAATCTAGCCTGTTGATTATCATATATACAGCGGATGAAAAGATGTTTTTGCTGTTTCTGCTTCTATCCAATGCTCTTTCTTGTTAATACCAGAATGAATGATTTTTGCTAATCCACACGTAACAAAAGAGTCCCGTCTTAGATCTTGTCTACAAGTTTAGAAACTCGTAAATAAATTACTTACCTTTAAACAAAATGTCAAGGTATGGCCTGATTTATAATCCTAAGTTTATCTACCATTGTAAGTAACAGTTAAGGAAGTACTCGACACTACTCGGATATTTTTTTTAGTTTTATTTTAAGAAAGTAGGGCAGTATGATATTACTTTTTGTTAGTTAAATGATCAGCTACAGTAAAACAGCAACAGATATGTCATTTCTGAAACATTTCTTCATTAATTAAACCATACTGCAATGGTCTTTGCAATTTACAAATGATTGTAATGAAAATAATTAACAGTAAATTTTATATCAACATAGGTGAAACTTGGGAATAATTTACCTCCTAGTAATAAATTTGGTAGTTATTTGATCTGAGAGAGTAGTCTTAAATGTTTATAGTACTTAGGATTACATTTTAAGCAGTTTTAAAGATCGTATGTTTTTAGTTTTCAGATTTGATCGCCTTTCATTTTGCAGTGTTACTAAGAACAAATATATGTTGAATCTCAGAAAGAATATCATCTTTGTACCATAAATGTTCCAAGTAGTTTTTAAAAAAATTAAATCGGACTTGACAGCGCTTCTCTGTTTTTGAGCTCCTCATAATTCACAGTTGAAAGTAGTCGGATATTGACATAGCTCTCAAAAACAATGTTGTCAATGTTTTACACCGAGAGCAATTTTTTAGAGTTATGTTTACAGAATAGTTTTGAACTTAAAACCATATGTACTGCAGACTTTATTCTCTATTTCAATAAATAATATAGCATTACCGAAAGGACAAAGCCTTGGACAAAATAAATTGGGGAAAACGTAAAATGACAAACAAAACACATACGTTTAAAATAATAAAGAGAAAATATTGAATATTACATGTAGATATTATACTCGCGTTTTATAGAATTCCTTATTATTAAATCATGTTTGACAACTTTTTCAACGATTGAGCTGTAAATAACTGGTACATGGTTACGAGTACGAGTATGTTGTTCACACTCATCATGTCTAGTAAAAAAAATCAGTTTTTTGCTCAAAGATAATCTTGAATACACATTTTAAAATTTCAAATGCAAAAATCATAGGTCATCTAACTTGATTTTGATATGAGTGAGCCTTAATAAAGACAATTATTAAAACATTTTGTACGGTTGCTATAAGGAATTACCACTTTTGCCCAAACTTAAAAAACCTGGTATGTAGAATTTTTTTTATATATTTATTTAGAGAACACTTAACAGTGGGAGTATTTCATAGTTTAATAAGAAAAGTGGTAGACACCCAACTCCTCTTCTTGTAAAATTTAAAATACCAAAAATTTCCATCACAGTTCTATCTCCCCTCTGAAAGAAATAACCTCTAGCTAATTTGAGATTTATGTCTGCTTTATTTTGCAACACGACCAAAAAGAATGCTCCGTGTAATAGCTGTTGTCTAAGTGACCAATTTCTCATGTTCATATTTATAAGATGGCATAGAATGGTTTTACTTTAGTAAAAAGTTATGGAATACTTCCACAGCAAATCAAAAAGGGTTAATAAATAGACCATTAAATGCCAATCGAAAACTGACTTTGCTACAATATAAAGAGACTGACTGGGTAGTTGTTCTTTTTGGACGAAGGGTCATTTGTTGGACAATAATCGTACATAAGTTACCATAAAAATACCATATTCAATGATTTGATATTAAATAGTTGCATATAGTGGGGTGGGATTTGTCGATGTTTATATATGTTCATTACAAGTTACAATGTGCCACTAAAACAAGGTCTGTGGTCACTTAGATGAATTTACATTTTTTTAATTCAAAGTAGTGTCAGCTCATTAGTTATATTAAAACAAAAACACATATAGGAAGAAATAACGAATCGTTAAAATGGAATGGCAATCGGAGACATTAGAATTTAACGACAATACTAAAACACAAAAACATGAGACACAGACCATCCATAAGTATTAAACGTAGTGAACTGAATAAAATACCATTTATTTAAAAACTTAGGATAAGACAAGACAAAACACACAAGCACAGTTTAGCATCATGATCGGTTGGTCTGGTCGAGACATCCACAAGAAGATCTCTAAAATAGAAACCTTATATAAGTATTTCATGATGACTGTAGACTTCTGTAATGGTATTAACGTAGGGTTAAAATACAAATGTCTCAGAAGTTTATTAGACATTTTCCATGCTTTACTAAGGAGCCAGTGTCAAAAATCTTATGGACAACAGTGCCGCAATAACTGTGAAAAATATGCCCGTGGGAGATTGAGCGAAAATATATATGTCAAAATCCCTATTTTATAATGTTTTCATTTCGAACATACTATGTCTTCCATCTATAAGGTATAAAGCAGAAGAATGTGTCTTTAATTTGGTTAAGTTCATTTGAGATTGAGGGATTTTATTCATGCAATTGGCATTATTCATGTGCATCAATTTCATGACCGGAACAGAAATTGAAGCACTGAGCCAGTTGTTTAAGTTAAAATCGAACTTAATACGCAAATAGAAATAGATAGACAAAGAGTGGAACAAAGTTTTGTTCCGATAGGTGTTTCAATGTCTGTTAGAACACCTGTCTCCAAAACCGGACAAAAATAATGTCATCTAAAACTTCCATATCTAACAAGTTTATCTTTTAGTTCTCTATTTCATACACCTTGGCGAAAAGGATCACGCATGATTTTAGTTTTTCATGCAAAAATATGATATACAAGGGAGGAATACAAAGCTTTTATAATGTCATAAAAGATAAGAACACACTATTTGTCTTTTAAGAATTCACAACTAATTCAAATTACTTGTAAAGTACGTTTTTGGGTTCATCCTTTACTGCTGTAAGTACAGTCGTAAGAAAGAGTAATCAAGGGAACCAAGATTATAGCGTTAATCAAAAGCAAATGAGCAACACGGACTCCACTAAAATTGGGGCATGGACCAGGTGTACCGGTAGGGTCAGTGTTCTCTGTTTTTCTAGAAACACCACCGAGTTGCACAAGTCAAAGTCAAATACGGGATAGAGGAAAGGAAAACTTAGACACATTAACAAATCAGTTTTCATAGCGCAGATGGATACACCGTAACGATCCACGAGTTCATGATGACGACCATAAAACTTCTGTAATGATGACTTCAATCATGTAGCAGCAAAGCCCTGTTATAGAACCCTATTTGTTAGAATTCTAGCGCGATACAAATAGTCTGCTTAGTTTCGGCAAGGCAAGCTCTGGCATAACGTATAAGTTGTGATATGAATACTCCATTCGTAGGTGTTAAAGGGATGTTGTCACAGATGAAAAGAAAGTTGATAATGCTGAATGAAAAGCAATCACGTTTGTCGTTAAGTTTGGTCAATAGTTTTTCTTTCCCGTCGATTTCTAAGTGTAGGTCCAGATATGAGGCTTACTTCACAGTGTCTGAAATATCCTTTATCTCAAGTTTTTGGGGTAGATGCAATGTATCGAATTCCCGAAATTAGGATTGTTTAAAGATAATACGTCATCCATATAGCGGAAACTGAGATTAAAGGATCTAGCTAAACGATATTCTTTCTTTCGGATCAGATCAGCTATAAAGTCAGCCTCGTAAGAGTGAAGGAATATGTCAGCAAGTAGAGGAGTACAATTTCTTCCATTGAAATACCGACCGTTTGTTGAAAAACGCGTCCACCACACTGGACAAATATGTTGTCGATTAAAAATTCCAATATTGTTTAAACCTCTGTTAAGACACTTGTGAAGGTTTGGTATGAGAACTAAATCAATAGAATTAATATATTAGAACGTAAGGTCACGTGGATGCCAACTACGTTCTCCTTATATATAGTGCTGAGTAAGAATATCAAAATCAAAACCCATTTTCTAATTCGATTGTAACTGTAGTGTCCTTTATACACAGTCATAATATTGTTGCGAGATTGGTCTGCTAGTATGATGACGTTAATGTCATGAGGATATGACAAATTCTTCATAACCTAAATAATGTCATTAAGAGTAATTTAATGAACACATCGATATTCTACAATTACGGCGCCAAATGAAATTAAGTGTATCTTATAAAAATGTGTCTCGACCTCTTCTTTTCCCTTTAGTCGATTTTCTTGCATATTTCCCAAATGCGTCGATTAAAATTCTATTTTTCCGATTTGATTTGATACGGCTCTCAGTATTTTGGACCATTTTCAGAAGTTTGTCATTTTCAGCAGGAGAAAGATAACCATGTAGGTAACTTATATTTAAAGTCATAAAGTTTAAAGGTCGCTCAATTCCTTTTTATAATACAAAGTATCTTACATTGATTTTGTGTAGGGGAAAATATGATTCGATGTGATTAGTTCATTAAATTCGGAGGAACTTCTTGTTACCAAGGTTGGCATTGGTTAGCAAAATTTACTTTTAAGAATGAAAGTAGCTCTTGTTGGTTTTCGGTATTACTGTCGTCGCTTCGTTCTTCGTGTAATCAGTATGGTGTACTTAGAATGGGACTAGTCTTGTGGTGATGTATTTTTAAAAGGCCCTGATTTTTCAATTGGCAAAGAATGATCAGTTTGCTTAACGTGTGCGTAAGTGATGAATATTAACTTATGCAAATTCCTATGATCAATAAATTTACAAAGCTTATTCATTGAATTTAATCGTATTAGGATGAAAGCGTTCAATTATTTATTGGTTATTAATATTTTATTTGTACATTTATTGATGAAGATCCAAAACTTGATTCAACTTCATTTTATAAAGTCCAATTTTTTTTTTTATTTTGGTAAACGGTTCAAACTTCGGATGAAAAAGAAGACATTCTTTGTGAATAATTTATCGGAAATTTGGCGATACTTGGACCAAAGAAGTTCTATACTTGGTTGGTTTATTTAATACAATATAAAACAGTCAATATAATGGTAGTTTAAAGTATTGCAGATACAAGTATTAACACAATTAAAACGCAACAGATTTACAATATATATGACTGGTATTGTTTGGTATGATAGAACATGTAGAACAAAACGAATGTAAAATGTTACATCATATTATCTGTAGTTATTAACCAACTACCCAAAATACGTTAATATATGTCAAAAACTGACCAATTGATATGAATTCATACCCGGCATCTTTACGGGAATATGAAAAAGAGGGCCAATATGGATCAAAACAGGGCCAATACGGCATCAAAACAGGGCCAATACGGCATCAAAACAGGGTCAATACGGCATCATAACTTACAGGTCGTTTAACACTGCCATTTTGAATTAGATATTCTCACTTCATTATCCTGCTGGATTATTTCTGAATATGTACCTAAACATGTATATAATCAACCAAACAAATAAGAAACTTAGAATAAGGTAAGGCAACTTTATTTTGATTAGATCTGTAAACGCTGTAGTATTCCCTTCCACTTTTCTCAAAATCTATGGATTAAAATATCGTCCATAATTTAAACGTCGAAAATCCAGGATAATTTGGTTTAAGGAATGACTTTGTTTTAAGTTTGACAAATAAAGAATTTATGAAGCTTTTTTAAAAGAAATATCAAGTATTACATACCTAATAACCTTTAAGAGACAGTATTAATGGCATTTTGTATTGTTGGCTTAAGCATATTTATGATTATGAATAAACATGGAAGACGTATCGTTTATCGACCTAAGCAAAAACATTTAACATTGATAATCACAAATTGATAAATAAAAGTCATTTGGTATTTGTGATAATTCTCGTCTATTGATGAAATCATATTTTGGTAATCGAGAACAGTGTGTTGAATGGAATGGTATATTGTCACTGCCTAGAAAAATAAATATAAGTGTCCTTCAAGGTTCCATACTGGGATCCTTACTTTTTATTTAATATGTAAATGACAATCTAAAATATATAACACATTCAAATCTTTAAAAATGAGTAAATCTCACAAGACGAAGCACCCATCCCTTATAGAAGCAGGAACTTCTTAACCTTGAGGAGCAATTGCTTTTTTCTGTTCGTACTTAAAGAATGAGTAATCAAGGAAACCAAGGTTATAGTGGTAATCAAAGAGTAATCAAGGAAACCAAGGTTATAGCGGTAATCAAAATAATGTAATCCAGGGACAAGTATTAGCTTTTCAAAAAAGCTACTCGTCTCTTAGAGTTAAAATAGAATACGTGAATGTCCTTAAATGTTATATTTTTCTTATTTAAAATTATAAAAGATATAAATTTTTAAATATATACGGTAAATAATTTTCGGTAAAAAATAAAACTTTTAACGGCTGTAATGTTTCAAAACATTTTGGATTTTGATGTAATTCTGCAGATGGTTAGACTTTTCAATGCTCTACATTATGGCTCCTTATATTGATTATCTATCTTGTATAGTTTAAGAGCTGCAGCTCTATCAAACTTTATGAATTTTGATGAAATTTTGCAGGAAGGTAGAGCTTTGAATGTTCTATATTAATGCTTTTTACATTGATTATCTATCTTGATGCTGACAGAATCCCAAAGATATATTCCCACAACTCATTACATCATCCTAGGGTACATAGTTTCTTAGAAATTGACTTTGACATAAAACGTAACCAAAGACAATCATGCATGATCAATCTTTCTTCTATGTTTACGACAAAATCATTCATGCGCGAAAAGCCCGCGAAAATAAAACGGGAATACACGATAGATAATGTAGTGAATATTAAATAACATTGATAGTATAAAATTTTCTTGAAATTATTGTTAGAGTAATCAAGGGAACCAAGGTTATAGCGGTAATCAAAAGAATGTAATCCAGGGACAAAGACCAGACATGGAAAACAGACATACACAACAGAGAACATAAATTAACTTAAATTATACATACAAAGTAACAAAAGTAAATGAGCAACTCGGACTCCACTAAAAACTGGGAGCAAGTACCAGGTGCACCGGTAGGGTAAGCGTCCTTTGCTTTTCTAGAAACACCCGCCGAGTTGCTCATAAAAAGTCAAGTCCAGGGTAGACGAAAGAGGACCTTTAAAAAGAACCTTTATGATATTTTGTATGGTTTCCTGTTCGTTATCCCGGAATTGTTTTGTCCACGGAGTTTTTACTTTAACAGCATGCTTGATGTTAGATAACTTTTTAAAAAGTTTGAGGTAACCACAAAAAAAAAAAAAACAAAAACAAAAAAAAAAAAAAAAAACAAAAAACATCGAATTAAATATTTGGTACATATTTTAGAAAAATATTAAGTACAGGACCTGAAAGGTTTACTTCATCTTGTGTATCTCTCTCTGTTCTTTGTGAATTGTTGGGTATTGTGTGTACCTTTAAATGAAAATAGAGAGTAACCTATGACGAAAATCATTGAACATTGAATCATTATAACAGTTTCGCTCGTGTCAAAATGAAAGTTATGAATTATAAATTATTGTTATTACCACGTCTTTATCATATTCTACTGTATAATAACCCATTTTTATACTTAGTTCAATTTACAGTTTCTACATGTTTCACTGCAACTATATAATAATCTTATCCTATGTAGAGAAATAAAATTCATACCAGGCTTCCGACAAAATCATTGCCATCATCATCTTCATTCTGTAGTTCCACAAAATCAGAACTTATAACTTCTAAAGAACAAAATTATTCATATATGTATCAAAACATGTACAGGTTATTTTAAAGGGAGAATAGTTATATAATATGATATTTTAAAGTTTTATACAAGAAAGGCATATAGGTTTTACCTTTGGAAATCTGGGATTGATTACTAGTTTAAAAAAGTGAAAAAAGTCAGTAGTCAGGCGAAAATATTTTATCTTCGCATAAATCAATTATTATTTTTAAAAAAGTAGACGGAAATAAATATTCATTCGCGTGTATTATTTTGAAGGTTATACAAATATCTATAGAAAAAAATATTTTTATCAATAGAAAGCAAGAGTTTTGTTTCACTGAAATTGAGAAAAAAACTACAAAAACAAAATTAATAAATAAAATAAAATATAAAACAAAACAAAAAACAATACAAGCAAAAAAAAAACAAAAAAACAAAAACAAAAACAAAAACAAAAACAAAAACAAAAAACAAAAGACAAAAATTTCAAAACATAATCAATAACTATTCTTACCAACATTTCCAAGGTCTACATCCATGTCCTTTTGTCCTTCTGTGGTTCTGATTTACATGACAATTCTACGTATTGAAATTCTGCATCAACACCATTTATATCTGCGGATCTATTTGTACACTAGAAGAATGAGAAAATTTATTTTTTTATTTATTGATTTATTTGCAATTTTGATAGCAATAAACATTGTTTGACCGCAGAGCTTTGTAAGCTTACCTGATCATTAAATTTAATCCAAAAACATATTATGCTTGCATGTGCTTAAAAGTATAACAAATGTGAGCATGTCCTAAATCGATAAGCCATCCTTTCCCTGTTAAACATTTATCTGGACACTAATCTTAGGATTCAATTTCCTCTAAGCTTTAACTCTTTAGCTTTAAAATTTTCATATAAATTTTCTCATCATTAATTTATTTTTTTGTCTTTTTGCCGGTCATCCACATTCAAAATAATTGAGGAGGTGAGGATATCCTCTGTCAAACGTCTAATTTTGTTTGTGTTGGTTGTATTTGTCTGAATATATATACCAAAAAGCATACCTTTATTGTAACAGCAGTTTCTTTCTGAAATATTCCTTTCTGAAATCTAACTTTAATATTTTCATCAACATCAATCATGCGTTCGTTTTCATTAACTTCAACTGTTAATGTAGGGTGACATTCAACAACAGCACATTGTAAAAATGATAATTGGTGCATGTTAACGACTGCACCGACAAAGGTCACATTCTGAAAATGAAAAAAATGCTAGGAATAAATTTTGGGTTTCTTAAAGTGTTTTATGTAGAAATAAGATGTAAATAAAACTTGAGCATCCAAAATATTCAATAATTGTCATCAATTCATTTTTTACAAAACTTAATTCATACTTATGAATTTGCATCAAAATATATCAGACCGACCTTTTGGTATACAAAGTTGATTGAAGTTCCAAATAGGAATCAGACAATTAGTACTTTAGTGTCTTTTGCACAAAAATATTTTCCTGAAAATCTTCCAGAATTCTTAATAAATAATGTTAAATTGATAAGGAAATTATCTCTTCATTGTTTACAGACCGATTCATACTACATTTACTAATGTTTTACGTTATATATAAAAAAACATCCAAATAAAATGTTGTTTAATTGAAAAAAAAATGGCTGCATAAACCTTACGTGATATTCAAGATAAATTCTTAGAATACCTTAAGGACACAAACAATTCAACAAACCATATAGTACACAAATATTCTTACGCCAATTTTTAAAAATGTTTCCAAGAAAAAACCCTAAAAACATTTAAAGTGTTAATGTTTAATTTCGATATAGTTTGTCCACGTAAATATTAAGCACACTTTGTACTTTGTAGAAGATCTTCGATGAAAGTATATAGTTTAACTTCTAATCAAGGACACACATACGTCAATTGAAGGCATTTCTTCCTTTGAAATACTTTTTCCTCTGAACCATTTTTGACCATCAATAGAATATTTCAAATCAAAATGTTGATCAGCATCGTTAGATTTGATCGGAACACAGACTGTAACAGGCATCTACAAATCAAAGAATACATACATTTTAACCACTTTTAACAGTAGTATATTCACTAGGAGATTCATCGCAATTTAAGAAGGATTAACGGCTTCTCCATTAAAAAAATATGTAAGCCGTAGATCAACAGTTTTAGATTGTATTGGTAGTATTTGTTGACTCCTTCAATTTATTTTACCAATACAGCACAATATGAACTCAAAATCAAAAAATCAAAACAGGAAGGCAAAATCAGCACTGTTAAGTTTTACCAAAGTATGTCAAAAACGCTTCTTATCATAACGCCTGGTTTTATCCCAGGAATGACACCAGAGATCTACAGAATGGGAATTTTGTGCTACTGCAAATTTCAATAAGCAATATTTGGTATATAGTTCCGGTCAGATAAATGTTTCTTTTTACCGCTGTAGCTTCTTGCACTTCTTCTGATCATCATTATTATTATAATGTGAGTAGTATAACATAAGTAGAAGTGATTTACTGAGGCGATTTACAATTAGTTCAAAGGTAGCTCTTACAGTAAATGCGGATTCAATATCATCATTTTATTGTCTCAATTAAATGTACTATTTTTACTCTAAAACACTTACAAATGACCATATTACTAATCTTGCGTTTCAAAGTCCAAGTTTGTTGGAATAGCAAGTTATGGAACTTATGCAAACTGGCAGTATATGCTATTGTATTTATTAAAATCCCTACTCAAAGATTTTATAATAAATTTTATTTATTTTTATCTTTTATTCGGTCACCTAGCATTGTTCAGTGTGATAGTGTCAGTTAGATAAAATGTTTCCCTTTATTTGCTGGAAATCATTACAGGCAAGTTCAAGAAGTCGACCTGGACAAAAAAAGATATCACCAAGAGTGATCGATTTGAGCAGAAGAGGAATACCATCCATCCATATGTAGGTGCAACCTTCGAGGAAGCATTCCAAATTTCCAACTCACAAGAAACCGTTTGCACTGGAATATTTAGTTGTTACCTGTAAATACAGAGTTTTACCAGATGATGGTTTTATTGTAATGACAGATGAGGACACTATTTCATCATTGGATTCCAAAACCTTGTCAAGATGTTTTTCAAGATCAGAACTTTTACATTCAAAATCGCTTTTCTTCAAACCATTTTCGGAAGGCATGACATACAGAATACAAATTATGTCGTGGTCAAACTTTCCTTTTTCCTTTTTTCCTCAAATCTGAAATATAAACGCAGTTTATTTTACGAATTAATAAGAATAACTATTCTAAAGTGCTTCACCATTGACCAAAACTACAAGAAATAAACATCACAGTACTTTTTTTAAATAAAAAATCCTGTTTCCTTTTCTTGAGATTTTCTAGTGTAATAAACAAACAGATTTTGAAGAAATATTTCATTCATTTAGAACCGAGTAGACATCATTACAATTCCATCATTTAAGGTGCTGATATTTACATATCATGGTGTATCCTTTACTGTAACTAAATTGCTCGATGTATTCTGATCATTCTGTCTTGAAATGAAATGTCATTGTTCACTGGCTATTTTAAAAATAACATCTAAATGGACTCTTGTAGAACATCACAGACTGTGCCATTATTTCAGAAAAATGTATAAGAGCACCTATTTCATTTGGACAAAATTGCTGAATTTTAGGATATTATAATTTAGAAATGTGGTTGTGAACCGTGGTTTTTATCCTTCTAAAACCATTTGGGTTTTTGGTCCAAGTGTAAGCGAATTGGCCGAGCAAATGTAAGGTAGTGACAAAATTGCCGAACTGATAAACTCTAGGCAGTAGTAAAAAGGGAAATTTCGTATAATCCCGAATGCGTGAAAAGCAAGACACCTGAAAACTACAAGGCTGACATAACAAATTCCTATAAAATTCCTCAAAACAGTTTATACATTTTTCATACCATAATAAACTCTCTTATACCTCTTTCATATTTAATCAAAAACACAAACGAACAAAAACAAAAATAAAAACAAAAACAAAATTTCTTATATGACTTTTTATTAGAACCAAAATTAAGATATTTTAATTTGTTTTTGTGTGCTATAGGATTTGGCTACCCAGAATGGCCTAAATACGAACAATGCGAACTTAAATTTACGCAATGCATACAGCAGTCTTGGCTTGGCGTTTCATCCTTGAACCTCAACGTTCAAATGCAGAACATGAAGAAAATAGCCACTTTTTCATTAAGAAAAAGTAATGACGTTTATTAATGCATGCTCCAGAGTAAACTATGGAAACAAGAATCTAGCTGAAATCAAAAGAATGTAATCCAGGGGCAGACAAGACATGGAAAACAGACACAAAACAAACAACGAAGATTATAAAATAACCAAAACAATATACTAATTTCGAAAAAAAAAAAAAAACAAAAAAAAAAAAAAACAAAACAAAAATAATCGGAATACACGTTTATTAGTGTATATGAAAGGACTTGAAAACGGTTTCATCCTTTAATATGTGTAAAATTCTGAAATGATAATAAAACCGAGATAGCAGAAATAAATATTGAAGCATCAAAACAGCAGAATAATTCAGGGACATAACAAAAACAGGAAAACAGGAAACAAACACAAGTCACATACACAATGCTGAGTCATCACATAACAAAACTGAATATAAGTAAAACAAGACACCAACCACTTACAATATAGACCTTAAGATATATTGTCTTATCTGTGAAACCACATATCGGTACATCAAATTTTTAAATGACTGTAAACTCAATCTTCTTTGAGTAAAGAGTAAGGAGATATAATAGGAGTTATTTATATTTTAGATCCAGCAATTGACGTTCATCAGTACGGATACTTACATAAGTGATGGCCATGTTCTCCAGTCACGTTTTTTTCGCTCCTCTTCATCTTTCTTTTTTCCTTCCTCGTATTTCCTTTTTTCTTCTTCCTCTCTGTTTCGTTCCTCTCTTTGTCTTTCTTCTTCTTCCTTTCTTTTCCTGTCTTCTTCCTCTTTTTGTTTTCTTTCTTCTTCTTTCTTTACTCTTTCTTTTCTTTTTTCGGCTTCTATTTGGTCCCATCTTTTCCTGTCCTCCGCTTCAGCAGCTTTTCGCTGCTCCTCAATTCGTTGTCTTTCTTTTTCTTGTTCCTTTTTATATCGTTCTTCTTGTTCCCTTTTTTCTTTTCTTCTTCTTGTCTTCTCTTTCGTTCTCTTTCTTCTTGCTCCTTACGACGCTTCTCTTCTTCTTTTTGTTTTTTCTCTTCTTTTCGCTATCGCTTTTCATCGTCTTTTCTTTTCCTTTCATTTTCTTTCTGTCGTTGTTTTTCTTTTGCTAAATTTCTCTTGTCATCCTCTTCTTTTTTCTTTCTCATTATTTCCTCTTCGTCCAATGCAGTGTTTTGAGTTTCAAAGTCCTTTAACTCATCACCCCATTTTTCGCAGGCGTTTTCCATTCTCTCAATATCATCAATTGTTATCGCAGCATGACTTTCGACTTTATTCTTTACCATTTGCGTTTCAGCGACCAATTTCTGCAATTCCAGCTTTTTTGTATCTAATTTCTCCAGTGCAAATGACTCTTTTATCATTTCAGCGCTGCAATTAAAATTTTCGTTTAACACAAGAAATTGGAAACTAATTCACCCAAAATAAAAAAAAATTAAAAAACCCAATTATCTTGAACAGCTGCTTCATGCCATTCACGTTTACATATTACATAAACAATCCCACTTTTGGGGATTTGATACATCGCATCTACCCAAACGAACTTGAGATAAAGGATAGTACAGACACCGTGAAGTCAGCCTCATATCTTGACCTTTTATTACTCTTCAAGATTGGTTAAAAATAAGTTTGCGAAATCGCGAAATAGGTAAGTAATTCATAAATATACATATTTTTGTTAAATTTAATGATATTTTTAAAACATCTGTATACAGTTATAGCGTCCCATGATGACTTCTTAAACTAAAACAAAACGAAACAAAAACAAAACAAAAACAAAAAACAAAACAAAACAAACAAAGCAAAAAAAAAACAAAACAAAAACAAAATCAAACAAACAAACAAACAAAAACGATCGTTAATTGTTAGAAGCTAAGTATTTTTTTCTTATCGTATAATTGTTTTATTTTTTTCCCAATATATTCTTTTAAATATTCAGCAATTGATTCGTACATCAAATCATGTTAGCTATTTAGCCTTACCATGGATCAGTATCGACAGGTTTACTTTGCTGCTTGCTATCTATTGGCTTCTTACTGTAGCTACTTGAGTGACTAGTTGAACGCACTGATCTCGGTGAACTAGTTTGGCTATAACTATACTCCCCAAAATTACTTGATCCAGCTGACCTGTGTACAATTGCTTTTTCAGTACGTACATCTCTTTTCTTTTCCTTCTTTTCCACTACCAGAAATAAGTATTTAATGTGTAAATGATTAGAATAATCTGTACAAGTACGTAATAAAAATGATAATAATAATAATGATATATAAAAGAATATGATCTTTATAAAAATTATCAAGTCAACATGAAGATGCACGCCTTGTCATGCAAGGCATGCCATAAATCGTACTGGAAAGTGACATCGGACATCACTAAAATCCTTTACAACGTGCGGCCACATCCTAGACCCCTTTTGTTCGCACGGACGGGTCATCTTCGATTCTCAGTGAGTATAGAAACATTAACGCATTTTGTAATTACCGGTCGATGTTTTATTTCCAACATGCGGTATTCGTCCCATTTTTGTAAGCATGTTATTAAAAACATGCTTTGATGTAAACATAATGTTTGCGTGTGCAAAATCATCTTTTGATTATAATATGCTCGCGAAATCTCGGATGTTAATTGGCAAAATTTTATTATCTTGCTGAAGTACACAATTAATTCCACTCCTTCCTTCAGACGAATCTATCTTAACAAGTATAAAAGATACATGTTGGATATGATATCAAAGTTAATAGCTAAAATTGACCAGTAAGTTGTGCGTATCTCTCTGAAGTAAGTGCATCCTTTGTTTTTATCAAGATATCTAAATTTATTGAATATTATTTGATAGTCTGATTTAATGGAGACATGACACAAAAAAAAATATTTTTCAATTTTTCGTTTATCAGATTTATTAACCTGATATATATCATAAAAACGCCCCTTGTATTCACTTACGTCGTTTAATTGAAGTTAATTTGATACAAAATCGACGATGACCCAAGCCATCATAATTTTAATTAGCCATGTGGTCACGTGACCGTGCTACGTCATTGGTACTCAATTCATAGATCTAGTGGTTGAAGTGCGTGGGGCACGTTTTACATGATTTCAAAAAATGAGAGTGCTGAGAGTGAAAATATTGAAAATTTTGGTTTGCCAGCAAATATATACTTACAATTGTATCAATTTAAACCACTTCGAGAAGAAAATGATCATCAATGACAGAAATATTTAACTATTACATGTATGAAGACTAGATTCCACAGGGAGACGACACCACTTCTTTTCAAAGATTACATAGAAATATTACATTATATACTGTCATGTTCGATTGAAATTTTTACATAAAGTAAATGAAATTCACTTTTTTAGATTTAAATCTCGATCTTCAATGAAAATATTGATTTCACCCCTTTTTACGAAACGTTACTCCTGACAAGTGTACATGCACCAGTATCCTGTAAGTAGAGCTATAGGATAATACCACCATTCTATTTTGTATTGGTTTTTGATAATTTCATTTGAGAACCCATAAGGGTTTCGTGCTGAAGCTTTCTGGTGTTCTTAATCTTTTTTGCTAAAATTGAATATTTTAACTGACCTAAAGAAAAAAATATTGTTCGTTCCAGAAAAGCTCCCTTAAACCCATCTAGGGTCACCTATTATAAATTGTGTATTGTGTCTGTCAAATTTTCCATGTTAATTGTTTTTATTTCAAAATTAATAAGACAAATGAAATGCAATTTTATTTCAATTATCGAAATCATACACCTGAATCGACACTTGTGTCACGAAGCGTCGAACCATGTAAAGATAAAATAAGTCGCCCACAGTTTCTCTTGGCCATAATTAAGTCTACCGGGCTTGTTAATTGATATAACCCAGCGAGAAAGAAAGAACAACACACAGAGTGTCACAATTTTAGTTGTACCCTCCTGTTCAAATCATTAAAAAAGTGTGCAAAGTAGTTGTGTTTTCGTCATGCCATGCCTAACGAAAATGAAAAGCTGACAGAAAACAGGATGAATTTTAGTCTTCTTTTCAAAACGCACTCATACACAGATCATAGGCCCACTCTGCCTCATATGTACAAGGTAATTTCGAAGATTTATTAATTTTTTTCGGGCACGTGTATACATTTTCAATGCACCCAAATGGAGATTGAGTACCAATGACGTAGCACTTTCATATAAGATAGGATAAGATAAGTGGGTGTAATTTCCGGTTTTCATTTATGCATATCAATAAAGTCGTTTATATTTTTCGGATTCTTGGTGATTCGTGACTTGTTCCTCTTCTCCTTATCGTTTTATTGTTTTATACATTCTTGCTCGAAATTTTCTCATTTTTTACACTACGGTGATTATCTTTTTTGGTTCTCTTTCCTGAATACATCATTAAAGATTGTCAGTGAATTTGTTTTAGAAATGCAAATAATATAGTACCTTTCTAACTTTTACACTACATCAGCTCTTTGATAATTTCAGCAAATCAGGGATGACAAAGATTATTTCATCCGGTGTTAATTTTATCTAGTTCTATGGCAACTAATCATCATTCTAACTTTAAATTACCTTCGAGTTTCACTTGTCGTATTCTTTTTTCAATTGCATCTTTCAGTGCAGTACTAGATTTGTGGAGTTGTATTTGGAAATTTCTCATTTCTTCAGAAATGCTGCTTCCATATTTTGATACCTTTTCTATGCAGTCACGGGCATTATCCAAAGATTTATTAGCTTTTTCATTAAATTTATTAAAAGTAGTGCCAACAGCGGATACTGTTTGGAGGCTTTTCAAATTTACGTTTTCCTTATGTAATAACTGCAAAGCATTGATATCCATGGGTAAGACCTGTTGTGAAAGTAAAAACGCATTATCTATAAAAAAAAGTTTTGAACTAAACGATCAAAGATCCCCGCTGTGTTGCTCATTGAATTTCATGTTTAAAAGGACTATAAAGGTATATGACTGAAATTCAATCAAGTCATGTTTACAAATGTACCACTACAGAGTCTTCAATTTGGTCACTTAACCTATGACCAGTGTTACCATATCCAAATACACATTAGAGGTTTAATAGCTGAAAAATATCCAATAAAATCTATAAAGTGCCAACAACTTCAAACAAAATTCAAATTAAGAATAAAAGAATATCCTATCTAAATATGAACTGTATACAACAAAATATGCAAGGGCAGATAATTGTGACCTCACCCCATCTGATATTTTTGTTTGCAAACTTACCAATGTCTGGTTTAGTAATGTGGTTGACATTTTTCACAAATAGCAACCGGTGCATTTATTGATAGCAACGCGTAACTTTTGGTTATTCCCGACAGTAACCGTCTAAGTACAGCATCGTGATTAAATAATGTTTCAACTTAGGAAACCAAAATATTACATCAACAAAAATATATTTAAACATTATTTTAAAATACATTTAATGGACTTTAAGTATATTTGTCATAATTCAAAGATTTCTGTCAAAACTAGGCTCGACGTTTTGCATTGCTCGTGATAAAACTATTCACATTCTCAGGTTGTTAATTATATACGGTAGATCATACCTAATACTTTTTCCTGATATTTCTCAAAGATGACCTTAAACAAATTTACTGTAAGATTCAAATATTAAAAACATAGGTCACCGAATTTTTTTCGAGAAAATTGTTCCTAAATATAGCCGATTTTACAACATTTTATATAAATTCTGTAGAAAATTTCAAATACCGCTTACTATTAAAAAAAAATCGATAAAATTTCTTAAACATTTGTATAATGAACACTTATCTGACATTATTTCATATTTGAAAAAGAAAATGGTGGTCAACGATCTTTATTTCTTTTAATATTAAAAAAAAGTTACCATTACTTTTCTATAGAACATTTTCCTGCAAATTACTAACCCCTTGAAAGAGATTTTTTTATAAAATTAATGTTTGTAATTTTACCATGTATTAGTTTATGACAAAAAAAAACTTTTTGAATAATTTAAAATCATTTCTTTATATCTTTTTAAACACTATTTGCTCATTAATAATATTTCCGTATGATTTTAAAAGATGGTAGAACAGGTTTGATCTGCCCGAAACACAACACATCAATCCTTACTCACAAGTAACGTTTCAAAGTTTTATAATATCAAATAAAAATATAGTATTTCAGTAAAGGGGCGCTGTTTTTGTATTTTATTTCTAGACTTAGTATAGTGTTTAGAATAGGATGAAACACTGTTTTTTTTATGAATTTATCAATGTGTAAAATTGAACCATTCACTCACAAAACAAATGAAAGGACTTCTATTCTTGTGAGTGGGAGAAACAAAACAGTGTTTGTAATTATGATTCCAATCGAAACTATCTGAAAATATTTAACGTAGACCTCTCCTCAATGAAATAGACGCCCAGAATTGACATTACAAATGGTGGCATTCAAGCGACAATATGACATGGTCATCAATTTCAAATTCTAAGTAAATTTGGGGCTGTTGATAACCATGATCTTTCAAAATTGTTGTTTTGAATAAACAATGCCTAAAAAGTACGGAAAAAAAAGCAGATTATCCGTTTTATGCCTTTAATCGACTCCATCTTAAGTCGAAGTGATAGTAGTAGTATTTGTTCACCATTTGTACATGGAATTTGCACTGTTGTAAAAACTGTCATGGCCGAGGCCGTAAAAGGCGAACAAGCAATCAAAAATCAAAATGCACGAAAAAAGCATATTCTAATTAGATTGGAATTATTCAGAAATATCATAGCATTTAACGTGTATAAAAACGTCAATGGGATGGGAAAACACGTGTTGATCACGTATATAAATTCCTCTCACAGAAAACATTACCAGATATTGTATTAGATAAATATCATGTAACAAAGTTTAATTCAAGATATGACCATACAAAGTTACAAAATACATAATCGTTTGTTATAACGTTGTTATTGCAAGTTACAATGCGTTACAAAAAAATATAAGACGAATACTTATTGAAGTCCCTCAACTTATTCTATATATTGAAAGACAACAAATCATATACTGTAAAGTGATATCGTGTTTTACGCCAGTCATTGTATAGTAAGCTCTAAATTATGTTTTTACGGTTTCTATGGAAAAATAGGAATTTCGATGATTTATAATTTTTTATTTGCCCAATCAGAAGCTCCATAAGTGGTTTATTTTAAACCAAGATTAACAATTTTTGTCCTATTGGGTGAAACTTTGTTCTTTTAAAAAGGCCGCCATTTTTAATTTAATTGATTAAGTATTTTTTAACTAGATAATCAACTATCCCCGCTAACATCCGAATAAATTTGTTCGATTTGTAAAAGAGTAATCAAGAGAACCAAGGTTATGGCGGTAATCAAAAGAATGTAATCCAGGGACAAAGTGATACAGGGAAGATATGTAAACGTATAGAAAGGTCTGAAAAATTCCCAACGATGTTAGAACTGTCAAATTTGCGATGCAAATTTTTGGTCGTTCCCTCCGCGGAACTCGAACTCGTACCGCTATGACATCTATATCAACACCGCCTGCACAAAGTTCAGTGCCCTAGACCACTCGGCCAGCTAGGCTATAGTAAAAACAGTAAGCACCAGTTGTAAGAATATAGAATTGCTGATTTGCCACAAAGGTAGAGCAGACATTTGAATAAGAATATTTCAAATAATAAAAGATAAAACCCAAAAATTGAAAAAAAAGATGATACAAACAAAAACTCGTAGTATATTTCACAAAGCATATATTATATGATAATACTTACGAAAGTATATTTTGTTAATCGAGCTTTCACCATGCACAATATATCTAGTTTTAAACAGATAACTGGAGTAATCAATTCTGCCTTACAGTAAGGACAATGGATTGATTTTATTGTGACACATATCGTACTGATATATTCATCGTCAAGGAACAAATGACATGTCGATTTCGTTTAGCAACATAGGTACATTACTTATGTAGAAAACTTTAACTTAAATTGATTTTTTGATATTGAGGTAAAATTTTCAAATAATATCGACACGTCATTCTGATCACATTTTTACACAGTCTACAGTAGTTTCGTAAGAATAAAAGTGAAGTAATTTGAAAAAAAAAGATTTTTAGGTTACTTGTGATGTAGTTTTGACGTCATTTTCGAATATTGACAGAAAAACACTTTTTACGTATTATCGTCGTTGTAGTGGTGGTTCTATCTAACAAACTGGGATAAATGTCCATACCAAGAATACCAAGGGTATAAAAACCAATGCTCCAGCATAATCTGTCACCTCCAGAGAAAGTAGGTGGGAAGTATTATAAGTAAAAATAACGGAACTGAGAAAGAAATAAAGCAAGGCTAAAAAAGCGCGCTCAGCATATGCCCAACTTCAGCCCATTTTCAAGTCAAACTTCAGCTGAGGACAAAACTTTAACTTCAATAGTAAAGTCAAATCAGTTCTGTTTAGGTCCGAATGCGGGTGGGTCATTGACAGTGATATATATAAACAAGAAGAGGCATTTTACAACAATACTTTAGAAAAATAAACTGTATATTCTGGCCAAATAAGATCGGTAAAAATGACCTGCAACAGAATGCTAAAATAAGAGCATCGCTTTAGAAATTAAGCAAAGAATGACATGTGATATGAATGCCCAGAACAGAACATCTATAAGACAGAGATCACCATGAAAGAGAAAAAGAGGAAGACCACGCACCAGCTATGCAAGTGGATTGGTGTACTCTATGATCAGCGCTTATTTACTCCGTTACATTATCAAGCGAGAAAATCGGTAACGGGTGATAGAATAGAGTGATCTAGCCTTGTTATAGAGGCGTCTTGGATCAGCTCAGAAAATATTTAATAATTATGGGGGATTAAGTAGAAATTCCTACAAACTGGTATTCTAAAAGGATTCTAAATTAAATTAATCTTGACATTTTTGAACTTTTATAGCATTAACAAAAATATACAAGTTACAAAGTAATCACGATATATCGCGGATTATATTGGTCTGTTGGTTGGTCATTTCACCGGTTAACAATACTTACACATTTCTTCCATTATGAGTGCTCAAAATATCAACGATTATTCAAGTCTAGCGGCGAAAGATGATTGATGCCAATACTCAATACACAACATGAAGTGACCGTTCGTCAATTTAAAGAAGACATTTTTTATTTGATTGAATCGAGTTTCGGGCAACTTGGCAGAAAAATATTTAAACTCGATCTGCTAAAACATATTAGCGATAGGTTTAGTGTGCTCGCTATAAAATCTTATTTTATAAAGGAATGCCAGTACCAAATCAGGAACAACTTTGCGGTTTTTACCCTGATATGCCATTTTTGTACGGATTTTCTTTTTGACTATTGCCTAGATTTGATCAGTTCGGTATTTTTGTTATTACATTTCATTTACAGACACAAATGATCTACGCCCAATACGAAATTCGCTTTTTGATTTGGTGAAAAAAAACTTGACGAGGTATATAACGATACGGAACTTAATGAAATTACACAAAGAGACAACTGGCAACTTGTAGGATGTACGCGTCATTACAAAACTGGAAGACGCGCCGTATATGGCAGGATGGTCTCTTATTCAAACTATGGAATTATGCAAAATGTGGGAAATAGTTCATCAAACCTCAAAAACGCAACAACACATGCGTACAAGTCAAGTCATACGAATTCAGCAAGGTCAAAACCGGGTCATAAACGTTCTCATTTATCAAGTATTGGAAACGAACTGTGGCATTCAAATAGGATCGTTACATATGCCTTCAATACTACTTACGAATGACACAACACCACTGAACGGTTCCAAAGATGGCGGCTTATAGATGACTATTAAATACAGTAGATTGCTATAACCTATATAATATAACGCTAACAAAAGTAACTTTCTTGTGAAGCATTCGAAAGCGACCCATATAAATGACCAAAGGCTATCAGTGCTATTTAGTGATGAAAGAATAGAACAGTGACATATGCTGTAAAATTAATTGAGTTTACTGGAAAAAAATACTTGAGCCAGCTGAAAATACCCGTTAAAAGCTTAAAATGTACTTATACTCCTCACTGCGCAGTAATGGTCCCAACCGCAAAGGAATATCGACAATAACAAACCCTGTCGTTTGGTAACATATTGTGTTACCGACAGTAAATTAACTTTGACAGAAATTGAGATACTGAAACAAACTCAATGCTACTTTGTGCAATTTATATTAGGTTTTGATAAACTATCACTAATGAAATCCTGTATTAGTAACATAGGCATGTGGTCGATTGAAGACCTCACTGATAATTCTTGGGACATTTGTGCAGCGCAAAATCTACCACCATACACAAAAAACAACTTTTCAAGATACGTTTAGGAAACAAAATAAGAGGTGAATTCTTATGACTTATGATCTGATAAAAGCTCTCGCAAACTATGACATGTTAGCCTTCCTAAAATGTTTTATTGGAGATCTTTACTATCCGCATGAAATTCTCTGGTCTAAAATTGTTTTTCCGTCTATCGAGCAGCGGAAGTAATCTGTTAATACACGAACCAAACTCAGTCGTTCCTATACCATCCACAACAGTCTGCAGTATGTTAGTGCACGCATCCAACACAGCCGTTCCTACACCACCCACAACAGTCTGCAATATGTTAGTGCACGCACCCAACACAGCCGTTCCTACACCACCCACAACAGTCTGCAGTATGTTAGTGCACGCATCCAACACAGCCGTTCCTACACCACCCACAACAGTCTGCAGTATGTTAGTGCACGCATCCAACACAGCCGTTCCTACACCACCCACAACAGTCTGCAGTATGTTAGTGCACGCATCCAACACAGCCGTTCCTACACCACCCACAACAGTCTGCAGAATGTTAGAGCACGCACCCAACACAGTCGTTCCTACACCACCCACAACAGTCTGCAGAATGTTAGTGCACGCACCCAACACAGTCGTTCCTACACCACCCACAACAGTCTGCAGTATGTTAGTGTACGCACCCAACACAGCCGTTCCTACACCACCCACAACAGTCTGCAGAATGTTAGTGCACGCATCCAACTAAACGTTCCTACCATCCACACCAGTCTAACTGAACATCGTCATCGTCTAGCATCATCGAATCCGCAACTGAAAAAATAAATTAATAATAGTGACAGTAAGAGCTATTGAAATAAAGAAGGGACAATGTGTGATATTTTAATACATACGAACTAAAGCACCTACTAGTATATCATGAATGGTTCTTCATCCGAAAATATGATGAAATACAAGTATGTATACTCAATGGAATCACGGATTATTCACGAACAACTGATTAATTCTGATAATTGGAAAATTTAGAAAATGAGCGTTATTTGTAATTTTCATACCATCAATAAAACTCTAGTTCGCAATAACTAACTACAATCTGCATTTGGACGAGACAAGACGCAAGTTTAACTACTGTTTAACACAAGAAATGAAGTCAAATTGTTTTTCTGTGAAAGAACCGAAGAATAAATCATTGTGACTTTATACGTTTCAATCATACTGCTGACCCATATTTGACGATTAGTAGATAAAATTTTGGAACGTACATGGTTTTTATCACATATTTCAATATTCAATTGGTCTCAACAAAGTTTTAAATCAATATTTTTAAACTATCTAAACTTCTCCACAAACTTTGAAATATCAAAACTCGACTATTTGGTCGATCTTATCTATGTCGATCGGAAAGAAACTCGACATGTTAACATACAAAATCCATTCTTTGTCAGGTCTTTGATATGTATTGGGAGATATGAATAACTTGCAAGTTAACTTCGAATGTATTCTTTATTGTTAACAACCACAATTTTGCCTTTTTTTTTTATCAATTTAGATAGAAGTTCAGAATTGATATGGCAGTCGCCAGAGCCTTTAGATTTGTTAAGCCTGTTAGCATATGAAATTATCTTACACTACCGCAGGAAAATAGTCCCACTAGAATATCCCATTAAGGTTCAAATGCAGATATTTAGGTCCACTTGATAGGTATTTAAATTATGTCATATTTAATTCTATGCTATTTACTCCAATAAACAAACCCAATTAACAACTTTTACTGCGAATTTGATATTAATTTGGTGTGTATTAACAACGGTCCAATTGAACAAAGTTGACCTCTAACGTCACAAGTACCTGTTTATTTCTATGCATTTACCCGAATAAACCAATTGTTCATTATATTATATTCAATATGTCGATATATTTAAGTTGCTTACAAATGCAATATTCTAAGACGCATAATAAACCATATGGTGTTTATCTAGAAATGAAAAGTTTCGAGATTATAAAAAGTCATCGTTTATAGAAATGAAAAAGAGCAATGCTGAGTGGCAGTTGGAAGAGCTGTCTTCAGATACATTATGCAGGACCTGGCTGATCCATATATTTACAAAAAGGGACAATGGTCCCGATCAAAACACTATATGAAGGAGGAGGTTCCAGGCTTATATAAAAAATAAACAAAAGGGTACATAACCCCCAAAACCATCCTGATCGATCACCCACTGCATCGTGCATTTTTATAACGGTTACCGCCTCGTGACATCGGAAGCCCGGGGATGACAAATAAAGATAAAACTTTGCTTATAGACATTGGCATGGGAATTTCGATAACAGATTTCTCAGAAATGGTGTCAGTCTGTGATCTGGTGATATTGCTTCTTGTGATAATAATTCTATTTGGCTATTTGGCCTTGCTGTAAGTGCTTCAGAGCCTTAAATTGTATGGCGAGTGTTTCCTGTAATAGACATAATTGTTGAAATTTTATTCTAAGACTTTTGCGTTTATGTTAATGTACGTATCTCTTGAATTAGGTGCCCAGAAACTAAGCGCTTTTACAGGAACCACAGGTGTCTATGCAATAACTTTGAGCTATATAACTTATCAACTGAGACATGTAGCTAGTTGAGAGGGCCATGGATCTATGGACATGCTTTATTTCAACAATTGTGGCTTAAGTTTGAATGATTCGACAGACAGTTTCAACCTGGAGTTTTTTAAATTGAATTTTGACTTGAAAATTTAGAAACTGGGAAAGGCCAACTAGTAGTTTGTAGTACAATTATGCATTTGGTTGGGTGGTTTGTGTTAATTCATATCTAGGTGTTCCATGTAAACCAACATCGAACCTGACTATTTCGTAAACTGTCGCACTGCATGCTACGAATTTTTGTATGTTTATTAAATGTCCTTTGTTATCAAAAATGGTGAATTTAAAACTATTCATAGAGTTCAGTATGAACAATTTACAAAAATAAGCTTGTGTTTATATATTTACGTTGAATTTGATCTTCGTAATTTCCCTTCCTTCATCCCATAATTTTATAATTTACGATTATTTGAGGCGTAAAAAATTAAACGATCGATGTAAATTGATTCAGTACATGAGTACTTTGATTTATCGAATACCTTTCGTTGTAAAGAATTTGAATGATATATTGTCAGTTGATTATAAAGAGTAATCGAGGGAACCAAGGTTATAGCGGTAATCAAAAGAATGTAATCCAGGGACCAAGACCAGACAGAAAACAGACATACACAACAAAGAACATAAAGTAACTAAAATCATACATACAAAGTAACAAAAGCAAATGAGCAACTCGGACTCCACTAAAAACTGGGAGCATGGACCAGGTGCACCGGTAGGGTAAGCGTCCTCTGATTTTCTAGAAACACCCGCCGAGTTGCTCATAAAAAATGTTTTAACTTTTCTTTTATTCATTTGTTTATATCTGAAAATGCACAAATGTTCTAATAGATTTTTTTACAAACTTTTCAGTAAACATTCGTGAATAAGTTTCTTCAGTTCAGGCAATAAACATCCTGTTGACAGTTCGCAAAGTAGACATCCGGATTTATGAAGTCAAAATATTCATTTTCCAAGAATTTTTATTTGAAAGAAGTTTTAACGAAACCGAAAAAAATGCATAGAAAGAGTCAATGATCTATAAACGCATTTACTACAAACGTATTATGTAAATAATATTATCTTTGATATTACAACCTGTGACATTTGTCACTGCAACTCTTGTGGTGACAATAACGAAGAAAAGGCAATGGTCCGTAATTCCTATAAGGAAGCATCCTTGTAGTCTAGTCACCTTCACGTTTACAAAACAAATATCCAGGTCAAACACTTATCTGCCGGCACAATTATTGGTGTAATAATCATGTAAAACTATGTTATTAACAGTAAATAGCCATAATATGCTTCAACGAGTTGACAATTGAGGTGTAAAAATTACAGGAAACAACACTTTTCTATCGTTCATGCGGATGGTCGCCGCACAAAATGCGGTTTTGACAGATCTGCTGTGAAAACTTTTGACTAGTTTTGATTATGGACTTTCTTTGGACAGGCAACTGATATTCACTGGAATTTAAACATACAACGAAAGCAACGGTAAGTTATTTTTGAATTAAGATTTCTATGAATATGTAACAACATGATTTTAGTGGTAATACTGATAAAGAACGGTTTATTGATGATGGCTTAAGATGACCCTCTTTTACTTTGTTCATTCAGTTATTGATAAGGAAAAAAAACATATTCTAATAACAGATACATGTAACTTATAGAGGTTCACTTTTTATATGGACTATGGTCTAAGTACATATCGACGTAAAAATGCTGGAGAAGAAAATGCGGCAAAAAAACATGAAAAGAAATAAGTCGTATATTTCTGTAAGATGATAGATATTGCATAGAAGAAATACAGGATCCAATTCATGGTATTCAAATAATTAATCGATTAAAGCTAACATAAAGGAACATCATGAGTTGGTTGTATTCATAGCGAATTATACTTAAAATTTAATATATCTGAATATAAATCTCTGTATATGGCGACATGGTTCAATTACAGGGATGTGTTCCCTCAATTATTGCAGTGGCATAATTATATACCATATCGTGGGAGCAAGTAGATACATTTTAAATTGTTACATCTATCAAGATGTGTTAGAATATATAATTCTACATATGTATTAAATATACTATATAGTAATGCATGTAAAAGCCCCTGGAAGTTTAACATTATTTTTCTGGTAAATAAGAATTCTGTGTCACTATGAACAGTAATAAAGTTTAGTAACAACTACGACTTTTATGATGGCTGTTTGGAGTCATTAAGATACCGTACAAAGGGTGAATTGATTCAAGCATGACTAAGGATTTAGTACTTTTAAGCTTTAAAACTTTCAATCATATTATTTTACTGAAAAGTGTTTCCCAGAGAATATAAAATATCAAGTTAGTGACATACAAACGACCTCCAAATAGATGTTTCAAAGCCACAAAGAGATCGGCAAAAATAGATAAAGAAGGCAAAAACAAAAAGGTCATATTTTTGCATACAACAGATATATTATGCTTGTAATAACAAGCTTTCATCGCCTTTTCCTGGATGCAATAATTTGAAGTTTTTCTAAATTCTTAAGTGTTATATCACTTGACTAATTCAAGCAGACACGGTCCCGACACAAGATTATGCGATAAAGGAACATTAGCTCCTGGCACTTTTAAAATGTCGTGGATTTCCATTGTTTTAAAATAACGTGCTTCATCTAGATAGTGTTAATAGCCACGGTTTGCAGGCAAAAGATCGTATCATTGCTTTGTTTTAACACCTTCTTTACGTCCCGACACACAGCTTCGGGCTTCCAGACCAATGCATGGTCGTCTCGTTTTGGAGAATTCGGGGAACCTTAGTTTGTGCACGTACGAAATACGTCATTGATTGAGATCATAAGGCTTATAAACATCAATCTTTTAAAATTATGCGAAAATATTTACGTTTATTTGACAGGTGTTTCCTTTTCGAAGACGAACAATATAACAGAGTAAAGTTGTTAGTATCCTTTCGTGGTGCATTTGGTCTAATTTCCTGATGAAATATAATTTTTTTTTTCTGTTGTGAATAATGATGGTGTCGGTTAGAGCGCTAAGACTAAAAAAGTTAAAAAACATCAGTTTTTTTTCCCAAATCAAATAATGAAATTTACTTTGTCCTTATCGAAATTAGTACCCTAAACGAATACATTTTCTAGTTAATCTGATTTACACTTCTTAGAAAAAAGTTATTTTTTTTTAAAGTATCATAGTCCATTAGGTACCAATGCCCGTGTTTTTATTTAGAGTTTCAAACTACGAATTTATTAACTAAATGTAAATACATATTTCAAAACGCTTTGAACTAACATTATTCTGGTAGGCACAGATCATTTTCTTTTCGAAATGGGGGAGGGTTACTGTGGATAATTTTATTCGCGCCAGCGCGAAAATAATTCCATTTTTTTTCAGCAGCAGTCGAAGTCAAATTTTTATTTAAAAATCTACATTGTTTAGTAATTGAGGAAGTACTTAATCATGTTTCTTCTGTCCACGGCTGAAAAAATGTTTTTTTTCAAAATTGAAATATATATATATTTTTTCAAAATATTCGATGTTCGATATTTGACATTCAAACTTTTCAATATCAAACTGAATATCACACAAATGAATATGAAACAGAAAATAAAATCTATTTGATATTCATCTGATATTCATTTACAGTTCACATTATTTAGATTAACCAGAAATGAATATCAAACGAATTTCAAACGGTAAAATTTTACCGTTTGATAATTAGTTGAATGTCGAACATCGAATATCAAACGTGCTTGATCTCGGTAATGATTTTAGGTAATGCTATAATGAGAAAAAAAAAAAACGTCGACTCTGTCCATGAAAAATAAGTGATAATAGCGATTGATATTTCGAACAATGGCACATATATTAACTCATGATATTTGATATAATGATTGATTAGCCATTATGTTTACGACGAATACACACTTTAAACATTTATATGATAGAACACATTTATCATCATATGTTTTCTATTGGCTATACAGACTCAAATTTAATGCCATTGTAAATGGCACATTAGTGAAAGCTGTCATAGAGAAGTCCATAAATAGATGTGCGCTTTTAGCTAATCTAGTTCAGCAATATTGTGCGTTCATGCAAGAAATGTTAATTACAGATTACAGGAGAATTAATGCATTTAGTCTGATTTCGATGCGTAGATATTTCATCAGACATGTGATAAATTTTGAACTGTTCCCCATTTATCACTTGCTATCCCATAGGAAGGCATCTCACATTACTCACTCCGAGCTATATCACTACATTCATATTGCAGAATTGGCGAAGTCGAGCAAAGCCACAAAATTTAATGATGAAGTCTACAATATTACTCATTAGAGGGACAGGACTCGCGACCTTCCACAACCGATCGAGGCAGGCGGTGCGTTCCAACTAGATTAGTAGTATCCCTAAAAACCACCCAATACTATTTCAAAATACACAGGTTGAAATGTATTGAAAAAGTGTTTTTCATTACTGTCCATGCATAGCTAAATACTGGCAACAGTTGACCAGAAAAATATCAAGAGTTTATTTTTTTTACTGTATTGAAAAATATAACATGCGCTTAGTACCACCATATTTTCATGTTTTTTTTAAAAATAATTCTGATATACTTCTTTTGTTTACGTAGCAATTTAGTCTTGATTTATTCATCAAAAGTTAAAATTCTTTTGAAACATCTCTCTTAATTTCAAAAGTAATCCGATGTTTGATGAATTGAATATGCAAAAAAAAAAAAAAAACCGAAATTTTGTGGTCAGGATTTTGTTTAATTAGACAAAATATTATATAAAAGATTTTTTGCCAAACAAGTGTCTCGTCACTCAAATACGGCTTACCACAGACTGAAATGTAGCGAACCACGAATAATTTATTTTCCAAGAATAGAAAGTTCAAAATTTATAACACAATTATACATACAATACAAAGTGTTTTTGTTTCATTACAACTAATTTATTAAATTTATGTGGTAAAGTAAATAAGTGCTTGGTTGACTACATTCGAATCGAATGTTTGAATACATTAGACAACAGCATCACATACAAGTATATACTAACATACATGTACTAATGAAAATTCTTTATACGGCCTTCCTAAATATGGGTTTTTTTTAAAACTCCACCCCATAAGAGACCTGACCCCTCGGAATCGACTCATTGATTTTCCACCATTTGTGTATGTAGAGGGTCAGTACAAATTATGCAACAGAACAATTGGACGAGAACAAGGTAGAGTACAACAGTTATATGGCTGGCATCGGAAGTGTATGTGTGACCTAAGTCTCGTCTCTATACCGTTAAACCGGAGACAGATTATTAAACATACCAATGAATAATGAGTCATAAAAAGCTATCATAATATTACAATCTTACTACGGAGTGTTTGTTTTGATTAAAACCTTTATTTTGTGTCTAAAACATTTAGAACTTTAATCAAAGGTGCTTACAACCAGTTTTTAAATAGTTTTGATTTGATTTAATCTAAAATACCCGCTTCGTTTTACTTGCCTTATCCGCGAACCTCCTTTGGGTCTTAAATAAAACAACTTCAACAGACTTCAATATTAAACACGTTTATAAATTTTAAGTAAATGTATGGTAAAAAAACATCTAGAATGATACTTGTATTCTACCAGATACGTGTATACTGACAGTAACCTTAATTATTATAGAATTATAAAATTGTCTTCTCGTATCAATACCCTTTGTGTCTTTACAAGGTATTTAATACGAAAATCAAAATAATCAGCTACTTTTTGTACTTCAATAGCTTTGAAGGGAGTTATTATGATGTAGGATCATCAGACGTAGATTTTTGTGTATTACATAAAAGTTCAACGAACTAGTGTATCATTAGACCGAATATATTATGTTTCACTTTTGAATTGAACCACACAGCATATATTCATATACGTTTAGAATTTAAAGTAATATTGCAAAGAGGAACCAAAAAACGTCAGTTACGGGTTAGTTGTCTACTGCTGGGCGTCGGCATGTTTATTTACTAAGGGCCATTTCGACATGTTTATAAACTAAGGGACTATATTTATTTTTTAGTTCAACAAGTACTCTTCTAAGGGACCTGTTCGAAAAGTTTATTGTAGTACAGAGTACCTTCAATCTTGCTTTCATATATCAGCTGACTCATAACGTGACGTCTTAAAACCAATTTCAAAATTGATAATTTATCAGTGATTAATTTAAATTTATTTAATTGACTTATCAAAAACGCCCACAAATTCGTATGTCGGGAATTAGAAAACATCAATATGTGTGTGGTTAAAAGAATTTTATTCTCAAAATCTCAAGTTCACCACTCACTCTATCAATTATTCATGTAAAACCATTCCGAAAATGTTGCTTAGAGAGCCTATTTTCTTGTTTTTTTGGCTTTTTTGTTTTGTTTTTTTTAACCATTTTTATGTTATAAAAACATTTGTTATATATGTAACTCATTATGACGACAAAGCAACTCTTTATAACGATACAATTACTCATGATAACGACTCATTCAATCGTTGTAACGACATAGTCACTCGTTGTTATGACATAACAAGAAGTTATAATGACACAGTCACTTATAAAGACATCGTAACTGAACTCATTTTAACAACAGTCACTCGTTATAACGACGTAATAACGAGCTATAACAACATAGTTATTAGTTATTACGACAAAGACATTCGTTTTAATGATCGAGCTAACTACGTACAATGTTATAGAATGTCTTTATTTGATCAAAATTAAGCATCTACGGCTAGTGGTATCTTTAAAAAATCATATCGATTATGTTGGTAATGCATATGATACTACACTAGTCACTATGTAAACTTATGTATTAATATCTGCCTTTTGTAACATACCTATACTCTGTGAGGGAAATAAAGTCTTTACCTTGAAATATTCTATTGCCAAAACTTACAAGCATCTCCAACAACTATAAGAGATGTAGTAAATAGTTCTCGTAGAATCGAATGAGGAGTTATTGGTAACTGTAAAATGTGTAATAGAAAGCAATAAATATTGAATTTATGAACTGCAAATTTTAAAAATAATTAGGCTTACAAACGTCTTGTTAGTTATAGATATAAGAAATATCTTTCATTTAAAGACAGTTGTATATGATTTTTTTTCTGTTTATTATGTGTTTCTTAAAATATGTTGGTGTATCCATTTTA
Source organism: Perna viridis (assembly GCA_037379345.1). Taxonomy (NCBI): domain Eukaryota; kingdom Metazoa; phylum Mollusca; class Bivalvia; order Mytilida; family Mytilidae; genus Perna; species Perna viridis. The sequence goes on along the minus strand of CM074515.1, from coordinate 7,436,176 downwards.
GCTAGATAATATCTTCTCATCGAAAGACTTATGACTAAACGGTGCTGGTGATTCCTCCATCTTTAAAACCTCTAATTTAATCCGTCACTTAACTTGGTAGCACTTTAACTCTTAATTGAAAGTAATTTTCACTACAAGTTTCTTGCACAATTTTACAAAATACAACTTTCCCTATTGTTTTATTACTATGCGTTCATTGTTGTCTTAGCACTGTTAATTTGACACTTTTTTACTTTGTGAACTATCAAAAATGAATAAAAAAATAAAGACAATCATTTAAAGTAAAATTTATCTAAATCACGTAAATAAAAAAAAAATAAGTTTACCAAAAAAAAAAAAAAAAAAAAAAACGATGGATATAGCAAGGTTTTGATATATTTTAGCGCCAAGTTTATTGTTTCTTATTTAAGAACATATTCGCGGTTATTCCACACAATAATGACATTTCCTTGAACTGAACATTAAACAATGGTATTTTTTCCTTTTTTGTGATTATCATAACAGGAATAAAGACTAAACATGTGTTTTTTAGTTTGATATAAGGTTACTGTTCAGAAAACCAGAGTTTAACATCTACATACAACATGTTATCAAATGTTTCCGAGATAAAAGTACCAGGAGAGACCTGTCTTCCCAAGTCAGATATGACGTGTAGAATAATCCCCACAGCTCCACAGATTTTAAAGAATTTTACGCTTTATTCTAATATGACGTGCTTCAATTTTGGAAGCTCTTTAGACCATAGCCATGATTTAAAAAGGTGATAAACACATTACCAACATTTTGTGCGACACATTGGCTGCGTGTATTAAAACATATCGCTATCGCTCGGGGTAAAACAGTGCGGATATGGTGACGACAACAAATGCACGAATTTAAATACAAAATACTTTCAGAGATCACTAAAAGGTCTCTAACAACTGTAAAGTCACCTGTAAGTGAGCTCCAAAAGGTCCCGACAACAAAAGTTATCCGCGGTAACAGAACAATGACTATTCTTCAAAATTAAATTAAATTGTTTTGTTTGTTTGTTGGGGTTTAACGTCCGAGCAGCAATATTTCAGCTATATTCAGACGATGAACATGAAATTGATGACAAAATGAACATGAAATGATGAAATGAAAAAGGGATGGGACACAAAGACAACGGGGTCGACAAATTTTGATTGCCACTGGAAATAGGGAGAAGTAGGTAGGGTCGGGCAATTTAGCCTCCTGTGGCGGAGCTCTGTGGTTCCTACACCGGGAGAATACCACAGTAGGGTTCTTCAACGTTCGAGGAACGTGGTATCTTTTCCAACACGGTGCACCACTATGGTTTGCGGTCAGGTTTTCCGTATTATAGCCTGACAACCCCAGCATGTAACACGCCAGGGGTACCCCATTCCACCACCTGGGGCACACATCCCAGTTGCTCTGTGGGCAGATCGCCCTAGCCCCCGGCTAGGGTTCTGAGCACTATTTAGTCGCCTTTTTCGACAAGCTTAGCGCTGCTGCAAGCCTATTCTTTTAACACCCGGACCTGCACGGGGCCAAAAAAAAAAAAATAAATAAATTAAAACAAAACGTAATATAACATTAATGACCAACAGACGTCTAGCATAATGCATAGGCAAGAGTTGTGGTGTTCATTAATATTTTGTTTTAAAAAAGAAATGGATGATTCGTTTTTTTATAATTAAGGTAAAAATATAAAATATGGAATGTAATCAAATCATATGAATGCTTGAGCAAACTTTAATAAACAATGTATGAGTATTATATACGAATACCATACGTATCGGTCAGATATTATCTACAGTGTACTGACATATACTGCAGGGTTTCATATTTTGCAAAAATACAAAGCAGGATTAATACATGCTTCAAGCTAGACCCATACTTACAAGTTTATTTTCTAGTCAAATAATCTGTGTTTTTTTCCGGTGAAAGTGATGGCATTTAGTATCTGTCGATTAAAGCTTATGATGGATCAATCAGTAAAGGTTAACCTTGTAAACCATTAAATTGGAGTTCGTTGAATTGTCTTTACCCTCAGAATGTTAATCTTTGGGTTTTTTTTGCATTGCAATTGACATTTAGTCAATCACATTATTGACAACTGTTCTTTTGTATGTAATGATCTTATTAATTCAACTTGTAAAAACCGATTAGACCGAGAAGACGCTAAAGAAAAGGTAAGCCGGATTTTTCTGCTAAAAGTTTTTTGTTCGATTAACCATTTGATTTATCAGTTTTTGATATTTTGCATTTTTGTGTATTTTTCTTCTTTTCCTCGAAAGTTAAGCGCAACAGAAAAATATAATCTAACAAAAGATGTTGGGTTGTTTTCTTTATATTGATAATGTAAAAACTTAATTCTTATTGTTAAAGACGTAGGGGGCTGAAAAATACTACAAATTACAAAAATAAATTTAGATATGAGGTAAATACATGTCGAAATCATTTTTATTTCACAAAAGTCGAATGTGGTTATCAAGATTGAATATTTCGATAGCTTCAAAACTGAATATCATTTAGACGTTTGAAAGAATATCAACGACCTATATTTTTATTCGTTGTTGCTTTCTTCACTTTACTGCTGTATGACTTTTATTTTGCCTGTTATATCGACGGCCCCTCTTTGCAAAAAAAAAAAAAAAATAATAAAATTGGTACGTGAGTACACGTTTTTCATTGTTATAATTCAGTATTCAATACACGTATTACCTTTTTGGTACATGAGTACATTTTATATCGAGGGGTTCTATATCAAAACCCAATTTAGACGTTAACTCTTTGTGTTGAATTTTTACCTAGCTTCTAATTTTTGTTTGTTTGATTATTCTTGCTTTCTTTCCCTTCCAGTTTCATTTTCGTTTCGTAAAGTAGTAGTCCATGGACTGGAAATGTTCACCGTGCACCATCACTCATTAAGTATGGTTCTTTCTAAAAAAAAAAAAAATAACCAGGCATGGGATGATTCATCATATCTCAAGAAAATCAATGAAACTGTTCAAATACATTTGTTATGTCCAAAAACAACTCTTCGTATGTTACTAAATTTTAAGTGTTAATTTCTCCAGTGGGCAACTTTGCAACAGTTTCTATGAGCCTACTGAAGGAATTCCATTCAAAAAAATATTTGGGATTACGAAATGCATGAATCACTAATATTAAATGAAATAATATTAAATGACATCAAGTCATTCTTGAATATTATCATAACGGTAGAAAATAAACATATTATGTATGTAGCTTCATGTATCCCAATGTTATAGCTCTCTAGTGTCATCAAGAAATTTAAATTGTGTTGTGGTCATACTTAAATTTCTTTGTTATTAAATGCACCATTAAATCGCTAAAAGTGAAAACTGATAATTATAAAAACCCTGAGAATTTTTATGCTTCAGTAAAAATGCTTATTTGTTATATATCTATTTAGCACTATCGCAATTATTATTTTAAGAAGTTTTGATGACTGATGGCAATTAGAATGGTCAGAATTTATATAAAAATACTTAAAAAGGAGATATCCCAGTTTTTTTTTTTTTTATATATAAAAGCCGCATTAAAATGACTGTACAAGTCGTTGCGCTGATTTTATAGATTATATTATTTTCTACGTCGTGAAATGCGATCTGCCTCATGTTATACGAACTGAGGAGACTCAGTGACTTTATGTTGCCAAATACTAAACAAATCTTATTTGATGAATGTTTTATACATGTACCGTTAAGAAAAACATTTTCATTGCATTGTCTAAACAACCGAATTTGACGCTTTCACTGACCTTGCGGCCCTCTGATCTTTTGTAAACAAATATATACTATAAAACGGGATATGAATAGAGACGTTGTTTGAGTCTCAGCTGTCATATTTTGTTTATTTTTCTGAAGGTACAATTTCTATTATAAACTATTTATACACACAAGATATATAGCTAATTTCACCGTATATGAACTCAGGACATAAAACAAGTGTAATACCGACGTGACGAATGGTCCCATGTCTTCTGTTACAGTACTTTAGTACATGACAAATTAAATCCTACCGTAAAAACGGACAATCTCTACAAGCTTGCGGAAAATTGTCTACCGCAACGTTATAAACAAAGAGACACAGTTCATTTCTCAAATACTATTAGAGCCTGACTGAGGCATTCCGGAAGACCGGAAGTAGGATTAGTCATGAAATTTGGCCACAAACGAAAATCCGGTGTAAATTTCGCAACTCATCAAGTAAGTCTTACATAACTAATCTAAATAAAAAAAAATAAAAATGTTTTAAACTACTTTATAATTGATTTGAACAGATTCGAAAAGATTAATGCAGTTATTTCTGAATTAAATGTTACCGTCGCACTCTGTCAGTTGTAAAATTTATGTAATAGTTGCATAAGTTGATGACAATTATGACAATGACTCAGTTATTTTACTGTTAAGTAGTTAAGGGAAAACTAATTCATTTATGGCTTTTGGCTCTCTCTTATCTGAAATTCTATTTATGCATCAAATTTGAAAAAAAGGATTGCATGTTTTTTCTGTAGTAGACAACGTCAAAGGATCGAAATACAAAAAAGAAGAAATATAAACGGTACACTATATATAGCATGTGCCGAAATTAATTCTGGTTTTATATGCGCTTTTTGATACGATTTTTAAAGTTTCTCACAGAATACAAAAAAAACCTTTTTCAGGTTTATTTTACCTTTCATGCATATTTTGTGACTACAAATTAAATATGTTTAACTTTTCTCTTGTGCTATTGCTGATTTCTTGTGCTTAGTTAATCGAGCCGAATTTCACGTGCTAATTAGTTGAAACTGACTTTTTGTCTACATTTTTGTATCCATCTGATATTAATTGCATCCATCTTATTCATATTCTGTATAATTAACTTCATCAATACTTGCCAATCTCGATGTGACAAGCTGAAGTTTATTTTTACAATGATCATGATGACGCATTATCAAGTAGAGAAGGTTAAAATGGGCACACTATGTTTGTTCCTTTCTAATCCACTTTTGATCACTAGTTGTTAATTAACATTCATTATTGCGTTGCAAAGTATTCAAATTACATTATTAATGTAAATAAGGGTAATAACCAAGCTACTTAGCGCCAAGGCAGTTATTCAAAACACGGATAGCAACAGGCAGAATCTTAAGAGAAGATCATTGTGATTTTCCAGACATGATAAAGGCGTTCTTGATTCCGAAAACGTTGAAATAATGGGTGTAGCCAGTTGGTATAACCCTCTTTACGCTAAAAAGATTCGTATATAACCAGGTAACCAGAATTTCTACTGATTAGTACTGTAGATAGTGTGCCTGTTATCAGTACTATAAAAAACTGAATACGGCTCGGTAGGATTCGGACTGATTAACTTTTAAACACTGTCATGTGTAATGACCACTACCCACTGTTGTATAATTTTGTACCCCCGCTCCGTAGGAGAGGGGTGTACTGTTTTATCTGTGTCCGTCATTCTGTCATTCCGTAACACATTTGTTTTCGTAACAAAATTTCTAGCTTCTGTAAACCACATGCTGTTTGTATTTATACAAATAATCAAATGGATGTATGTGATTGAGGAATGCGCTTTTGTACTCGTATGACATATACTTCCTCTTACTGTTGACCGAAAGTAACTTGAATTTTTTTCCGTAAATAGTGCTAATATACATAATTTTGTCATATTTTACTCGTCAGCTGTAAATTACAAGTTGCTGATAAATTGTTCTAAGCTTCCTATAGTGATGTTGTATCGTGGAATGCGTGTTTATACTAATATGATATCTATTACTATATTTCTTATTGTAACTGAGTATAGTTCGATGTATGCTTTGATTCTTTTGCAACCGACTTTGGCAATGAGTAAAAAAAATTCTGATCCATTAAAACAAGTAGAAACTATCAACAACTTTGTATTGGCGACACGCACCTGTTGGAGAGAACTTGTCGAATTACTTCTGTAAATCATCTTGGTAATCGTGGCCAATGGATGTGGCATTTCCAATGTCCTTTGACCAGTGTATACATTTATTTCTCTCGTCACAGCAGAACATCGAACTTTTGACATGCCATGTATTGTTCTGTCTTGTTCTCCTTTCAATTTTCATGACTGCTATTTTTTTGTTAATTTTTGAGTTTAAGACATCTTAAAGAGGCTGACTGTACAGCTGATCTGATCAGAAAGAAATAATATCGTTTGGCTAGATCCTTTAATCTCAGTTTCCGCTAAATAGATGACGTATTATCTTTAAACAATTCTAATTTCGGGGATTTGATACATCACACCTACCCAAAAGAACTTGAGATAAAGGATATTACAGACACTGTGAAGTCATCCTCATATCTTGACCTACACTTAGAAATCGACGGTAAGGTAAAACTATTGACCAAACTTTACGACAAACGTGATGACTTTTCATTCAGAATTGTCAACGTTCCTTTCGTCTGTGGCAACATCCCTTCGGCTCCTGCGTATGGAGTATTCATATCACAATTCATACGTTATGGCAGAGCTTGCCGAAACTACGCAAACTTTTTGTATCGCGCTAGAACTCTAACAAAATAGGCTTCTGGAACAGGGTCATGTTGCTACAAGATTGAAGTCATCACTACAGAAGTTTTATGGTCGTCATCATGAACTCGTAGATCGCTATGGTGTATCCATCAGCACCATGAAAACTGATTTATTCAACGGGTCATAGACTTGACTTTTTATGAGCAACTCGGCGGGTGTTTCTAGAAAAGCAGAGGACGCTTAACCTACCGGTGCACCTGGTCCATGCTGCAAGTTTTTAGTGGAGTCCGAGTTGCTCATTTACTTTTGTTACTTTGTATGTATGATTTTAGTTACTTTATGTTCTTTGTTGTGTATGTCTGTTTTCCATGTCTGGTCTTTGTCCCTGGAATACATTCTTTTGATTACCGCTATAACCTTGGTTCCCTTGATTACTCTTTCAGTTACTTTGTTTACCTCATCTTATTGATGGTCTGTACCTATTATATCGTAGTTGCTTTGACCATAGGTCAATGATTGAGTAGTTCATTACGCTTGTTTTGCAGACTATTATTTTGTTAATATTTAATATGATATAGCATCAGGCATTTCTTATGATAATTTTGTGTATGTTGTGGTGTCATTCAGCGTTAACATAATCAGTCTATATTGTCAATGTAATGCTCAAAGTTAACATTAAGGAACATGAGATTGAAACAGACATTCATTTCACCAACTCTCGCTGGTACATAAGTATTGTATTAATGTTTACTATTTTGATATAGATGGATGATTATCTCTCCTAATTTTGACTACGTATGCATGTACCACGAGTGATAAATTGTAACCGGAAGAATAAACAATTTTTAATAATTGGCCGTGTATTTGTAGTTTCATACAATATCACATTAGGTATAAATACTTAAGCCTAATTTTGATTTGCCTAAAAGTAGGTAGGATTTCGAACAAAATCATATTATTGACTGGATATAATTTTTACGCACAGCGTAACAGGATGTCCTCCCATCTCCCCCATTCTAACAGGAGCATTTTAAATCTGTTTGTTATGCCTCTGATTTTTGTTTGGATTTTACTGCCTTTTTATTTTTTTAAGTGGCGGCCACGTTTGAAATTTTAAAACCTTTGTGCATATCTACGTAAAGCCGATATAGGGGTCTATTTTTATGACAAGTTTGGTTTTAATCCATTTTGCCGTTTCTGAGCAGATGCACGGACATGACTGAGGTTAGACGAAAGAAAAAAAAAAAAAAAAAAAAAAAAAAAAAAGAAGTGAAATCAGTATGTTCCCCACTTCCTTGGGGGATCATAATAAGGAAAAGGGATACTTTTATAAAAAAAGAAACCTTCAAATAAATTTAATCATAACGTAATCTTTACCATCTGTCCATATAAGATAATGAATTTATTTTTTTAATAATAGCAGTCTTCACTCGCAAACAATCAGGGAGGCCGTTTTACAATATGTAACATTTTTCATCATTCTATTCTATTTCTTATGGTCGACTGATCGATCCTTTGCTAAGTTTTCTGTTAGCATATTGGACACCCAACTTGTGAAGATAAACATAATTTTCTATGTTATTTAGCTAATTTCCAAAGAGGTTTTATAATTAAATGCAATTCAAACGTACAATTTCATTAATAAGATAGAATATTCTTACATTAATGTTGAAAATACCGCAACCAACAATTAGTTCAAACAGTCAAGCTTGACGCCTGAAAAGCACATTTTGTTTAAAATCTTCTTCGCAGGATATATTGAAAAATAGTACTGAAATTAACCTGACAATACAAAATATATGTATAAAAATATGAGATGTGGTTTGATTGCCAATGAGGTATTCATCCACCAAATGCCAAGGAACGAACAATTAAACTTGTACAGGTGTCGCCAATTCGAATACTACCAATACAAAATATTAAAGCATGGTATAACTGACATTATGAATTGAGAGGATAAGCTATTATTTAGCTTGGTGTTAAAATGCAATAGAATATTTTTTCTAACAAGACAGAAAGGTCTGTTATTTTGAAAAAAATTGTATCAAATTAAATTGATGAAAAGATTCGGAAACTAGCACTGAATGAGAAATTATTTATGTGAAATGAGGTCCACGTTCCTCTTTTATTTTGATAATTTGTATTAATATCATCGTTGATAACCCAGGGTGGCTTCTGTAGTAGATCACTTCTTCTTAAATAGGTGACGCCAGTAAGCTTGGGTTTCGAGGACGTATATATATACGATCGGGTGAAGATTTTATGAAGGAATTTTATGTAAAATTATAAATTAAAATAATCTTTTGAAAATTTTTGTTAAACAATTCTAATCTCGGCAAATACACTATATCATCAAAACAGAATGGTAATTCAGACACCCAGAAACATAGCCAAAACGTTAAAACACGAACCATACTGGCTCCACAAACACAATTCAGACACCCAGAAACATAGCAAAAACGTTAAAAATACAAAATGGAATGGCTCCAAATGCACAATACAGACACCAGAAACAAAGCCAAAACATTACAACACGAAACAAAGTGGCTCCACATACACAGTTCAGACACTAGAAACAGTCAGAACGTTAAAACACGAAACGGAGTGACTCCACACACAATTCAGTCATCAGAACCAGCCAAAACGTTATCAGACGAAACGGAGTGATTCCACATACTCAATGTAGGCACCAAAAACATATCCAAAACATGAAAACACGAAACAGAGTGGCTTCACTTACACAATTCAGGCACCCAGAAACATAGCCAAAACGTTAAAACACGAACCATTCTGGCTCCACAAACACAATTCAGACACCCAGAAACATAGCCAAAACGTTACAACACGAACCATACTGGCTCCACAAACACAATTCAGACACCAGAAACATAGACAAAACGTGACAACACGAAACAGACTGGATGCAAATAAACAATGATTATAAGACAACACAATATTATGCAGTTACACATAAAACTGAGATAAAAAAAAACTTAAGCACTAGCAATGTGAACTCCCTCATAAAATCCGGAAGTGATACCAGATGCCTCGGCAGGGTAAGCAGGTATGCGTGATTTACGTTGGACTCTCATTCTCGTAAGCTGCGTTATAAAGATTATCTTGTAACTTTTACGATGTATATGAAAATTCATAACTTGACACCCAACAGTAATTATTGCAATAATACTACAATAAAAGTGTAAACGAAATGACTAGATTTCTACCAAATATGATTTATGTGGTGTGGACATCGGTTATTATTATTAGGAAATCTGAATTTAGGTCATCCATGCTATCAGTACTTTGATATAGATATCCTTGACGGTGAATATCGAATGCAATATCACATATTTGCTGCTTTGAAGTTGCTTATTTATGATTTATTGCATTATATTAACATCTAATATTACTTATATGAACGTCAATGTATATTCGGATATTTGAAATTATCAAGACGTGAACAACGACATTAAGCAGTCTTCCTTAATGTTTAATGATTTTAGTCTATAGTGTACCATAATAACATGTACACTTAAATGTTATACATGAAGTATGTCACAATTCTTAGAAAAGCAATTTTTCAAAAATGTCAAATTGCACCATTGTGCATTATTGCATAATAGACATTTAATATTTTTCAATGAATGATTCACATTGCATTTGTTGTATTGTTACAAATTATAATTTTCAAAAATAATTTATTCATAAAAGCAACTGTCGATAATTAGGACGTATTAATCTAAATAACATTCCTTATTGACACCAATGAATTCAGATTTCTAGCCTTCATATCTTTATATAGAAATTTTATGTGGCCTGTCTAAATAAATGATTTACAATGTATTCATTACCCAACTAATATATAATCATGTACTACTACAAAATCATATGTATATGTCAGGTAAAATGATTGAGAGCTAATTACAGTTGACCTATTGTAGGCATTGTCTTTCTGGTATGATTGTATGATCCCAAATTACAAATTATCCTGCACTGTTTTTGTTATAAATGCGGACTACAGCCTAGATATGACCTAAAAACATATATATCAAAATAAGACTTACCTGTAGAATACCAAACTGAATATATGATAGAAAATAAGATTTACGTGCGGAATACCAAACTGACTATATGTCAGAAAATAAAATTTACCTGTGGAATACCAAAACTGACTATCTGTCAGAAAATAAGATTTACCTGTGGAATACCAAAACTGACTATATGTCAGAAAATAGAGTATGCCATCAGTATCAAAACTATTAGATGATTTAACCTGTTTTGTTTTGTCACCAGATAAAACAAGATTAATGTGATTTAAGGCTTTGTCAGATCTATTTGTACTCAGTTGTTTGTTATAATAATGCAGTTAAGTGCTCCATATTTTGTTTGGTTGACTAAGGATGCGTTTACCAGAATTTTAACATGTACAACAGAAAAACAACCCCCCCCCCCCGCCCAAAAACAAAAAACTGTTTTCTTAACTTTACATGTTGGATTACATAGCTTTTGTTATTTGTTACTAGTATTACATTCTTACTTATAATATGATAAAATAGTTTCCATGAAATATTTTCTGCTTGATGTCTTGGTCGTATTTGGGCTATTCTTTTTATGCAGAGTCCGTTTGTCCATTTGTTTTGTCCAATCATTTGACGTGAGTTATGTCTTGTTGTTAAGTATTGAAAGGGTAATGCATAAATAACTTGTTAGTTTGTTTATAAATTGTATTGTTTTATGAATGCATCGTAAAGGCTGTTAAATGCATGTGCTCACTGACATGTCCATTTAAAAATCTATATTTGAAACAGCAAGGAAGTAAGAGAAGATATGCCTATGCTTGCGATAGGATTTTAATAGAAATAAGTCAAATTCTTACGTTTGATAATGGTTTATATATATATTTATAATATATAAGAGAATTGACGTTATATATATATATATATATATATATATATATATATATATATATATATATATATATATATATATATATATAACGTCAATTCTCTTCAAGGTGCAAGCAAATAAAACATTTAGGAGTTTAATCATTCAAATGGATTAACACATAGTCCACCTTAGAACACTTTAAATGCAAATCTCAATTTAAAGCTCGATCAAGTATCAAAAAATGCGAACATCCCTGACCGGAAATAATTAAAACCACATCGGATGACATATTGTTTGTTATGAGTTTTCGTTACAAGGTCCAATAGATTTTTTTAAATATCTATTTCAATGTCGTTTATCATACCGAGTAATATAAATTATAAAAAAAGGCTAGAATATATATATATATATATTGTAACTATATATGGTTCAGAAGATATAAACAGAAATGCCTCTGGACAAAATAATGTATAATAGTGTCATAAGGTTTTAACACCAACATCTTTTAACATAAAACTCAATGAACATGGTACGGACAGTAAAAACAAAACAAACCTTTATTTGTATTTATTTTCAGTAATGACGAATATCCCGGTGATTTTGGCTATTGTCTCTTGTCTTGTACAATCAACAATACAGTCCCGACTTGAAGGTAAGAAAATAATTTTTGTCCTTTATAAAATTATGTTATTTGTTCATATTTATTTGTGATAATAGTATTTTTAATTATGCGGTGTCCGTAAACAATGATCATGTATTTTGTTGTAAATACAGCATTTTTGGACATCTAAAAAAAGTCTTGAGAAAGATAATACCCAATACGCGGTGCATTTTTTTTCTGATCTTATACAAAATCATAATGGCATATATATATTTTCAATAAACTTATAGTGTTCAAGTAATGTTAAAATAAAATGTTTAAATTATTTTTTAAAAAATATGCCTAAATTTTGAACACACTATTATTGCGTGGCTATACCTTAATCGCACCCACTCCAACTAGGAATTGTGTCAATATTTGTTGTTGCGGGGCTCCCGGACAGTTTGAATACTGCAATACTCTCTTATACAAATGTATGATAAATTGTTAATTCTGACCTCTGTATGTCTTGTTTCGTTTTCACCTTTAATTTATTTTTATGTTACTTGAGTATGTATGGGAAACTCTCTGTACCTGTGTATAATGATGTTCTGGGGCCAGCTGTAGCCTGTCCTGTCATGTGAGGACTTTTTCGTCGTTTATTGAAGAACCAATGGGTGGCCTTGGGCTGATATTTTCATCCCGGTGGGGTTGTTGTCTCTTTGACATATACACCTTACCTTTTCTCGTAATATTACATTGCAAAATCTGTATAATATGTCTAATCAATCTGCACAAATATCATATTAATTCAGGACATTTTAAAAAAAATGATGTATTTCGATTAAATTAATCGGAAATATTAAACAAATATCGCCCAGTTCGTTGACAAAATATAGAATATAGCATAATTTTAAACGCATCTATGTAGCTATTGACCATTGTCAAATGTCACTCCATTACAACAGTACAAGATAAGCGACAGGGTTATATGTCGACATTGATGTAAAGATATACAAATGTCATGTCTGATTTGACAAGGTAATAATTGAATATCAGTGCTGAAAGCCGCAGACCTTGACGGTCTTCTCAACTAGTTGTGATTTCTTGCTGTTTTGATGAATTGTTCTTTCGTTATAACCACAAAAGAATGCAGTTTACATGATATGGATGGATCAAAGGAATTTAGAAAATACTTAATTTAACCTGGAAATAAAATTTCTGACATAATGTGAGATATATGATAAACGACCACATGAATTTAAGAATTTATATAAATGATTTGACAGCTATATTCTAATTTTATTCCAATGATATAAGTAAAATGTTATTTTAGACAACTGGAAAATCAAACCTATAAATATATAAATTTAATAATAAATCTTAAGATCTGAATAACTATTGTTTACTATGTTGAAGTATTGAACTATTTAGTTATGTACTCAAACTTATATTGTAAACAAAATTTAATTATTGTGCAAGAATGGTATTTACGTTTATCTCGAGTCGGATCACGAAGTTATAGGTGATAAGTTGTTATGAAATATTCATAACAATACGCAAAAGATTTATTTCCATATAAAAAAACTCACAATAAAAAAAAAGTATTGACATTAAATAAAACAAACTTTGACCGTTTCAATTATTGCTTCTAACAATAAAAAAAAAGGCAATTAAGGTAGATCATACCTAATATCTCTTATATATAAAATTTTCTGGTTTTGATCCTTGAATGAACATGATTTAGAATTCCAATGTGAAAAAACATAGGCCACCAAAATTTATTTCGTTGTAATTTAGCCTTGATAAAGACAATTTACAACATTTTATATGGACTCTGCTGGTTATTTTAACTATTTTGCAATCTTTTAACTATTAGTATTTAGAATGTCTTATTTATTTGTATTAAGAACACTTAACTGACATTCTGTCATATTTCAACCAGATAATATAGGGCCATCGCACTCTTTTTCTTGTAATATTTAAAAGAAAACTTAAATTCCCATTACATTTCTACATCAAACATTGTCCCACCAATTATCTTCCCTTGAAAGAGGCCATTTTTTGTAATAATGTACAAATACTTTAATCGTATTATTTGTTCATCATTTCAAACACTTTTAGTTAATTGAAAGTAAATATTTTTGTACAACTTTGCAAAATGACAGATAAGAACCCTTTGTGTAATATATCTTCCTTAAACGCTGATACGTTATACGGCTGGATATGTATATACTGTTTTCTTTGGTTTTGTATTTTAAAATATCTTATATGTCAAACGGTATGAAAAAATCGATCTAATTACGAAGCATTTATATTCAAATATTATTAGTTATGCTTGTACTTTTTCGATTATGCTATGGTTTGAAAATCTCTTCATTCCATTGTTAGAATTGTTCAATTCCGTTTGGCTACATCCTTTAATCTCAGTTTCCGCTATATAGATGACGTATTATCTTTAAACAATCCTAATTTTGGGGATTTGATACATCACATCTACCCAAAAGAACTTGAGATAAAGGATACTACAGACACTGTGAAGTCAGCCTCATATCTTGACCTACACTTAGAAATCGATGGTAAAGTAAAACTATTGACCAAACTTTACGACAAACGTGATGACTTTTCATTCAGAATTGTCAACTTTCCTTTCATCTGTGGCAACATCCCTTCAGCACCTGCGTATGGAGTGTTCATATCACAATTCATATGTTATGCCAGAGCTTGCCGAAACTACGCAAACTTTTTGTATCGCGCTAGAACTCAACAAATAGGCTTCTGGAACAGGGTTATGTTGCTACAAGATTGAAGTCATCACTACAGAAGTTTTATGGTCGTCATCATGAACTCGTGGATCGTTATAGTGTATCCATCTGCACCATGAAAACTGATTTATTCAACGGGTCATAGTTTTCCTTTCCTCGTTTGTCTATCCCTGACTTGACCTTTTATGAGTAACTCGGCGGGTATTTCTATAAAAGCAGAGGACGCTTACTCTACTGGTACACCTGGTCCATGCTCCCAGTTTTTAGTGAAGTGCGAGTTGCTCATTTGCTTTTGTTACTTTGTATGTATGATTTTAGTTACTTTATGTTCTTTGTTGTGTATGTATGTTTTCCATGTCTGGTCTTTGTCCCTGGATTGCATTCTTTTGATTACCGCTATAACCTTGGTTCCCTTGATTATTCTGTCTTAGGTTATCATGACCATCCATGTATAAGACAGTGTGAAGAAGATGAGGAGCCTAAGGAATGTACATACGACTTCACCGTAGAGTATTACTACACATTAACTCAGGCTTGTTATGATTGTCCTTATAACATCACAGATTGTCTACGACCTCACTGTGTATCGGCCGATGGAATATCACGTGGTCTTATAACCGTCAACCGCATGTTACCTGGTCCTTCCATACATGTGAGTAAGAAGTTGTTTACTATTTGATATTTAAATTATGGAAAAAGCAAAGATTAAAAAAGGAAGATATTTACTGAAAGATTGTACAATACTCTAAACAGCGTGACGATATATACATTTTTAATGTACAGAGAGTGTTAATAAGACTTTGGGCATCCCGTTTCGGTATCTGCTTTGAAATTTACTTTTGGAATATGAGTATAAAACTTCAATACCTCCTACCCAGGTCGCTTTCCTAATCTTACAATAATCAACAATTTTTTACAAACATCTACCTATATTCCAAAAAATTAACAGAATATAAATTAGTCATGTACACTGCACATCAAAAGGAATATTACTGGCAATAGTACTGTGTTGTTTATGTACATTAAAAAACTGTTGTCAACTATTAAACTGTGCACATGAAATCAAGATTTTTCACAATTTAACTATACTAAGATTGCAGAGTTCTGAATCATTCCCATTATACTGCTTACTGTAGGTTTGTAAAGGAGATACTGTAGTTGTCAATGTGAAGAACAAGCTAGAAGGTGGAGAAGGTGTATCTCTTCATTGGCATGGCGTCTTACAGGAAGGAACTCCACACATGGATGGTGTATCAATGTTAACACAATGTCCTATTCACCCATACACTACTTTTCAATACAGGTGAGACCCCTAGAGCACTATGCAATTATCTAAACAATCACCGATGTATGATTTCTTCATGTATATTCAAGATTTTCATATTTTGAAAATTAATTTTAAAATAATATTGAAATAAGTTACGGAACACTCTGATTTATGTTAAAAATCAGGTCCGGGTGTTAAAAGAATAGGCCTGCAGCAGCGCTAAGCTTGTCGTAAAAGGCGACTAAATAGTGCTCAGAAACCTAGCCGGGGGCTAGGGCGATCTGCCCACAGAGCAACTGGGATGTGTGCCCCAGGTGGTGGAATGAGGTACCCCTGGCCTGTTACATGCTGGGGTTGTCAGGGTATAATACGGAAAACCTGACCGCAAACCATAGTGGTGCACCGTGTTTGGAAAGGTGCCACGTTCCTCGCACGTTAAAGAACCCCGCTGTGGCATTCGATAGTAGGAACCTTTGCGCTCCGCCACAGGAGGCTAAATTGCCCGACCTTACCCATCCCCCCTTTTTCCAGTGGCAATCAAAATTTGTCGACCCTATTATCCTTGTGACCCATCCTTTTTTTTTCATTTCATGTTCATTTTATCATCCATTTCATGTTCATTGTCTGAATATAGCTGAAATATTGCTGCTCGGACGTTAAACCCCAACAAACAAACAAAACTGATTTATGAATTAATAATAAATGATATATTTTATAACATATATTTTATTGTTTGTTTCAAATACTCCTTGAATTAAATAGTTGTGATTAGTGAAGTGTGCTCTAAAAGGCAAAATGTTACTATTTTTACCATTACAAAATACTTTTAAGTGGTAGCTAATTTGTATGGCAGTGAAATCGCACATATGATGTATAATACAATGTATTATCAAGATAATTATTAACGTTCCGTTCACAAACCAACACTATTTGATAACTTATCCTATCAGCCATGTTTTTCATTCTTTTTGTTTAATACGAACGTTAAATTTTGATTTCAGGTTTAAAGCAAATGATCCAGGGACACACTTCTGGCATGCCCATGCTGGCTTGCAGAGAACTGATGGCATATTTGGATCATTTGTTATAAGACAACCCCGAGCACATGACCCACATTCTATTCTTTTTGATGACGATCTACCAGAGCATACCATTATGCTCAATGATTGGATGGAACATATCGGAGCAGTAAGTTTTGCTGCTGGCCACCATGCTATGAAAGATCACTTCCCAACTTCAATACTGATCAACGGTAAGAAAACGTCATTAATAATTGAGTAATGCCTACTTTTTTTATCGTTAATTATCGCCAATACGCATTTCAACATACAGTATGAAATGGCAAGTAGTCCATATACTGTGGGAATGATTCTCTGACACATCTAAAATAATACAATAAATAAAACATTACATATAAATAACAGACTTCCTTCAACGATTATACTCACTGTAATAATCTGAGGTCAATTTTTTAAGTTCCGACAAACAATAAAATATTATTTAATACCAAAATATACGTTGTTCGTAATTTGATTAGCATTGACAATATTTTCTATACAAATAAAAGATAAGTTAATCTTACCAACTATCATCTTTGAATATCTAAACCCCCAAATAGCGTATAAAAATTATTCATATAAGTTCTACCCAATATACTTACAAACATTTCACGTAACATTACATTTCCCGGGAAAACATTACAATTGTTCCCGGTTAACAATTATGTTTCAGCGTCAACGAACACTTAACAAATAAAGTCAAATGAAGTCACTTTTTACTATATAGTGAAAATACAAATATAAACAATAATACAAAAAATAAACAACTTAGAACCTTTGAAAACGGTTCTTACACCGGTCAATAAATATGGTATTGTGTCAACAAAAAATAAAGTACGGCAAAAAAGATAAGCATTAAAAATATGTTATAAATGACAACCAATAAACACTAACATATATTTTTGTAGACCAATAAAGAGCAATACTTTTGTGATGTAATATTATGCTTATGAAACTTTTTTTTCTTTTGAGCAAGAAATCCCTTATGGTATTTTTTTTAAATTTTAATTATTGAAAAACCAAAAAAGGTAAAGGAACAGTGAAGGAATTTAACGAAATGATGGATCACAGTGCCCATAAAGACTCTGCATTGCCAGAAGATATGATAATGGACACATTAACAACGACTAGAACGATGGAAATGAATCATGTTGACCAGATGTTTGAACATATGATGCACAGACGAAGCTCAGAAAACCAGGAAATGCCCCCAAGTCACAATATGGATAATATGCCTCACAGTATGACAGATCTAGATGCACGACATACTCCGCATTCTATTTTTAATGTGAAACAAGGCAAGCGGTATCGATTCCGTGTGATTAGCAACGGAATAGCAAACTGTCCAATTCAATTTTCTATCGATCACCATAGTCTGACTATGGTTACAACTGATGGTTCACCGTTCAACCCTATTACAGTTGAATCCTTTACTGTATTTGCCGGTGAACGATATGATTTTATACTCAGTGCTAATCAGCCTATACGGAACTACTGGATCAGAGCTCGTGGACTTGCTGAATGTGGTCCACAGTATAAATCAGTTAGTCAGACAGCTTTCCTAACTTATGAAGGTTCGGCAATTGTTTTGCCTCAGGAGCCCCCGGATTACCATAGTGGCAATAGACCTGGACTGGTTAGTTTTACTCTATTGCAGATGTTTTAGTTGACTATTAGTCTTTTGAACTTTTCTACGAAGTGTCATTTAACTTGATTATAAAATAATTCAGGGAAACCACAGCTTGTATAAATGTCAAATTCTTAATCAATCTTGGAATTTAAAATTCAGACGACCTCACAGACCGTCAACATGTAGACAGTCCAACAGACAGTCTCATATTAAAGTTAATCATAACGCTGTCAAAAGCTTAAATTGTCAAAACTCAATTAGGTATAGTTAGATATACATGATAATGATTTTATTTCAGTAAAGTATAGGTTTAATATTTGTATTAGTTCATCATTAAGGATTTTTTTCTTGTAAACTTGCCTTTTGAATGCAAACATTGTTTAACTTCTAACATACAACTTGCTGTAATATATAATTCACAATTGCCATGAAAAGAAAGAATTGGGACCCACTGCTGAATTACTAACAATATCATTATCATTTTCATCTTTAATGTAAATCTTTAAACAAGGCATAAAAGAATCACTGATTACAAATTTAAAAAGCTCTTATCATCGACATACTGCCTGCAATATTTGAATTTAAAGATTGAATTAAGCACTGAACGTGCAATCAATAGATTTATTAGATGGTGTTAAAGGAGATTTCATTGTCATCACGTATACACATTGGATGATGTTAATCTGAATTAGTGTTTTGTAGATGTTGAACCCTCTGAATATAGGACCGTCCAGGGGCTTCATAACAGTTGATCAATTAGATTCATTCATCCCAGATGATGATGTCTTGAAACCAATCCCAGATAGGAAGTTTTATATAGCCATGGATTTCAACATGGTAGAGAACCCTAGATTTAATGACAAGAAATATTACCCGCTCAGCAAAATGATGAATAAGCATGGACATGGAAAGCATAGCCAGCATATGATGTCACCTCAGCTTAATCATATAACATTCAGACTACCACCATCTCCACCACTTAGTCAATCTTCAAAACGAATAGAGGTAGTATTAATATCTTGGTCTGGAATAGAGGTAGTATTAATATCTTGGTCTGGAATAGAGATAGTATTTATATCTTGGTCAGACGTTTGTTCCCGGATCATCAATATCCTATTTTTCGTTATAAACGTGTGTAATTGCCTTCACTTTGACTGAATATGAGATTGCGTTTTCTCAAAATTAAATCCTTTTTTTCATCTATTAAGTCTTATTGCGATGCCTTTTATCTGACTGTAACACAGATGTTCGTGTCAAATATTATAAAAAACATAATTCCGTATACATTTATCAACAAACATAAGACAGTTGACAAGTTTGTCTCCTACCCATCTGTGAAATCCGAATATCACATCTTTCACACAAAATGATTTTTTCTTCAAAGGCCGATTTATTCAAATTCGATTATATCCTAATCTTTCAACAAAAAGTTGCAATGTTTACATTGTAAAATACCTTTAAATGGTCGAGTTTCTGAAATCAAGGCAAGGATAGGTTATAAGTTATTTGATTTACAACCATATTGCCAGTCTGATATCCTTTGACAGGTTACTGTTGTTACAATACTGTAAAAGTATTAGTTTTTTGGTTTTTAATTTTCACGGATTCTGTCCAGTGAGCATATTTGCTGGTATCATTTTTCGCGATTTCAAAAAACAGTTAGCGTTATATACTATAAAAATTAAATTTCGAGGGTACCATTTTTCGCGGTATTCTGTGAATCGCCAAAATAACGAAAATTAGAACATCGCCAAAACTAGTAGGTATACGGTATATTTATTAATTTCAAGAACGCAGGAAGCATAAAATTGCTATGCTCATTATTTGATAAGAATGTTCCGCTTTGAAACAAAGATTGCGGATGACACGGGGATTTTCTTGTCAAGAATTATAAAATTTAATTTAATTTAGCAAGTGAACACTTAATCTTGGTGTTTTGATATGAAAGACAACTCTGACTCGGGTATAAAAAAAGGGTTTTTTTTCCATCAGTAACGAGATTGATGTCATCGTCATAGAATAGAGTTATTGAATGAAGTACCAAAATATATGACTATTTCAACGATTGAGGTAACACGTAGGACTGCGTTACGCATACTAGATACAAATACGGTAATTTTGATACATCTGAATTTTTTTTCAGTCATTATTTTGTGACGAAACCTCATTTGACGACAAGGATTGCTCAAAGGAGTTCTGTGAGTGTACACACCGGCTGAAGGTAGAGCTTGGAGAAGTTGTAGAACTAGTCCTTGTAGATGAAGGGAAAAGAATGAACAATAACCACCCAATGCATCTACACGGCCACAGTTTTAGGGTAGTGGCAATGGAAAAGGTAAACCATATTTTCTCACTCACGAGTCACAAAAATGACACAGTAATAAATGAAATACATTCAATTTATCTGAAATCTACTTTATTAAGACAAAGACTTATTATTCCTTCGATTTATTTGTAATTTGTTACTAAATCCAAATTTACCTTCTAATGAAATTCACAATTCTTTTGGCAAATGATTGTTGGCTAATGCATGGCTTTGTCTGATATTGAAACGTGCCCGGTTTTTTGTGCTAAGGGTGCCAAGGAATAACTATCTTTTGAACATACGGTACCTTAATGTCTTCCTAGATCATGATCTATAGACGAATCATTTTGTTTTGGTAATTAGTAGCATTTAGCTGATTCATGATGTGTTAATTTCTTTTGACATGTTTTTCAATTTATACAAAGGGAGATAAACATTACTTTAGATATTGTGGTATTCATTGTTTAACTTTAGCTAAACACTTCTACAACTGTTGAATATGTGAAAGTATTAGATGCCATGGGCCAAATAAAGCGGAAGTTAAAGCGAGCAGTACTGAAGGACACTGTGACCGTACCAGACGGAGGATATACCGTTATACGCTTCAAAGCAACTAATGCAGGTAAAGATAGACAATAACATTCATATAACCCGTGTGTAATCGTATCTTTAAATATGATTTGTGGAAAATATCTTTTGCTTATTGTTTTTGAATTTCAAAATAAAATAGTCAAAGTATGCAAATGACAATATTAACCATAAATAATTTCAATTTCAGGATTTTGGTTATTTCATTGTCATATTGCATTCCACATGGAAATGGGGATGTCCATGGTCATACAGGTAGGAGATGTTGACCAAATGCCCAAACCTCCGAAGAGTTTTCCTAGATGTGGCGACTGGACACCGGACACAGCTGATGATGACGATGACATTGACAGACTGAGTCAGTCATGTCCGCCATTACCGGCGTCATCGTCCGCAGCGCCATCTTCACAACCTACTTTACCGACAACTTCAATTTTAACTTCAACTTTAGCACCACCAACAACAATGGCAGTAATTATTTTATTTGTACATGCTTGCCTTGCTAAACACTGACCTTACTTATATATATATAACGAATAGAAATCCTTACTCACTAAAATCCATGTTTGTGCAATATTTACCTGTATTGTTTTGTGTTTTTGTCTTCGTTGCTGAATGACGTTTTTACTAAATAAACTAACAAATTAATTATATTGAGGAATTCCAATAACTAGAATTAGGTGCTGTTTATTTAATGTGTTTTTGTACTAACAAGCTGCATTGTTAGTATATATTGCATGCATGACTTGCTCAATAATTCTATGAAATATGTAATTGTAAAAAAGACTACATTGAGTTAAATCCCTTTTCTGAATCCATATATGTATTTAACATTTATTTCTACATTTATGTCTATGTTTTCTTTTGACACAATGTTTCATAAAGCTTTTATTTATTGCAAACATTGTTTTTTTTGTCTAGTCTATGTCTGTCTTGTTTATTGTGCTGTTTATCACCTACGTTTTAGTGCATGTACCAGATGTATTAAAATTAATTACTTTGTGTATGAAATCCATAAGTTTATACTTAAAACTAATCCTGTCAGTAAGTTCTTGTAATAAATGCGTCTCTGCATATGACAATAACACATGTCTGAGAAGTTGCTAAATAATGTCGAATAACTGGTTAACCGAATGTATTCAGGCCTAGTTGTATAAAAAAAATTGGAATATTATATATTTTGTTAATTATGTAGGTTTACGATCCAATTACATTTCGTGACAGTTTTTCAAATATCAAGTTAAGATATAAATGGCCGACTAGAGCCAACAATGCGTTGGCTGTTTAAAAAAAATATTATACTTAATTTGATTATGCACATTTCGAGAGAAAATATCAAGATTCATCTCACAATGTGAAATATTTTTTAAAGGCGAAATTCAAAATGACACTATCTTTTGTTACGGCTTGTATTTTCAAAAGGTTTTCACGAAGTATGTTGCAATTCAAAATTCAAGTGCATGAAGCTGCCGCTATGTCTTAAGCAATAATTAAACAGAAAACTAAAAAAAAAAACAAAACAATATAAGCATTAATATTGAATGTCAAGAATTGTATCACTTTTACATACATTTTCGTGATTCATTGTTATCACTGTTAAACTTAACTGTGCATGAATAACAATTTTCATTACATAATGAACCAGAGAGGTCATTGTATTATTGTTTAATCGATACTATATATACTATATGAAAGATACAAAGATATATATTTTATGCTTAATTTGTTGTTATAAAGAATGTCAATTATATTTCGTCGTAATCTAGCTTTTTTGCAAATTTTAAATAGATATATGTATATTTCAGCCAGATTTCTTCAAACTGCCCATCTTAACCAAAGTTATATCAGCAGAATATTGGCTGTTCAAAGATATGTTTATGATTATATAGACGTACACGTTTATATATATTGACAAAAACTCATGTATATCAAATCTATATTTCTGTCTTCTAATATTCACTTTTCTGATCTTTCTTTTCTTAAATCCTTCCTTCTTCTATATATTTTAGCATCCACAAGAAGAAAACTATTTAGGCGGACTTTCTCAGTTACGCGACATTGATGTTGAATCGGCAACTCTACACTATGTCTTGTTATTGTGGATGACTGGAAAGAAACAAAACAATACTTCACCTGCAATAAACAACTCACAGCCACAGCACACAGCAAGCTATAAGAACTTTCCTATATCTATTGGCGACCACGGGAAAAAGTTTTTGCCAAAACCGGCTGTAAATATTCATGCCCTTCGAAACTTACCAGATATACCCATTCATCTTACCGGACGGGCGAAAACAACATTGCAAGAATTGCTGCAGTTCGCAAAACCGTTAGATATAGTTAACCCTATTAAAACGAGATCAAAAACCTTAAAGAATTTTAGACACAAGACAGTTTTAGCAAAGAAACTGTCAAATATCTTCAGAAAGCAGAATCGACGAAGATTACACAGATGAAATTGATTTATGAAATTCAGTTTGAAATCCAATCTCTTATGTGCTGCGTTTGTTACGTAATAGTAGTGCTATCATGATGTAGTGCCAAAATTACACACAGAACTTCAAGAAACAAAATGCCGGGAAACAAAAAAAAAACCGTTTAAAATCAAGAAGTATGAAAGGGGTTATCGGTCTTGCAAATTATGTGTGAAAAATCATTATTTGCATTGATTGCATTTTGTTCCCTGTAGTTAAAGTAATTTATATAAAATGGGAATAAAAGTTTGGCGATGGTCAGTAAGTCAGTCAGGTCAATGTAATTTTGTTTTTCATTTCATACTCCATATACTTGCTATTAGTTTTTTCCAACCTATTAATGTTTTTTTCAACTTGTTTGGTTTCTGCTAGCTTTAATATTTTACAAAACAGGTATGCGCATGTCACGTTTTATCAGTGTTTATATTTAAAAATTGTTAAACAAGATAGCTAGTTTTTATGTAAGCGCTGATATGTCGACTCATTTCAGTATTTTTCTGTTTATTGGGGAAGGTTCATTGTTATTTTCATTGTTTTTAAATCATGGCAAGCTTGATCAATCCTGTTTTAGGATATGTCAAAAGAATAATACAACGAAAGGAGCGCAAAAGGCCAAACCATTACCACTTATGTTATTCATTCATTATCCATTGTGTCATATACCTATGTATGCATCATCCTGTATTATAAGTTACATGTACTGACTGTATGCATGTAATAAAAAAACTGAGGAAGGTTTTTTTATTATCGAACTTCAAGATCATCGTTAAGTAACTTTTCTGAGGTTCTGGTTTTAATTTCAAGGGATGTTGTTTTTCGTACTATGAAATGTGGATTGCATTGAACTGTGATTTTTTACTTCAATAATCCGTAATCCTTTTCTGTGAAATTAAGATATCCAAAATCCGGACATTTCATTTTTTTTTTATTCCGAATGCAACCTTCATGAAATGAATAATCAGGTTTTAATGTAAAGAGATACATATCAATTCAAAACAATAGGCTGAAACGAAGATGCGTGATTTTTAAAAAAATAATATTAAATGTGCTGTGTAAATATTTTTTTATATAAGTTAAATTTCGGTTTAAAAGATCATTGTAAAACAATGTTCTGGTCGTGGGGTTTTGCATTTATCAAAATTAGTTGCGACTTTGACACTTTCTGCAGCTGAAGAACTTAATAGCGGAACTTTATTTGATATTTAAAATTTATTTATATACTTAGAAAAATGACCCAGTAACAATTCATGTCATTGTTTAATACAATAAATGTAAATGTACATTTCAAATGGTTTCGATTAATATTTGATTCTGATGTTGAAGCACATTCGAAAAATTGGTAATGGAAATATTTTGGAAAATGAATTTGAGAATAAACTAGCAACTGTTTTAATTCTATGCATTTTCTTTTACTAGCGTCCATTTGTTTAGAGTATTAAGTGTTAGTTGCTAATCCATGAACGTGAAAAGAAGACCTGTATTGTCGGATGTATGAATTTATACTTTGTATCCTTTCTCATATTGTTTCCAAACTCTCTCAAACAAAGGAACACAACTTAATAAACTGTTAGCTACCGCAGTTAATGAGATTTGATCACTAAATAATCATCAATTTAGTGCCTAATTCTGCTCACTAGACGCAAAAAGCTTGAAATTGGGTTCACTATTAATACGTAGAGGATTGTCTCCAATCTTTACCTTTATCGTGAAGTTAACAAAGAGGACAGCTTACAACTAATCGATAACAAACTCGATGCATTTGATTTTCCAATTTTCATCTATTCATTCCTATGTAGAAACAATGCAGTCGCTCCAGCGTATTACATTCATTACACCGCACAACGCGGACTCATCTGAAGGCTTACACATAATACTATGACAAGGTCATCTTGCCAACATGTGGCGGTCGTCGCGCTTCGCACAATCTATGGCGGTGTCAGTGTGGAGAAAAACTATCCCATCTGTCATAGAGTTTTTGAAGGGACTACATTGTTGGTGCCCTACAAGAAGAATCAAGGGAACCAAGATTCGATCGGAAATCAAAAGGATATATATCCAAAGATAATGGCTAGACAGGGAAATGGACACAAGAAACAGAACACGAAATAACGAAAAAACACCTACAGAGAAACAAAAGTAAATGACCGACCCGCACTCCACTTAAACTTGGATCATGGATCTGTTGCGCCGGTAGGGTTGCATAATCTATTTTTCTAGAAACAGCCACCGATTTTCTCAAAAAAATATCACGCCCTGAGTTCACTTCCGTTTAAGTTGGGTTCATTCTGCTTGGTCCTGTATATAGGTAGTTGTTTTTATGTGTTGTTCGTGACATATTTTTAAAATCTCCCTGATGTTCCGGACGTTTTGTCCAAGGAATATCGTTTGTTAAAGAGTAATCAAGGAAACCAAGGTTAAAGCGGTAATCAAAAGAATGTAATCCAGGGACAAAGACCAGACATAGAAAACAGACATAAACAACAGAGAACATGAAGTAACTAAAATCATACATACAAAGTAACAAAAGCAAATGAGCAACTCGGACCCCACTAAAAACTGGGAGCATGGACCAGGTGCATCGGTAGGGTAAGCGTCCTCTGCTTTTCTAGAAACACCGGCTGAGTTGCTCATAAAAAGGTTATTCTGGCGTAGTCGAAAGAGAAAAGGAAAACTATAACACGTTGAATAAATCAGTTTTCATGGCGCAGATGGATATACCATAAAGATCTAAATGTAAAGACTTAGAGAAAGAAAAAGACAACACACACACGTCTATAACTTATTAGCAATACACAATTGTATTTGACCATTTTTTCTGCAATCATCATATTTATGCATGATGCACACAAAGAACAATGTCAAGTTTTATCACTTATGAAGACGATATTTTTGAAATATTTTTCTGTAACAGATAAAACAATTTTTTTCAAATAATTATTTTTAAATTATATAATATGTGCAATACATCGTATCCCTTCACATCAGGCACAGAGAGTAAAATACGACACTTTATTATTAGAAAATTATATACAGAACTTAATTATTAGAAAATTATATACAGAACTTAATTATTAGAAAATTATATCATTGATACCATTTACTGAACGATAGACAGCCAGGAGAAGTTTGTACGGATTACTGAACTAAAGACAGCCAGGAGAAGTTTGTACGGATTGCTGAAGTAAAGACAGCCAGGAGATGTTTGTACGGATTACTGAACTATAAACAGCCGGGAGAAGTTTGTACGAATTACTAAAATATAGACAGACAGGAGAGGTTTGTACGAATTACTGAACTAAACACAGCCAGGAGAAGTTTGTACGGATTACTGAACTATAGACAGCCAGGAGACGTTTGTACGGATTACTGAACTATAGACAGCCAGGAGAGGTTTTCACGGATTACTGAACTATAGACAGCCAGACCATGAGAAGTTTGTACGGATTACTGAATTATAGACAGCCATGAGAAGCTTGTACGGACAATAATCGTCACTACTTTGATTCTATAAATATATTTCTTATGATCATTAAACACTAATGTTGTCGTGTCTAATTGCATACTACAAAATAAAATTGATTCGTCAGTTTGAAGTCGTGCATGCAAATATGGTTAAGTGATTACAAGAAAACTGAACACCGTTACCTTAACATGTATTTAACAAAACTTCAAACCACGTTGAATATTGTTTATAGGCTTGTTACCTTGCATTTTGCATGTAATACATTTAATTTTGTGGTTAAAACAATTAGAAATAAAATGTTGCATTATAATTTGATGACAGTTACATGTTTATAGCACCAGACCTTGTGATATAACATTCTGTCTTACAATAGGGTTACTATTCAAAGCAGGTAAGTAATAAAATTTAATTCTCATATGAAAAGCAATTTTATGAAATTGTTGGCATTTTTTATATCTCTTTAGCAAACAAATGGACCATGATTACTTTGATTTGAATTATTTGAATTATGGCGTTTCCGATGTTAGTAAGAATAATCAAGGGAAATAATGTTCTAGTGGTAATCAAAAGAATTTAATTAAAAGACAAAGACCAGACATGGAAAACAGATATACACAACACAGAACGTAAATTAACTAAAATAATACAAAGTAGCAAAAGCAAATGAGCAACTCGGACCCCACTAAAAACTAGGAGCATGGACTAGGTGCACCGTTAGGGTAAGCGTCCTCAGTTTTTTCTAGAAACACCTGCCGATTTGCTTATAAAAAGTTTAGTCCGGCGTAGTCGAAAGAGGAAAGGAAAACTATGACACGTTTAACAAATCACTTTTCATGGCGCAGATGGATACACCGTAAGAAATCTTTCAAAACTTTTAAATTATATGTACAGCTGTGGATAACATAAACCATCTAAAAATCAAGAACTGATATTGAAAGAAAAAAAACTACTTTGCCTCATTTAACAAAAAAATGTTTGTCACTTAGATGGAAACTGTATCAATTTCAGTCAATAGCGATTTCTCATAATCTATGAAATGTCATTGAAATACTATTTCTATGTTCAAAGTCCAAAGCATTTTAAAGTATTAAGAAATTGTCAAACTCATTATTTAGAGAATAAGTAAGTGCCACACAAATGCATTCCATGATTGATCATGAAGTGTTAGAGATAAAAGTTCGTTTTTTTCTCATTTTGTTTTGCTTTTGTATTCTTTTGTTCTTGGCACTTGAAACTAGTTTGTTTGCGTCTGTACTGTGCCAGTTAATACCAGTTGATATATGAAAATATGCATACTGATTTAGATACAATCTCTTTAATATATTGCATTAAAAATATTAAATTTTGGAAGGATTTGCCATTGTTTATGATTTCCGTGACTTTTAATTTTTGATTATAGTTTTAACAATCAGCCTTTATAAATGAATAGTAATAGGAATCAATTAGACAAAGAATGTTTGTTTATTACAATGAACCGAAGACAAATACCTATTACAATTGTAAACTTTATTTTGTTGTATTAGTTTTTTTTTGGAAAAAAAAGTAATTTAACTTCGTACAAACAAAGACAATTAAATATT
Source organism: Perna viridis (assembly GCA_037379345.1). Taxonomy (NCBI): domain Eukaryota; kingdom Metazoa; phylum Mollusca; class Bivalvia; order Mytilida; family Mytilidae; genus Perna; species Perna viridis. Next base: position 7,407,069 of record CM074515.1, on the reverse strand, counting down.
GTTTTGAAAGGGAAACCAAATTATTCCTTTTTATTTTGTTTTTATTATGATGTTAGGTTCAATGGTATCAATATCAAAGCGTTTTTAAATAACAATCCATAACAAGCGATGGCTAACATTAAACATTGCAGTTAAGCAGCTTTAATTCTCTCTTTAAACACATATTTTATATTGAACAATTTTATTTCGTTTCGGCTAACATTAACATCGATAAATTGTTGAAGGAAATAATGTCCTTTCAGGTCGGCATAAGCAATGACCGGGTTTCCGTGCAAAATGCAATTACTGGCAATAACGGTACTTATCTGCCTATCTGGAAAAGTGACAAAAGCACAGGAAGTCGATATCGAAATATCCGGCGGTGGTGGAGGAGGTGGAGGAGGAGTGCCTGGAGGTATAGGAGGCCGAGGTGGAGATGTCAATACAAACGTTGTAATTGGAGGTTCTGGGGCTATTGTAACTAACAATATGGGCCAAACGGACGTTGGTGAAGTCGTTACTTCTAATCCAAGTATTATGGAAAACTGGCACTTAAGTTCTAGGACATCTAGGGGCAGTATACAGAGTCAATGGGAAGAACAAAGTTCAGATAACAGTGGATGGCGTGTTGTACATGTAGGACAACCGTGGATCAATAATTGGATGATGATGTTTCAATAATCATTCCTCACAAAAATGCGACAAGCACTATATTTTAAAATAAATGTTAATTTTACATATTCGACGATGAACATTCATTTTATGCATGGACGTGGCTGATGGTGGAGAAACATTTTGCTCCCCGGGAAAATGTCATTTTAGTTTATCATAATTAGATAACCCAATTTTATATTTAACAAGCACACTAAACTAGTGAATACTGCTGTATGGAAAGAAACGTTAACAGTTTATTGCAATATGTAGTCAGATTTGATTTTATCATTCTTTATTACCAGATGTTATTATTTTGTAACACGTTACCGGATGTTACTATTTTGTTACATGTTACCGGATGTTATTATTTTTTAACATGTTAGCTGATTTTATTATTTTATTTTGTTTAAAAAGGTACAGTAAAATTTGGTTGGAACGTCGGACTTTTAAAAATTTAATAAACTTGTATAATATGCATCTATTTTTATTAAATAGAAAAAGGAAATAAATATTTCTGCTTTTCGTTGTAAATTTCATCAGTTTCAAGGTCACCTTTTGTGTCTGCAAAGAAACATTCAAAAATTAGAATTTTCGTAAACCGTCAGAAAAAGTCTTAATTTAAAAAAAGGCTTTTAAGTTGTTTAAAAATGTACATTTGATTGTTTACGTGATTTAAAAATATTTGCAATATGAAATTGCGTATGAGGGATAGAGAATTGTAAATAAAATGAAATAAAATTGAGCGTTTTCACCATGTACGGCCAGTTTGAGCTCAGACATTTTATTAATTCACCTACCATTTACAAGTGCTATCACTGGAACCACTGACAGAACTACCAGAAGACCCAGAGCCTTCCGTATACGGCTTTTGACCAGCATAGTTTCCTCTAAAATAAAAATTATAGGTATTTACATCTATATCTAACATATGCTTTAAATCTGTCATTGTAAAAAAATCCATTAAAACACCTTTTTCATGGATACATCTTTTATCGTGGATTAGAATGCATTATCAACCACTTAACAACAATAAATCCAACCTCTTGAAAATGACAACAAAGTCGAAGTTGTGACGTATTATCTTGGAATACACAAAATTAACCGTGAAATAATAAACACATTTAATAAATAAACAAAATTACCCGGGTCCATAGTTGCAAACAAGGAACCTTATGTTTGAGTAGTGCGACGGCAAGTTAGTCATTGATGGACAGAGAGCCACTGCGCATCCTACTTTGGTGCTATCATCCCATACAACCTTGTTGGAGAAAGAAGATTGTCTTTTATTTTTAAATTACAAAAACGAACTGCTAAAACATAACAAACAATGTTGAAAATGACAAATCAATGTCATTGAAATCGGAAATTTTTTGTTGAATTTTTCATTTTGCGAATGTTACTATTGTTTAACCATATATTCAAAACTGTACTTTTTGTAATTCAAGACATACATGTACAATAAAAGCATCCACCAAACCCCCTAACCCGAAAAAAACAAAACAAAACAAAACAACTTATTTTAAGATATGAAATAAATTAATGGATGAATTCATTGAAATGCAGTAAGTTATGTTTACTATGGGCACTACCTATGACTACTCACGTGTACATTCTTGTAGGCTTTAAAAATTATATCGATATTCAAATATTTATTTAGATTTAAACAAATGACATTTATATTATTATTATTTTAATCATTCATATGATTTAACATTTCAAGTTTGCATAAGGTGACGGCAATTTTCACAAACGTCCGAGTCGAAATATGTATTTTAAAATTCTTCCAAGTCCCAAAAAATCAAATGGTCGTCCCCTTCACATCAAACCAGAAATTTCATAACATTAACCTGTGTATAGTGTCCACATACTCCTGCACACGAATTGGTGGTGTAATCATAGTCTTCTTTCTCGTTTACCCATGATGCAACGCCAGATTGCAAGTACCCAGAACTTGCTTTAATGAAAGACAGGCGTTCAATAAATAAATGATAATAGAATTATCTTGATTTAAACAAATAAAATTAAAAAATATTTCATTAGCCTTTGGCAAATTTATTGTCTTTTTTAAAACAAAAAAATGTTGCCAGGCGATATACGATTTTCAAATATTGTAAATATAATAATTTGTTTTGATGGTTTTTACTTAATGTGTGATAAAATTGTTTTATTTTTTTATTGTGTCTTGGAAAGTTATCTGTATGATACTAAATTATCCGGTAACAACAGCTTCAAATGAGAAACAATATTAATCTACCATCAACTCGGAAAAAAAATAAAAAATAAAAAATGAAAACAATTTAAATTACTACCGATAGTTTTCACTAGATATTTCGTCTACTCTAATATAATTTTCTAAACTTTTTTAAATCCCCCAAAAATAAAACAAATAAAACATTAAAAAAAACAAAGCAAAGCCGTAGATATGCATATGTCTTTTAATCTAAACTAAATAGTAAAAATATTATAAATAAAGCAACAATCATTGATTTTTACCCAAATGTATTTTTTCTCATTTTGTTTTGCATTATTTACGTGTTTGCATTTGTAAATTCATTTAATTTTTACCTTCTTCAATGTGCGTGATTTAATCATATCTGTTTGATTAATACATATTTAGAGGACGTGATGTTGTGGAAAAGTGTAACAGCTTTGAATAAATAAGAAAAGATGACCAACTAATTGATGCTATTAAATTCAAATGAGAAATCCAACAAAACTCGTAAATACTGCAGCATACTTACTGCTTTGGTTTGTCTTTTTTTAAAGTTTTGTTTTATTTCTTTTGTTTTAATTTTAATTATTTCCTTATGATTTGTAGTAAAATGACGTCAGTTTAAAAACCCTACAAAACTTAAAAGATAACATTATCAAAATGGTATCATACCTGTTGTGCCGTAAAGATTTTCACCAACATAGTAGAAGCTACTGGCTTGTGATGATCGTGCACTATTGTGAGACCAGATGCACTGACTTGCGTAGTTCTGGGCAACGGTCGCTAACTCATTACTCCAAGTCTACAATATTCAAATGAAACTTTGTTGGAGTATTTTAGATTAAAGAAACAGGTTCAAAATTACACGTAAAAATTTAATTTTAATAAATCGTTATCTTTATTTAATACTATGATGAATTAACTGCCATATGTTTACACAGGAGCATTGCGAAAATAAAACAGCAAAATAATGGTTCTGAAATCAATGTGTTATAATTATCAGCATCAATCTTTTTGCAACATTTAAATTTTGGTTATCTGGAATTTAAATTGGAAGGAGCAATAGACTCGTTAATTTATACACACAAATACCAAATGTAACATCGGTCTTAAATCAAACAGAGGTAATATATTTTGATTGTAAAGTCGGTCATGTAACAAATCGAATCTACAAGAAAGCATATTTTCAAAGACCTATACCATTTCAGGCATGTTAGCAGCTGGTGGGTCAACACTGTTCCTAGCGTCATTATGGAGCTGCAGTAATATATCTCTTTCTGATGTTGTAAGATCACTGCCAGTACTTCTTGTGGAAACGCCTAATCCTTTTTTCGAGAATTCTATTTTTTCGGGTCTAAAGAAAGAACGTAATTTCTCCTCGAAATCGACTGATGTACAAGAAACAAGAGCCAAAGAAATGGCAAAGACGAACACGTTAAATGACAACATGGCTGGTCTGAATTTACAAACGGGTATCAGTTTATAAACCATAAGGTAGCAGGAGTATGACGTATGTTTGCTCATTAGTGGAAGCCAGAAAAGATTAGCTCTTGTAAAGCATATATTTGGTTTTCTATCTGTTAATTCAAATGTTAACAAACTAATGAAGTAAATATAAATGAATTTAGCATTTTATAAATGTGCGTTTATAGGCTATAGTGTTAAGGCTTGTAACGGCATAAACCAGTATTTGCACTTAGGATTATGTACTAAGAACTGACAACCCTGTCATCATCGAAGTTTAAAAAAATCATGCATGCCTTTATAGTAATGTTTAATTAGCAATATTTGAATAAAGTTCTTAATTTCATGCAAATGTACTTTAATGTTGTTAATTGTTAAATTTAACCTACACCTAATTATGGAGTTTATGATTTAAATCTTTAATTTAAAAATAAAAATATCAACAAAATTTTCTTTTGAATCTATAGCTAAGTAAACTTTCATCACTTTTTGCAAATAGGTTAATGTACAAAGGCAAATTGACCTTTAACTGTACACAATATGCGTACAGTGATAATCAAAGATCATGATAGAGAAATCTCATTTGTTCCTTAACGTTTTTACGAAATGTTTAAGACTTTTGAGTGTTTTATTTTAAGTTCTGATGTTTTTTCTTGTATTTGTACTGTGCATATACTGTTCTTCAAATCTAGTAATATGTGTTATGTTCTCTTATATTTGTATATGTTAAATGAAAAAGACAATTCTTGAGTAATTTTTGTAAAAGGTAAACTTAAATATTTAAAATTGATTGGACTTTTGGTTGGAAAGAAACCTGTCAAAATCGGCAGGAAATATTTGTGCTTTTGACTTTTAGATACTAATTGTTTCAAAATGATAATCTAAATGCTTTTTAAGAGTAATCAAGGGAGCGAAGATTTGAGCACAAATCAAAAGAATATATTCCAAGGATGAATACTATACAGGGAAACACGAAATCACTAAAATGACTTTAATATTGTAGAAACATAACCCTTTTCCAGAAGCCTTATTATGAGAAGTCCGGCACAGTAGAAAAAGTCCGCGTAGATTCGGCAAGCTCTGGCATAAGATATGAGATTCGTTTGAAAACTTCATTTTAACGTTAACGGGATGTTTCCACTGAAGAACGGAAATTAGTGAAACTTTTGCATTTGTTTTTATAAGGATTAGCCTCACAGTAATATTATATACAGATTATATGTGTTTTCATGATTTTGTTACATTGTATTATTTCTATCATAAATATGATTTTAATAAATTTAGTTTTAACAAAGTTGTAAGACCAAAGTTATAGATTTAATGGTATATATGTCGTGATATTTAGACAATCTTAACTTGACTCTGATACTTTCCCAGCATTTTGACTTTCAATGAGGTTTAAAGTTTGTTCCTCGTCTCAGAAATACGCTTGCTAGTAAAGTTATCCGGACAAATGTGCAACAAATATTTATAATGGAGGTATTTCGATGAAAATACTAAGGAATAGTCAAGCTTTGAGGTTGAACAAAAAGAAAAGTTTTGATTTGAAATGTAAATAAAATAACATTCTCAAAAACAGTTTGTAAATGGGACAGTAAAGATTGAAATTTTACGAGGATACTGTTATTTGATGAAATCAATTTTATACAGTATGATAATGACCACCTTTAATTAACAAGGTAAACAGGCCTACATGTCAAACGTCTAAAGACCTATTACTACAAAATAAATAATTATACAAAGAATCTAACCCGGATTAAACAAACCTTTTTTTATTGTAATAAAGTCTCGTGTTTTATAGTTATGCTTCTCGACCAATACACGAATTAATTACGGACCTAAAGTAAATAAATGATAAACAACCAATGTTTATATTCAAGATACCGATGAAATAAGTCAACAATATTTTGGCTAAAAACCAGTTTAAATTTCTTAAGTAATGCTCTTTTAATCAAAATTAAAATTTGAATAAGATAATAAATTTTATAGGTTTCGGAGCAGTCTTTATCACATATTATGGTAAAGGGTTATTGCGTAAATACTAGAGTATTGTGGAATATTGTGTTATATATTTAAATAGTTTTCGAGTAAAATTGTTATCCTTTAAGGGATAATACTCTAAGATATTCTTTTATTTTTACGGTCTTTGAAATAAACAGGTAGAATGTCGAATGCACGAGAAGGTAACCACGCTACCACGATAGATCGTAGGTGGTCCTGTGCAACATGAGTAAAAGTGGTTAACGTAGGTGGTCCTGTGCAACATGAGTAAAAGTGGTAAACGTTGCATTAATGGTTCAAAACCGTACTACAGAGTTATTTAGTACATCTACTGGATTATATCTTATGTTTTCGCATTGTGTATGAAATATTAATTTTTTCTCAATTCTAACACATTTATTGATTGAGATTGACATTGATAAGATAACAACCTTCATCCTATGCTGTATATTGCTAATTTGTATCCTGAAACAAAGCAATGTGATTGAGAAAAAAAAATCTTATCTTTTTGGTAATCATGTTTTTTGGGTTTAATTCAGTAGATTCGCGATCAAAGATTTGGTGTGAAAATCAAGATCATTTTGTCATCTTAAAGAAATATATTTTGAATAAGTCAAGTTTTAATGTGGGCTTAAATCGATCAACAATTAAATCATAAAGTTTTTTTTTATTTATTGTTTATATTTTCAAGTTCAAACCCATTTACGCTTCTTAATGAGCCACTTAACGATTTGTATGGCGTAAACTGACCAATAGTTTGATCAGAAAAATAATTCTTGAATGAATTAATCATCAATAATCATTTTGGTTAGAAAATCTACTGTCATAACAGAGTTGTACATACATGAAATAGGGATTTATTTTTCTTTTCAGAGGCTTTTCATAAAAATTATCTTCACAATCATTGAACTCAGCAAAAGCAAAAACAATACCTTCCTACTTTCGTAAAAGGAAAATGAGAATTATATTTAAGTCGAAAATTTGTAAATATTGAGATCAGTTAAAGGCCTGTACGTGTAAATGCACTGAGAAAAAATCCCTTCGAATCTTGACGTAACATGTTGTCATTTCGTGTAGCCTTTTGCAAAACTACGCGAAAATGATTATGATTTTGAGAATTTTTGTTTGTTTGTTGGGGTTTAACGTCCGAGCAGCAATATTTCAGCTATATTCAGACGATGAACATGAGACAATTTAGCCTCCTGTTGCGGAGCGCAAAGGTTCCTGCTCCTATCGAATACCACAGCAGGGTTCTTTAATGTGCGAGGAACGTGACATCTTTCCCAACACGGTGCACCACTATGGTTTGCGGTCAGGTTTTCCGTATTATAGCCTGACAATACCAGCATGTAACATGCCAGGGGTAACCAATTCCACCACCTGGGGTATACAACCCAGTTGCTCTGTGGGCAGAGCGCCTAGCCCCCGGCTAGGTTTCTGAGCACTATTTAGTCGCCTTTTACGACAAGCTTAGCGACACTACAGGCCTATTCTTTTAACACCCGGATCTGCACGGGGCTTATTTTTAGAGAACTGAACTTTTGATTAAAATATTTTTTTAAATGGAGAACTGTCTGCTTTAGAATTCAAATTCAATGATATTGACAGAAGAAGTAAAATTTTCGATACAACTCGAAACTGGAACTGGGTTATTCAAGTCATTACTACAAAAGTATTATGGTGGTCGCCATCATGAACTCCTGGCTGGCTGGTTATAATGTACCCATCTGAACAATGAGTACCAATTTGTGCATCGTGTCCAAGTATTCCTTTCATGTACCCAAGATATAACATTTTATGCGACACTGAGCGTGTTTTCTAAAAAGCACGATTAACCTACTGGTGAACCTGGTCCATGGCCCTAGTTTTTGGTGAAATCTGGTTTGTTCATTGTATGTGTTATTTTGCTTATTTCATGTTCTGTGTGTTTATTTTTTCTTGTTTAGAGGTTATCTTTGGATTACGTTATTTTTTTATTATCATTAGTTCTCTTGATTTCCTTTTCATTCAAGGAATATACTGGATATTTTTATGTGTTTTGAATGAATTGAAAACGTGTCAGTGTCTAGACATTTTACATGGTAAAATTAAGATGTAACATGTATACATATCTAAACCGTTTACGTAGCATTTAGAGATAAATGTGTAAAATCATATAACACACAAATGAGGAACAGCGATAAAACATGTTATGTAAACGTCTTGTGTTATATATACATATGTATATAAGGGTCTGAAAAGTTGCCAGCGATGTTAGAACTGTCAAATTTTTTGTGGTTCCTTCCGCGGGACACGAACTCTTACCCGTCTGTTGCAACACCGCGTGCACAAAGTCCAGTGCCCTAGACCACTCGGCCTGCTATACTAAATAAAATATAGCTTCCGCTGGCCAAGTCATTCCTCCTCGTATGATTAATCTAGGGCTGTAACTTAGTACACGATGTATGGTAGTACGGGACAGTTCATCTAGGTGTTTTTTTTGGTAAGATACAGGATCAAATTAATGATGCATGTCACAACAAATCAATATTATACAAACGTCTCAGAATGTGACCACTCAATTCACTGCACAGATCCATCGGATCAAATTGATAATGGGAAGATAATGTTAACTTATAGAAGGGTCTGAAAAGGCGGTGTTGCCACAGATATCACAGCAGTACGAGTTCGAGTGCCGCGGAGGGAACGACCAAAAATTTGGATTTCAAATTTGACAGTTCTAACATCATTGGGAATTTTTCAGACCCATCTTGCCTATATAAACAATAACATCTACCAAAATTAAAAAAGACAAAAATGAATGTGCATAGTAAGTTGTTATTTTATGAGCAGTTTTGATGAATATGAAAACTATGTATGCCAGAAGGAATAGACTTCCTGATTGATGGGCAGAATCAATCAGTGCAGGTATTGCATTATACAGATGTTCATGAAGAAGACGAACACTTTCAGGTAAGGGTAACGATAACTATTATACGTAAACATAAGATTTGATTATATATATTATAACAGTATTAAACAGTACAATACAAGATTTATATACTGTTGATGTTACTGTGAATAAAGACATAGTACAGTCACGTTAACGAGTTACATAAGTAGAGACCCATGCAAAATTTTACAGCTTGTTTAAAAGAGTTGATGATAATAGAATATTTTTTGCAATATATAAATGCCATATTTTGTCAAAACAAAGTATTAGTGCAATAATCGTTCTTAAAGGATACTGATATAACGAACCTCTTGCGATCTAGCACTTTATTGTCAATTAAAGCAGTCGTAATTTTGCTTTAACGTAGACAGAATCTAAAAAAGACTTTTCAAGCTTCTTTAAGCTAGCTTAAGTTTGTATATTGCCTTGCAAACATTGATGGTTTATGATGTAATATAGTGTATAGCATCTTCTATATTTTATACTCAACTGTTTCATAACCTCTTTTATTATACAGCTACCATAAAAACTTTAAAGTTTATTATTTGTGACCTGGATCAAACTTTAATATATGGCACGTCGTTCTCGTCAAAAGTATGGGAATAAAATGTGATTGTGATGTAAAATAACACACTCAAATTATTTTGAATTATTTCCGTTCTCAAAAGTTTTGCTTACACACTAAAAATTTTTATTCCGCAGAAGTATATATGTGCACTGTATATGCACCAGAAATCGCTTAATTGTACACATAAATTAAAGGACGCACCATTCGGAGTACAAGATTTTCAAGTTACTGTTTAAAATTTAAGAAAAACACCGTTCTACTTATGTAAATCACATACATATTTATGATTTCTGTGCGTAAAAATTGCATACATTTTTTTCTGTAAAATACTGCAATGTAAGCGACGGTCGTATATTGGTAAGAGTTTAACATTGGTTAATAAATATAGCTGTATAATAATATCATTTACATGTCGTTTTTATTTATCATGATGTATCATAACTAACGTTGTAAGATAAAATAATTTGTATAAACTTTCAAGAATAAAACATGTTCTGTAATAGTGACTAATTATACAAATAAATATACTGACGTGTGAAAGAGACTGGCAATTCTACTTGTGTAATTTGAAACGTAAAAGCGTTTCCTTCATTTTGCGTTTGTTGCTTATTTATAGCTTTCTATCTTATTATCCTGATAATTAATAGAAGACAGTTATTGTGTGTTTTTTTCATATTTTTGTAGTAGTGTAAGTGTCATGCAGCGCATTGCCTTGTTGCTGTTCGTCAAAATGACATGTGTCTTTCGATCGATAGAAGGCCTGAGCGCAGCCGAGAAAATTACTATTTTAGAGTCCCACAATAAAGCACGCAGATGTGTAGAACCTCCTGCCGCAAACATGCCTGATTTGGTAGGTTTAAAGGCATTTGAAAACTTTATAAGCGCATGTTACAATGAATACATCTTTCATTTTAGTTTTTTTTTCTATCGGTTGGTGTTAAAATATTAATTACGATTTAGTCAGTGAGTGATCATCTCATGACATATCCAGTTCAAAGACGACATTGTCTGATGAAAAGTAAACTTAGAATAATGTAAAATTATAGTTCCTAAAGATTTGGACAAGGATGAACGCAAAAATATAGTTAAATGAAAATATCCCAAAATATACATTTTTTCTGTTCTTTGTTCTTTTTAAAGAAATTGGATGGTATCACTACTTGTTTTTTTTATCCATCTCATTATTGTATCTATCTACTATGTGTTTGTTACCTAACAAAGAATATCAAGCTCATTAAGTTAATGAGTAATCCAGGGAACCAAGATTCTAGTGGAAACCAAGGTTACAGCGGTAATCAGAAGAATGTAATCCAGGGACAAAGACCAGACATGGAAAACAGACATACACAACAAAGAACATAAAGTAACTAAAATCATACATACAAAGTAACAAAAGCAATTGAGCAACTCGGACTTCACCAGGTGCACCGGTAGGGTAAGCGTCCTCTGCTTTTCTAGAAACATCCGCCGAGTTGCTCATTAAAAGTCATATCAAGGGTAGAGGAAAGGAAAACTATGATATGATGGTTTTCATGGTGCAGATGGATACACCATAACGATCCACGATGGCGAACATGAAACATCTGTAGTGATGATTCAATATAATTTAACAATTTTATTTTGATCTATAATTAAAGTAGGTCAATCAATTATATTTTTATACTTTAAAAAGACGAAAATTATGGACATTTACTAGATCACATTTTTTATTATTTTCTAATAACATCTTACTGTTTGTCTAATCAATTTCTTATCCATCAGGAGTGGAGCAAGGAATTAGAAGATATTGCCCAGAATTACGCAAGGAAATGTAAATGGGGTCACAATCCGTCAAGAGCTTTCCAGAGTCCTTTTAAAAATGTCGGAGAAAACATATTTATTACGACAGGTGAAAAATTATAAAGGCAATATGTTTTTTTTCTTTAACTTTTTCCATTCGGCATTTTCGTTTCCAGTGTCGTTTCCTTCTTACCATTCCATTATTATTAGATAAAGGGCACATGTTTTTTAACTTGACAGTATGTACTGTTTTCGATTGTTGGTTCAAAATATATATCTATATATAGAGAATAACAAATCAATCTCCCGCTCTCGCCCATTTTTTTAAATTATGTCTCCCCCACTTTGGTGGTGACACATATTTTTTTTGGCTTGTCCGTCTGTCCGTCACAAAGTTTGACAGTGCAATTCCTCTCAAACTACTGAATCGAATTTTAGGAAACTTGGTATGTAGTAAGAACATCATAGTTGTGCATTATAAGAGGACATTGTTATTCTCTATTTTTTGTAGGAAATATGATCCTTTGAAAACTATTGACAAAAATTTACGACAAACGTGATGACTTTTCATTCAGAATTGTCATCTTTCCTTTCATCTGTGACAACATCCCTTCGGCACCTGCATATGGAGTGTTCATATCACAACTCATACGTTATGCCAGAGCTTGCCGAAACTACGCAGACTTTTTGTATCGCACTAGAACTCTCACAAATAAGCTTCTGGAACAGGGTCATGTTGCTACAAGATTGAAATCATCACTACAGAAGTTTTCTAGTCGTCATCATGAACTCGTGGATCGTTATGGTGTATCCATCTGCACCATGAAAACTGATTTAATCAACGGGTCAAAATTTTCCTTTCCTCGTTTGTCTACCCTAGACTTGAATTTTTATGAGCAACTCGGCGGGTGTTTCTAGAAAAGCAGAGGACGCTTACCCTACCGGTGCACCTGGTCCATGCTCCCAGTTTTTAGTGAAGTCCGAGTTGCTCATTTACTTTTGTTACTTTGTATGTATGATTTTAGTCACTGTATGTTCTTTGTTGTGTATGTCTGTTTTCCATGTCTGGTCTTTGTCCCTGAATTACATTCTTTTGATAACCGCTATAACCTTGGTTCCCTTGATTACTCTTTTGAACTTAGCTTATCAGCGCAACTCCTCTGAAACTATTGAACCAAATTTTATGACTCGTGGTATATAGCAAAAACACAATACGTAGTTGTGCATATTTTTTACCAGAAAATTTTGATCGCCTATATTTTGTGGGAGTTATGCCCCTTTGAACTTTGAAATTTTATGGATGCTTAAAATCGGACCATTCACTCACAAACCTGACATAAAAGTCCTTTGGATTTTTATTTGTTTTGCGATGGTAGCCAATGTAGTTGTACATTGAATGTACGCTGTTAGAAAATCAGTCATCGCTGAGATCGTAAAAGGTAAACAACCAAACATAACGCACAAAAAAGGGATGTGATAATTAGATTAGAATTATTCAGAAATACTACACAAGTATTTTAGTTTATGTTCCTCATATATTACACGTATCTTGTGAAGAGGATGTCAATTAAAATAATTCAAATGAAAAAAGCAGAACAAGATAACTATTCAAACTGCAGTGAATTATGTACATGATAAACATAATTTTAGCAATGTATTAGTACAAAAGTCTTTATGTTCAAATTAAACTTAAATGTAACTTAAGTGTCGGACCTTGCAAGAGCCAGGCAGACGTGAAACATGGTATGTAAAAAACATCATCTTGATAGTGTAATTTGACTATTTGCACCATCAGAATATTACAAAACAGACAAGATTTTCCCTATCAGGCTGGACCATTGTGACCATCATTGAAATGCACTGAAAATTAACATTTCAAGGGCAGATATCTCTGTGAAAAACCTCATTTTTTAAAAGATATTCTATTGAACAATTGTTGAGCAAATCCAATGATGCAGAGATCAAGTAATGGTCTTTCCAATTAAAGAAAGCCCCCTTAAGTGATATCATATTGTCAGATCGTTGGGGTTTAGAAATGCATGTTTCTGATTTGCCTGATTCTTACACTTACATTTAACTTCTCATTTGCTTTTAGTAAATTTCATTTGTGTTTGTTTAATCAAAATCAATTTAAAAAAACATACAACAGCAACATTGTTCTCTTAAACCATACTATACTTTGTATGATTTGTTTTCTCAATATGCTATCAGTAAGAAACGGCAGCGTTCAAGACGGTATGAACAGATGGCTAGGGGAGAAAGTAAATTACAACTATATGTCAAATTCCTGCAGCAAAACATGTGGTCATTACACTCAAGTAAGTTCTCTGAACAATATCTTTATATTCAGAGTTGTTACAAGTCTGACATATAATCTAATTAACTCATAAGGTGTAATAAGCGCATAAATAAACGTTGGTGGGCAACATCTTAATAGAATTTAAAAGAAACCACATTTTGGAACATTACAAAATACGGTAATAAAATTATGCTTTGCGTAAATAACTGTTATTACTGCCATTGGATGTTTCATAGGGATTGCATTACAGTTAAAAGTCAACATACATTTATGTTACAATGTAATGTTGGTGTATCATATTACAGGCAGTATGGGCTGAAAGTCGATTTATTGGATGTGGTGTGGCGTCTTGTCCTACTATGACTAACTTACCCTCAATCTTCAGGAACACCAACTATTTAGTCTTTAATTACGGGCCTGCGTGAGTACACTAATGTCGATCAATATATCAATATGGCGCACCAAGTCATCATGCAGATAAATTGTTTCTATTTTCTTACCTTCATGACAATAAATTCTTAAATATGTTGTAAACAATCAATCGCCAATATTTCTTAGAACATACAACATTCTAATAACCGACTCTCTCTTCACTAGTACCCTTACGAACAAAACCTTTCACGAAAGAATTTGTGATGACTTCAGTTACAAATTAACGAACTTAATCTACGGATTAGAATGCAACTTATGTGGTCTAGCATATGTCGGTGAAACTCAAGATTAAACAATCCAAATGTGCGGTCACTGTTCGGGAGTTAATACCACCAAATTCCCGACATGTAATCAACATTTGATCAACACATCATTCCATCCTCTCTATGAAAGTAAACGCTATCGTAGAGAAAGAGAGGAATACTAGATACGCAGACTATGTACTGCAATACCTAACAAGTGCAATGACAACATCAAAAGTGTAGGAAACCTTTCGGCAATATAACAGTAATATAAATGTGATGACTTTATTTGACAAAAATCATGCTAAGACGAATAAGGAATCATGGTGAACTTCACTATATACGACCTTAGATCATGAAGTCTTCATAGATAGTGTTCTTCACTTCATATAAAAACCTCTTGGACTTCATCACTTTCGACCTTAACTCTATTCAATATCTTTCAATCTACCACACTCCTTTTAAAAAAAGAGTCTGGACATTCCTGTTTCTGCACGTACCTCGTCATTATACAAAATTGGGGCCATAATTTTGGATATTGGTTTCCACAATCTTTTTGGAATCTTTTATGCAGTTTGTATTAAAGGTCAAAATGACAAAACAATTTTTTCTTCCTTTACTGCCTGCCAACAAAGGTATAGATGCAAATTGTTTGGCAAACATCCTCCCTCACAAAAACGTCACGAACAAAATTCCTCCGTATTTCAATGACAAATCAATATCAATTATTTCATATTCCTATACTGCACTATTGTAGTCAAAATTTTAAGTATCTAAGAGTAATCAAGGGAACCAAGGTTTTAGCGGTAATCAAAAGAATGTAATCCAGGAACAAAGACCCGACATGGAAAACAGACATACACAACAAAGAACATACAGTAACTAAAAGCATACATACAAAGTAACAAAAGTTACGGTGTATCCATCTGCACCATGAGAACTTACTTTTTCAATGGGGCATAGTTTTCCTTTCCTCTTTCGTCAATATTTGACGTGACATTTATGAGCCTCTTGACATGTATTTCTAGAAAAGCAGAGGACGCTTGCCCTACCGATGCATCTGGCCAATGCTCACTTCAAAGTTTTAGTGGAGTCTGAGTTGCTCATTTACTTTTGTTACTTTGTATTATTTTAGTTACTTTATGTTCATTGTTGTGTATGTCTGTTTTCCATGTCTGATTTATCCCTGGATAACATTCTTTTGTTTTCTGCTAGAATATTGGTTCCCTTGGAGAAGTATCAAATATAAAATTTACTTTTCTTTCTTTGCCTAGTGTCTTCAGTGAATATTTTCTTTGTTTAGCGTACATCCAAATGAGGTATACAGATACAGTGCTCTAATATAAATGTTTTTTTACAGAGGCAATATAGTTGGACAGAGACCTTACAAAGAAGGGTCCACACCTTCAAGTAGTTGTAAATGATTTGAGGTATCAAACGGCTATTAAAATCTTTTAAGCTCATACGTTTATTTTTTTTAGAAACAACAGCATTATAACTAATGATATTTCTGTGAATACCAACAAGATAAATAGAAGAATGTAGTTAGGTACACTAGGTTATGATGGCAACCATTACTTATGTAAAAAAAGGACAATTATGCTTCTGTTCATCTTTTATTAATTTTAAAGGCCGAGAAAAATGTGACGGGACTATATGAAAGCGTAATCAAGGGAACCAAGGTTACAGCGGTAATCAAAAGAATGTAATCCAGGGACAAATACCCGACATGGAAAACATACACAACAAAGAACATACAGTAACTAAAATCATACATACAAAGTTACAAAATCAAATTAGCAACTCGGACTCCACTAAAAACTGGGAACATGGACCAGGTGCACCGGTAGGGTAAGCGTCCTCTGCTTTCCTAGAAACACCCGCCGAGTTGCTCATAAAAGTCAAGTCCGGAGTAGACAAACGAGGAAAGGAAAACTATGACCCGTTGATTAAATCAGTTTTCATGGTGCAGATGGATACACCATAATGATCCACGAATTCATGATGACGACCATAAAACTTCTGTAGTGATGACTTCAATCTTGTAGCAACATAACCCTGTTCCAGAAGCCTATTTGTTAGAGCTCTAGCGCGATACAAAAAGTCCGCATAATTTCGGCAAGCTCTGGCATAACGTATGAGTTGTGATATGAACATTCCATATGGGATGTTGCCACAGATGAAAGGAAAGTTGACAATTCTGAATGAAAAGTCATCACGTTTGTCGTAAAGTTTGGTCAATAGTTTTCCTTTACCATCGATTTCTAAGTGTAGGTCAAGATATGAGGCTGACTTAACAGTGTCTGTAATATCCTTTATCTCAAGTTCTTTTAGGTAGATGCGATGTATCAAATCCCCGAAATTAGGATTGATTAAAGATAATACGTCATCTATATAGCGGAAACTGAGATTGAAGAATCTAGCAAAACGATATTCTTTCTTTCTGATCAGATCAGCTATAAAGTCAGCCTCATAAGAGTGAAGGAATAGGTCAGCAAGTAAAGAAGCAAAATGTGTTCACATAGGAATGCCGATCGTTTGTTTAAAAACATGTCCACCACACTGGACAAATATGTTGTCGATTAAAAATTCCAGCATGTTGTAAACATCTTCCTCTGTGTATTTGGAAGATGATTTGGAATTATTTCGTACAAAGTATGAGGAATCTCTACCAAGAACTATATATTTGTATCTAGGTGTACCATCTTTTTTTGGAAAAAACAACGATGTATAATGTTTTTAAGTCGGAATTGTAACTGAGTATGGGAAATAGAAGTATACAGTGTTGATTTTAATGCTATTATATTTAGATAATAGTCTTGAACTGATTGTCTCGAAAAGATCTTTCGAATTTTTCAGGATCCACATTGAATTAATACCACTACTGGAGTAACAAGTGTTGTGGTAAGACTGCAGACCCTCTTTGACAGTTGTAAGTATAGAAGTTAAAAGTTTTGAAAGAGGTTTGGTGGTGCATTTTGCAGATCCAGCTATGAAACGTTGTTTGTACGGATTCTTGTTGAGTTTAGGAATCCAGTACATAGACGGTAAATCACAATCATCGTCCTTGGTAGAGAGACCAAAAGAGGATAGCACAGATTTATGGTTTTTCACAATCTCTTCTTTGGAGAGAGTGGTAGCAGTATAGGTCTTATCACTGCTATTATTTTCTACGTCTACCTCTGATAATAAACATTGGATATAGAACTTTTGCAGACAAAAACAATGTTGTTTTGGGCTTTGTCTGCTGGTACGACAACATATTTGTCATGTATAGTAGACAATGTTTTTGCTACATCGATGTTTTTGAAAACTGATGTAGCCTTGGCACTCATTGACCTACTTAAAACTTTCATTCATTTCAAAATTAAAGACCTCACGGCCTTTAACCACTTTGACAGAGAATCAATGTCTTCCTGTTCTCGTTTTATCCATTTTCTTGCATAGTCCTCGACGGCATCTATAAGAACTTTAAAGTTATAATTCCAATTTATGGAGCGTGGTTCACGCTAAAGTAAAAATTGTCTTGTTAATTAGTCGTACCATTAAGAAATGAGTCTATTCCACAATTTCCAGTCGATTCTAAGAGAAGAATGTGAAATAAGAAGGGCTTGCATTTTGTCGGGTCAGGGGTTGAAAACTCCTAAAGCCCGACGCCCGGGACTAGAAAAAAATGCACCTCGGACTTACCGTTTTTAATGAAATAAGTCCGTCGGGCATGGCAAATCTAAAAAAATAAAAAAATAATTTTTGAAAAGATTTTGTTGTCATTATGTTTCTCGATCTATTCCCTGACCTATAAATAGTTATAACTTTATTTTTAGGATGGATATTCTCTAGATCGATCTATTGATTAGTCATTCTTAAGTCTGAATCACTTCAAATTCAAAGCATATACTTACATATTTCTTGATACTTAAGGAGGCAACTGTACAGTAAAAAATGTAAACCAATTTGTACCATACATAGGACTCGCGCAGCTGTTCAAGTAATATATATTGATGATTAAAGAGAATTTTTACTCAAAGAACTTGTATTAAGGTAATGAGTCAAACAAAACTGGGCCAGTGCTCCGTGAAGTTAAAGACTTCTTTCATTTCAAAATCAAAGTATTTTCTACTTTTAAAGACTTTATCTGAAAAAAAAAACTAAATGCATTAGTATTGCATTGGTTGCACACAGTAGCCTTTAGTCATAACTCGTGCATTAATACAGAATTAAGCTTTTGGTTTCTGATACTGGCTAAGCCTAAGGTGTCAATTGTACAAACATTTAAATTTGAATTATTCTTATATAATTATTTCTTGATATTCATACACTAACGTTGGATTTGAATACACATTGCAAACGTCAAAGTTTAAACTAGTGCAATATGGAATCGTATTGCCCACTCACTTCCGATTACATACAAAATTTTCTTTCTGTACAATAGATAATACATTTACAGAATGACATCTGACCTCTGTATGCCGGAACTATTATAGTTGCTATGAAAGCGGGAGGCTTGCCACAAATCATTGTAAAACCCACCATTTCACTTTGAAATGTCTACCAAGTCAGGAACATAATGATTTCTTTATTTTCCAGCTTATTCTTGAATTTGACAGTTCATACATTTTTTTTAATTTCCATCCTATTTGTGATTATTAGTTCGGTAATTTTGTTATAACCCTTTTTCTGCTTATGTCTGCGTTACTTATTGGTCAGTTATCAATATAGCACAAACGTAAAAGTATGTTTTAAAAGATCCCAGATGTTTTAAAAAGTAATAACTAGGCTTTTCAGTCGAAAATTTGTCACTATGGGGAACACACACTGCCCATTACTTTTGATACCTCACAACATTGAAAAAAAAAACATTCATTCTTGACTTGACATAACAATTACATTATATGCATGTTGTTCAACCTTTAAAGAAAGGCTTGAATTTAATATTGATAATTTGACAGATTCAATTGTTATTTGTATTGAAATTCAACATCTAATAGATGTTAAAAATGTACAACTGCCGAAATTAAAAATGAGATTTACTATATAAATTTTTGGTGACAGTGAAATTGATTCGTTACTTAATACAACTTTGTAATATATTTTGTCGTAGGGATGACCTTATATATTTTGTTTTACTAGGTGATCAGAATATTTTTTTTCATTTGGGCCCATTTAAAGTTTTGTCATCATCCACAAAATACGTACATTCATTCATTTGAACTGATACACCTTGAATCATCATCTGATGGCCTATTCACGTAATATTTATTTCAAATGCATCATATCTTCAAGAATATTATAACAATGATATAGATACTGTTCATATAAATATTAAAATGTCCATAAAAGGTAATCAAGGGAATCAAGATTCCTGCGGGAATCAAAAGAATGTAATCCAGGACAAAGACCAGATATGAAAGAGTAATCAAGGAAACCAAGATTCCAGCGGAAAACAAAAGAATGTAACACAAGGACAAATACCAGACACGGAAGACAGACAATCACAACGAAGAACATTAAGTAACTAAAATAATACATAAAGAGTAACAAAAGTAAATGAGCAACTCAGACTCCAATAAATATCTTTTGATTTTCGCTAGAATCTTGGTTCCCTTGATTACACTTTAATGCAATTTAAACAAATTCGTACAGCTCCTACGTAGATAAAACTTCCCATTGACACCACTTACCATCTCCAATCACAGAAGTGCAATTCTACTTTTAGTTATAGAAAATCTCTAATTCCATAGAATCACCTCTGCATGTTTCTTTATTACATTAACGACAATATTATATCTATGACTTCTCAACATCTGAACTTTTAGATAGAAACTGAATATATTTTATGTGAAGAAAACGGTAAATCGATGTCGAAATTTACGATTCCCATCCCCATTCATCCACCCATATACCATAAAAACTGTCACCCTTACAAGAATACATCATAAACATCATCAAAACAAATGCTTTAGTTAAATAAAAACGAAATCGATTTGAAATATTTTTTAAATGTAACAAATAAAAACTGGTTTTAATCTGAATGGCCCATCTCGGCAAAAACTCAATAGAAAGACTAGAGTAGATAATAAGTTAAATCATTTTGTATCCATTGCACTTGAGTTTACAGGTTTAGCAGCTTAAAGTTACTTACCGGATAAGTTTATATTATAAATTTAAAAAGTAAACCTTTTGACGTAATAATACTACCTAAGATAGCGATGGTTAATCTTCTGTGAGCAATAATATACAAAAACAAGTGAAACACTTTATCACACTGCCTTACTCTCCTGATCAAGACGGGTGTTAGGTGAAATATAACACTTAGCACATAATGTTTTATACTGTAAAATATTTCATCTGTTTTACATTTGAAGTTTTTCTACCAAACAGTGTTGGAGGAGAGCAATCATATCCGAATAATCGACAATCAGGTCCCAAAATTTTCCTCAGTTTATACAAGTCTTCTTTTGAAATCAGACTATATGCTTCAATCATTGACTCTGTTCTTTGATTTTTTATTTGATTTAAATCGTATGGAGCTTCAATAGCCTTTCTAGTAGCTTCATGAAAATGTTCTAATGTCATCTGTTTTTCTGTGAATTCAGGACTAAATGGGAACGATTCTTGTATAGGAATTAAGCCACGCATTTGTAAGTCTCTCCAGGAACGGACACTTGCATTATAAAATGACATACAACGAACTATCTTCTTTTTCATGCTAAACAATCTTCTCCCTTTTCCTAGAGCTCTGTCCAATGCAGTTTCAGATTCAAAGTCATTAAATGTGACATTAGTTCCAAATTGCTGGTTCCAAACTCCAAGAAGAAACATAACGTCCTCTTTCATGTGTTCCAATTTTCCAATGAAGTCATATGGAATCTGACAGGGCTTACAATGCTCATACATAGGTGTGAAATGGCGGTCCGTATGTCTGTGATCTTCCTCAGAATAAATGATATATTTTACGAATTCAGGAAATGTTACGTCATGTCCACATTGAAGCGTTCGTTTATCTGCATTTTGTCTTATTTTTGATACAATAAATCTTCCTGTCATGTGCCAATACAAAGTATTAGGATTGAATAATTTGTCAATATAACCCGAAAATACTCGTGAGTATGGCTCCCGGACGAACATAAACTTATCAGAGGATTGGATTATCGAATGTAACTCGGCAAACCCAATATCTCTTTTCTGACTTTTAAGTCTTTTAAATTGAGGTTTAGTTTTAGGAATATTACTGCTTTTAAATATTGAAGTTAAAAGTTTGCGTAGAAAGGTTGACCCAACCTTCTGTATTTGACAATAAACTATGTTGTGGTTTTGGTCAATATGAATATTGTGCATGACTTCATTATCAGAAGAATCATCTTGATAGCTTATGGACCTGTTTGCACATGACTCCCGTAAATGAAGAACACGTGATGCATAATTCTCACTTGTCAACACCTGATATTTCTGAAAGGAAAAAGTTTTAATATATGTATGGACAATAAAACAAGCGTTTTTGACATTTATTTTCTATTTTGTTTCAAATTGTTACAAATTGATATACAATCCTTTCCATAATTAAGGGACTTGGTGAATATCTTCAGAAAGAATTAACAAAAATGAAATAATCATTACATAAGGTTATAAACTGGCTTGTTAACAGCAAAAATACTGTAATAATTGAAAATGAAATGTACATTGGACGCGTGAAAATACGAAATCTTAATCTATACTGAACTAGTTTAATACCGAACAATTTTGTGAAAGAATGCTATCAGACAAGATTTTCTAACTTATTTCTCTTTTCGAACAGTAGCCTTATATCGCTCAAAAGATCTCTGCCTAAATATAACCATAAATAGAAATATTATAACCGTCATTTATATAATCACAAATCAAATTTATAGGCGGTCCTGAGAATAAACTATGGCAAATAAGAACAGTGGATTTTTTTTTCTTGTACGTTATTTAGTTTTTGTTCTTCCGTTAACATTAGTCTATGTTGCTGGAGAAAAATATGATTATAAATAATTAAACAGATGAAAGTTGTTATTTATAAAATATACACAATAAAATGAAAACAGTCAATCTATTTTCATTAAACATATTGAACACTGTGTACTACATTAAAACCCTAGATTTATACTACGAGGAGGAAATGAGCCGCTCAACGAATGCCGCTCAGCTGGCCGAGTGGTCTAGGGCGCTGGACTTTGTGCAGGCGGTGTTGCCAAAAATCTAACAGAGGTACGAGTTCGAGTCCCGCGGAGGGAACGACCAAAAAAATTTCGTACAGTGATTTCTAAGGCAAATTTGTTTTCTCCATACAAAATGTTTACTACCTCCTCATTATGCGAACAAAACGTTTTTATGCAACGTATTTTTTGCTAAACGAAATTGAGTATTTGGCCATGAATTCAGTTTCCTATGTCAGTGTCTCCGGTTTTGAATAATTCTTTTTTTATAATACACTTTAAATTCATTTGCTTTAAATGCTGATGATTAGAAGTTATTTCTTGGGATATGTTCACTGCAGCATATCTATATTTGCGATAAGCAAAAATCTTTATTATATACCAATCAACATACCAATGATCCCTCCATCAAAACATCTGGATTCAACCTCATAAAATTTGTAGTTAATCTTTCATATGGAAGGTACACTTTATCTAAAAAATCAAACATTTCAACTTCAAATATTTTTTTTTATTCTAGCGAATTCTGATTTCAAGTTACCTAATTGCACTACAAAAAATAAGCACTGTGTTCATAAATTGTAATGTCAATAACAAGTACAATATTTATAAAAGTTTCTCGTTTCTTACTGTTTATGCTATGCCAAGTTTCTTGTCTATCACCTTCTCTAAATTAAATTAGAGCAGGAGGTGGACGAAAAACTGGGTATAGTATAAACAGCATTACATAACAAGCAGACATGTCTGGGAACACACATAAAAACTGGGCGTAGTATAAACAGCATTACATAACAAGCAGACATGTCTGAGAACACACATAATAACTCAAATATGGAAACAAAATGATTTAATGATATTTTTGTGATAAAAAATAAACCCTGGTCCCAAGGGCCTGTAATTTTGTCGAATGAAATGCGAGTTTGCTCGCTCCATCTTTAACTCATCATGGGTGTCACGTGTTGTCAAAGCGACTCTGTCAGAATAAGACAAAATCATTCAGCAGGTTGCCACTTATGGTTATTTAAAAACCAGCAAGGACAATTGCAATAATATGATGAAGGTGAAACATTTTAAGGCTCCCGAAGAAACATTACTAAAAAACAACTTTGATAATTTTTGTCAGCTCTGATATTTTATACTTATAACCTTCAAGTATGGCAAATTTTGTAATGATATATATATTTGTGCTAAAGCATTTTACTGATTGTCGCGGTCTGATATGTCTATTGGGCGATATGTCTGGCATTCATAAGGAATTATTGGTTGTCATGGTCCGAAATGTCTTTGGGTCGAATTGTCAGGCACTGGTTAACATTATGGTTCTTATATCTGCAAAACATCTTCAAAGATTTCTTTTGTTGCATTTAGTTATGCTTCATTCTGTTCATTTTGTATAATTAAATTATGTTTTTTTAACGATTTGATTCATTTTATCGAATAGATTCGTTTCGATTCTTTCTTTTATCGATTACTTTCGTTTCGTTTTGGTTCGTTTTCGTTTCGCAATTTTTATGACCCAAGAATTATGGGTGATATTGATTACGTAATTTTCGTAAACATCTGGACGCCATACTGCAGACTATAAGGCCAACCCTATCTTGGAAAATCTATTATTCGATTTGTATTTAATTATCGAAACTAGCAAATATTTTCCGAGACTGGTTTGGCTCTCAATCGCACATTTACAAGTATACGCAAATGAAGCTGCCATTATGCTGTTTTTCAGCTCCTGAAAATGCAGGTACAAACCGGATATTGATGCTTTTTCTTGCCATAAGTATACAGAACGAAGTTGATAATACAACCATATAAACAGACACAGACTTCCGGTTTAATCATAACGTGCGTGTATAATTGAATGTGAGATATGTCGTTAAACCTGTAGGGTGAATGCGAAATACTTATATGGTATCAGTTGTGGTTTAAAGAAATTTATATAAAAAAAGAAAGATATTATAAATTGAACGTGTGTATGCATTTATTTAAAAGTTCTGAGAAATAGTGTTTTCTGAATCTGGATTGCACAGAAAAGAGGGTGGTGATCCTATTTCGGGTTACGAAAAGATATTTTTAAAATTTCTTCTTAAAATATAAAGTAAAACTTAACCACCCATGTTCATTTAAAAGAGCAAAAATGTTCAACTGAAGCATATACACTGCAGTTTAACAATGCATGGGGAACGGGATAGCATGTAGTACGAATTTCCTCTGGCCCTGCAACTCTCCTCTTTTTTATTTGGATATTATCCAAATAAAAAAGAGGAGGGTTGCAGGGTCAGAGGAAATTCGTACAAGATAGCATGATATCGCCACCGATGATCTTACCCTAGACTTCTCTGTGGCCATGCCAGTGACATACCGAAGAAGTATCCCTTCAACCAAATCAATTAACACAGATTGATTTTTAATACTGAGAAGCAATACTATAGAGAAATGAAGGCTCTTTGACTTACGGAAGTATTAAACCAATGATTTCAGAATCAATAATTTACGGTTGTCCGCTGGTATACCAGGTAGATGGTTAAGTCGCTAATATTGTTCGCGAATTCTTGCACTCATAATTTCTGCATTTAATATTCACTTTGATTTGTAGTTACACAATTTGAATTTATGTAATATTACCCAGTTTCCCATTCAAACACAGGCGTTACAATTGATTATATACAGGTCATATATATATATCAAGACACCGATATCTATATATAGTCATTCGGGTCATAACGGTTACGAAAGAGTACGCAAAAATATCAAGGGAACCAAGATTTTAGCAGAAGTCTCCCGATTTTAGAGCATATCGCATTTGTACCATTTCGGATGTTTAAAGAATGCCAAAATCAGTGACAGTGAATATTTGACGATTAGCTACTTTGAAGACTTCAGTCTTTGATTTCAACCTGTTATAACAATTTAACTAACTTGTGATAACAACTCAGCTTACTCGTTATACTTGGCTAACTTGTGATAACAACTCGGCTTACTCGTTATACTTGGCTAACTTGTGATAACAACTCGGCTTACTCGTTATACTTGGCTAACTTGTGATATAGACTGTAAATGCTTTTTTTCATTACTGTACTGTTTGTATTTGTATTTATGACAAATGTTATTCTTTGAATTACATTCTGTACATCGTGACGGCATTGTAAGCACCAACACTGACAAGTATATACATGTAAATGATAATACTTTTCATTCTATGACTCAAATCATAGAACGCGTCAACATAAGAACAAACAAAAGCAAAAACAAAAATCTACCATACCGAAAAAAACACAGGCAAGGCAAATGCATATTTCATGACAAAAGCACACGAAAAATTCTCCTTCGACATCATGCGGCGGTCTCATAATATTGGTTATCACAAGTTAGCTAAGTTGTTATAACAAGTTAAATAATCTACCTAGTATACCAACGGGCTTTTATAAAATTGTAATGTGTCTCAGCTTGACTAGCGTGTCGCTGATTTTTTATTATTATTATTTTTTTTCCAAATTTAAGAAGTGCGATGAACGATTCCAAATGAGTTGAATTCACATAATTTGCTGTACATGCAGTGATACCTGAATCCATAATCTTTTTTTTTCCTCGGAACATACACACGTGATCAATGTTATTTGATTAATTAACGAAAGTACTATGGATGACAGAAAATAAGATTTCGTCGTTTCATATTGATTATTCACAGGAATAAAGAAAGTAACCACGTGGATGTAAGCAAATAGAATTACCCACAACTTGGAATGTCTTTACTGTAATACAAATTTTATAACGTTTCATTTTTTCTTTAATTTTTTATGGTTTTTTTTATTTGGTCTGTTTTCCGAATCAAAACAATTGCTCGCTATTATGATGTCAAGTACAACATTAAAACTAAACAGGAAATCGATAACGGTAAGATCAGCCAATATACACCAATGTGGACAGAAATGAACATTAATATTTTCTCAACAGTCAACTTTTTGAGCGGCTGTCCATATGAAAACCAAGGCAGTTAGTGGCACATGCCAAATTTTGTTTTCAAAACATTTTGGTCTAATTTTAGATCAGAAACTCGTGTTTCCTAAAAAATGAATGTTTTGTAATTTACTGAAATGATAAAAAAAAAATAAATAAATTACATAAAAAGAGCTAACAACCAAAATGTGAAACAAATTTCTGATCTGTTAAAAATTTCACTGATTTGTTAGGTAACTTTGAACATATACTCAATCACCCATTTATGGTACAGAAAAAAAAAAAACATGTTCTTCCCGACATGATTATTGATTAACACTATATATAACAATAAAGTTGAAAAAGATAGCACTTCCCATAACTCCGTTACTTATTGACACCTTTGCCTGTTCCAAAGAAAACTTTTTGAAAATGTGATTGACTTAAAGAAGTGATCTCCTTATTACTTTTTTATATGATAATTATGTTCGCGCAGTTCGCACAACGGTCAATCAAATAGCGATTTGACCCTACAATTCGATTTGTCCCATGCGCAAATTTTGTGCATTCCTCAATAAAACTCATCGACATTTTTACCCAGTTCGTACTACATAGGGCCATACATAGCGGGTAATACCTTATCTACGGAGGTAGCCCTTTGGTAAGGGACACAACTCTTACAAGTCATTGGAACGTTTGTATTCAGAATTTGACATCAATCTCATGAAAACATCAAAGTAACTTGGGCTGATTTCATTTGTTCCAAATGAAAGCTTGATAGGCTTTTGTGATATTGGATATGACACAATGACGACTTCTTGTTGGATATATTGCCCTTGAGAGGCGAAAAATCATGTGTTTGGCACTTTTCAGTCAATATCATGAAGACTGTAATATATAGAAAGAAACTTTCAATTGATGGAATTATCCTCATGGTAATTCCTAACAATGTCTTTTTAGTCAAAATTGCCGGACAACTCCTTGTTAGAGTTATTACTCTTGAAAGGCAAAAATTAAACCAGATGAGCGATTTAGGATCCTGGGAGCTTCTTGTTTAGTAGTTGAAAAAGGGGGGGGGTGAACATTTTCCCATATTTAGAAAGGGGTCAGTTCAGTCCGTCCAGTGTTAATTTATATTTTGCCGGCCCATCCACGGAGATAAATAATGCCGTGCTCATTGGTGTCTTTTAACTTTCCCTTACATGTGTATGTAAGATATTACTTCAGAAAAAATTACATTTCATGTTCATTTTATCATCCATTTCATGTTCATCGTCTGAATATAGCTGAAATATTGCTGCTCGGACGTTAAACCCCCAACGAACAAACAAACAAACAAACAAACAAACAGAAAAAATTACAGGATTTTAAAAGCTTTTTAGCTATTGATATTACTTTGTAGTTGGAACATATAGAGAAGTCGGGAGAGAAGGGACATTTTTGTAAGCAAAATGGATAGAAATAAAAAAAAATT
The DNA here is from genome assembly GCA_037379345.1 of Perna viridis. Lineage (NCBI taxonomy): Eukaryota > Metazoa > Mollusca > Bivalvia > Mytilida > Mytilidae > Perna > Perna viridis. Next base: position 7,378,923 of record CM074515.1, on the reverse strand, counting down.
AATGGTACATTATTTTCGAGTGAAAAAATAGGCAGGGAAGGCAATTAGAAACAAACATCTACTAGAAATTCGCATTGCATGACTATTTATAAGGAATCGATCCATACCAAATTTTTTTATTAGATGTTTTATGAAAATCACTGCCTGTGTGATTTTGTGATTTTTTTTTCAATTCAAGTTTTGAACACCCTCAACCTGACATGCACATTATCATACTCGCATTGATCTAACTACTTGCACAATGCCATTATTTTTTTTAAAATCTTTCTCTCAAATATTCTTTAAAAACTGATTGATTTTTCTACATGTATGATATTTATGTACTTGATTTCATTGCTTTTCTTCATCGATATCATTCAAATTATGTAACATGTAACTACATGAATTAATAGTACCGGCAAAATAATGCAATTTTATATTCGTATTACTGGAAGTCGAATTTGCTTTTTGGAGTCTAGGGAATTGATAACAAAAAAAGTCTTAAAAACTCAACACAAAAATATTGAACACTGAAAATGAGAGTATGAACCCAGTGATGAGTCCCTTTCACAAATGCCTTTGCTGTATACCCTACAATGTTTTTTTTATTTATTTATTCCAGTGTCAGATCGAGTATTAATGACCATGAAGATATATTGCTTCAACAGATTTATAAATTAAAGCTTGCTAAAAACTTACATATATGTTTTCCGATCTTTAAGTTTCTCTTCCTTCTTTCCCTTAAATATTTAAAATGTCAGACAAAGGAAAAATTATGAGAAGTCAGAATTGTACATATACAGTTTCGTTTTAGAGTTATGGGATTTTCCTACGGATTTTGTATTCAATGTAATCCTTAATTGCTACCCATTTGGATTCTATTTTAAATCTTTTGTCCTGATTAGAAACAACACACTAACTTAAAAAATATATATTCGTTCCTGAGCATAACAACAAAGTAAAACATCCAAATTCAAGCAGGCAATAAAAATCAACAAAAGCCTTTGATATCGGGCATGTTATACACTCTGCCATATGAATGATTCACACGTGAAGGATAATGTTTTTTATTGAAAAAATACATGATTATTATCTTTTTTCCAAATGTGCATTTAATTGTGAATTACGTTACGGTGTCTCTTGCATCTGTTAATGGTTGTAACAAACTTTCCATATTCTTAATTTACGCACACCAATGTCAGTCATAAATGACCCTTAAACATATTTTTTCACATCCTTGGTAAAGCACAAGTCCACGAATTACGTTACGGTAATTTCTTTTAAACGGATAAAAAAACACTGTTCTCTGAACAAATTAACTATAAATCATTATTAATCACATCGCCTATCATACGAGCATCTTTAGAAAGGAAGTTGTGACGCGGGAACAATTGTAAAGGCGTTCCTGATGTAAACATTCCCTCTAGTCGTAGGTGTCCTTAATTTCTGTCAAGTGCAATTATTTAGATATTATTAATTTTCAGTTTAATTTAACTTAGAAACGGGGAATAGATGTACTGGTAAGATGTAATGACAATATGATATTGTTGTGTATGATATATAAAAATCAAGCATTGGTATATATTACGGTGTAACGTAATTCACAACATTGTAACGTAATTCACCAGTTCATAAACTGGTTATTTTGATTACAGAAAATGGTTTTACATGACAACTTGTCGTGATAAACATTAGATAGGGATCACTTGAAAACATGGAATATATATTAAAATCAAGCATCACTACAATACAATATTTGATAATGCAGCTTTAAGCATATACCAACGATCAATTTCAATTTCTCAGCTATATATCTTTAAACAATCATAGTTTCGGGGATCTGATACATCGCATCTACCCCAAAAAACTTCAGATAAAGGATACCACGGACACTGTAAAGTCAGCCTCATATCTTGACCTACACGTAGAGATCGAAGGTAAATGAAAACTATTGACTAAACTTTACGACAAACCTGATGACTTTTCATAAAGAATTGTCAACTTTTCATTAAATATGAGGCAACATCCCATCAGCACATGAGTATAGAATTTTTCATATCACAACTAATACGTTATACCAAAGCTTGCCGCAACTACGTAGACTTTGAATCGCACCAGACTTCTTACAGTTAGGCTTCTGCAACAGGGTTATGTTACTATGAAATAGAAGTCATCACTACAGAGTCCGAGTTGCTCATTTACTTTTGTTACTTAGTATGTATTATCTTAGTTACTTTATGTTAATTGTTGTGTTTGTTTGTTTTCCGTGTCCGGTCTTTGTCCCTGGATTACATTCTTCTGATTTCCGCTAGAATCTTGGTTCCCTAGCTTGATTTCTCTTTCAAGTGACGTTACAATATCAGCGAAAAGTTGTTTCTGTTGATTACGTTACATTTTAGTTTTGACTAGTTTTAGTTTATAATTATTTCTGCTAGAGGATTATTCGTTGATCAAACGTATTATGTTTTGAAAGTATACCAGAAATATTTGTTATAATATGTTAAACAATTGATCGAACCAATTGTTCCATTATCATTCCCTTACATGCCACTAAAGACTTCTGTGCCACTAAAGACTTCATGTGGCGTATATAAAAGTGACAGAGTAATCAATGGAACCAAGGTTATAGCGGTAATCAAAAGAATGTAATCCAGGGACAAAGACTAGACATGGAAAACAGACATACACAACAAAGAACATAAAGTAACTAAAATCAGATCAGCTATAAAGTCAGCCTCATAAGAGTGAAGGAAAAGGTCAGCAAGTAAAGAAGCACAATTTGTTCACATTCGAATGCCGACCGTTTGTTGAAAAACACGTCCACCACACTGGACAAATATGTTGTCGATTAATTCCAGCATTTTGTAAACATCTTCTTCTGTATATTTGGAAGATGATTTGGAATTATTTGTTACAAAGAATGAGGAATCTCTACCAAGAACTATATATTTGTATCTAGGTTTACCATCTTTTTTGGAAAAAAAACCAACGATGTACAATGTTTTTAAGTCGGGATTTTAACTGAGTATGGGGAATAGAAGTATACAGTTTTGAAAAATCATAGATTTTAATGCTATTATATTCAGATAATAGTCTTGAACTGATTGTCTCGAAAAGATCTTTCGAATTTTTCAGGATCCATATTGAATGAATACCACTACGGGAGTAACAAGTATTGTGGTAGGACTGTAGACCCTCTTTGACAGTTGTGAGTATAGAAGTTAAAAGTTCTGAAAGAAGTCTGGTGGTACATTTTGCAAATCCAGCTATGAAACGTTGTTTGTATGAATTCTTGTGGAGTTTAGGAATCCAGTACATAGACGGTAAATCACAATCATCGTCCTTGGTAGAGAGACCAAAACAGGATATCACAGATTTATGGTTTTCCACAATCTCTTCTTTCGAGAGTGTGGTAGTAGTAGAGGTCTTATCACTGCTATTATTGTCTATGTCTACTCTGATAATAAACATTGGATGTAAATTTTTTGCAGACAAAAGCAATATTGTATTGGGTTTTGTCTGCTGGTACGACAACATATTTGTCATGTATAGTAGGGAATGTTTTTGCTACATCGGGGTCTTTGAAAAACGATGTAGCCTTGGCACTTATTAACCTACTTAAAACTTTCATTCATTTCAAAATTAAAGACATCACGGCCTTTAACCACTCTGACAGAGAATCAATGTATTCTGGTTCTCGTTTTATCCATTTTCGTGCATAGTCCTTGATGGCATCCATAAGAACTTTAAAGTTATAATTCCAATTTATGGAGCGTGGTTCACGGTACTTGGGACCTTTAGAAAGGATATTAAGCAGAGATTCGTTTTCGATGATGGTCAAATCTCCTGTAACGACGTGACCAGAAGGACCATATTTGAATTGAGACTTTTTGCAAGAACAGTCAGGTGGTTTAGCCTTGAAGTCCTCAATATCCAGGTTCTGCAATAGCCTTTTATAATCGAAAATTTTGGTAACGTTTTTGTGATGGAGGATGTTAGCCAAATTAATTGCATCTATACCATTGTTGACAAAAGGTAATGGAAGAAATGATCGTTTTTCTTCATCTTGACTTTTCACACAAACTGGTTTAAAGAGTCTGTGGAAACCAATAACCAAAATGATGGCAACAAGTCTGTATAATGATGAGTTGGGGTCAGAAACAGAAGTGTCAAGACTTGTTTTGTAAAGAGAGTGTAGTAAAGTGAGAGGTATAGAATAAAGTTTGGTTCTAATGTGATGAAGTCCAAGAGGTTTTTGTATGAAAGGAAGGAGACCATCTATGGAGACATCATGTAATTTAGGTGACGTATAGTGGCGATGGCCATGACTCCTTTCCCGTCTTGGATTTTCGACAAACTTAACAGATATGATTTTTTTTTCTAATATTACTTGCAAAAATATTGCAATTAGTTGTTTTTCGTGTTTAACCTTCCAATTCTGCCATATGTTCCAATTAAGGCATGAGAAAGCCTTGGATTACAAATTATATTGTTATATGTGAATTACGTTACAAAGTCGGTCATTCCCGTTAAGCTAATTATAAACATTCCAATGGGATTTGAACGCACAATTGTTTTCCATGTATCATCTAAAAGATGTATGAATGGAAATAGGTTGCTAAATTGGCCTTCATTTTTTTGCTACTTGTGTTTCCAAAGAATAATAAAGGAAACTTGTTTTCAATTTCATTTTGTTTTATTATTTTTTTTACTATATGTTATAAAATATACAGCATCTTAAGGTAGTAGACCTGGGGTAAGGGAGGTAATCCAAATTGAAAGGATTTAAGTCACTAGAGCATTTGAATGACTCCTAATATGCAAGCTTCAAAGTGATACTGATGTTAATGGGAAATAACTCCAAGAACGGGTTCAACTTCTAGAACAAAGATGCCAGCCCCAGTAACTGTGCTCTTTTGAAGTATTGATTAAATGTTTCAAGTGGGTATATTGAGGAATATACTTTATTATGTGGGGAAACGTTTGAAATGATACCTTTTAGGGCAAACCAAGATTCATTTTGATACAATATTAAAATTGAAATATGAAATGATCTTTGTTATGAATATGAGACAGTATGGCTAACCAATAACATTGCCAGTTTTTATAACTCCTTAACCTTTTAGAGTTAAAAAAAATATACATTTGCTTTAATTCCTTATAAGACTTGTTCAGCATATGACTGTATCCAGTATTGAACTACGTTTAGCAAGTTAGTCCCTTTGCGCAGAAGTATAAATATTTGTGTGACATTAATTTGCAACAGTAGTTGACCCAAGCTGTGTCCGGCAATGCTCTTACATCAAAATAAGTCATCATAATTTTATATTTGGTAACCTTGTTGAATATTAATATGATTTTAGCCATAATGATTAATTATCCAAAAAAAATATTTCAATGCTTTACCTTACTATCATTAAAACATTAAAAAAAACTGCACGATGAATTTTTCTGGAAATTTGTTTATTGATTCCCATATGAATAGACCATATAATATCAGTTTTGTACGAAAATTGAATTATGAATTTTAGGCAAAATAGGTTTTTATATAAGCCAATCGCTGAAAATGACCCCCTTTTTGTTATTTTTGTAAATTAAAAGCCTAGTATCTCTTCTATAAAATGGAGAGAATAGAATTGGATATTAATTCTGATATGTAAATCCTTTTGAAGTGTATTTGACTTAATATTCAGTTATTTATTTAAATATGTTGTCAAAATGACCCTAAAATACCAGATATGGTTCAGTTTGGCTAATGATTCAGATTTAAAAAAATAGCAATATTTTAGTCTTCATTGTTCAGAATCTGCAAGGTGAATTTTCTTATAAATTTGACAAATGATGCGCCACAGTTAGTTTAATATCATGTACAAATTTGAAGAAAATTGAATTATGGGAAAATTTTGGGGATACCCCAGGTCTACTTCCTTAAAAAGGTAACTATTTCTGAACAAAATATGTGTTCCGTGTTGTGAATTTATTATTTATCTATCGAATGATGTCATTTGAAGCGCAATTTTGAATAACTGTGTGATGAAACTATTATTATTCAACATAGGTGTCCAGAAGTAACGTAATTCACTACCAAAATACACTGGGCATGCTCAAAATTTCGTACAGGACATAAATCAACTTATCGAGAGCTATCTAATGCGTTTTCTTGCAATTCAAACTTAATTTTTGTAATTAATTATTTGCATTGTTTTCAGTGTTCAAAATTTCCGTCCCTATTGGGGCACTTTAACTGAATTTGAATGAATTTACACACCACTACAGATGGAAGTTCTTCATTAAATCTGACGGAAAACAAAATAAATGCCACGCCCAAAGTTAATACATCACGAATCATAAAATGCATGCAACACTTTGTACCATACTTAATTAACTTGGTCTTACCTGTTAGTGTTGACAGGATAGCTACTGTTATTAAGCACATCGTTACAAGTACGGACAGTACCCAGGCTATTTTGTTTTTTTCTAAGAACATTCTATATGCTGATATATATATTATTCGGCTAAAATATATAAACCTTATACAAGCTGTTTCACTCTGTAAAAATAAAAACATAAAGTTTAGGAACAGTATCCAAATCTGATTATGTTAGTAAAGTTATTGATTTTATAATTTACCAATGTATGCAGAGGTAATCTGTCCTTAACCAGAAATTATTCATACACTAATACTATAATTGATGACATTCACACATTTGGTCACATTTACTCCATGTATACAATGACACTTCATTCCATTCGTGTGTTATTCCGATGTGGAATATTACTGCATTATAAAAGAATAAAATGCTAGTAGATTTTAAGATTTATACAGTCTTACTTTGTAATGCATAGATACTTGTGCGTATAATATATAACAAGGAAAACTACGGATGTTGTTACTCTTCAAACGATTGCTTTTCTCAATAACATACATGTATGTAAACTTGTACGTAATTTTAACAATGTTAACAATGATATTTCTAGCGAATCTGTAAGGACTGAGGCGTTTACAGGTCCCGGTTTCATAGTGTGAAGCGTTTACAGGTCCCGGTTTCATGGCGTATGGCGTTTATAAGTCCCGGATTCATGGCGTGAGACTTTAACAGATACCGGTTTCATTGAGTGAGGTGTTCACGGGTCCCGGTTTCATGGAATGAGGCGTTTACAGGTCCCGGTTTCATTAAGAATCTCTAGAAGAGACTTTCCTAAAATTCTTCCACAAATCCAATTTCGACAACCAAAATCACTTGAAACCACAGGGGCTTGTTCAAACTATCTAACTTCAGTCCAGCAATATGTAGCCCCATTAGTATATAACCTTCACAAGGTTGATTCAGCAATCACGTGACGAATGATGAATCTAATGAATAAAACAGAGACGGATCCAGGATTTGAGTTTTTTTTTTTTTTTTATTTTTTTTTTGGGGGGGGGGGCGTTAATTGAATTAAATGCCATGCAAAGCAAGGCAAAAAATATTATGGGATGAAACGTGTGGTGAAAAATTTTTTTCTTACCGATTTAGGGGGGTGCGTACGCCCGGTACGCCAGTCCTTGGATCCGCGCCTGTAAACACAGGTATCACAATCAAATACTTCTAATTAAATCAACACAATGTTTTGAACATTCCAACTCTATATTACTTCAATTAGTGCTGCGGACAGGTATCAAAAAGGCTTCGTTTTTCGAGTTTAATGGGCCTAGAGTGTATAACGACTACATCATATGTTAATGGAAAGATAAATCAATGTAGTTTTTGAATATCGTACTTATCAAAGTGAAAAAACGGTAAAGTTTTCTGCTATTTTGCATTAATTAGAGGAGGGGCCAAAGATCAATCTACCGCAGTACACTTTGATAAGTAATTTAAGTGAAATTATTTATTGTAGGTATTACGAAACAAGTAACATATAAAGGTCACTTGTATAGAATTTCAAAAATGTAAAAAAGAACTTTTGCCCACAAAAGTTGACTATTTAATCACAGAACAAATTTGCCCCTAAAAAATGGTTGCATTTTAGTGCATTTTCAATGATTAAGAGATAATAAGACACCGTAGAATATTACAATGTGTATCTAAATATTCTTTACTAAATAACAAATAAAATAAACATAACGTTCCCGATTCGATCTGCAACATGGGCAAAGAAATTATGACATTGTAAATGTTCAAAACGCCAAAATATGACATCAGAAGTAACGCACAAATCACTTACTACAACTTCTCTGTACATGTATGTTTACACCGCAAAAAAAGTTTATAACAACTTATAGACAGTAGATATAGCAAACGGTAAATTGCATCCTCTGTTTTCAAACGTTTTGATCAGAGCCTCTCTTTTTTTAATATTCTTGATCCGCCCCTGGCCTGGACAATGAGGTTTCCATTGAACTAAGACTGGAGTCTTTTTGAGAGGTTAAAAACATCTTAGATGTTTTTTTTTGTGTCTGAACTTCTTCTTCTTTTTGCGTTTAGTATATATAAAGCAAACCACTATAAAACGTCAGAGAAGCAGCCGATCCAGAGGGTGTGCATGGGATTGGCACTCTCCTTTTTTATTGAAAAATTTGACATTTTCATGTGTAAAATTGACAAAAAAAAAACTGTAAATAATATCCTAGCACCTCCTTTTCTGAGGAACCCCGGCTAGCACCCTCCTTTTCACAGTGTAGATCTGCTACTCTAGAGGATATTGCATTACAAGCATCAGCCTGGCGCACAGTTAAACATCATAAGACATAAATATTGTGGCAACATGCATGTACATGTTTGCACATGCTTCCATGCAAAGTTCAAAGTTCACAGTTTACGTATTGTGAAGTAAAGAATACTTAGGTATACATTGTAATATTCTACGGTGTCTTATTATCTCTTAATCATTGAAAATACACTAAATAGGGGCATTTTTGTTCCGTGATTAAATAGTCAACTTTTGTCAGAAAAAGTTCTTTTTTTTACACTTTTGAAATTCTATATATATGATCTTTACATGTTACTTGTTTTCCGATACCTACAATGAACGATTTCACTTATATTACTTATCAAAGTGTATTGGGGTCGATTGATCTTTGACCCCTTCTCTAATTAATGCAAAATAGCAGAAAACTTCACCACTTTTCAGTTAGAAAAGAATGATATTCAAAAACTACTTTGATTTATCTTTCCATTGGCATATGCTATAGCGGTTTAGCCTTTAGGCCCATGTAAAGTTTAAAAAATCCTTAGCCGTCTGCAGCACTAAATAGCTTGGACTGCAAGTGAAACTATCGCTAGACAAATGCTTCAGTGCCATTCTGTGTAAGAATCTGGCAATGGGTGGTACATCATTAGTCTCAACTTAGTATTTTTAACTTAAATAATTCAATACACCAAATCGTGATGTAGTAGTGACTTAGATTTTTTGCCTGCTTATGGGGAAAAAGTGTGGGAAAACTGTCCTCACATTTTTCCACGGTGCATTTCAACTAAATTTGGCCCATCAATATCTTACAAATGCAAACTTTACAAACATTTTGATGGTTATTTCTGGAAGTTATGAGGTATAAATATTTTGGCTAATGCAATTAATCTCTGTGTTTTTTCTTCATTTGCCACAACTTATTCACATTTTGCCTGATTCTTAGACGGAAAAGTTCTTAATTATATAACACAAGGAACACACATTTTCCCGCGCTTTCTTTTGTCTGACTAGCAATGACATGGTCAAAGTAGTTTCACTTTTTGTTCAAGAGTTTGAATTTTCATATCATTTTGTTGAAGTATTTTATTGTGGTACCCGTGTTTATTCATTATATTCATCATTTGTCTTGTGATTTCTGAGCAGTAAATAGTGGTATATTTTTTTTTTACTTCTGATTTAGGGAAATTATTTAATAAAATCTTACTCAGTAGGATCCTGAATATCGTCAATGATAATAAACTAATACAAGAAAATCAAATAGGCTTTAAAGAGAAGCCTAGGACAACTGATGCCTAGGACAACTGAAGCCTAGGACAACTGATGCCTAGGACAACTGATCATATTTTTACACATAAATCTATAATTGAAACATACAAAGCTAAGAATAAAAAAGTATTCGCAGCTTTTATAGATCTACATAAATCTTTTGACACTGTGTGGAGAGAGGGAATGTTTCATAAATTTTTAAGATATAATTTCCCTATTCGTATTTTGATATAATTTATTCTATGTACCAAAACCCCAGCTGTCAATTAAAATCTAATCAAGGGCTTAGTAGATATTTCATTTCCAAATGTGTAAAACAAGGGGATGTTTAGAGTCCCATTCTTTTTAACATATACATAAATGACCTTATTTCCAACCTTAAAGAAAGGTCAAAAGACCCAGTCATGATTGGGGACATATCAATAAACTCCCTCCTATATGCAGATGACATTATATTGTTATCTAGCTCTGATAAAGGCCTACAAAATTCATTAGATATCTTGAATAAATTCTGTACATGTACTTCCTGGAAACTGGAAGTCAATAAAAAAAAATCTAAAGTTATAGTTTTCAATTCAAATGGGAAATCATACTTGAATAAATTTACATTTGATAAAAATAGCCTAGAAATAGTGAAATCATACTGCTATTTAGGAATTACAATAAAGTAAACTGGTAATTTAAACACTTCCATCAACTTACTAATGGAAAAAGGTCGAAAAGCATGATTTAAGATAAAGAAAACAATAAGATTGAGTAATCCTTGTTCCCTCTTAAAAAAACTATTTGATTCTTTAATCAACCCCATTATTATGTATGGATGTGAAGTATGGGGAATTAATTGTAACTTTGAAGATACAGACCCATTTGAACATTTACATATTAAGTTTATCAAAGAAATTTTAGGACCACACAGCAAAGCAACAAACGTTGCATGCCTTACAGAACTTAGTAGACGCCCTTTAAAAACAGAAGTAATGATGCAAGTTATCAAATTATGTAATTAAAAAAAACACACTTGTTAATAAGATATATAATAATATCCTTCAAAATAACAAATTGGTCTCAACAATCCGGAAATGGATAAAAGAATTGGGATTTAGCTTCCTCATATTAAATACACACGATATCAAACGAAATATATCAAATATAAAACAGAGAATACTCGATCAAGCAATTCAAGATCAGTGTAGCTGCTTAACAGAAAATAATAAACTCTGCTTTTATAAAAGTTTACACACATCAAATTGCAGGCCTGCTTACATCAATGCATGCAAGTTCAAATCTGACAAATCCATAATTTGTAAATTTAGGATTAGTGCTCACTCTCTTGCAATTGAGAGGGGACGCTACCAAAATATTCCCAAAAGTACCGGTAACCGTATTTGCACTTCATGCAATACTTCGCAAATTGAAGATGAAGTGCATTTTTTCATACACTGTCCAGCCTATAAAATACCCAGACAAGTTCTCATCAACAAGATAAAAACAAACAAAAGTTTCTTTTCAATAATAGAAAATAATATAGCTTTTAATATTAAACAATAACTGTTTGATTATTGTAAATGTCATAATTGAATATATAAATAAATGTTTAGCCTTGACAATTAAATAAAGTATTAGTTTAAAAGGCACCTCCGCTCCATATTCTCAATATGGTTATTTTTAGAACTGTCATTTTTTGTATGTTTAGATTTGTGTATTATGACATAACCATTAATTGTAAATGTGTTTGAACGAATAAATATTTGTATTTGTATATTCGATTTTATTTGAAAAAAAAATGAGTTGAAGCGAGGCACCTCCAAATCTGGGATCACCCTTATGTATGTTGTATACTATTGATGTTACATATTTGATTGTGGGAGCAAACCCCTGTGCTAGAAACTGAGTACTTGAGAAAAATCTCTATTAACAACTTTTATAAAACCCAGACCATGCAGGTCCTAAATACACATGCAATCGATATTATCCTTTTCTATCACAATGTAATGTATGCTACCGCTATGAAATTTTGTTGACTATCAAACATTTTACATTGAAAAAAAAAGTTAAGTAAGCTGGACATAAATATACTACAAACACTTTACGCATTACAGCTTACATATGTGTGACTTATTACAACAAAGCCTTAGAAAATAAACTTCATACGATAATCAAAGATCTTTCGTTACTGAAGATAGCTAACAGCTTACTCACCACAATGAAATGACAGGTAAATTTTTAAAATAGTTTTAATTCATAATTTCAAATTTCACTTTAAAAAGAAAATTTTATCGGTTTGGTGGCAGTTCGATGTTTTAGTTCGATGATATACTATTTGTTATGATCAACATACACCATTTTATTGGCACCATACTTATCCTAACAAACTCTCGAGTGTCACACTCTTGATATTCGGTGTCTCTGATTTATTGTTCTATTTTCTTTACGTATATATAAATGTAATGTTCTTGTTTATAGAAATATTCTGCTTTCTTATATTCACGGAAAGATACGTTATGCAAAAGCAGATGTTGATGGAGTGTTATGCTGGTTCTCAGTAAACTCTGAACAACATAATCAGTTAAGATTATCATTATAATATTTGTAAGTTCCTTTTTAATATTTGATTTATGTATAATTTGGTACTATATAAATAACATATAGCTAAGAGGGTGATAGTGCAGTTTGTTACCCCGAGAAAATCGTTGTCTTCCCGACTTGTAGCCGATGGTGACAATGTATTTTCAAGGGGTAAGAAATTCACTATCACCATTTATTAAGCTATGTATTGTTTATTTTAATATATTGAATGCTCCCAACTTAAACACTAACAATACGAAACAAAACAAAACCAAAAGAATTATGAATTTAGTGTATGGAAATTATAAAAAAAAACTTTAACAATGACATAATCACTCACTATTTTCCAATTCCAAACTCAATTCGTTTTTATCTATTTAGATCGAAGATCAGAATTTATCTAAGGATGTGGTTTATTTCAACGATAAATCGAGTTCCGACTTGAAAATTTAGAAAGCGGGAAAGGCCAACTAGCAGTTTGTAGTTCAATTATTCAGTATATCGGAGAGTTTTGTGTTCATTAATCAAGGTGTTCCATGTAAAACGATATCGAAACTGAATATTACGCAAACTGGTGCATCTACGATGCATCATGAATTTTTGGTGTCCTTCGTAATCAAAAAGGCGCATTTAAAGATAAAACAAAGAGTTCAATATTAACCATATACACAATAAGCTTAAATCGTGTTTAGATACGTTTGAATTCGATCCCTGTATTTTCCTTTTATCCCATACTTTTTGCAATTTTATTATTTGATTATTTTAGGCGTAAAAATTGAAACGATCGATATGAATTGAGTAAGTATATGAGTACTTTGATTAATTTGACAATACAATAACAAATGTTTGGGTACAGATTCATAGTTTCATGTGAACCAGTTGTTGATGTGGACGTTACACATACGCAACACTGACTAACATTAAACTGGTACCGAATACATACCGGAATCATTTTAGCTTTGTATTTTAGGGTAATAGACACAAAAAAGGAAAAAGAAAAAAAAAACACCAGTCCCTCTGAGACATGTAATAGAGCAGAATATAACCTCGTATTGAGCCAATCAAAATACAGCAAATTGACATAAAGTATAATACCAAGAATTACCTACTAAACTACCTATATATAGCGCCTCTAATCGTCTGATTTGGCTAGATTAATTCAATAAGTACACAAATCTACATATGTTACAACTATAAGCTTTCTAAAAAAACTTGTCTGACTTAACATTTAATAAATATGTTAACTCACATATATAATGTGTAGGTCAAGATAATTAGAAGTTTGCTAATTTGGTAGAATTGAAATTTAGGTTGGTACTTGCACAGAATCTTTTAGCAATAATTTTTATAGGCAATTAGACATCGATGAGATGGCAGCCATCTTTGTGGGCCCGCCATTGTGGGGACCAATTTCTACTCTCTATTCGTCTTTGTCACAAGCACAACATGGTGGATAGACACTAACTATTTGTCACCTGCATACCATTGTAGGTAGTGGGTAATTATTAGAGGAAATGTTTTGACAATAAAAAAGGAAATGGAAAATAACATAATATGACTTGAGGTCAAAATTCAAAGCTCAGGGTAACCAGCTATAATATGCGACACTTCATCTGGAGGTGTTCTATCTACATGCAAAATATCAAAAGCCTATCACATAAGACGAAAAAAAAAATACAGCCGGTCAAGAAATTACCATGTTAAAATCAATAATTCAACTTCAAGTTCAATACACATCAACAATGGTAGGAGAAACTATGTTTTGAGGTGATTTATCCACATGCCAAATATCGAAAGACTATCTCATGAGACAAAAAAAAGTTACAGACCGGAAAAGAAATTACCATGTAAAAATCAATAATTTAACCTCAAGGTCAAAGTTTAAAGCCAAACGTAATCATCAATGGTGCACGACACTTAGTCTTAAGGTGATCTATCCACATGCCAAATATCAAAAGACTATCTCATAGACATAAAAAGTTACAGCTGCTCTCATCTGGTCTACAAGTATGATTGATACTATTTTGAGAGGAAATATTCAAAGTAAGGTTGGCGTAGTACTGAATTACTACTCCATATAAACAATTTGCCTAGTCCTAAGCTTGACTCTGTAAATGAAGTGTTATTTGTAGGTCATTTGACCTATTCTAGGTGGGATGTTGACAGACTCATCAATTCGAATATAGTGGTAGCATACCAAATATCTGAGAAACCAGGTAGAACATAAAAAGTGATCTAACATTGATATGATTGCAAAAATTACCAGCCAATCCAGCATGAAAATGAAACAAAAACATGCTTAGGTGTATCTAGATATTAAAAAATATTGTAATAACTGATATTCTTAATACCATATTGAATTGAAGTTTGCTTTTTGAAATACAAACTAAAAGTTTGCGACACAAAGTGATGTTAATAGCTTACAGACCAAGTTTCATAAAATTCTGCCCAGTTGTATTCAGAGGAGTTGCGCTGACAAACTTTGTGACAGACACACAAACTGGCGAAAAACAATATATCACCAAACGAAAGTAGAGGGAGACATAATAAAGCTACGTATGATGGTGTCAGTTCTAGTAACTGAAGAAGCTAGTCAGACATTATTCAACCAGTCAGTCGTGCATGAAATGTAGGTCAAGGTTAATATCTCTCTTTGTGTGATGCTGACATTCGTTTTTTAGCTGCAACCACATATCTGCAGGATATTGCATTTTGGGAAGTCAAGTTTGATGATTTTAACAAGGGTGAATAAAGCTTGGTATGTAGGTCAAATCAACTTTTTTTTGTTTGATAGTTATTTCACATTATATGATGGCAGTGGACCTATTATCTGAGATATCAAGTCAGATGTAATATTGTTCCTACAGCATTACATTTCACATGTAACTTAAAAAACATTTTATCTTGAAATATAGGTCTTGCGACTTCAATTTTGGGACAATGTAGGCCAGTCTAAGAAGAATATATATGTTTATACTAACTAGCAAGAGGTGACTGTGGAATTGTCATTTGTTTGTAATAGGTGTTTCACATTTTGCTACTAGGTGTGGTTTCACATTGTAATACGTCACAAATTTTGTTTATATGCTTGTATCAAAACATCACAGGACTTGCCCGTATTCTCTTCCTGTTACCGACGCGCCGGTTTTGAGTCGACTGAACACTTTATTGGAAGCAGATTGAATTGAGCTGGCCCTTTGGAACCGAATTATTTGACAGGCTAGAGTGAGATGGTGTCCATGGTTTTCATATACTTTTCGTGTAAGCCGATAGTGCCGATTCACCCTTAGCCCAGTCACATGATCGGGCGATCCAAAGAGTTCGCATACGTACTACTCTAATCGGGTTCCCTGGTAAGTATCATAAGCAACCCGTGGAAAGCTAAAAATTATATTTGAGAGAAACTGGTGGAACGGAAATATTACCCTAGCTTCCAGGTTACGTATTACTCATGCGTGTGTCGTCATAGGATTCTGTGAACTTTGAACTGGTTTTCCTTACTTTGATGAGATCAGTATCAGTTTGCTTACTGGTTTACAAATTCGTCCCTTGCTTTAATTTATTTTTGCCAGGGAACAGATCTAAATCGGAAGTCGTCTTACACCTTAGACCGTTTCTAATAATAACACAATCTACAGGGGCGTAGCTGCCTATACGCAAATACGCAGTTGCGTACTTTCGGAAAAAGTAACAAAAATAAAAACACACATTTTAAAGATGAAATAAGGTTATTTATCACATATGCATACCATGAACTTAGTATAGGGTCTGAAAAACTGGCTCCAAAATCGTTAAAATTCAGGAGTTTCCCTCAGGGTTTTGCCTTGCCAGACTCACTGGGGGCATTGAGCGACCCCCCCCCCCAATACCCCTCGCCGTAATTTTGCGTACAACTAAACAGGCTTAGCTACGCCCCTGATCTACATTTTTACTGGTTTGAGATTTCATCCGATAACTCCTCTGAACCTCCATACCAAATTGTTCGTTATCTGGTAGCAGTTACTTGCAATTGGCAAGCAATGAATCATTGGGATACTTGGAGTAGCAACTGACAACTAGCTTAATACTAATCAAAAGAACATATTGACAACCTGTCACAAAAACCTGCTGTCATCAATTTGAGGATTTAATATAAGGTTTCAACGTCAGACATAGAAAAACGATAAATAAAAACAACGAAACTTAAATGCATATACTTAAAGTTAAAACAGTACTAAAATAGCTCTATAATGTTTTCGTTGATTAAAACAATTTTTTTATGTACGAAAATAAGTTCAATGGGCTTTCGTACGAATGGTTTTGGTGTGTTTTATAAGGTTTTTGTTTCGTTTTGTTATTGTTTGTTTGTTTGTTGCTTTTACAACATAACTAGAACTTTGATATGTGACTTCTGAAAATGGTTATTACATATTTAAAAGGGCACAGCTGGAGATTACTGCAATTGTTGCTGGTTTGTTTTAGTGAATGTCAAGCGGAAAACAACATTAAATAACATACCAACATGTATACGTAGATTTATTGTATAGCAGGCCTAAACTTATTTGTCGTGAAAACGACGTTAAAAATTTGGTCGATCTCTCCTCGGAAAGCTGATACGTGAATATTAACGTTTAGATTAACTTGTATAACAAAGTGTGTAAAAATATTAAAATAATTGTTAGCGACTTCTTGCACTCGTAATTTCGGTACTTTACATTCGCATATGATTTGCATAATTATTTATTATTACTCCACATTAAGCTGCTGATCGGTGCCATGTTTACCGTCATAGCTTCATAGTTCTAGCTTCATTCGAGATCAAACTGTATTTCTTAAATATTATAATCATGTGTTCTATGTGTGTTTTTTGCTTGTATGAGAACAGTAAGTTTTCATTAAAAGGTGAAATAATCGGTTACCTAGTTTCCGATTCAGACACAGGATCTCGTTACAGTATTTACTATATAAGTAATATACATTATCAGGACCCCGGTATTATATGTGGCTACAAAAAGATAGCTTTCGCTGGCCGGGTCATTCCTCCTCGTAGGATCAATCTATAGATATAGGGCTGTAACTTAGTACACGATGTATGGTAGTACGGGACAGTTCATGTAGGTGTTATTATGTAGGATAAAGGATCAAATCAACGATACATGTCACAGCAAATCAATAATACACCACGTCTCAGAAGTTACATACGGGTCATCACGGTTACGAGAGAACAATCATATCAAGGGAACCGGAAGTTACCCGATTTTAGAGCATATCACATTCGTGCCATTTCCGAATGTTGAAAGCAATCCAAAATAAGTGGCAAAGAATATTTGACAATTAGCGACTTTGAAGACTTCAGTTTTTGATTTTAAGTACGGAAGACTAAACGTTTATTATCTTGCATAAGACACACGGGTCCTACAAACTAGGATAATTTAACTGGACTAGACAGTACACGGTTATACTAGTGGAGAGATACGATTTTAGACCTATAAGAGATTAAAATTTGTGAAAATTCGCAAATTCAAATTCATTTCTCAAAGTAGTCGTTGAAGATCGAATTTCATTACAATAAATAGTCAAAACACGTGATATTTTGCTAAAGCTGTCGTCGCTGATGAAATGAAGAACGTTGGGTTTATTTTGTTCTTCAAAATACTTTGGAAGGTAGCTGTATCTTTATTTCTCATCAATTGTAGAAGCTAGTCGAAATAGAATGCGCACACAGAAAATTAGGTAGAGGGGTCTGGGTCGCTTATTTAAAGCCCCCTGCGGATTCAGGGAAGTCGCTCAGAGATGGGTTTTGACATTTTTTCTTTCAAGCTTTATGTATTCATTGACCCATTCCTACCACGTGGGCTTATCTCAATAAAAAGAATAAAAAGAAATTTTATTATTTAAGACTAGCTAGTTAAAAGTTTGTTAGGATTTGTTTCAATTTTCTAAGAATTCGTAAATTTTTTTATCGTCTTCCTGAATGACTTAGTGTATCGGGAGATGATAAATTCAGCGATATTTGTCACTTTTTTTTTCACGTCAGCGACATAGGCTCTTCAGTGATAAAACAAAAGTATAAATTCAACGATACATTCTCCGCACAAATCGTCTAGTAAAAAACTAAGCCCAAAAAATTCTTTCAGCCGTTTCCGATCGCAGCCTCTAGACACTTGCACTCTGGAGCCAGTCCCAAACTTTGAATCTTCCGTCATCATGCCTGGGAAAAATGATTGTGAAAACCTATTGAAAATAATAGATACCTTATAACAAAAGATAGAGAACATGAATATAAGATTTTTATACAAAAAAAAAAAAAAAAAAAAAAAAAAAAAAAAAAAAAGTAAAATGCGTAAACCTAGTAATCAGATAATTTCATATGTCTGTATCATATGCCTGTTTCATATGCCTGTATCATCTGCTGTTTCATATGCCTGTATCATATGCCTGAATTTTTATTGTTATTCATGGTATAACGAACGTTTCTATATCCTTGTAATGAAAGAACAATTTCAGGTATCATTTGAATGTTCAATCATCAAAAACCTCGACTTCATTCACACAAAAGCTTAGTGGTAAGCATAATAATCCCTATTTCAGCATCAATGGTATAAATTATTTTCTCATCATCAGTGGACATCAATTTGAAATCCTGAAGAAGAGCATGGGTTTCCTGTCTAGATTTAGGCAATGTAGGTATTATCGTTCTCCTACAAAAATCAATTTCAAACTATTGAATTTAAAGACAAAGACCCTCACGTATAAAACACAGTTTATCGGATCAGACGTAGGGGTGGATGGACGGTGAATGGCATTAAACCAAGGCATAAGAAAAATAATGTTGACTTTCCTTTCTCTGTAAATAGCTTGTCTTATCGTGTGAACACCTTTTGGAAGCAAAGCTTCATTCTCTACAGTATTCCCAACTTCATTTACGATGAGTTCGCGAGGTTTTTCTGTAAGG
Source organism: Perna viridis (assembly GCA_037379345.1). Taxonomy (NCBI): domain Eukaryota; kingdom Metazoa; phylum Mollusca; class Bivalvia; order Mytilida; family Mytilidae; genus Perna; species Perna viridis. The sequence goes on along the minus strand of CM074515.1, from coordinate 7,359,506 downwards.
GTTTCTTCTGCCTTTCTCTTATAGGTCTGTGCTATCTTTTATCCCTGTTTGTTTTTCTCATCGTGTCTCTCATGGTAACCGTTATGTTCAATTCTGTCGTCCAAAATCATCGGGTTTTTGAGGTCTGTATTGCAACGAGATTTGCATGAGTTTTTAATGCATCTCCAAATGAAGATGCGTGCTGCTGTAAGGTTTATCAAGCCGAAATTTCAACCCATCCAAAATTAAACCTTCCCTTCCCAGATTCGTGGTGTACTTTTCAAACTCCATTTTGAATCGAACTTAATTTAGTATGTTAGTTTAAATTTTTTAGTATCATTCATGTATTTTTTTTTATTTTCATCAGTCAACACCAGAAATTTATTTTAATTTCATCAATTATTTCATTGATAATCGATGTCGCTAAATTTTATGCGATATTTACTAATTGCATAAGATAAACGTTGCTGAAATGGTATACCTATTAGACCGTTTGGTGGTAAGTTGGTGAACATGCTCAATGTTATACACTTCCGTGAGGTAAAGCTTAGGCAGAACAAAAGAATTTTCCTTGTTAAAGTGTATTTTGAGCATGCTCTACGCATCCTCATCGACTATCCCACAGTTAGCACCAAAGGGTCTAATACTCAAAAGAGGTCTCTGAAGTGGTATTAGCTGAATCGATGATGTCAATGAATTTATCGGTGCCCAGTGGATCAAAATGAAAACTAAATAACTACATGTAAACATAGCATCTTTTTCATGTTTATTTACACGGGTATATATATTGCCGGTACACTGCATATATAGACTGTATGTGTATAAGAAAGAAAGAAAGATGTTTATTCCAAATAAAAGGTCCTTTGACAGAGCATAAAATTACATACAAATGGTTGACATAATTATCGATTTTTTGATAATATGTGAACACAATGTAAATATATCAATATAACATTTTATCTAACAATACCATACATGTATATATATGGGTTTGGGGGGGGGGCAGAGCCAGTGAATTCTAATCATTAATAGGTGCACATGTACATGTATTCAGGTCATATATTTTAGAGTTGGGGTGTAGTTAGATGAATATTTTATTACACACAAATGAATCATGTAAGAACCCATGATCCGTCTTCTCCAATCTATGATAATATCTTAACATTGATAATATTATAGTAAAATACATAGGATACCGTTCAGACACCACAGCAAAATTACTTTACTTTTTATTAACACCTAATATATATTTCAAAAACTTGTTATGAATTTTTTCTGATGCATCTTTTTCAAATATTTTCTCAAGTATATATTGATCGTGTTTTTACAAGCGGCTGAGGTTGTTAAGAACATACCCAAACTTACAAATGTTAAAATTGGTTTGACAGTACGGTCATATAAATGAAGCAGTGTTGAGATACTAGGATTGGAGGATGATATGCACTGTAGTAGTTTAAAACAGGCCTTCATATATTTTTGTAAATAAACAATTCTTCTTTATATTGACAGAATTTTCCACTTGGTATGAAAGTAATGCCCAAATATTTATAGCTATATGTACAATTTATAGATATACCTTCTATATGAAAGGGATGCTCTAAATGTCTCCAAGTTTTATTAAAATTATCATAACTTGTGTTTTTTAATCGTTGTTGTAATCCTTCTGAGGTGTCTGAAAATAACACAATGTCATCGGCATACATTAAACAAGCCATTCTATCTACATGATATGGACAGGTGGATAAGGCGTCTGGAAGGTCATTTATAAATAGTTGAAAATGTCATTTTTTTTTATTAATATATTTATCTATCAATGTTTTCACGACAAAAGTTTTTTTGTCAAGCCGATTTGATATTCACTTATCATACTATTTTCTTTCAAGAAGTTATCCAATTTAGTATTCAAAATGCTATTAAAAGTTTACCAAGGCAGGAATTCATAACAATTCCTCGATAATTTTCGGGTTTATTTGGGTCCACGGATTTGGAGATTGGTGTTATGCCGATGACCATTGCATAGGATAAAAACCTGAAGAGAATACAATATTAAATAGTCTCTGTAGTAATGAAATTAACACCGATATACTGGATTTAACATGTCAAAATCTGTATCACATGCTGTATCCTCGACCTATATCACCCCGTAGGCCGGTGGCCCTTGGGGTGATATAAGAGTCTCTGGTTGATATAGTCCGAATTTCCTCTGACCCTGCAACCCTCCTCTTTTTTATTTGGATATTGATATGTCGGGTCAGAGGAAATTCGGACTAGGGTTGATACAGCATAATTTTAACATGTCATTATATCATATACTTAAACCATACTCCAAGTATGTTCTGTGAAGGGGTGCGATATAGGGTATGCGATATAGTTCTAGAGGTGTGATATAGGGTCGACGATATAGAGTTAAAACAAACACTTTTAATGCATAAACAAAAAAGTTGTATTTTAATCTAAATATATGATATAACGTTATTTCATATTCCGTTGAAATAACATCGTTTTTATCCATTTAGATCAAAGATCAGAACTGATATAGCAGTCGCTAGAGTCTTTAGATTTGTAAAGCCTACTAATAATAGCGTCTACAATTAACTTACACTATCGCAATACACAGTCCAAATAATTGGAATACCCCACTAAAGTGCAAATGCAGAGTTAGGTCCACTGTATATGTGTTTTTGATATATTAAATTTAATTCTATCTTATTTACGCCAATAAACAAACCCAATAAACAACTTTAATGCGAACTAAATGTGCTGATTAATTAGCATTATATTAACAACGATCCAATTAAAATAGTATACCTCAAACCTCTTATCGGTACCGGAACTCGTACCGCTGTCACAGTGACATCTATGGCAACACCGCCTGCACTAAGTCCAGCGCCCTAGACCACTCGGCCAGCTAGGGTATCAAATGTAGCTTTGAATCCTCATTTTTTTTGGCAATTTTTTTTACAAAAGTAGCATAATTTCCGAAACCATCCCGATGTATCACTCGCTGTATCTTGTATTTTTATTACAGTTACCGCCTCGTGACATCGGAAGCCCGGAGATTACACTTTGCACTAGTCGATGGCAGAAGAATTCCGATAATTCATTTTGTGGGAATGGTGCAGTGGCAGATCCAGAGTCTTAGATAAGGGAGGATGGGGGCAAAAAAAAAAAAAAAAAAATTGACAGGATCATCGGTGAGGATTTTTTTGTCTAAGCCCGCCCCCTGGATCCGCCCCTACGGTGCCCTTCTGTGGTCTGGTGATATTGCTTTTTGTAATCATCACTTTGGATAGTGTTTTCTGCACCAGACATAATTGTTGAAATTATATTCTAAGCCTTTGGCGTTTATGTTACTATGTACAAGGAACTAAATATAGATATTATATATAAATCCTTGCTATGTACATGTGTCTAGACCTAGGTGCGCTTTGAATGACACATAGGTGTCTATGCGATAATGTAGCACTTGAGCTATAAAGTTAATCAGCTGATGAATGTAGCTAATTGTGAGGGACATGTATCTATAGATCTAAGGACATGATTCATTTCAATGATTGTGGCTTAATAAATAAGTGGAAAGGTCAGGAAATCTCGTTCTCCGTCGCGTTTTTATCGATAACTGGCTAATGAATAAGTTTCCTGTCAGTTTAATAGGGGTCTGGTTGGACGTTGATCTTAATAGATAGCTTTTCAGAGTAGTCAGTCGTGGGTTTCCGATTATGGGGAGCTGCACACCAGAAAAGTTTTTGGTTTTCCCCCATTTTTCGTACATCGATCACGTGATAAGATGGTAATCAAAATGGCGGCTGGTCTGCCGAGATCAGGATTATTTGAAGTGTACATTAGACAACAATGGTGCAGGGTGTATGTGACTTTGAATGAAGATTCTTTAACATTAACGCTTGATGAAAATCCAGATCTAGCTAGCAACACTACAGGGTCTTCTGTTGCATCAAGTACCGCTTCGAAACCAGACCAGTTACCAGATAGGCTTGCCGGACAAACTCGTCTGGTTCGCGTAGAAAAACAAGAACAAAATGGCCTCGGTATTAGCATTAAAGGTGGGAAGGAAAATAAGATGCCCATTTTAATCAGTAAAATATTTCCGAATATGGCAGCTGATTTGACTGCACAGCTTTACGTTGGAGACGCAATTTTATCAGTGAACGGTGAAGATCTAAGGGACGCAACTCACGATGATGCAGTTAGAGCACTGAAAAAAGCTAAAAGAATAGTTGATATTGAAGGTAGTAAAATATCTTGCCATGGAAAACATGCTTCATTTCTCCCTTAAAAAAATACCACTGGCATGTTTGAGAGAATAATTGTGAAGCTACATGTAGTTACTATGAATATGAAACACAAGTATCATTCATTTATATTTTTATTTCACATATAAGAAGGTAGCCATAGGGTTAGGGACATAACCCTTGAAATCCGTGACATGCTTGTATGATATTTAATTTGACCAAAGCCTATCAAGCTTTCATTTGAAACAGAATGAAATCAGTCCAAGTTACTTTGATGCTTTCATAGGATTGATGTAAAAAGCTGAGTACAAACATACAAATGATTTGTAAGAGTTGTGTCACTTACCCTAGAGCAACCTCCAAAACTGGTCCAGATCTTTCAGCTCTCGAACAACTCCCATGTGGGTGACAGTATTTTGTGTAGCCTGAATCCGAAATGGAATTTCAGAACCGAAAAACTCTGTTATCTCAGTATATCATGTATATCATGATTTAATGAAAGTCAAGTCATTCTTATTGTTTCTGTGTTTGAAGTTTATATCTTAAAATGTGTTTACCATTTTTTTTACATTTTGGTTGCTGATTGTTATTATAAAACAGTTTTCATTGAATAATAGTTCGATATTTTATGTAACCCAAGCGTCATAATCCTATTGAAAACTGTGTTGTCTTTTCATTAGTTTATCCATAAGGCCATTGGGTCTTTCTAAATATAAAGCACAAATGGAATTTTAACAGAAAATCTGGTGAGGTTCATGACCTGTTTTTGAGGAAATTTATTAAATTGATTCCAAACTGATTAAACAGTCACCTTTAATTGTAACTGACCTAGAAGCAGGAATCTGGAATTCTATTCTAGGAAATGTACCAAAAGCCAAGTTGTTTTCCTGCTTGAACCACATTCTATAAGATTGATTTAGCATTATGTCTTTAATACAATGTGCAAATATGACAATTTAAACTTAGTGCAGGAATTATCAAGTTGCAGTTGAAGTCTATAAATGGATTTCAGTACACACTGGTGAAAACTGGTGCCACTTTAGATGTATAGAGGAGAGTCTTAGAAATAGCTGTTTTGCAGACCACACATTCAATAGTTCAAAGTGCAGATTAATGCATATTACAAAAGGGGAAACATACTATTTCATAAAAATTTGAACAGAGAAAAAAAAAAACAACACAAAAATGTAATAAAGAAAAAAAATAATCTTAGATCAAGTACTAGTAGTTCAATGTCTTTCTGTTCATAGTAGTTGAAGAAATTATTTATCTTTATTCTTGTTTTATTTATCTATATATTTTTATTATTATTATTGGTTCCTTTTGTTACATTAACAAGCTACATGTGATTCAATGTGGAAAATATTCTGCCTTAACACAGTGAATTTTCCATGAATGTCAATAAGATGTACATGTAATTCGATTATTGATCACTGTGCTAACAGATTATCTGGTACGGGTTACACAAAATACCAAGTATAATTTTTTTTACAAATATCTTCCATTTTATGTTTTCCTGTAATAATTTTGTCTGTTATATATAACAAACAACTCTCTCTTTAAGATTGATTTTAATATGGCAAACACTTGAAGCAATCAATTTATTCATCCCATGTAAAGTTCCAGCTCTGGAATCCGGTTCCAGTTCATGTTTGGGCTACACCAAATACTGACACCCTTCTGATGAGACTCACACAAACATTTTTTCTGATCTATGGCAATTTTTTTTTATCTACATTTTTTCCTTTGATCTTTGCAAATATAGACTGTCACTAGATGACTTAAAGACTTGACAAGCCTGTTGTATTTAAAATTACCAAATGACTTAATTTTGACATACATGTAGCATTAATGTTTTTTGTCCCATGACTCCAACTTTTCTGTTCATAATTTTGTTATTTCTCTAGTGGTTTTAATAGATCTTTTTTCTGCTAAAATTTCAAATGCTTATACCTCAAAAACGAGCACATTGACCCATCTTTTCTTCCTCTCATCTTAATTGTTCCAGCACAAAAGATCATAAAAGATTTCACATCCCTTTGAAATCCATCTTATTTTTAAATACCGGTAGACCAATTAACATCCTTTAAAAAAACCTAGAGACTTTTCTTTATATTGAGGACCTCCCATCTACATCATGTGGAACTGAAACATTCTAGCCCCCATAGCAGGAAAAAATATATTTTCTTAGAAGATACAATTTGATCTTTTGATTCTTGAGTACATGTACATGTACAAATGTAAGTTAGCAAAGTGGTGCTGGATATCTAGTCATGCTGACTTAGAGAGAAGGTACATTTTTACTTCATGTTAAAAAAATATTTTTACATGTGGAAAAACTGGAACAATTAAAGCTTTGTGCCTTATTATGTGCTGCATATTTTGACATTTTTTCGTTATTTGTTCAACAAAAAAATTTGAAAAGTTTTGCTGGGGTAAATGATTGTCTTCTGTTGTATACATTTTGACGTGGCTGATACAAATAGTATTTATAGACACAATGAAAAATCTGAACATTGTATATTTCAAAACTTTATTTCAATGTACAAGGTATTGATTCTTTTAGTGAAGTACATGAGAGAAGTAAGTCCATACTTTAGGAAGTCTTCAGCATTGAATGACCTTGGATGGGGTGGACAGAAGGCACAGAATGAAGCAGCCAGGGCTAACTGGAATGAATCAAAGACAATCCCACTTAAGCTTTGTTATTTATGTCGTAACCTTAGTATGGCTGACCCTGAGAAGAAGACATTAGAGCTGCACTCTCCAGATGGAAAAAGCTCATGTATTTTGAGGTTTCCTGATCCAGCTACAGCTTCTGATTGGTTTAATTTAATACATGCTAATGTTTCTATTCTGATGAGACAATGTATTGAGGAAGCTAATCATATTGTTAGCTCTGGCCCTAATTCAGGGGAGATAAAACATATTGGATGGCTGGCTGAACAGGTATTAGACTTATATCTAAGATTTGGACTTTTTTTTAACAGAATCTGTGAAATGAAACTCTAATCATTTGATACAACCTAAATTTTACAAAATATTTTATGTTCTGTTTAAGATTTACATTTGCACTTCATTTCGAACTACTTTTCCAGAATAAAAAAACAGTTCCATGTGAATTTAGTTTTTTTTTTTATGAAGAACAACCTGTTTTTGTATTCATGTAAACCATTTTTTTTTCACTTTTGTTTATATTCAATAATACTGTGAAATACTATTTTTCATGGGGTACCAATTTTCGTGGTTTTCATAGGTAAGCCAAACCAAAAAAATTGGTTCCCACCTAAAAGGAAAATCTCATTGATGTGTATACTGAAAACCTCAAAACCACAAATTCAATAATTCACAAACTTGTACTTCTTTCCAAATCCACGGAAATTAGTATCTACAAATTAAAGTACTTTCACAGTAGATAAATTTATAACAAAGTATATTTGGAATATAGTAACAGCCACATCCATCACATCTCAACATTTGCAGCCACCTGTTTCTATTGCTTCCCAATTTGAAGAATCTTGTAGTAACTGTAACATGGGATCACATAACTGTCCTGATACATGTATGATACTCGTAGTTGTACCAACACCACAAACATCTTATATATGGAATGCAGGTCTCATACAATTGAAAAAATAATACTTGTACATTGTACATGTATGTTGTAAATGTACTGTAATGTCTGAAATAATTGTTTTTTTTCTATTTATGTTACACATACATGTAAATGTTTATGTGATTTATCCTCCCTAGTACATAGTACACTTGTACACACATGAGGAAAATCACATTTTTTTGTGGTTAAATTTTGGTATATGGAGTTTTTATTTTATTACTGTTATCTGAAAATTTTATTTTTTTGTGTTCTTTACAGCTTTTGAATGAACAAGGTATTTCTTCATGGAAACCTGTGTTCCTGGCCATTACTGACAAAGACCTCATGATGTATGACACTGCCCCATGGAGCAAGGAAGAATGGGCTACACCTTTTCAGAGTCATCCCTTGTTAGCTACTAGGTACATGATATAAAAGTAAAACCAGAGAAGTTTTTGTTATTATATCTATAAATTGTAAATCTATGATGGCATATAAAGATATACATGGATATTTTTTAGTGTAAATTAGCAATACACAACATCCTTCCAAATCTACAGTGAAAATAATGGTGTGTTATAGCTAAAGGAACTCATTCACTTACAGCACCACCCACCTGGCCACTGCAGTCCAGCATGTTAACCCTACAGAGGCAAATGTGCTACAGATGAGAATCATATGGTTTGCATCATATGATTATCATATAAATAGAGCACCATATGATAATCATATGTTTCGGTAAACATATGATTGTCGCATGATTATCATATGATAATCATATGTTTTTTTAGCCAAAATCATATGATAATCATATGACTATCATATGTTCAATTTTATATGATTGTCATGTTATTGCCATATGATTATCATATGTGGCACATTCGGCTGTGAAAATAGTGTGTATACATTTTTTTCTCCAGAAATTTTACTGGCATACATGTAGTATGGTTCATGTTCTGTGAATTTGATTTATCCCAGTTGTTTCTGAAAAAAAAAAAAAACAAATAGAGAACTTCAAGTAAGTTGTCATTTCTCTGTACCTGGTATTTCTTTATTATTGTGTGACATGATGGTATAATGAACGTTTTATTATTCTATTTTTTTTTTCAACTGGGGACCTGAATATATCTTACAAAAATTCATTTCTTTAAAAAGCTTAATTTTACAAATGTAATCGCAGATAGCAATTGCTACAATGTACCATAACTTTTTTTTGTTTCCTTAGGTGTCATGCTAAAAGAATAATTATATTAATTTGGTGCCTTTGGTTATCACTGTTGGTGGTGCAATTACCAGAGGAGGCCTTGTTGATTCATGTCTTAAATGATTTTAGTCTTCACATATAAGGCAAACCTTAAAAAGTTGTTGGTTTACTGTTTATCAACTTACTTATTAAAAACCTACCTACATTGTACTCAAATTTTGTTTCATCTTTTCCAAGACAATTTTATTTAATTCTATATTTTAATAGCACATTTGTTTCACCTTTTGGCATTTTTTAAAAACAAAATCACATTCCTACCTACTCTTATCTAAAATTTTAAGTCGATAAACAGTAAATAAACATTTTTTTAAGGATGGTCTGAGGGATGGAGCTGTTTGTTCTCAAATAACATTGAGTTTGTTGATAATATACTGTTTTGCTGATATGTACTGCTGATGTCTCAGGAATATGTAAGACATCCTATAACACAAACTGTGTGTCCGCCTTTAAAGTTCAAATAATCACTTCATATCTTCATAACTCATTTTCTGAAATACTTCACTTCCAACAGAACAATTTTGAACCAATCATGCTTAAGGGGCACAATCTAGTGGGTTTTTGTGCCTGTTTCTAATTGGGACATATTATATTGGTATATCTGTGTCTGTCTGTGTGTCTTCCTGTCCATCATTCACACTTCATACCATAACTCGAAAATCTTGCCACCAATTTATGTAAAACTTTAGTACATTGAATAGTTATATTGATGTAAGCTCCCTTTCAATTTTTAAAATTATGATTTTATGATGTAGATTTATGAGACTTACTTCATACATGTAAATAAGATTGACAGAGTACATGTATAACCCAATAATGGTTGCACCCATTTTGGAAAATTTTGTAAAATAGAACTTTACTATTAATTTTAGCTTGTTTTCAATTGTTATGAGTTTCTGAGTTTCCATTTTCCAGTGTTGGACTTAATTCGTTGAAAAGGGGTGATTTACATAATTGGGCAATAACTTGAAAACACTGCAAGCATCTTTAACCTTGTTAAATTTTGTAAGCTCCATTTTTATTTTTGTATATTTTGTGTCTATTTAATCACAATCAAAATTCAGAGCTGTATCAGACTTTAATGATGTGTCCATATTTGCCCCATCTGTTCTGAGTCAACCAATTAGGGCATATCTAGTTGCTTTTTGGGAAGCATTTTTTTCTATGTAATGAACCAAACTTTTTTAGCATAAGGGGGTTGGGGGCATCCACTTAGGTCTGTTTATGGGCTTCTTAGCACTAAATCATTTCCTTGGAAATTATTAGTTACACTTTATAGTGTATGTGACATTAGTTGGCTTAAAAGGCAAATCTTCTGTGTTGCCACTCAGGGAGTACTTGTACATATAACTTATACTACTATGTAAACTAAAGTCACCACTGAAACAGTAAAAATCATCATCAGCAATCCTTTTAATATATGTACTGGTACACACATGTAATTGTGGTTGATAGCAGAGCAAAAAACAAAACAACACTTACTTTTTGTGTAAATGCCAATGTTATCAGTGTTTTACCATTTTCAGACTAGTTCATGGTGGTCAAAAGGTCAACCCCAAAACAGGAGGTGACTTGATAACTTTTGGTACAAGATGTGGCACAAGGAATGGTATAGAAATGCACATCTTTAGAGTAGAGACTCAGAGAGACTTAGCTTATTGGTCCAGAGCATTAGTGCAAGGTTCCCATGGGGTGGCCTCACAAATCAGAGAAGTCAATTGTGGTGAGAATTGATTACTCTGTTGGAGTGTACTATTCAATTGTTTTATTTGTCCTGTATACATGTAGTTACAATTGTATACACCAAACTTTTGGTGTTACTCAAATCTCTCGAATTATTTTTAGCTTAATGTTTGAAATCAAGTGTTAAGTAAAATCTAACTACAATGTAGTATAATAATACACAAAGTTCAAGATTCACTGTTTTGTGTACTTTTAAGGCAAGATAATAATATAATGTCAAACTTGTATTTACCTTACTGGAATTGAAAGAGTTTTCAGGTTGGTGCTGTTTATAACCCTGTAAAATATTAATTTACTTTCTGCAGTAATTTTATTGTAAAGAAAATTTTAAGGAGGATGGATTTGGTAAATATGTCAGAGTGTCAACAACCCCACTGGGATGAAAAATATCAGATTGTATGAATGCTTCATTTTAGAAATTATTATACAATTTTGCATTGTGTTAACCACTCATGATTGGATAAAACCATTCGTCTAAATAATCGAAGCAGGAATATGTAGATGAATATGATACATAGAAAATCCATCTGCTATTGATGAAAATGTCTGAATGAACAGTATGCAAATTACCATAAATGGAAAATCCAGCCACCAATGATAAGTAGAGTTGGGGAATAAGTTTATTATTCATCAATTTAAAAAGGACGTTGAGACTGAAATAGCTACATAAATGAAACGACACACGCTAAGTCCACGTTCAAACAATCACGCCACTGACTAGTGTGTTCATTTCAATAATCTGACCTGGACGCCAAGACAAAAGTAGATTTAACCCTGTAATGACCAAATGATTTCCAAAAAACGTCAAAGAAATATAATTTGATACAAAGATTAATTTATTTCCCTATAAAACTGATAAACAGAATCGTACAAAAATGTTTATAAGCTCCTTTCGCCATCTATAATGAAAGATAAAAAATAACTTTAAGGTTTTTACTTTCTACTTTTAACTTCATTTGAAGTGGTGCTTTTTTCCTTTGCATGTTTGCTCCAAGTATTTCTAATTTATGGCGGAATTTTGAATAATTCATGCAGTAATGACTTAAGCCATAAAATTTCTGGTGATCGACTAAAGAAATTCTTGTTCACACATTTATTTATTCATATGTAAAACACTTCATCCCCATGCTAGTAAAACAATAGGATTGTGATTGGCTTGGAACATGTCTTTACAAATCCCTAATACTGTGTTATTGCTTCACCATATACCTGTAACTTACCATTTCCTGTTGGAACATCACTCACTATTTAGCACTTACATGATGTTCTTCCCCTCTTTCACTCTAAAAAAACTTGTCAGTTACATTTCTTGATACAGCTCCTAACACTTTTTGGTGCAGTTATGTTTAACGTTATCTGTTTCATTCTGTTTTTATGATGGCATTTTATCATTTTGACTTGAGAAAACACCACCTCTAACTCTGCTGTACTAGGAGGCAACAGATCAGCTGTACTCATTAAATGTATAAGGGTACTAATATGTTGACATTTCACCATTGTCAGTATGTTTTCTCACAATTTATGAACTTTTATTTAATAACCTGTTAATTGATAAAGTAGGTTTAACCATTTAAGATTGGATTTAATGAAAAATATCAAAATATTGGGGTATCACTTGAATTAAATTTGACAGACTGCCTTGTGAAAACGGCCTGGCTTGAACACTGCCTGTGAAATGTATTGTAAATTTCCTCTACCTTTATCCGCTATTACTATAGATGTGGTTGTTTTGCCACAAACAGTTTTTATATATCTCCCTGCTATATGCAAATTACTTGAACAACATTATGTAGTTATAATGGCATTAACAGGGAAATATGATGTCATAATCAAATTACAATCTATACCAAAATTCTATCAAATTTTTTAAAATTTGTAACAATGTCAAATTAATGCAAAAGAAAACATAGCTTTTTGTCTCTTCATTGTTGGTTTCTTGTGTAAAAAAGACATAATTAGAGTAATATTGGGGATAAATTTGCTATATTTAATGAATAACTGTTATATTTTTTCGGTCTATGAGGAAATAACCTCTATCACATGGTGCACACTGAATAACCTATGTAGCTGATTATTTTCAAGTATGCACCAAGGATGTTGAGTTTATTTCAAATAGACTGAATTAGTCATTCCTTACGATTTAATTTTAGTATCAAAATTTAAGGAGTAAACCAGCAAAGAAGGTTGATGATGTCACAGTTACATTATAAAATTTGGTCTATGAGATGATGGATAAAATTTTGTATCCAATCAGAAAGCTTGTTACATCTGAAATTAAATTATACAGTTATATTCATAAATATGGAGACTTCTTACACCTTTAGTACCCTGTTTACAATGTAGCTATGTCTCAGGGAATTTTTGTACATTTGGTGTAAGGAATCTCCATATCTACGAATATGCATGTAAGTAACTTATTATTTACAAGTACCCTGCTTTTGTCATTATTGCTGTATAACTTTTTCCAGGTTGTTCATGGAAGAACCAAGATGCCAGATTAAACCTTCACTTTGATAGTGGTTTTACCTTACTTAGTGCCAACACTGACAAACCCCAGGTTCTCTGGTCATATCCATTTGAAAAATTACGTATGTCTGGTGATGATGGTAGCCGACTGTTGTGGTTAGACTTTGGATCTGATGGTGAATTGGTAAGTTTATTTGATATCAGTCTACTTAATAGATAACATTAAAATATATGAGTACTGTAAGTAACATGAAATACATGTTCTTTCAGAATTTTTGTGACAACAATATGATCACTTTGGTGGGGAGGCATATTGTTTTTGGCTTGTCAGTCTGTCTGTCTGTCCATCTGTCCGTCAAAGTTTCTTATAGTGACTCCTCTCAAACTACTGAATCTAATTTTACGAAACTTGGTATGTAGCAAGAACATCATATGTATTTTTGCATATTATCAGAAAAATTTTGAGTCCCAATTTTTGTAGGAGTAATGCCTCTTTGAACTTAGAAATTTATCAAAAATCCTCATAAATTACTGTGTCGACACAACTCTTCTGAATTTACTGAAATGAATTTTATGAAATTTGGTATGTAGTAAGAAAATCATATGCAATAGTACATATTACCAGGCAATTTTGATCCCTAGAGTACTATACACGACGTCACATACAACACATTTTCGAATTGAAGCTCTACTTTTTAAACCGTCGGGACTTACCGCTAGAGTTGTCTCTCTTTTATTTAATATGAAGATAGTTCGCATATATGCATGACGTGTTAGTACCAACGAGTCGCTTATTAGCTTAAATCATGCGTAACAAATCCTTACGGGAAAATCCTATACTAAGATCCGCCATGTTGGTTTCTACGGGACGATTTGTTTACAAACGAAGTTCGTAAGTTCCCGTCGAACTCCGGTGACAATCGTCTGCTTGATCAACTTCTCGGTATTGTACGTTGTTTGCGTAAAATAAATCCGAGATACCCTAAATAACGCCGAAATGCATTCTGGGTTCTTCGGTTTTTGGACAAACCACTTAAACATAAACAACATCTCCTAGCAACCCGATCACTGTAAACATGGCCGACTTTTTACAATGTAAATTTTGGCACCGAGAATTAAAATCTGACCGGAATTTAAGAATTCATTGTTTAGGGAGAAGCCGTTTGGCTAAACGAATGAGCAAGTCATTTAAGACAATTTAAACGACGGTAGGTGTCAATAAAGTCGTGGAAAATATTTTTATTCAAATTTTAACAGTATGTTATTTATGTGACGCCGAGTATACTGTCCTTTGATTTTGTACCTGAAGTCAGGTGGTAATAAATCTGGTCTTATTGAAGAGATAGACACACTATGCATGGCATAATTTTGAGTACTTCATAAATTACTGGTATTAATTTGGGGAGAAAGTTTTAACGAGGGGAGATCTTTTGGTTTATTTCATTACAATTTAGCAAATTATACAATTACAATATTTGCTGTGCTCTGTGAACAAATGTTAGGAGATATATTTTTAGATGATAATGTTCTGTTTTTCAGGAGTTAGATCTACAGACTTGCCCAAAGCCGATGGTATTTGTCTTGCACACATTTCTGTCAGCCAAAGTGAACAGACTGGGTCTTGTAGCTTAGTCAGTGGATTATGGAGTATTTGTAGGAAGCAGTTATCCTCAGATGCCAAATATAGTCATTTGTAGTTGTATTACAGCATCCCAGTAAAGTGTGATAGGTTCTCATTGTCAAAGATTCTACATTTTGTGGTTTGAAGTATAAAATGTTCTTAGTGTTTTCTTTTTTTTCCTGAAGTTCAAAGCTTAACCCAACCCATATGCTTTTTTGAGAGGTAGCCTTATCCATGCGATTATTACCTGTTACTAAATACTTGCATGTAATGCATGTCATGCATGCCTTTAGTGTCAGTATTGATGAGACATCAGTGAATTAATACTTTTTTTAAAGATAAGGCCTGGTTTAATGATGCACAAGCTGTTTTGAAGTATTAAGGATGTTTTTGAGAAGGGTGCCACATTGTATTATTGCAATATTTTAATACTTTGTGATTACACACCTGAATTTCTGCATGATGTGCTATGTTTCTACCTATAACATTTTACAACATATTATTGTCCAGCATACCAAAACATTTAATATTTTTAAGCAGTACAATGTTTTGACTAAAAAATGTTCCTGGTTTATATTTTTTACCTAATTTGAAATAGCACCAAATACTGAAGGTATTTTTTTTCAAAATAAAGACATTGTTTCCTGTAATGTATGTTAGGTACTTTCCATATTAGATATATTACAACTGTTTTACACTGTATGAAAAATCGTTTAGCTTGGAATCATGACATTTTAAATGAAAGTTTGAATGTATAGCTGATTTATATATTTTTTCTAGTTTCAAATAATATTAAGATGGTTATATAAAGAAGATTTGATAATAAATCGTTCTATTTATATCATATATATATATATATTTCACACAAGCAATTCTATCCTGTGCAATCCAAACATAAATTTAGATACAATTTTACATCAATATTTATACCTATATCTTATTAATTATATTTTTTTTTCTGAGGTGCATTCACCAATCAAGCCTTTTCCAAGAGTTATCCATCTTGAGTAAAACAAAGTAGAGACACTGAAGGAAGGATTGTATTCACATTTACAATTCAGTAATTCATACTATTGAGATATGGCCAAACAAAAACAATTTTTCTAAAAATTTCTTATTTTGTTTCTTACAAGCTTAAAAATGAGTTGGATTTTAAAGTCAATTTTTTCTTTTGTGAATCAGTGTAAAGGAAAGGCTCAAATTAACTGTAAATGAAGTATATGTTGACAAATATGCTTTTATAAATACTACAAAATTCAGGAAAAATCATGAGAATAATTTATAATATTTCTGTGCTCAGTAATATAGAAGATGGGTAGCAGACCATTCCTGCTCATGGATCTGTCTGTCTAATATGATAAAATCAGAAAAAGATGAGGGAAATTTAAATATTGTCTATCAGTTATTGAAGACTTCACTTACTATTTCATTGTTTCAAGATAGGTATGGCAGATTAAATTCTATCTTCCTATAATTTAATGTTATGATTATTTTTATGACCTAAAAAAAGTGGTTTTTTTTTTAAACTCGACCAATCAGAATGAGCATTATGGCATAACATCAGAAACTTATAATAATACTCATTACCTAGTTTACAATCAATCATCAGTTCATCTAATTACTGTCAACAAACATATTTTGATAATTTTGCCAGCAAGAAAAAGATGATAAGATATATTGCTGGATACAAGTCCATTTACTATGAGTTAGATGTTATACTGAATGTAAAAATTACTAGCAGGGATTTATATTATACATAAGAAGCAGCTACTGTTGTTATAATATAGACACAGTTGATGGAGTATTGCTATTGTTACCTGACTTTACTTTAGTTTTGCTTGGGTATGGTTGTAGTAAGCCATAACTACATAACAATCTTGCCATACTGTTTATGATAATTTAGTGTTTTAGTTTATATACTTTTATTTATTATTTCATTTAGTTTATTGTATTTATTGTAGTTTTTTTGTTATAATGACTTATAAACTTAGTTTGTATTTGTTTTATTTATTTATTAGGTTGTATACTTTTTAACAAAACTTTATTTATTGTACATTATTGCTGTTGTTTGTATTTTAAACCTAATTTTATATGTCTGTCTGTACCCAAATAAGGTTGGCATTGTGTTCATTTTGTTGTATTTAAATGCTTATTTAATGGATATACCAATGCATGTCTATCCTTCTGTATAAAAGTTTGATAACTTAAATACATGCATGTATTAGGGTTATAAGGAACAATATGTGTCAAAATTGAAAAGGAACTTTTTTTTTGTTTCATTGTTTTCTATTTTTAGTGTCATGAGACTTAATACACTAAAAATGGAAGGGTCAGTTAACTCATGTTCTGTGGCCTGGCTGTATTTCAAGTGGGAAGTGCCAGGCAAGTCATGTTCCGAAGCCCGACTGTATTTCAAAAAATTAACTAGTAACAAGCTGAACTGGTTTTATAAGACGTTGTTTTGTCTGCCTCAGTTAATTTAAGTATAAATGGTATAGAAATATACATGCAATGAATATTTTTCTTATAATGTAGTTAGTAATCAAACTGGAGTTTTCTCATTATTTGTATATAGATAATGAGAAGCCCTAAGTTGCTGACTATCAGACTAGTCATGATTATATAGGGCAATTCAGACTACATCAAGTGTTTCCAGTATTGGTTTTAACATTTTAAGGCATTATTGATCAGAAGATTTTTTTTGGTTCTCTTAATTAAATTGTTGTTTTAGCGGAGAATACAAGTAAAAAGCAGCTTCAACATTTTGATTTTACCTCCAGTCAGTGAAAGCACACCAAAATGGTTGTCAGTTTTTCAATATTATTTACAATAAATTTTGTAACAGCAGATAAAATGTATAAAGTCTGTTTAGAACTAATATGTCAATTGTTTGCAAAACAACTGAAGATTTCCCTTTCTGTTTGTATTGTACATGTTAAGGACTTTTGTTTGATATATAATAAGTTAACCCTCTACAACCATATTCTTTTTGCATTTAGTGACCTGGTTAAATGCAATTGTCAAGATTTTCATTATAATTTTTAGCTCACATGGCTGAAGACCATGTGAACTATTGCCATTACTTGTCATCTGCCGTCTTTGTCGTCTGTTATCTTCCATCATCGTTAAAAAATTTTCAAAACTCTTCTTTTCTGAATTACTTCACAAATTGGAACCAAACTTGATATGAATGCTCCTCTGGGTATCCTGCGTAGAACTGATCCATTGAAAAAGTGGTCGCCGTTACTAAAATAGAAAATAGGGGTGAGACAGTAGTTTTGCACTTGGTTAGTCAAATTCTGACATAGGGTAAAAGTGTTCCTCATGATGAGATGTATTTGTGATTAAATTTTCGTTTTAATCTGTTAAGAGTTATTGTCCTTTTTCGATGTTATTTGCTATTTTTAATGTTATTTCTTTTTAAATAATCTTCTCCTCTGACACTACTTGACCAATTGGAACCAAACTAGGTATGAATGATCCTTAGGATATCCTGCATAGAACTGGTGTGGGGATTTTCGATTCGTTAGGAAACATGGCCGCCATGACAATAACTGAAAATAGGGGTCAGACTAGTTTTTCGCATATATCTCCAAAATCGTTAGGTTTAGCCAAATTCTGATATGGGATGAAAGTGTTCAGCATGATGAGATTTATCGTGTTAAAATTTTAGTCAAGCTGTTAAGCCAAGCTGAAGTTATTGCCCCCTTTCAAAGTTTTTTTTTTTTTTGGCTATTTTTTTTATTTCTTTCAAAAATCTACTCCTTTGATACTACTAGACCATTTGGAACCAAATTTGGTATGAATGCTCCTTAGGGCACTTTTCTGAGAACATATGTAGGGATTTTCGATCCGTGAAAAAACATGGCCAGTGTTATTAAAAATATAACTAAGGGGTCAGTCAGAAGGTTTTCTCATATATCTCCAAAATCGTTAGGTTTAGCCAAATTCTTTCACATACTTAAATGATCCTTATCATGAGGCATACAAAGTCTTAAAGGGATCCAAGTTGTTAGAAAATTCATTATAAGAGTTATTGCCCTTAAAAGGTGAAAAATGACGCTTTTTAACTGTTTTCAACCAATATCTTGAAGACTATGATAGAAAGAAACTTTCAATTGCCGAAAAGATCCTTATAAGTAATACCAGTTTTGTTTTGTCAAAATTGTTGCCCTTGAAATGCAAAAATATAACCAGGTGAGCGATTCAGGCTCCTGGGAGCCCTTTGTTGTTATTTACTTGATGGCCTTTCATTTGATATGTAACAATCCTACTTCCTATGAACTTTGCACAATCTGACCGTATAAAGCATTTTAATTTCTGCACTCATTAATTTTGGGAGACAAAACATTGGTATTTCGAAATTTTTGATTTTTGAAATGTGCTAATTTAGACCTTCAAAATGATATATCAAATAACCCGCTTTTGCAAAGTTGAAAAATGATGCAATACCAATTCTATAGATAGGTACTGATAAAATATACGAAACCATTGTAAAATATGAACATTTCAATTTCCTTTTGATATTAGTAATTTGCATTGTGTCAAACACATGTACTTGAGCTGATCGTTCATTTCTTGTAAAGATCATTATTGGATCTGTTGTGAATTGTTAAAAATATATGTCCCCACTCCTAAAAACTAAACGTTTCAGTCAATCCAAAATAACGAAAGATATCTTAAATCAGAAAAGTGTATGATAATTTGCAGAGCATATTCAACACGATAACAAAAAGTCTATGGACATTTTCACAGCTGATTTTGGTAACAATGAATAAATCGAAATATGATGCATAACAAAATACAGAACCGGAAGTCGTAGAAACATGAGACTACCATCATACATTTTAATATCACTGGACCTTGAAAGGAAACTTACAAGGTCAAGGTCATACAATTATGGCAAGGTCTTAAACCTGACTTCGTGAAACAATTTAATTGTCATAACTTTTGAACAGATGGTCGGATAGTTATAAACTTGAGCTCCAAATATAAAGTTAATTGAGAGGGTAATTTCATACGCTGCATGTATGCACTCATCTCATTGTTTTCTTAATGTCAAGGTCAGAAGTTTGCTTGTAGTGAGAAAGCCTTTTCGCACTCGGTGACTTTTGACTTTATGTGCAAATGAAAGAACATTGGTGAAAGCCTCGTGACTCAACGACTTCCTGTTTCATAAATATAAATTTTCAAAACTTCAGTATAATTTTTCAGGTGATATTATTCCCGTAAGGATTGATGGCAAGTTACATGTTAATGTATATAACGCCAAGTGTCTTTTTACATAACAGTTTCCAAATTGATTATATCTACAATGGTTTTCAAGATATATGCAGTTAGAAGAAATTGTTTTTATGGGACATAACTTTTAAAGAAGATGATGAAATCTTAGGGTCATTTGCTTATATTACACAATTACTTGTATATGTAGACTAAGTATAATCATGATATCCTTAAAATAAATAGGGGGACCATGTTGAAAAAGTCACTAAAAGGGAGATAACTTCTATAACGGATAATGAACGCCTTCACATGCTCAATGAACTATGCCCTTTTTAAAATTATTTGACGTTTTCAGTCTGTCATTTGAAACTTCCTTCGATTTATATCCAGACTGTATTTTAGTTTACTTGGCATGACTTTTTAGATCTCGTTTTTTTTCTAAATAAATACAGTTGCTGTTGGGCGGCTACAATTTGCTGGCAACACAAATTTGACCTGTTTCTCAGCTGTTTGTAGTGAACGCTGTTAGTGTAATACCGGTACTACATTAGTTAATTATGGTTTATATAAACATTTAGCAGTTAGGATAGCCATTGCATTGTATTTAGATAATTATTTAATATTTTACAAGGTGTTTAGCTGGTACACACATCGGGAGATAGTAATTAGTAGTTGTGATTAAAAAACATTGCAAAAATAATTGTGAATGTAAAGTACTGTTTGTTTTATTTTTTCAATCACTGTTAGATATTTGCTACTAAGATATGTTGTACTAAGACACACACAGTGAAAAGAAATGGCCAATGTATATAGATTGTAGTGAAAAAGTCTGTTGTATGTTTGCAAGAAAGAAGAAGTAATAATGATTTATTTGGTGATTGAAACAAATATTTATCCGATCATTAACTTTGCTTCATTTGTTCAATATCTCATAATATTTCAGTATGTTCTAAAAGTAACATATATCATCTGTGAAGGTGCCTTTTTCATGATCACATAAAATGGTAACTTCGACCATCTTTGCTTTATTACCGATTTGAAATGGAAAGTACCGTATCCGTCAGCGCCACAATACTAGACGTATTACTTAAATCTTAGAATATTGATACTGTCCTTATAAAATGGTCGTCATTATGAACTCCTGGATTGTTATGGTGATGCCTCTTGATAGAAGTTGACATTAAATATTCTCCACCTTGAATATTTTATGATTTTTGTTGCGACAGGGCTTGGTTTTTGCTTTGTTTTGAGTGCAACATAGTCCATGGTTTTATTTTTACTAGAATTATTTAACCAGTGATTTTAAATGTAAGCTAGCCATGTAATCGGCGGTTTTTGTTCTAAATGTTATAGATATATATAGCTATGTAGAATTGATGATATTTATTTGGCAACTGTTTTGATTTTTTATAAAACTACGATAAGCGAGTATTTTTGTCAAATGATTGATATTCTATTGAACATGATACTAGTATTTGTTTTTCAAATCCTTGATGGAGAATATTTAACTTTTTTGTATAATCTAGCTTTTAATGTGTAAAATTACATAAATATATTATTTTAAACGTGGACGAAGAGCTATTTTTCGAGTTACTTAAAGACTAATTGTGATGTTACTAATATTATGACCACAACAGTCAAGGGTAATAGAGATGTTTATGTAATACCATGACAATCTGCTGGTTATAACTGGTTATATAAATAGAAAAACCTCATATAATGGTGCTATTATAAATTCTGAAATCATTTACATGTGATGTAATGTTTATACAGTTCTTGAATGGGATAGATTTCCAATCCTGCGGGTAATGGAGGATGTGAAAATGTTTGATACACCCTATAAAGGCTGCACATTTTTATTTTGTTATAAAGTTGCTTTATAGGTCTATATGATAAAATGTATAAATATTCATTCCAATCTGGCTGCTCTTAGTAGATAATCCACATCGAAATTCAAACAGTTTCTATTGTATTTTAGTGCTATTTACTGAGTTACCTCCTTTATTATTGAATTCTACATTATAGTCTATGTAATTTTTATCTCCTATTAACAAGTGTTACATGTCACACGATGTTTCTGTTTTCTATAACAATTTAAACAAAATGTCAAAAACAAAAACGTGTAGTCTATCCAACCATGATTCTCATTATGCATGATTTTAGCTGGAGTACTACTTAAAATGCGAGTTTACATTAGATAAGTCAGTTATATTGAAAAGCAGTATAGATGTTTCTTTTAGAAATGATGGGGTAATTAGTTATATTTAAAGTATTTACCATTCTTGAACTGTAATTTAGCTACCTTCATGTTTTTCAGTCATTATATTTTTATGAAAAATATATCCAATGTGAAGCAATAACTAAGAAATAATCTTCAGTGTTATATCGATGTCAGATTTCATTCAAAGCTCTTATTAGTTTTTTTCTTTAATAAATGTAAAGTTTTAATTCGTGCATTTGTTAAGTAAATATGTCTTGATATTATTTTCCATGCATCTTTTAAGTTGAGCAAAGCAATTATGTCTTCTGTGTTTAAAATCATTTTTGTTTTAGCGGGCTATTGAACGAACGTTCTTTGTTGCTTAGTAAGTTTCAAAGATCGTACTTATGCAAATACACCATGTCATTATATCAAATTGTGTTGTCATGCCTACAGATACAACTAAAATGTGTATTATTATATCAACCTGGTACAATTTTTAATATAGATAGAACGAACAAGACACAAACAATCGGACAATTCAGACCGACCTTTAGGTGATCTGTATCAAGTTTCATCGTTTTTTCACCTTTGGATTGATTATTTACATCGAAGTGTTGAGAATGGGTTTTTCAACAAACGGTCGGCATTCCAATAGGAACAAATTTTGCTCCTGTACTTGCCGACCTATTCCTTTACTCTTATGAGGCTGACTTTATAGCTGATCTGATCAGAAAGAAAGAATATCGTTTGGCTAGATCCTTCAATCTCAGTTTCCGCTATATAGATGACGTATTATCTTTAAACAATCCTAATTTTGGGGATTTGATACATCATATCTACCCAAAAGGACTTTAGATAAAGGATACTACAGACACTGTGAAGTCAGCCTCATATCTTGACCTACACTTAGAAATCGATGGTAAAGGAAAACTATTGACCAAACTTTCCTTCCCTCGTTTGTCTACGCCGGACTTGACTTTTTATGAGCAACTCGGCGGGTGTTTCTAGAAAACCAGAGGACGCTTACCCTACCGGTGCACCTAGTCCAGTTTTTAGTGGAGTCCGAGTTGCTCATTTACTTTTGTTACTTTGTATGTATGATTTTAGTTACTTTATGTTCTTTGTTGTGTATGTCTGTTTTCCATGTCTGGTCTTTGTCCCTGGATTACATTCTTTTGATTACCGCTATAACCTTGGTTCCCTTGATTACTCTTTACGACAAACGTGATGACTTTTCATTCAGAATTGTCAACTTTCCTTTCACCTGTGGCAACATCCCTTCGGCTCCTGCGTATGGAGTGTTCATATCACAACTCATACGTTATGCCGGAGCTTGCCGAAACTACGCATACCTTTTGTATCAGGCAAGAACTCTAACAAATAGGCTTCTGGAACAGAGTTGTAATGCTACAAGATTGAAGTCATCACTACAGAAGTTTTATGGTCGTCATCATGAACTCGTGGATCGTTATGGCGTATCCATCAGCACCATGAAAACTGATTTATTCAACGGGTCAAAGTTTTCCTTTCCTCGTTTGTCTACCCCGGACTTGACTTTTTATGAGCAACTCGGCGGGTGTTTCTAGAAAAGCAGAGGACGCTTACCCTACCGGTGCACCTGGTCCATGCTTCCACTTTTTAGTGGAGTCCGAGTTGCTCATTTACTTTTGTTATTTTGTATGTATGATTTTAATTACTTTATGTTTTTTGTTGTGTATGTCTGTTTTCCATGTCTGGTCTTTGTCCCTGGATTACATTCTTTTGATTACCGCTATAACCTTGGTTCCCTTGATTACTCTTTCATATATTTATAGTTAAGTTGACAAAATGATACGCCGCCTTAACAATCTCATTAAACAACTAAATCCTGTAATATAAAAACCGCTGCTATATGGAATCAAAGTAACGCGAGTCAAAAGTTAATGAAATAAGTTTTAAGTCAACAGAAAATTCAAAACCTATCATTTCTTTTTTCCATTTTAATTTTTTATTGTTTCTGTTTGTTACTGCAGAAAAGACCTTTTATATCACAATGTAAGAGGTAATTCTTAAACATCATGAATTTGCATGAACTTTAAGAGAGTCAATTTTTAAATCTTATTATTCATTCTTGAACATGATAATGTAAGTGCTACGTTTAACAATGTAGTATATCAATTTCGTTAAATTCAACCTCACTCTTATATATCTAGCGATAGTAAGACGAGTGCAAGAAGGTCCAATCACTAACCACTTTACAATTATGTCAGCTTATAACATGCATTATCATGTTTTAATGTAACAATAAATAGAGATATTGGTCAAGGACAACGGCCTAAAGTGGTCACATAACGTACGTATGACCAGTTTTATTCTAATATAGATGTCTTTTTTAAAGTGAACAATTTTGGCGAATACCTTTTACATACTCGACCAATTAATGTTGACTCCAATTCCTATAATTTTGACCGGAAATCGATTAACAAGCCACGCCGCCTGCAATATATATAATGGTGAGCCAGAAATACGATATAAAGTTTATTTAAAATCAAACTTTAAAAAAGTCATTTTATATAGATATCAAGATAAAATATATTGCAAATGGATTGATTTATTGATTTTTGCCAAACATTTTGAAAATGGTTATGCATTGAGTTGTTTTGCAAATAACAAGAAGTTTTCTACACCCAAACGATAATTGGGTTGCAACAGTTGTCGCAAATCGAACTTAGTCGCGGACCATTATTATTAACTCTAAATCCATTGAAAACCTTCAAATAAAATCGCTGCATTTGTTGAACCCTGGTAAGATTGCAAATATTTGACGACTTGTTCAGTTTAATTTGCGTTTCCCTTAGGTGAAGCAGGTACAATCCCTGTCTTGTAGCGCCCATGGGCAATCTATCGTACATTTTCTAAGTGCAAATGAGATGGAATATCAGATGATTTAAGGAACATTGAAATAAACTAAAAGAAAAAGTCTGGAACAAAGAATGTTGCGATCCCCTTCCGACTTCTAACTAAAACTAGGACAAATGCATTCATGTAATAAATGAGTATTATGCTAGAGAAAAGACTAGAGATTATTTTATTATTTTATCTTCGTACAATTCCATTTACTGTAAATAAATCAGGGGGGGGGGGGTGCTGTATGATGAACAGTAGTAGCAAGGCGACCAGGTCATAATGTGGTATTCTCAATCAAGATTTATATAGTGTGCATTCTATTTTAAATTAATAATCAGCGAAAATCGGTGCGAAGTAAAACACTTCGTCTGTCTGCACTGATATATCATTAGTGTATTTCAATTAAATCCTTGCGATATGTTTTTATTTTTTTATATAACCAATTAAATTTCCCTAGATGGGGATATTTGTCATGTGACAAAAAAGCTTATTAATGTGTCGAAAATTATCTCCTGAAACTATGCTCATTTTAGATCGCGAGACGTTCTCGACCACGTATTTCATATTTAAGATAAATACTATAATTGGATCAATAATATCATAATAAATATTTTAAATGTTTTATAATTATAGGTGTTTATGATCATTGCATTTACATGACGAGCTAAGAAGCTGAAAGGCAGAGGACACATAATTATTAAAAAATCAATTAAATAAATAAATAAAAAAAAAATACAGTAGAAAATAGAAAAAGAAAAAAATATTAACAATCGTTAGAAGAATATTTCTTTTTACTTTAAAACATCTTTGTTATGAAATTTGAACTTTCTGTTTAAAGTTATCTAATTTATGTTTATGTATGAATGTATTGTCCCTACTGCACTGATAGGTCAGATTACGCCTACGAAACATTTTAATGCATTTAATGTGTACATCTATGCAGTTAACAGACTGAAATGGAAGTCCTCGGATTAACTGTGCCAGGATGGTGCATTTCCATTATACTAATATTGGTTACGCTTTGCCTGTAAGTACTAAGCCCTTTTTTAGAGTTATAAGTGCATGGCTCTTCATTGTGAATTTATGAAGGCAAAGTAAAATAGAAGAAGTAAAATAGAATCTAGCCATAAATTTGATAAAAATAAATCGGAGATAAATACTGAAATGAATTCTATATGTATCTACCAATCCGCCGATTTTAATTCTTTATTATAGAAGAAAAATACTG
Organism: Perna viridis; assembly: GCA_037379345.1. Taxonomy (NCBI): domain Eukaryota; kingdom Metazoa; phylum Mollusca; class Bivalvia; order Mytilida; family Mytilidae; genus Perna; species Perna viridis. The sequence goes on along the minus strand of CM074515.1, from coordinate 7,333,051 downwards.
AAATTAAATAGAACTACCGAAAGGTCGATTTAACAAATGACAAATGCATTTGTATGTCAATAAGATTGTCAACAACTTGAAATATTCATCAGAAAATCAAAGCGTTTTTACATAGGATGATCACAGCAAGCAATTTAACTTCATCCTGTTAATAATTCCCATATTTTCTCTCTTTTATACTCTTTTTTTTATATTTGTTTGTTTGTTGGGGTTTAACGTCCGAGCAGCAATATTTCAGCTATATTCAGACAATGAACATGAAATTGATGATAAAAAGAACATGAAATGATGAAATGAAAAAGGGATGGGACACAAGGACAATGGGGTCGACAAATTTTGATTTCCACTTGAAATAAGGAGAGGTGGGTACGGTCGGGCAATTTAGCCTCCTGTGGCGGAGCCCTATGGTTCCTACTGCGGGAGAATACCACAGTAGGGTTCTTTAACGTGCGAGGAACGTGGCATCTTTCCCAACACGGTGCACCACTATGGTTTGCGGTCAGGTTTTCCGTATTATAGCCTGACAACCCCAGCATGCATGTAACACGCCAGGGTTACCCCATTCCACCACCTGGGGCACACATCCCAGTTGCTCTTTGGACAAACGCCCCAGTCCCCGGCTAGGGTTCTGAGCACTATTTAGTCGCCTTTTACGACAAGCTTAACGCTGCTGCAGGCCTATTCTTTTAACACCCGGACCTGCACGGGGCAAATAGTTCAGATAACTATTGACATAGATATTGAAATAACAAGTTTATCACATATGATAACATATATATATATATGTATACTGTTCTTGATTCAGTATTGTCACAATTAGTTTTTTACATTGTATATCATATTTTGTTGTTGACGTATGTTCACAAAATACTCGTAATTAATTATGTGAAAAGTGCTTTTGTAAGTTGGTATAACTTATGTTCAATCTAATTGCCTGTAAGTTTTAGCAATAAAATATGTTTAAAGTGTCTTTTTCTGCTCTTCTTTTGACTATGATATTACACAAGATCATTACTTCTAGAATATATGTGTGTATGATTTTAGTAACTTTGTGTTCTTTTTTGTGTATGTCTGTTTTCCGTGTCTGGTCTTTGTCCCTGGATTGCATACTTTTAATTACCGCTATAACCTTGGTTCCCTTGATTACTCTTTCTCTAAGGTTCACAGTTTCATAAACGTGTTGCACAACCGAAACAAAAGATGAGGGTACACAAGGCGCTGTAGCGCCTACTAGAAGAAATGAAATTATCTTCCTTTAATAAACTCAAAATTGTTCCATTTTTTAAAATAAAACTATTTATTTCGTCTTTGTTTTTAACAAAATCAAAATAGAAAAAATATTTTGTTTATAGAAGAAATAAACAAAGTTAATATATGCATTTTCAATTAGCATATGTTGAATAAGGTACAAAACAATTACACCTTAGTGCTATGTTTTATGCAATCTGTCAGACATTAATATTAGCAAGATGTGGAGGAAAACCTGGTCATAGAGACATACAAGTATTTTTCTTCGAGTGTTGATCTGTTGTGTGTGTGTTTTTATCAATTAAACACAATATGTTACCATATCATACATGTAATGATTTTATAGTTTTGCGTTCTAGAATCAGCCAGAAAAATGTTTTATATAGCGTTTTTTTTGTCTGCATATGAATTGATCTTTAGAGCTTCAAATTAAGAAGGCATATATATTAATTAATCTTCAGTGCCCGATGTAACAATTCGTTGGGTAGTTTCGAATTGGTGCAGTCGCGCACTTAGCGCTGTAATTTCTACGTTTTATAAAGCTTTAGGCAATTAATGATTTTGTCTCCCCTTCCGTAAAATATTGTTATACTTGAATCAAACTTGTATAAAATTTAAAACAAAATAAATCATCGAGTCTCGGAGTATGTTCCGCTGAAAACAGAATCAACAGAGATGGGCAAATATACAAATCATGTGTTATCGTTTCTTCAACTACATAATAACACTGCATGAGTGGCTATATATATATCTTCATAACCAGTTAAAAGTCACTAATGATTCGCGTGGTTAACTACAGACAGACAAACAGACAGATCCCTGAGCAATGTGCTAAAAGTTTTCCGAATACAATAGCTGAAAAATAATAAACACGTGCATGCACAAATCATTGTTAATAAACTTATCAATACTGCTAGTAAAATCTACTATTTCTATAATATTTGCATAAATTTATAAATGAGAAAAATAAAAATGAAACATGTTTTTATTAGAATTTATGATTACGAATAATAGTAAATTAATTTGGGAAAGTTTGAAATAAATGCATCTATATACGTATAGGTATTAAACCTCCCGCTATCGGCCGTTTTCGGCTTGAGCCTCCCAACATTTCATCATACATTCCGTAATCTTCAACGTCTTGTCAGTCTCCCGGTGAGAGCTTAAATCCTGCTGCTTCCAAAATTTTCGCTATTCATCAGTCAAAATACTGGGGATGAAACTGGGGAGTCAAGTTAAGAAGCCAAGGAGTGAAACATTTCAATTTTGGATAAGAATAACAGGAGGTCTCCTTTTGTAAGGTTTCCGAAGATTAACATCAATGCAAACCGGAGCTCCGATAAAATGCATGAAATCTTGGTATATCTTAAATTAAGATTCAAAATCTAATTTCAATAAATGTCACGTGGATATTCATACCACTAAACCTCAGATGGTTCACGGTCAGACTATGCTTATTTAACCTGACAATCTACATGTATAAGGCATTGTCGCACCCCATCAAATCCACCACCCGCAATGAGAGTGGTTTTTTTTTTTAAAATATTTTCAAGAGGCGGATAACATTTTGGAGACATGGATTAAATACAAACGTAACACATAATGCAGCTGACTAAAATAAAAGACAACTTCATTCACATAAAATGTAGAAGCTAAAATTTGCATTTAATATTCGAAAAAATGACAAAAAGCTGAACTTCAGACAACAATTAGCACGACAGGACTGCTTAGCACAAATATTATATAAGACCTGTTGTAACAAATACTAAAACTACATGTAGCCTATTAAGCACAGATATTTACACATGGACGTGAATAATTTACATGTACATCCATGCTCCTCTCGAGCGGAGCATCAAAGTACTTTCTCAGGTAACAGCTTTGATATAAAAACGCGTATTTTAAGTATCTACATGTTTTTTGGCATATGTGTCAGTGTACAGTAAATACGAAAATACGAAAGAAATGTTGGAATGTTTACTTTTTATACAAGAAACTTAAGTAATAGGATTTTATAGACACTATGTTGCGTTAAATTGACCAGCATTTTGCAAATATTAAATTTGCAATATCGAATACTTGTAAGGACATGTTTGATATGAGCACATTGTAAATGTAAATGTATTGAAGATCTTTCCCGAATAAAGAAAGCAGTGTTGAAAAAACTTTGTTATATAGAAATGTACTGAATCATTGTAATAGGTAAATACCAAGAGTTGGATTTTTTTTTACAGGAAAACAAAACAAACGGCCTTTAATTTTTCTACTTTCAAAATAAAAACAGAAGCGAGTAAAAAAAATTATTCCAGTTTATATTATAGCAGTGCTTCCAATGTTGCCCGATCGCATAAGGAAATAAAATGCGTTGCAGCATTTATTACAATGAAAATTATATTTAGACTGTGTGCTGCATGTTTCTATACACTAATGCTTACACGAGCTTATTTAAAGCCTCTCATTTTTGTACTTAGTTCCACGCAAAAGTAAATCATAATGTAGAACTATCTTTTATCGAGGAGATTTATACGGATATTAGAGCAAAAAATATTGAAAACTATTGGATTCAAATATTAAATCCCTAGAAAAAATCCCACGTAAAGAACAGTAACGCGGTTCAAAGTATATTTATAGCAGTGGCTATGTCTAAATCGACGTATGATCAAAGATTATTTCAGACTTAATTTCATTCGTTGGTATAAAGGTGAGATAAAAGCAATTTAATTAATATGTCTACTCCAGTTGCTACAATGTAATTAGGAGTTCAGTATATATTACACGGGATGGCAGGTGCTTAATCATATGACAGTTAGCTAGATCACATGATACATGTAGAGGTAAAGTACGACTTTTTTTAAAGATTTGTTTAAGGGATTTTAAGCGTGATTTTTGAAGGTTTTTTGTTAAATTCACCTAGAGATCCAGCGTTAACCAAAAAATCCTTTTTACTGTAGAAAGATTTTATAAATGCACACTTTCAGTTTCAATCTCTTTTTGGTTAACGATGGATCTCACTATAAAATAAGTGGCAGAAGAGTGACAAAATTCTTTTTTATTGACAGAATAGCCTTCTAGACGGTTTTTGTGCATTCGTTTCTGTATTGTTACCCTTTAAATCGCAAACTGAATGCATAAAATTTAAAAATCTATAATATTTATTACATTATTATTTAGCTTTCCTCCGAATTGATGATAGTTTTTTTACCAATTATTTCAGTAGGCAGAACAAGGCCTTATGGACCCACATCCTTTGCTACTTAATCCACTTTTGAATAACTTATAACATAGAATATGTCTATCCACGCTGTCAAATGCCTTGATAGTCTACGAAAACAAACTTTTTTCATTTCTGTCAAGATTTGTAGATATGATTCCGTGCAATATAAAAAAACAGCATTTTACAGTTGATTTCTGGTCCGAAATCCAAATTAAACTTTAAACGGAAGTATAAATCTTCGAGAATGCACTTAATAATGTTATTGGTCTATAGTTATTCAGGTTGGTTAGGTCATTTTTTTCCAGACTGTTACAACGATTCCTTCGGTCCTGTTTTCAGAATAAATACAAAGTTTGAACAGTTTTTTTTAATAGAGTTGTCAATACTGAGCTGAATAACTTCATGTCAGTAGGTACATTTCAACACTCACTTCATTCGTTTCCCTACCTTTTTCTCCTTCAGTTCTTTAAAAGCGTTTTCAACCTCCACTTCAGTAAAGTCTCTATTTAGTTCCTCTATACGTTGATCATGGAGATTTATCGAATCAATTAGGATTTTAACTTCATCTGAAGACCCGTACGTTCCGTTCCAAGGATGTTCTTGAAATGTTAAAATAAATCGCACATCCTGATCATTTTGGGTGTGTTTTAGCAAGTCGACAAAGTTTCATACCTCGTATTCGTTGATATCACACCTTTGCACGACGCTTAGCAGTATGATGTTTATTTTTCGAGTCTATACACTAGTGTCTATTATGTTCGCAAGAACATCGCTGATAACGGTATATATAATTTGTGATTTGTAGAATTCGTCTTGTGTTCGTTTAGATTCGTAGTTGAACCACTCATTTTGCGCGTATTTATTATACCGATTTATATTTTTTTCTTCGAAAACATCATTGGCGCAGCTAAATACAATACTTGTTGTATTATTTACAGGGATGTTTTTACTTGCGTTGTTGTAGATGTAGTTTACTAGTTCAACCGAATCGGTTTGCTGTACAGTCGGCCGTATTCGTAGTTTTTTAGATGGCAGAGTCCCATTTGATAAAAACAAACAAATAAACAAAAACCAATAATAATAAAAAATAAATGGGAATAATAAGAAAACTCATTTAAATGAAGTACTTCCAAGTAATGTATATGATTATAACTGTGGGGATAAGTTAATAGGTTCTTCCCTCAGAAAAATACAAAACGTGAAATTTCCTGTAAGATCGTTTCGGAGTCTCCGTTGTATATAGTAAATCCGATATTATGACATATTTGGATTAATTTACGCCCAAATAAATTCATCGTGTTTTCCACTGAGGATCTTTACGATTATTTTTTTGTGTGATTTCCATCACAACAGATAAGTATACTAACTTTATCTCTATATTAAAAAATAACATTTTCTTTCAAATGAAAAAAAAATTCGCATTCATTCGTATTGTAAAATGATGATTTTCATGTGGTATATAAACACATCATATATAAATATCAGTGGCATTGTGGAAGAAATCTTCTCTCAGCTTTTTTTTAACAAAACATCCTTCTCTCCTTCTTCCACCACTTCAATAACATTTATGATATCTGGTTAAGATACAATTAAATTCCGCCCTCGTTTCGAATATCAATAGTTTTACTTACTCCTTTCAAATGAAGATACAATTTTAAAATTATCTTTAATGAATTTTTAAAAAAATCATTATCACGCATTATTGTGTTTATCCATAATTTCATTAGTTTTATACATCGTTCTTACTACAATGAACGTGTCTTTTAATCCACGTTTACAGTCCCAGAAGTTTCTAAAACACTTACCATCAATAATTCTGCATTATCCAATTGCTACACCAACAGTTATTCCCAGTTTCAGACTTTCCAAATTTATCCATCAAAAGAAGGTGCTGTTTTGACAATCTGTCTGGCAAAGGACACGATCAAAACTTTTCGGTTACTGTTCATCTTAATTTTAAAAAGCACATGTAAGACACATGCAGATATATTCGCTCATTTTTTCTCAACACTAATAACAGCCTGTCGCAACTATATTCCCTTGCGACAGAAAGGAAAAAAAAACAACTGGGGCAAGTCAACGTAAGCAGGTTTCTACCTGTAGCAGACTGTAATTTACTATAACCTTTACACGTTTACAGATACTCTAAATGGAAGCACAGTCTCTGGTCAAACCTTGGAATTCCTGGACCCAAACCTGTGCCATTTCTCGGAATATTTCCGTCATATCATAAAAAGGTAAGATCCGAGTTCAAAAAGTACTCGTAGTGATATACTTATTTTGTATTTTGTATAAAAGAATCTTACAGTTCTGTCGTTTCGTTAACACGCCGAAATAAATTTACAACCATAATAACTAACCTCCTAATGATAAACTACCAACAAAGACATAAGTATTGTTTGAAGCTATCAATGTCAGAGAGTGCTTATGTACTTTGTTATGGTAATGTCCGTTAACATTTTGTAATTGATTGTCCTTGTATCTTTCAAAAATTTCTGTACGTACTGTATATTAGAATTATTTATCTAATGGTTGTTAGTGTCCATTCATGAACTAATAAGTCCCTTAGATACCTCTACATAAGAGTTCTACCAAAGTACTGTTGTCGTAGAAATTTGAATTGAGCAAAAAGTCAAACGATAAGTATTAAAGGTTGAAACAACAACAGGGGTAAAAAGTCGGCGACAAAGTAAGAAATGCAAACAGAATAAACAAAAAACGAAACTCAATCTTACTGCAAAAAAAAACTAAAACAAAACTTAAAAAAAATAACCAGCCAGTTATATATAAAGAAAATACTTACTAAAACCTAAAACCTAAAACAAGATAGGAGAAAAAAAAACCAAATACACATGTCTACAGCTGTTGTCATGACCTGTAGGTTAACACAGAAAAAGGAAACTTACATATAGAGGAATCTTTACCTCACGGTTTATATTGACACGTGACATCGGTCGACAAAATATTGAAAACTGCCATTAATCCTTTGAAGCGACGGCTTTAATGTTAAGGACACTCTGTTCTATAAAAAAGTAAAAATTTGTTTTAGGGTTTAGTGTCGTTTTTTTCTCCTTTGCCGATATAAATAAACAAATTAGTTCTTTGATATACTAATGGTGTAGTTTTATCTTTAAACCTAGGGTGTATACAAAACAGACCTAGAATTGATTAAAAAATATGGTGATGTGGTTGGGTGAGTATTGTACCTAACCATGAGGTAAAATACAATCCAATAAGCTTCCAGATTATATATTTTCATCGCACTGCCGTCAACAATGTTTGTTTGCATAAAATCATTCTATAAATTGAAATACTTAAAAGAATTGATATAAATTGGTATAATGTTGTCCTACATACAGATTTACAGGAAATGATACATGTAAAAAGGGGGTCACGATAATATGCTATAAATGCATGATTATACATCGTTCCTCTTATCATGTAGTAATGTTTGTGATAAATCATTTAAACAATTAACAAATGAATGATTTCTCGTTAGCATGAAAAACCAAAATATTTTTAATTTCTGACATAACATTTATCTTTTTAACGTGATATAATCAAAGTTTCTGTACTACAGAAATGAAGTAGACCCACAATTTGTTGTAAAATACAATTGTTAGGAAAATTTCATAATCATTATACATTGAAAACTTTGTTTCAGATTTTACCATGGCCATGACAAGGCTTTGCTTATTTCAGACCCGGAAATGATAAAAGAAATCCTCATTAAAAAGTTCTCTGCATTCCCACAACGTGCGGTAAGCATGGTCTATCAATACTGATCAGTCTATTGAAGACCGGCCTTTTTGATATGAAACGAACACAATATAACGAAGTTGCAATAAATAAATTTAGCATATTATTTATAACTGTTCTATTTCGACTGAATGGTATATTATTTATAACTGTTCTAACTGTTCTATTTCGACTGAATGGTATATTATTTATAACTGTTCTATTTCAACTGAATGTATATTATTTATAACTGTTCTTACTGTTCTATTTGGACTGAATGGTATATTATTTATAACTGTTCTACTTCGACTGATAATACTGAGTTTTGATTACTTGGTTCACATCTTGCAGATTTTCTTCAAAAGAAGTGAGATTTCGAACGCTGGTCTTGTTAATTGTTCAAAGGACCCATGGAAACTGATGAGAACAACAATATCTCCTTCATTTACTTCAGGCAGGCTAAAACAGGTCAAATAGCATTCAATATTTTTAACTGGTACCTATATGTAGGAACTTTTAAAGTGTAAATTTAAATAAATCGTATACATTGTACTTCTAACGCAACCGTTTAGTGTAGTATTGCACGGCTGACTGGCGTCGACTGTTTATATTTACTATTTACTGTCAAATCGTTTTCCGATCAAAATTATGGGAATCACAGTCAAGTACGTTATAGGTGTTCGCGGAAATTGTTCACTTTTAAAAAGACATCTAAATTAAAATTAAACTGGCCATACTTACTTTTCTTGACCACTTTAGGCCGTTGGCTTTGACCAATATCTATGTTTTTATTGTTACATTAAACATGTTATCACATGCAATTAACGTCCATAATTATATAGTGGTTTTTGATTGGACCTTCTCGCACTCGTCGTACTATCTCTAAATATGTAACAGTGAGGTTGAATTAAACGAGAGTTATATACTACGTTGTTACATGTAACACTTACATTATCATATTCAAGGTTGAATAATTCTAATCATGAGATTCTTCATGCTTATAGCCGTTTTTGATTGGTCGAGAACGTCGTTGCCAGAAAGTTCATACATGCGTGAACTTCGCCGGATCGTTCATACATACATGAACGCCAGTCAACTTGAAACCAATATTGCGACCGTGTAGTTTGAAAGAGGGTGACAACGAACTGAACGGCATAATATAGCCATAAGAATAGTTTTTTACATAAACAATGATTTCACCGGTCAAATTTGTTTACAGAGAGTAATTTTCAGCCCAGGGAAAGAAAATTATAACTGAGTCTGACCGAACCCTTGAAAAAACCTTGTTGTAATTTTCCTTCTTTCTTGTTGTATTTCCTTAATAATTGTATTCATGTTGAATCGTTTACATCTCGTATATTTAAATGCCAACTATCACTTTGTCCATGCCGCCTTCACTGCCGTTGTGCAGACGATTATGTCTAAATATTCGTTCGCGCTGCCATACGTGTGCAAAGGAATGCGTGTGTATTGAAGCGTAAACATAAGCAAAGTGTATCAATATAACCGACTATGGCCTCTAGAGGGTAACTTTGACTGTCGGGTAGAATTTCGTATTGACATAAAATATTATTTCATAAACTCGACTCACATATCTTTAATTTCATATAGCAGCGTTTTTTATATACAGGATTTAATTGTTCAATGAGATTGTTAAGGCGGCGTATTGTTTTGTCAACTTAACTATAAATATGTGAAACGTTTTATGTGATATCAGATCATCTATATATGGTTTCATTCGGGTATGTTGAATAACATATATTTTTGCCGATATTTTAGGAACTGCTACACATTGTAACTTTATGGCATTTTCAGATGACAGAAAAAATACTGACTTGTTGTGAATGTTTAATTGATAGACTTAAACAACAAGGCAACATTGGTGGATCTGTTGATATGTTTTCGTGAGTTTTATTACTTAAAAAATAGGTCTCCTTAAAATAGTACGAAACAAACGATTATTTTTTTTTAATTGGGGGTAAGTTGGAAAGACTTATGCATTTCGACTTCTAAGTTCACTTCCGAAAGAAGTTACCAAATTTGTTGAAAATATGTACCTCAAGCGATAACAATAAATCCCACTTCTTTGAGCAGTATGTGTCGTTAAGTCCCTTCTGACGAGGATAAATGTAGAATATATAATTAATCTTATTCTTATATTACTTACATGGAAGGGAAAACTAAACTTTAAAACTTTTTAAACAATGTATAGTGCCTGTATAAATTGATAAGATGATTTTGGAATAATTAAATATATTAATCCAAAACTCCCAACTCACATTTGAAAAAAATGGCAGAAATCCTATTTACTTCTTACATAATATTGGTGTAATTAAAAGTAAAACAACATTTAACCCTCCGTTTCTACAATGTTCAATTGTTTTATATAAATTGAAATTTCAATTAAAGTAACTTTGTTCAAAAAGTTTTCAATAGGTAGCTTTTATTGTTCACTTGTCCTTTACTAATCATAGAAGCGGAGATAATTTCTGTAAATAACATGGGTAAAAATTGTCTGTACTCTCCCCTGCTCTTGATTAACGAGCAAAAATAAATTTGTAAAAATACATTTGTTTGTTTGTTTTTGTTTTTGTTTATTTTTTGTTTTTCGTTTTTTTTTTATTTAGCTTTTTATTTTTACTTTATTTTATTTAGACACAACACAGATTGTTATACCGTATTCACACAAAAAGGTTTATGAAACTTTAAAATAGTCATCAGTTTTGTCATAAACTCGACGATCTCAACTATTAGTACTTCTGGTCAAAATAATGGCCAACTTCGACTTGCTCGGATTGGTGTCAATAATGTTTGGTTAGATATACAAAAAGGCTATAAAATGTTATATATTTTATCTTATTCAACATAAAATTATTTTGGCGTTTACATGATGGCTGAACATCGCTCTTTACGGTATATTATTTGATCTGTTAATACTCAACAAAACCTCTTGCAAAACTATTATTACCTCTCTATTAGCAGTAGTGAAAGATGGACGCAAGAGTAAATAAGTGATAAATATACTCTAAGTAGCATAAAATTAAGTGTGGATTCTTAAACATTGAAAAGACAAAGTGGTGTCTGTCTGTCGGTGGCATTTCCTAGTATAATAGTATAAGAATATTTTATTTTTCTTCCATGTACACTACACCTCAAAATCAGTTCTGTGTAATCGTAGTCACAAATGTTTCTGTAAAAAACATGTCACTTAACTAGCTATTCAAGTATTATGTAGAAAAATGATTATTTCAGAAGAACTAAATATAATAAAATATAATAAGGAGTACTCTCAATCTGATGTTGTTTAAGTATAATCATCTGTAAGAATCGGGCAAAATAAGAAAAAATGTGAAACATGCATGTCAAAACCCCCACCGATCCTACAATATGATTGCACTCAAGAATGCTTTCTCTGTTTGAAAGACAATTATTGGATCTCTGCATCTCTGGATTTGCTCATAATTTATTTTTTTCAATTGATAGTTGGAGAAATGAGGTTTTGGGCAGAGTTACCTGCCCTAAAATGTTCATTTTTCGTGTATTTTAATAGAATTATAACTCAATTTACCGAAATAATATGGACATTCTTGTCTTTTTTCCTTGATTCTGAATTCTGAGGGTGCAAATAGTTAAATTGACCTTTTTAAATGAAGGGATTTTTCATACCATGTTTTACCCTCGGCATGATTCTCACGAAAACTAGCACTTCAATGATGACGTTATAAATACATGTTTGGAATAATTGTGGGCGGTTGGATTTTGAAAGTATCAAGAATTTGTATAAACAACTTTAAATTTACAGTTCTATCCTGTCAATAGATGTTGATAAAACAATTATACTTCAATCGTCCTATTGAGCAAACCAACGTACATTGAAAATATTGACGGTATAAATATTGATGATTTATGGTCCCTGAAAGTAACACCTTTTTAACACTTTGGTTCCATTTTGCATGAACTACCTATTTAATTTAGCGTTACTAATGAAGGCATCTTTATAAACACATCGTGTAAAATAATACTTGATTAAAAATGTAAAGGATTGCATTAGACAACTTATTCCCACTCTAAACCTTATTCGTACATTGTAATAATGTACTTTGAGCACATGTAGCAAGGCTGCACTTTTGATTTTGATTTTATTTCATTTTGTTTTGTACTTCTAAAGACCTATGTCGTCCTTTATTTGAAACACAATTGCTGTGTTAGTAATTCATATCAATTGTATTTCACTTCTTATCACGGCTATTATTCTACATTTATGCACCTTGTTTTGTTTATGCGTTCGCCGAACCCTATTTTGGGAACAGTAGTGAAACCAAGATGTTTTTTGATTTCATCATGTGAAATAGTTTTATCAGTCTGGGTTCATTGTAAAGATGCAATTTCATTTCCATGTAAGATACACATTGCCGGACTCAATTGTTCCATTTATAATTAAGAATAGTAGCGGGGATGATTATTTCTATGAAAAATTCTGCGCTGTTGATTTTTTTCCTATATTAAAGCGCATTTACGTTGATGGTTTCAGATATTTCATTTTATGACCACTTGTCCAATTTCGCATTTCACTTGTGATTCATTTTAGTACTACAATATATAAGTGAGACAGTAAGCAAACAAGTTGACATAACTTTTTTGTGTTTTTTTAAGTATTCGCTTCAGGGTTTCAATCCATTTTAAACTAAATTGTTATATTTAGTGATTTGTGAAATGAATAAACAAAACAGATGCAAGTTTTTTTTTAATTTAATGCAAAAAGATTGTTCCTGCTATTGGACATTCTTTAATTCATAGGACAGATATGTTGAAGATACAATGTAACTATATAGCATCCATTGTGTTACAAACTAAAATATGTTTATAATATATTGTCTTTATTACAAAAAGAAGATGAAATAATTCAAAAGTTAATACACACTTAACTTTAGTTATGAATAACTATATATTACTAGTATATGATATTATAAATAAAGCTATTTGTTGTAGGTTATTAGAAGGTTTTGCAATGAATGTTATCTCAAGCACAGCCTTCGGAGTAGACATTTCTAACAAAGAAACTAATGATACATTTGTATACTATGGTAAAAAGGCAGCTGTAGGAAATATCCCATATAAGGCTGCTTTATTTATAAGTGAGTCATATTTTTAGGTCAGGTTAATTTTGTAATTTCCCCAAGATATGCTCAGTGTGAACATTTACTGTTTTTTTTCATTTTGTCACCAATATTCTAAATTATAATGCAATATAAACTTAAAACTTTGCCGATAGTCGATAATTTTCCATGTTTAAATTTAACAGACATTTCAAATATGTGGAATTTTCATTGGCTTAACTTACTTAATACTATTCCGAGTATTTCTTTCTATTATGAAACTCTAAATTAAACTTATTAAGGGACTTATCCGATAATAACGGTTTGATTAACTCAAGATTTAAAACCTACTAAGATTGTTGTTAACTTCGTTAGCTGTTTAGCAATTGCTCTCTTATCTTTTGTTTATCGTGAAGCATATGTAATTTACGTCTTTAGTTCTTCGTAGAGATTCCTCATACTTTGTAAAACATAATTCCAAATCATCTTCCAAATACACAGAAGATGTTTTCAAAATGCTGCAATTTTTTATCGACAACATATTAGTCCAGTGTAGTGTAACTTTATAGCTGATCTGATCCAAAAGAAAGCTATATCCTTTAATTGCAGTTTCCGCTCTACAAATAACGTACTATTGTTAAACAATCATAGTATCGGGGACTTGATACATTGTATCTACCCCAGAGAACTTGAGATCAAGGATACTAAAAACACTGTGAAGTCAGCCTCATATCTTGACCTACACTTGGGAATCGATGGTAAAGTAAAACTATTGACCAAATTTTACGACAAACGTGATGACTTTTCATTCAGAATTGTCAACTTTCCTTTCATCTGTGGCAACATCCCTTCGGCACCTGCGTATTGAGTTTTCATATCACAACTCATACGACGTGACAGAGCATGCCGTAACTACGAAGACTCTTTGGATTGCGCTAGACTTCTTACAGTTAGGCTTCTGGAGCAGGGTTATGTTGCTACAAGATTGAAGTCATTCACTACAGAAGTTTTATGGTCGCCATCATGAACTCGTGGGTCATTACGATGTGTCCATCTGCACCATGAAAAGTAATTTGTTCGTCCTGTCATAGTTTTTTTTCTTCCGTCTACCCTAGAATTTTTACGAGCAGCTCGGCGGGTGTTTCTAGAAAAGCAGAGGACGCTTACCGTACCGGTGCACCTGGTCCATGCTCCCAGTTTTTAGTGGAGTCCGAGTTGCTCATTTGCTTTTGTTACTTTGTATGTATAATTTTAGTAGATTAATGTTCTTTGTTGTGTATGCCTGTTTTCCATGTTTGGTCTTTGTTCCTAGGTTGCTTTATCTTGATTTCCGCTAGAACCTTGGTTCCGTTAATTACTCTTTAGAAGTATACATGTAATTGACATCTTTAGAAGTACACAAATATCACTTAGTAGCGTGACATAGAGCAAACTATAAATGCTTAAATGTACTACCCATTGTTTTAGGTACGTTTCCATTTCTGAAGAAGTGGATAAATATTATTACATTGCCAGATGATGTTCGAGAATTCTTTACCTCAGTAGTTCAGAAAGCTGTAGAGGTAAAAGGTGCGATGGCAGAGGTAACTGACCTTGTAATTATTTCGAGGATGTTTGATTTTACCGTTTTGTACTTAAGAAAGAGTTCAATATAATCACACTTAAAGATACACAAATTATTACAATGAATGACCGTACACATAACTGCATTACCATTGTAGGAAATTGTCTGTTTTATCTTTCGAACTACCAAAGATGACCCGAATAAGATGACTTCATATAACGGACATTTTTAGTGATTTTGTGAAAGAGTAAATGCGATAATTTACACACAACCGTGTACATATTTCATTTATAAATTTATAAATGTTTTACTCAACGCTTAATTCAAAAACAAGTGGCGACGAAACTAACTTTTAAACATTGACTTTTCAGAAAGAAAAAGACTTCTTGCAACTTATAATAAATGCTCATGACAAAGAAAACCATCAGGATTCAAACACAGAAAACAGTGGACGTAAAGGTTATTGAACTGAATAATAAAACTTACTTTGGCTTGAGACTCAAATTTGCAAACGATGTTTTGATTTATACGAGAATCAGAATCAGAATGTTTTGTCCTTATACAGCATGCAAATAGTAGTTAAGCTTAACTGAATAACGTTAATTAATATGCATTAGTTTATAAATTTGTTACTTGTTAGAAAACAATATAAAAAACAATATAATGTTTATATATAAGCGTAATCAAGGGAACCAAGGTTATATCTATAATCAAAAGAATGTAATCCAGGGACAAAGACCAGACATGGAAAACAGACATACACAACAAAGAACATAGAGTAACTAACATCATACATACAAAGTAACAAAAGTAAATGAGCAACTCGGAGTCTCAGGTCAACATGCATGAAAATATAGACTGAGATTACAACAAACCCCAATAATATCCTGTATGCTAACTTTTACTAAAACATCACAGTGAAAAATGTTTTAATTTTCGATTGAAAAGACATTGAATATCTATTTTTCAATATTTAATAACACAAGTGAATTTTATTTTGTCATGCATAATGGTATGATTGCAAGACAATGTTGCCTTTGTGTAGCCGTTATCGCTTTAATTTTCGTGTTTCATTTTCAGCACTCACGGAAATGGAATTAGTAATAAATTCGCTAACGTTCTACCTGGCTGGGATGGGAACAGTTTCCATGCTTTTAGGATATTGCTGCTACGTGTTGGCAACCGAACCTAAGATACAAGAAGAACTTGTTAAAGAAGTAGACGCAGTTTTGAACGGGGTGCGTATGTAATTTGCATGTTTCTTTTAATCTTTTGCTTTGTTCAGTATCGCGTAATTTTCGTTTTATCACAAGTAATTTATCTGTCAAATTACTGGCAATTCAATCTGAACAATGCAAAGAAGAACTTGTTGAAGAGATCGACTGAGTTTTGCACGGGGTGCGTAAGTAATTTGCACGTTTGCTTTGTTCAGTATCGCATAAGTTTTTGTAGCATTTTATCATTCAAATTACTGGCAATTTCAATCAGTGTTAGCAGATTATGGTGAAGTGGTAAACGCTAATTGTTTTGTTCCGAAGGCATAATCCGATTATTTATATTTCCCTTCACTTATTTTCTGCACGAACCATAGTGTTATGAACAGTTGGTTTGTGTTTTTTTGTATTATCTTGTGACAATAATATTGGGCATTAAACACCTAATGTGGATTGTTCTAAAAGTTGAATGTCGTCCGGGCCAATTACGGGTAAGGTTTATACCGTTTGTCATACTTGTCGAATTGTTCATCAGTGAGTAGATTTGAGCAAATGTAAAAAAAAAAAAAACAAAATCCAATGAATCGTTGAGAAGCACTGTAGAGCGAAGACAAAATTTAATGATTAAGTGAATAAAATGGAGCCAATATCAAAGCAAACGAAAACGAAAGATTGCTAACAACCGCAATGGTCTTAATTATGATGGAAAGGTTAGACCAAATTTTATAGCTTGCTCAACCTCCACTTTCCATTGCGGTTAATTGATTCGAGATATTGTAATAAAAAAGCCACTAGGGAAAGTTGGTAAAATTAGTAGTGAAAAAAGTAAGCCTGTCTCTCATTCGACTATGGCTTATTAAGAAGTCAGAACAGCGGCTTCTATATCTGGCATACCCGAACATCCTAGAAATCAAAACACAATGTCCCGGGGGAGCTGATATATTATTGCACATGAGGAGGAAATCTATATCACTGAAAATTCAAAATCATAACGTATGTCATATTTTTTTTTTTACTGAAATGACTACTGTCATCGAATTCCGGGTAAAAGTCTTAAATTAACGCAGAAAGTATATTGAATTTCTAGTTTAGCTGCATAATTGAACGGATGTCTTTCTCTAAATGAAGGATTGTTGATGGAGAAAACATTGTCAATATATCGATATGTGAAATTGAAATATTCGGTATTTTTATATTCTTGTCTTTCACATAATTTGGAAGCTTTTGAAATACATATAAATGAAAACAATAGTTATCAAGCGAAGGAAAATCAGCTTGTCTACATTATTATGAAGTTCCATAAAACATTATTTCAACTGAGTATCGACTAGCATTTAAGTTCTAAAATACTTAAACTATCCAAATGAAATATATTTTATTGCATTCATAGGATGCTCCAAGTCACGAAATCTTAACCAAGATGCCGTACCTAGATAGATTTGTTTCAGAAGTTCTTCGTTTGTATCCACCAGGACACCGGTGAGAATTGTACTGTTAAACAACACATTTACATGATAATATGTTGTCAATACACGATTGTATATGTTCAGTTAATTTTCCCTTTATATTGTGGCGGATGAAATCTACTTGAGTCACCACTAGGGTTTACAGATATTAGGATATACATGTACCAACAGAAATTTTCAATTTTTTTTGTTTAGCTAACTGCGAATACCATAATTTTATGCAATAATTATAAAGACATATTGTTTTGTGTCCAACTGGTTACTGTTAAAACAGGTATCTGGATGTATTTGGGTCTTTCATGTTGATTATTTATGTTATAGATTTCTTCAGAGTTCCACCGATGATTAGAAAGGTGAAACAATAAAACATTCTCCATGATAGCTCAGAATCTGATTACGTTTAACTTTGATCAGTGCACATGAGTTTGATTCTGCACGCATTTTATTTTTTCAGTGATCTTGAAATGACAACAAGGTGATTTTGCGTGCAATTGTCTTCATAAGAACGCTCCTAAAAGCTAGCTTCTATAAAACAATTTAGCAATAATTTTGTTAGGAATTTGATTATCCACCTACATACTTCTATTTCTTTTTATCTGTACTATTATTATTTGGTTCTTGGGTAGAATTTTCCCAAGCCTTTGCTTGTTCAACATTTATTTGTTAGTTGTAATTTGATAGTACTTGAAAAGAAAACAAAAACACATATGAATTTCTTGCCAAAAACATAACATCTTGAACGCATAACAATTGGTCTAACTGCGTCCTTAAATTTCTTTATTTGTATTTTCCTTTAATTATTGTATTTGCATATTAATAAAATAGGTTGTAAAACAGCCCAATAGATGTTATCCTTCAGCTAGGTACACTGAAGCCAACCGTTGTCTTAGCTGAAATTTATCATGAAACCAAATTATTGAAAATGTCATGTGTTTCAAAGTCATATGATGCAGATTTTATTCTGCATGTGATTTATAAATAATACATTAAATGAAAAATATGATTTTTGAGCATATTTATACTACGAAAACATCAAATAAATTCTGGAAAATTTCGTAAAAAAATATCATTACTTTTGATAATATATATGCGTTTTATCATTAAGCAATCCTAATTTCGGGGATTTGATACATCGCATCTACCCAAACGAACTTGAGATAAAGGATACTACAGACACTGTGAAGTCAGCCTCATATCTTGACCTACACTTAGAAATCGATGGTAAAGGAAAACTATTGACCAAACTTTACGACAAACGTGATGACTTTTCATTCAGAATTGTTAACTTTCCTTTCATCTGTGGCAACATCCCTTCGGCTCCTGCGTATGGAGTGTTCATATCACAACTCATACGTTATGCCAGAGCTTGCCGAAACTACGCAGACTTTTTGTATCACGCTAGAACTCTAACAAATAGGCTTCTGGAACAGGGTTATGTTGCTACAAGATTGAAGTCATCACTACAGAAGTTTTATGGTCGTCATCATGAACTCGTGTATCGTCATGGCGTATCCATCAGCACCATGAAAACTGATTTATTCAACGGGTCATAGTTTTCCTTTCCTCGTTTGTCTACCCCGGACTTGACTTTTTATGAGCAACTCGGTGGGTGTTTCTAGAAAAGCAGAGGACGCTTACCCTACCGGTGCACCTGGTCCATGCTCCCAGTTATTAGTGGAGTCCGAGTTGCTCATTTGCTTTTGTTACTTTGTATGTGTGATTTTAGTTACTTTATGTTCTTTGTTGTGAATGTCTGTGTTCCATGTCTGGTCTTTGTCCCTGGATTACATTCTTTTGATTACCGCTATAACCTCGGTTCACTTGATTACTCTTTCTGTTCTAACAAACCAGAGTAGTCGACCGGTCAACGATTTCTCACGAAAGGTTTAAATGTAAAAAATACCGATGAATGAAAATATAAGAAAATAGTAAAAGGCAGCAAAACATAAGTTCATGGTCAAACCGTTAATAAGACCTCTAGATATATAAAAAAATTGCCAAATCCAAATTAAATTTTTTTTGCAGTAATTGCAGATGAAATAGAAAATAACAGGATTTGTTTTGTTCAGTACAGAATGTTTTGGTATACAATATGATATTGTAGGGTGCGTCATTTGTTTTACAATTGTTTAAAAATACTCTAAAATGCAACCAGTTTTTGGACTTTTTTAATGAAAAGCAACACTTTCCAAATATTGACAATGCATGACATGATTGATACCATAACAAAAGTGTAAAGGGTCAAATAAGTATGATATTCAAAACATGTACTCGTATATTGATTTGAAAGTATTAATGATATATTTCAGGCTGAGCAGAGAAAACCTAGAAGACATTACAGTCAAAGGTGTTTTCATACCCAAGATGACCCATATTATAATATCAGTACTTGCCATGCACAAAAACCCCAAGTATTGGCCGAATCCAGAAAAATTTGATCCTAACAGGTACACTTTTACATACTGAAAAACTATATCTTTATGATATTTACAGGACTTTAACTTATGACAATCTCTGAAGAAGTTGAAACAAAGGGGGAAAGCACACAATGTGAAATTCTTGCACAAATCGGAATCACCTAAAACATCAACTGGACAACTAACTAGATCAAACGAAATAAAAAAAAGAAAACTCAAATGTACGAAAATGTACGAAAAGTACGCACTTCACTAAAAATTCGGGATGAACTCACGTGCTATGTTCGATGAGCTGTTGCTGTATCAAACATATACTGTCTCTAGTTGAGGATGGTATATAATAAACTACCAAGCAAATGAGGAACATCGCCTTAGTAAATAGACTCTTCTTAGTGTGGTGATCTAGTACACCATCCTAAACTGCATATAGTTTGTGCAAAATGTAGGGCTCAAAACGTATAGATTGATCACAATTACCTATACAAATTTTAGTTAATATGTAAAATAATTTAATGCCGGAAAATACCATGGTATTTCTGCACCATCCAAACATAAAGAAGCAATTCTCTAGACTTTAGAAAAAAATGTTGAATCCCGCTATCGACTTCAAGTTAGGGTTTGAATTTGTTTGTTTGTTTTTTTTTTTTGTTTTTTTGTTAAATCAACCACAACAGTATCAATTAATAAGGGTAACAACAAAATTACCGAACACTTATTCGATCATTAATCAAGTCAAGTCAAAAATAACCTTTCAAAATAGATATTACACCACCAGAGCAGCTAGGACCGCGATGGTCCTGACATGGGACAAGCATTTCAAACGAAATGGAGGTTAACTGTAGGTTTTACCGCGCGCTTAACTTCCCTTTTCCATTGCGGATACCAGTGGTGGATTTAAAAATAGTATTTGCATGCTATTGTGTCATAACCGATAAATCAGCCGTTACATCAGCACAGAGAACAATTACAAAAAAGAACAATCATTACTCATTATTTTAAAAGAAACCAGATATTTTTCAATCAATCAAGGACTGATATCTATAAAGTAATTGGTAAGAAACATTTTGAAACACATTCTATCATACCCCTGATTCAGGAATCTGTTACGCAGATATTTATGGCCTTCAAGGTACTTAGAGTAGTTAATACTTACTCTAGCGTAGCGAATCAACTGTGAAATATAAACACAAAAAGCAGGAGATGAAGGGTTATTCCTGTTCAAGAAAATTTATGATATAAAATTAAAGTCGCCTCTTTTATCATAAATGTTAGTGCGGAGATGATCACTGTTGTCAAATTCGAGATTCTCTATCACGGGCTCTAGTGGATATGTTGAAGGTAACCATTTCCAAACGAAGGTTCTTGATGGGCAATACATTATCAATGAAAGAGTAATCAAGGGAACCAAGGTTATAGCGGTAATCAAAAGAATATAATCCAGGGACAAATACCAGACATGGAAAACAGACATACACAACAAAGAACATAAAGTAACTAAAATCATACATACAAGGTAACAAAAGTAAATGAGCAACTATAAATCTGTATGTAAAGTCAAAGGATTAAAATATCTTTTATATTTTATTCTTTACGAGATTCTAAAGAAATTCAGTCTCGTTTGAATGCAAAAACAAATCGGCTAGGAGAGCAGCACAGTTACTGCCCATTGGGATGCCAACTTATTGGAAAAAATAGCTCCTTATGATGTGCCAAATATGTTAACAATGAGGAAATCAAGCATATTGTAAACTAGATTTTCTGTGTAACATACTTTTGACTTCTGTGATGTTTTAGAAAACTATGTGGATTGGTAACCAAGAATAACATAACTTTTCGAAACAGCAAAAGATTTACAAATAAGTTCTTTCAAATGAAAATTCTACGTAACTTCTGGCAACGTAGTGTAAATAGTCGAGAAGTCAAAAGTTATAAGAGAACTAATATCCGAGAAGATGCGGGATTTTAGGTTTTGAAGTAAATCTTTATAACTTTTAAGTATCCACACGTGATTAAAGCCACTACGGGAGTAGGTGGTAGTACAACTAGCTTGCTGTTCATACTTTACTGCGGACGCTACCTTTGAAAGTTGAAATTACATCGCCTTCATGGTGCAAGATGAAGATGCAGCTAAATACCTTTCTTTGTATATATTCTTATGAAATTTGGGAATCAAATACAAGAAAGTTAAGTCCTCACATTTCGTTTCGATGTTGAGAGAAGACATGAGGGGCATTTGTTTGTTTAGGATGTCCCCTTTGTAAAAATGAGTGTGTTTGTATGTGTCATTACATGGAATGTCCAATGCCTCGATAAGGCAATTGAGGTAATTAGCTTTAGGAAAAAATTCAATGTTGTTTGAAGAGCTTTGTCCATAAGGACGATAACATATTTCTCATGTATTGAGGAAAGGCATTCAAGTGCATTACGATCAGTGAATACGGACTTTGATCTTTTATTGACACATTTCGTAAGATTGTCGATACGATTCCGTACCAACTATCCAATGCTACGCATCCAATCTAACAAAATTTTATTTTTGGTTCTTGGTCATTTTCTGTTTTTATCCATAATCTTGCTCAATCTTCAACAGCATTCATAATGGACACTCACCCACAGACATTCTTGAATTTTTATAAGAAGATTAAAACGATGTTGGTGAGGTCTTGGCAGGTGTCTACCGTACGGAGCACTTGATGTCACTGTATTTTTTGTGGCTGTTCATATTGCTAGTACTTTAGAATTTTTTGTGATAACTTCTTTTCCTTGTCTTTAGTTGTTATATGTCTTTTTTGCCGATATATATATATATATATATATATATATTTGCATCGAAAATTTGACAGTTCTAACATGGTTGGGAATTTTTCAGACCTTTCTATAGGTTTACATATCTTCCCTGTATCAATTTGATCCGATGGAGCTGTGTAGCGAGTAGAGTCGTTACATTCTGAGACGTTTGTATAATATTGATTTGTTATGACATGCATCATTAATTTGATCCTCTATCTTACATAATATATCTAAATGAACTGTCCCGTACTACCATACCATATATTTTATATATAGCCTAGCTGGCCGAGTGGTCTAGGGCGCTGGACTTTGTGCAGGCGGTTTTGCCATAGATGTCAAGCGGTACGAGTTCGAGTCTCGCGGAGGGAACGACCAAAAATTTGCATCGCAAATTCGACAGTTCTAACATCGTTGGGAAATTTTCAGACCTTTCTATACGTTTACATATTTTCCCTGTATCAATTTGATGCGATGGAGCAGTGTAGCGAATAGAGTCGTCACATTCTGAGACGTATATATATCTTACAAAGCTCGGGTTTAAAAACCCTAAACGTGGACCGGTGAAATTGTCTAAACAATTATATAAAGAGGAACGTTGGACGATTAAAGTATTGGCGGAATACTTTTTGACAAAAAGAACGAATATATACATGCATGCAACTGCAAACTAACTACAATAAAGGGTTGAGTATCAAACTGAAAAAAAAACAATAGACTTTGAGCAAAATTCTGTTAATTTATATTTTCATTTTAACTCACCCGGTCAGCGGCCGTGTGAGCTATTGCAATCAGTTTGTGTCTGTCGTCGTCGTTAACAGTTTTTTAAAACTCTTCTTCTCTGACACTACTTGTTTGCATATATCTCCAGTTCATTAAGTTAAGCCAAATTCTGACAATAGATGAACGTGTTTAGTATGATAAAATCTATCTATTTTCAAATTTTTCGTTTTAAAATGTCAAGCCATGTTGGAGTTTTTCCCCTTTTTGAAGTTTTTCTGCTCTTTCTAATATTTTTTCTTTAAAATATCTTCTTCTTGGACCAATTTGAACCACATTTGGTAAAAATATTCCGTAGGGTATTCTGCATAGAACTGATGTAGGAATTATGATCCATCAAAAAATAGGACCATCTTACTGAAAATAGAACATAGGATTCAAACATGATTTTACCATTACCAACCACAAAATTTAGATGAACGTGAATGCTAGGAATGAAAAATTATTTCACCTTTCAGGTAGGTTGATAATCATTAAACTTTACTTATGTATTGTTTATTTAATCGTTAAGAGTTAACGAAAACTATTACTCACTTCGAGATATTTAAAGATATGTAAAACTTTGAGTTCAGATTTACTGAGGATGAGAAAGCAAAAAGACCAGAAATTTGCTACATGCCGTTTGGTTTGGGACCACGAATATGTGTTGGAATGAGACTAGCACAAATGGAGGCGAAAATGGGTCTCATACGTCTTGTTCAAAATTTCGAGTTCTCGAAATCCGAGAAAACAGAGGTTAGCTATCTTTAGTTGTATATAAACACTATACTTAGTATTGTTGACTTAAAATGTATGCAGTTCCATTTACTTAATCATCTTAAATTATTTCATGGTTAATGAAGTGATGATAATTTATACATTTTTACATTCTTTGCTTGTAACAATTATGAAAAGATATAATCAACATTTTTTACGCAATTTCATATATTACAAGCAGTTTTTATACGTAATAGAACGTTAAATATAATGCTCGCATAATGTAAAATGTATGTAGCTATAAAATTCGTATTTTGTATCAATTTGATTCCTTTTGAGAAACTCTTCCACAATTCTAAAGGTTCTATGAATAAGATTCATTTCTGGAGCTACCTATAACTACAACGTAAATCTATCTTGATGCATGTACTAACATGTTAATGAAAAAAATTAAGACCGACAAGTTATAAAGATGCATTTATGTATGACTTAAAACTTGAGAACGTTGTGTAAGTTATACTCTTTAAAGCTTGTCAATTACTTATTGATTGAACTAATCAAAATTAGACCAAACTTTTTGCTCCATTCAGTAATTGCATGTATGATCATACAATACTTCGGGTAACCTATTCATAATTCTCACCAGTGTAATTCTTCTCAATCATGAAAGCTGGCATTTGATTGGCTAATAAGAAAGTTCATATAAACAGACAGTAGAATGGGGTACTGTTAGATTCAACAAAAAGGGACAAAATTGGTTTTTTAATAGGTCTAGTTCTGATTAGTTTGCAAAACGATTTGTCGAATTAAATATGATTTTCTAAATTCTAATTACTTTTGAAAGTGTATGTCCTTCTGATGTATTTTATGTTTTTCCAGGTACCACCAACGTTTGGTAAAGGAATTGTTCTCGAACCTGTAAATGGTATAATAGTGAAAGTCAATTGTCGGAAGAAAAGTCAATAAAGAAGATGGACGTATTCAGAATAGCTCACTACTAGTGCACCAGCTATTTTTAATGAATTTGATTTTAGTTTAAATTTATTTTATTTCATATAATCATAAATGTGATAACATACATACAAATATAACAGATATAAGATCCAGAAACAAGCATAGTTATGCTTTTATAAATCAGTATCCATAAGAACCAGCATGATATCATTTACATTTTCTTGCATGCTCAAATGACAAATACATTGAATAAAATATAGCACAGTATAAGAGCTTATAAAGAATTCAGTTGAAAAATAAAGTGAAGGAAAACAATTACAAAAAAAATGTATATATTAGAGTAATCATTAAATTTCCAAGAGAAGAGGAATAAAAAAAATATTATAATTTTTTTTTAAGTACGTAAATAAATGTATAAATGTATGAATATCAATAACAATTAAGTTATGTGTTAAACCTTTTACTTTTCAGAATGAATTTCTGGAAAAGCTTAAAAACCATAGAGTTTTGTTCATCTGATAGCTGCATAGATCCAAAAGTAAATAAGCTCGTATCAATCCTAACATTGATATTACAATCTGTCATGGCATTAAACATATCTTGTCTTATATTAGCATATCTTTGACACTGTAAGGTGAAATGTTCAACTGTTTCTATTTGCCCACAAATACATCTTGGTGAGTCAGATAGATGTTTTAGGGAAAGAGGCTCATTTAGGGAACTGCAATGCATTCTGAGACGTGTATGTAGGATCTGACCAAGTCTACAATCAGAGTAATAGTAAGATGGGGTCTTTCTATTTTGATTTGACAACTGACGTTTAAAGGAGACAACAGATTCAGTATTTCGTAACTCAAAGTATTCCAGTCTTTTACTGTAGACGGAAGAAAATAATCTGAATAAAAATTTGTTCTTGTTCTCACTTCCTGGATATTGTTTGTCTGACGCGTGTTGTGGTTGTGTAGACCTCCAACAGTATCTGGTATTAGATCTGTCAGATATTGCGGTGTTTTCCCATTTAACATCTTCTGGAATAACAGCAGTCTGGGATCTAGCCAAACAATAATCTTTCTTTCTGATCAGATCAGCTATAAAGTCAGCCTCATAAGAGTGAAGGAATAGGTCAGCTAGTAAAGGAGCACAATTTGTTCCCATTGGAATGCCGACCGTTTGTTGGAAAACACGTCCACCACACTGGACAAATATGTTGTCGATTAAAAATTCCAGCATTTTGTAAACATCTTCCTCTGTATATTTGGAAGATGATTTGGAATTATTTCTTACAAAAGTATCAGGAATCTCTACCAAGAACTATATATTTGTATCTAGGTGTACCATCTTTTTTGGAAAAACAACGATGTATGTTTTTAAGTCGGGATTTTAACTATGGGGGAATTGAAGTATACAGTGTTGAAAAATCATAGGTTTTAATGCTATTATATTCAGATAATAGTCTTAAACTGATTGTCTCCAAAAGATCTTTTGAATTTTTCAGGATCCACATTGAATTAATACCACTACGGGAGTAACAAGTGTTGTCGTAGGACTGTAGACCCTCTTTGACAGTTGTGAGTATAGAAGTTAAAAGTTTTGAAAGAGGTTTGGTGGTACATTTTGCAGATCCAGCAATGAAACGTTGTTTGTATGGATTCTTGTGAAGTTTAGGAATCCAGTACATAGAGGGTAAATCACAATCAACGTCCTTGGTAGAGAGACCAAAAGAGGATAGCACAGATTTATGGTTTTCCACAATCTCTTCTTTGGAAAGAGTGGTAGCAGTGTAGGTCTTATCACTGCTATTATTTTCTACGTTACCTCTGATAATAAACATTGGATATAAAACGTTTTGCAGACAAAAACAATGTCGTTTTGGGCTTTGTCTGCTGGTACGACAACATATTTGTCATGTATAGTAGACAATGATTTTGCTACATCGGGGTCTTTGAACTGATGTAGCCTTGGCACTCATTGACCTACTTAAAACTTTCATTCTTTTCAAAATTAAAGACCTCACGGCCTTGGGCCTTCAAAATATTCAATCTCTTATAGGCTTTAGCAACGACATAATCTATATGACTGTGCCATAGACCATCACTGAAGAAAATGACACCGAGGTGTTTGTGACTAGAAACATTTTTTATCTGTTGATTAGCCATAACGAGTGGAGGATGATCAGGTTTATTCAGTTTTCTAGATACACAAGTGATTCTGTTTTTTTGTGGGTTAAATGTAACCAACCATGTAGATGCCCATTTGTTTATTTTCTCAATATCCCCATTCTGAGTAGTAGCGGATTCTTTTGGGTTGCCAACCACTATATATAAGGTAGTATCATCCGCAAAAAGTTTAATGACAGAATTAATTTCTGTAATAATATCATTAATGAAAATAAGAAATAACAAGGGTTCAAGTATAGATCCCTGAGGAACCCCAGCTTCTACTGGTTGCCACTCTGAGTGTAAACCGTTTAAAACAACCTTTTGAACCCTCCCTGAAAGATAGTTTTTGAACCAATCTAGTAGTTTACCCGAAATTCCCAGATGCATAAGTTTAAAGAGAAGACCCTTGTGCCAAACCCTATCCGCGGCCTTACTGATATCACAGAATACTACCCTAATTTCTTTTCCACTATCCAAAGCTTTCCCAAAGTTATTTGATATATCTATGAATTGATTAATTGCCGAGTCCCCCTTACAAAATCCAGACTGGTGTTTTGTCAATAAACTATTAATAAGCAAATAATTATGGACATGTTTATATACACAACGCTCCATGCAGTTAGAGACAGCACTAAGCAGGGATATAGGGCGATATTTTTCTACCTCGTTTGGAGCCTTACTTTTGTAAACGGGAGTAACATTCGCTCCTTTCCAACCAGAAGGATAGATGCCAATACGTAGGGATAGATTAAAAAGTTTACATAATGGATACTTTGAAACAATGGCACCCTCTTTCAGTAATCTTGGACTGATAAGGTCTGGACCTGAAGCCTTCGACGAGTTTAAAACTGACAGTACATCCTCAATTTCATTTTCATTGAGTATAATGCTATCAAACTTACTCTCGGCGTTGCACGGAAAATCTGGAAGATTCTTATTAGAATCATCGACCCTGGCTTGAGATGCAAAATAATTATTAAACTCATTTGCCTTGTCGAGATCGTCAAATATAACATTATACCCTTTATCAGCGGTGGAAAACTAGATTCCACCCCTTTAATCCCATATATTTGGTTAACAGTATGCCACCAATTGGTATTAGACGGATTTCCATTGACAAGTTTACTAGTCAATTCATTATTATGGCTGTCTTTTGCTGATCGCACCATATTATTCACAATATTACGAATCCTTCGAAATTTTGCCCAATCAGAGTCGCGATTATATTTTTTCGCCTTTCTATGAAGTATGTTTTTTTTACGAATGTTTTTCCGTATATCGCTAGTAAGCCAACGCGGACTACCCAGGCGAACCGTAATAATTCTGTTAGGAATTGCAGCGTCGGCTGCTTCTATAATACTCTTCGTAATTTTATTGGTTATAAAATCAATATCTTCCGTTTCAAAAAAAGTGTCCCAGTCTACTCGACGTAGAATATTATTGAAATCTTCAAAATTTCCTTGGTCATACATCCAGACCTTACGCTTAAATGACTTTGAGTGTATTTTGGGGCAATTTATAAATCCAATTACAGGACAATGGTATCGAATTTGGTCAATAAGCGGTGGGCCAAACCCGGAGTAGACTAGACTATGAATATCGTCAGTAATAATCAAGTCTAACAAAGAGGAAGAACTTTCCGTAAAGTGCATCGGTTCATCGATTAGTTGAGATAAACTGAATTTAGTGAGCATAGATTTTACCTTTTGTTTCTGAGGATCTAATTGATTGTCGTTAAAATCACCCGTGACCAGAATATAATCAATACTTTTGTCCTCACATGCCTTATCTAAGGATGTTTCTAATTTTCCCAAGATATCGATGTTGGTGTTTTGAGGAATATAGAAAGTGGAGAACAGGACCTTCTTACCATTAAGTTTTAATTGCAACCAAATACCCTCCAGACCATCCTCCTCTAAGTCATCCCTTCTTAGTGCACTCAAGTTATCCCTTACATAGATAATGACGCCTCCCCCACTTTTACTATGTCCACGATCATTTCTAAATGGAGTTTGATAATTCAGTAGGTGAACGGCGTCATCAGTATGACTATCATTTAACCATGACTCGGGAAAAGCTGAAATATCAAAGTTTTCATATTTAGCTGCAATTAATTCAAGCTTAGGGATTATACTTTGTATGTTCAAATGAACAAATGAGACGGATGAAGAAAACAAATCGCATATCTTAGAAGTCACTGATGAATTTTCAAGTGATGAAAATGAACTATCTGAATCATTAAACGTATTTTTTCCATCAAGAGGACCAGGGTTAATTTCTATACCACCGATGATTAACAAGGTAGCTATGCAGACAGTAATAAAAATGAGCATAAAAGTAAGACAAATTTTAAGAGTAGAAGACTCCTTGACCAGACTCTTACCCTTAATAGTATCGGTCTTGTAACTATCGCCTCGCTCCGCATGTAACAAATTGGATATAGGAGGACGAATTATCGAAAAATAGATTTTCACAACACATGTAAATGCCGAAAGATTATTTACACTAAAGATCATGATGCAAATACAAAAAGCATCGAGCAATGTTTTTTATAGTTTTACAATTTGTTAAACAATGAAAAAGACCCACTCTCATTCTATATTGTTCAATTCCAATACACATTTAGGTTACACCTGATTCATCTTTAGTTAAGTGAGAGTGGTCAAACAATAATTCTATCAAACCGTCTTGTAAAACATAATAACAAGTACACCAAACAAAAACTTTCAACAAAATCAAAGTACAAAGCAAAGTGAAGAGTTATGAAGCATTCAATGCTCATACACAAAATAAATATGTAAATCAGAAAGATAAGTAAGCTATATACAAAAATTATAACAGGTAGATATGTCATAGTAGAGATTAACTCTAGAATAATGAGTGTTTGTGGAAAACAACTCAAGAAATTGATATATTTTATGTCTAATATTATCTAGTTCTAGTATGATCTAGTTAAACCAAAGGGTTTATAGTCATCAATCAAGACTGTAATAGTACAATAATGATTTACACTGCTACTGACGGCTAACAATTACTTTAACAATTATAAGAGAAGATAAATTTCTGATCGTTTTAATAATTATGAAAATCAATAATTTTGTGGGATAATAGTAAGCTTTATTTTGATTATATGCATAATAATATGGAAGAAAGTTTGAGGTTCTCTACATCATACATGTACTCTGATATAGTATTACTGTACATATTTGTCATGTGATTAAATAATAAATCAATGTGTTCAATTCATGACACGCAAGAGTAAGCAATATTACTATTAAGTCTTGGGTATAGTAAAGCAAAATAAACAAAACAATACAAAAAAAACAGTGAAGTCAATATACATAGAACGCTGTTATAAAAATATATTTATTATAATGTCCATTCGTCAATGATGAGAAACAGGTATTGCAATCGCTGCAGCATAAGATTGTTCGAGAGAAATATGATTATTTCCGTCACCACTTTCAGCAGACATACTGACAGTTTTCGGGATCGTGGATGCCGGTGGATATAATACTTCCATTGCTCCCGGACAGTTTTTTAACACATATGTTTGCAAGGCGAGATCGGTGTTTGTTGTAGTGATTTGACTTTTAATGTTCTTAATGAATATTTTACCATCCAGCGTCCAAGTGTTGGAAATATAACCATTTGATTTTAGCTTCCATGATTTGTAGGCAAGGCTGTTGCGTCGCTTTGTAAGATCCTCGTTGATCATAATATCGGAATAATTTTCGAATTCCCGCAGGTTTTTACTGCATTTGAGGATGCGCCGTTTTACAATTGGGTCCTTAACTCTTACAATTGGGTCCTTAACTTACAATTATCTGACGAGGAGGTAATGGTCGACCACTTTTGTATACTCGCGTCGGATTTCCAACTCGATGAGACCTTAGGATATCACCATCTTGATACTCATTATTAATATCCTTAATAATCTGAGTGATTATTTCGGTTGTGTTCACATCAGCTGATTCTCTTATACCACTAACACGAATCAATTCCCTTCTACCATATTGTTCAAGTGAATCAATTTCGTCTTTAAGTTCAGCCTTTTCCTGTTTTAAAGTTTCAATTTGATTAGTTAGACCATGAAGGGAATCTCTAAGTACTCTTTCTAATTCCTGCTTGAACAATGTTTGTATCAAGGTTTGAATTTCTTCGCCAAGGGCACTCTTTAGCTGCAACATTATATTACTTAAGTCTGATGGTTGCAGCGTAAAGGAGGTTGGCGCTGGCGTTGTATGTGAGGGACATGATTGGAGGTATGAAGATGTATGCGGTAAACGAGGGTCGAGAGCAGGAGTGTGATGAGTTGGAAAAAGTAGGCTATGTAAAAGCATAGGTGAAGTTTCCATGCTAGGTTTCTTTATATATCTTCTTTCGGGAGGAGATGGTTTACTAAGACGAATTTGATTTTGTAAAAACAAATGTTTATACATCTGATGGAGAAGAGATAAATTCATTGTGTTAATAAAATTTATAATTCAAAGAGCACTTTAAAAAGACTCTTGTGATTATCCGGCTAGATGAGCTCTTAATTGCTAAAAAATCTCTCTTACGAGAAAACTGGATATTGTGACGAACACCAATTAAAAATTGTATATGACCTTGACATCTTAATTTCTCGCAAACACTTTATTACACTATTAAGTGCATTATTATATATATTTGATAAAATAATATCCTAAATTAAAATGATGTTAACGATTTACTAATGTAACACTAATATCCACCTATCCATTAATGCATGGAAGCAATTATCAAGAAAAGAAGAATGGAAAAACGACAAAATCGATGTAAATAATCAGACCAAGGGTGAAAAAATGCTCAAACTTGATACAGATTCCCAAACAAAAACAGATAAGAATATTATGTACATGAGCAAGGAGATTCCATCCAAAACATGGAGCATTGACAAGGTGTAGCAAGCGGCCTGTGCTATCATAAAATGTCGTGGAGGAAAACAATGTTTTATTTCCTCATTCAGGAAATTGACTCAACATTATGGCCAATAATTTTAACATTTTTTGTTTGAGTTCTACCTTGACATCATTAAATATTGGCGCAATTGTGTCATATTTCAATTCACATCTCGAGGTAAAGCAATACACTACACATTAATTTTAATTTTTCAGATGTTGGCCTTGAGCTGACATTTATCATCCGGGTGGGGTTGTTGTCTCTTCGACATTTTCACCATATCCATTCTCGTTATATTCCTATGCATTCGGAAGTCTTCTTAAGATTCAAAACCATTCAATGGTCTTAATAATCCAACAGTTTTTATCTTGTTCTTACTATTTATATTGAAAGTTGTAGCGGCGCAATACAATTATACTATACAGTTATGGTAGCATGTGATATCTTTTTAAGTGTTTCATTACACATGATATTGTATGCACCAAGCTGGCATATTTGTTTATTATATTTCCCTGTAGAAATCTTCAGAATTTCCCACTGATTGAGAGAGTAATCAAGGGAACCAATTTTTAGCGGTAATCAAAAGAATTTAATCAAGGAAAAAGACCAAACATGGAAAACAGACATACTCGGACTCCACTAAAAACTGGAGCATGGACCAGGTACACCGGTATTGTAAGCGTCCTTTTTTAGAAACACCCGCCGAGTTGCTAATAAAAAGTCCGCGGTAGACGAAAGAAGAAAGGAAAACTATGACCCGTTAAAATCAGTTTTAATGGCGCAAATGGATACACCGTAACGATTCACGAGTTCATGATGACGACCATAAAACTTCTGTAGTGATGACTTCAATCCTGTAGCAATATAACCCTGCTCCAGAAGCCTATTTGTTAGAATTCTAGCGCGTTACAAAAGTCTGCGTAGGTTCGGCAAGCTCTGGCATAAAGTATGAGGTGCTGAAGGAATGTTGCGACAGATGAAAGGAAAGGTTGGCAATTCTGAATGAAAAGTCATCACGTTTGTCGTAAAGTTTGGTCAATAGTTTTTCTTCACCATCCTCTCCTTTTTCGTCTACCACGGACCTTTTCATGAGCAAATAGGCGGGTGTTTCTAGAAAAGCAGAGGACGCTTACACTACCGGTGCACCTGGTCCATGCTCCCAGGTTTTAGTCCAAGTCATTCATATGCTTTTGTTACTTTGTATGTATGATTTTAGTTACTTCATGTTCTCTGTGTTTTCCATGTTTTGTCTTTTGCTCTGGTTACATTTTTTTTATTACTGCTATAACCTTGGTTCCCTTGATTACTCTCTCTTCCAATTTATGGAACGTGATGTTCACGGTACTTGGGACCTTTAAAAAAGGATATTACGCAGAGATTCGGTTTTGATGATGGTTAAATCTCCCGTAACGACGTGATCAGAAGGACCATATTTGAATGGAGAGTTTTTGCAAGAACAGTCTTGGCATTTTGGATGTAATGGTTGAAGTATGTGAATATTAAATAATTGGTATGGATTTGTCTTTGAAATATGGATGATTTTGTTTTTGTGATGGAGGATATTAGCCAAATCTATACCTTTGTTGACAAACGGTCGTGAAAGAAGTGATCGTTTTTCTTCATCTTGACTTTTCACACAAACTGGTTTGTGATAACCAATATCAAAAATGAATGCAACAAGTGTGCATAATGTGAAAGGTTTCCTATACTTTTGATGTTGTCATTGCATCTGTAAGGCATTGCAATACCTAGTCAACTATCCAGTACTCCTCTCTTTCCCTGCGATAGTTTTTACTTAGAACGGGACTGTTCGTAGGATGGTAATTTTTTCGTAAGATATTGAGTTTCTCTTTATCACGTTTAAAAAATATTTTTGGTATACGTTTTTTATGGTCGGATCAAGTATAACCACTTTTTATGTATTGTTTTTGGGTGCCTTTAAAAAAATATTTGACCAATTAATATTCACTACGATTATCTTTTTAAAAATCTAAAAAAAAAATAGATCCATAGAATTGTCAATTTGAAGGCTAAATTATCTCCAGATTCACTACAGCGACTTCAATTTAATTATACAAAAAAAAACCCAAATAAAAACCGAGATTGTGTTGGACCAACATGCATTTCAATTTATTACTCTGAGATTTGTTCTGCCTATGAAATGCTATGTTACCAGATTCTCCTAACAAAGAAACTCGGAAAATTTACTAGACTGTGTAGCCTATGCAGTGTTACTTAACGTTGGTTTTATACATAACGTTTTTTTTTTAATTCGTCTAGCTTATTTCGCAATATTATAATCACCATTTTAAAATGTGTCTATTTCTAGCCCCAAATGTGTCACAATGCAAAAGTAAAATAACACCAGAGATTCACTTGATATGGTCCACTCATTTACGCAGTTTATTATGTATAAGTGGCTATTGTCCTTCTATTGACCGACATGTCAATGTGAATAGAGTTTACCGTTAATACATACGGAACATCTCAAAGCATTATCTAGTCCTAGTTCATTTTCACCCTCTCTGCAGAATTGATAAAATTATATAAACATCAGAAGTCAGGACATTTTCTGATATAATTTTACATAAAATGACTGCAGCTTTCTCATATTTAGGGGATATGCTATGCCTTATAATTCTTCTAGATACACGGGTTTGTCTGCAGTCCGAGGGAAATTAATCGTAAAATTGAAAAACTGAGGCCATATGTGTTGAAAGGTAATGATGAAACTTCATTAGAACTTTTCGAGCAGGTGTCATTACCTACGTCAGGTACGTAATGTGTAATCATTCATTAGATTGAACGGAAATTCAAATATGGTTATGTCATAGTCATCTTTTATTAGCTCTTTTATTATTTCTTTTTCTTTTTCTTTTTTTTTTTTTTTTTTTTTTTTGTTTTGGAAAAAATTTAAAATTAACAAAATCCTTATTTCAAACTAACGAATGCGCTAACGAAATTTATTTCGTTGGGAACATTTGATAAAACACTGCTATCTTCACATAAATATGCAAGTCTAGATCTAGTATCATTTTCCTTATCGAAATTTACGATGTAGAATATATTGAAATCCGAAGACCGATCTGCATTATATACGCTGTGATACAATGCAAAATCTTCTATTTAATGCTTTTCCTTAAAGCTTTTATCATATAAAAAAATAAATTTGTCATTTTTTTATCGATATTTTTACACAAAAATGTGCTTGTCTTTCAATACTGAACTTAAGGTTGTGTAAATGACAAATCTCCACACATTTGATGGTAGTCTAGAACCCATTCTTGTGAAACCAAGGAGTCACATGACGAAACTTACACCTCCAGTAACGACTTCTGAATGTGGTTTTCTTTAATGACACAAGCATCGTTCACTTTTTTGCCATGTTTAGTTTACGGATAATTTGTAAAGCACTGCAACTAATTTGTTTCTTTGGTTAATATTTTTCTTAAATTAAAGATATTGGAAATACATTAGTCCATTTATTAACAAACACTAATCATAATAGGGTTCATTCATCTTTGGTTTCATTTTTTCTTACAATTATTCAGATTGTCATAACAATTAGGTAAAAACTCAAACCACAACAGCATATAACTGTCTAAATTAACCTAAAATCAAATTTAATTTTCAATTCTCTGTTTTCTTTCAGATATTTTGATTTATGCTCTTTCGTTTTTGGTATCTGTTTTTATTTACTGTTTAAATTGATAACGAGATTTCAAGAATTTTCTCTGTTGAAATTAAGATCAGCAACATAAACACTCTTACAGAAACATGCTAAGGTCATTATATATAGTTTGATTCCTCATAAGTGTGATATTTGGAATAGGCCCCTTCTCTTTTATTAACTACTGCTTTCGGCTAACGACATTGAGTATCAGACCATTTTTAGGGCTTAGAACAATCCCATGATCAAACGATGGTGGTATCTGAAAAACGTATACATTGTATCAGTAAAATACAATAGATTGAGCCAAAGGTACCAAAAATAATATACGACGACTGAGGAAAGGAACATTATAACACGTTCAACAAATCAGTTCTGATGGTGGAGATGAATCCACGAGTTCATGATGACGACAATAAAACTTCAGTAGTTTTAAACTGCCTTTTTTAAGTAAACAATATGACTTTTTGCTTAAAACTAAGACTGGTGTTGGTTATAGATATATATTTAAAGTTCTTACAACCAAAGCCAGAAAAATAGTCATCACAATTGTAACCTTTATCTGAGGAAAAAAGCACATCACAAAAAGCTTATGGTAGTGTATATATCATAATCAATAAATTTAAGCATGAATGGTATTGACAAACCTAACCTCTGTTTTCTCACATTTTGAGAATTCGAACTCTTGAACTAGACGTATGAGACCCATTTTCGCCACCATTTGTGCCAGTCTCATTCCAACACATATACGTGGTCCCAAACCAAACGGCATGTATGTGCATTCGGGTCTCTTGGATTTCTGTTCATCAGTAAATCTAAATACAAAAATATCCACAAATGACCTGAAAAATGTTGGAGTATTCCAGCAAATCTTTTGGTAAAGGTAGAAAAATCATATTGTGCCTGTAACGTGACCAGACGTACGAAATTACGGAAATATTCATTGTTCATATAACTAAAATAAGACTCGTTATTTTGCAAGAATAAATAAATCATACATGCATATGAGGAGGTGTTTTCAAATTAAAGTAATAATTTCGTATTATAACGGTGAACTGAAGTCAGTTTATCTAAATTGGATATGAATGGATGATATCTTGGAGATATAAGCTGCTACTAAGTCGTAAAAAATACATGATTTTAATGAAAACTTTGGTATTTACGATGAAGACGCATCATGTTGGAAAATACCTGAGCAAAAGGATGAAATTCCATATTTTTTTAATTTGATGAAACCGCTATATTTTAACTTCATGATTGATTAAGAATCAAGCGTATATATAAATCTAGATTCCGACGTAGTAGATGTGTTTCAAAATATTTTGTTAACCCTTTGTTGTGTAAAAATAAAGTTTTCAACATTTTCCCTCAGTTGAAATAGCGGAAAAAATACCAATGCATCAGCAGTGGGATGTTTCAAATATGGCATAAACGTGTGCATTTCTTTAACATGTCCTGTTGCAATACATTAAAAAAAAATCAGATTTACGTTTAATGCACTATTGAAAGAAAACATTAGCGGAACGAACCGTTACGATTGTCTAAGATAAAAATGTAGACTAAGTGACAGTAAAATCTTTTAGCCTACCTTAGTCATTGAATCATTATCACACTAGTTTGAAAAAGTTTTAATTATCAATGTAATATTGTGTATATCATGATCACATTCCTCAAACTATACACTCAACTTTCAAATTCCATACCTTTCATAATTTCTTTACTTGACTGCTTATTCTATACATTTGTTTGATTCTTTCATTAAAAGTGATAAGAAACTTATGGAAATATATATTTTCTGAAACTATTGATATTGTTTGAGATTTACCTGTCAGGGTCAAATTTTTCAGGATTTGGCCAATACTTTGGATCTCTATGCATGGCGAAAGGTGATATGGCAATATGCGTCATTTTGGGTATGAATATACCTTTAATTGTAATGTCTTCAATGTTTTCTCTACTTAGCCTGAAACATATTGCTTTCATACACAATCATCAGCATCGTGCGGTTTTAGAACAGATACGTGTACTAATCTCAATTTAACGCTTTGTACACCAGAAATGACATAAGCAACTATGTGCAAAACTGTCAACTAGTAGCTAGCCTGACAAATTCAGGAAATACTGGTCAACCAATGGAAAGTCATGTCGAACCACGGTTAGCCAATTTGTGGACGGCTACACAAATTCAGATCAATCAACACTATTAAAATTAGTCACGAAAAATTAACTATATCTGCAGGTACTTCTGTCATTAGATTGAAATATAATTGCCGTATCATAAGTCGTTTTGAGTGACCTTCAAAAGGATTTTAATGGACACAATGCAATCATAGGAATAAAACATCAAGGTACCAATAGTATCATTCTCACATACAATCAAAGCGTTGTTTATTTCATTTATTTTAGGTATAAAAGTATAATTTGTCTGTTTTACTTTACAATACTCACCGGGGTCCTGGGGGATATAATCGGAGAACCTCTGACACAAATCTATCTAGGTACGGCATCTTGGATAAAACTTCGTGGTTTGGAACGACCTAGGTATGTGATGCAAAATGTTTATTTCAGATAGCTTTAAACATATTTCAAATATATATAAACTAAAAGAAGTACAGTTTCTACTCAGAGGTGATTTTGTTTATATATATTTGGCAGCAGATGTTGTTCACTTACCTAAATAGGATCCTGAAATTAATTCCGTTCATGGAAATTGCCGATGCTAATAATGTGAAAAAAATTTTTTTCTTAATGTTGACAAGATTTTAAATTATTGGTTACAATGAAAAAGAAGTAACGACTGACTCGTTCTTTTTATTAGTAGGAAAAACAATTTTAAAGCAATCTTATTTGTTATTGAAAATTCAATGGCACATGCATAATGTGCCATGAGATTAATTAATGCACCTTTACCGCAATGGTTTTTTTTTGTATTTTGACGTATTTTGGCGCTTGGGTATTGCTTGCCGAGATTCTAAAAAATATATATCATGACAAAAAACCAAACCAATTAAAAGATCCTTTAAGGGAATCAAAATTCTAGCGGAACTCAAATAATATATATATATATATATATTGGAATATAATCCAAGGACATGACTAGACAGAGAACATAGACACACGCGTACAACAAGGGACATGAAATAACCAAATAACACGCACAAAGAAACAAAAGTAAATGAGAAACTCCACACAAAATATTGGACCATTGACCAGATGCACCGGAGTGGTAAGCGTCTGCTTTTTTCTACAAACACGCACCAAATTACTCATAAAAAAGTCAAGTATATGGTAGAAAGAGGAAAGGAAAACTATGACAAGGTCTACAAATCAGTTGACATGGTGCAGATCGATATGCTGTAACGATCCATAAGTTAATAATGACGACCATAAAACGTCTGTAGTGATGACTTATATCTTGTAGCTACAAGCAACATAATCCTGTTCTAGAAGTCTAATTGTAAGAAGTCTAGCACGGTACAAAAAGTCCACGAGTACTGATATGAATACTTCTAACGCAGGTGGTGAAAAAATGTTGCCACAAATGAACGAAAAGTTGAAAATACGAAGTAAGAAGTCGTCTTTTTTCTTGTATAGGAATATAAAAAGGATGTCAATCATTCTACTATAGGGAGACGCAAAATATACAAAACCACTAGTGAGTAGTAAATTCATTTTACAAAACCTTTTGTGGTATTGAAAAAGCAAAATATACAATGTGTATTCCATATTGTATGCACACCCCTTGTAAAACAGATTCTATCTCTCCAGCAATTTCCTTCTGAATCTCAGGGTGGGTGGCCAATACGTAGCAGCAATATGACATGAGCAAGGACACGGTTCCCATTCCAGCAATATAGAAGGTGACAGAATTAAACACCAATTCTTTCTCACTGAGTTCTAAATTCAAAAGATGAAAAAGTATGTAAACTTTTTGCTGTTAAGACTATATTTTCAAAAATCCACTTGAATTCGATTACCAACTCATGCATTACTTAGCATGTTCAATGACCAAGATTCAATGTGAATAAAGGCCATTCGTTTACATGGCAAAGAGAGTAATTAATACATTATTTACTGCTACTTATTTTATATTTTATGTTCAAACGATAATATATTTTAGTACAATTACCTTTGCGCCCGTTCTTTAAATCCCTTATGTTATCTTCATGCCGAGCATTTAGCATAAGTTGCAAGAAGTCTTTTCTTTTCTGAAAACGTAAAGTGATGCCAATAAACGGAAGGACCAGCAATGAAAACATGTGCTTTTATTACATTATTCCAGATCATTTGTAGTAGTTAAACAAAGAACGTTGAATGGCTCGAGTTATTTGTTTCCTAATCCATCTGAAAACACGAATCAAATCTTAACGAAAGGAAACGAAATGAAATCGTAACACACCAAAGCTGTTGGATTCATACGTTTGTACTTCTAAAAAAAAAACAAAAATCAAAACGCCGTTCTTCTAATTGAATATATAGCTGAAATGTATTTTAAAACCAACATTAATTGTTAGTTTCTTTTTAACTGCAAACCATCGCTAGAGAACCCTTTCAACACATCATTTAACAATATTTACATATTCATTCAAAGTGCTTTGTGTTTAACCTTTAGAGTGTTTAGATCTCTATTTACTTATATGGTCAAGTACCTCCAGATTCTCTTCTTTCATTGCTACTGCTTTCTTAACAACAGAAGTAAAAAAACGAATAACATCGTTGGGTAAATGGTAAATTTTTATCCATTTCTTTAGAAATGGAAACATACCTAAAACACATGACAATAAAAACTTCGAAAAAATATGTTAAAAGTTAATTGTAGGGCACTAGATTTATGTTGCAGAATCAACTAGTTCAGATTTAAGATACACAAGCATTAGTGCATAATTACACGTGTAAACAAGAGAAAAACGTCCAATGCG
Organism: Perna viridis; assembly: GCA_037379345.1. Lineage (NCBI taxonomy): Eukaryota > Metazoa > Mollusca > Bivalvia > Mytilida > Mytilidae > Perna > Perna viridis. The sequence continues at coordinate 7,292,206 of CM074515.1, read as the reverse complement.
ATATGCAGTTCGTTAATAGAAAAACGGCATTTGTGTGAAATAGTGAAGTATATGATTCAAAAGTAAATCGTGAGTTTGATATGGTTATATGTTTATTTTTATAATTTTTGACGCGATGTTCATTGTTGCATTGAACATATGATTATCACATATGGACACGGCGGTTGTTTCTAGAAAAGCAGAGGACGCTTAATTTACTCTAGCATCTGGTCCACGCTTCCAGTTTTAGTGCTTATTACTTGTGTTGCTTTGTACGTATTATTTTGGTTATCTTATATTCTTTGTTGCGTGTGTCTGTTTTCCCTGTCTGGTCTTTGTACCTAAATTACATTTGCTTAAACCATACCAGGTCCAAGGTAGGTCGAAGTAAATAGTGAAGGTACTACAATAAACTTGATTTTTTTTATGCTATATGTTCTATGTCAAAACATTAAAAAAAAAGCAAATAAGTTCAATTAATACCCGAGTCAATACCTTACTTGGCATTGTTTTAGTAATACAATTCAATACAAATACTTTTAAACATTTGTAATGAAATAATTGGGATCGTGGATAAGCCGTCGCTAATAAATCTTTCCATCTATCACTGAAAGGATTGGCAAACACAATTTATCTGTGTCTGTTCTACATATCTTTACCTCTATTGGCTTTATATCTTGAAATTTACAGACAATTAAAATATAATCTTGATGTAAAATTCGGGTATTAGTTTTATTCACAGAAAAAAAACTTTGACAAAAGTTTTTATTACGTTTTCATAGAAGAATAAAATAGCTGATAAAAAATTATCAATATTAAATGTGATTTAAAGATTACATACAAATGAATATGCCGAGATTGGCAGGGAGTTTTCCCACAGCAGACTTCTCTCCATAGTAGACGAACATATCATTTATCTCTTTGTTTGAAATTTCTACTCCAAAGGCTGTACTTGAGATGACGTTTACAGCATAACTTTGAAAAAACCTGTAATAAACAATCCTTATAATGCGTTTAAGGTTTGTTAAGATGTTGCTCGTAGCTAATTTTGTAACTGTAACTGTTTAAACCTACTTTTAACGATAAATGAAATATTTTCTGTGAAAGTTCATAATACATACACTTTATTAACGCTTTGAGTACCATTCTGTGTGAGAATAAGGCAATGGGTGTCACATCATTTTTCTCAATTTAGATTTGTTTGCTTCAATATACTTAGACAACTGAACAGCTATTTAAATGTATCCTGAAGCACTACATCTGCTACGTAAATATTTATTGATTACTTATAAAAGTGTGGAAAAATTCTCTTCCATATTTTCATAGTGTATTTCAACTAAGTTTGACACATCAATATATTTAGACGGTAAACTTTACGAACACCTTTATGGTTATTTCAGGAAGTTATGCGGGAAAAATACTTAGATAATGGAATAAAACATCTGCGTTTTTATGCTTCATGTGCCCCACCTTATATACATTTTGCCTGATTTTTAGACAGGGGATACGTAATCAAATACACCATTTCAACAACCGGACACAGGATGATTCATGCATAACAAAACCCAAGACAATCAATTTTAGTTCGGATTGAGTTAAGTACAAAAATAAGCCTGATCCTGTGTTGTTTGGTATTGATCTGCACATAGGAGTTAATGATTATATTGGATGCAATTGAAAACTCGCCAATAAAATTGAATGTGAAAGAACGATAAATTAAAATATATATATATATGTTAAGCACGTTAAACTTTAATAAATTTTAGCGAAAATCAACAAAAGAATGCAATCCAGGGACAAAGACTAGACAGGAAAAACAGACACACACAACAAATAATATAAAGTAAACTAAGAAACATAGGTTAATGAGCAACTCGTACTATACTAAAAACTGTGAGCATGGACTAGGTGCACCGGTAGGGTAAGCGTCCTCTGCTTTTCTATAAACACATGCCGAATGTTCATAAAAATCAAATCCAGGTAGACGAAACAGGAAAGGAAAACTATGACACGTTAAACAAATCAGTCCGAATGGTGAAGATGGATACACCGTACTGACCCAAGAGTTCATACGTCAGGATATGTTTGAAGCATCCTACAAAAACATTCTTGTAACATACAAGTCCTTTTCTAAAAAAAAGTGTTTTTATCGTATTTTTTATTTATATCTCTGTTGGTTCTAAACGTATTTAAACATATATTTAACATTCTTATTTTACCGAATGTTTTTTACTGTTGTTTTATCGACCGTCAAACATGTAGCATGCATGGCGAAGTATGTAATGCTTTTGTGTATAACGCTGGCAAAGTAGTCCTTTGATTCTTTTGCAGAATCACATTTTGTCGCTTTAAACAATGAAAAGCATTTTGTTTTTGTAATGAGTTTCCCTGCTATGGTAAATAAAACTTAATATTTTAAACCCGATGAATGCTGTTTTATATTTCACTTAAATGTTATGTTAAATGCAAATCATTTGTTACAACATCTATTTAGTAAATACAAAACTTGTTGCATATAGCTGAAAAAATGTGCAAAATATTTGTTAATTAAAATGCTAACTGTTTTCGGAGGTATCTAACCCTCACTTTATTTTTTCGTGTAAACTCTTGAAAACTTTGGTTAGCAAATGGTCAATTAAGGAAGATAATACCTATAACTCGGACATTTTTCCTGTCATCTTGCAAAATCAGGCGTATATATTTTCAATTAAAGTAAAGTGTTTAAATGATGAAAAAAAATATGTTATTTTTTTTGTTTAAATAATTTTGACATAAAAAAATTGTACGATAACATTACAAACACTAATTTGTAAAAATTTATCGGAAAAAAATCATTTAAAGAGGATATATAATTCGCTGAAAAAATATTATATAGAAATGTAATGAGAATTGTAGTTTTTCTAATACACACGAAAACTCAGTGACCCTCGATATTCTACTTGAAATATGAAAGGATGTCAGTTAATTGTTATAAATTGATAAGACACTTTATATGTATTATAATAAAATATTAAAAACTTTCTACAGAATACATATGAAACAGGAATGGGTTCAAATAATTTGAAAAGTAATTACTTTCAATTACTTTGGAATTTATCAAATACTTTTGAATATGTAATTAATTAATTTTCAAATACTTTATGTCATGAAATACCACAATGTATTAAAAATAAACAAAAGTAACATTTTAATTGCATTGAAAAAAGATGCAGCTAGATAGTATATATATATATATTGAACATAATAAATGTAACATCAAACAACTATACATATGTGTGTACAAATTGAAGCATTTAGCTTTAAATTCTCCATTAGCATTTTCGGGAATTTCCCTAGTAAACATCCTTCACAAAATCTAATTACAAATGATATTTTCCTTAAAACTGATCACTTAGATCAAAAGTAGAAAAAAAATCATTTCACTTTGAACACACTATTTTATTATTTTTGGTTTGACACTTTTTAAATCACTTACACACCTTTTTTCTAATTTCAAACAATGGTATTATTTGGGTGTCTAAATATGACCTGAGGGCACGGGGGAGCCAAGATTAATGACTGCCCAAGGTGGATTAAGAGAGAAAACAAAGACAAGAACAGAACAAAATTGTTTAAAGTGTAACAAATGATCAAACGTGTAATTAATTTATTTTGATGTCTGTCAATATACTTTTTTTCAAAAACATATTGAAAATATAAAACTAATCAACACTGTTTTTATAATATTGTTCAAAATATAACTTTATTTTAAATTCATCATGTATTATTCATATTGTTTGATCAATCTTGTCATATTAGCTTACATAAGAACCTCCAGAAAAAAAAGTATAAGAAAGGTCAATTTATTATCAAATTGCAATGTATTTGAAATGCAATTATAAAGTATTTTTTTTAAATCATTTGTTTTTAATTATTTAGGTACTTTCAATTACTTGCAATTGAAATACCTCCAATTATAAATACTTTGCAATTACTTCAGAAGATGTATTTAATTATGATTGATTGCAATTACCGACTTCAATTACTCCAACCCTAAAATGAAATTTTGTAAATATTGCCTTTATTAAAACTGAGTTATTTTGAAATCAATTTCGGTGAAATATGGTTTTTGTATTACAATTCTGATGTCTATTCAAGTTCACCTTTCAGAAAAAAATGGCAAAATCTATCAACTAGAAATATTATATGATCATAAGGTTGCTTCAGTTTATGATAAGACATTCCAGTCCTCTAAGGCTAATTTGTAAGTTATTATATATATATATATATATATATATATATATATATATGTATAATATATATAGGTCTAAATGACGTGATGCTTCATATAGCCTAACTGAAAATCTGTAGTGTTAGAAAGAGAAACAAACAAGCATACAAACAAATATACATATGATACAAAACTAAAAGGTGATATCTATAAGGATACTGGAAGAGTTTTAGTAGTTAGCCATTCTTATGAAAGATAATCAAAATTATCATCATTTGCGAACCTGATCGATGGTGTTTGTTCAAGTATTTTTGTAGCTGGAATTGAATTTGCAACAAATATGGTATCTGCCTTTCATAAGTTGCTAAGAGCTAAAATAACTCGAAATGTAAGTAATATTTCATAATTTGCATGAACCAAAAATCAAACATTGAGATTTTTCCCATTTCGTTGGATTTTGAGACATTTCTAAAATCATAAACTCACGGTACTACATTAAAAGGTTCACCAGCGACACTCTGTTCTTTAAATCTATCAATCAAACAGTCGCAGCAGGCTTGAATTTTTTCAGTCATCTGTTTTAAAACAAATTATTAACAGCTATATTTAATCAATTGGAGGCAAAGTATCAGCATGAATGATTGTTAATACAAAATAACGAGAACGGGTATAGTGTATATGTCGAAGAGACAACAAGCCCACCAGGAGGAAAATGTCAACCCAAGACCGACCATTGGTCCTCAATAAACGACAAGGAAACTCTCATATTCCAGAGAAGTATAAACCTGCCCCAAACATTATTATACACAGGTACAGGGAAAGAGGTACTACTTTTTACTCAAGCAACATAAATATAAACTAACGATAAAACGACATACGACATACTAAGGTAAGAAATTCCTGACTTGGGATAGGTGAAAGATTTCGGAGTAGTTAACGTACTTTGGCGTGATCACTTTTGAAATCTGGTCACTATGGAAAAAAATATTACACAATTAAACACACCTTGAGTCCCATGTTACAACGGAAATAAAGAAACTGACACAAATTTACAATTCCGGACTACTAGCAGTTAACTGACATGCCAGCTCCAGACAAGTTTAAATCTACTAAAAGTTACGTCCCCATCGTATGTAAAATCAATGCACATTATTCCAATGTGGGGATGAGAATCAAGGTACATCATAAGTCATACAATAAGGACACGAAGCATGTCATGCCAAAACTGCTTTAAAATGTATTTTTTAATTTCTATGTAAAGACCCATGAGCGAATCAATGTTAATACCAAAACATATTAATACTTTTCAGATACTTTTCATTTTGTTATGGAATAAAATGTGTGGTTTAATTGAACCAAGAAAATAACACAAAGTTTGACTTGAACATCAATCGCTTCATGGGTAATAATTATAAAGAATATCTTCGTTGTAAATCAAAAATATCTATATATTTAATTAGACAATTAAATTTAGATTATAATTCATAATGCACAAAAACGATCCGTGAAAAACTTCTCCGTTAGAACTTATTATAGATATCTTAGATTACGACCAATATTGTCTTCCGTTTTCAGTAAAATCACTTCCAAGAATCTGCATCATTTCCCGATTATGTTTTCGTTAGTTTGTGTATTTTTTAAATGAATGAAAATATCGAATGAATGGTTTTAAAGGCACATTTATCTAACAAACACATCCTTCATAGATATAAAAACAAGAAGAGAACAAAGATTAAATGTGTTCAGTTGTATAGCACCGTAACTGTAGGGTTCGATATGCAAAATTATGACTCCACTAAAAACTGGGAGCATTGGCAAGATGCACCAATACGTTAAGCGTGTTCTACTTTTCTAGAAACACCCACCGAGTCACTCGCAAAAAAATCAAATACAGGATAGACCAAAGAGGAAAGGCAAATGACACACATTGAACATTTACAGTGCGAATGGATGCACCGTGACGATCCACGAGTTCATGATGACGACCATATAACTTCAGTGGTGGTGATTTTAATCTTGTAGCAACATAACCCTGTTCCAGAAGAAGCCATATTATAAGAAGTCATACGCTATTATGGTGTCTGAATAAGAACAAAAATGATAGTGTTTAGGGTCAAATGCAAAATCATGATGGAAGGATTAGTACAAAAAAATGTGGTGTTTAAAATAATAATTTGATTCATGTTGATGAAAGTCAGAGAAAAAAGGTTATGAAACAAGGCTAAAAACAAAAATACCGAACACTTTTCCGATCCATATTCAAGTCAAAAATAAATGAGACAAAATAGATATTAAACTGAAGCAGCTGGTACCGCAATGGCCCTGACTTGGTATGTGCATTTAAAACGAAATGGTAGGTTAAATCTAGGTTAAAAGTGCGCTAAAAATAAGAGCCAAACCTGTTTTAATCGACTATTAGTAAACGAAGGCGAAATGGTTGTCCTCATAAATTTCCATGGATCCTTGGAACAATTAGCTAGACTACATTCTGATATCTCAGTTCTTTCGAAAAAAAGCTGGAAAAGTATGACATACATGCATGTATACCGAATTAATTCTCCGCTGGAAAAGAAGATTCGAATAAAAGAACAATAGATATTTTCCTTTTTTTCAATTTTCCTACTGTTTAAACAAGTTTGATCAAACATATACTGCCCCGTGCAGGTCCGCAGCAGCGCTAAGCTTGTCGTAAAAGGCGACTAACTAGTGCTCAGAACCCTGGCCGGGAGCTAGGGCGCTCTGCCCACATAGCAACTGGGATGTGTGCCCCAGGTGGTGGAATGGGGTACCCCTGGCGTGTTACATGTGTTGTGAAATACGTTTTCACATATATTAATTATCCTGAAGTATTTTGGGAATTATAACAGTTTTGGGAAGACAAAAATATACCTAGGGATAATGTTTTAGCATTGTCTTACCATTTACGTTATTAATTATTATCATTTTAACAGAAGTCTGTCGCTGTTTTAACGTCTATTTTCCGCCAAGGTAGAGTTATCGTTCTTTTGGCGTACATTAATTTTTATATCAGGACTGGTTAGATACGGGTATAAATTCCGTGTTTTGAGTAAATTAGTCTTGTTATAGAATATTGTTGTACATATTGTCGTCAACAATCTGACGTTGGTACTTCTACTGAAAACAAAGTTGGGAAGTTCGAAATTCGACTGTCCCAGGGATCGGCTGTGTCGTTCCCTTGACCTGTTTATTTGCCACGTTTGGAGTTGTGGATATTTATATAGTCAATGATAAGCTTTATAGCTCTTTTTATACACATCTTCCTGTATTTCAAGTGTTTTTAGAGGGTGAATTCCGTAACGCTTTTATATGAAGGTGCTGTTTGTGTTAGCCCAACCCCGGCCTAGATTTGATATTTTATTATTATCACTGATAATTATTTAGTGTTATGTTTATACTTTTGTCTAAATTACTGACCTTATGCAGGTTCTTTGACTTGGGTAACGGATTTTGTATATTGTTTTTGGATTGTCAAAATTATATTCCTGCATAATAAACTATTCATTTTTATACGTGTTACCATAGTGGTGCACCGTGTTGGGAAAGATTCCACGTTCCTCGCACGTTAAAGAACCCTACTGTGGTATTCTAGTCTCCCGGAGTAGGAAACATAGGGGTCCGCCACAGAAGGCTAAATTGCCCGACCCTACCCACCTCTCCCTATTGCCAGTGGCAATCAAAATTTGTCGACCCCATTGTCCTTGTGTCCCATACTTTTTTCATTTCATTATTATTTCATGTTCATTTTATCATCAATTTCATGTTCATCGTCTGAATTTAGCTGAAATATTGCTGCTCGGACGTGAAACCCCAACAAACAAACAAACAAACATCAAACATATACTGAATAAATAATATTGCTAACTGAACTATTTTAAACAAAGGTGAACATATTAAGTTATCTAACTAGTTTCTGCTTACCGAACGTTGTGGGAATGTGGAAAACTCTTTAATGAAGATTTGTTTTAACATATCAGGGTCTGAAATGAGCAATGCTTTGTCATGGCCGTGGTAAATTCTGAAATATGAAAAATCAATTGTATTTGCACTTTGATATTATTTTGCCAACATTATCACTGTTTTTTTAACATAAGTTTTAAAAGTAAATAAAGCCGAACTCATTTATTTAATCTATTGAACTGTTAAACCTAGATCTCTTTTTACTTTAGTTTTAATTTCAGATAGCATCTATTAATAAAAAAACAGCAAGTAAAGTTATAATAAAGTTCCTTCACAATACAAATAGTACGTACGTGTCAACTATGAAACAAATGATCCATTTCACTAAAGATAAAATATAAAAATACCTACCCAACTACGTCGCCATATTTTTCTACCAACTCTAGATCAGTGTTACAGATACCCTGTATAAAATGAAACAGCAATCTGCAACAATATAACTGTGTACACAGGGAAAATTGCATCATATGTTTTTCATACTTTTTCAACACTTAAAACCATATATTTATCATGTTTCTCATATGTTTATGAACATTATGAAAAGCATATGAAAACATATATTTCGAACTAACGAATTTGTTCATGGAATTAAATAAAGATCATAGGTTTTTTTATGGTTTTATGATTTTTGAAAGCAAGTGTATTTTTAACAGCATGAAAACACATTTTTACCATACCGGTCATAAACATATGTTTCCATATGTTTTAAAACAATTGAAAACATATGTTGCAATTTTTCCTATGTAAACTATATGACCGCTTGTTTATGCACTTAACTGACGAAGAAAAATTACGGCAAACGCGAAAACTGTTTTAGAAACAAATGTGTGTTGTATGCCTGGCGTTTCTGGTTCTGTCTGATGTGTTTTGGTGATTGTTTCAGCTCCCAATACATGTTGTTGTGATATTTTACATAAACATTTGAAGTCAAAGGTTTTATGTGTGTCTTTAAGAAATTATTAAAATAAACGAAAGGACAAAATCGTATATTCAAAGGACCGTGAAACGTTTCATAACCTATATTCATAGGATCATATTATACCTTCTTGAAATATGATGGAAATATTCCAAGGAATGGCAAAGGTTTTGGACCAGGAATTCCAAGATTTTTCCAGAGACTGTGCTTCCATTTTGAGTATCTGGAAATTTATAAAAAGTGGTTGCTAGGAGGCAAAAGTAGTTATTAACTGTTGTGTTCTCACTTGACATTCTTGTTTCTTGATTCATCAATTTGATTATAATTTAAGAAGAAACTTCCGTTACTACTGATACAAGTAAACAAAACAAATACCAAATATGTTTAACTCAAACTAGCTAGAACTATAAAAAAATGAAATTCAAGGTAGATAACGACTATAACATGTTCACACGGTATATTGTTTTGGTCTGCAAAACGCAAAACATATCACATCCAATTTTTATTAGAGATTGATGTAGAAAATAAAAGCAATGATAGAACCTATACTGCCACTACACTCTCCAAAGAAGAAATAGTGGATAGCCAAAAATCTGCGCTATGCATCTATGTACTGGATTCCTACACTCAACAAGAATCAATACAAACAGCGTTACATGGCCAGATCTGCAAAATGTACCACCAAAACCTTTCAAAACTTTTAACTTTTATACTTATAAAGATATTTTGGAAACCGTTAATTCAAGATTATTATCAGAATATGATAGCATTAAAACCTATGATTTTCAACACTGTATACTTCTATTCCTCATACTCAGTCAAAAACACTATACATCGTTGTTTCTCCAAAAAGATGATACATCTTAGGTACAAATATATAGTTTTTGGTAGAGATTCCTCATACTTTGTAAAAAATAGTTCCAAATCGTTTTCCAAATATACAGAAATTGATGTTTTCAAAATGATGGAATTTTTAATCGACAACATATTGGTCCAGTGTAGTTGACGCGTTTTTCAACAAACGGTCGGCATTCCAATGGGAAAAAATTGTGCTTCTCTACTTGTTGACCTATTCCTACACTCTTATGAAGCTGATCTCATCCGAAAGAAAGAACACCGTTTAGCTAGATCCTTTAATCTCAGTTTCCGCTATACAGATGATGTATTATTATTAAACAATCCTGTTTCGGGGATTTGATTCATCGAATCTACCCCAAAGAACTTGAGATAAAAGATACTACAGACACTGTTAAGTCAGCCTCATATATTGACTTACACTTAGAGGTCGATGGTAAAAGAAAAACTATTGACCAAACTTTACGACAAACGTGATGACTTTTCATTCAGAATTGTCAACTTTCCTTGCATCTGTGTCAACATTTCTTCAGCTCCTGCATCTTGAGTTTTCATACCACAACTCAAATGTTATACCAGAGCTTACCGTAACTATGCAGACTTCTTACAATTAGGCTTCTGGAACAGGGTTATGTTAATACAAGACTGAAGTTATTACCACAGAAGTTCTATGGTCGTCATCATAAACTCGACGGGTGTTTCTAGAAAAGCTGAGGGCGCTTTCCCCTTTCGGCGCACCTGGTCCATGCTCCCAGTTTTTAGTGGAGTCCAAGTTACTCATTTGCTTATGTTACTTTATGTTACGTCGTTTTCAAAACCGAAAAAAAATCCAAAGAATTGTCTATATGTGGGCTACATTATTTTCAGATTCAATACAACGACTTTAATATTTAAATATAAATTCAAATGCATGTCTATCACTATCTCTGGTGTTGGATATACGTGCTTTTAATTTATTATTCTGATATAATATAAGATAATTTGAAATCTTACCCTTGGGTGTCTAAGAATTTCCTGTCTTGCAATATCAGAGGGTTAAGGATTTGTAGGATGTGAGATTGCACGATTATTGGAGAGCAATAAACGCGCTGTCTTGCCCTTGTATTGCAAAAGTCTTAGGTTTTGAGTACATCGTTGTTGTAAATTAAAAAACGCAATGTTGCAGTGTATGAATTTCTTTCGTTTCAGATACTTTTGATGGGAAATGCATATTTGCTACTTAATACGTACTAAATACAGTTAATTGGTAGATACTATAGTATCTACAATAAGGAGTAAACTATTACCAATGTTATATTATACAGCAATCACCTTAAAAACTTACGTCTCAAAGACTTAAGTGTATGAACACGTGTCCCAAGCTCAAGTAAAAATTCTCAGCATTGATGTGAACGTTTTTATTTCCTTCTTTTTGTGAATTGTAGCTTATGATGAAATTGAAATCGCACATTTTAGTTTAGTTAATGTACATTTGAAATTGGTCTGAAATTAAGATAATATATTAAAATAATTCAGAAATACATCAATAGAGTATTTTTTTACAAGGACCACTTAGTAGTGGGAAAAAAACCTGTCAAGAATTATCCTATAAGGAAAACTTTCTTTCCATTAGATATAACAAAAGATTTTAATAATACCAAAAAAAAGTGCCTGCCTCATCCAGCTAATTGTTCTTTAAAAAATAACTTCAATGAGGAATAAATTATACTTCCGTGATTCGCATAACGTGTACATGTCATGAAACGAATGGTTTTGATATCTTTACAGGGAACCAATCTATAATTGTGTTAAACGCTGTCGGAAGGAGACAGTTTGTCGTTGGGTAAAAGATAAGGTCACAATTGTGTTTATCGAATATATATTTGTGTCTAAACATTACTTTATTCAAGGTTAGAAGTTTCATGGCAATTGAAAGACATTGGTCAGCAATCAGCAAAGTGTAAACATTTAAAACCATTACGAAATTAAATATTCGCAATGTTGCACCCATTAATTTTTCATTAACTTAATCGAAATAATGTTATTTATTGATAATTTATCTGGTTATTACAGGTTATTAATATTATTAAATATTTCCAACATAGGAAAATCGAATTTAAGCTCAATATTGGAACTGAATATATATATATATATATATATATATATATATATATATATATATATACAACGTCTCAGAATGTGACGACTCTATTCGCTACACTGCTCCATCGGATCAAATTGATACAGGGAAGATAACGTAAACTTATAGAAGGATCTGAAAAATTCCCAACGATGTTAGAACGCTGTGACATCTATAACAACACCGCCTGCACTAAGTCCAGCGCCCTAGACCACTCGGCCAGCTAGGGTATATAAAAATATAGCTTTCGCTGGCCGGGTCATTCCTCCTCGTAGGATTAATCTAGGGTTCGTACCGCTGTGACATCTATGGCAACAACTGGACTTAGTACGAGGAGGAATGACCCGGCCAGCGAAAGCTATATTTTTATATAGCCTAGCTGGCCGAGTGTTCTAGGGCGCTGGACTTAGTGCAGGCGGTGTTGCCATAGATGTCACAGCGGTACGAGTTTGAGTCCCGCGGCGGGAACGACCAAAAATTTGCTTCGCAAATTTGACAGTTCCAACATCGCTGGGAATTTTTCAGACCCCCCAAAATATATATATATATATATATATATAAAGTCTAAAGGAATCTGCCAACCAGCAAACTTAATGGGTATCGGATCGTCCAGTCATGACGATGCAGCACAAACAAAAATAATTATACAAGTCTAAAGGATTGTACAACGATACCGATAAAGATGTTAACACACTATAATATAGTATATAATGGGCAATATTTTCAGTCAACAAATGACCTTATTTCAGTGCCTTAAATAAACTGAGTGTGAATACCTGTGAGGTATAAAAAATTTTTACCGACAGTAACAAAGATCTTGAACATTGTGCTATAGACACACGTCGTGTGTTGATCTTGAATACTGAACTATCAAAAATATTTACAAACATTGTTATAAGGAAATATACAAAATAGGAAGAACTTAATGTTTTTGTTAATTCCGTGTGGGTGTAAAACACGGAGTTCTTATATATATATATATATACATCACATTCTGAGACGTTGTATATATATATAGAAGGGTCTGAAAATTCCCGACGTCCCGTGAAGGGAACGACCAAGCATCAATTTTTGGTCGTTCTCTTCGCGGGACGTCGGGAATTTTCATACCCTTCTATATATATATATATACAACGTCTCAGAATGTGACGACTCTATTCGCTACACTGCTCCATCGGAACAAATTGATACAGGGAAGATACATATAAATATATATAAACAGTAGAAACTTCAAAAAATACCTTCTATTTGTTTTATTTCTTTATGTTTTTTCTGCCGGTAATTGATAGTTTAATTTTGTTTGTATTGAAGTGAACAGACAGTCGTTTGAGTAAATTTTAAATTTTAAAGTCTGTCATTTTCTTTACTCCAAAGAATTCTTAAGCGTTTTTAATATAAATGCCATAATTTCATACGTTTCATTACAAATAAATTGTTTAGCATTTATCTTTTTTTCCCTTCATCACGGAATTTTATGAAGGTATTTATAACAAAAATATTATAAACTATTCCCACCAACCGTGCCTCTGATTGATATTTTGTCAAATTAAGTAGACTTATGTCAATACTAAAGATGCATTTAACATGACAGCAGTCAAAGAAATTAACAACAAACTATCTTAGCTATCAAAATTTGCAAAACCATAGGTGTCAAAAGGCTCCTAATTTACTTACAAGTACAAAGCTAGTAATATGAATATAAATGTTATAAACCATCCAGGTAGGTTTACTCCAAGGACTTCCATTCTCGCAGGTACATGCACAAATGATAAACGTAACAATATCTTTTTAATGATTGTTTGTGTGACTATGATTATCTGATGCAGTTTTTCGTAATATAATCAGCATAAATGATGTAATCTTATACGAAAGGTTATAGTGCAGGACAACTGGAGTTCATGGTCGCAAGAACATTGATAGGGATTTCACTCTTTTAGGACCCTTCATTATTTTGACACAATATCCTTATCCCATTGAAAATGGCTACCCTTCAGCGAAAAAAATGAGATGGGCCAATTTTATCAACGAAGATGTCAGGATCCAGAAGTTTTGCTCTTTGCTAAGAATGTAAAATATAAACTAAATGTTTAAAATGTGTAGATTGATATATATATTTATCTTTTAGCAAGAAGGAAAATAAATGTTTTACGTTGTGAAACACTGATTTCATTTTCCTGTATGAAAAAGGGAATCATAGGTGGTTGAAGGAACTGTGTCATTCATCGTTGAAAGAACATTGCGAATAAACGTTTTCATGCTACACAGTTTTTCGGCAAATGTAAAGAATAGACCCCTTGAAAATACTTAAATCCTAAATATTTTTTTTATTATGAGGTGCTTGTGTATGTGTGTGTGTGTGTGTGTGTGAGAGAGAGAGAGAGAGAGAGAGAGATTTTTAAGGAGTAATTATTTTGTTTCTTGTCAATAATTGAAAATGAGAATACATATTCGTGTCTGGGTAAGCCAGGTTTGATTTATTAAAGAATTTAACATTCTGTATATAACTTCCTATAGTTATTGGTTTTCGCTACAATAGTCAATTATTCTTATTAGAAATGTTTACACTTTACATCAAATATTTATCATTGTTTATTATCAACTATATGCAAAGTCCTTAAAGGATAATACGTAATTAAACCTGATTGACATTTCAATCATGCCACAAAAACACCCCATAAGTCATAGAAATATCATTGCATTAAATTGTAATATGTATCTCATTAAGACATAAACTATTGGTGATTTGAGGGTGTTAAGTCCTTCGTGGGTTTCAGTTGAAGTATATAGTTTATCTTAGTGCGTCACTACACATTGTGTTATTAGATGAAGCGTTCAAGAAAAGTCGTTTCCGCTAAGCTCACATTTTTGTACTCCGATTTTTTTTAAAAAATTTTTTATTACTAGTACAGTCTACAGTCTGAGGACTGGATATGTCAATGTCGTAGATATGAGTGAAAATTTCACTTCTGGACAATTGCCAGTTAATGCAATAGAGAATAACACTACAGGTGATCTAAACAACTTCACTTTATATGAACTATGTGAACAGAGCTATTTCCGAATACCTGCAAACTGGATAGTTACACTACAATTTATATTAACAACAGGGATTCTTGTTGTTAACACTTTTATCTCAACAGTCTTTTTGCAATCTCAAAATAGAACGCCAACGACGATATTGCTTTCTGCCTTGGCGATAACTGACTGTTTAACTGCTTTAATGGTGACAATACGATACTCATTCGCCTGTATCTTTTATTTTAATGAAGTTTTTGGCAAGCCAGTAATCTCAGACGGTTTTCCATGGCCGGAAATGTATACAGAGTGTATTTACCTTGCACCTGTTGATGAATTAGTCGCATACTTCCATCTTATGTCAGTACAAATTACTGTAGGTCTGAGTATACAGAAATGTATTGTTCTTAAGTTTCCAATATGGAGCAAGAGTAACATCGATAATAAATCATCATCAGCGTTTATTACATTTGTTTTTATAGCAACTCTTGCGTTCTACATTTATATAACAATACTTAATCATTCCATGTTCTCGGAAGGAAGCAAGGGTGAATGTTGTTTTAATGATGTACTTGGAGAGGCTGATGTGGACTGGATTGAGACTACTATAAATATTTTTATGTGCAGCTCTGTCCTAATCATAATCATATGTAATATTTACATATGTTGGAAATTGATACATGTCGGCCGGAGCGATTTCTGTCATCAATACAAGAAGGCACGGAGGCAAAGAACTCAGTCAGCTGTTATTGTTGTGGTTATTTCCACCGTCTTCATCATATCAGAAATATTGAATATTTTACAAACTTTAAATTCTACCAGATTAATCCAGGCCTTTGATCGTCAGATTCGATCTGCATTTGATTCCTATTATTGTTTAAGTTGGTCATTAGGATTTTCTCTGAATTTTATAGTTTACATTGCAATGAGTCAGCACCTTAGGCAAACCATCGTTAATTCTGTATGCTTTCGATGTCGCCAATCTAAGCCAGGGCATCACATGGCCCCCCGTCGAACTCCAATCACCAGCGTTAGTTCTTCAATTACAACTTAACAACTTTGTCAGCATTTCTAAAGTACTTAATATGCACATTTATGTTTATTTTTTAGCAACTGACAAATAACCTCGTTGTTTTTGTGCTATTTCGTTTTCGATCAGGGAAGTTAAACAATTGACGCTGAAATAAAAAAAAGTATTATGATATACTTTATAAAGAGTTAAGAACGCAGAGTTCAAAACATTGATTACAGATGCGATAACTTCTAACCTCTCTTCGATCCTGTCAGGGATTGTTGTCATAGAACAGTTCTAATCTGTCAGGAACTTTCCAGACCAATGACACACCTTGTCAGACTTTGTCATGGCTTGAGACAATCTCTGTCATAAACTGTCGTGGGTCCTGACACCGCTCTGTCAGGAACTGTTCTACGTAGAACAGTTTCTATTACTGAAGAGTTTCTAACTAGAACAGTTCCTGACAGATCCTGACAGATTATAATACTACTCTTCTAAATTACGTCATTTAGAACTGTTTTACTGTTTCGGTTCACCAGAAGACACGTATCGCAATGCCAGTCGTAAAGGTTCACCGAATTTCAGTTTATCTGAGACAGGATCGATAATTTACGAGAAGGCGAAACATCACATGTGGAAATTGCCAAGATTTTAGCAGATTCTGAGAGAGTATCTATTTCAAGAGAGGCTATTGGGCAATTTTATCAGCCAATACTTTCTCATGTCAATGGCCGTTCCAGATTCGTTACTTCGAAAATTGCGAGGAACTTGTTCTTGTGATGGTGTTACGATTTTTTGCTACTTCGTCGAGCGCTCTCTTTCCTAATTTCCGCCATCGTTGATACGTACTATGAAAGTCGCAAAGCGAAGACGGTATAACTTCTGCGTTTACAGTGTACATGAACTTGACTACGCTTATATAAATATTTGAAATAAAACGACAATTTTAATCTGAAATGCTATTTCTAAATCACGACACACAGACACGATCTTCTTTTTTGATCAGTTTTCATTTTTTTAAATCAAACTTCCTCTTCTAAATGACGTCACGCACAATATAGATTTAGTGTCAGGAACTGTCCAGGGGTCTGACAGTTTAGAACAGCTTTTCGTATTTCTTTGTCCCGACCAAGAATAGTTTCTGTCAGGATCTGTCAGGGAATAGGACAAAGTGTGTCCTGAACCAGGACATCCTCGGTCAGACCCTGTCAGGATCTGTCAAGATTTCTGTTATAACCGCTGTCATAGAACAGTTTCTGACAGATTTTAAGAGAGGTTAGAAGTGATCGCATCTGTACCTTGTAAATATACCATTTGTTTTAAAAAGTAATTAAAATGATCAGATGAAGCCATGTGCCCTTGTGTAGGTGCTGAGGTAATTATAGGTAACCGATATTGTTACTGATATGACACCGACGGAGGCTAATTCATGATCAAAATCAAATAACAATCCATACTCGGCGTCACATAAATAAGATACTGTTAAAATTTAAATAAAAATATTTTCTACGACTTTATTGACACCTACCTCGTTTAACTTGTCTTAAATGACTTGCTCATTCGTTTAGCCAAACGGCTTCTCCCTAAACATTGAATCGTTAAATTCCGGTCAGATTTTAATTCTCGGTGCCAATATTTACATTGTAAAAAGTCTGCCATGTTTACAGTGATCGGAGGAGATGTTGTTTACGTTTAAATGGTTTGTCCAAAAACAGAAGAACCCAGAATGCATTTCGGCGTTATTTCGGATATCTCTGATTTATTTTACGCGAACAACGTACAATACCGAGAAGTTGATCAAGCAGACAATTGTCATCGGAGTTAGACGGGAACTTACGAAATTCGTTTGTAAACAAATCGTCCCGTAGAAACCAACATGGCGGATATTAGTATGGGATTTTCCCGTAAGGATTTGTTACGCATGATTTAAGCTAATAAGCGACTCGTTGGTACTAACACGTCATGCATATATATGCGAACTATCTTCATATCAAACAAAAGAGAGACAACTCTAGCGGTAAGTCCCGACGGTTTAAAAAGTAGAGTTACAATTCGAAAATGTGTTGTATGTGACGTCGAGTATAAGTAACATTTTGATCAAATTCTTTAATTCTTGTTTATCTAAATCGTGTGACAATTAAAATAACATTTAGGTCAAATATTTTATTATGAATCGTGAATATTTCAAATACGTGCTAGGTGTATGTCCTTAAACACTTCGAACATCATACAGTCATTAATGTTTAAGACACTTCTGTCATTATTTATTTAGACATGACCTTTTCAGGGTATTTTATTCTATAATTCTATAAACCTTATATCCGTGAGCATGTGCATAACGTAAAACCGACATTGGTATGTAGCATGGATGATCTATAGTAGTACAGAACAACTGCTAGTTGGTGTTATTCTCCTACACATAACAGCACCAGCTAGATAAGCTGTCCTGCACTACTACACATCGTGTACTGATTTTACCGAAGATGAGTAATTGCCTGGCCAGCGTAAGTTATATTTCTAATGGTCTAGGTGCAGATGGTGTTGTCATAAATGTCACACAGGTACGAATTTAAGTCCTGTTGAGGAAAAAACCAATTGCATAGTTCTTACATCGTTGAGAAGTTTTCAGACCCGGATATGCTTATATTATACATGATCCGATTGAGCAACGCAGCAAATAGAGTCGTCGCATTATGAGACATATACATATTATTTTCTACAACGTATATATGAAATTGTAATGTATCGATAATGTACAGATTTTGTTATGTAAGTGTTATCTATTGGTTAAATATGGTGAAACAACTTGATATTGTTAATTTACTAGTACGATGACAAAGTAAATAATATTTAGACTGTGTCCTTCTTGATTCGGTTTATTTAAGTCGGAAATAAATAAATGGTTTTCTGAAAAATACAGGTCTGTATATAGAAGTTACGTTAAAGCTTGGCGTATGACGATAAAAAAAAATCAAACCTTGGATCATTTGGCATTGTCTGAATACACTAACTATCCTACAGTCTTTCCCTTAACATTAATATTAGTATTGAGAATCATCAAAACACAGTTTATAATGTCACTATGACATGGTAAATTTACATCTATAAGATGACAGACGAAATTTTTAACAAATCAGAAAACGCGTTATTTCCTTAAACTTAACTCAAAACTAACTTTCTGTGATCATGGATCGGAAACGGATAGCTTGTTACATACAACTGGAGATCAAACCGGAGAACGTAACATCTATTCAAAGATGGAAGCAAATCGTTCTAAAGATATCGTCTGGAAGCCGCCGTAGTTGACCGTTGTTTAATCGGACAGACAGTCTGAAACAACCATATATCCCTCTAGTGAAATACATTGTCATTTCAGATATGGATGCATAACTATCTCATTTTATTGAGTTTGTCATTTAGAAGAACTAAGAACCTTTGTCAGACATCAGTTCTAAGGGATCTTTTTCTCCTTTGGTGACAAAAAGTCTTTTAGATTGGCGTTTGTGGATCTTGAATTGTCATGTAATTATTGAATTAAAATGGATTGTGTTGCCATCTGTATATACTGGGTATTATCGTTTGTTCATAATTTTGCTAACGGAAGCTGTAACCAGAGGCATCGAGTCCACATTTATACGAGAAAATTTTGACTGATTTGTAGAAAATCGATTATGGGTCCTGCCTATCAACATTCTTGATACTCTTCCTGGTTTAACAAGTCAATTTTTGCTTTTGTTTAAGTCATTAATATTGTCACTAAGACTTTTTAGAGTGATCGGTCTTTGCTAAGGTATTGGTGATTTCTCAAAGTGGCAGAAAAGTTCGAGAATATATATTTTTTGAGAGTTGAAACCATCTGAAGAAGCGATATAGCTTCAATATGGACCAGAGGAAGCAAACACAACAGACAGAAGAAGGAGCAACCTCTTCCAAGCAAAATAGAGGTATATATTCAAACCAACAAAACATGAACAATGGCAAAATGGCGTCGTACGCCGAGGCAGCCGGTAAACACTATAACAAAGCAGATAACAATACTGACTTATCTGGTGTAAAACCGATATTTCTCAGAGAACATGATGTGTTTGGCGATACAAAACCACACAAAGATGATTGGCTCACCCATTTAGTACTTTACAAAGCATTTTGTCACAAAATCAAACCACATTTCATTCGTGGTATTCAAAGAATCACAAACAACTGGCCTATATATCTAGATGACGAAGATGACAGGGACAAGTTACTAACTGAAGGGGTCACTATCCGCGGAAAGACAATAATACTAGTGGGACAAAACCTCTTTAGAAATCGTAATGACCTCCTTGTATTTGTCAAAGTATACAGTGTCCCAGTATCAGCTGATGATGGTCAGAGAGTTAGCACTTAGAGACATTGAAATAGTTGAATGTTCAAGAGAATACCAAAGGGTAGACAACAAACTTACAGACTGTTGGACAGGAATGACAATGGTTGTCAGCCATTTGCTGAGCCACTCCCAAAGACCCTTAAGATCGGAAAATATACAGCTAAAATTTATCATCAGAGGCAACCAAAAGACACTGATGTATTTCAATGTAATAAATGTCTCCAAAAAGGTCACAATATCAAGGAATGCCCAAATGATTGGATATGCAGATTAAATTTTGCTCACAATCTGGACACAGAATGATGAACTGTCCAGGTTTCAAGAACGGAAACAGAAACAAAGATGAATGGTCAAAATCAGAAAGCGAAAAAGAAAGGTCTGATGAGTATGAGTCTGAAGAAGAAACAGATGCAGCAGGCTTAGATTCAGAGGATGACAGCAAAAATTCTGAGACATAGGAAAATGAAGCTCAGATATCATTGTCACCATCCAAGAATCAAGGAAAATTAACTGATAAAAAACAGTGATGATAAACAGAACACTGTATTTGACCAAACTCATCCACAAGTAAATGAAAGAGATGGACAAGCAAAAGACAAAAAGAAAAGGAGGAAAAGTGGACAAAGGAACAAGACTGGTGACAGTAAAAGGGAACATATAAATCATGAATCAGAGCTCTAAAGGCCAACAAGACTTATCTAAATTCCTGAAAAAAACAATGCACAAAGGTCAAACAGCAAAGGGTGGACTCCACCCACACCAACAGATAGAGGTGGGAGCAAAATGTCAAAGAGGTAAAATATAAATGCTTCATAAAGGGAAATAATTGTTTGTGTGCTAGTAAACTTAATGTTTAATTTACGTTTGTCTATTGAAGATTTAGAAAAATATGAAAATTATATGAATTTTAAAAGTGGAAAATGTGCTGTTTAAAGAAAAAATATTAGTTTAAAAAGTGATGTTAAAATGATCATTAATATGCTGTTAAATTTAATGTTCATTTCATATGAAAGATGTGGAATAAGTATAAATTTACAAAAGTTTGAACAGAGCATAAACTTCAAAAGTGAGAAGAAATTTGGTACAAGAAAAAATACTAGCTTCAGAAATTGTGTGAAAATTTCAAGTGATGAAAACGAACGTTCAAATTATGAAAATAGTGCATTAAAATATATAAGATCAGGTCCTATAGCATGCCATTTGTTGATAATCAATTTCCTCTAAAAAATATTTTCAATTGGTTTTCTTAAAACTAATTGTATCAACACAACAACTGCTACGGATTTGGGACACAAGTACTTTTATCTTTACAACTACCAGAAATGTTGTTATTACGGTCAATTTAAACGGTATAATCACGTGCTTTTAAACCAGTTCAATTCATATAACAAAGACCAATTTAAGAAAATTGTGGAAATATAATTCATGATATTTGAAATGTTAGAAACCGAATTACAATCAAGTTCAGTTCACATTTGTCGACATACTAATCTAATAGTTTTATTGATAAGAATTGGGTATTTTAGTATAAATATATATGTAGTTTCATTTTCAGACATATTACATGTACATGTATATGCTATATTATAAATAATCATTTGTTACGGGTAAAACCAAAACAACTATTATTTATGTAAAAAAGGTTTTTTTTGTATTTTTGTAATAACACTTTTAAGTGTCAGGACCACATATAATGATACCGTTAAAAAATACGTGCATATGATAGGTATAGTAATGTAATACTGGAACATGCGGACGTAAACGTGCCTAAATATAAGGCTTCGGATATAGGGATAATTGCAACTTGCTACATGAAGCTCGTTAGTCCTACGCCCGGGTTTAGGAATATATTTCAAAGCAAAATACTTACATATCACACAGCGGCAAAAGGTAAAGAAAGCTTTTTTTCAAAAGATCAACTCAAACAGATTACTTACCGAAGGTCCATAATCCGCAGCAATGAAACAGTTTTTTCTTTACAAAAAAGATCCTTGACAAATGACTCCATTAAATCCCATCATACTTTTATTTTCGACACGAATAATATTAATTGATTGATTATCTTTATTTCCTCCAAAAGATGAAGATTCATAAAACAAGAAAAAAAATCACAAATATAATACAAAAATTACTTAACAAAATAGAAAACTACACACACATAATTATATACACAAACTGATGCAATCGTAATTAGTAGATCAATTTATAGAGGTAAATTTGTCACTGGCCAGTACGGTCAAATTGATCACGTGACTTCACTTCTTTCATTGTTAGAAGAGTTACATGTATTATTTTGAATGTTATTATATTTTTGTTGTAAATATTTGCTGCACAGCTTTTATGTTTATTATACAAGTCTATAAGATGTTACATGTTAATTCATGTATGAATATTTTTATGGTTACTAGGCATCTTTGTGTATCACTTAACGCGTGCGAGAAAATTTCTTTTGAAGTAAGTAGACAAAGAAAAGATAACTGTAATTTCAATTTTATTTTATTTCATTGAACTCATGACATCCACAATTAATATATTTTCTTTAAATACAAACGGAATCAAATGCAAAGCCAAAAGGAATAGGGTAATTGAATGGCTATAGACACAAAAATGCGCGATCCCTTTCTTACAAGAAACACATTTCAGTGAAGATGACGAATTAGAAATTAATAATGATTCAGGATATGATATATTTTGTAGTAATGGCACAACGGCTAGCCGAGGGGTAGCTGTATTAATTAAAAACTCTTTAAACTACAAACTAATTGATAAATTTTCTGACAATGAGGGAAGAGTGATTCTGATAAATATACAATTAGAAAATAGCGTACTTACGTGTATTTATGCGCCTAATAACAAATCGAACAGAAACACATTTTTTAAGAAACTTAATTATATAGTAAAACAACATGGGAAAGGTATTCCGGTTATAGGTGGGGATTTTAACGAAGTTATACATGCTATAGAAAGAAAAAGTTCAAACAGCAACACGCAACAAGTTAAGCCAGTTTATGGACTAAAAACATTTCTTATAAAAAATAAATATTGTGATATTTGGAGGTCTTTGAATGTAAACAAACAACGATTTACTTGGCAGCGTAAAGATAAAACGCAAGCAAGTAGAATTGATGTATTATTAATTGGTAATGATTTTCGGTCTTTGATAGAATTTTGCAAAATAAAGCCAGCAATAACAAGATCTACGGATCATCAAGCCGTATTCATGAAAATGCATACAGGGCAGGCTAACAAAGGGAGGGGTTATTGGAAATTGAATAACTCAATATTGGATAAAGCGACTACGAAACGTTGATTGAAAACAAAATACATAATCATTTTGAAATCAATAAAAACAAAGATATAGGGGTTCTCTTGGACATGTTTAAAGCAGTCATACGAGAGACTACGATCAACTATTGTAAAAATAAAGCAAGAAAAACCAATACGAAATTACAAAATTTTGAAAAAGTGTTAGATCACAAAATGAGCATACTAGAAAATTTAGAATACAGAGATGATGTAATTGAGAAAGAAATACAAAACATTGAAAATGATATATCAGAAATATACGAAAGAAAAGCAAAGGGGGCACAGGTGCGATCAACGGAAAGGGGTTGAACTTGGAGAAAGAAATAACTCTTATTTTTTAGGACTTGAAAAACAAAGACAAGTCAAAAAGTCAATCAACAAACTGCAAATAGAAAATGGCGAAATAATAATGGAACAGAGACAAATATAAAAAAAAAAAAACAATTCAAACTTTTTATGAAAACCTTTATACTTCATCCTCAGCAGATGATAATTTAGTCAAAGAATATGTATCAAATAGAAGATTAGATAAAAAGGCATCAGATTAAGACATATCAAAATGTGATGGTAAAATTACAATACAGGAATGTACAGATGCAATGTTTAAAATGAAACTTAACCGCGCACCAGGATTAGACGGACTGACGGTTGAATTCTATAGAAAATACTGGAATAGATTGAAGCATATTGTTGTCGAAATATTAAATAATGGATTCGAAAATGTTCGCCTTTCATTCTCACAACGGACAAATGTGTTAACATTGTTATATAAAAAAGGTGATCCTTTATCATTAAATAATTATCGACCGATTTCACTTTTAAATGTAGACTTAAAGCTCTTGTCATATATACTAGCACAGAGACTTAAGCAAATTCTTCCAAAATTGATTAATGAAGATCAAACAGGATATGTTAAAAATAGATTTATTGGCTTCAACCTGCGACAAATTCAGGATATTATAGATTATTGCGACTCATACAAAGTTGAAGGAGCTATGGTATTCGTAGACTTTACCAAAGCATTTGACTCCATCGAATGGAATTTTATGTTTACTGTACTAAAACATTATGGGTTTAACGAATCATTTACAAAATGGGTCAAAGTACTTTATACAGATATTCAGACTTGTATAATCAATAATAGCTGGATATCGGAAATTTTCAAAAATACGAGAGGCATAAGGCAAGGGTGTCCTTTATCCGCTTTACTATTTGTTTTATCTGTGGAAATCATGGCACAACGTCTAAGAAACAATAATGATATTAAGGGTATAAATATAAAAATTGATGGTAAAGATTATAAAATTAGAATTTCACAACTAGCAGATGATACAACTCTGTTTTGCAGTTCGAAAAATGAGGTTATCTCAGCGATGAATGAAATTGAAATATTTGGGACATTTTCAGGGTTGAAATTAAATAGAAACAAAACAGAGGGCATATGTGTTTGAAAATTGAAATCTTGTAAAGATAAAATCGTAGGTATTAAATGGACCGAAGAACCGGTAAGAGTATTAAGTATATATTTTGGACATGATAAATCCAAATGAGAAAAAGTAAATTGGGAGACAAAACTTGAAAAAGTAGAAAAATTGACACAGTCTTAGAAAAACAGAAAACTTACAATATTAGGTAAAATATTGATTGTAAAAACGCTAGTCCTACCAATTTTTACATTCGTTGGTACATGTTGTGTAGTCCCAGAAAAATATAGCAAAGAACTTGAAAAAAAATGCTTTAGACATCAGTTCTAAGGGATCTTTTTCTCCTTTGGTAACAAAAAGTCTTTTAGATTGGCATTCGTGGATCTTGAATTGTCATGTTATTATTGAATTAAAATGAATTGTGTTGCCATCTGTATATACTGGATATTATCGTTTGTTCATAAATTTGCTAACGGAAGCTGTAACCAGAGGCGTCGAGTCCACATTTATACGAAAACATTTTGACTGATTTGTAGAAAATCGATTATGGGCCCTGCCTATCAACATTCTTGATATTCTTCCTGGTTAATACCAAAAATTGGGTTTAACAAGTCAATTTGTGCTTTTTTTAAGTAACTAATATTGTTGGCAACGTCTTTCACTGGCAATTTCAGTACTTCATAGGGGCGGAATCAGGCGAGGCGTGGCAGGCGTGCCCGATAACCATGTATAGTCATTGTCAGTTGTTTAATCCTGTTTCGGATAATTGAAAACATTCAGGTCATCACAATTACGAAAGAGTACCCAATCACATCAAGGGAACCAAGATTTTAGAGCATATCGCATTCGTATCATTTCGGATGTTGAAAGTAAGCCTAATCAATGACAGAGAATATTTGACGATTAGCGACTAAGAAGACTTCAGTCTTTGATTTTAATCATTAATCAACGAGGAAACAACTCAGTTAGGTTGATGCTTTGTCAAGTAGTGCAGGTGGTTTATTTAACTGCATTTATTCTCCAAAACTTCATTTTTATACAACTGAAAACTACATATGGCTAATATACTATAAATTGATGATAAAGGGTCTGGAATGATGAAAATTTTAATCTGTTCCAAGGTCTTTCTACCAACATTTGATTTTGACAGCAAATAAGGCCTTAATTTTAGTATAATAGATTAATCGTACCTTTTTCATATCACAAATGCATCCTTTATCGAAGTTGAATGTACATGTAGGTTCTTGTGTTAACTGCGACGAATGAAGAGAAATAAATTACATAGAAAGCATTGAAATTCATTGTAACTAGAGAGATAACTCTTTAATTGAGCAAAATTTTGTTAGGAAACTTAAAGCTGCATTAGTTGTCAAGGTTAAAGTATTTTTAACCCTGGTGAATGTCTTGTCGACAATCTTCGGAAGTAATAGCGAGAAATAATTAGCTCAGACCTATCGATGTTCTCTGATTAACAAAATTGTTTTCACAATATTATTTAATTATATGCTGTAGGTATAATCAACATAAATTGCTTCAATTGCATCAGAACAAAACTGAACAAATTTGGCAGCTAATGCAGCTTTAAAAATCATTTTGAGCCATTCGTTGTCGAATTTATACTGTTTGAAGTGCATATGATATATATGTACATTACATTGGAACAAAAAAACAATCCTGTGCCTCCCAAATCATAGGATCTGCCTAATTTTTACATGGACAGCCTCTTGAGGTTTTCGGAAATTTCAAAATAAGGATAGGATTCAAATTACATTTTTGTAGTAATTTCAATAAGAAATTGAAAAATCACCACGACAAAAGAATTTCGATTTTAATTAATGGAAAAAAAAGGATCTATGTAATTCCACACTCAAATGTAACAAGCAGTCTTTTAATAAAGATAGCCGACACAGTAAAATTTGTTCTTTACTTATAATGTTCTACATTTCATTCAGGAAATAACATGTGGCACGAAATTTCAATGTCGATACAGTTTTACGATCGCCACTAAGTTATCCGTATTTGGCCAATCTGGAAGCAGAACTTCGATCAGATGACGCGTTTCCATGGAACAGAGTCTTTAAGGTCAAAAGGTAAAAAGCGAAACTATAACGACAGCATCGGAAAAAAAACTTTGATATTACAAAATCCGAAAGAGAAAGAAATCGTCATTACAAATTTGTCAGTAAACCAATCAGTTTTTTCAAATTCATAAATAGATCTGAGGTCAAACTAATGCAGACAGATTAATACTATGTTTTTTTTTCAGTTATGATAGTGCTTCCCATTCAAAGAAATTAGGTTTTCGTTTTTATAATTGACATAAATATCTAAATCTATCTATTTTTCTGGGCTAGATCAAAAACAATCTTTTGATACATAAACACGTGAACTATATCCAGCAAATGTTGTTGATTCTGATTGAATGAATTGAATGTGCATGAACATGTGCAAATATGATTAAAATGGCGATATCATCAATATGAATATTTTCATATGTATATTTACACAAATATTTTATATTGTAAATGAAGTGCTCCCATTGAACTTGTATAAAAATCTCACTAACAACCAAGACAGTTAACAAACAATAAAGTTTACAAATAACATTATAATATGCACTACAGACATGTCAAACGCAACATTTAAAATCTGAACATGTACATGAATTAAGTTTTATGCCGGTTTTTTCTCTAAATCAAATCCTTTTTGTCTTTTCCTTCGGTCTACCACTTCCACCATGACGTAAAAGATCATTCCTGCTACTAAGAAACCCATGCATAATCCAATTTTCACTTTGGTCACCAAAAATCCACTCCATGCAAAGGCCATAATGAATCCGATTGATTCCCAAAGTCTATAGTTAGAGAATGCTGCTTCCGTATTGTTTGTGAACAGATATCCATAAAAGGCTGAAATAAGTAGTTTTTCATACTATAGTCGGCGTCACATAAATAACATACTGTTAAAATTTGAATAAAAATATTTTCTACGACTTTATTGACACCTACCGTCGTTTAAATTGTCTTAAATGACTTGCTCATTCGTTTAGCCAAACGGCTTCTCCCTAAACATTGAATCGTTAAATTCCGGTCAGATTTTAATTCTAGGTGGCAATATTTACATTGTAAAAAGTCGGCCATGTTTACAGTGATCGGGTTGCTAGGAGATGTTGTTTACGTTTAAATGGTTTGTCCAAAAACCGAAGAACCCAGAATGCAATTCGGCGTTATTTCGGATATCTCGGATTTATTTTACGCGAACAACGTATAATACCGAGAAGTTGATCAAGCAGACGATTGTCACCGGAGTTCGACGGGAACTTACGCACTTCCGTTTGTAAACAAATCGTCCCGTAAAAACCAACATGGCGGATATTAGTATGGGATTTTCCCGTAAGGATTTGTTACGCATGATTTAAGCTAATAAGCGACTTGTTTTTGAGAAGCTGTTTGGCTAAACGAATGAGCAAGTCATTTAAGACAATTTAAACGATGGTTGGTGTCAATAAAGTCGTAGAAAATATTTTTATTCAAATTTTAACAGTATGTTATTTATGTGACGCCGAGTATAGTACGTACAAAATAAATATATTTATAAACAGTAGTTAAAAATAATTAAACATCTGTAAAATGCTACAGCAGTGTAAAAATGGAAGGAGTAAGGAAAGAGCAATTGATAACACGGATACCAATTTTTTTTTTTTTTTTTTTTTGACTTTTTTAATTGAAGGTCAAATTTTATATCTTCATACACATAAAGCAACATGGTCTACTTTAATGGGAAAATATTCTCTTGTTAAGCGTAGTGAGGCCTTCGCACTGTTGGCTGGTTAGTGGTATCTAGAATTTTTAAGTTGATAATATTGTTAGCGACTTCTTGCACCAGTAATTTCAGTATTTAATATTCGCATATGATTTGCATAAATATGTAGTTATACGCCACGTAATGCTGTAGATCCTCGCCATGTTTACCGCCATAGCGTCATAGTTCTAGCTTCATACGAGAAAAAAATGTACCTATCAATTATCATACACGTGTGTTCTACGTGTGTTTCTTGCTTGTATGAGAACGGGAAGTTTACATGAAATGATCGGTTAGCTTTGAACATTACCCAGTTTCTGATTCAGGCAATGGGGCCCGTTACAAGACAATATAGGTCATATATATTAGCACGCCCCGATATTTATAAATATTCATTGCCAATTGCTTAATCTGGTTCCTAAACTGGTTTTCTAGTCAATATCATAAGCGACCCAAAGATCGCTACAACGTACCTATTTTTAAAACATATCATACAAATGTCTATGCGTGTATTTATTTGCTTGTATGAGAACGGGAAGTTTACATTAAAAGATAAAATGATCGGTTAGCATTGAATTTATGTAATATTACCTAGTTTCCGATGCAATTGGAGGCGTTCGTTACAATTGACTATATAAAGGTCACATATAATATCAGGACCCCGATATCTGTATATAACCATTGCCAATTGATTAATCTTGTTCCGGAAGATTGAAAACATTCGGGTCATCACGGTTATGAAAGAGTACGCAATCATATCATAGTAACCAAGATTTTAGGGGAAGTTACCCGATTTTAGAGCATATCGCTTTCGTACCATTTCAGATGTTTAAAGTAAGCCAAAATAAGTGACATTGAATATTTGACGATTAGCGACTTTGAAGACTTCTGTCTTTGATTTTCATCTTGTGACGTTTTTAATACCCTCAGCCGTCGGTAGTTTATATCCTGTAAATTGTAGAGGATGTTTAATGGGCATTTTGCAAGAGTATTAATTGTTATGGTCTTTTTGGGGCACTTACTTAAAAAAATATCAAAATGAATTATTTTAGAAATAATATATACATCAATACTTACCATTTAACTGGGTCTGTATTACGGCATCCCCCATGCCCCATAGTGCGGCAAAAACATAAAACAATATCACATTGTTCGGATCTGGCTGCCAACAGTACAGTGCTATCAGAGTCCCTCCGTGTAACAAAAATGCTGAATAATGAAAAACAACACAGAAATGTAAATTTAATATCTCAAATTTAACACATCTTTTAAATAAAATCCTATTTTCTGTAAGCGTTTATTTCAAATTAAGTTAAAATTATTCCAGTGATATAAGATATCTGAATGTGGTAGTGGTTAGTTACAAAGACGGGAGTTTAAAGATGAATTGGTCATTTACTTATATGTATATTTCCGTGTCTCGGAAAATCTCAGAGAACACATATATTTTACTTCTTCAAGTGGTTTTGTACTTAATAACAACAGCACATTTGTACTTATAATCCGTTTTGATATATTCATCATGATCATCAAAACAAACGCTCGCTATCATATAGCTACATTTATAGATTTTACCGTAAACTACACGTAAGCTGTTATTTAGGTAATTATCCACATTATACTTGTTAAGGCCTTTGCCTTCATGTAACCCTATCTATTTCTACGTCGACTACTGAAAACAATAACAACATACATATGTATATATACCTAAAAAGAAAAATGGAGCATGGCCTACAAACTGCACCAGCCGACCAAATGCAAATGAACAGAATGCATCAACTACACCATAGCATATCATAACATATCCGACATTCCAGATACCAATGGCACAGCTAATGTATGACTGAAATGTTAAATTGTCATAACTCAGATTAAAGACAGGACTTCTACAACGTTCAATTAAATTCTATGTTTAGTCGGTGAGTATTTTGAAGAAAAAACGGTCATAATTGCTGGAGTTGTTGTCCAAGACTACTCTTTTAAAGACAGAAAAACAACCGTTGTGGTCTTTTTGCATAATTCACGTAAGTGTTCAACAATTTAAAGGGTGAACAAATTGGTATCATGTAGAACAGAGTTATGCTTACAGATATAATTTATTGAAGTTGGTGAACGGTCATGTTTTTTTAGTTTTTTTTTGGTTTTTTTTTTGTTTAAGAAACTTGTATGTAAGTGTATTGCAAGTTATAAACTTAACATTTAAAATAATCCTTGATTAATGAAAAACTTGTTCCACTTACCAAGAAAGTCTTTACTTATTTTTATTTCATGTACATCCGTGGGCAGATATAGCTATATTTGGTTTCATTTTGTTTTAATTTTACTTTAATTTTGTTTTGTTGCTGCTTTTGCTTTTGTTTATTTCAGTCTATTTGGTTTTGTTTTTTGGTTTGTTTGTTTGTCTTTTTTGTTTTTGTTTTTTTTGGGGGTGTGTGTCTTTTTTTGCTTTTTTACATTTGAGTACTTGATATTTCGTCATTTGGAATCACATTTGGCACAAATATAACTGAGAATAGGCTGAACAAACTAATATATCATCAACATATTTGAAGTATGTAAGTGACATGATACGACGAATCACATTGGATTACCTCAAATATGTAAATGCAATGTTAAGCCATTGGCGTAAATTTACCTTTGTGAAATCACCTGTAATGAAGGCCTGTTCGATACCACTGTAAATTGTCAGGAATGTTAGAAGTTTTTGCTCGTTTGACCTGATCCAATGTAAAGCTGTAGACAGGAATAGTTTATATGAGATTTTCCCGTCCCCTGTTGTTCTCTTTTCGTCAAGTTCGATCTTGTCCAATAGAAACGCAATAACAAGGAAAGCCATTACAGCACATCCAACATAGATACCGCAGAGTGTATACACCTAAATCGAAGAGGATATCACAAATGTATTCCCATTGTACGATTATCAGACAGCCAAATATAGGTAAACAAATAAAGAAGCATTTGAACATAAGGACAATGCATACACGTAAGTCTAAGTACATGATCAAAACGTGAAACAGGAAACAGAGACAATTTACATATACAATATAGGTAGACAACAGGATAAAATATAATTACATATCAAAGCTAGAGATCGTGAGACAGACAGCCCACAAAAAAACTAAAGTATTTGCAATAGGAACTCCTACAAAAAAAAAAAATACGGGAATGACACCATGTGGGTTCCCTGGAGGTTAAACCAGTGGCGCCTGTCACTTTATACGTTAGTAAAATCCGGTGAGTGTTAAGTATTTATCGATAATCTGTACTTTTTACTTTGATCTTAATGACAGATAGTTTCCTATCTCGTACATGAAAATATTCAAAAATTGGGAGTGATTGTGACGTCATTAAACCTTTCAAAGAAACTTTGAGTGAATAAAGTCACACGCCGACGGTTTGTTGTAGATTTCTTGCTAAAAGGACATCAAAATGAAAACAAAATGCAATTATAAGATAAACAGAATAATAGTTTTATAGAATAAGAATTAAGTAACTATTCTATATATATATGTATGTTGTACAACCTATTTAAGTGAATTTAGATTTAATAAAATTTCGTAGAAATATCTGCGTCGAACATATCTATTCCATTACATTTTATTTCGTGCAAATTTTCAGATGTTTGCAGTTCAGGATCAATGTCCGAAGACCACATGTATCCGTTATCTTTTTCATGTAACAAATTATATGTGTTAATGAAGTATATTGAAGACACGAGTTATTCTCAAAACAGTCGCTGATAAGTCTACTTAAGCTATTCTATACTTAGATATCAGGCTATAATTGAAAGTATTCAAATTTTAATATTTTCCATAGCTTTCTACATAGTTTAAACTTTCCTGTAATAAACAACTTTTATTTATCTTTGCTCGAACGCATCTTTATATTATCTATAGAAAGCAGATTTGGGGAACTGCAAGAGTTGGCTTTTGATTGTTTCATCATATCGTGTTCAATCAGTTTGGTCTGAGTTCGATGAATTGCTTTGGTATTTTTACAAGAAGCCCTTGTGTGTGCATTTCTCCGCAAATGTTTTTGTTGATTCATGCTATCAAGACATCCGTTATGTTTAGTTCCGACTGAAATGAAACTATTCTTTTCATATATTACTCTGAGGTCGTGTCCTCTTATTTGTTTTATTTGTTTGTAATGACTGGTTATCTCGTTCACACTGCGCCATATTTTACTTCACTCTTAAGATATTTATTGTGCACTTTGTGGTTGTACTCTTGTGGATGATTTACTTTAAATTATCGAAAAAAAATCATTGACAAAGAAACAATATTATGAATATAAAATTGTTTGAAGCACGTACATACACCACAGGGGGTTCGTTGAATAATATAACAGGGTAATCTTCATAGAAATTTTATATTTGCATGCCTTGACTGATTTCGCGAATTTCCGTTTCAAGTTTGTTTTTTTTTAATCATGATGTATTGCTTTATTTACCTTAAATTTTTTATGTGTATTGTGATCTCATTAGAAGTTAATAAAAATTATATTATGAATGACTTAAAGCGAACCTTGCTATCATCTGGTCTGTCAAGGTTAGAGTTGTTTACCGCTGGAAGGGTAGGGTCAAAATTTGCACCACAACTCATTAAATCTTCCTCATCTGTTGCATTTCCTGGTGTCACGGCAAAGACTGTAGATGAAATCAGATTCCCCCAAATTTGACCTAAAACAAAATTAAAAGATAATTAAAATAAATATTACAAAATATGTACATAGACATGACAGAAACCACACCATATAAAGAACACATAGTAAAAGTTTTCATTTTCTTTTAATTTGGCATACACACCACTTTTCCTGTGCTCTGTCATTGAAGGTAGTTTTTACTTTCTTTTTTTATAAATCGATAAAAGTCACATGTAGCAAGTATGTTAGATGAACACTACAAATAAAAAACCAAATACAAGTAATTTTAAACAACTTACTAGTCTGGAATGTCATGAAGAAAATTCCAAAGAATCTGTTAATGACGTCATCCTCTGTAGCACCGGTCATTTTGGCATACCAAACAGCTATTTGAGTCAAATACGAACATTTCGCCGACCACAAAGTAGCGGCACCAAGGCCAATGATAATTGAAGCCGGTCCCATCATCGGCCAAGTAGCATAGAAATTAGCTGCCATGTAAAGAATGTAACACCACATTGAAAAACCAATCGTCCACTTGCACCCGACATGTGTAATGACGAATGATGGGAAAAGCATGCATGAGATCACGATAGCGCCATAAATAACTGAAAGGCCTCCTGTTCCTAAGCTCTTCTCTTTATTCAATGTGCTTTGGAGATTCGATAGAGATTGGAAAGAGGTAAACAGAAACATAAACCCTATGCTCACAACTACCACATTTTTAAGGATTTGTAGTTTGGTCATTGGTATAGTTTTAACGTCTTTGGCATTGTATGGCGGTTGATTAGTAATTGTCTGTCCATTCTGGAACTCGGGTCCCAGGTGATCTTTCTTTTCTTCCATATTTACTTCTGTATTGACAAAAAAATAAATATTTATATTTTTATAACGTTATAAAAAAAAAATAAACAAAAAAACAAACAACAATGGAAACAAAAGGCAAAAACAAAAACAAAAAAACAACAACAAAAACAGGCATATGAAACGTGCTGCTTTAGATCATCACATCATCAGAAATCGAAACCTACCATCATCAGATGTTTACAAAACAGTATTGTTCTCCAAATACTATATAGCTCTCCATACTACAGGTAGAAAAACAAAACGGGCTCACTGTTTGCATGCGTATTCAAAAATGGAAAACGCATGTTTTTTGTAGACCTGGTAATGGT
The DNA here is from genome assembly GCA_037379345.1 of Perna viridis. Taxonomy (NCBI): domain Eukaryota; kingdom Metazoa; phylum Mollusca; class Bivalvia; order Mytilida; family Mytilidae; genus Perna; species Perna viridis. The sequence goes on along the minus strand of CM074515.1, from coordinate 7,257,403 downwards.
AAAAATATTTACACATAATTTCAGTTTTACAGTACTGTTATATGATTAGTGTACAAATGGGAAGTTATGTATGTCAATCTACCGTTTGGTTTTTTTTTTAGTGTAGTGGGTTGATAGTTTGTAGATTAAATTATCGTTTCATTAGTTATTTATCTGTTACATGTACTCATTCGCATACAAAGCATGACTTCGTAGGAACTTCTTTGTATTTTGTTTGAACAAATTCTAAACACAAAACATGTCTTTTGGTGTACTATAACAAAATAGTCAAAACACAATTTAAGCAACTATAATTCGGTCTACAACGGATATACAGAGACGACGTGCCTTTGTTGTAGCGATGTGTGAGAAAGCATTATTATAAATAAAACTTCTACAGTGACAACGGCGGAATTTCGGACACCATGATGATGTAATAGTTTTAAAGAGATAAACTCCAGCAAAAAACTTGGTTAATGGCCATTCTAATGATGGGATTTAAAAATTAAACAAAAACCTTGTAAGTAAAACAATGAGGTTACGTACTAAACATTTATTGACGATTTTTAATGACTGATATATGTAAAAAGATTAGGGGAATCGTTTAAATACTATTGGACAGGCTAATTAAATAACATATATTGACCCCTCCCCCCCGTATAATGCTTTGACTTATAAACTCTTTTTCAGCGTTTCATCCTATGCAAAGTAGGAAAGTGTTGTGGTCTACTTCTGATACATAATTAACGTAGTCTTCTAATATTATACTTACATACACCCTGTGTAACAATTTTTTATACTGCATCTCACATTGGACGGATATGTAAGTACATATGATCAACGGATAAAATATTTAATGAAGTTTTTATTATCAGGAACTATTTATATTGCATTGTAATAAAGGTTTTATAACATGACATCAAGGAGAAATAAAAAAAAACACTGGAAATATCCCGCTGTCAAGCTAAGAGAGAAGGTTCTGCTTTAGACAACATTCAGGATTATCTTATCCCCACAGGCTGGCCATTCACCTTTCCTTAAACGCCTAACATAGCCTTACACTCCATATATTTCATGCTTTTGTGAAGGAAATCAATACCCGTGTGGATTTATTGGGAAACTAACAGGATTAAAAATACATGTATACTTGTCCATCGCTACTCATTGAGGATGGTAGGTTTTTATGGGGCAATATTACCTTATCCCGATTCCGCAATTGTTGTCATATTTATTTACTGTTTAGTTAGCCTGCCTTTATTACGTTCAGTAGGTAACTTTTTGCAAAATGATTGCCTATTATGTTTGATATGCGAGAAGAAATCTTCCCCATTTTGAACTTAGTTTACTTACTTTTGTACGAAAATTCCATCTTAACGGTTAAACAAATCTTATTTTGAATAGATTAATTTGCATTTGCAGCTAAGTGGGGTGGATATTTACTACGTATGGTCATGTATATATCCCTTTATTTTTAATTTCAGTTTCGATAAGAATAAACTAATCTCATTAAGAGACATGCATTTGCATAGATCGGACTCTTGTCTTAAAATTAATATCAGTCTCCTACAGCACGTTTTAAGATTTTCACCTTCTTACCTTTTGTGCGTTATCAAATCCAAAAACAATCCTTTTCAACTTTAAGGTAGATATACGAAATATGAAGATCACGTGACGTAGATCTAAATGCCTACCCGTCGTTGTAATGGACTGGTTGTTAGGTTCGGTTTAGAAAAAAGTTTACTGTGTCAATATAATTTCGATTTACTACCTATTTCTTTACAGCTATATATTTCTCAGTGGAAACGTAGGAAGAATATAAAGAAGTATACGTATTTGATGTCACATTTTATTGGATACAAAATAGATTACGTCATTTCAGTTGCGGATTCAGACGGAAACGGAGGGGACAAATCATGCATGAAATATTCATTTTCTGACCAATTCAACATCTAGTACAATGTAACATGAGGCAGGTGAAACCTTAAACACTCCCGAAGAAATATCGATGTCCTTTAATTAGTTTTGTCAGCCCTGTCATTAACTTCCAAAGTGGTAAAATTGTTTATGATATACGGTTTTTATTGTATTTACGCATACGCGCATTCTCCTATTATCGTCGTCTGAAATAGTTATGGGCCGAAATGTCCGGCCTTGGTAAAGAACTGTGAGTTGTCATGGTCGACAATGTCTTTGGGTCGAATTGTCCCTTATCAATAAGCTGCTTACGCCATTTTCGTAAACGTTTTGACCATCCCTATCTTCGAAAAAGCTAAGATACGGTTTGTATTCAATCGTCGAAGCCACATGTTGCTTATGTTTCCTAGACTGGTTGGGTTCTCAATTGCATTTACGAAGTTTACGAGAATGAAGCTGCTATGATGCTGTTTTAAAGTTCCCGATTTTACATGCACAAACTGGATATTGATGTTTTTTTCTGGCCATAAGTATGCTGAACCCAGTTAATAGTACAACAATGAATCGCTTGGCTTGGCTGTTATATCCATCACCCCAGATCCCAACACGAAAGTTTATGTCAACTTGATTGTACCTGGGTGTATTTGGACAAATTGAATGTATTTAGGACGAGAATGATTTCTAATCATCAATGCCGTTGATTATTAGAACAGGCTTTAATGTAGAACCTTTTTTATGACATTCTTGATATCTTTAATGTGCTATGATCGTATTATAGTTTAGAAGTGTACAATATCAATTTAACACGTATTATGGCCTTGATTCTGCATGTCTTAGCTATCACATTTACCTTGGTAATCAGTGTGAAATATATCTTATCCTTTTAACGCGTCCAATTGCACCACAACTTGTATTTTATCTAATACTGAATGCACGAGACCCAAATTAATTTTTTTGGTGCATTCCTATATACACATCTGCAAAGATTTTTTTTTTAAATATCTGTCTGCGCAATCTTTATAAAATTTCTCAGGCACTGAAATGTCTACAAATGAGATTTGTATAACTTTCAGAAAATTCACTCTCATCTTTGTAATAATTGTCATTTTGTATATGATACTAAATTTTGGTTAGGCATAAATAGTACTGTGACCTTCTTCCACTGGATCAAATCGTAATTTTCAATCAGAATTGATTAATTAGGAAATGTTCTCTAGGCCTCGCTGTCAAATAGGGACAAAACTTAATAAAAAAAACAAGTTTCGTGTAAAACAAAATGTTACAAAATACGGAAATATGGGGAAATCGTGGTCTCGTATCTGCCTTTCTCTGTCTGGAGAGAATTTTTGGTGTGTATCATATTCATCTTACGTTTCCATTCTTATCAAAATAAGATGCTTTACGAATTTTAAAGCACATTGCGTCGTTATACTTGATGTCGTCTAGGTATTTGGGCGAAAATATCAGTAGTATTTTTCTTCAACAAGCAGAATATGTTAGAAGTTAGCCCTTGCTTTGTGTGTCATTGATGTTTGGGGAGTTACATGTATGAGCTTTTGCTAATGGAGGTGTATTCCTTTTTTACGTCATTTGATCAGTAGGCCTGTCTGCTCAAATTAATTTTACAAAATATGATATTTTATTTGGGATCTCCACAGGGAATAAGATCTCCTGTCAAGCTGACAAATCAAATTGCACGACCACCTATTATATTCACTTTATATCCTACATATCTATATGGAAGTATTATTCATTTCGCTATTTCATATTTTATGTAAATATTAATGCACATACAGTGCAAGATCGATTTGTTTAGAAATAATGAAGTAAATTAAAGATAACAGTTAGTATTATCTCCGCAGATTTCTCACCAGATTGTACTGTAGAAGCAGGTGCTCGTTCATACACATCATGTAGTGCACTATTACAGGAACATGTACGTCATTCAGGACGTTGTGGTAGTGAACGGTAGATATCTTATTTAAATATTTACCAAGTGTTTGGTACTATATATTTACTCTATGAATGTTTATCAAATTCGTTATCGTTAAAGAGATGAAGAGGGTACTCCGAATTAGGAAGTTCATTCCAAGTTATCCAAAGCAGTGCAGACATGCAAGAGCATAACTGTGCTTACACCGTGGCTCTACGTTCAGACGTACTAATAGCACTCTGTGGTTCACACTGAGGCATAAACATATCAGTGGTATTTCTGTTCCAAACAACGTGGTAAAAGTGGCATATCTGTGTATACTATATTCACTTCTTTACGGAATGACGAAGTATAAACCTATATATTTTGTTTTAGTGGAGTCCGTGTTGCCCGTTTATTTTTGTTTCTTTGTACATGTTCGTATTATTTTGTATTTTTCATGTTCTTTGTTGTGTGTGTCTAATATTTCTATGTCTAGTCGTTATCCTTTGATTGCATTCTTTAGATTACAGTTTGAAGCTTGTTTCCCTTAATTTTCCTTGGAGCTGATCGCAACGCAACACTGTGCGTCATTATCAACTTTGAATAAATACCACTTCTTATTGAAAAAGTAATCAAGGAAACCAAGATTCTTGCGGAAATAAAAAAAATGTAATCCAGGGACAATGGCAAGACAGGGAAAACAGACACATACAACAAAGAACACAAAATAACTAAAGTAAAACGTACATAGCAAAAAAAGTAAATGAGCAACTCAAACTCCATTATAAACTGGGAGAATGGACCAAGTGCGGCGGCAGGTAAGCGTTCCCTGATTTTCTAGAAACACCCACCGAGTTGCTCGTAAAAGGGCAAGTCAGGGGCAGACGAAAGAGGAAAAGAAACTATAACAAGTTGAAAATCGGTTCTAATGATATAGATAGATACATCGTAACAATCCACGAGTTCATAATGATAACCGAATAACTTCTGTAGTGATGACTTCGATCTTCTAGTAACATTGTTCCACAAGCCTAATTCCTCGTGTGAGAGTTGGAAACCTCAGAGACCGCCCGATATTATATTTTCTAGCTCCGTGGAGCCTCGTTAGAGAACAATTGAACCCTACCATTGAATTGGTTACCTTGGGTGGATAGTACTCTTCACACGTGTAATTTCTCAAACGATGGTTTAAAAGCAAGTGGCATTCCTATTCTTTATGAATCTTTATATGTCGGTACAAGTTTGCTTGTTGCATATATGTATCTGTTTATTAATGTGTCAGTGGCACAAAAAGAGCCGTTTTTTTTCACATGGGTTTAAAAACGTATTATGTTATGATATTTATTTGTGCTGGTTAATATTTTGCTGTAATAATAAAAAAGCTGTATTTCCATATTCATTGCGTTCCAATTTTGATATTCTAAATTTTGGAATTTCAAAGTTTTATTTTCTAATGAACAATATTTTTGTTAGTTGTGTATAAATTTTCAACGCTTTTTTTGGTTGAATATTAGATACTAGGCTATATTCTCTTTCTACAAAAATATTGTTTAAAGTACTTAAAATAGGGTTAATTAGCTGATCATCTTCATGTACAAGTAGGTATGCATGTAAAGATCCTGTCCAACTGTAAATATTTACATATTGACATAAGGGTAAATATTGACTGTTTATATAGTCTCTTTCAGTGAGTATATATCCTATTTTTCAACGTATTGAGGTCCAGATAACAAAAAAGGGAAGTTCATACCAGTTCTTCTGAGTGAAACAAAATCGGTTGTAAATACTTAGCTTAGCTGAACAATAGTGAAATGATTCTCAACATTTCATTCATGGCGAGTTAAGACCTCTGATTTTTTTTTGTCAACATACGGGAAGAAAATATTTATGAACGCATCACAGCTCTACACCGCTGTCAAGTTATAAGCAAAAACTCACATACTAAAGAATGTAATATTATCATGATTGATACCTAGATTAATGATCCAGTAGAATTATAATCTTAATAATTTCTATTAAATTGTAAGTGATGTTTTAAAGTTCAGGAGCACCATGGTGCTTCACGTCAAATATATATATATATACAACGTCTCAGAATGTGACGACTCTATTCGCTACACTGCTCCATCGGATCAAATTGATACAGGGAAGATATGTAAACGTATTTGCATCGCAAATTTGACAGTTCTAACATCGTTGGGAATTTTTCAGACCTTTCTATATATATATAGAAATATATATATATATATATATATATATTATCCTTCAGCCTCGAGGGGATTACAAGATTTCTCCACTCCAGAAAGTTAAATCTACAATTCAACTATTGAGAATGGAGAAATCTTGTATCCCCGAGAGCAATTAAGGAGAATCTGTTTCTCCCATGAATTCTGTAGTAAACTCAAAAATCTAAAATGTAATAACCATCCGGTGATTAAAAAGTCACGTGCATTTTAAATGACTGGCTTAGAAATATTCCTTTTTAGCTCACCTGGCCGAAGGCCATGTGAGCTATTGCCAGCACTTGGCGTCATCCGTCGTACATTAATACGACTCCTTGTAAAAGTTATTGCCCTTGAAAGGTGAAAAATGATGTTTTTTTTTCAGTTTTCAGCCTATATTTTGAAAATTCTGATAGATAGAATGAAACTTTTAAATGCTGAAACGGTCATTATAATAGGGCTACCAAAATTTGCTGGGATCAAACTTGTCAGACAACTCCTTAGAGTTATTAGCAAAAAAATATGTTTTATCAGTTTTCGCCCAATTTCTTGAAAACTATAATCGATAGAATGAAACTTTTAATTGTTGTAGTGATCCTTATGATAAGTCCTACCAGTCTTCATTGTGTCAAAATTGTCAGACAGCTCCTTGCTGGATTTACTTCCCTTGAAAGGCAAGTAAAAAACCAGGAGAGCGATTCAAGCTCCTGGGAGCCTCTTGTTTATGCTGTTGTTACTATTGTCTTGCCTTAGTTTTCCCTCAACAAACCGTTTTTTAAAGTTTGCGATATATCCTTTGTTCGTCAATATGCGAACAAGTCCTGAATACATAAATACAAGTGGCTATGTCGATAACATATTGTAAGTGTACTTTATACACCTTTAAAGGAAAAAACTTAGATAATAAGTTCTTTGTTGAGAAAGATATTACGTTTATTAGCTCACCTAGCCCAAAGGGGCATGTGAGCTATGTCCATCACTTGGTGCCCTTGATCTGAAACAACTGCGCCAATTTGAACCAAGCTTTGTATGAATGAGGGTATTCTACATATAACTGAGGTGGGGAATTTTTATCCGTCTTAAAATAGGGCCGCTGTTTATAAAAAGTAGAACATAAGGGTCAAACAGAAGTTTTTCGCATAAATCTCTGACCGGGTAAAAGTGCTCAGCATAATGAGACATATTAGTGATTTAATTTATAAATCTGTTAAGGAATGTTGGAGTTATTGCCCATTTTCGACGGTCTTTTTTTTTTTTTTTTTTTTTTTTGCTATTTTTAATGTTATTACTTTAAAAAATCTTTTTCTCTAACTCTACTTGACCAATTAAAACCAAACTTAGCATGGATGTTTCTTTGGGTATTCTACATATAACTGATGTGGAAATTTTTCTTCCATCAAAAACGTGGCTGTCATTACTAAAATTAGAGCATAGCGGTCAGACAGAAGTTTTCCACCGAAATCTCCACAATCATAAGGTTTAGCAAAATTCTGACGGGATAAAATTATTCAACGTGATGAGATCTGTCTCTGGACAAGTTTTCGTGTTATTGTTAAGCCATGTTGGAGTTATTTCCCTTTTCCGATTTTTGTTTTGTTGCTATTTTTGATGTTTTTCTTCCAAAAATCTTCTCCTCAGAAGCAACATGACAGAATTTAATGAAAATTGATATGATTACTCCGTAGTTGTAAGTGTTAAGAATTTTAACCCCAGAAAAAAGCACGACCGCTTTTACAAAAAATTGAGTGCTGTTTATCAAGCCAGGTGAGCGATTCAGGCTTTTAAGAGTCTCTAGTCTTTACACAGAATTACTATTACTGAATATGTCTGGAAACTAGATATGTTTAAACCTAATACCTCATATCAAAGTTTGGAAGCCATGAACTTTTGAATGGTTTCAATTTTAAATAATACCCATGTCGACATTTGTCAATATTTACTTTAATAATACAGAATGTGCTATATATTTATCAATGTGTCCGAGATTATAAATCGGTGAATAGGAAGAAAATACCAACGTTTCTACAGAAATAGTCACGTGAGTTTACTAGACTTTCACACAAACACGTGACACGTTTGGCCGGGACCTTAATACAATTATCAGGAGCGAATCCAGGATTTGAGTTGGGGGGGGGGCGTTAATTGAATTAATGCCGTGCAAAGCAAGGCAAAAATATTATGGGGTGAAACTTGTGGTGAAAAATTTAGATTTCATGCAAACATATTCTTTCTTACCGATTTAGGGGGCGTACGACCGGCACGCCCGTTCTTGGATCGGTGCCTGCTTATTAATATTTTCATTTGACTTAATTGTTCAAACCTTTCTCATCGCACTTCATCTTCCTCTTTCTTACATAATTACGATATGCAATTTTTTTGCAGTTAGTAATAACTGCCGACCTCTCTATCCAAATCCCTTTTTTTTTTGTTTTTGTGTGTGTGTGTGTGTTTGTTTGTTTGTTTTTTGGTTAATAATACACATTTGTTTTCTTTTAAACTTTGTATTTCTATTCATTTGCGAGCTGCCCAAAAAATCTTTTTGGTTTGGTTTCTATTTTATCTTTTTAAATGAACATTTCAATCTTGCATAAAAGAGAAGACTTTACGACAGCGACTTCTAAGTATAGGTTTTGTTGCTACTGATCTGTGTTGTATTATAACTTTGTAAGCTACTAATGAAAATGACATCTTTGTGTAAAACTCTTCATTTACATTGTAAGGCCAATACACGTTCATCCTGAAACGACTTCTCTGGTTATAACATAATCTTTACAAATCTATTACACACTGACAAAGTACATTATATACATATATTGGAACAAAATTAATTCAGATCAAATCCTTTTTTCTTCTGCCGTCTATCAAAAACTTCGACGACAATATACAACATCATACCGACTACCAGGAAACCGAGACAAATGTACAACTTAACGTATGTCACAAGAAAATTACTCCAGGCAAAGGCAATGATGAAACCGATGGATTCCCAAAGTCGGTAGTTAGCAAACGCTGGCTCGGAGTTGTCCGTGAATAGGTATCCATACAGAGCTGAAAATGAATGAAAACCTACATTATAATGATCGAAAAAACGAAATTCTATAAAACACTGGAAGAAATGCGTCCATAGTACTTCATATGCTCAAACTAATTCTAACACAAAACATTAAAAAGATAATGGCATAAAGCCAAAATTCACACACTTAGGAACATGATTGTAAATCTAATCCCCACAACGCCTCCCCACGGGGTAAAACGGTACTAGTTTCCCCATGAGAGACATAGTTAAATTTTCGTTTTAAATCAACCCTTTAGAATAATGATAGAGCTATAGACACTGACATTTTTCCAATTATAACTTCATTTTTCTAACTGAAAAATTGCGCAGTCACAGCAAAACCGTTTAGATTTTCCTTTTTTTTAAGCAGATGATGTTTGGGGTGGAAGTTGCCCTTTTTACTACTTATGGCACACAAATTTAACAAAATCATTAAACTTATACAAAAAAATGTTTCCAGAAAACATATTGCAATTTTAGGAAAGTAGAATAATGTTTGACTCGTCTGGGATTAATAAAATACTAAGTATTTAGAATTTCACCACACTTTGTCCAAACACAGTGTTCGGAAGATGTTAATGGTCAACCTAAAATAATCAGAAATAGTACCGTTCTAACCAAAGGTATAAAAGAAAACCGTACCGACTCAATCAACTATGTTCCTTCTGTAAACCTTTACTCAGTATTTGTATACCTAATGCTAATACATGTACAAGAAACATAAATATGTCATACCATTGATTTGTGTTTGGATTACAGCATCGCCTATTCCCCACAATCCAGCCAAGATGTAAAACATATATTGTGGATCCTGCTGAGGCTTCCAGAGGAGTAGGGCTATTTGTGTTCCTCCATGGACAAAGAAGGCTAAACAGATTCAGAATATGTACATGTATATGTACATGTATATGAATATATATTTGATACATACAATGACAATGCAACATGCATGTGAGACGTAAATGTTTCCAATCATGATTTTTGCTAACATTTTGTTGGCAACGGTTAGCAATTTTAAACTATCTTTAATCGTCTTGAACGAAAAATGCTGAACGAAGATAAAGTTACTGATAATACGGGCTCTAAACATACAGGTGCTGTACATGATCTGAGATAAACACGAACATTAAAAATCTATCAGTGGTTAACGTGAAGTTTGTCTTAAAAAGTGTATTCATTTGACTAACTGAGTTTAAGCATTCTCCGAATCTGTGTTTGGTATATGATACATACCCAAAGCAAAGAAAGGGATGTGTCCAACGTATTCTACCAACCGCCCAAAAGTAAATGAACAAACAGCATCTACAACACCATAACAGATCATAACATAGCCGACATTCCATATGCCAATCACACAACTGACATACGACTACAATGGAATAAAGGTGAAACATTGTTACTCGAGCTCCGAGTTGAGTAGCTGTCTACTTTTTAGTTATAAAGTGGTTCAATCGAAAAGGGTCACAAGTTTAAGTTTTCATTTTTTAAGTTAGCTTCCAGTTATCTTTACTGATGGAATGGACAAAAGAATGATTGTCTTAAGAATATCTTTGGTGAACTGGCTAAGTAAAAGTAATCTCCCTTCGAAAGACTCCGTTGATTGTCCGTTACTAGAAGAAAGATCGTACGAAACCTTTCGTGAATCTTCATTCTTTAAAGATTGTTACCAAGAAATAATAAGTACTACCTTTAAAAAAATAGCCGTTGCAGTAATATTTTGTTCTTTTTACTTATAATTTTCTACATTAACTCATGGCACACAATTTTCTATACTATTTTTTCCGAACGCCCCTAAATTATCAGTATTTAGCCAATCGGGAAACAGAATTCGATCAGGTGACTTGGGTTTCCATGGAAAGGCGTCTTTAAGGTCAAAGGGAAAAAAGCGGAGATATACCGATTGTGTCGAAAAAAAAAAACATATATGATCATTTGACTTTACTTTCAGGAGGATAGCTACTAAATATAAGGAGCATACGATATCGACTAAATTTTATTTTCTTATTTTGTATTGTATAGCAATATTTTACCTTACTTGCGGACTAGGAAATTCTGAGAAAACTACGGCAGCACAGTGCTATTTTAGAAACGTTAAATTCCAATTCGCAATGTATTTTTATTATTATAATGGTTAAGTTATAGGTACTTATGTTAGTACGGGAGCCAATTTTAGTAAAAAGCTATAGTCCACTGGGAAATACAAACCGGAAATATGAGTGATCTTTATTAATAATGCGCCGCATGATATATATTTTTTTGCAAAACTTTTTAGTTTATTCTCTTCGTAATTATAGTAGACTAGCTTCATGAACATGGTGCTAATATTTTTAGCTTCATATTTTTTTCAACTTGCTAGGAGGTGTTACATGTCAATCTTAAGTTGGATTGTCTCCCTTTAGACGCGTCTCTGACATTGACAATAATGTCTAATGCACATTTTCACATACAGTGCCCTTTTCCATTAACATTTTACTAGGAGTAGTGCTGAGTTTAAATATCTTTTGCTAGCATCCGATAGTAAATCTGGTTTATTAAACATCTACATTGTACATCTAAATATATATATGATTCATAAACTTTTCTGTAAAGTTTCGTCAAAATTGTAATAAAAGGCTTTGATAGAGTTGCGCTTGCAAGGTAGTTGGATAGAATGGAAAGACAGGCGGATGAATGGACAAGGAGGTTCATATGTATTCTAGGATTTTGTTTGCGGGGAAATAAAAAAACCAAACACAACGAATTACAAATAGCAACTGAAGTAAATCTAAAAAATATAACTATCTACAAATGTAGACAGTCGTAAAATCTCCTTCTATAAATGTAGACAGTCTTAGTTTCGTAAAATCTCCTGCTATAAATGTAGACAGTCTTACCTTCGTAAAATCTCCTGCTATAAATGCTTGTTCTATACCACTGTACATGGTCAATACCACCAACAACTTCTGATAAGGTGATTTCCAGAAATGTTTAAATGTCTCTATAAGCAAATGGAATGAGAATTTCCCTTCTTCCTTGCTTTCGTTGTGTACTGTGACATTTTGTAAAAATAAGACAATAATCAGAAAGCCTATGGTGGCGCTGGCTAGATAAATTCCACATACTGTATACACCTAAATAGAACGAAAACACATGGAATAATAGAATGTGTATACCTTATGCCATAACCATGACAAAACAATACCTAAACGATGATTGGTAAGGAATAAAAAACAACTTGTCGAAGAAACTACTGCAATATTTACTTGGTATTACTGAGGAGTTCTATGTAAAATATAAAATTGATGTTTCTATATAATTGTTTGATACTGGATTTGTAACACGAGGCAATAAAATGTTGCTCAATTGATCATGTAAGTTAGTTATGTGCTAGTTACAAAATTATATAATGATATGATTACTCGCACATAAGCATCGCTAAAAGTGTAAATATCTGCTTGCTTCTCCATGACCAGAAGAAATATGCAAACCAAAACTGACGACAACCATGGTAAAGCTAGGTCAAGTAAATCAAATAAAGCGCATCAAATGATTCTTATGGCGGACATAGGCAGTCCAATCATACAGCTTATGACGGACATAACCAGTCAAATCATATAGCTTTTGACGGACATAGCCGGTCCAATCCTACAGCTTATGACGGACATAACCGGTCCAATAATACAGCTTATGCAGGCCTTAGTATTAGAACAAAATATAACACAACGCATAACTCCAAACAACATGCCATATCAAATGATTCTCACATAGAATCTCCAAAGTTATGACCGTTCTACATGAAACTCGATATTTTTATGATGACCATATTTATAAATCCAAGCCTAAAATTGGTAATATTCCAAGCAAGAATTTTTTTGTATGTTTGTTTTTTTTAACAACATAACTGATAGATAGCTTAACAGGTAGAAATTTTCACGTGAAATTCACGTTAATCGAACTTCACGTGAAATTAACGTGATTATCACGTGAAATTCACTTAACATGAATTTCATGCGAACAACTCGTGTGAATTTCACTTGAAGGCTCGATTCACACGAATTTGACATGAACTCTGTCACAAAGTTTATTTTCTCAGTTCGTGTGAAGATCATGTGAAATTCGTATGAAAATCATGTGAAATAATTTTGCCTGTGTATTATATCTGAAGTTATACTAACAGGTTACACCACACTCACCGTAATAATTAAACTTAAGAGTTTAAATACAGTTGGTTGGATTTACCGCAGTAACTAATTGTTCTTATATTCTGTAGATGGATTTCTAACTTTTAGATAGAGCTTTTAAAAAAATATTCATTTATACGCTAATGTTATTTTAATTTGAAGTTTAAACAAGAGGCTCCCAGGAGCCTGAATCGCCCACCTGGTTGAATTTTGCCTTTCAAAGCAATAAATTTAACAAGAAGTTGTCCAACAATTTTGACTCAAGAAGTCTTTGGTAGGGCTTATCATAAGTTTCTTTTAATATATCAGTGTTTTCAAGATATTAACTGAAAACTGTCAAAAAGGCCATTTTTCCCCTTTCAAGGGAAATAACTCTTACAAGGAGTCAGGTATCACTAACCACTTCCGGGTCAAATGGCCACCCCTATACAGTACCAAAAACACACTGAACCTAGAAATATGCATTGTTAGTGCATTATTTGTGTGTATTCTAATCAAAAATAGTTAAAATAAAGCTGAGAATGTGTATCATATTTGTAATTTACTACAAAAGTGTATGAATTTTGTTTACATGGTGTGAGTAATTTGTCTCTATGCTGTCAGTTAGCAGAATAGGTAAAAATGTTGATTTTCAGTATTTTTCATTCAAGTAAATTTTGTGAAGATTTTCTACGGTCATCGTGCCATTAGAATAACGATTTTGAAAGCCTTCTTTTCCAAGCTTCGCAATGGTTTGCAACTTTCAGGTGTTATTTGTCCTGCGAATTCACAGTGAAACATTGAAAATTACTTGTTTAACATGTAAAGTAATAAAAACTTTAGAAGTGGTTAAGGAGACTTCATCGGACAAGTTTTATCCCTGAAGACTTTTGTAGTCCTAATAATAATTATAATTTAAGCTATTGAAAGAATTTGGCTGAACCTAACGGTTTTGGAGATATATGGAGAAAAAGTACTGTCTGACCCCTACACCGTATGTTCTATTTTTAGTAACGGCGGCCATGTTTTTCGACGAATCAAAAATCCCCACATCAGTTCTATACAGGATACCCAAAGAACCATTCATATCAAGTTTGGTTTCAATTGGTCAAGTAGTGTCAGGGGAGGAGATTTTTGAAAGAAATAGCATTGAAAATAGAAAAAAATCGTTGAAAAAGGGCAATAGCTCCAACATGGGTTAACGGATTAAAACCAAAATTTGACCACAGATAGATCTTATCATGCTGAATACGTTTACCATTGTCAGAATTTAGTTAAACCTAACGGTTTTGGAGATATATGTAAAAAAAAAACTGTCTGACCCCTATGCTTTATTTTTTGTAACGGCGGCCATGTTTTTCGACGAATCAAAAATCCCCACATTACTTCTTTGCAGGATATCCCAAGGAACATTTACACCAAGTTTGGTTCTAATCAGCCAAGTATTTTCAGAGGAGAATAGTTTTGTATAAAATTGTAAACGACGACGACGACGGACTACGACGACGACGGACGCCAAGAAAAACGGAGCTCAAGTTGACCACAATTAATTCATATAAGACCTTCGTTATGTCTGGTCTGTCTAGATTGGTGTTGTTGACAAGTAAGCTTGGGTCGTAATATGCTCCACATTTTGACAGTTCTTCAGCTGTTATAGTAAAGTTTTCATCAACACGTTGGCTGAACACCTCCGATGATATCAAATTCCCCCAGATTTGACCTGAAATATAAACACTACCTTTAATTATACTTGTACAATGTAATTTGTATTTTATGATTTTCAAAATATTATAATATTATAATAATAAATATTTGTTAATCTTTCAACTGAGACATACCAAAACGACTTGAGGGTACAATGAATGTTCATTTACTGCTAAATAGTGCATGTCCTATGTTCTATTATACGTGTATGTTAAAACGTAAAACCAACAAATTTTATATCACTCAATTGGTATATTCTGTATTATTATCTTAATATTTGAAAAAAAATATCAATTCGTACAAATGTGACAATTATCAGAGTCAAGATAAACATCAAGAAGTAAATAAAAAGAATTACAACTTATTTTCATTTCAATATTAGAAGTCATATCTTTTAAACGATCATAGTAATTACTTCGTCCACATGTAGCTCTCAATTGTCTTATATAATCAGATACTAACTTGTCTGAAAAACCATGAAGAAGAATCCAAAAAATCTGTTAATGACGTCATCTTCTGTTGTATTGGTCAGTTTTGCATACCAAACTGCAGTTCGTGTAAGGTATGTACATTTTGCTGACCACAAGGGGGCAGCACCAAACCCAAGAATGATAGATGCTGGAACTATTAAGCCCCACACAGCATGAAAATTAGCGGCCATATATAAGATATAACAGACCATTGAGGCAGCAATAGTCCATTTGCAGCCAAGGTGATTAATTATAAAAGATGGAACAAACATGCAGGAAACGACGAGTGCGCCATATATGATTGACAATCCGCCTGTTCCTAGCCCTTCTTCCTTATTTAGTGTACTTTGTAGATTTGTTAATGATTGAAATGATGTGAACAGGAAGAGAAATCCAAAACTAACGGCAACAACATTCCGTAAAATTTGGCATTTAGTTAGCGGTATATCGTCTACACTTATATTAGAGTTGTCTTTCTTGTCTAATCCCATTGTGATTTATTCTGCAACAAATAAAAAGTTTATTTTATCAAATTCTTTAATTGTTCTGTTCAAATTCGTAACAATGAATATATGTATCTACCCAAAAGAACTTGAGATAAAGGATACTAGAGACATGTGAAGTCAGCCTCATACCTTGACCTACACTTAGAAATCGATGGTAAAGGAAAACTATTGACCAAACTTTACGACAAACGTGATGACTTTTCATGCAGATTTGTCAACTTTCCTTTCATCTGTGGCAACATCCCTTCGGCTCCTGCGTATGGAGTGTTCATATCACAACTCATACGTTATGCCAGAGCTTGCCGAAACTACGCAGACTTTTTGTATCGCGCTAGAACTCTAACAAATAGGCTTCTGCAACAGGGTTATGTTGCTACAAGATTGAAGTCATTACTACATAAGTTTTATGGTCGTCATCATGAACTCGTGGATCGTTATGATGTATCCATCAGCACCATGAAAACTGATTTATTCAACGTGTGTCATAGTTTACCTTTCCTCGTTTGTCTACCCCGGACTTGACTTTTTATGAGCAACTCGGTGGGTGTTTCTAGAAAAGCAGAGGACGTTTACCCTACCGGTGCACCTGGTCCATGCTCCCAGTTTTTAGTGGAGTCCGAGTTGTTCATTTACTTTTGTTACTTTGTATGTATGATTTTAGTTACTTTATGTTCTTTGTTGTGTGTGTCTGTTTTCCATGTCTGGTCTTCGTCTCTGGATTACATTCTTTTGATTACCGCTATAATCTTGGTTCCCTTGATTACTCTTCCAATCAGAAGTACAGTATTATTTTAAACTGGGAGAGATAGAAATATTTAATCCCAGCTCCAAAGCAACCAATCTATTCCTTATATGATACATGTAGGCTTGTCGGAAAAGCAGTGAGAACCAGTTTTGTAGTTTTTGGTTAGAAACGACCGGGGATCGAATCAAGAAGCCCTACCCACTATTCGCGACCCTGCAATCGAGACCAACAAGGCAGTGTGTTTCTTCATCCGAAGTCTAAGAAATCTATTCCACATTCAACCTTTAGTTTATCAACATACATGTAAGTTTTCACTCGTCAAAGTGAGATGTAAAAGGAACCATCTTACTCGTTACGTTGATTCAATATACCTAAAAACTCATTTTGAGCAAAACGTATTCCTTTAGTAATATGTATTTAAAGAAATAAAATGAGTAAAAAATAGTTTATCACATAGTAATAATTTTTTGCCAATTCAATTACACAGAGATTAAAAGGGCAATATGCGCCGATTTTCCACTCGGTTTCTTACCCTTTTCATTATATATTCCGGAAATATACGGAGACCTTCCGAATTGCACGGTGGCGGAACATGCGAGGAGAATAAGTCGAATCCCTAGACAAAAACAAACCGAAGTCAACTAAATAGTTTACAAAAGCAGTGAAGGTCTAAAGATCAGCAGAAAAAGTAAACAACTGTAAACTGTACAAAAAGGGTGTACAAGTCATTGGTACAGAACTTTGTGGAACGCTCTTGTAATATACTATATGTATGGGCCAATATTAACCAATATCCATGCATCAACTCTATATCATATATCAGAAAACTGGAAAAAAAAGTCTATTTTTATGAAACATTCATAAGGTTGATTATTTTGCTGAATCTCTAGAATCGTGACCTGCTATTATTATTAATGTTCTGTTTAATTAGCTACAAGTCAAAATGACACATTTTACTATTTTATAGGTATATCAACTGATTTTAGGGATGATGTTTACGTTTGATGATTTATTACCAAAACATGTCTATTTATGTACCGGCATAAATACGAATGTTTCCTTGTACCAAAAAATGTCTAAACATGCAGTTGTAGCAAGGGACAGCTTGAAAACAAGTTTCAAAATTTCGATGCGACAATGATTCCATTTTATACCCTAAAAGGAGAACATTAATAAATCATTATTAGGTAAAATTATCTTGGTTTTGCACGCTCAATTTTCAGTACTTTTTTTCACAAATTCAAAAATCAAAAGTTTGATTGATTGTATACTTTTGGCTTTCT
This sequence comes from Perna viridis, assembly GCA_037379345.1. Lineage (NCBI taxonomy): Eukaryota > Metazoa > Mollusca > Bivalvia > Mytilida > Mytilidae > Perna > Perna viridis. Next base: position 7,239,471 of record CM074515.1, on the reverse strand, counting down.
AGTTCGATATCTTTGGTAATGAGTATACGATTCATTTTTTTGGATTTAGATCTTCCTATGTATTAAGTTCTAGTGCTGCTGGTGAGAGATTGCTCCTTTAAACACGAGTGCAACATTCAGAAATTTACAATATTAGTTAAACGTTTATTAGGTTTTTTTGGTATTATAGCTAGTTTTATCTTTTAATATATGTACATGTATAATAAGTCATAAAGAATTAAAGAATATTCAATATACAATGTCGGACGATTTAATACTGTAATATAATTAAAGATTACACATGTTAATAGTTCAACAGTTATGATATCTATTTCATACCTACATGTACCACTTTAATTCAACAAAACAAGAAATTAAGTAACAACTGACAACCTATGAATTATCGCTCCCTGCCACGACCATTAGTATAAAAAAAACAGAAACTGGAAATAAACAGCTTTAAAGGGATGAGTTTTACACATGAAAATACGGAATACGTGTTATCTACACACATTGGGTTGATCTTTACATTTCCCCTCCCGCAAATTACAACAACATCCAAAAGTAAATTAAAATTTTACAAAAACCGCACAAGTAATTAAATAATGTTTATACGTGTATACAGGTGTGTTGATACAATTTTTATACATGTATACATGTTGATACAATGTTTATACATGTATACAGGTATGTTGATACAATTTTTAATACTTGTATAAATTTCATGTTCATCTCATGATTTGAGTTCATGTCACACAATGATCCCTATTCTTGTACTATGTCATTATTATGTAACTCAACCAAATTCACAAAAATAACGTCCTGAATGAATACTATTTAATTGTAAACCTATCCTTATTATTTCTTCCTGTTCAATCAGTACACTTTACCACAGAAAACATTTGATTAAACGCGCATATATATTTTAAAGAAAAAAGTCAACACCACTGTGACAATGTACCACAAATTCATACACTTTCATCTAAAGGTTTTTGATTTTAACACGATATAAACTATCCATGGAATGATGATATATATAATTACTATGCTAGAAATGATAGTTATAAACCGTTATATGACAGATACAAGTTATAATTAATAAAATGAATTTACCTGCTGAATGTAAACTAGGCAATTTGTAGAAATCTCAAGTCATCAAAACTGAATAAAGGAACAAATGTACCAAATGTACTCATGAAGTTAACAAAATTAAATAAAAACCAAGGCAACTATTTCTTAGATAGCATAAATAATCATTTTTTAACACACACGAAGAAACTTACCTCTGTATAGCTGACAACACCTATGTTCTGGTTGATTGCCTTTGTCACAGTTTATAAGTTTGTCATCTTTTTATACTGTGATTATATACATATAAATGAAGACAGGCTTAAACTTTTATTGTCATTACATATCATTTGACATTTCAAAGTGTTTGTAAGAGTAATCAAGGGAACCAAGGTAATAGCGGTAATCAAAAAAATGTAATCCAGGAACAAAGACCAGACATGGAAAACAACAAAGAACATAGAGTAACTAAAATCATACATACAGAGTAACAAAAGCAAATGAGCAGCTCGGACACCACTAAAAACTGGGAGCATGGACCAGCTGCACCGGTAGGGTAAGCGACCTCTGCTTTTCTAGAAACACCCGCCGAGTTGCTCATAAAAAGTCAAGTCTGGGGTAAACGAAAGAGGAAAGGAAAACTATGACACGTTGAACAAATCAGTTTTCATGGCGCAGGTGGATACACCGTAACGATCCACGATGACGAACATATAACTTCTGTAGTGATGACTTCAATCTTGTAGCAACATAATCCTGTTCCAGAAGCCTATTTGTTAGAATTCTACCGCGATACAAAAAGTCTGCGTAGTTTCGGCAAGCTCTGGCATAACGTATGAGTGGTAATCATTCATCAGAGCAATATTGCTTCCATTTTCTTTTTTTTTAAGGATGGGTTTGAAAAATTCAAACGCTATTTAAATTCTACACTGGCTTGGTACGTAGTTGCTCTTATATAAATTTTAAGAATAATGCATATAATTCTGAGTTCAGAAATTTATATAAAAAGGGACAGAAATGTAACAAAAATTTGAAACCTCTTTATTCTAAACTAGCCTAAGAATAGATTATTATTTTTCACTTTCTACATTATGTATCTTTTAACAAAGGAACTGGCAACGGTTTTTCAGTGGAGATTTCATTCAACCATTCACAATGTTAATTAAAAGAGTAGAAAAACGTTTTCTATATTGATTCATGTTCGTGAGCCGGAATATTGAACAGCTGTGTAAAAAAAAACGTGTTAAAGCAATTAAAGGATATTTTTTTGTTTGATGTCAACAAGTTAGGACATAAAACGTCTCCTTGTCGGACTCCTAACTCTGGAGTAAAGGAAGTCTGGCATTTTGTTATTAACTCTTACACACGGTTTGCTATCGGACTATATACATTTCATTATTCTGTAGCAGTTACCATTTACATTATTTTTCAACAATTTGATCATAATACCTACGTACATGATCTAGTGAAATTCTTTACGAACATCAACAAACACACAGGTAGCTGTTTTGAAGTTCACCTTTGTTTTAAGTATTTACCAATTAGATACATGTTAATAAATATATGGTCTGAAGTTCGAGAGATTTTTTTTGTTTTGTTTTGTTTTGTTTTGTTTTTTTTTTTTTTTGTTTTGTTTTGTTTGTTTTTAAGCTTTTTTTAATTTTCAGGAATAACATTATTATTAGCCATAATCTTATCAAATCTATTGCAAAAGATAATGTTAAACAATTCTCCCATGTTATTATTCATTGCAACACCTCTATAGTTTTCTGGTTTTGCTTTTGAATATAGTAAGTATAAAACCAATATTTTTGGATAATGGTAAGATAAAAAAAACCAATACGAATAACAAAGAAAAACAAAAAAAAACAAAAACAAAAACAAAAACAAAAATAAAAACAAAAAACAAAACAAAAACCAAAAAAAAAATACATTGACGAGCTTCAGTAGGTTCTAATTAATATATGTTTGTGAAACTTTTGACATTTCGTTGTTAATGTTAACGAGACCTAGACTTAAACTTGTTACATTTTAGATGTGGCCTTAGTTGATTCTGCAATAGTGATTTCAAAATCCACTTGAGAGAAATTCCTGTCATTCTCTACTATTTTCACTTTGTTTTCTAGGTTTGTTGTTTTATCTCTCACGCTGCTGGGTATACTTTATAAGTTAAACAAGTATTTTAACCAGGTTTGGTCAAACCATCATCAAAAGTAATATCTTCTTTGGTATTCATCTTTGAAGGGGGCTGTTGAGGCTTTGTAATGTCTTCTTTGGTCTTCACATTTGAAGGGGGCTGTTGAGGCTTTGTAATGTCTTCTTTGGTCTTCATATTTGAAGGGAGCTGTTTGAGGCTTTGTAATGTCTTTTTTGGTCTTCATATTTTAATTATCCGCTTTGTATGTCCTTATGTACTACCTACTGCGTAAAAATTTGTGCATGGGCAGATCCGTCTGATCGAGTTGTAGTGTCAAGTCTTTAATTGATTGATTGTTGTGTGAATTGCGTAAATACATCAGTAGGTTTTATTAAAACCCATTTTCCTGTGGTACCACTGAAAGGTATGACAAAGTAAGGTTCAATACTAGGAAAACGGCATCTTGCTAGTCTGAAAATATCAAAAAACCAGAATGAAACGAAGATGTTGCACCTTTTGTGTCTGGAATGATGGCGCTCTGAACGCCCCATCGTGCATCATATAAAAGAGGCATTTCTGAATAAATCTCTTCAGGCAAACTATCTTTCGCAATGAACAATAAAGCTGGCTTTCCTTAGTGGTAGTATCTGCTTGTACGGTCATGTTATGTACGTAAGTATCCATCCTTATGGCGTCTAAATCTCTAATGTATCTGTGAAAGTTGAAAAGGGCGGGAAAGGTGGTTAGAACCATTCTCTTGTCATAACGCTGACAATGACTATAAACAGATGATTGACGTAAATATTATAAAGACTTGTCCAAAATCGGATTCAACTCCGCAATCAGTGTTACATGAGTTGAACTTTCATTAAACTCGCTTTATCTTTTATCTGATAACCAGTACTTTTGAAAATATAGGAATAATTCACGTGAAAGTTAATCCACGAATGTAAGTAGTCGCTTAAGTGTCCAACTTGAGTGTCGAACCGTTTCTATCTTGTGCCGATATTCAGACCACGTTCCATCTTGTCATACTTATTGGTTTCTTTCTTTCTTCGTCGTACATTTCCGTGTAGGCTGTGACTAGCATAGGTTTTATTTCAGTCCACATTATTGTTGTAATCGTATCAACGTTATGTGCCATATCCGTGTCCAGTGTCTGATTTTTTTATGACTTATTTGGTGTTTTTTTTTTTTTTTTTTTTTTTTTTTCATCTTGTTTTGCAGGATCTTCCAAAGGTATTCATTTTGTACAACTAAAATTTTCTTCTCTGCAAGTCTTGTAAGTTCAAATCTGGTCTTCATTCTGGACATATTGCTTTCAGTATTCTGGTTTTTTTTTAAAGTTTTTTTTTATAAGTTTAATAAATTATTCAGAGTTTTTATTTTCTTATTGACAACTGTATTGAGAAGTTCTCTGACCGTTACGTTTTTGTCTCATTATTTTATTGTAACCAAAAATGATTTAAAGAGCTTTCAAATTATATGTACGCACAGTTTTAGTAGCACTAAATTCTGTATCCAGTCATTCGATCCAAACAAAATATTTCAATTGATAGTAAATGCTACAAAGAACACAGCACCACTTTGTTCATGAATAAGTGATAATACAATCAATATGTACAGACAAGATCAGAGGTTACACAAAAAGTGAAATGAATTTAAAAATGTAACATATTCCTTCTGCCTCAATATTCAATGCGGCTAACTAGTTATTTGTCACAATGATAAATAGAAGACTAACAATGCCTTTTACACTAATGGTGTTAGTACAGTCAACTTTTCAGTGATCAGTGTTTCAAAGCAGTAGTGAACCACTATAATCAAATTTATTGCTTTTTTCTGCATAATGTAAAGAAAGCATGTCATTTTTATATGAACCAGACATTTTTAGGGCATCAAGAAAATAATACGGTTAAAGTAAATAATGATAAGTAGTCGTATTCAGTGAGAGGGCGATGATTTAGGATTAAGAGATCTTATCGATAGATATATCACTTATCGAGAGTCGGGTGTCGTCGGGTGTCGTCTTACGTCTTAGTAGAATTTGACTTATCTGCTGACTGAGTTGTCATATGTATTTTTTTTCACAGTAAGTCAATTACTGCCCAGAATTAAATCAGACACTCTGTGATTCTAGGGTAATTAGTTCAATTCGTATAAATAGAGTTTTGTAACCGTTTTAAGATCTTCGCGAAGAAGGTACGAAACTAATTGCTATCCTTTCTTTATAGTAAAGGTTCCACAGATGAGACCTCCTGTCTGACTGAAAATGTTATATGTTAAAAATAGCATGGATTACCGTTACTTCTTCCTAGTTTATGGTGACTATAATTATATTTCTTTCTTTATTTATCTAATGATATTTCGGATAGTGTTCTGTTTGACAAAAGATGCGTCCTTTCATTAAGGGCTTTCCCTACCAGGGAAAGACCTTATTGTTTTTCTAATTAAGGGCTTTCGTAACCACGGAAAGACCTTATTGTTTTTCTAATGTTTTTAAAGGCTATCCCTACCACGGAAAGACCTTACTGTTTTTCTATTTTTTTTTTTTATTCTTCCGTTATTTGCAAAATTTTCTTTGTCATGCTCTCCCCTATTCATTTTTCAAGATATCATTACCAAATTTGGACAATCGATAGACCTCATTAAGGACTTTTACCAGATGACTCTGTGAAGAATTCCATCATCCACTGTAGAAGTTATCTCCCTTTTATTGGCGTTTTTTTTCAACATGGTCCCCCGAACTCATTTTTCAGGATATCATGACCATATTTGGTGAACATGTAGATGTCATCAGGTTCAATTAGGAAAGACCCTACTAAGGATTTCATTACCAGCTTTAAGAGTTATGTCCCTTTAAAATAGTTTCTTTTAATCGCTAATATCTTAAAAAAACATAAGAGATAGAATAATTCTGGAAACGGTTTCATGCCCATAAGCCGACGGCCTAATTTAAACATAAATTTGTATTTTGTTATCAAACCATACGGGAGTTATATCCTTGAAATATCATACTTAAGTTTTAAAAAGTTATATTTCGAGAACCAGAAGTTGTATAGACGTGGGACCTCAATCTTTGGTCCATGTGACCTTTTCTTTGCATCCAAGGTCAAAGGTCACAGAGTGCTAGTTTTTTCCCCTTTCAATATTTACTTTGGCAAGGCCCTGTTGCGTCATCTTTCAAGATATCATTCCAAAATTTGGATCATCGATAGACATTTCCTAGGACTTTTGCAGAAAAATCCCATGAAGAATTTCATTATTCATTGTAGAAGTTATCTCCCGTTTATTAGCATCTCATCAATATGGTTAATAGGCCATCCGAACTCATTTTTCAGGATATCATTATCATACTTGGTGAACATGTAGATATCATCATGTTCTATTAGAAGATGACCCTACTAAGAATTTCATTATCATCTTTAAGAATTATGTCCCCTTAAAATAATTTATTTCAATCCCTCATATCTTGAAAACCATAATATATAGAATCAATCTAAAAACTGTTTCATGTACACAAGATGAATACCTAATGAATAAACATAAACATGTATTTTATTATCAAACCATACTGGAGTTATATCCCTTGAAATATCATACTTAAGTTTTTCAAATTCATATTTCGAGAACCAGAAGTTGTAGAAACATGGGACCTTCATCAATGATCTTTGGTCTATGTGACCTTTCATTTGCATTTAAGGTCAAAGTTCATAGAGTGCTAGAAAGCCTTCTCACAGCAAACTACGGGCCTTGATATTGAGAAAACAATAAGTGCATACATACAGCGTATAAAATGACCCTCTCGATAAGCCCTACATTTTGAGACAAAATGTACAACTGTCAGACCGTCTGTTCAAAAGTTATGACAATTTAAATGTTTTGCAGAGTCCGGTTTGTGACCTTGACATAAACGTATGACCTTGACCATGTGAGTTTTTTCAAGGTCAGGCAATCTAAGATGTATGGTGGTAGTTTCATGTCTCTACGACTTCCGGTTCTGGAGTTTGTTATTGCATCATATTTTAATAATCATTGGGCTCAAAATGAGCTCCACAATTGCCCAAATCATATCATGATTTTGTTGTATATGTTCTGCAAATTAGCATATAGTTTTCAGATTTGACATATCTTGTCTACTTTTGGATCTATTGAAATTTTAAGTTTTGAGAACGGGGTATATATTTTAAAATCCACAGCAGACACACAAATGGTCATTCCACAGTATGAAAGATCTACACAAGTACAACTGTTTCACACAATACCAAGAACCAATATAAAAAAAGACAATGATACTACAACAACTTAAAATTTTCATATTTTTTCAGTGGTTTGATATGTTTCATCAATACCGATTTATAGATTTTATATTGCATTATTTTTTTCAGCTTTGTCGAAGGGGGTCATGTGATATATCATTTTGAGGGTCTAAGTGAGCACATTTAAAAAACCATGATAAGTAATACATGTTCAAATAGTAGGTTCATTAGGTTATTAAAGTTCTTAGAGGGTAAGGTTGTTGCAAATCAAATGAAAGGTCTTAAAGTGTTCAACCGAAATATCGATGTTTTTCTCGAAACAAATGACTTGGGTGAGGTCAATGAGTGCAAAACATAAGTTGTTTATACAGTTAGGTTGTCGCATATCAAATTAAAGGTCATAATGTGTACATCTCAAATTTATTTATATAGAAAAAGAACCCAGTTGGGGCTAATAAGTGCAAAATTCTAATGTTCACAGAAAGTAGGGTTGTTGTATCTCTAACGAAAGGTCGTCGAGTTGACATTACAAAAGTCATGATGGGAACATCGACAAGTGCATTGGACAAGGTCACCAAGTGCAAAAAGTCAAACTGTTCTAGATGTTTTAATGTGTACATTACAAAGAGAAAGTTTTCAAGGGAAAGATTTTTCAATTGTTTAACAAACAACTGACATACTAGTTTTGTAGTTTTTTTTTTATTTTTGTTGTGTAATAAAGTTAAATTAAATTTTGAATTCTTAATTATTTGTAGATAGTAGGAATCTGTTAACATGGTTAACTCATTGATCTACGAGTAATGACAGGTTTATTGACAGAAGCTGTTCCAGAGTTTGTTTTACTACTGCTTCTATTGAGGTTTTAAGTAGCACTCCAGCTAACAATCATGCCAAATGTGATACATGGTTGGAAAGCCTACAATTTTTTATTTTTGATATTTTGTTTAAAATACTTCAGTAAACAAAAATTAACATTTGGTTTTCATATAACCTGTGCTCATAGGAAATAAAAAATGTATAGAACGCACTGTATAATTTGAAATTAAGGAAGATAACTCTGTGAATGACACTCTAATACAGTAGAATCTATTGGATTTTCAATGTTGATTATCTCCTAAGAGCAGGCAGACGAATGAATAATTACACATTTCATAGTATAGACCCATAAAACAACTTTATTACAAAATTAAAAATATGTAGCCTTTTTTGGGATGTATCACTTTTTTGCAGATTTTGCATGGTTCTTACAAAGACAGCTACTTGAATGTTATTATTTTGTTTCCGTAAATAACTTTATTTATAAAATGGTTCGTACGTAAATATATTGTGTAATGTAAGTGTTTCATTGATTACACCAGTGTCAAGGCATTTTAATTTGTAAACCTTTCTATAAAAAAGTAATACATGTGACAAGAGGATCGTAAGCAAATAGAATACATGTAGTTTAATGGATAACAAAAGAAAGAGAACGGATATGGCGAAACATGCACCAGCGTATTACCTACATACAGGTTAGTAAATACTATCAGAGATCACCAAAATGTCTTAAATAAGTGTAAACACACCTTCAATACACGTTTAACAAAGCTTTGAAAGCTCCGACAACAAAAGTGATCAAATCAACGGCAACTGAACGATGACAATTCTACAAATCAAACAAAAAAGTAATACAACGACACAAAGACATAGTAATTACCAAAATCTGACTGGGGACAGGCGCATGAATGATGTGGTACACCTATTATCTACACATACTTATGTAAATAAATTATAATAAGTAATTACCGAACTTATAAGATGTAGGCAATAGCAAAAAGGAAAAGTAAAAAAAAAAAGAAAATCAAAATGGCATGATATTTTTTAGTATTGAACAACAAAGGAGACATTTCTAGATGAACATCTGTAGACACTTACTGAAAATAAACCCGATATAATACATGTTTGTATGTCCTTTAGATGGAAATCATGACAAGCCCAAGTAATGCCCCTTCGACCATTGTTTTACTTATTTCAGAAAAAATGAATAAAGAATAATGTGATTGTTTAATTGCCACACTTACCAAGTTTGTCATCATACATACAGGTTACGTTATTATCATTAAATATTGATTAGCGGTGACACATTGTTATTTATATTGACACAACAATAGTTCTTTATATATGCATGCATTGTGACTACAGATGAAGTCTGAAAATGTAATGATTCTAAAAAAAATCAGCAGGCGTCTCTAGATTTTCGATATTATATCGACTTGCTTATTAGGTCTCAGTCTTGTATTCTTTGCTCCATAGGCTTCTATAGTATACCATAAATTTTCATGATTTAAAAAAAAAAATAGACTAGGAGTTTCAATCTTACTTTTGACCATTTTTTTCAATGAAGAAAATGTCAAAAATAATTTTTAGGTCCATTTTAGAAACAAAAAAGTACACGAGGACAGATCAAACTAAAAATAGACTTTTTCTACTTTCACTTTTATATTGAGTTCATAAAATAGATCCCTTTTCTGAAGCATTATTTTTCATGAAAATACCGTTTTTCCTCAAAAACAAGTATTTTTGTGTCATAGCTTGATATTTACCCTGTACTTTTGATGGAAAATGATAGTCATATGCCAAGAAACTAAATCAGGAAAAGTCAAAAAGGAAGCGCACTACATTTTTTAGCCTCAATGTTTTGACGAACACCCGCTCAGGAATATGTAATACAAGACTGATACCTATTACTAATAAAAACTTGTAGATATCTTTAAATGTTGTTGTTTTTCTATAACTATGTTCAATTTCTAACCATAAAGACAAAATATCTCTGCCCTCCTGCTTTCCTGTGAATTTTTGTTCCAATTTTCATATAGGCACCCTTTAACAGTATCAAATCAAATATCTCTAATGTTGCAAAGAAAGACAAGTTTTGATAAAAAAAAAAACAATTCAGTTACCTTTATAAACTTTAAATGTGTTTGTTTGTTTTGTTTGTTGGGGTTTAACGCCCGAGCAACAATATTTCAGCTATATTCAGGCGATGAACATGAAAGCGGATGATAAAATGAACATGAAATGATGATGAAATGAAAAATGGGATGGGACACAAGGATAATGGGGTCGACAAATTTTGATAGCCACTTGAAATAAGGAGAGGTGGGTAGGGTCGGGCAATTTAGCCTCCTGTGGCGGAGCCCTATGGTTCCTACTCCGGGAGAATACCACAGTAGGGTTCTTTAACGTGCGAGGAACGTGGCATCTTTCCCAACACGGTGCACCACTATGGTTTGCGGTCAGGTTTTCCGTATTATAGCCTGACAACCCCAGCATGTAACATGCCAGGGGTACCCCATTCCACCACCTGGGGCACACAACCCAGTGGGCAGAGCGCCCTACCCCCCTCCCCCCGGCTATGATTCTGAGCACTATTTAGTCGTCTTTTACGACAAGCTTAGCGCTGCTGCAGGCCTATTCTTTTGACACCCGGACCTGCACGATGTGGTCCGTATTGATAAGACAAATGCCTTAACTATTCTATGAAAAACAAATTGTTTCAAAATCTCATTTTTTTGCCCATATTCACAAAAAGTCAAGTTAAGACCCCCTTTTTTAACCTTAACACAAGGGAGTCTCTTGATAATTTAAAATCTGCTTACTGAAACAACCAACTGCACAAAATTGAAGTTCTTGTTTACACAAAGGTAAAATAGAGTCAAAATGTTGTATATTTATCATTATTTTAATGAAAAAGACATCTTAGTTCCCAAAAATGCTGATTTTCAGTCAAATTTGGTACCCTGGGCATGTAAAATGTATTCGGTAATTACAAAAGGAGGAATATCTCACAGACACAGATATTTTGCAAGAACAGTAAATAATATACATAGAAAACATCAAAGTTTCTATTCACTTCACACACTATTGAAGAAAATTCATTTTTTATATTTCATTACCACCAATTATTTAAAAGCCTCATTAGAATTTGAGCAGAAGTACCATTCGAAATGATCATTTATGAGATAAAAATGTTTTATTAATCAGTTTTCACTTTTAATCAATAAAATGGCTGTAGTAGAGCACTTCTTGAGCAGTTAAAGTAGAATAAAAGTAAAAATGCAAAAAATATTTGTTTTTATATGTTATGTGTAACAAGTGCAGTTCAACCATTTTTTAAGTCTCTACTCCAGGTATTAAAAATGTCAAAAAAAAAATCAAAATTGTTTATAATTTAGCTATTTAAGTCACCCTATTTATTTTTTATATAGTGTTGAGAAAACTTTTAATGATAACAATTGCAATCCATTGGTCATCTTTAAATCTATAAATACATTGTTAATTTCCAAATTTAGTAAAAATATGCCATAAAAGTAAACAAAAAAGTGAGGCCTTGCATCACTTTATTCCATTCAAAGTTGCTCCATTTAGTATAAAATATGATATATTGCTGTTTAAAAGCTGTTAAGATGATTGAAACTCACTTACTAAAAATCTCACTTTCCACTGAAACTGTGGTTATTAGGTCTCAGTCTTGTATTCTTTGCTCCATAGGCTTCTATAGTATACCTTAAATTTTCATGATTTACAAAAAAATAGACTAGGAGTTTCAATCTTACTTTTGATAATGTTTTTCAATAATTAAGGAAATGTCAAAAATAGTTTTTAGGTCCATTTTAGAAAAAAAGGCACGAACTTTGGTACACCAGGACAGGTCGAACTAATTATAGAATTTTTCTACTTTCACTTTTATTTTGAGTTCATCAAACAGACCCCTTTTCTGAAGCATTATTTTTCATGAAAATACTGTTTTTCCTGTTTTTTGTGTCATAGCTTGATATTTACCCGTACTTTTGATGCAAAATGATAGTCTGCCAAGAAACAATAACCCGAAATAGCAAATATGAAAGCGCACTATTTTTTTAGCCTCAATGTTTTGACGAACACCCGCTCAGGAATATGTAATACAAGAATGATACCCATTAATTGAATCTTTAGATTTTCCCAAAACAGTCAGAGTTATCTTTCCTGTGATATGTTCTGTTCAAAAGATAAAAAGGCAATAAACATAAAAAATTAAAAATTGTAAATCTGCCATCTTTAATTTGTTTTAAAGTAATACATTTTTGGTCGCGAAAATGTAATTCTCATTTAACTTATTAAACATTTGACTACAAATTTGTCGTTTTTCGCGAATTAAAAATAGCGCACATTGGTGTGTTCTCTTGTACACCTGTGTGTCTGGGGTTTATTAAGAATTGTCTCTTGTATATTGATATTATCAGTAACCCACATAAGGATTTTATACTTTAACGGTTTAAAGGTTGTAAGTTTTACTTATATAACGCTAACTTTTAATCGCATATTTAACATATAATCAAGAACAATTTGACAATTTAAACGATGCCGAATGTCGATCTAATAGGATTTTAACAATTTGAGATTTAAGGGGGGAATTGTGTGAATACGGGTTCTGCTACTCGGAGTGCTGGATTGACAAGTAATAAACTTGTGTTTACTTAATATTAAAAAATCAAATCTGGGGAGTTTCAATGTAAGTGACACGCGTTTTATTTTTTTTTATAAAATAAGGTAGCGTAAAAATATTGAGTATATGCAGAGCTAGAGCATCAAACTACCATAGATCTATACACAGTTTCCATGACAGTCATCGAAGTAACTTCTTAAAACTATATACTTTGAACATCGCCATTGTATGCGCCTTAATTTCCTTTTGGTGTACATGTATGTCCTCAGTATCAGCTCTGAACTTGTCAAACTTGAGGCGAAAAAGGTGCTATTATTATTTTTTTACACATTCTTCTTTCTTATTTATTTTCAAGATATTTTTTAAAGTCTTATGGTTTATAAACTATGTTGTATTTAGCAGTTCTTCTAGAAAAAAACACCTACGTCTGTACTAGAACAAAGTACCTCTTTCCCAATCTGTTGCATTGCATACATTTTTATCAATTTACTTGTTAATTTCTTGATTCCCAGATTTAAAAAAAATAATAAAATAAAATATTTTTGCATTGCCGAGTATCTTATCAAAAATAACGGATTTCGTTTGTTTGAAATCATAGATATTTCTACTTTTTCGTGACCGTCATAATAACAAATGACAATATCATGGTGAAATTTTACAGTTTTTCTATGTTTTGTTTTTATTGTAATCAAGGTAACCATAGTTAAAACTAAACTCCATTGTAAGTTCAAAATGCATTAGTCGTACTTTCGTCTTCATTTCATCTCTAGCGTACGATGCATGTATATATTGTACAGTTTAAATAATTGTAACTTAAACCCATCGCCCTAATTAGTTTTTTTTTTGTTACGAAATTACAGTTTTTAATATATTATTATTATAATTCTTCAGCACCAACCACGGTTAAACATCAAACATACTGAATACTAAGTAGGTTTCAGCGATGACAGGTTTTTGAAATTAAAATGAATTTACTCAAATCTTAAGAATCCTGATAATTTGTCATTGTCATGAACATGTTTATCTGATAAAAATAGAATATACAACTTCTACATCTAATTGTAGAACTCTTATTTTAAATCACTTTCTCTCTCGTTTAAAAAAACTTATGCTTTGTACAAACAATTTATATTGATTCGAATTAAGAAATGTGTACACTGATCTTTTGTTACGTGTCTAGGTCTCGATTTCACAAAAAGTCGTAAGTGTAAAGTTGATCGTAAGTAATGACGTCATAAACTAAAATAGCTTTCTGACGTCATGATTTACGATCAATTTCACACTTACGACTTTTTTGTGAAACCGACGCCTGTACTTGGTGTGAACGTTAATCAACATGATGAAGATAAATAATCAACTGACACTGATAACATTACAAATGTTAGCCTAGGAAAAAGCCAGAGTGAATCCCGAAAGTTCAGTTTTTTCATTGGTTTTAATTAAGATTTGGAACTTCGGGAATTCACAGGTTCATCCTATTATATAGTATCTTGGGCATTTCGTATAAAATTATGATGATAATAAACATTTCTTTTAAAATACAAACAGCATGCTTTTCTATATAACTATTTGTAAGTACGTTCAATGAAAAGTTCATTTGAAGACCACATTGAAACAATCCCCCATTTATGGTGATTATTAAAAGCCTTATACATGGTGGTGGTGAAAGCGCTAAAGAAAAATTAGTAAAGAGGAAAAGAAAGAGATAGGAATGGATAACAACTGAGACATGGGAAATGATTGAAAAATGGAAAACAACTAGGGGCAAATTACTTGCAACAAAGCCATATAGATAGCGATAGAAGCATACAACACCTATACAATACAAAAAACAAAGTCATATAGATAGCGATAGAAGCTTACAACACCTATACAATACAAAAAACAAAGTCATATAGATAGCTATAGAAGCTTACAACACCTATACAATACAAAAAAAAAAAAAGTCATATAGATAGCGATAGAAGCTTACAACACCTATACAATACAAAAAACAAAGTCATATAGATAGCGATAGAAGCTTACAACACCTATACAATACAAAAAAAACAAAATCATATAGATAGCGATAGAAGCTTACAACACCTATACAATACAAAAAAACAAAGAAGTAAACACGTGCAAAGAAGTATAAAAAAATATTACATCGAAAGGTCAGAAACTGAGGCAGAAGTACCTACAGCGAAATAAAATATGAGCACTTTATACTGTATATCTAAAAACCTAGGTGGTGGACATAGAAACAGCGAAGTCAGGGTACCTGATGGCATAATGTCCAATGGTGTTTAACATTTTGAAAGGGTACTAAATAGAGAGAATTGATCAGTTTTTATTGTATATTTATGATTTTTTTCATTAAAAAAAACAAATAAAATTGAATCCCTACCTACCTACCCTACAAAATTTTAGAATAGTGCTTGGAAACATACTATTACTTTTTTCGGCCTTGGAAAATTTCTCATCAACAGACTGGCATGCACCAATATCTGTCTTACATGCACTGGAAAGTGCTGATTTTATCCCCCAAAAATGTTGCTGGGTGAAAGATTCAGCAAATTCTGTAGGCTATAGAATGCTGTATATAGCGTGCATATCACAAATCGAATCACTAGGTCACGGATCGACATTAAATCACGTGACATTAATTTTAAAAAATTTGAAGAATGAACGTGGTCACATGGTAACTAATTTCCCGAATGCACAATGAACCACATTTGCGGTTCACTATCCCCGGGGACTGTGTAAACAATTTGATGATTTATACCGTCCGTGAGACACCCCGAGATATAGCCAAGGACAATAAAAACCCCTCAGTCCGTCATTGTAAAGACGTAGGATAGTCGGATTGTCAGTTGGCCCAGCTACATTAACACCATCTATCGCTGACTATAAATATTACACCATCCGCTAAATTACGGAAATATGGGTCGTTGTTCACCGTACAAAACTGACATTAACATACGGTATTTAGGTAGATCTGTGTCAAAAACTAGGAATAACATTTAACAATATTTACGTTGTTTCCTTCAAAACAGAGCACAAAACTGGATAGGAAAAACCCCTGAAACAAATAAATTAACCCAAAATAATTAAATGTTCACTCAAAAATGGAATTTAAACGATAAACTGACCTGCCACGTGAGAATTTAAACTAAAGGCCTGTCCGACACGCCATACAACGACAGAAATATCTACACGGTCACAAACAGAAATAAAACGCTTACCTGAGCAGATTCAACATATTTTCCTGTGAAACTCCATGTCCTGAACTGACAATTCTGAGACCTCACCAAATATGTGAATTGCAAACTTGGACACAGCACGTCCAGTCACTTCAAAATCTAAATGTGCTCTGCCTAACCGTTTTACCTGTATAAATCACTCGTGCTTATACGCACCTGTTTGGCGGGAAAATGAAAATCATTGAGCGGGTATTACTTACCTTAAAAAAAATGCCAAGATATTTGTGAACTACATCATCTATTTCAAACTATGGGCAAAATAATAAATTTGTAAATGCAAAAATGAAAATAATATAATGAAGTTCGTTACAGTCATGTATTACACACATGAGTTCAAAACGGGTCTAACAGTATTGAGTATATATGTTACGAAAACGAAAATTAAACTAAGTACAGGAACAGTCGGCTGATTGTCAGCGTCACTCATATCGTGCAAATGATTGGCTAACACTGTGATTTTTGGGAGATTTTAGTGGTTTATATCCAAAAAGACAGTCGCATTATCTCCCAGAAGCAACGATGTTCTTGCTTTATAATGCACGAAATGAAGGATGTAGCGGATATAAGGAAAGTGCTGTCGTTTTCAACTTTATTGTTATAGTGTTATTTAACTAGCTCTAATATCTAAGTTCTTGTAATAAAAAGAGACAAACTGGGTTTTGGAAGCAGACTGTATTTGGTAACAAGATTATATTTAACACAAGCAACACATTCAATTGAAATAACTGATAACTTACTGTTGTTTAACTAATACATTCACTGCATACACAAGCTCGTCCTCAGACAAGCTCGTCCTCAGACAAGCTCGCCCTCAGACAAAATTGCTGTCCAAACAATCAGTCAAGCAACAAGCGTCTTTGGTTTGAAGAATCTAATTTAAAGTTCTGCTTTTCATTTCATGCTTTTAAGGTATACAAAACACGATGAATAGAAAGAATTATGAATAGATTTGTTCTTTGGCCCTAATGTATCGGAGTTGAAATATATCAATTCATTGTATCGTATAATTATATAATAATATCTATATACCAACATGTTTGGTGATCCTTTGCTCATTCTGTCCAACTTCCTTCGGAAAAAAACTCTTCTTTCTGAAAATAAAACATTAGACCGATACTTATTTGTCCTCCGTTCTTGCTTGGAATCCGGAGAGTCACTCCATTTGCAAGTTGCATATTGTTGAAGATGGTGCACAAATACCAAATGCTCGTCAATTGAACAAGCCTAAAGTAGTTGAAAAAGAGCACAGCAACGTAAGTGCTTATCAAATGCCAATTGCTCGAGAACTGCACAAACCAAAAGCTGATATTCAAAAATTTGATGGCAACCCTATGATATACAAACGATTTCTTTTGCGACAATTTGAACTTAGTTCCATTGCAAATAGCGATTCTTAAAAGGAGAGACTTAATTTTCACTTGTAATTTACGATTGGTTAAACGCATAGAATAGCGATGGGATTTTCATTTTTTGATTGCGCAAGTTGGTTTCGATATGATGCCATGTAGGATAGAGGATCATATTAACGATACATGTCACAACAAATCAATATCATACAGACGTCTCAGAATGTGACGACTCTATTCGCTACACTACTCCTTCGGATCAAACTGATACAGGGATGCTAATGTTCAAAATTGATTGATTTACTATGACAGACAACATGTACCTGATTCGAGTATTTCAGGTGTATAATATGATTTTAGGTTACGCCTATGATGGAAGAAGTTTAATATGTGCCCTCAAACTTCCTTAAAGCTGACACATTATATTTGGTTCGCCTTTCTGACTGTCACTTTTATATTTTTAAATATACCTTTTATTCAAATCAAAGATGTACCCTAGAAAATTCCAAATTATTATCAAATAAATAAGTATATAATCGTATCCATCAACGTATTGAAAGACAAAGCATCGCATCCTGCGCAATCGTCTACTTCCGTGTCGACAAATTTCGTCACTTCCTTAAGCTTCAGAATATTTTTTAGCCTTTCATAGTTCTGGTCTTGCATGTTACATATATAGCCGAAATCGCTACTTTATAGACTACAATCCACGATTGTTAAATATCTGAGCACCGAAGCGAATGCTATATATGTATACACATATATTCAAAGCATACTCATGTAGATTATTAAAGCAAATGTCCAAGAACTAATATCATTTAAGTGATGTCATTATTATTAACCACTGTAAGAATACCCCCTTCAAAACTTCATGTAATTACCCGTCAAAATGGAAATTTAGCAAAATACCTAGTGAATAATCTCTCCTTTCAAAACCATTCTTTTATTTTCAAAGGAATGTGAGCAGAGACATGGTGAAAAAAAATAAAACAGTACTGGGCTTACATTGTCACGCAAAACGTCGGTTCTTACATTGTCAATATTCTCATGAGCGGAAATATCACATTCCTGATTATTGACAGTAGGGAGATTAAACCTACCGGGGTAAGTACCTGAAGAACAGGGCTGTTGCATCACGCGTGCTGTCCATGCATTTCTTCCATAAAGTTTGGGTGAAATCAGTTGGTCTCTTAAACTGAATACCTGTTCTGTAATGAGTGATGAATTTGAGGCACTAGGAGTTTACTTACTGGTGATCAGCATTGCTTGGCGTGTTAGCCATTGATTCAGCGTGTGGTGATTTCTCCTTTTCTTCCTTGTATTTTTCGTGTTAACAATACTCTTAGAAGACGCCTTAGTCTCCCTGTTTTGTTTCGTCATGATGTGTTTATTATATGATAGCTGATGGCCTTGATTTACGAAGATTAAAAATATTAAGTATAATTTGTTCGAATACAGGATAGAGCAAGGAGGCGGATTTATAAAAAGGGGAATACCTCTAGCGTAAGGGCTACACAAAATTCTGACCCAAACAATATTGCCAAATTATCAACATTTTTTAACGAAAGTTATATTGTATCGATAACCATTCAATGATAGATCTGATGGTAGAGATCATATTTACTTTCCTTAATAAAACATATCATGTTTAAAATATTATATGTTAATAAATATGTAATTTCATATTGGCCCTATTATAGGTTTGAGGTCGTCTGTCATATTGGTCGAGACGGTCGTATTGGTCCCGAGGCATCGCCGAGGCATTACCACGAACATGTAGGTTTATTCACCTTAATCATTCTTAAATATCCTTTTTGTTGATCAAAGGTCATGAAATCCAATTCTACCTCAAAATGGCGGTGTCAAACGACCGGAAGTTATGATGCCGTATTGGCCCTGGTTTGATCCATATTGGCCCCGTATAGATGCCCGGTTTGAATTCATATCAATTGGTCAGTTTTTGACATATTTTCACGTATTTTGGGTTGTTGGTTAATAAGATTTATTGGGTGTTTAAATTATTAAAAACTTGTTTAAGTTGCTTTTTACCAGGCTTAGTGTTGCAATAATATAACAGACAAATGTTTCTATGTCGGGGGAAGGCCTTCTATGGCTTGATATTTATCAATGCATAAGAATCTTTCATCAATATATACTTACTCATTTTATGATAATTCTTATTAATCATAGTTTTGTAATATTACTCTTAATAATGATAATTGAAGTAAAAGCTATCGTGGGGAAAGAGAGGTAGACTGGAAACGCAGACTAGGTACTGCAATACCTTACGGGTGCAATGACAGCATCAAAAGTATAGGAAACATTTCAAGCCAATATGATAATAACATAACCGTTGTGAATTAATTTGACAAAAATCCACGGATAAGGAGTCATGGCCCACGCCACTATAAATCAGCTTAGATGCATGATGTCACCAAAGATGGCTTTCTTCCTGTCATACAAAAACCTCTTCGACTTCATCACATTCGAACTAAACTCTATTCTATACCTCTCACTCTACTACACTGACTTTACAAAACAAGTTTTGGCACTTCTGTTTCTGAACCTACCTCATCATTACGTATACATACTTGTGGCCATCATTTTGGATATTGGCTTTTCACAGACTTTTTAAACCAGTTTGTGTAAAAAGTCAAGATAAAGAAAAACGATCATTTCTTCCACTACCGTTTTTCAACAAAGGTATAGATGCAATTGATTTGGCTGACATCCTCCATCACAAAAATGTCAAGAACAAAATTCTCCTGTATTTCAAAGACAAATCAATACCGATTTTCTTTTTATATTCTCATACTTCACCTACTGCCACCAAAATTTACAATTATAAAAGGCTATTGCAGAACCTCTAGATTGAGGACTTCAAGGCTAAACCACCTGACTATTATTGCAAAAACGTCCATTCAAATATTGTCCTTCCGGTCACGTCATTACGGGAGATTTAAATATCATCGAAAACGAATCTCCCCGTAAGGTCCTTTCTAAAGGTCCCAGGTACCGTGAACCACACTCCATAAATTGGAATTATCACTTTAAAGTTCTTATGGGTGCCGTGGAGGACTATGCAACAAAATGGATAAAACGAGAACAAGAAGACATTGATTCTCTGTCAGAGTTGGTTAAGACTTTAATTTTGAAACTAATAAATTATGCTTTGTATCATAAATGTTGTTAGATGTAAATATAACTATCTATATCTTAAACCCTTACATATGGAAAAACATTTCTTTGAAGAGAGGCATTATACATTCAGAAAAATATACATAATCATGATTTTTGCAAGGAAATAAAAAAGCGATGAACCATAATAATATTTGTTGAAATAATTCTGTTGTTCAAACAAGAGAACGTAATAAAACAAACATGGTTAAATATTGTAATTTTATATACTTTATGTCCTGTGTTATAGTTAATATAGATCACACTCTAAAGCCAACTAAACAATTTTCAGTTTTTGTCGTCCTTTAGAAAAGATAACTGTCATTTAATTGTTTTCCCTGCCGTAGGGAGGGTGGAGCAAGAAGTCTTCCTTCTGTAAAATAATAATAAACAGTATTTCAAGTAAAGAAGTTAATTCCCATTTCCGAGTATATTACGAATATCATGTTTAAGTCATTAAATACAAGTTTTGTGTGCGTGTGAGAATCAAGCAATGAAGGAAATCTGACATAGTTTCCATTTTGTCTGTCTATCTGCAGACATGTTCACAAAGTCTTTTTTCTATATATATATATTATTTAGTTCTGTTAGCTCAAATACATAAATAACATTGATGAATTAAGAATTGGTGGATGTGCTAGGATACCCCACCATCCACCACCAAGCCCGTTCAGGATACCCCACCATCCACCACCAAGCCCGTTCAGGATACCCCACCATCCACCACCAAGCCCGTTCATAAATGTCAGTGTGAATATTAGGTACCGTAGTCCTTCCTTTTGACGAATGAATTGGTGTTGAAAGTATTTTGCTTTAAAATGCTTTATTCATGGTTTAGATAAACAGTTGTTATATAAAAGGTACAGTCGCACCCTTTTTATTCCAATGTCCTTTTATTATCTTAAATATATATATTCTAAAACTTAAGCACTAAAAGAAATAAGTTTTTTTAATTAAAATCATCTTGAATTGTGGGTAGATAGTTTTTTTTAGAAACTATCTTATTATTCATTAACTGAGATTTTGGAAATTGCCACAAGTCATCAATTAATTTTTAGTATTAATCGAAATTCTTCTCAACCCTGTTTTTTTCTAAATTTATTATGGTACAAACATAGGCTTAACTGTATAGGAATCCAAGAATATTTTCTGATGTCAAATTGATTGTTTACTATAAAGTATAAGGTGCCTGAAATGTCATGGTGAAATGAATCTATTTAGGGATGTTAGAATCTCCAACCCCACTCAATCAATATACACATTAAGAATTGTTTTGAATCGTGTAAAATATCGTTTGAATCTATCATTGAGAATTTAAACGAACATTTCATAGTTAGATTTTCGTTGAAACCCCTTAAACATAGCAGATCAATAAACCATTTGACTTGACACCATTAACTGGAATTTTCTTAATGTTTCTGAATACTATTACATATTAACGTCAGTAAATTATAAAAATGCATACAGCCTTAATTTCATTTTCTTGACACCAATCTTGGAAGCATCTTTTTGCGATTTCAATGCTCTTCTTGTTATCTTTCTTGTAGTAAACTCGGATAAAATTTTCAGCAAATACTCTAGGTAACGTCAGTGAAACCTTAAGAAACAATGAATAAACCAGTGATTTACATGTGTACTTGATGATAACGGATTGAATAATGTAACAAATCACACACAGATAAACGAGCAAAATAATATTTTGATATAAAAGAAAAGACAGACGAAGACAGACGAAGAGAGATAATATGATTTTATATTATGGTATATAGGCATTTCATAACTTATGTATCAAACCTAAGCCTATTAGAGAGGATGTCTGATATCATGGACTTTTATTCTTTGACATTCTTTAAAACAAAACAATACGAAACATTTGTAACATCACTTTGACTGACTTTGTTTGGAGTCGATATTATATCAAATCCTAATTTTTTACCGTTCTAGCTCCCATAAGAAGCTGTATTTACATACTCTATGTTCGTCTTCTAATTTCTTTGCTGTATTATCATCAGCTCTGTTGTAAAATCTCACATTATCAATTGGATTACTTTCATTCCTTCCATAATCCAGTTTCACCTTCTTCAAAATATAAACTCCAACGATAAGGAAACTAACAAATCATTCAAAATAGCTATGCAAACATTTTTTATGACAGCAGTTAAAAAGTTTATAATATAATTCTAAAAAAAAACTTACTGTATTAAAACTTAGCAATTATGATTGTTGAAATATAGTACGTATTTATGAAAAATATCGAGATAATTATTGAATTTAAAATACATAAACAGAATAAAACCAACAGTAGGTTGAAGTTGAAGTTACCAAAACGATTTACAAACACACACACTTATATATATATATATATAAGTGGTCTAGGGCGGTGTTGCCATAGATGTCACAGCAGTACGAGTTCTAGTCCCGCGGAGGGAACGACCAAAAATTGGCATCGCAAATTTGACAGTTCTAAATCGTTGGGAATTTTTCAGACCTATATATATATGTATGTATAAACGTCTCAGAATGTGACGACTCTATTCGGATCAAATTGATACAGGGAAGATAACATTACGTCAACTTATAGAAGGGTCTAAAAAACTCCCAACATTGTTAGAACTATCAAATTTGCGAAAAAAACTTTTGGTCGTTTATATATATATACAGTTGGGGTGTAGTCTAGACTTGAATATATATATGTATGCATTTTTGTATAAGCATACTATGTTGATCCTAGCCGTGCATGCTATGTATCTATATAGTAATGTACTAGCAAGTAAGATGGTCGAGTTGCCTCACCCCATTAGACTTCTTATATGTATTATATGCTTGATGTGGCTGTATTTGTACACTGTTACAGATCCTCTAATGTCTTACTAGATACCATCAGAGGTTGTTCTATTCAGTTACATCATGTGCTAATGTTCGCGCTCTAGATTTACTTACGAGGAAGTATCACTCAGTTAACGAAAGCTATATTTTAAAAAGCCAAGTTGGCCGAGTGGTCTAAAGCGTTGGACTTAGTTCAGGCGGTGTTACCTCGCATCGGTCTAGAGTTGGGGTGTAGTTTAGACCTGATTATATATATATATATATATATATATATATATATATATATATAAGTCTAAAGGATTGTACAACGATACCGATAAAGATGTTAACACACTATAATAAAGTATATAATGGGCAAAATTTTCAGTCAACAAATGACCTTCTTCAGTGCTGCATCGTCATGACTTGACGATCCGATACCCATTAAGTTTGCTGGTTGGCAGATTCTTTTAGACTTTATATATATATATATACACATATATATAAACGTCTCAGAATGTGACGAATGTATTCGCTACACTGCTCCATCGGATGAGTTTGATATAGGGCAGATATGTAAACGTATAGAAAGGTCTGAAAAATTCCCAACGATGTTAGAACTGTTAAATTTGCGATGCCAATTTTTGGTCGTTCCCTCCGCGGGACTCGAACTCGTACCGCTGTGACATCTATGGCAACAAAGTCCAGCGCCCTAGACCACTCGGCCAGCTAGGCTATGTAAAAATATAGCTTTCGCTGGCCGGGTCATTCCTCCTCGTAGGATTAATCTAGGGCTGTAACTTAGTACACGATGTATGGTAGTACGGGACAGTTCATTTAGATGTTATATGTGGATAGAGGATCAAATTAATGATGCATGTCACAACAAATCAATATTATACAAACGTCTCAGAGTGTGACGACTCTATTCGCTACACTGCTCCATCGGATCAGATTGATACAGGAAAGATATGTAAACGTATAGAAAGGTCTGAAAACTTCCCAACGATGTTAGAACTGTTATATTTGCCACAGCGACCAACTTACTCTTACAATAAGGTCATCTTTTTCGAGTTTGTTATAACTATCCTCGGGAGTCTTAGAGACAATTTCACCTTTGATTTCCTCTTCACTATGCTGTAACTAAAATAAAATAAGGTGCAAATGTGTGTGTGTGTGTGTGTGTGTGTGTGAAATCTCCTGTGTATTTTTCCAATGATTTTTTTAGTTTCAGTCATACATATTGTTTTTATAAAGAATTTTCTTGTTATTCCCACTTACTTATAAAATATTCCTTTTTTAATGTTCAATAGGTAAGATGTGTATCAATCCTGTTCAACATTCATAGAAATTTGACATGATGAACATTTTGCTTTCTCATTGCAAATTAAAAAGAAGTAGATATTATAATGGCAACTGGGCAATAGGCAATGTGGAATGGTGCTATAAACGGGATATTGGATGTTTGTGCCATTTAAAAGCTGTAACGCAAGTGACATTTTTATACTTTTTCTGAAATAATGACAAAATCATAAAGACATTCATTTTTAAGAACAGTTGGAAGGAAAATTAAGGGATCGAACCAGCTCTAAAATAATACAATTAAGGGATAACGACTACAGAAAGACGATAGGTACACAGAATAAAACATATGAAATAAATAAAATAACATGCACATAGAAACTGAAGTGAATGAGCAACTCCACTGAAAATTGGAAGCATTTACCAGGTGCACCGGCTTGATATGTTTTCTCTATATGTCTACAATCAATCTCTAAGTTGCTTATAAAATGTTTCGTCTGAGGTGGACAAAAGAGGAAAATAGACTCTTATGGTAGACGGATACACCACCGGAAATACGAGTTCACGGTGACGGATATAATTTTTTGTAGTAATGACTATGATCTTGCAGCAACAAAATTCGGGTCGAGAAGCCTGATTGCAAGATCGGTTAAGCACTGTACAAAAGTTTACATTGTTTTGGCAAACTTTGGCACGATAAATGAGTTGCAATATGAAAGCACCACATGCGGACGCTCAAAGGTGTTATCAAAAATGAAAAGAGGCATGAAACACAGACTTTTTTTATACAAAATTCTCTTAGGATGAACTGTTCAGATAACAGACATCTGTAGAAACTGATTTTTAACAAACATGTCGTGTTTTGCATTATAAATAGCTGATACTGTTTTTAACTTAGCTTCCTTAGTCTTGATTTATTTTGTGCTACTTGGAGGTATGATTTTTCTTGGTCGAGTATAAGCTTCAATTTGAAACATTATATGAGGCATCAAAGTTATAGTTTTTTTATAATTCACGAAGTATAGCTCTTTCTATTGTAATTCATGTCAGGTAGACACAGCCAACATAGCGTAAGTGATTAAAAGAAATTGAAAATATTACCACGGCATTTTCATTAATGGCGTATGTTTCTCCGACACATTTGTACAGTTTTCTTAGTTGAATTCGTCTTAGAATGGCACGAGACTCTGCTAGTTCATCATCTTTTGACATCAATATGACATGAAATATACTGTCGTTCAAATTGGTATATGCTACTGGGTCATCTATACAATCTGCTAGCCTGAGAAGCGCCCTGAATCATATCGGAATTGGAATGTAGTAACTTTATGATTTAAAAATAATTATTTATAGCTATATACAAAAAAGGCCATTTACAGTTACATCTATAAGGTTATAAGGACAAAGGGCATTTGCGTATTTTCCAAAAAAAATTCCTGAAGTTTGTTTTTGTCATTATTGCTTTTTTCTAGTTTTATAAGTCAATGATTTTGATTTTAATGTGCTTAAATCTCAAAATATTGTTGAAAACTGTAAAAGGGCCAAACCACGACGTTTTTTCCCAATGAAAAAGAGATTACCATTGGTGTGTATAGTGAAAACCTTAAAGCCACGGAATGAGAATCCACCAACTTGTGTTTCATCCCTAATCCACGAATTTAACTACTTTCGCAGCAGTTCTTACTCTTAACAGGTATGCCAAGGCCTTTATTTCATTGTTTTTGATTTTATTACTTATTTCAATTTTTTGAAAGATGAGTTTATGTGTTGTATTACATTTGTTGCGTATTTAATATGTTTTAATATTAAACAAATGTTTAAATTCCAAATCTACTCTTACAACTAACCATCTTTACAACATTAATTAATATCAGTAGACGTAGGTATTTCCTTCTCCATAGCGTGTCAGTGATAAAATGCGTATTGAAGCACAGAAATAATATGCTAGCAAAACTCATATATGAATTAACCTCTCTATTTTTTCAATATTAATTTACATTACTGTTGACATATTAACGAAATTGGGCATTATGTCATAAAGAATGCTAGTTACTACAATTTTGACACCAATTCCATTAGATAAAATTCGAACGGTATTCAAGTAAGGAATATTATAGATACCCGTCTTTTCCTGGTACCAATGGTGTTTTATTAGCCTTAATAAAAGCATCTGTGATCCTGAAAATATATAATTAAAGTGAAAACTGTTAAATCCTTTTCCATACAATGGACGTTCAATAAATTAATAGTTTAAAGCAAAACATGCGATTGTACTAAACGGCATAAAATACCATTTATGAACTTTACACGTGACATCTTTTCGTTTTACTCATAAATTTTTTTTTAAATGTGTTAAGATTTAAAGCATTATTTTAAATGCAACAAACATTGCTTGTATAGCATTAGAAACTCTGTGTTGAGCGGCACGTCTGTGTAAGTTGGCTCGTATCTGGTACATACTGTACAGCGTCTCAGCTTCCTGGTAATAGACAAAATATATTATATTTGTTGTTTATTAGTGTTTACTCTAAATGACCCATTTTGTTTTAATTATGCGTTTATAATAAACAGATTTTTTGCTGAGTTCCCTGTTATATACAAGTACGAGTTTTTCTTATTGTTAACATTTTTTAGTGTTAGTTTCTTTGCTGTTATAATTAATAATTACTTATTGTTTGTTTAGTTTATATACATGTATGACATAGTTACATGAAAGAATCTACGTCTTGATTATTATATAATAAATAGAAAAATCTTATTCTTCTTTCTTCCTATTTACCTTACTTTAAGTTTTAATTGATATCAAACAAGTTTTTAAATTGTGTAAGAACAGGTAATCTCAACCCACCTCCTGAAATAACTTTAATTTTAGTAAAAGAAACCGATATTTTTATCTTAGACAATATTTTTCTACAATGTTAATAAACGATGTACAATACATTTTTTCATACACTATTTTTATACATCCCTTTTCTATAATTTGTTTAAACATTAAAACTGTTTGAAAATAAATATAAGAATGATATAAAGGGAAAAAAAGTCAAAAAATAAATTCGTGGTGGCTCTTTACAATTCCCAAATAACAAGTTTAATGTCAAAACTTCTGTAGATGCAATTTCTGATGAGATATTCGACCTTCATTTAATCGCAAAAGCAGCTGACACCACCTACTACCTGAACTTAACTTCACAATTGTGATAAAGTGGTCTTATAATTGTGTAGTGATGACCTTATGCATATATTTGAATTTTATCATTGTCACATAGGTTTGAAACTTATGATTTAGTCGGCACGTATATCAAGGTTTTTATCTCAATTTTCGTTCAAAATAACACAATTATGTCTGCACGGTATCCATGCAAATCATAAATTTTGAGGTTGAGCAAGAAATTAAAGAAACCTGTTGGGAATTTTTTTTTCGATAACATATTTGTCCAGTGTGGTCGACGCGTTTTTCAACAAACGGTTGGCATTCTACTGGAAAAAAAAATTGTGCTCCTCCACTTGTTGACCTATATCGTCACTCTCTTGAGACTGACTTAAAAGCTGATTTTATCCAAAAGAAAGAATATCATTTAGCTAGATCCTTTAATCTCAACTTCCGTTACATAGATAACGTTTTATCTTTAAACAATCCTGGTTTCGGGGATTTGAAACATCGCATCTAGCCCCAGAGAACTTGAGATAACTACTACAGCCAATGTGAATCAGCCTCATATCTTAAACTACACTTAGAAATCGATGGTAAAGAAAGATTATTGATCAAACTTTACGATAATCGTGATGACTTTTCATTAAGAATTTTCAACTTTCCTTTCATCTGAGGCAACATCCCTTCAGCACCTGCGTATGGAGGTTTTATATCACAACTCATACGTTATGCCAGAGCTTGGCGTAACTATACCGACTTTTTGTATTGCGCTAGATTCTTACAATTATCTTGAAGTCATCACTACAGAAGTTTTATGGCCGTCATCATGAACTCGTGTATCGTTACGGTGTATCCATCTGCACCATAAAAACTGATTTGTTCAACGTATCATAGTTTTCCTATCCTCTTTCGTCTACCCTGGACTTGACGTTTAAGAGCAACTACGGAAGTTTCTAAAAAAGCAGAGGACGCTTGTCCTACCGGCGCACCTGGTTCATGCCTCCAGCGTTTAGTAGAGTCCGAATTTTGCATTTGCTTTTGTTACTTCGTATGTATAATTTTAGTTACTCTATTTTCTCTGTTGTGATTGTCTGCTTTCCTCGTCTGGTCTTTGTCCTTGGATTACATTCCTTTTATTTCCGCTAGAATCTCTTTGATTATTAATGGTTAATATATAAGAGAGAGTATGGTTTAAAAACTATAAAGAATGAAGGTAATAACAAAATTAAGGAACTGGTAAACTCTATACAATAGTCAAAATGTACAATGAAAAAGGAATAACAAATGACAATATCAATAAAAATCGGAAAGTTTGAAACCACCTACTGATTTTGTGCAGGCATTTACGATAAAAATTGTGAGTCAAACCAGGTTTTCTAACGCGTTACACCTCCCTGTCCCATTACAGTTTATTATTTCGGATGTATTACAGTATAAACAAGCCAGTTAAAATTGGTAAATTTATTAGTCAAAACAGGGCAAAAGATGCAAACGACAACTAAGTGGAAATAAAAGGAACTAAACGCACTTAAACCACAAGTAAAACAAAGTCACCAACTTCAAAACTTTGTGAGGAAAACGCGTTATAGTTCAAGTTGAAAATAATAAAATATAAGTAAAAAGTACAGAAAATAAATTTGGTTCAAGAGGCTGACTGTGCATGAGAGGAAAAGTCATAATATATAAATCGTCTCGTTTATCATCTATTTTTGTACTGAAAGGGCTACTGTCGTCAAGTTTGATTCACACATGAAGCTACGACAGTAGTCTTTTTAATGTTTTATTTCTGGTCGATAAATAAACGAAAGCCATACCACAAATTTAGAATTATAAATGGAGAGAACATCGTCAATATATGGATATGTGAAATTAAGGCATATAGCTTCTTAAACTTTCTTGTCTTTCACGATATTTTGATGAAACTCAGATTCCAATAAATTAATGAATAGAAGACGTAGGAGAGGGGCACAATATATTCACATTGGAATGCCGATATTTCGTTGAAGAAGTGCCTACCAAGGAAGAGAAACTGAAAATATTTGAAACCTAGCAAAAGTTGTATTTTATAACCCTAATGATGCCTAATATACCCACATAACGTTAAATATTGGATTTAGATTAAAGTAGACCCTCGTACTGCAGCGGGAAAAATTGCACATTTTGCAGATATTTTCAGTTAGCGACCTGTGGAAAAATAACATTAATAAAGGGCAATCACATTTTTACGCGCCGTTTTATTCAGTTGCACATAATAAAGAGTTTAGTGCTAGGAACAAAGTGTTGTAAAAATTTTGTTCGCTATTACTGATAAAACGGTGTGCCCTACTTGTGTTTACGAATGATACTAATCCAATTTCAAGTTTATCGTAATTATTTGTAAGAGAAGGGTTTTGCCGATTAGTTTAGCCCCCTGTATCGAATGTTTTAGTGGTTATAAAATGGTAAACGTTCATAAAATAAAGAAACATACATACATAAAAATTGGTTATACTGTTTACCATTAATGATACGTTAATATGACGTACAGCAATTATTTTTTTAACAAATGTACAATATATTGAAGCTGTTTATGGATATGACCTACAGCGTGTAGTCAAATTACTTGATCGAGTTTTATACGTGAGATAATTCTCAAGATCATTTTCATTGAACAAAGAGTAATCAAGGGAACCAATGTTATAGCGGTAATCAAAAGAATGTAATAAAGGGACAACGACCAGACATGGAAAACAAACATACACAACAAAGAACATAAAGTAACTAAAATCATACAAAGTAGCAAAAGCAAATGAGCAACTCGGACTCCAGTAAAAACTGGGAGCATGGACCAGGTGCACCGGTAGTGTAAGTGTCCTCTGCTTTTCTAGAAACATCCGCCGAGTTGCTTATAAAAAGTCAAGTCCGGGGTAGACAAACGAAGAAAGGAAAACTATGGCCCGTCGAATAAATCAGTTTTCATGGTGCAGATAGATACACCACAACGATCCACGAGTTCATGATGACAACCATAAAACTTCTGTAGTGATGACTTCGATCTTGTAGCAACATAACCCTTTTCCAGAAGCCTATTTGTTAGAGTTCTAGCGCGATACCAAAAGTCTGCGTAGTTTCGGCAAGCTCTGGCATAACGTATGAGTTGTGATATGAACACTCCATACGCAGGTGCCGAAGGGATGTTGCAAAAATAGTCGATCTACTGATTTCTAAATACAAAAATACCATTTTTGTAAAATTTATTGCACATTTTGAATGAAAAGTCGAATGCAAAATGGTTTTGATATATACAATAAGAGTGTATTATTGATTGCGAAAATATAGATGCTCTACCTTATCCCTGAAACAAATCTGACATGCTCCATCCGCCTTGAGTACTCTGGCAAACTTCATACACCTCTTATGGTCAAAGTGGTTTATTATTCCAAGACCATGACAATCTCTGGCAAAATAGTCCCACTTATCAACATCGATACCGTTCCTCTTGTTTGCAACAATCTTTAGAATAACAGAACATATGTTGTATTGGCATTAAATATTGACACGTAAATAATAGTACACTCCATATACATCAACATTCAAGAATATGACATGAACACAAAAGGATGATACAAACACGATCTATCTCCACAATGTAGTAAACAGAATATGATACAGTTACATATAAAAATGAAGAAAGGGAGAACAGGACATCATATCAAAAGATAAACCACTAGCAAAATAAAATCCTGCAAAAAATGGGATGGACATCAGATGATCAGGACGGAAAAGAATGTCCAGCTCCATCAGTGGCATCAAACAGACTGAAAGACTGCAGTGAGTAAATTCTGGTAAATAAATAGCTACAATATTTGTAGCTTACAGACACAATTCGTCAAGACTAAGTCAATAAGAGATTCCACCAAAAACAATGGAGCAAATCCATGTGAGATTCACACGAAAATGAAAGCATTTTGATTTAACGATGCAAAAGTTTAATGATGCAAAATATATATAACGATTGAAACTCAACCAAATACACCAATTGAATGTAGAAGATCAAAAGTCACCTTATAATTAACACTCGAAAGAACCCAACTTTGTAATATTTTAATAAACCATCCGAAAATATACTAATCCAATGATGTACAATTATATGTAAGATTTTAGCCTCAGTGTAATTTAAACGCCCCTACATAATTTTTTTTTCATGAGAAACGGCAATACAGAAAATTAGCCTGGAACACTGTAAGTCATAAGATCTGTGTTGTCCCTCTCACACAGTATGTTTGTCAAAATGTGGTGCACAAAAAGGACCCACGAATAACAATTGAATAATTCTACTTGCATATTAGTACTAGAGCGATATTTTACAGCCGTGTGTGATATAAACTGAGTTTTAAAAAAATAGTATTATGTAATTATAAACATAAATTATTTTAAATACAAATAATTAAAAAAAGGAGGATAAAGGTCCTTAAGGCATTGTTCTGCCTACTGAAATAATTGGTAAACAATTATCATCGATTCGGAAGAAAACTAAATAATAATGTAATAATTCATATTGTAAATTTTCAATTTTATGCATTTTTTCACTCTTCTGTCACTTATTTTATGGTAAGATCCAGCGTTGACCAAAAAAGATTGGAACTGAAAGTGCGCATTTATGAATTCTTTCTACATAAAAAAGGATTGTTTGGTTAACGCTGGATGTGCATTTAACAAAAAACCTTCAAAAACTACGCTTAAAATTGCATAAAAAATTACTGTCGTACTTTACCTGTACATGTATTATGTGACCTAGCTACTGTCACGTGATTAAACACCTGGTCGCCCGTGTAATATGCATTGAAACCCTAATAACACTGTAGCAAGTGCAGTAGATATAATAACTAAAGAGCTGTTATCTCATCTTTATGCCAAATAATGAAATAAAGTTCGAAATAATCTTTGATCAGACGCCGATTTTGATATAGCTACTGCTATGAAGGCTAGAAACCACTAATTTCACTTCCCGTATGCTAATTTTACAATATTCAATGGCTTCTCTGGACTTTACCTTAACTTTAACCTGCAGAGGACTATATATCATTATGATTCTATATATGTCAGCTCACAATCCTCAGAATGGCATGTGGGTTTAGCAGACTTGCAGTGCAGTACTTGTCACCGGAAGTGAAGTGTCCATAAATAGCATGGGAAATCCCAGTGTTTTCACAAGATAGGGGTATATTTAGAAATCATTATGGAGATTAGGCTTCACATCACAAGAAGCTAAATGCACCTATAAAATTAACAGAAATGTTTTTCCTTTCAGAAACTGTTTCAATTTTTAAATGAGATGAGAACATTCTTTACAGCACTATGAGGAACAGGGGTAATTTCTGCGTAGGACTATTTTTGCGTACGTTCCAAATGCTCATTGGTTGAATAGGTGGTCTGTAACCTGAACATGCTTGCATGTACGTGAATGCCCTTATTTTGAACCGCTGTCATTTGTGTGGGTGTAATATTTGAATCTTATTGTTTTCAATATTTATTTGCTCAAATATTCGTATAAATCTCCTCGATATATGATTGTTCTGCATTATGATATACTTTTGCTGTCATTTGTGTGGGTGTAATATTTGAATCTTATAGTTTTCAATATTTATTTGCTCAAATATTCGTATAAATCTCCTTGATATATGATTGTTCTGCATTATGATATACTTTTGCTGTCATTTGTGTGGGTGTAATATTTGAATCTTATAGTTTTCAATATTTATTTGCTCAAATATTCGTGTAAATCTCCTCGATATAGGATTGTTCTGCATTATGATATACTTTTGCGCGGAACGTAGTACAGAAATGGGAGGCTTTGAATAAGCTCGTTAAAGCATTAGTGTATAGAAACCTGTAGCACGCTGTCAAAAGATAACTTTGTTTGTAATAAATTTTGCGCAATTTATTCCCTTATGCAATCGGCAAGTTTGAAATACTGTTATAAGATCAAGCGCGAATAAAGCTTTTGTTACTTTGTATGTATAATTTTAGTTACTTTATGTTACTACCGGTGCACCTGGTTTATGCTCCCAGTTTTTAGTGGAGTCAGAGTTGCTCATTTACTTTTGTTACTTTGTATGTATGATTTTAGTTACTTTATGTTCTTTGTTGTGTATGTCTGTTTTCCATGTCTGGTCTTTGTCCCTGGATTACATTCTTTTGATTACCGCTATAACCTTGGTTCCCTTGATTACTCTTTTACTCGCTCCTGTTTTTATTTTGTAGAAAAATTAAAAGCCGTTTGCTTTGTATGCCTGTAAAAAAAATCCAGGCTCTGGGTATTTATCTAGTGCAATGATTAAGCACAGTTCTACATTAAGTTCTTTCAACACTGCTTTCTTTATCCGGGAAAAAATCTTCAATACATATACATTTACAATGTGCACAATTTGTACGCAATTTTATGGTGTATAAAATCCTGTTACTTAAGTTTCTTGTATATAAAGTAAATTTTCTAACTTTTCTTTCGTATTTAGTGTACACCTACACATACGCAAAAAAAGTAGACGCTTAAAATACCCGTACTTATATCAAAACTGTTACCTAGTGAAGTACTATGAAGCACCGCTCAGAAGGATCATGGATGCATGTACATGTAAATTCTTCACGTTCATGAGTAAATATCTGTGCTATCATCATGAACTCGTGGATCCCTTGATTACTCTTAATAGCTTACGTGTAGTTTTATTATTTGTAACGACAGCCAGATCTAATAAATATTCGTACCAAACGGTCCTGTCGTGCTAATTGTTGTTTGCAGTTCAGCTTTTTGTCGTCTTTTTTAATATTTAATGCAAATTGTTGCGTCTATATTTTATGTGGACGAAGTTGTCTTTTCTTTCAATCAGCTGCATCCTGTGTAACGTTTGTATTCAATCCATGTCTAGAATATTTTGTTAACGGCCTCTTGAAAATATTGAAAAAAGAAACAAAACAGGCACGACCCGGTTGTTGGATTTGATGGTGGATTTGATACGTGTAAGTTGTGAGGTTAAATAAGCATGGTCTGACCGTGAACCATCTGAGGTTTAGTGGTATGAATATCCACGTGACATTTATTGAAATTGGTTTTCGAACCTGAATTTAATATATGCCAAGCTTTCATACATTTTAGCGGAGATACGGTTAGCATTGGTGTTAATCTTCGGAAACTCTACAAAAAGAGACACCTGTTATTTGTATCCAAAATTGAAGTGCGTCATATCTGGGCTTCTTAACTTCCCTGTTTCATCCCCATTATTATGACTGATGAATAGCGAAAATTTCGAAAGCAGCAGGATTTAAGCTCCAATCGGGAGACGGACAAAACTGTTCGAGATTACAAAATGTATTAGAAAATGTCAGGAGGTTCCAGCCGAAAGCGGCCGATAGCGGAAAGTTTATTACCTATATAGATGCATTTATTTTAAACTTTCCCATATTAATTACTTTTATTCGTATTCATAAACTCTAATGAAAAAGTTTCATTTTTATTGTTTTCATTTATATATTTTAAACTTCGCAAGTATTATAGGAATTGTTTATATCACTAAAAGTAATGACAAGTTTATCAACAATGATTTGTGCATGTACGTGCTAGTTATGTTTCAGCTATTGTACTCAGAAAACTTTTAACACATTGCTCAGGGATCTGTCTGTTTGTCTATCTGTATGTCTGTCTGTAGTTAAGCACGAGAAACCTTAGTGACTCTAAACTGGATATATATAGTCACTCATGCAGTGTTGTATGTAGTTAAGGAAGAAATTATAACACGTGATTTGTATATTTGCCCCATCTCTGTTGATTCTGTTTTCAGCGGAACATACTCCAAGACTCAATTATCACCGAAATTTATACAAGTTTGAGTCAAGTAAAATGCTATTTTACGGAAGGGGAGACAAACATGATTAATTGCCTAAAGCTTTGTGAAAGGTAGAAGTACAGGTACGAATGCAAACATTCTTCACAGGGCTAAAAAATACTGTTAAAGTACTATTGTTCATGGGGTACTAATTTTCGTTTTCGTGGGTAGGCCAAACCATGAAATCTAGTTGCCAACGAAAAGGAGAAACGCATTGATGTGTATACTGAAAACCTCAAAACCATGAATTCAAGAATCCACGAACTTGCATTTCTTCCCTAATCCAAGAAAATTGGTATCCATGAATAAAAGTACATTCACAGTAAGTCATCACACGTATGACTCTATGACCAGGGTTTCCCTACATGATGATTGAGTTTTTTTACGGTCTTGACTATCCTCTTGCGGATATCGCATGACCGCCCCTTACGGTGATTCTGTTAGTAATGCCAGTTAGCAGTAGAAGGAAGCGAAGCCCAGCCTTCGAGATACCTGAGCGAATAACTCAGTCAGAGTGTGTCCTACTAGCGGTTGGGCTGCTGTGTTGACGCTCTGGTCTACTCCCAGATCCCATGTGGGACCGAGAGCGATTCCCCACTCTAACTTTTTTATCTTGATATTCTCCACTCTAACTGTTTGGGAGTGCGTGAACGTGTTGAGTGTTTTCCCCACATCTTGATAATATATATGTCTAACAGATAGCGTAAATCATAACACTAAGGTGCACTTGTTTATTTAACTTATTCAACAAATACTGATTGAATACGCATATAACTTTGTTTATTTCTTTTATAAACGAAATTTAATTTTCTGTTTTGATTTTTTTTAAAAACGAAGATGAAATCAATTTTTGAACAATTTTAAGTTTATTAAAGGGAGATAATTCCATTTCTTCTAGTAGGCGCTATAGCTCCTTATGTACTCTCATCCTTTACACTTGCGTAAAATCGCCTATAAACAATTGATCAAAAACGGTTTGTACATGTCTTTCTTTCTATTATGTAAGGTTCATCTTACTGAGTGTGTTCAAATAATACATATGTTTTGAAAGAAGTATAAATACATTATTTATACTGTGACATACCTCGTACAGAAAGCTTTTCTTTTCTTCCCTTCCTCTATGAGTCCAAGTCTAAAGATATTAAATTTATTTTGATTCAGCGAACTCATTAAGTGTTGGCAAATTCTAATGTGTATATTAAGCTTCATTCAAAACTGCATACATAGCTTTGTCAAATACAAAAAAAAAGAACAATTTATATTTTTAATTTTGATACGCTGTACACAAGTTTCAATTAGTAACCTCTCACCAGCAGCATTACAATCAAATATGTAGGAAAGAGTAATCAAGGTAATCAAAATAATATAATCCAGG
This sequence comes from Perna viridis, assembly GCA_037379345.1. Taxonomy (NCBI): domain Eukaryota; kingdom Metazoa; phylum Mollusca; class Bivalvia; order Mytilida; family Mytilidae; genus Perna; species Perna viridis. The sequence goes on along the minus strand of CM074515.1, from coordinate 7,202,307 downwards.
GACAAAGACCAGACATGGCAAACAGACATACACAACAAAGAGCATAAAGTAACTAAAATCATACATACAAAGCAACAAAAGCAAATAAGCAAATCAGACTTCATTAAAAACAGGGAGCATTGACCAGATGCAACGGTAGGGTAAGCGTTCTCTGCTTTTCTAGAAACACCTGCCGAGTTGCTCATACAAGTCCGGCCAAGACAAACGAAGAAAAGAAAACTATGACACCTTGAATAAATCAGTTTTCATGGCACAGATGGATACACCATAACGATCCACGAGTTCATGATGACGTCCATAAGACTTCTGTAGTGATGACTTCAAGCTTAGGCACAACGTATCAGTTGTGATATTAAAACTCCATACGCAGGTGCTGAAGGGATGTTGCCACCGATGAAGGGAAGTTGACAATTCTGAATGAAAAGTCATCATATTTGTCGTTAAGTTTGGTCAATAGTTTTCCTTTACCGTCGATTTCTAAGGTCAAGATATGAGGCTGACTTCACAGTGTCTGTAGTATCCTTTATCTCAAGTTCTATGGGGGTAGATGCGATGTATTAAATCCCCGAAATAAAAATGCTTTAAAGATAATACGTCATTTATAGTGGAAACTTAGGTTAAAGGATATAAAGATAATACTCAAAGTATCAGTTGTATATAAGAAGTACTCATGACCAAAACAATCGAAAGAGGAATTTAAATCCATCCACGAGAGGTTATACCCTATGCAATGCAAGGAATGAAGCCTCGGTATTTTACGCATTTTTAAATTTTTAAAAAGATTTCATAAATAGGGTAGATAAAACATGATATTATTCGGGGTCAGACAAGTCTGACTAAAGTATAAGAGCTTATTATACATTATACATTAAAAAACATAATAAGTGTTAAAGTCTGAGGACACAGACAAAGGCTAGCTTTGTAAAGTTTACTAGCATGTGAAATATGATATCAAATTCGTCATCGATTGCGAGTTGACGGTTCCATTGGAAGACAGATGTACTGAGACGAATGTAAGAAAAAAAGCAAAGTATAGTGAACTTCTGGCAGAGTGTAGAGACAGAAGCTGGCAAACATGGAACTTCCCTTTGAAATTTTGAAATGAGAGTAACTGGGCGATGTAGGAGAACATCAGTAAGAATAGTAGGCAAAGCAGCAGAAAAGTCATCTTCCTGGCTTTGTTTTTAAGAGGGACAACAGTAGCTGAGTACCCACCAATGACGCACAGTGAGAGTTCACTACTGTGGACCCCATCCTGAGAGTGTACCATTGTACTAGGGGTCGAAACACACGATGAAGGATGGCCTTGGCTGAGGACGTCTGGGGTGTTGCAGTAGTACCACCAGTGGTTATTCATGAACTGTTGTTTTCTAACTATAATCACATTATCTCTAACTACGCATACTTTTTGTATCGCACTAGACCTCATACAATTAGGCTTCTGGAAAAGGGTCATATTGCTACAAGATTGAAGTCATCACTACAGAAGTTTTATGGTCGTCATCATGAACTCGTGGATCGTTATGGTGTATCCATCTCTACCATGAAAACTGATTTGTTTAACTTGTCATAGTTTTTATTTCCTCTTTTATCTACCCTGGACATGACTTTTTATAAGCAACTCGGCAGAAGACGTTCACACTATCGGTGCACCTGGTCAATGCTCCCAGACTTAAGTGGAGTCCGAGTTCCTAAATTACATTTGATATTTTGTATGTATTATTTTGGTTATTTTATGTTCTTTGTTGTGTGTGTCTGTTTTCCATCTCTGCTCTTTGTCATTGGATTACATTCTTTTGATTTCCGGATGAATCTTGGCTCCTATGATCTAAAACACTTCAAAAATGAACTTTTTTCATTATAAAATTTTTGAACGAGAACCAGAACGGCTCTTGTGTTCTAAAAATGAAAAAAAAACAGCATGTCTTCAATAGCTGTTTCTTTTAAACATTTTTTAGTTTTAGAGTTAGGAGAGTATAGGATATTTTGCTAAGTTGTGGATGCTCTGTTTATAAAAGTCTCGAATACATATTGACGGTACTGAACCTGAATAAATATTAAAAATGGTGTCAAATATGAACATATGTCTTTCCTTTGTCCGTTTGACGGGTGATTTGTGACTTGTGTGTGAAACCATTTTTCTATTAACATATTTATGGACGATATATTTCCTATCTACATAAGTCGACGATGTTCTTTTGTTAGAAAGGTGCAGATTTATACCTGATATGTAGGAAGTTGGTCTGCCTGTCTTAGATCCACAATCTAGAAAGCACCGCAGACGAGAAGAAAGTGTTTAGAAATACACCTATTATCATGTTATATGTAAATCAGAGACGTTCATTCAGTCAGTTATGTTATACATGGACCCGTTTGAACTGAATTGAACTGAGACAAAAAAACTGGACAATATGTAAGGTAAAACGTAATCAAAAGCTTTGATAAACATTTAAATGGATCATGTGTTACCTACATTTAACTGAAAGATCCGCTCTTAGATTATTAATAATGCAATGTGTTCTATTATGTTGTACCCAGTACAGATAATATGGGTGACTGGGCGTTTCCTAACTTCACTTCTGAATTATAAAAAAAAACAGGCGTCAGTATCGTATTTTGTCAGTATGCGTGTAACTGTAAGAGTTTCAAAAACAGAAGAAAATAAAAAACACATTTGGCTTCTACATACATTCGTACGTCCGTTATCAGGTCCTGTAATTTGTTCCTTAATGAATGTTATATCTCGATCTTTTAAACCATGGTTTTCAAATTCCTTTAACAAATTGTTCTCCTCTAACATATGTTCAAACATCATAACAGATGCTTCTTCATGCTAGACAGAAAAATAACAGTAGATTATTACAACCATATAAAAGACAAACATGGGTCAAGATTATTACACCCACAAGTTTTACCGTTTGACCGTAGCACAGCAAATGTAATTATTGTTTTGTATTCTATTTTATAAGGACTTGTCTTGAGTATCTTGAATTTATATTTACAAAACAAGTAAACAAATTTTGTGTTCACCAAAACATGCTTATCTTTTACAAAAGTACTTTACACTTTACATCAAGTTAATGGATCCATTTAATTCATATTTATAAGATAAAAAAAACGGATATGGTGAAACGCGACAACAGCACCATGGTATGTATACAAAATAGTAAATATGTTCAGAGGACACCATGTATTCATTGTATTAACAAGCTCGTATAACTTAATATTTAATATTGCAGGCCTTGTCATTATGAGTGTTTGTTTGAAAAGCTAATCAAGAGGACGCCTACCATACTATGCACTTGGCTCATTCACAAAGTTTTAAATAGAAAGCGGGTTGGTCGTTTTTCCTAATACTGTTTTCATGATGTTGATATTTTTGCATTTTTTTTTATAGTATTTTGACTGTTTACGATCAATAAGGACTGTTTCCTTACCGTCCAATTTCCACATCTGACTTTTGGAATAAATTCCTGATCAAACATATGTGAAAATGGTCCATGCCCTAAAAAAAATACAAAATGTCGAATTCCGGAAACTTGATCTAAAATTAAAATTTGATGATTTGAAGCATTCTTTCCGAAACATGGAACACATGAAGAAATTGAAATTGTATTAATGAATCTTCTACTTAAATCTGTGTTATTATGACTATCAGTGCGGTAATTTTGTTATCACCCTTTACCTTATACACTTTACAAGTGATATAAAAGCAACATCATGTTTTGTCAGAATGGCTAGCACTTACCATTTTAAAAAAACTTTTTGATAAAATATTCAGTTTTTTTTTAAATAAAATAAAATAATGACATTTTTCCGATCAATTTGGTTACATTTGCACTCAAAAAACGGTGGCTTATTAGTTATGTGCAGTAATTGAGATAAAATGACAAATCCTGGAATGTTATTATGTAATTGATAAGAAAGACTATAAACTGAACTTATTACGACAGCTCTTCAACAATAACCCTAAGTTATACTTTTTCAAGGGTTTGAAATATGAGATTGGTGAGCCAACAAAAAGTGTCATGGTTGTATAAAAGTCACTGTAATTAAAACATGTTTATGCATCAGGTCACTGCAATTTTTGAGATGGAAGTCTTCTGATTATTCTAACAATAACAGAAAAAAAAAAAAAACAAAAAAACAAAAAAAAAACCTGCATTTATATAATTGTAGCATTTTAATTGTGGCTAACACTAACATATCTCTTTACTTTTGAATTTTTCAACGAGACAGTTTATATTATGTCTAAAATGTTGTCCATTTTGGCATAACCTTCAAATAATGCAACTTTTAATGTAATCCATACACAAAAAAGTAATTGAAAAAAGTGTCAAGTTACAAAATTATGTAAATTTGACATTTTTGGATTTCTATGTTAATTTGTCAGAGTGAATCGAATGGCAATTGTATGTAGGATATTTCTTGATCAATCCGATAAAGGGTATGTTTATTCATGGTGTTAACTGTTTTATTCAGTGTCGATTGATTCTACAAAAACGGTAGATCTTGAAACTACCAATGCTAGATTATTTTCGGAATAAAACAGCATCAAGACCTATTATTTGTCTACTCTATATACAACTCTTTTCCATCAATACTCAGTTAAAATTCTATTCAACATATTTCGTTGTTACTCTAAGGAAGATGTAATATATAGAAACAGATATGTAGTACTTGTCAGGGATTGTTCATACTTTGTAAGAAATAAGTCCTTATCAACTTAAAAATATACCAATGAAATGCCTAGATCTTTTAACAAAAAAAAACATCGTTGAGCCAGATCCTTTGATCTCAGTTTCTCCTGAATATGACGTTTTGTCTGTAATTAAACCTGGATTTGGACATTTCATACATCGTTTCTACCCCAAATGACTTAAGATGAGGAAAACTAAAAATACTATAAAGTCAGTTTCATATCTTGGCCATCTTTTAGAGGTCGATGAGGAGGAATAACTCATTGCCAGACTATCGACAAACGCAATGACTTGTCGTTTAATATTGTCACCTTTCTTTTCATCTGTGGCATTATTTTTTCTTCACCTGCCTTATATAATTTTTATATCGCAACTAAACGTCATGCCAGATCTTACCGAAACTACGCGGGGCTTTTTGTATCATATTAGAATTTATACAATTAGGCTTCTAAAGCAGGGTTATATAGCAAAAAGATAAGTCATTACGACTAAAGTGTTACGGTCGTCACCATATTGAGTATCAATCTGCACCTTGAGAACCGAATTTGTTCATTGTTTTATAATTTACCTTTCCTGTTTCGTCTACCCCAGACATGACGTTTTGGCGGGAGGAGAAAACTGGAGAACACCTAACTTACCGGTGCAACTGGTCCATGATCATAATTGATAGTGGATTTCGGTTGCTCATTTGTTTTTTGCTTTTTTTTGCGTGTTATTTTAGACATTTCGTCTTCTTTGTTGTTTATGTCTTTTTTCTATTTTCTTTGTTTGTTCGCTGTCCCTGGATTTGTGTTTTAATGTTTTAATCCTGGTTCCCTTGATTTTTTCCTTTAACAAGTGGGATTGTAGTATCATTTGTATTTTTAGGTGAATATGTACATAAATGCATTATTTTTTGTGGTATTATGTTTAGTTTTGTTTTCATCTGATTGGCTTTTGAGTAATTATCAGTGATATGTTCAACCTTATACAATCCATGTTCACATACAAGCATTCATTGTTTCAGTGGTGTCTTATAACCAAGATTAATTGGAAGAGAGTGTAGGGGTGCAATTTATTTAGAGAAAATAAAAAAAAAGGTTCTACTCATTGTAGTTACAACATGTTTTTGCCATTTACAGGTAAGGCCTACCATATCAAGCTGTTGGATGAATTAGTATTTAAGTGCACCAAGAGTCTACCGGAAATCAAAAGAATGTAATCCAAGGCTAAAGACCAGATATGGGAAACAGACAAACACAACAAAAACATAAAGCAACTAAAATATTACATACAAAGTAACAAAAGTTTATGAGCAGCTTGCACTCCACTAAAAACTGTGAGCATAGACCAGCATAAGCAACTAATACCGAAGCGTCAATACTGCAAAAATGTAGCTAACCGAACAAAAAAGTTAACCTATAAAATCTGAAGATAAAGAAAACAATATAAAAATCCAAAGCACTAGCAATATCAAAATTGAATAAAATGGAATGACTTCCGATAATTTGATAAAGTAATCAAGGGAACCAAGGTTATAGCGGTAATCAAAAGAATGTGATAAAGGGACAAAGACCAGACATGGGAAACAGACACACACAACAAAGAACACAAAGCAACCAAAATCACACATACAAAGTAACAAAAGCAAATGAGCAACTCGGACTCCACTAAAAACTGGGAGCATGGACCAGGTGCACCGGTAGGGTAAGCGTCCTCTGCTTTTCTAAAAAACACCCGCCGAGTTGTTCATAAAAAGTCAAGTCCGGAGTACACAAACGAGGGAAGGAAAATTACCATTTACATGTGTTACCTAAATCATGGCATAATCCAGCTATTTCTACGCATAAAGCGTCTTCGGAGGTTATTTTTAAATCCGGTTGGTATTTCTTCAGGGTACGAACAAGCCGCCCAGCGAGATAGCTTACCCTGCAGAAGACAAAACCTGGTTTAGGTAAGACGAACTTTACAACGACTTTCATATATTTCATTAATACATTATTTTTCGTTTACTATCAGTCTAAATGATTCAATGAGATGAACTTACATTAAGTAATAAAAGAAAGAATATTAAAGTAATATTTGATATCTAATATAATAAAAATTTCAGATAGATTAAATAATTAGTATCTGGTAAATGATAAAAAACTATAATAACCATAGATTACTGGTATTGCTATCAAACATACCCTATGCAGTGTTCAAATCTGTTATGAGCAGCCCCAGGATAGACAAAGTAACATGCTCCAAGCTGCTTGAGATACCTTAGTCTCTGGAACTGTGGAGTATCAACAATCTTCACACATAGCTGAGGTAATTCAATATGGCCATGGATGGGATCATTGAATATTTTTCCCCTTTGATTTCTTGAAAAACATCTTTGTATGTTAATCAAGACTGGGTTTTGTCGGGGTCTTAGAAGAATCTTGTACATATTGTCTAAAGACTTAAAATGAACGTTAAATATATAATCCATACATGCATAAAGACTATTCAGACAAATTAGATAAATAAAGTATATATAGGCAATCAATATCTTGTCATATAAACAGTCATTCCCAAGATATAGAAGTCGGGTCTACAGTAATTCATTGGGATAATCCCATGCTCATATACAATTTTCATGACTTCTGTTGTGAAAGTGAAATTTCATAATCAGTTTCCTTATCATTGTTTGCTATTTTTGAAGTTCAATATAAAGCATTTTTCAATCTAAATTCTTACATAGCCGAAAGAAAAACTGTATTACAATTATACAATACTTATCACCGTCAGTGTCTTCGTCAATATGTTGCTTCCAGGAAGTTAGTTCTATACACATACGGGTTGTTTTGTGTATATTGTTTTGAAAAAAAAAATAGTAGCCTTAGCAACTTTTCTACTAATGACATTTGACAAAATATTTGTGTTAGTAAATCATTTGTTAGAGATTTATGATATAATTTTAAATTCTTTCAGTATTTATTGTCCTTGTTGAAATGGTATCCACTGTTTATAGTTTAACAATATTTAAATTCCTTAGCGTTGAAAACTAAATTACATATCATTGTTGTCAAGTTATGTAAGCATTTGACAATATGCCAATGTGCCTTATTTATTTTCACGACTGAATGATTCCTATTATCAAAGTAGGAACCATGTTATAACTCAAATGCACAGGAAGATTGACTGAACTAAAGTAAGAAAGCATATTAATTTGCATCTAAAACATATGCCATACAAAAACTGTTTGTTTACTTGGAAATCTGGAAAAAAGTACATGTACAAATAACAACAAATATTTCATTCTTAAATTATGCAATAGCATAATGTGCTTTTCCTACAAACGAACGTTCCATTATGACAAATTTAACTACAACTTTTCCAAATTTAGGCAAATGTGAAAGTCATATTAAGTTCTTTCCTAATTTCATTTGAATTACTTAGTTTTGTGTCTTTTGTCGTCAAAATTCAACAAGCATTCATGAAATTTCCCATTTGCTATATTCGAGGTGTATTTGAAAATGGCGAATAAAAGAACAGTTCTTTCATTCCTTTCGTACAAATATTCATAATGCTTAGGCAAAAGTATCAAAATTCGAAATTTGTATACATTGTCATCGAAATGAAACTAAGAAGACACTTCAAATGATATCAGTGACAACAACTTCAATTCTAGAATACTATTCTTATTTTGACATAGAGTGTAATGGATATTGTAGCAAAAATGTTATTGCAATAAAGTGCACTTACTATACATATAACTGAATGCATTTTTGATTATTTTAAAAATAATATGTTTATCATTTTAACAGTATGAATAATTCATATTTCGAGCCTTGTCGTAAATGTTCCGTTATTTATATTAGTTTTTTTTTCCATACGCACTGGAGTAAGCTGATGTCGTTCACCGCAGTTACCGATATCTCATCATGTCGGATTTAAAAACAGACGCGAATTTTATTCTACAGTATAGATTGATTTATTAAATATCATATGATCATAGGTACATCTATCTTTTTGATTTTCATTGAAGCATACATCAGCCATGAAAATCCCTTTCTTTGTATTTAACGGATTTTTGTATAGCCAACGATGATAGTTGCTTCCTACGCTTATGTCGGAAACAGATTTTTAATGTTTTTTTGGATTTGAATTGTTCTGTCAATCAACAACAGTTTTATTGTCCTTTACTATCTGTCACATATATAAAAAAAAAACCCACTTTGATAAAGTAATGAATGATTTGTTTAGTAGAAATGACTGTTTCGCTTCACATGCGACATATAATCATTCCTTGCACAATTATGTACCTCGAGTGTTTTATCTACGGACACCTTCTGATGAAGCCAAACAAAGCAATTTTTGGTGGTTCCCTCTGCGGTACATGGCGAAGATAGTGTTAACGTATAGAAAGGTCTGAAAAACTTCCCGTACATCGTGTAGTAAGTTACAGCCCTGGAGTAATCCTACGAGGAGGAATGACCCGGCCGTAAAAGCTATATTTTATACAGCCTAGCTGGCTGAGTGGTCTAGGGCGCTGGACTTTGTGCAGGCGGTCTTGCCATAGATGTCACAGTGGTACAGTGGTACGAGTTTGAGTCGCGCGGAGGGAACAACCAAAAGTTTGCATCGCAAATTTGACAGTTTAACATCGTTGGTAATTTTTCAGACCTTTCTATGCGTTTACATTATTTTCCCTGTATCAATTTGATCCGATGGAGCAGTGTAGCGAATAAAATCGTCATATTCTTACACGTTTGAATTATATTGATTTGTTGTGACATGCATCATTAATTTGATCCTCTATCCTTCATAATAACACCTAGATGAACTGCCCCGAACTTCTATTTATCGTGTACTAAGTTACAGACCTAGATTAATCCTACGAGAAGGAATAACCCGACCAGCGAAAGCTATATTTTTTATATAGCCCAGCTGGTCGAGTGGTCTACTAGGGCGCTGGACTTTGTGCAGGCGGTGTTGCCATAAATGTCACGAGTTCGAGTCCCGCTGAGGGACAAAGGATTTGCATCGCAAATTTGACAATTCTGACAGCTACAATTAACGTCTTGATGAAAATTTTTCATTAGTTTTCTTTCTAGTATTTATTATACTTGTATATATTTTTCTTTATGCATACGTTCTTGTTCCGTTGTTTCATCCGAGAATTCATAAAACGGAAATATTGTGTAGTTCTCATTTCATTTCCACAGTTTTCTTAATGTCCTCTCAATTGTATTTTGGGGTATTCTGGAGTTTTGATATGTTGTCTATGTACTGTAAATCTTTTTTCCGGAGTAATGTTTCCATTTGTTCAGTATAGTTTTCTCCGCAAACACTGCAAGTTACAATGTACAAAAGATTTTCTGAGGTTCAAGAAAATCTACTCTTTATATTATATATATATTTCCTGAACTAAATGTAAAAGATTTACATTCTATAATGTAGGCACAAATACAACACTTTGGATTTTACATTTTTGAACTTTAGTTTACGATATGCTGGAATCAAATCGTCCCGTAGTATTAATTCAATGTGGATCCTGAAAATTTCGAAAGATCTTTTGGAGACAATCAGTTCAAAACTATTTTCTGAATATAATACCATTAAAACCTATGATTTTTTAACTCTGTATTCATACTCAGTTAAAATCCCTACTTAAAACATTTTACATCGTTGTTTTTCCAAAAAAAGATGGTACACCTAGATACAAATATATAGTTCTTAGTAGAGATTCCTCATACTTTGTAAGAAATAATTCCAAATCATCTTTCAAAATGCTTCAATTTTTAATCGATCACATATTTGTCCAGTGTGGTGGACGTGTTTTTCAACAAACGGTCGGCATTCCAATGGGAACAAATCGTGCTCCTTTACTTGCTGACCTATTCCTTCACTCTTATGAGGCTCACTTTATATCTTATCTGGTCCGGAAGAAAGAATGTCGTTTGGCTAAATCTTTATATCTCAGTTTCCGCTATATAGATGACGTATCATCTTTAAACAACACTAATATCAGGGATTTGATAAATTGCAACTTCTCCAAAGAACTTGAGATAAAGGATACTACAGACACTGTGATGTCAGCCTCATCTCTTGACCTACTTAGAATTCGATGATGAAGGAAAACTACTGACCAAACTTTACGACAAACGTGATGATTTTTCATTCAAAATTGTCAACTTTCCTTTCATCTGTGGCAATATTCCATCAGCACCTGCGTATGGAATGTTCATATCACAGCTCATGCGTTATGCCAGAGCTTGCCTACTACGCAGACTTTTTGTATCGCGCTAAAACTCTAACAAATAGGCTTTTGGAACAAGGTTATGTTGCTACAAGTTTGAAGTCATCACTACAGAAGTTTTATGGTCGTCAGCATAAACTCGTGGATCGTTATGGTGTATCCATCTGCACCATGAAAACTGATTTATTCAACGGTTCATTGTTTTCCTTTCTTTGTTTGCTACCCCGGACTTGAATTTTTACGAGAAATTCGACGGGTGTTTCTCGAAAAGCAGAGGTCGCATACCCTACCGGTGCACCTGGTCCATGCTCCCAGATTTTAGTGGAGTCCGAGTTGCTCATTTGCTTCTGTTACTTTGTATGTATGATTTTTGTTACTTTATGTTCTTTGTTGTGTGTTTGTTTTCTGTGTCTGGTCTTTGTCCCTGGATTACATTCTTTTGATTACCGCTATAATCTTGGTTTCCGTGATTATTCTAACCTATGATCAGTAAAATGTGTCTATAACATATTATGTATTCAATGAAAGTGTGCAGAAATTGAAGACTTTCAATCTTTTCTACCAGACTTTGGTGCAGTTGTTTTTAGTTAAGCTAGATTTTTTCCTGCTTTAAATAAAAGTAATTACAAAATTAGTAAACTCATAATCCCACACCGAAGGGACATATGAAATAATACAAAAACCAGCAAAGTCAACAATAAATCAGAAAATGATAATAACCACTATATTCCTCACTTGGTAAAGACATTTTAAAGTTAAAATCTTTTTCTCATTGAATGTTTTCATGTCGATAACAAGATATTATCGCAAGTATTGCAATTCCGTAGTAACAGAACAATTATTAACACGTGTTTTTTTCTAACTTATGTCGTTGAATCTAACACTGATTGACTTCTCTTTTTCCAATTTTGACCTTTGTGTACACAACACAATCCTACACCGGAACTCCTATGGCCACCATGGAAGCAAGTGATTTAACTAGCTGTAAAACATGGGTTAACCTACAAAATTGCTAAAATTTCTGATGACATTTTATCACTTTAAAAGTACAATTTCATTCTTAAAATAAGACCGTTAACGTTGAATAATTTCATTCACCTGCAGTTCAAAATTAACGACGTGGTAAACTGCGAAATTCAGCTGTTAAAATGTATAAGACGTATAAACGGTAGATTTCAATAATCTTGACTGTTAGTGGATTTGTAACAAATATAAGTAGAACTTAAATGATTGCTAAGTACTGTAAACAAATACAACAATAAGGTACAGAATGTGCATCACATGCGCAATAAAAATAATACAACGTTCTTTCTTAATAATAGGATTTCTCCTCTTCGTAAAACTTCAAATAAGATCAAGCTTAAACTGCCTGAAGTGCAAAATCTATTTCAGAAATCTAAACAAATAAAACTAGGGGTGACCCCGAAACTATCTTAAAGCGGGGATCCCAACTATCGTTTAGATGCCTGTTTATCCTTTACACAAAGGCTGTTCAGTCTCCCCAACATAAAAGAGCCCACAAAGTGTGTACTTAATCCCAAAAACGACATATTCTGTAGGACAATCCAGAGCGTCATACGATTTTGTACTATTATATAAAGTGCAACGTTGTTCCCTATGGCAAAGAAGACCTAGGCGACGTCCTAACCATTTTGTATCCGAGACTTTCAATGGTCGTAGACTTCGTTCAAAAAATCTTGCCTCACTATCTAAAGGCACTATTTAATCTTAAACTACAAAACGTATGATCACATATGTCATCAAGCAAAATACAATCTCGGGAATCCTTTTGCAAAATCAAATGTCATTCCTTTTCGTTGTCTCTAAGTTATGAAAAGTCTTCTTTCTATTAAATCAAAATAAAGAGTAATATCAATTTGAAATAGTTCATAGGTATTATATATTTGTTATCTGAAAGCTGTATCAGTTATTAAGAACAAGTTGAAAATCTGGGAATATATGTTCTTAGAAAATTTCATTTTTTGACAGGGTCGTCCGCTATGAATATTTTTATTAAAAACAAGAATTATTTCTCGAGAATGCTTTTTATGTGGCCGCCCCTTACGAATTAAAAAAAACACGGGCGATATTTGTGTTCTACTATGTCTTTTTCATCTGCTATTTAATAAAAGTTTTAGTTTGTTGGGGTTGGAGCCTTGTAAGGTGATAATCAAAATTTTAAAGACATTATTATTTTTATTGGCATAGCAATGACATAATTACAAATTGTACTGATAAATAAATTCGCAGTTTCCGTTGCTGACATATATGCAATTTGTATTGACAATTTTAATAAAATACATCACAGAGATTTGTTACTAATTTTTCCGTACTTGTACAAATGAAAGCACAGACTAAGAGGCATCAACCATGAAGGAAAAGAAGGCCGCGATGTTGGAAACTTTTGTGATAATCAAAGGTAGAGAGGTTTGAAATCTAAAAATTAAGATAAGCTACAAATATGTAGTAAAACATTTCCATAGACAGTCTCGGCATGGCTTGAGATATTTCAGTGAAATTTAGTTGAAAGCTTACAATCACTGTCAAACTGAAAGTAGAAATAAACATTTTGAATGGGGGCACAGTTATTGCATGTAATTGCAATTTTAGTTTTTTTTTCTGGAAGTTCTTGCTACTATCTTATATTTTGTTTTTACATTTTTATCTATATTTCATTAATGTAAAATATAATAATTTTAATAATTTTGATCTATTGTTTGTCATCTTCGTCAGATATTTATATGCTTAGATTTCATATACATACGCGTTTAATTTCTTTTTCATTACATCATTCCAGGAAACATTGTATGGCCGTTTTTATTGTCTCATCGTCTTCATTTTTGCAATATAAGCGAATACATTTTTCAGCAATTACTCTTGGTGGCATCAACGAGACCTGACAAAATCAACACAAAGATACAACCTTAAGATAAGAGAGGGTAATCAAGGGAACCAAGGTTTCAGCGGTAATCAAAAGAATGTAATCCAGGGACAAGGTTTACTCTTGTCTCAACTAAACTGAATATTTGAAAATAGAATCAAATAAAACTGAAAAATAACAAATCCGAATGTATTCAACTTAACTCAAAAATATTATTAACTAGGAAATAAGTTCATTGAATCATGATTTTACATTATCGAATGATATGCAGATAATTAAAGAGATATTGCATTACATGTTTGCGCATGTTAACAGCCACATCGAAACTAACAATATGGCCTTAAGCATTATAACATTTTAACCAGCAGATGTACTTTACCTACATTTTACGATGTTAAGGTGGAATCTGAATTGATCATTAGTTATTTGTATTTACAAAAGGACATTTACGCCACAAACAGAATAGCAAAGTTTGTTTATCGTTTATTCTTTGTTTTTTTTTGTTTTTTTTTTTGTTTTGTTTTTTTTTTTTTTTGTTTTTTTTTGTTTTTTTTTTTGTAACAATCATAAAACATTTGTTTCGCAAAGGATGACAAGATAATGAAAGCATTCTTTTGTTATAAAAATGCAAATTTTATTGGAAATAGACTTGAAATCTTGTTAAAGTTTCGGGTTGTTTTGTAAGACTGTATTTTGCTGCTGTGATTTTCTTGCCATATTTTTTAATCTTAAAAAGAGACTTAGAAAATCACTACTGTTCGTTCTCTTGCAACAATATTAGACAATTTAATATGTTTTAAACGAGAGGGAGTTTTCCATGCTTATCTCGTCGAGATGACCATGAGAAACTCCCACGATTAAAACCAAATAAAAATAACCTGTATATCGCTGTTTTGCTGAATTGTAAGGTGTTATTTTTCTTTTATTTTCAGATTTCTTAACCTAAATATGAAAGTTTTATAAGCTCTGCAAAACTTCCTTTCGGGGCTATTTCGGAGTGCTATGTGCCGTCATGTATGTTGACTATTGAAAGATATTTTTCATTGTTGTAGGAGTTTATACCAGAGATTTCTATGTATTTGTTTATCGTATAATTGAGGTTTATTTATAGTAGCACAAGACACCCACTGGCCCCATGCGATATTTTACCAAATTACTTTGTATGATATGTCCATTCTTTGGAATGTCCCTGTTGTAAAAAGATGGAAGCCTCGATTTTATAACTCTTATCAGTAAAGAGGTTTCAGCAATTATTATTAGGATGTTATGGAGCATGCGATGATATCAAAACTATTTCTACGTCACCGAACGGAAATAATTCGTCAAAATTATACAATTTACCATATCATTTCTTTTCTGGGGTATGTTTCTCCCACTCATTTGTACAATCTCCTCTGGTGAACTCTTTCCAAAATGGCACGGTATGTTGTCAATTCATCTGCTGTTGACATTAATAAGACATGGAATGTGTTGTCGTTTAAATAAGTATAAGCAACTGCATCCTTTATACAGTCTGACATTTTAAGGAGCTCCCTGAAGCACATGGATGAACAATGATGTATTATACTCTTATGATAATATTGCCGCCCCTGTCAAATATCTCATTTTTTCTTGATTATAAAAATAAGTTACGAATCTAATACCAGGGGAAAGTTGAATATGTTCTTGTGGACTAGTTTTTTTTAATTATATATTGGTTCACACAAGACACTATCGAGAATGCATTTAAAAAAGTCTCGTGAAATAAACATTCATGTATTTTTATCTTAGTGTTTTAACTGCCAAAAATATATTTAAAAATATAAAAATATCATAAGAAGTTAGTAAGGTATTTCTGCGCAGCATTTTAAATTTGTCGTTGTAGTCCTATCATTGTGATTCGTGACATGAATATCTACTTTAAACAATGCAAAAGCAAAAGTAGAATATATCATATAAGAGTAATGAAAAAGTTGAGCATACTTTTTAGGCGAGGAAAATATTTAGTTATATATTCATAAAAAGAAACAAAAGTTTTTTTTTCAATTTTTTTCGTTAACTTTCGTCAAAATATACGTCGCCAGCATGCGTGTATGGCTCTTCCTGTTTCGTGATTGTGACACCTCCTCCTATTTTCTCCGGTTCAAAAATGATACGACGAATTAAGGTAGTATATTAATCATTGATTCATCAAAACAATATCACGAATACGTCTGTGTGTTTATCAATGTTAGATCTCAAATAGACTATTAACAATATTGGAAAGTATAAAACAAATAATTCATTATACTGTAAAACTGAACTATAGGGACATGTTGGTTAGTCGACAGATAAAAATTATATGGAACCCAAGTTCGCTTCCATTAAGGTAATTGTTTTTGCCTATCAACTATTCAATAGTTTACAGTATGATAATCAATATCATGAACTTTTTTCCTGAATATGATTAAAAAGTGAAGAGACAATGTCAAATGCTCAAATTATGTCATCTTCATATCATATTAACAGAAACGGTTTTTTCCTGGTACCAAATAAAATAAAGGAGCAACTTTCCCTACATACATAAGCTTCAGCAGTGTTATAGTGAAATACATATAGGTTCACAGCGCTGTATAAGAAAACAAAACAAAATAGTTTCAACTTTTCCTTTTCAATCTATTCGTTCATGAAATTGACATAAAAAAATCAAAATCTAAATGTAAAAGTAAAACAAATAAGTCAGTGATGTAATGATATTATGGACTAATTTTGAATGTGGCATACGTTACTTATATAACATTAGAAACTCCGTGTTGATAAGCACGTCTTTATAAGGTAGCTCTTATCTGGAGCATACTGTATAACGCCTCATCTTCCTAAACAAAAAATTAGTTCTGTTATAATAAGTTATTGCTATTAATTTTTTATTTTCATATATTTTTTTATTCTTATTAGGACCGTTGCTGATTTGATTATAGCTCATTTTTGTCTTTTTTTATGTTGTTACAAGTACAAAAAAATTGTCATTAATTTGCTAGGCTTCAAAGAATGGCAGCAATTCTGAGCAAGTTTGAACTCATCTTTGTTATTTTATTATTAATTATCATGTATGTAGCTTTACCTTTTGAAGTGTTTCATACGTAGTCGTTTGCTTTCCTGGTTTTTATTTATTTCTCAAAAACAATATGAAAGGACTAATTAGGCAATTCCCAATCGTACAGGTAAGTGTGTTCACAGCATATAAATCAAAATTGAAAAGCATTTTTGTGAAACTTTCTAATTGCTCACAATGTTTTTCTAGACCATTTGTTCTGCAATAACATTATAATTGCCAAAATCTCATAGTGGAGTCCGAGTTGCTCATTTGCTTTTGTTACTTTGTATGTATAATTTTAGTTACTTTGTGTTCTTTGTTGTGTATGTCTGTTTTCCATGTCTGGTCTTTGTCCCTGGATTACATTCTTTTGATTACCGCTATAACCTTGGTTCCCTTGATTACTTTTTGTCTGTAAAAAAATCCAGGCTCTCGGTTTTTATCTATTGCAATGATTAAGCGCAATTCTATATAACAAAAGTCTTTAAAACTGCTTCCTTTATCGGGAAAAATCTTCAATACACATACATTTATAATGCACACATATCATAGATGTCCTTACATGTATTCGATATTGCAAATTTGATATATGCAAAATGCTGGTCAATTGTACGCAATTGTGTGTGTATAAAATCCTGTTGTTTAAGTTTCATGTATATAAAGTAATATTTCAACATTTCTTTCGTATTTAGTGTACAACTACACATACACCAAAAAACATATAGACACTTAAAATACCCGTTTTTATATCAAAGCTGTTACCTGAGGAAGTACTATGATGCTCCGCTCAGGAGGAGCATGGATGTACATGTAAATTCTTCATGTTTATATGTAAATATCTGTGCTTAATAGCCGACATGTAGTTTTAGTATTTGTTATAACAGGTCTTATATAATATTTGTGGCAAGCGGTTCTTTCATGCTAATTGTTGTCTGCAGTTCAGCTTTTTGTCGGTTTTTCGAATATTTAATGTAAATTTTAGCGTCTATATTTTATGTGAACGAAGTTGTATTTTATTTTAGTCAGCTGCATCCTGTGTTACGTTTGTATTTAATCCAAAATTTTGTTATCCGCCTCTTGAAAATAGAAAAATAAACAAAAACAGGTGCATCGCGGATGGTGGATTTGATGGAGTGCGACAATGCCTTATACATGTAGGTGTCAGGTTAAATAAGCATGGTATGACCGTGAACCATCTGAGGTTTAGTGGTATGGATATCCACGTGACATTTATTGAAAAAAGTTTTCGAATCTGAATTTAACATATGCCAAGCTTTCATGTATATCAGCGGAGATGCAGTTTGCATTGATGTTAATCTTGGGAAACTCTACAAAAGAAAACCATTGTTATTTTTATCAAAAATACCTTCCCAGTTTCATCCCCATTATTTTGACTGATGAATATAGAAAATCTTGAAGGCGGCAGAACTTAAGCTCCTACTAGCTCCCACCGGGAGATGGACAAGACCGTTGAAGAATGTATGATAAAATGTTGGGAGGCTCAAGCCGAGAACGGCCGATAGCGGGAGGTTAATTACCTATATAGATGATTTTTTTTTCAACCTTTCCCACATTAAATAACAATTATTCGTAATCATCAATTCTAATAAAATAATGTTTCATTTTTATTTTTCTCATTTATATATGTTAAAACTTCACAAATATTATAGAAATTACTGATTTAACTAAAAGTATTGATAAGATTATTAACAATGATTTGTGCGTGTACGTGCTTATTATTTTCCGCTTTTGTACTCAGATCCGTCTGTTTGTCTGGCTATCTGTCTGTCTGTACTTAACCACGAGAATCATAATTGACTTTAAAGTGGTTATGAAGATGTATATAGCCACTCATGCATTGTTATTATGTAGTTGAGGAGAAACATTAACACATGATTTGTATATTTGCCCCATCTCGATGTGATGATTCTGTTTTCAGCGTAACATACTCTGAGACTCAATGATTTCTTTTTTTTTTTTTTTGAAATTTTATACAAGTTTGATTCAAGTTAAACGATATTTTACGGAAGGGGAGACAAAAATGATTAATTGCCTTAAGCTTTATAAAATATAGAAGTTACAGGGCTAAATGCGCGACTGCACCAATTCGAAACTACCCAACGAATTGTTACATCGGGCACTGAAGATGAATGAATATATATATACCTCCTTAATTTGAAGCTTCAACGCTCAATTCATGCGGAAACCAAAAATATTACATACAATATTTTTCTTGCTGATTCTAGAACGCAAAACTATGAAGTATAATACTACATTTATGCTATGGCAACATATTAATATAATATAATTGATAAAAACACGCACACAATAGATCGACATTTAACACAAGAGAAATACACTGTACTTGTGTGCCTCTATGACCAGGTTTTCTTCCACATCTTGTTACTACATATGTCTAACAAATTACGTAAAACATATCACTAAGGTGTAATTGTTTTTTACTTTATTCAACATATGATAATTGAAATGCATATTACTTTGTTTATTTCTTTTATAAACCAAAATACGTTTTCTCTTTTGATTTCATTAAAAATGAAGATGAAATAAAGTGTTTTAATTTAAAAAATTAAGCAATTCTGAGTTTATTAAAGGGAGATAATTTCATTTTTTTTCTAGTAGGCATTACAGTGCATTAGGTCTTAATTTTCCCATAGACTTCTATAGTGAAGTGCATATTTTTAAGATTTTTTAAAAAAAATATGTAAATTGATTCAATAAAACTTTCACTTATGTAGCATTTCTCAGAACATGTGAAAAAATAATTTCCCGCAAAGAAAATAGGGTGAGTCCACGAAGATCGGACAGAAAAGTAGTCTTGAACTATAAATAGCCATTTTCCCTACTTTCACTTTCGTTTTGCACTCACCAAACCAACTTTTTCAGTGGAACATTTTTATGATATTATGTTAGATTTTCTCTTAAAAAAGTTCTTCATCTTCCAGTGTGATGTTTGCTCTATTTCATAAGTCATTGTTCATATCTTTTGACAAAACATTAGTTTGTAGAGAGGCAAAAAGAAAATGCACTATATTTTTATAGCATCCATGTTTTGACGTACACCCGCTCAGGGATACGCAATACGATACTGGTACCATTATGTACCCTCATCCTTTATTAAAATAATAAATGTGAAAGTCAGTCCTCCAAGTAAATACATATCTATATTCCTTTCTTCACAAAGGCATAGTGACGTAAATGTTTGTATTATGTTATATATTCTCTCTGGATATGATAGTTTTAGAGAAATAAAGTATTTGGATATTCGTATACTCGTGATTATCTTCGAAGCGTGGTGTGCAAGAACTATGCTAGGACTAACGTTAAGGAACAAACTATTGCGCAGATTTTAACAAATTTCTTTTTAACGTTTAGTATATTTATTAAAGTATCATATTCGAGATAATTTTAGTACTGACTTTTTAACTTTTTTATTTTAATAACCAGGGGTTAGCTGGGGGCAACTGCAGTCAACTGACGAAAGAAAGAGGCTTTTCTTGTAATTTTAAACATAATTTTTGTTTGAATAACCTTAGATTTTTTTGTTAACAGCAAACTTGTCCTTTTTTGGACACGTCAATCGATAAGTCCAGAAACGTAATGCGCCGGAACAACGTTATAAGTTGTAATTTTCACCCGTAATGTAATAGACGAAATATTGATTATTTTGTAGTCTGTCCTAAAGCTTTTCTGTTCGTCTCTATCTTTACACAGACATTTCTGGAATAACAAAGACATTCAAAATCATTTACGTAAATAACTTTTAATGCCAATAGAAATGTGTTACATGTATCATTGACATATACCAATAGTAACTTCCAGCTAATTAACATCATGTAATTATTTTCCTACGGAACTTCACGTTCTTTAACTTGTAATCTTTCATTCATTTCTGTCATATAGTTTTAGCAAGCTTGGTGGAAACATTCATGAATAAACATACAAGACATCCCCATGTTTTAGTTGCCAATATATGTTTAGATATTTTATACCAAATATTTTTTACGCTTCTGACAGCATAATTCGTATGGTGACCAACTGTTCCATATTCTGTATATGACTGTTAGTGTCGTGAACTATTTGTTTTAAAATTACTTTTATCAAGCTTATGAACGGTATTATTTTGGTTATTTTATATTCTTTTCTGTATGTGTCTGTTATCCCATGTCTTGTCTGTGTTCCTTAATTACATTCTTTAGATTTTCGCTAACATCTTGGTTCTCAAGATTACTCCTACACGCAAAACTTTTCAACATCACTAGGACTGTATCGGCTAGTTCTTTAAAGTAAAACTTATCTGACTGCAACGTACATCTGTACTTCTGTCAAGCGGTGCACCAAATTGCACCTTTATGAATGTTACATCTAGTTCATTTGAGCCTTCACGGGCAAACTTTTCTTTCAAATTGTTCTCTTCTAACATATATTAAAACATCATAACTGTTCCGTTTTCATGCTAAAATTAACTTCATATTTTAAAATTATTATCTCTAGTTTTGTTCTTTTTTCAATTAATAAGTATTGAAGTATCGTAGATGTCAGCTCAGGACTGAAGCGTTTCAAAGTCATGCTTGTCATTTTACTAGTAAATGTATATCCAAATTTAGTTTCATAAAATAATTGGGTAATTGTGTCACACTTGCAAAATTATACTACATACCTTCCAAGTTAAATTAGGCCTGGATCTTGGAATGAACTTTTTGGCGAACACATGTGAAAATGTTCCATGACCTTAATTTAAAAATAAAGGTATACAATCGTTAAGGCAGGTTATATGTGGTTATTAACATTGTTGTTCGTTGATAGTGTTCGTCATTGATCTTTTCCTTTTTTCATCATTTTATGCTGATTCATAGCAGTGTTTCATTGCACGTATTGCATATAGGAAGCATCCAAACAATGATGCAATGATAACGTAAACTTAAGGGACATATTTTCTTTTCTATACTGTTTGCAAAGATCGATCTTAACAAAAACCTTGTCCTGATTAGGTACCTAAAAACTCCACTATTGGAGGACTGGTCTGTTTCTCTTTTCTCAGCATTTTGAAAACATCTTCTTTGATATATTTTGAAGATGATTTAGAATTGCTTTTGTACAAATAAGAGGAATCTCTGCCAAGAACTTCATCTTTGTATCTAGGTGTACCGTCTTTTTTTTTGAGTAACAACGATGTATAATGTTTTTAAGCCGAATTGATTCCGCTGAATTGGCCTTCAGCTATCAAATCAATACCATGACCAAAACATAATCAGACAGTTAGAAACACTGCGATATACCTAAAATTGTAAACAAATAATAATCTATAAAGTATAATACATAATGAAAGGACACCACTTTTATTTGGACTAATTCAAATCCAAACATATATATCAAGTAACGTGTCACTAACACTATAAGGTGTGTGTGTGTGTGTGTGTGTGTGTGTGTGTTAGTAAAATACATGTTAAATAAAAATAAAATTATCACAATACGATGGTTGGCTTCGTTTTAGTTTCTAAAATTATATCTTGGTTCCTTTTCAAACCTGGTCATCCTTCATGTCATACCTGTCAAACTGACGAGTCTTATAGTTTGAATGTATGCTAACCAACTATTACCTGAACCAAGGCATAGTCCAGCGATTTGAACACATAGTACATCTTCATCTGTTATATCCAAGTATTCTGGTTCTCTTGCAGATTACGAACAAACCGTTCAGCTAGATGACTCACGCTAAAATGACAGAAGACAAAAACCACTTATAGAGTCATTTATAATAACTTCAACATATAGAGTATCTAGCTTACTGGGTTATTTTCACCAACATGATATCCCCATTGTTCATCTGTGTGCATGATCGGTTTGCAATGGTCAAACTGTATAAGATTAAATAATAGAAAAAAGTCAAACATTTTCATGAGAGCAGTATTTCCTCTCAATCCCATCGTAGATTTCTTGCGCCTGATGTTGGTCTTTAATGCGTCTTTGTGTCTGTATTACTTTGTTTCGGTGCCTTTCATATCTTTTTAAATGGAATTTTACATTCGTTAATGACGTTCTAGTTATAAGACCTTTTTATAGTTTGGATTCAGGTTATACGATGGAGCAGTTATTGTGTCTAATCATATCCGTTCTTTTCCATGACTTTCTTTTAAAAGGTTAAAAGAATATATTTGTCTATACTAGTGTCCTACCCTGTTATATAGCAAATGTTTATGAAACTGATTTTGGTGGTTGTAATTGGAACCATTTAGGAAGTAGGCGCTAAAGGGAGACAAATTATTTTTCTTTGTTACTATCAAATATTACAGCTGTATAAATTTTGAATGGTGTTCATACTTATACTTGGCCAAATTGTTCAAGGTTCAACCTGTGCGGTCGTATCAAACTGCGCATCTCAAAGCATTTTATTTCTTATTTTCCCATACAACATTGTGTTCGGGCTTATATGACTGCAATGAGACCTTCTTGACAACAGAATTAGAACTGATAAAATGCACATTGTTTACACAAGTTCATGAGAAGCGGTTATGTCTTAGAGCAATGCTGCAATGAAATCAATACAAAAAGAACAATAAAAGGTATTATAGAGAGCTTCAACATAACTTATCAATCACATTTCGAATGGTTAATCTCACTAAAGTAATATAGGCTTATGAACATGTTCTTTATACTCACACTAAGAAAAGATACTACCAGTATCATTAACTTGACAACAATTGCACGATACCAGAGGCATTTTTCAATAGTGAAAAAAATATACCCCTATATAACTGGAGATTTTGTAAGGTAATAGAGGTTCAAAATGCACCTTGCAAATGTGATTGACATAAAAAAAAAATTCAGAACATTACGTGGCTGTCTTTGTAAGAATCATGCAAAATCTGAAAAATGTGACACACACCGAAAAAGGCTACTTATTTAATTTTTGAAATTTAGTTGTTTTATGGGTCCATAATATGAAGTGTGTATTTATTCATTCCAATCTGTCTGCCATTAGGAGATAATCAACATTGACAATCTAATAGATTGTATTGTATTTGAGTTATTTGTAGGTTCTTCACCCATGAATCACATTTTGCGTAATTCTTAGCTGGAGTGCTACTTAAGACATGTTTCTGGTTCAATTAGTGTTCTATGAAGACTGAATAACAATAATGTACAGTGTAAAAAAGATAGCACTCATTTGTGACATTAAATGAAAATGGGTATCAATGATCTTAAACTTGGCCTTAAAATTGGTCTTAAGCACGAATTAAGAATAAAGACAAAACTGTTTATTTTTCAATGCGATTTGTATTTAATGTATCCATTTAATATCAATACATATATCCTCTATTTGATATTATGACGTCTTTAATAAATGCATTTTGTACATTCTCCAGATATAACTGCTGAACTGTAGCTCTTAAGGTTCCTAGGTCAGCAAATAAGAACGTTAAAAGATACCGTTCTGGAGCATGTCCACATGTTATTCTCAGACCATATATGTTTTCTTCCATATGAACCCTCAGACAATATGCGTCTGTGTCAACAATTGTTTTATCTAAAGAAATCAGGTTAAATTTATGAAACTATTAAAACATACCCAATACAACGTTCAAAAACGTTATTAGCAACACCAATATATACAAAGTAACATGGTCCAAGTTGTTTCACGTTTCGAAGTCTCTGGAACTGTGGAAGAATGATCAAGGGAACCAAGGTTATAGCGGTGATCAAAAGACTGTAATGCAGGAACAAAGGCCAGACATGGAAAACAGGCATACACAACAAAGAATATGAAGTAACTAAAATCATACATACAAAGTAACAAAAGCAAATGAGCAACTCGGACTCCACTAAAAACTGGGAGCATGGACAAGGTGCAACGGTAGAATAAGCGTCCTTTGTTTTTCTAGAAACACCCGCCGAGTTGCTCATAAAAAGTCAAGTCCGGGGTAGACAAATGAGGAAAGGAATACTATGATCCGTTGAATAAATCAGTTTTCATGGTGCAGATGGATACACCATGACGATCCACGAGTTCATGATAACGACCATAAAACTTCTGTAGTGATGACTTCAATCTTGTAGCAATATAACCCTGTTCCAGAAGCCTGTTTGTTAGAGTTCTACCGCTATACAAAATGTCTGTGTTGTTACGGCAAGCTCTGGCATAACGTATGAGTTGTTATATGAACACACCATACACAAGTGCTGAAGGGATGTTGTCACATATGAAAGGAAAATTGACAATTCTGAATGAAAAATCATTACGTTTGTCGTAAAGTTTGGTCAGTAGTTTTCCTTTACCATCGATTTCTAAGTGTAGGTCAATATATGAGGTTGACGGCACAGTGTCTGTAGTATCCTTTATCTCATGTTCTTTGGGGGTAGATGCGATGTATCAAATCCCCGAAATTAGGATTGTTTAAAGATAATACGTCATCTATATAGCGGAAACTGAGATTAAAAGATCTAGCCAAACGATATTCTTTCTTTCGGATCAGATAAACTATAAAGTCAGCCTCATAAGAGTGAAGGAATAGGTCAGCAAGTAAAGGAGCACAATTTGTTCCCGTTGGAATGCCGACCGTTTGTTGAAAAACACGTCCACCACACTCGACACATATGTTGTCGATTACAAATACCAGCATTTTGGAAACATCTTCCTCTGTATATTTGGAAGTTGATTTGGAATTATTTCTTACAAAGTATGAGTAATCTCTACCAAGAACTATATATTTGTATCTAGGTGTACCATCTTTTTTGGAAAAACAACGATGTATAATGTAAGTCGGAATTTTAACTGAGTATTGAAGTATACAGCGTTGAAAAATCATAGTTTTAATGCTATTATATTCAGAAAAATAGTCTTGAATTGATAGTCTCCAAAAGATCTTTCAAATTTTTCAGGATCCACATTGAATTAATACCACTACGGGAGTAACAAGTGTTGTGGTAGGACTGCATACGATCTTTGACAGTTGTGAGTATAGAAGTTAAAAGTTTTGAAAGAGGTTTGGTGATACATTTTGCAGCTCCAGCTATGAAAAGTTGTTTGTATGGGTTCTTGTGGAGTTAAGGAATCCAGTACATAGACGGTAAATCACAATCATCGTCCTTGGTAGAGAGACCAAAAGAGGATAGCACAGAGTTATGGTTTTTCACAATCTCTTCTTTGGAGAGTGCGGTAGCAGTATAGGTCTTATCACTACTTTTTTTTTCTACGTCTACTTCTGATAATAAATATTGAATGTAAAAAGTGTTGCAGACAAAAACAATGTTGTTTTGGGCTTTGTCTGCTGGTACGACAACATACTTTTCATGTATAGTAGACAATGTTTTTGCTACATCGGGGTCTTTGAAAACTGATGTAGCCTTGGCACTCATTGACCTACTTAAAACTTTCATTCGTTTCAAAAATAAAGACCTCACGGCCTTTAACCACTCTGACAGAGAATCAATGTCTTTTTGTTCTCGTTTTATCCATAAGTCCTCGATGGCATTCATAAGAACTTTTACAATTTACAATTACAATTCCAATTTATGGAGCGTGGTTCAAGGTATTTGGGATCTTTAGAAAGAATATTACGCATAGATTCATTTTTGATGACGGATAAATCTCCCCTAACGACGTGATCAGAAGGACCATATTTGAATGGAGAGCTTTTGCAAGTCAGATGGTTTAGCCTTGAATTTATCAATCTCGAGGTTCTGCAATAGCCTTTTATAATCGAAAATTTTGGATGCAATGGGTGAAGTTCAGGAAAATGAAATAATTGGTATGGACTTGTCTTCGAAATACGGGGGAATTTTGTTGGTAACGTTTTTGTGATGGAGGATGTTAGCCAAATTAATTGCATCTACACCTTTGTTGACAAACGATTGTGGAAGAAATGATCGTTTTTCTTCATCAGGACTTTTCACACAAACTGGTTTAAAGAGTCTGTGGAAACCAATATCCAAAATGATGGCAACAAGTCTGTATAATAGTGAGGTGGGGTCAGAAACGGGAGTGCCAAGACTTGTTTTGTAAAGGGACTGCAGTAGTGTGAGAGGTATAGAATAAAGTTTGGTTCTAATGTGATGAAGTCCAAGAGGTTTTTGTATGAAAGGAAGGAGACCATCTATGGAGACATCATGTAACTAAGGTGACGTATAGTGGCGATGGCCATGACTCCTTTCCCGTCTTGGATTTTGGTCAAATATATTCATCACATTTATGCTAGTGATATATTGGCTTGAAAGGTTTCCTATACTTTTGATGTTGTCATTGCATCCGTAAGGTATTGCAGTACCTAGTCTGAGTATCTAGTACTCCTCTTTTTCCCTACGATAGATTTTACTTAGAACGGGCTTTTCGTAGGATGGTATTTTTTTCCTAAATACGAACTTCACACATAACAATCTTCACACATAGTGGATGAAGCTCAATGTGGCCATGTGTGGTAGAGTCTGGCACGGATGAATAATTCCAAGAGGAGCAAAACTGACTGTAACGTTTATTATCAGAGTAAAAGCGAGCTCTCTGAATATACAACATGTACAAATATATACACCATTCAAATATATAAGACACATCCATCAATCAATGTGAATCTGGACATAAACATTCTATATGTCCAGTTTACCCGCCCAATTCTTATTTGTGTACAAGTATTTTTGTCCTCCAGGTATTTCATTTGACTTGTTATTACTTGTTACTTGTTGTTTTTCATAACATGTTCTTTTACTTCCCCATTTTGGTTGTTTTATACCCGTAAGGCATTTTGGTTGTTTTATACCTGTACATGCATATAATTCAATTTATAGTCAACATAAACAACATTAATTCTTGAAGTCATTACACATTCCTCCCTTTCTCAAAAATAAAAATTTAATCAATAATGTCTAAGCACTGTCCTATCACACAATGGACGGGGTCATTGAATACCTTTACCATTCTTTCGAGAAGCTACTTTCATATTCAATTTAATAATGTTGAAGTGACGGACATAAGTTGGTATGTTCATGTATATGAAGTCTATGACCAACATTCACATTTCTGCTACAAATAGATTTAATTAGATAGTGTTGTCGAAAATGATATTACGGAAAGGGATTCTTATCTTATTAAAGTACACATAAAGACAAAACTGGGACGAAAATTTTAAAATAGATTATGTAATATGGTTCTCCCCTGTCTATATTCCTTCCGGGATAATAAATCAATAAAGTTTTGTTTAGAAAATAAGTAGTTTAAATAGTCCTTCAGTTAGTAGAGTTACGTCTGATAAACGAGACACAATAACTGTTAAAATGCTATTATCTTTAGATACTCACATAGAAGGAATGTCATCTTAAATCATTAAAGAATAGACAAAGATTGGAACAAAGACTTCATGACGATATATTGTGTAACACTGACTGCCCTTATACCTTATCTTCCGATCTTTATTTCTTCAGGGGTGTTATCTTCTTGTCTCGGAAAACAAACAAAAAAATTAAGGTACTGCATCTCCAACAACGTCTTCCTCAAGATATTTAAAATGTTTTATTTCTGTATGGTACTGAAATCGTTTTGTGTGTTTTGGCTTTCGTTTTGGAAGTTGTTTTGGTTAGTTAGTATACAAAGGAAAACGGGTCTTATTAAACCAATCTGGGGTACTCAAGGGTCATCAACATTACAAGATGAATAATTGGTGTTTTAAAGACATAATAATGTTCAAATGTAGAAATAGAACTCATCATAGAACGACACGTCATCAAATCAAAAATTTATATGTATAAAAACGAGGAGTCCGACCCAACTGCATGACAAACGTGGTGAAGTAAGATGCTCAGGAAAGGTAAGCAGCATCTCCTATTTACTAGACAAAAGCAGTGATATCAGTTGACGGTCGTGTCCGGTTTCTGTGACAGACGGACTGGGAATTTTCTCTCTATTTCAATTATCTAAGTGCTATAGAACTTTAGCAAGATTTAAACGGCATATACCAATCCTATGTGATAGATATCGTGCAATAACAAAGACAATTAAATTTACTTATGCCAGTCATGGCATGCCATATCCTGTACTGTCATGAAGATAATCGGGAGTAATTAACCGACCAAAACACTTCAACATTTAGCTTCCGTTCGGGACATATTTCACTGTATAAATGGTAGCAAATCTGTGTTCAAAATGTAACAACTGTTTGGAGAAATAAAATTTGAATGTTCAGTTTTCTTAATTACTCTTATTAAGTCGAAAAAGGGGAACACAGCAGTCCAAAAATGTAATACTTACTGTGAAGGGATGGATATTAATATCATGAAAACCAAAACAAGACTATATTAATTACGTAATGCTCGTTGTAAACAAATAACTTCCGGGTATTAGTGAGGTTTGTGCCGTTTAAATCCACTTATCTTATCTTTTTCAATTTGATTGACTTACAAAAAACGTACAAAAAAAAAAAATAGGATACAACATTTGTCTAACAGACAAAATAAAAAGTTCAAGATTTTCATATCTATATACCAGGTAAAAAATTCGATTTTACTTTTGTTTTTTATGTTTGTTTGTTTGTTTTGATATGTTTTTGCTGTGATTGTTCTTCATGTTTAGCGTATGTTTAAGGCACAGAAGGAAGTCATTTGTTAACTGAAAATTTGGTTTTATCATATTTTCTTATAACATAACATCTTCACGAGTTTCGTTGTACAATCCTGTAGACTATTGGAAATTTAAATTTTTGTTTTCTTACACAAATTAAAAATGAATTTTTGAAAATGAAAAAATGACAAAATGAATCATTTGCCGTACCATTTGTTGAAAGTGTTTACCATTTTCCCCGAACTTTATTTTACTGTGTATATGTTGTTTGTTAAAATGAGTTGCTTAATTACTATTTGTTCACTTCTTAATTTGTTAATGAACCTTTACTCATGCTTACTTTTATAATTACAGGTCAGAATTAAAACAAAATAACAAAAACGTTTTGAACAATTACCTATTAGTCAGTGTCGCTTACAGAAAGGAAATTGAAATAACAAATTATCAAACGAGGGTGAAATTTGACGACAATAGGTCGCCAAGTACAGTATAAAAGTCAACAGACGTAAAACCAGAAGTTGCTCAACCAAAGACACAGATAACTGCAGCACGGAAATCATTCAGAACTGGATGAAATTTGGCTAGCAGTGCTGCAATTTGAAGATCATGTCCGTAATTACAGCTCTTAATTGATTGCAATTATAAATTTGACACAGGATAAACATTTGAACGAAAAGTGGCCCCTTTATCGCTCCTACTTTATGAATGGTTCCATTAAGTTATATTCAAAGTATTGTCCAAACATCATGAAAATGATTGACAACGACTACGCCTACCACAAAAGCATATTATAATTACATGACCGCAATTTGTTTCCGGTCGTGTAAAATTCTATACTAACAACTGTTAAAATATGAAAGTTGAATTATCATTTTTTGTTAATTTATATAGTCGCAGAATGACCCACAATAGTCGAATCGACCACTCGAAAAATACTTAATACGTACAGACAAAGCGATTTAATATCCTAAAAACACACATAAGCCGAAACAAGAACTTTATAATCAATGCATATCACTTCAGGTCCAACCCTGAACGGTTGAGGCAAGTATGGACACAACATTCAAGCTTGATTATGCAATGTAATTTGATTTCAATTAAATATTTAACACAGCATAAAAATTGAGCAAAATCGAAGTAGCCCCATTTTTGGTCACTTATTCCTGATCAGTTCATTCAAAACCTTCAAAATCAATCCCAGTTTTAATTTTGGTTGTATGGCACCTTTTATAACAATTTTGTTTTTAATCATTCATTTAAAGGGAAAGTTATTGTTATGACAATATGTAAATTGTAATGATCCTTTTTAACCCCTAATTCCTAAGCTGTTAAGTCACAACCCCCAATATCATTCTAAGTCTTCCCTTTGTATTGTATGGCATCTTGTGCAATTTCAGATTCATTCAAGTATAGCCTGTGCGTAATTGAATTGATTGTTTCTGATCCCAATCCCTGACCAGTTCAAGTCACAATTCCCAAAAATTAATTCGAGCATCCTTTTGTGTTATGGCACATTGTGGTTCAATTCTTAACAAATGCATTCAGGTGAAGTCAAGTTTGTGCCTGGACGTTGAAATGTTTTCTGGCCTCTTTTTTGGTCCGTACTTCCCAAATGGTTCAAATCACAACTTAATGATAACACGCTGTCATGTCCAGAAAATGACTTGAGTACAAGAGTATAGATATGTGAAATAACACACTACGTGTCATACTACAAATGGAAGCCTGTACTTGGTTTCGAGGGATATGACTTGAACCGATTAGCAATTAAGGACCAGAAAGAAGCAAAAAAAAGCAAACATTTTCATGGTGTTCGGACACTAACTCGAGTAAACGTTTGAAATTATACCACGAAAGGAAAATTGGGAATGATTTTGGGGGTTGTGATTCAAACCTACTTGGATTGATCGTTAAAAAAACTGGCCTAACAAGCATTGTCATGACATCTGGATAATGACTTGTCTAGTTGTGAAAGGATCTTTGAACTTGTACCAAAAAGTGTCACGCCACAGAAGGAAGGATAGGATTGATTTTTGGTGTTTTGACTTGAACAATTTTGGCGTAGGGGCCAAAAAGAGATACAAACAAGCATTTTTATGATATCCAAACAATAATTTAAGTAAATGAAAATG
This sequence comes from Perna viridis, assembly GCA_037379345.1. Taxonomy (NCBI): domain Eukaryota; kingdom Metazoa; phylum Mollusca; class Bivalvia; order Mytilida; family Mytilidae; genus Perna; species Perna viridis. The sequence continues at coordinate 7,170,772 of CM074515.1, read as the reverse complement.
GATCTTTTTGCAATTGTATCGCAAGTTATCAAACCACAAAAGGGAATTTTGGGGGTTGTGATTCAAATCATCTAGGATGCGAAAAGAGGCCACAAAAGCAAAGAGAGACTGGGATCGATTTGCGGGGATTGTGCTTTTTGATAAATAAGAGGCCAAAGTTGGTCAAATTATTTTTCTGTGTCAAGTATTTATTGCAATCAAAATTCAGAACTGAGTGGTGATTCCATACTTGCCTAGACTGTTCAAGGTTCGTCTTCTGAGGTCGTATCAAACTGCCCCTGCTAAGCATGTTACAGTGGTAAGGCACCGGATTATATAATTTCACAAAGATGTTTAATTAATACTCAAGTTGATGCCGACACGAAATGTCTACGGACGACGCCAACAGATCTCTATACGACTGCATTTTTTACATACTATAGGTAATTGCTAATTGATTTTAGATAGTTATCAAATTTGTCCATAATATAATGTACAAAATGTTTATATTGATATAAACATTATACAAAGTTTTAAATATTATGGTTCAATCTTTTGTATTACAGATTACATTATGTAGGTAACCGTCACAATATAATTGACAAAAATGCAGAGTTAATCATTTCAAAAGTGTAGGAATAAAATCCATAATGGATTTACAAATCCTCAACATGCATGCATTGTGTAAAGTTTGAAAAGCATTTATTCCATATTTTTACATTACAGATAACAAAATGTAGGTACCCCAGAAGCGAAATAGATTTATGGACAATAAACGAGCGGCTACTAGACCTAGGGCAGGTTTGAATTTAAAGTCTGATATGTTTTTTTTACCTACGAGAATGTATAAACAGTAAAATTTATAGCATAAGATAGTACAATCCTTGAGAGGTTTAGGTTTCCCGCATGCAAGATACCCAAACACACGATAAACGAACGCTCCTATCGTGCATTTAAACGCACGATAAACAAACGTTTCCAGCGTGCCTTGAAACGCACGATAAACGCTCATATAGTACTTTAAACGCACGATAGACGAACGACGAAAATAATAATATTTACAAATAATGAAGACAGAAAAAAATAGAAAATAAAATGAATGAAATTATATAAATTTATAATAGTATAAAATATAAAAATAACAGTCAAATCAAGGAAATAATCAAAGTACAAAATTGAACGAACGCTTCCAGCGTGTGTTAAAACAAACGCTTCTATCGTGCGTTTATCGTGCGTTAAAACGAACGCAAAACGATGTGTAAACGCACGATAAACGATGCACGAACGCTTAAATGGGAAATGTAAACGTCTCAAGAAGTGTAATCCGGTCAATGAATTCTTTTCTTTAGACTTAGTGCTGATGTGCGTTATGCCTATGTGTCATTTTTATTAGGAAAAAGCCGAAAATAATTCCTTGTGACTTCTTACAAAAAAAATATCAGAATGGAATTTTATTTTATTTATTTTTTTTTGTTATACTTGTTCCGAGCGACTTTACAATTTACACTGCCTGATGTTCCTAAACAATTCTTACCCTATAATTGTTATTGAACAGATTTAACATAACATGGCAAAATTAAATATTGACACTCTTCTAAAAGACCATAATAATGCCAAGAGTATATTTTCTATCGGGAGTGAAAACTTGAATGTTAATAGACAAAGTCTAGTTACCCAAAAGTGTCTATGAAGAGTGATAGGTATATTAAACTGCATATTATTCTTGATTGTCTCCTTCCCCCATATCATCAAATGATGGTTAAATTTGCATTGATTGACTATTTCGGATAACCGATATCCATATCCAGAATAAAACGCAAAAAGTTCAAGTTCAAAACATATATATTCTGAATTTGAAAGCTGCAATGAATGATGATATAACCTTTATAAAAGGCACATGTAACCAAATGATTAGGAAAGAGAACAAAACGAAAAATGAATATAATGTGGAAAACAATTAAGAAAGGTCAAACTAAAATTATAGTTATATATTGCTTAGTGCAATACCAGCTTTAGACCGGGCCTAACAATGAACTCTATTTTCTGGTTCATTCCTTCTGGAGAAATTGTATTTTGTTTTCATCCGAAAGCCTTCCCGAGACACTCTTTTACTTTTTGACCAGTTGATCGTAATTGCAATGTTGTTGAGATCCTCCTGGTGTGTTCGATCTCAGATGGCGACTTAGAGGGTTTACATTTGTAGTTCCTGCGATGACCATTCATTTGCCTCTTGAAAGTTTGATCTGTCTCGCTAACGTACTGAATACGACACGGCACTGGAGAAAGTATATGATGTTTTCGGTTTCACAAGTCACGTTTCAAAGAATGGCGTACAGGTCTTATATCTTTAATTTATCTTAACATGGTTGGCACCGGCCAACTATATTATATTTGGGCTTTACGTCATTCAGCTTCAGAGTCTATTTTAGAAATAACAAAGAAATTGCAAACAACTTCTCCAGCTCCAACTGGAATTAACGAGAAAAAATAATTCATTTTTAGGTCTTGGTCTAAGGCTAGTACAGCACTACTTGCTATACATCAATACGCCGTACTACTATATTTGGACTTTTTATTTTTTTTTAAATTGTTTTCCACAGTTAATTGTAACTTTGATAAAAAGACCCTCTTTGTTATTTTCATTCAGGCTCCTTATCAGTTGCTTATATGAGCCTTTGATAAAGGTACAATCACCCAGAGTGTACGCGATTCAGCTTCTGAATCTGTTTTGATCTTGAACTTTGAGAGTTTTATGCTCATATAGTTTTATGACTTTTATGCTGAAGAAGGATATCAGTTATCCGAAAAATTCAATTTAAATTTTACCATCTTCTGGTGATGTTAAACATATATTTTTATGTTTATATTTATATATATAATTAAATGCTCACGCTCTAGATTTACTTAAGTACTTTTAGTATCAATCGGTTAACGAAAGCTATATTCTTATATAACCTAGTTGGTCGAGTGGGCTAGAGCGTTGGACTTAGTACAGGCGGTGTTTCCATAGATGTCAAAGAAGAGAAGAGATATGAAAACTACCATCTTACTTGCTAGTGTGTTACTATATAGACATATAGCATGCATGGCTATGATGAAACATAGCATGTTGATGCAAGGATATATATATATATATATAACGTTTCAGAATGTGACGACTCTATTCGCTACACTGCTCCATCGGATCAAATTGATAAAGGGAAGATAACGTAAACTTATAGAAGGGTCTGAAAAATTCCCAACGATGTTAGAACTGTCAAATTTGCGAAGCAAATTTTTGTTCGTTCCCCCTGCGGGACTCGATATCGTACCGCTGTGACATCTATGGCAACACCGCCTGCACTAAGTTTAGCACCATAACACCTAAATGAACTGTCCCGTACTACCATACATCGTGTACTAAGTTACAGCCCTAGATTAATCCTAAGAGGAGGAATGACCCGGCCAGTGAAAGCAATATTTTTAAATAGCCTAGCTGGCCGAGTGGTCTAGGGCGCTGGACTATGTGCAGGCGGTGTTGCCATAGATGTCACAGCGGTGCGAGTTCGAGTCCCGCGGAGGGAACGACCGTTCTAGATCAAAGTTATGGAAAACTTAATAGGAGAGAAAAAAACAAGCAAGTCTACCACAGCGCAAGCAAGCATCATTACAGTATAGATATGTATAGAGGCCGAAAAGATCTGACACGATTTTACTAAAGTGCTAAAACAAAATTATCGGATTATGATTGAAAGGAAAGTATCTATGAACCATAAAATCAACATGGGTGAAGACAGCACCAAACTATTTTTAAAACATGCAGCCACAAAAGAATAAAACGGTAAAAATGACCGTAAACACTACACCAGAGGTAATAACATAAATGTATCTAGTTGGCATATAAACATTGATGTAAGTCAGCTTATCTTAGCTAATACTTTATGTAATGTTTGAAAATATGAAATAATGACCATGACAAGGCAGGTTCTTTTGGATATTAATTTTCGTGCTAATGTGCATATACATCAAATCATTTTTTAACAGCATTAAAGACTTCCATTTATGAGTTCTATTCTTTTTTTATTTTTAACTATCAATATTCATTAACTTAATATGATTACAAAATTCTGATCAAGATCATTTAACTTGTAATTTAAAAACTGCAAAAGTATAATTGAACAAAATTACTGGGCATCCCCCTGTATCCCCAAAATCATAACTGAACAACTGTACTGAGTATCCCACTGTATTCCTAAAATCATGACTGAACATCATTACTGAGCATCCCCCTGTATCCCTAAAATTATTAATGAACAACATTACTGAGCATCGCACTGTATCCCTGAAATCATGACTGAACAACATTACTTCGCATTGTTGTTGACGTGAACGTTTTGGGAAAATGTAAACGACTTAAGTTTGCTGTGGACGTATTTTGTCTGTTTGTGATATTTTACGATGATAAATATTCAAATTGACTGTTCATGGATGATGATGATGATTGTGGATGCAACCGAAAAATTAAACTCTTTTTACACAATGGATTTATTCCATTTCTACGACCCGTATTATATTGTTACAATGCTACCCAATACGATTCGGCAACAATGTATTATCTTAAAAAAAAACTAGTTTGGTTACTTTTGTAAGATTTGTTAGTGTATTTGTGATATTATTAGTTACGGTTATTGCAAGTCGACCATACTGTTTTTATCCTGACAAGTGTATCTTCTTTGTGTTGTTGTCAAATTTTATTTTAATTCAGGTAATATTTCGGAATGTATTTTTTCCATCTTGTATTTTTTTGTGAAAACAATTTTACGAAAGAATCTGTTCCATCTTTAAACTTTCAACGAAACGTCACTGTCGACACATGAAGCACCAGGTACCTTTTAAGTTAATAATAGTTTTGAATGGAAACTCATTTTGTAAGATGCATTGATAGTTTGAGGTAGATCAATATTTCGTAAACTTCTAAAAACTGGTGGATACTATTTCTTACAACTTTATATAAAGAACACTTAACTGGTATTATTTCATATTTCGAAACGAAAAATGGGGGAAATCGAATCATTTTTCTTACAATGTTACAAATCTGAAATTCCTTACTGGTTTCAAAAGAACATTTACCCGCCAATTATCTCCCATTTGAAAAAAAATCCCGGTAATTATCTCCCCTTGAAATCGGCATTAAAAGATTTTGTAATTGTACTAGTCTAGTTTTAATATCAAACATTTCTTTGAAATATTTTAAATACATTATTCTAACATGATTTTATAGATTATTAGTTTACAAAAAATTTATATATCCATAAGATTATGCCAGTGGACAGAAAAAGAATGTTCCGTGTAACTGGTATGATCTACCTTAAGTCGACTCGTCTACTCCGTTTTGTGATATTACCATTGACAGTATTATTCTTCTATAACAGATTATGTGTTCGGTACAGGAAACATGACGACTGTCCGAAGAATTCTCAACTTAACAAGACTTTGTAGCAGTTTATTGTAGTCGTTTTGGTGTTTTTTTTTTCTGCTTTAAATAAAGGTAATAACAAAATTACGGGACTCATAATCACAAATCGGAGGGATATATTAAATAGTAAAAAAAACCTCAAAAATTAGAAATAATTAAAAAATAGAAATAGCCACAAAATTCCTGACTTGGTAAAAGCATTTTAAAGTAAAATGTTGTGTTAAACCAGGTTTTACGGTTAGCCAAACCTCTTGCTAGCATTGTGACCATTGGAGTTTCGATGTAGATTTGTGTTGTGTACACAAAAGTCAAAATTTGTAGGACAATTGAACTCAGTGATAGATTCAACAACATGTGTAGGAAAAACACATATGTTATTAGTTGTTCCGTCGGTATGGACAAATTTGCATTAAGATATTGTAATCGACAGGAAAATCTTCTAAGAGATCAAACAAGGCGCATTTTTGTAATATCCTCGAATAACAAATATAGGTTTTAGCATACCTTATCATTGTGAGATTTTAATCCCGTATTCAGGAGAAGCTGATGAATTGCCACACAGATTGGAGTTAATAGTTTGGAAATAAAAATTTTTACTTTTATCATAAAATCTTGTACAGAGGTGATTGTTGTTGTCAAATTCTAGAAGTTTGTCCGAAAACGAAATGTAGGAAGCCGTGTCAGATGTGTCATTTATTTCCAGCTATTTCGAAATACTCTTAAGGAAATCGACTCGTAAGAGTACAAATAAATCGGCAAGGTGAAGATGCCATAGATTTCCATTGGTTTATCGACAAACTGTGGAAAAATACTCCTAACAAGACAAAATATTATCGATTAGGAACTACCGCACATTGATAACCTCTTTATCGGTGTAGCACGTTAAATCTTCAGGTATTTTGTTGGAAAAATATGTATGATTGTATCTAAGTACAACTAATTAGTAAGAAGTGTATTTAAAGTCTTTCTGGAATAAGGATGTCCGTTGAGTTTTTATCGTTTTTCCCTGTGGCAAGGTAGTGTATAGAGTAGAAAAAAGTCAAAATTTTGTTGGATGCAGCATCAGTAAATGCAATGGATTTCAGCTATTGTTAGAATCCACTTATGGTTGATATCAAAGTGCGAGTATACATATTCCGAGTATGGCCTTTGTAATTCTTTTAGTGCTGTAAGAATTTTTGTCAAATGTAATGACATTTCTTCTGTCAAAAATGATAATGATCGAATCGTTCTCGCTTAGTTTGAAATGGAGTCCACATAAAGTGCTGGGTTCCTTCCCGTTTGACCCATATTTTAGCATTCTGCTTAACTGTAAACAAGACTCTTTGAAGTTATAGTGTCTATAGATTCGTTGTGGTTCTTTGTATTTAATACCATGAGATATAGCTCAACGAAGTTGCTTATGGTCAAATATATTGAAATCAAATGATATCTCGTGGCATATGGGTCATGCATGAGGGGGATGATGCGCAATTGATTTATTCCTTCATTTTCAAGTCCAAAATCTCAAAGGTCCTGAAGAGAGATGACGGGCAGTGAGAACAGACTGGTACGGATATTTTTTTTGTTTTATATTTAAACGATAGGGTACCGTAAGAAGGCAATGTGTTCTTTAAGCTCTCGGAATATTGGTAAAAAGACTCATTACATTTACACCACTGCACATGAAACTTGATAATTTTTTCAAACTTCTGATTTTACCATTACAACACTTAAGCATTACGGCAAGAATGTACGCACCACTCTTATTCAGTAGTCTTTTCTTTCTTCACGGAACGGTTTGCTAAGTTTTGGGCTTTCAGTTTGCTGGTAGATCTTTTCTAGAATACGTACTTTCAAGGACAACCATGGTTCATGAGCAGGCTGATTTAAATAGTAATGAAGTATTGCAGCGGTCGACGGGTTATGGTATAAAACAAATCAAGTCACACCCAAATATTGTGATTTTACTATTTTTACACAAGAAGTCATGGTGACATAAGTCGCAAAATCGACAACATAATCAACGGATAAGATACAACTTATACAGTCATGTATATGTCGGTGAAACACATGATTATACAAACGAATGTGCCGTAATTGTTAAATTAATACCACGACGGCTTGTCAACATTTTAATCAACAGAATTATTCAAACCTCTCTTTGAAAGTTTGTATTTTTGAAACAAAAATATACCATCCAACGAACAATCATGTCCTAAGTAAAGGCTATCATAGTGATAGAGAGGAATGCTTGATACACAGATTGGGTACTGCAATACTTTACGGGTGCAATGACAGCATCAAAATTATAGGAAACCTTTTAAGCCAATATAACAATAACATAAATGTGACGGATAAGGAGTCACCGCCACTATAAATCACCTAAGATGCATAATGTTTCCATAGATGGTCTTCCTTTCATAAAAAAACCTTTTTGACTTCATCAAATTCGAAGTAAATTATATTTTATATCTTTAACTCTACTACACTCCCTTAACAAGACAAGTCTTGACACTCCTGTCTCTGAACCTACCTCATCATTACACACGTTTGTGTGCTAACATCCTCCATCATAAAAATGTCACGAACAAAATATCCCCGAATTTTAAAGACAAATTAATACCGATAATTTCATTTATCTATACTTCACCTATTGCATCCAAAATTTTCAATTATAAAAACCTATTGCAGGACCTCGAGATTTGGGACTTCTTGGATAAACCAGCCGACTGTTCCTGCAAAAACTCTCCATTCAAATATGGTTCCTCTCAGGTTACGTCATTACTGAAGATTTAAACATCATCGCAAACGAATCTCTGCGAAAGGTCCTGTCTTAAAGTCCCAAGTACCCTGAACCACGCTCCATAAATTGAAAAAAAAAGTTTTTATCGATCCCATTGAGGACAACGCAAGAAAATGGATAAATCGAGAACAAGACAATGATTTTCTGTCAGAGTAGGTACAGGCTGTGGGGTCTTAAATTTTAAAACGTATGAAAGTTCTAAGTAGATCAATGACTGTCTATGATACATCAGTTTTCAAGGACCATGATGTAAAAATTTCTACTATACATGACAATAATGTTGTCGTTCCAGCAGATTGAAAATTGAAGTCATCACTACAGTAGTTTTGTGGTCGTCATCATGTAATGGACTCGTGGATCGTCGCGGTGTATTTATTTGCACTACGAAGACTAATTTATTCAACGTGTAATAGTTTTCAAATCAAATCAAATAAGCTTTATTTAAAGTCGGCAAGTTATGTAACAAAACATTATTAGCTCTTAAAGAGCTTTTATGACCGACATTTTTCTTTCGTCTCCCCTTGACATGACATTTGAAGAGCAAGTCGGTGGGTGGTTTTAGAAAAGAGGACGCTTACCCTTCCGGTGCACCTAGTCGGGTTGCTCATTTACTTTTGTTACTTTGTATGTATTATTTTGGTTATTTTATGTTCTTTGTTGTGTGTGAGTCTGTTTTTCCATGTCTGGTCTTTGTCCCTGAATCACATTCTTTTGATTTTCTCTAGAATCTTGATTCCCTTGATTACTCTTTCTATTTTCAGGAATCTGAGAAACTATAATTATAACTCTTTCTACAGACAGAGATCACGATTTCACTTAAGTCAATTTCCCGGACATCATTTTTTTTATTCATCATGTAAAGAATGCATTAAACATAGCTCTGAAACTTTACCATATATATATTGATGTGTTGTTCAACATTCAAGCATTTGCCAAGTTTTGAAAACTATTTTTAGAATTCTATATTCACAAAAAAACTAAGGTGTAAACAACCTATTTTCCAATAAATTTACAGCTTTCAAAATTCAGATTTAAAGGCTGAATTTCAGATTTTCCTTATCCTAAATTTATTATGCAGTGCAAGCAGACATTTTTTTCCCTACATAATTACTATTTCTTCAAATTTTGATAGTTTATGCTGTGATCCAGCTAAATACCAACATTACTAATCATGAAATATTAAAGATTCATTATATTCCGGTAATTGTTTTCATGCACTACATGTTAAAGTTGCAGGTGCACTATTAAACAAAAATATGTCTTGGCAAAGCAATAGATTACTTTTTAAATTTTATCTTAACACTTATGTTGTTTGGAATATATATTAGTATTAACTTGTTTTATTAAATAATAGACAATGCCTATGAGTAGATTACTGTATAAAAAATATTTAGCAAAGTATCAGGGATTTGCCATACACGTAAGTGAAATGAAAATAATTTGTCCAGTAAAGTCCAGATTTTGACTTCAGCGGACATCTATGGCAACACCGCCTGCACAAAGTCCAGGGCACTTGACAGTTCTAACATCGTTGGGAATTTTCAGACCTTTCTATACGTTTATATATCTTCCCTGTATCAATTTGATCCGATGGAGCAGTGTAGCGAATAGAGTCGTCACATTCTGAGACGTTGTATGATATTGATTTGTTGTGACATGCATCATTAATTTGATCCTCTATCCTACATAATAACATCTAAATGAACTGTCCCGTACTACCATACATCGTGTACTAAGTTACAGCCCTAGATTAATTCAACGAGGAGGAATGACCCGGCCAGCGAAAGCTATATTTTTATATAGCCTAGCTGGCCGAGTGGTCTAGGGCGCTGGACTTTTTGCAGGCGATGTTGCCATAGATGTCACAGCGGTACAAGTTTAATCTGATACTACGAAACATCTGATAACAAATACCATCAAGCAATATGCAATCTCAAAAATCCTTTCACAAAATCTAATGTCACCTTTTCACGTTTTCTATAAGGCCTGAAAAAACGTTGCGACATTGTTCCCTATAGCAAAGAAGGCCATTGGATACCACTGAATACCCAGCAACTTTCTATCCGTTATGTATTCGAGACTATCAATAACACTGTCTTTTTCTTCGTCGTAGGTTTCGTTCAACAAATCTTTCATCATATCTAAAGGAACTGTTCAATGTAATACTACAATACGTCAGATTACACATGCCATCAAGCAAAACAAAATCTCAGAAATCCTATTACAAATTCACATGTCGCACCTTCTCGTTGTCTCCAGGGCATACAAAGTCATCTTTCTATCAAACAAAAAAAGAGTAATATAAATTCGATATAATTTATATCTATAATGATATTTATTGTCAGAAAGCTGTACAAGTTAAGATGAACAAGTTGAGATTCAGGCAAAATATGTTCTTAAAACGGGCAGTTACACTAATAATGATCCCCTGAAAAAGTTTTTATCATAGAATTGATTACATTAATCTAACATGTCTCTTCTTGATATAAGAATTTTTAAATTTTGTAAAAGTCGTCCTCTATGAATATTTTTATTATAAAAATATGTTTCTCTAGAAAGCATTTGATGTAACTACCTGTTACAAATTTAAAAAGGGCAATATTTTTATCTACTATGTCTTTTCATTCGTCTTTTTAGCTACCGTTTTAGTTTCCTGGGGCTGTAGTCTTGTAGGGTGGTAATCAAAATTATAAAAAAAATACGTTTTGTATTGTCATAGCAAAGACCAAACCACAAATTGTACTGATATGGAAATTCGCAATTTTGTGTTACTGACATATATGTGGTATGTATTAGTTAATTGTAATAAAATGCTACACAAAGCATCAGTCATGTTTGTATTTATAAAACAAAAGATACTTCACAGAGATTCAAAATAAGACACATCAACCATGATAGCAAAGAAGGCTTAGATACTGACTCCTCTTGTGATAATCAATGGAAGAGAGGTTTGAAAATTAAAAGTGAAGATAAGCTAAAAGTGTGTTGTAAAACATATCCATAAACAGTCTCGATATTAGATATTAAACTGAAAACTTATGATTAATTTCCCACTGAAAGAAGAAATTCAGGTTTTAAGGGGTGACACGGCTATTGCGTGTAATTGCAATTTATTTTTCATGTCATTTCTTGTTACTGTCTTATTATTTTTTTATATACTATTTCTGCATTTTTGATGTTGTGATTCTGGTAAATTCTGGTAAAATTTTAATAACTATGACATCTTTTTGCATCTACGTTAGGTGGTAATATGCTTAGGTTGTACAAACATACATGTTTAATTCCGTTTTCTTGACACCATTCCAGGAAACATTGTTTGACAGTTTGTATGGTCTCCTCGTCTTCTTTTTTGCAATATACCCGAATAAATATTTCAGCAAATAATTTGGGTAACACCAATGAGACCTAACAAATCCAATGCAAAAATTCAATATTGTTAACCTTGATGTACAAACATAAATGTACAAAATGCGTTTTAATTGTTCATCTTTACATTATAGCAAAATGTACTACTTCATCCTTCTTATCAACTTGTTCGTATTGTAAAAGGGTGGCGTAGATCAAACATGAGTTTTAATGATGTATACTACATAAAAGATATACAGTTATATGATTTAAATATGACCAGGTTGTAATATGAAAACAAACAATAAAAACAGAAAAGGGCATTTATCGATTAAGTTTGAATTGTTTTGTAATATGCTCACTGTATGTTGTTCGTCCAATTTCATTCCTTTGCAAGGATCATTTTTGTTGTAAAATCTGACATTGTCAATTGGATTATTTTCATTCGTTCCATAATCCAGTTTTACTAACTGTAAAGCAAAGAACAAGCTTGAGTCTTGTCTTAAATTAACTGCATTGAAAATAGAATCAAATAAAACTAAAAGCTAACAAACCTGAATGTCTTCAGGTTAACTCAAAAAGAGTGATAAAACATTATTAATAAGGATATAAATCCATTTAACCATGTTTTAACTCGTGGATCGTTACGTTGTATACATCTCCGCCATGAAAACAGATTTGTACAATGTGTCATCATTTTCCTTTGCTCTTTCGTCTACCCCGAACTTCTTTCTTGCGTATGTCTGTTTGTGGTCATCGTTCGGGAATTAACATCACCTGAATTCCGATAGTTTATCAACACTTTAATCAACAAGATCATTCAATCCTCTCCATGAAAACTCATATTTTAGAAAAAAAAATTGCCATCCTACGAACAGTCCCGTTCTAAGTAAAAACTTTCGTAGGGAAAAAGAGGAGTACTGGATACGCAAACCGGGTACTGCAGTACCTTACGGATGCAGTGATAACATCAAAAGTATAGGAAATCTTTCAAGCCAATATAACAATAGCATAAATGTGATGAACATATTTGACCAAAATCCAAGACAGGAAAGGGGTCATGGTCATCGCCACTATACGTCACCTTAGTTACATGATGTCTCCATAGAGGGTCTCCTTCCTTTCATACAAAAACCTCTTGGACTTTATCACATTAGAACCAAACTTTATTCTATACCTCTCACTCTACTACACTCCCTTTACAAAACAAGTCTTGACACTCCCGTTTCTGACCCCATCTCATCATTATACAGGCTTCTTGCCATCATTTTAGATATTGGTTTTCACAAACTCTTTAAACCAGTTTGTGTGAAAAATCAAGATGTAGAAAAAGATCGTTTCTTCCACTACCGTTTGTCAACAAAGATATAGAGGCAATTAACTTGGCTAACATCCTCCATCACAAAAACGTTACCAACAAAATTCCCCCAAATCCATACCAATTATTTCATTTTTCTATACTTCACCCATTGCATCCAAACTTTTCAATTATTAAAGGCTATTGCAGAACCTCGAGATTGAGGACTTCAAGACTAAACCACTTGACTGTTCTTGCAAAAATTCTCCATTCAAATATGGTCCTTCTGGTCACGTCGTTACAGTAGATTTAACCATCATCGGAAACGACTCTCTGCGTAATAGCCTTTCTAAAGGTCCAAAGTACCGTGAACCACGCTCCATAAATTGGAATTGTAACTTTAAAGTTCTTATAGATGCCGTCGAGGACTTTGCAAACAAATGGATAAAACGAGAACAAGAATGCATTGATTCTCTGTCAGAGTTTTTAAAGGCCGTGAGGTCTTTAATTTTGAAACGAAAGAAAGGTTTAAGTAGGTCAATGAGTGTAAAGGCTATATCGGTTTTCAAAGACCCCGATGTAGCAAAAACATTCTCTACTATATATGACAATTATGTTCTCGTACCAGCAGACAAAGCCCAAAACAACATTGTTTTTGTCTGCAAAACGTTTTACATCCAATGTTTATTATCAGACGTAAACGTAGAAAATAATAGTAGTGATAAGACCTATACTGCTACCACACTCTCCAAAGAAGAGATTGTGGAAAACCATAAATCTGTGCTATCCTCTTTTGGTCTCTCTACCAAGGACGATGATTGTGATTTACCGTCTATGTACTGGATTCCTAAACTCCACAAGAATCCATACAAACAACGTTTCATAGCAGATCTGCAAAATATACCACCAAACCTCTTTCAAAACTTTTAACTTCTATACTCACAACTGTCAAAGAGGGTCTACAGTCCTACCCCAATACTTGTTACTCCCGTAGTGATATGAATTCAATATGGATCAAAAAAAATTCGAAAGATCTTTTGGAGACAATCACTTCAAGGCTATTATCTGAATATAATAGCATTCAAATCTATTATGTTTCAACACTGTATACTTCTTTCCCCCATACTCAGTTAAAATCCCGACTTAAAAACATCATACATCGTTGTTTTTCCAAAAAAGATGGTACACCTAGATACAAATATATAGTTCTTTGTAGAGATTCCTCATACTTTGTAAGATATAATTCTAAATCAACTTCCAAATATACAGAGGGAGATGTTTACAAAATGGTGAAATGTTTAATACAAAACATATTTGTCCAGTGTGGTGGACGTGTTTTTCAACAAACGGTCGGCATTCCAATGGGAACAAATTGTGCTCCCTTATTTGCTGACCTTTTCTTTCACTCTTTCGAGGCTGACTTTATGGCTGATCTGATCCAAAAGAAAGAATATCGTTCAGCTAGATCCTTTAATCTCGGTTTCCGCTATATAGATGACGTGTTATCTTTAAACAATCCTAATGTCGGGGATTTGATACTTCGCATCTACCCCAAAGAACTTGAGATAAAGGATACTACAGACACTGTGAAGTCAGCCTCATATCTTGACCTACACTTAGAAATCGATGGTAAAGGAAAACTATTGACCAAACTTTACGACAAACGTGATGACTTCATTCAAAATTGTCAACTTTCCTTTCATCTGTGGCAACATCCGTTCAGCACCTGCGTATTGAGTGTTCATATCATAACTGATACGTGATACCAGAGCTCGCCGAAACTACGCAAACTTTTTGTATCGCGCTGGAACTCTAACAAATAGGCTTCTGGAACAGGGTTATGTTGTTACAAGATTGAAGACATCATTACAGAAGTTTTATGGTCGTCATCATGAACTCGTGGATCGTTATGGTGTATCCATCTTATTCGACTTATTCAACGGGTCATAGTTTTCCTTTCCTCGTTTGTCTACCCCGGAAAAGCAGAGGACGCTTACCCTACCGGTGCACCTGGTCCATGCTCCCTGATTACTTTTAGATAAAGAAATGATATAGAGATAGTGAAAGTGATATTGTATATGTTTGTGCATGTTTATAGCCAGTTTTCTATGAAAACATGGAATACATCATTAATTTATCTTTCTAGTTTTAACGAACGTCAACAAACCTACCGTGACAAGTACATCATTTTCTTTCAGTTTTCCTCTACTTTTCTTTACAATCTCATATATAATCTGATCCTCGGTTTTCTTTTCATTATTCTGAATCTTGAAAAGATAATTAATGTTTGTTCTCATGTAATAATAAAAATAATTACTGAAGCAGAGAAACGGGAAATATGCTTGAGGTTTATCTATAGCAGCACAAGACCCCGCGCCATGCGATATTTTACGGTGCACCTGGTCCATGCTCCTAGTTTTTGGTGGAGTCCGAGTTGCCCATTTGCTTCTGTTACTTTGTACATATGATTTTAGTTACTTTATGTTCTTTGTAGCGTATGACTTTTGATTACTGCTATAACCTTGATTCCCCTGATTACTCTTTACCAAATTACTATTTATTTGTCCATTCCTTGGCGTTTTCCAGTTGTTCATAAATGAGGTCTTGATTTGAACTTTTATCAGTCCAAAGGTTTTTAGAAATTATAATTAAAATGTGAGGAAGCATGCGATGATATCGAAATCTAGAATCTTTTTCATAGAACGAAAGTAATTCGTCACAAATTACACAATTTACCATTCTATTTTTATTAATGGAATATGTTTCTCCCACACATTTGTACAGTCTTCTGTGATGAACTCTTTTCAAAATGGCACGAGATTGTGTTAATTCATCTGCTGTTGACATCAATATGACATAGAATATGTTGTCATTTAAATTAGTATAAGCTACGGCGTCCTCTATACAGTTTGACATCTTAAGGAGCTCACTGAAGCACATGGATGAACAATGATGTATTGTACTTTTATGACAATATTGGGTTTGTTATATACCTCAATTAATCTTGAATTTGAAAAAATGAGTATCAAATCACATACCAAGTATAAGTAAAATATGTTAACGTATACAATTTAAAATTGTAAATTGGGTCACACACACACGCACATACAAACAATGCACATTAAAGAGTCTCGTGAAAAAAACATTCACATGTTTCTATCTTAATGTTACTACCAAAAATATTTTACAAAATCAAAAGATGACATATAAAATTAGCAAGAGGTTTCTGTGCAGCAGTTCAATCCGTCATTGTAGTCAAGGTCATAACTTTATGATATGAATATGTCTATTAGAAAATAGTCTTTGAAAGAGAAAATAATTAGATAATTAGTTATTTATTTATGGAAAAAAAAACAAGATGTTCAAATTTTATTCGTAAACTTTCCCCGATATATAAGTCACCAGTATTCATGTAAGGCTCTATCTGTTTCGTAATTGTGACAACCCCGCCATTTTTTCTCCGGTTTAAAAGTTAATCAAAGGAGTATAATACTCATTGATTCACCGCAATTATTTCACGTATTCTGCGTATTTATCAATGTTGGATGTAAAAAAGATTTTTAATCTTCATAATTGACTTCTCTGTGGATTACTCTGAGAAAATAATGTTGAAATATAGATATGCAGTAATATAGAACTTAACGAACTTTTGTAGGTATATCTGCCTGTCCATGCAACGTTGTTTGTCACATTTAGAAGGTGACGTCATGATTTAAAAAAAAGTGATTTATTTTTCTTTTCACCCATACGAATACTTCAGATTAAACAATATTTTGGTAAGTGAAAAACAAATAATAATTCATTACAGTTGTAGTAAAAATGAAATATAGAAACCGGTTGGTTAGTTCCTATATAAATATTATAAGGAACTCAAGTTCGCTTCGGTTAAGGTAATTTTCTTGGTCGTCCAACTGTTCAACAGTTTACCACATGACTTTCAGCATCTTGAAAGTTTTCCTCAATATAATTAAAAACGATCAAGGCAATGTAAAATGTTTGTATTATGTCAACTTCATATCATATTATCAGAAACAGTATTTGAGTGTAAAATTACATAAATACCCATTTTTTCCTTGTACCAGCGGTGTTTGATTCGCCTCTATAAAAGCATCTGTGATCCTGGAAATCGATAATACAAAGCAGCAACTTTCAGTATTCCCTACATACATAAATACTTTAGCAATGCTATAGGGAAAGAGATATGAGTTAACAGCACTGTACAAAAAAATTATACATGGTTTAACATTTGCTTCATTTCCAATCTGACTGTTCAAAATTGATATAAATTAAATCCCAATTTAAAATTAAAAGTAAAACAAATAAGTATGTGATATTATGGACTAATTTTAAGTATGACATACATTGCTTGTATAATATTGGAGACCCTATGTTGATAAGCACGTCTGTGTAAGGTAGCTCTGATCGAGAACATTGTGTATAACGTGTCAGCTTCCTAAAAAAAGACCGTTATTTTAGTTTTGTTTTAAAAAGTTAAAGTTTTTTTTCTTATTCTTCTTATCATTATAGCTCATTTTTGTCTTTTTGATTTTGTGACAACGTTTTAAGCGATAATGCATTTATCTACACTTCATGTCACTGTGTATTTAGTTATAAACTGTTCTCAAAATATGGATATTTAAACAAACGACTGTTAATCAATGTTTAAATAAATGTAATCTTCATCTTTACTTCAAGGACTTAAAGTTTGAACGTCAAATGTAATGTACACACGTACTTACAGTTAGTGGACATTGCTATAGTCTAATGCAGATGTAGTTTATTATTACTACAGTAAAATGAAGATATCTGCATATTGAAAATAGGAAAGTTCATCATTCACCGAAATAAAATTTATATTAGGTACGTATACCCTTTCTTTTCGACCTCAGCATGTGGTATATTATCCATTGTTTTGATTGCGTTTGGTAATAGTTTTGAAAAGAGTTTATATGGGTAGATTAAGCAATTAATAAATCAGTTTGTTTGTTTGTTTGTTGGGGTTTAACGTCCGAGCAGCAATATTTCAGCTATATTCAGACGAAAATCAGAAGAATATGTGAAACTTTTAGTCTTGATAAAATTATGCATTGAAAAGTGTACATACAATAATAGGCATGTCATTAACATGTTGTACTAAGACTCAAACAATGGCAGCAGATCTGAGCACGTTTGAATTTATCTTTGTTATGTGTTAATTAAGTTTCATGTTTGTGGCTTTACTTTTGAAATGATACATGTGTTTTCCTGTTTTTTTTTATCTCTCAAAATCAATTTGAAAGGAAAAATTAGGTAATTTTCTACCGTACAAGTTATCGGTACATTATATATAAAATCAAAACTGAAAATAACTTTGGTGAAAGAGTAATCAAGGGAACCAAGTCCATAGCGTATTCAAAAGAATGTAATCCAGGTACAAAGACCAAACACGGGAAACAGACATACACAACAAAGAAGATAAAGTAACTAAAATTACACATACAAAGCAACAAAAGCAAATAAACAATTTAGCCTCCACTACAAACTGGGAGCATGGACCAGTGCACCGATAGGGTAAGTGTCCTCTGTTTTTCTAGAAAGACCCGCTGACCAGTTGCTCATAAAAAGTCAAGTTCGGGGTTGACGAAAGAGGAAAGGAAACCTATGACACCTTGAACAAATCAGTTTTCATGACACAGATGGATACACTGTAGCGACCCACGAGTTCATAATGACGACCATAAAAGTCTGTAGTGAAGATTTCAATCTTGCGCAACATAACCTTGTTCCAGAAATTTATTTGTTAGAATTCAAGCGCGATACAAAAGGTCTGCGTGGTTTCCGCAGGCTCTGGCATAACGTATAATTTATGATATGAAAACTCCATGTTCCTTATATTTTAGTAAGATTTCTACTTTTATCTATTCAAACCTTATCCCTAAAACAAATTTGCCGAATTCCATCCACCTCAAGCACCCTGGAGAACTTCATACACCGCATATGATCAAAGTTATTCTTCAGACCCAGACCATGACAATCTCTGGCAAAGTAGTCCCATTTATCAACATCTATACCATTCCTTTTGTTGGCAACAATCTTTGAAATAACATAATAATATTTTATAAGAATAACCAAGAGAACAAAGGTTATAGCGGTAATCAAAAGAATGTAATCCAGGGACAAAGACCAGACATGGAAAACAGACATACCCAACAAAGAACATACAGTAACTGAAATCATACATACAAAGTAACAAAAGCAAATGAGCAACTCGGACCCCACTAAAAACTGGAAGCATGGACCAGGTGCACCGGTAGGGTCAGCGTCCTCTGCTTTTCTAGAAACACCCGCCGAGTTGCTCATAAAAAGTCAAGTCCGGGGTAGACAAACGAGGAAAGGAAAACTATGACCCGTTGAATAAATCAGTTTTCATGGTGCAGATAGATACACCATAACGATCCACGATCCAGAGGACGCTTACCCTATCGGTGCACCTGGTTAATGCTCCCAGTTTTTAGTGGAGTCCGAGTTGCTCATGTTACTTTGTATGTATGATTTTAGTTACTTTATGTTCTTTGTTGTGTATGTCTGTTTTCCATGTCTGGTCTTTGTCCCTGGATTACATTCTTTTGATTACCGCTATAACCTTGGTTCCCTTGATTACTCCTCTATACGCAGGTGCTGTAGGGATGTTGCCACAGATAAAATGAAAGTTGACAATTTTGAATGAAAAGTACAAGGCATTGCATCACCCAACTGAGTGTAAAAGGGACGGGAAAATAATTTTTCATAAATAGTTTTTTTGTTGTTGTTTTTTTTTAAGGATCTAGCATGTCTTATGGTCAAATCAGCCCCTTAAAATAATGAAAAAAGGACAATTAAATTGAATATGTCTATTCTAATATGAAAATTAGATAAGAACCTAATTGACTATGTTCTGAAAATGAATTCAGTTTATTGACACCAAGACCAATGAAACTAAAGTGTTCTTCCTCTTGTTTTTCACTCCTCATGAATTTTTGGTCGATTTTTGACAGTTTGATTTAGTCTAATTAACATGCCTATTATCAGTAAAAGAACATGTTTTCTTCAAAGTTTGTATTGCGGACATGTGATTCGTTTTAATGATCATACCTCGTACAGAAAGCTTTTGTTTTCTCCTCTGCCTTTATACAGCCATTTCTAAAATATGTCATTTAAGAACTCAACATCATATAGTACTTTTGTTTCACATATTTCACATTTAAAGTTATCGTTAAAATGCATGATTTGACTCTAATTCACATTTCCACAGGATGAACTTACTTGAAAAAATATGCTTTTTGATTACTCTTAATCAATTAGGGCATTGAACTAGTTTTTTACGGATATTACGAACATGATATTGTGAAATTACAAGTAGGATGTAAAAATTATGTTTTTTTAAAGAAGTATTTTAGTATATTTTAGAAATATCCTTTTATTTGTATATCACAAATGGAATAATGCTCATGGTATGATGACAGTTATATGATATATAAAGTACGAAGACGGGGTTTGTCCATATACTGCCCATCTGGGCGATGCATTGTAGTTTTTATTATGTAAAATGAAAGAATTGTATTAATATGAATAAATATATAAAGATTTGTTAAGATAAGCAAGATATAAATATAGTATATTGAATTTACAGATAAGTGTAAAGCATGAAATAATATCCATAGCGTTTGTTGCATTTTTAAGGCATAGCTTCTCTTGATTCTGACCTCTGTATTATCTGTACTCCTCTTTAATGGTCCTGCAATTAGTTCCTTTATAAATATTATATCTTGGTTTTTTAAGTTGTGCTCTAAAAAATTTTCTTTTAAGTTGTTTTCTTCGATGATGTGTTCAAACATCATGACAGATCCGTCTTCATGCTAGAAAATAATATAAAAGATATTGAGTATAAAAGGTGAAAGAGTCCAATATTCTTACAAAAGATTACCTCGTTGGTATGTTCTTGATTTTTGTTCAATGCGTGATTATGTTACTAGACAAATTATTTGTCTTCTCATGTTTAAAAATTAGTGTGTTATGTAGTTAATATACTGTAGAAACATTGATTTTAACTTGGGTCAACATTACATGGTTTTTGGTAATAAACTGATTTTTTTTTGGTTGTAATATTCAGCATTTATAAGAGATTATTTATTCGTTTGTGAATGACTCTCACACCCACGAAATAAATGAGATTTAATTCCAGATGCAGAAAAAGAAAACACTCAAAACGTTCACATATTGCTTTGAAGAATTCTTGCGTAACTATTTTACATACCGTCCATTCTATATCGGGCTTGACGTGAGGTATAAATTTCTGTTCGAACATATGTGAAAAAGGTCCATGCCCTACATTTTAAAATATAAGATAGGTATTAATCCTTAATATTGCTAATTCACTTCATCAATGCAGCGAGTAATGTACGACACTTCTGTGTGAGCTTCGTTTCGTATTCTTTTTCATTAATAGTTTGTAATCAAATACCATTTTATCGCATTTTCAAATGAGCTTAAAACATATTGATAATTAAAAACAACTAAGCACTAACTATCTCAATTTTTAGGATATTTCTTTAACACTTTTATCTTAATGTTGGCTGTACATGTGGAAATGCACTATGTTATAATGCCACCAAGCAACGCTTTTAGTCATCAGTAAATTAAGGCCTTTCTTTTAATCACTTGAATTCTGAAAATTGACACATGGGCAATATTTATAATTATTCTAGTTTTTGCCTTAGAAGAGGTAATGTGATACATAAATATGAGATATTATTAGATAAAAAAATCTTTTGTTTCACAAGAACAACCGTTCAACTTAATGCTTTGTAAAAGTACTTTTTGATATTGAAGTTGCGCATTACGTTAATGTACTTCAAAAAGTAAGTATGCTACCTTTTAGTATATAAATTTAGAAATATTTAGTATATATTTTACATCTTGTATGCGAACGACAACTTGTATCAAACATTTTCTACATAGAATGGTCTAAAATGATTTTGTTTGACAAATTAGTATAAATATTGACAGACATGGCAACACGTTGGAAAGACAGTTATGACAATGATTAACTGATGTTTCGTGTTCTATTTGGAAAGAATGAAAAATATAGTACAAGTAATCAAAGGAATATTCCAATTATAATATTGATGGTAATGACGTTTTGATATACATAGAACAAAGTTTTCAGTAACGGTTTTAGTTTCACTATTACACTGAAGAAACATATTGTCTAGAAATGGAAATAAATATACAAACGATTTATAAAGAGTGAAAATATCCATTCAAATAAAACAAGTAAAACGTACTGTAATTGCTATTATTTACAACCTCTATATCTTTGAAACCTATCTGTGCACCTGGTCCATGCGACCAGATTTTAGTGGAGTCAGAGTTGGTCATTTGCTTTTGTAACTTTGTATGTATGAATGTAGTTCTTTGTTCTTTGTTGTGTATGTCTGTTTTCCATATCTGGTCTTTGTCCCTGGATTCCATTCTTTTGATTACCGCTATAATCTTGGTTCCCTTGATTACTATTTAAATTGTTCTCATTTTAATAAATGCAAGCCAACTTTCTTCATTTTAAAGTGTTTATAGCGCTCTCTAGCCATTGTTCTACTATAGTCTACAATAATACAGTGCAAGACAACTTTGCTATTTTGTTGATGCATTCTTACTTAATTTTTCTTATTTGTGGTTCAAGTAATTTGACAGATTCTGTTTTTAATCATTTTCATTGCAATGTATGATATAATTATTTGTCCCTGGATTACATTCTTTTGATTACTTCTAGAACCTTGGTTCCCTTGATTACTCTTTCAATATATTCGTTTACTTGTAATTATACGACATTAATTCATAATAAACATAACATCGTCTTAAGACCATTTGAGGGTGATTATAGTAAAGGTCATCATAAGAAAACTGGAGTTTACACCATACGACGTGTCTCAGACATGTCCTAATGCCATCTTAATTGATATTTTCAAGACATAACTTGAGACATATCTTAATGTTAGTTAATGATAGTTAATGATACTTTTATTGACATGGCACCTGATTATAAACACTAAAATTTGTTCATTTTATATACCTAAATCATGACATAATCCAGCCAGTTCAACACATAACACATCTTCTTCTGTTATATCTAACTCTTTGGTTTGGTATTCCTTTAGGGAACGAACAAAAATGCCGGCTAAAAAACTGACTCTGTAAAAAACACAATACGCTGTATAATAACGTAACAGTATCTTTTCCAAAATATTCGTGCTTTTTTGTTCTAGTAGAAGTCAATTTGAGAAAAGGCGTAGATATTTGTTTCTAATTTTTTCAATGGTAATAAATTAAAATGTTGTTAATATATATATATAAGTCCCATTTCACTTTCAGAATCAGACTTTGGGCTACTTAACAATAGCAACATTTTAAATTATTTTATAGAACGTATAAAAACCACACGAAAAGGTATTTTACGTCGTCAGGAGTTTTAATATCGATTGGTGTATTCTTGTCGCGACATATTGATTTTAAAAACGGAAGATAATAGTGTACCCCTGAATCGTTTTTGAGTGGTAAGGTTACACAAGGGTTTTTTTTAAACCATAGTACTATCTATAGGCATTCATGCGAATGTTAAAAAGGGTTTATATGAAGAAAACGCAGTTTAGTTAAAGAAGAATAAATAATGTGTCATTCTTATCTCACCTAAATATGTTTTGTAAGATCCTTTTGTAATCTATCAAATGCTTTAAGGAAGAACAATTGTAAATCGTAGAATATTTCTCTTAAGACATACCCAATGCTATGCTCAAATCTGTTATGAGATGCCCCAGGGTATACAAAGTAACATGCTCCAAGCTGTTTTAGGTACCTAAGTCTCTGGAACTGTGGAGTATCAATAATCTTCACACATAGGGGATGAATCTCAATGTTGCCATGGATGGGGTCATTGAATACTTTCCCCATTTATTTTCTGAAGCTTCTTTTAATAATCACTTTTGAATTCCCTTTGATTTGCAGTCATAAATTACGATTTAGATTTGGTCTGTGCATGTGAAATGTTTTTGTAGTTCAAAACTAACATCTGAAAGAAAAGTAGTTAAATCTAGACCTGTGGCGATCCCTAATCAACGAATTAATATTACACAAGTTTACTACTGTTATATTGATATATGAAGATAGTTTTGTGTCCATACTTACATTTGCATAGAACGTTAAGATCGAATAATTGAAAGCATTTCTTAATTCATTTTTTTTTTCAAGTACATAAAAGTCAGTCGCAATGAGATACAGCAATAAAAACACAAAACACATGATGTGTAAAATAATTATCTAGGTACTTACAGAAAGAGACATATAAACCAAAACTAAAATGGAAACAAAAACTTCTTGCTTCATAAAACCGTCAAGGCCTTCACGACAAACAACTTCCGGGAAGCAGTTCAATAAAAATAAGTTTTCTTTTGTTATTTATTAGTTACCCTAATCATTTCTACTCAAATAACTTCAGAAATATTGTTTTGTCAGTATATAAAGTTGAATTTTTAGTTCTGCATATATTTTTCCTTGTTTTCGGTGTGCACTATTTTTTAGATCGAAGTAGGTCAAATGCTTTTGTGGCATAGATTTAAATGATACTTAAATTATAAATTCCTGTTATAATAGTATGGCTTTACGATTGAGTAACCCTATTTGTTTTGAACCACATAACACTAAATATAAAAAGACAGTTTACCGAGCCAAAATCACAACTGTATTAATTCAGAATGATACACGGTGAGTTTTGTTATTTTAAAATTTAATGCTTGATCACTGCTCTGCCTTATTTACATTTATTTTTATATCTGCTATAGATGTTTTATATTTGTTGTCACTACTCGATTAACCGATAATGATTTTTTTAATGATTTAATGAACATCAAACCCAAATGTCATTCCCGTTTTCTCCGTTTTCTTCGTGTTTCCTCTATTATAATTTATTACCCATCCATGAGCATACAATAGTATTACCATGCAATTTTTATATTCTCAAGACACAATAACTATGAATAAATTAGCACTGTTCAATTCATAGTTTACACATACGAAATAATCTGTAATAGTGTTTAATTCAATGTCAACTAATTGTTTTAGTGCTAAGTAGTCGGAATCAATATTCACTTTAAATGCAAGAAGCATAAAATGCATACTGGGCGGGCCCATTCTGCTCAATATTTTATATATGTTCTTTTAGCTGATACCGCTTTGAATTAATATTGAATATTTAAATCAATATCATTAACAAAACTAGAGATAGTGACTGTTTCGTTGAATTTTAAGCATGTGCAACGTTGGGTTGTAGTTTGAAATACCTGAAGCAATATCGCCTTCATACATGTACTATGAATGGCAATGAATGCGTTGCATTATTTTTAATTTTTTATTGAAAGTTAGTTTGTTAACCCTAAACTAAAGTTAATCAAATTAAAACTGACTTAACTTTAAATATAACTGTTGGTCAAAACTGCAATCTGTTTTATTTACATAAAATGCCGCTTCCTTAAATCTACTAAAATGATCCAAATAATATGCAAGCGTTAACTGTCTATCGGTATGTACAAATGGTACACACTTGTTTCATTTAAGTGTTAACTAAAACTGATATATGTATTGATAGTGATACTATTTCATCTCTAGCATACAACTAATCATGACAAAATTCCCAATAAAGAAATATTGAAATGTTGATTTATTGCCGCTTCTTTGTATAATACGAGATTCGAAGGTTATACAAATGATGAACAAATTCAAATTGATGAATTATGTTGTTGTTTTTTTTTTAATAAACATTGGATATCCCTAAAAAAAGGTTCAGCAACCAAAGCTGTAGATATGCAGCCTTCCCTTTGGATGCCTATTGTGCAATTTTACTTGCTTAACATTTCCTACACTCCAATGAGAATGGTAAGTTGTCAATCCTGTAATTTCAATCACTGCTATATTTATGATGTTTTATCAATTAAGAATTTGGAACTTTTTTATTTTATCTTCACAACAAATGGTATGGACAGTACAATTAAAGTCTGTCTCTTATCTCGACTTTAATCTCGGACTTGACAGAAAAGTAAAGCTGTTGACCTTACCTTATGGCGTGACGACTTTGACCTTCTACTTGCCTGCTATTGTCTTCCATGCTGTAACATTCCAGTACCTCTAGCATGTGAAGTTTTTAATTGTTTTTGTATGAACGCTGTACTTGTATCAAGACATCAGGCAAATGTTCGTGTCTTGTCCAATAGTACCAGCAATCAACACTTGTCATAAAAGTTAGTTGCATTTTATAAAAATTAAATGAAATTAAAACTCGACAGGATTTACAAACTGCGATGTTAAAGACGTTCTGCGGACGTCATCTTGATCTGTAATATAATTATCTCTCTTCTCTTCGATGTCCGGATACGTCCTAAAACGAACACCATAATTGGTGTCTTTAAGAAGCTGGAACAGCTCATCCACCCGGACCACTACAGTTCACCCCAGCATCTAGTAGGGGTTCGTGTTGTTCCTTTATGAACAGTTTGGCTCCTGTGTGATGTACGTTTGTTATCTGTGTGTTAAGGATAAATATAAAATACAAGATGATATGTGCATGTTTCGAAGTCTTCATTTGTTATGTTTACACATAACATAATTTTATCATCTTTTTTCTAACCTGGTAAGAAAGGTCATACAATACTCAGAGCCCGTATTCTTCAATTGTGTTTTATACGAAAATTGTTTATACCGAGTGAATTTGAAATAAACTTACATAAAATTAAAAAAGTATATTATGCATACAGTGCCTTAGAGTTAGCAAACAATTTTAACTTCAAAGTAACTTGCAAGATTTGGGTTTAGAGAAAGAACTGAAAATGAAAAATTCTGCCGCAGACCTGTCCTGGACGTTTATTTGTTGGTATGTGTTGTTTCGTATTTTTGTTTTTGTTTTTTGTTTTTTTTTGTTTGTTTGTTTGGTTTTTTTTATTGTTGATTATTTTGCCTTTTTGTATTTGCCAAGTTTTGGTTAACACTGTATTTAGCGTACTCTTATTAACAACTGGTGAAAAAAATGTGGGCTGTTACAATAGTTTATCCACATTCTGTTGCCAATTAAATATCATTTAAACAGCTCCCACTTTTACCATTTTAGGCAATCAACTTTGAAAATCAATATAGCATTAATCGGTATTTCTTATTAAAAATCGATTTTTTTTTTTTTTTTTTTTTTTGCATCTTGTATCTGTCTAATCATACAAAAACAGAACTCATAATGCAAGATAAGTATTATCAAAACAAATCGGTGCTCTCTTTTTCTTTTGTATGTTTGTTGTTTCACCCTTTTTATATTTACGTTAATCCTCGGTTTCGAATGGGAATCTAAGGCTATACAATAATTTCAATTACGTTAAAATAATTGTATGTATCATATAGTTCCTTGATCTGAATTTCCTCTACCCAGCGAGGAATAAACAAAAGCATTTAAAAGATGTCAAATTATATATAAAAAAGCAATTATGAACGCAAAAACAACCAGATGCTTTGCAGGACGCACCTTGGAACGACCATAGAGTTCATGTCATGAACATTTGGATTACATATGGACGTATCTGCAAGATGGATACAGCTCGACATTTTGATTGTCATAACACGTTTAACACAGGAAATTATTTCAATAAGAATCAAAACGATATATATTTGGTCTCGCTTTTATAAATAGTTAAGTTGAAACATTTTGAGTAAATCCCTGTCTTCCTTTAAAAGTATGACATCTTATAAAAAAGTGATCCATATACTTTTATTCAAGTCATTATCTAGGTGTCAGTGATAAGATTAATATTGTCCATTTAAGTCTCTTAATTCCTTACTGTTCAAGCCAAAACCCCAAATATCAATCCCGGCCTTTATTTATGGAGATGGCACCATGGACTTCTATTCCAAACAGATTACTATACTTTCTTTCAAATTGTCTAAGAAATATTTGTTTATGGAACCTCATTTGTAAAAGATTCAAGTCTGTGCCCCAAAATTAATCCTAATTGGACATAGTGGTAAAATCGCATATGCTTTAACTTGTGTTCAGTTTCATATACACTTGAACACAAGTTATTGTTCGAACACCAAGGGTCTAGAGACAACAACGTCGGCACGATACCATTAGTATATAAAGCAAAGGAATCAATGTAACAAGAAATGAAATATGTAATGGAAAAATTGTCTTTATGCAATATTCTGAAATAAAATAATAACTACAACATACAAGACCTTCAATAAGCGAAAACAATTATATCTGATCAAAGGTTTAACTTAAACATAAAAAAATATTTACATAATGAAAACAAATGATAATGAAAGGAAGTACATACCCATGAATGAAATCTTCAAGATTTTTTATTTAATTAAATGTAAATCAAAATAGACAAATATGATAATGATTACATTTGTTTTTGTGTCATGTAATATCAGAACAAAAATAGTCTTTAAAGTCCTAGGTAAAAAAAATATCATTTAGTTGCTCTCTTCTCTTGCGAGGGTTAAATAGTCTTCTTTCTGTAAAAATAAAGGATATGTCAAAGTATAAATTAACAAAACAATTATGCAATTCATGAAAATTCTAAGTCATGGATGTCAAAATAATGCATTTACATCAAAAATGGTCCCCTGTACTAATAATTCTAATCTTGCTGTCTCTAAATATAAAGTCTTCGTTCTTATTCTCAATAAGACACAGACAAATTAGAAAAAGATTTTGTTCATATATTTTTGTTGTATGAATAACATTATAATATTCTGTTCTTTCTCTTTTTACAAATTTCCTTTTGTGTTGTCCCTACTATATCAACAACTTCACTGGCTTACTACATATTACTTTCAAATAAACTACTAATATATTTAACATTGAACGAGTTCAACTTTGTATCGAGTAAAATTATTTCTGACGCATTCACCAGAAGAGTATTAACTGGATAAAATTTAACATTTCGTAATTGGTTTTATTCTGAAAGATAACATTTGTTCGTTACTAGTGTTTTCGTCAAATGAAAAAAATTAAGCAGGGTTTTCACATACCGCTTTAATTCCTGTTTCTGTACACCAATCCAAGAAACATCGATTGACAATTCTAATGCTCTCTTTATCTTCTTTTTTACAATAAACACGGATAAACTTTTCAGAGAATACTTTAGGTAACATCAAAGAAACCTAACAAAATAATTAAATATAGGTTTTTAAATGGAAATATGATCAAATCTGAAACATGAAAAATTGGTAGAATTGGTAAGGAAGTTCAATATTTGTTATGTTTTACGTTTTAAGAACATTTAAATTCTATAAAAAGTGTAATTACATCGATACAGGTTCATATTCTAAGAAATAAACAAAACAAACATATCAAATTTAAAAGCTTTGTAATAATGATGACAATCAATTTCATGTATGTTTTGTATTAAATTTAAGAAGCTGTCTTTGTAAGAAACATGCAAAATCTGAAAAATATAATATACCCCAAAAAGGCTACATATTTTTATCTTTGTGATAAAGTTGTTGTATGGGTCTATAGTATGAAATATGTAATTATTCATTCAAATCTGTCTGCTCTTAGAAGATAATCAACATTGAAAATCCAATAGGTTCTATTTTATTTGAGTGTCATTTACGGAGGTATATACCTTAATTCTGAAATCTACAGTGCATTCTACATAATTTTTATCTCTTAAGAAAACGGGTTATATGAAAAACTGAATGTAAATTTCTGTCTACTGTGGCAATCCAAACAAAATATCAAAAATAAAAAATATGTAGGCTTCTGTTTACCCGTGAATCACATTTTACATGTTTCTTAGCTGGAGTGCTACTTAATTCCCCAACGGGAACAACTCAGTGGCGCTTGTATATTGCATGTTTTGTTAAATATGTCATTTAATATATACACACAGAAAGAATTATAAGATATATATACCCCTTTTATGTAATATTTATATATAAATAATGATACATTTCTTTCAGTTGAAAATCTGAATAAAAGCAGAATATTCGTCTGTGAAAGTTGACAATGATAGAACAAAATGCTACCGTGTGAATTACACATTCGTTTACAGTTGTTGATGTACTGTTGCTACATAAAATCTGTGCACATAGTTGTTAGAGACAAATAGGAATAGAAATTGTACGGTATTTACTCACTGTATGTTCTTCCTCTAATTTCTTTGCTGTTTTAATATCGTTCCTGTTGTAAAACCTGACATTATCGATCGGATTCTCCTCATGCATTCCATAATGTAACTCAAAAATCTACAAAACAGAAACTCTAACAGTATACTTGTATGAATTATCTGAAATAAAAAAATCTTCTTGACGACGTGATGTACTAACATGTACTTTATTTAGCACATAATTCGTCGTTTTGATCATTTATACATAAGGCAATATGTACACAATTACTTCTGTTAAACTCTATGCACGAGAGTTTGAAAGGTTTGTATATAGAAATCATTTCCTTTATTGAAAAAAAACATGATTTATCACGAGATTTACAAGTATGTCACGGGAATTTCAAATGATTTTCATTTGAAACTGAAAGAGTAATTAAGGGAACCAAGGTTATAGCAGTAATCAAAAGAATGTAATCCAGGGACAAAGACCAGACATGGAAATCAGATACACACACAAAATTAAATAACAAAAATAATACATACAAAGTGACAAAAGTAACTGGTCAACTCGGACTCCACTAAAAACTGGGTGCACCAGCAGGTTAAGCGTCATCTCCTTTTCTAGAAACTTCAACCGAATTGCTCGTATAAAGTCAGTCCAGGGTAGACGAAAGAGGAAAGTAAAACTATGACAGGTTGAACAAATCAGTTTTGATGGTGAAAATTGATACACCGTAACGATCCATGCGTTCATGATTACGACCATAAAACTTATGTAGTGATGACTTCAATAGTGTAGCAACATAACTCTGTTTCAGAAGCTAATAAACAAAATGAATTGAGACAGATTTCAAGTGAAATTCATTTTCTAAACTATTTTACATGTGAAAGTCACATGAATTATGTGTTACATAAACAACATTTTCCCCTGAATTTCTATGATCCTGAAAATAAAACATCAAAACATGCCCATTAAACCGTACCGCAACGGTCAACTTACCCTGACAATTATGTCATCCTTTTGCAGGTTTCCATTATGACTCAACCTTTTAGATATAATACCATCTTTAATTTTTTCTTCATTCTGAAATTTAAAAAAGAGTACGAGTTGCACATTCTATACTATTAATTATGTATCTTTGGCAGATAAATATAGTTTAAATATACTCCAGGAGAATAGTTATACATTTAGGTTAAAATTTTGTCAAAAATATAACATACATCGTTTATTACAGACCCACCTTAACATATTTCACGGAACACCAAACTCATTCAAATTTGACATCTTTTCCTAGGTTTACTTGACTACCCTCCAATGTTTTGTGTACAATGCCATCCATTATCGTTTTTTTTTTCTCCATTGTGTTAGGAGCATATGCCTTTGTGTTTATCCTGCAGTATCTACAGCGGATTACATGCTACTGGTTAGTTATTATTTCTGACATGTATGTAAAGTTAAGTTTTTATTTGATAAATTGATTTCCACACAAGAACATGCTCTCAAGTGAGGACAACTAAATAGATTGATAGTTATCAAAAGTTTAAACTATTCTGAGCATGTTATATAGAAGCCTTAATTTTAAAACTAAAATATTGCCATTAAGTATATATAGTTGTAATTTAAAGTAAGTTAGCAATCAGATAACAGAGGATATTATTTTTTTAATTAACTTAATATGTAGCGAGTGAAGACATTACAAATTTTACCATAGCCATTTTATTAACGGTATATGTTTCTCCAACACATTTGTACAGTTTCCTTTGTTGTATTCTTTTTAAAATGGAACGAGACTTGGCCAGTTCATCGCTTTTTAACATCAGTATGACATCGAAAATACTGTCGTTCAAATTGGTATATGCTATTGGGTCTTCTATACATTTGGAAATCGTAAGGAGTTTCCTGAATCATATATATTAGCGATGAAAATTACTGAGAAAGACATGGCTTTTTCAAAACCTTTTTATAGAAAAGTCTTGTTGATCAGCTATAAGTCAACAGCATTAATTTATTAAATGTGGACCAGTAAATGAATTATCAGAAAGAACTTTGCACACGCAAATACACTCAAATAATTATATCACACATTGCAATGAAAATGATTAAAAACAGAAACTGTCAAAATGCTCGAACCGCAAATAAGAACAATTAAGTAAGAATGCATCAACAAAATAGCAAAGTTGTCTTGCACTGTATTATTGTAGACTATAGTAAAACAAAGGCTAGAGAGCGTTATAAACAATTTAAAATGATGATAGTTGGCTTGCATTAATTAAAATGAGAACAGTTTGAAACATTGTATGTCTAGAACTTTTGTTTGTTTAAATCAAATTCGTTCAAAAAACGTGTACTTGTTTTCATCATTTAAATTTATTAACTTGTATGTTTGTCTTCTCCGTTTTTATTTTGTTTCTTGACTGTAACTATCCATTTGTTCTAAGATTATGATTTTGCCATGCTATTTATTACCATTTTACACCATTTCAGACTAACCTATTTGAAAAGGGTAAAAATCCAATTAATTCTTCAACCTTAGATTTAGCTCGTAATGATATTGGAGCTCAAATATAACAGATTTATGCTCCGATTTACCTCTACTTGTCTAAGTTACTGCCAAAAAGAAATCTTGAAAAAGAAAATGACTGATTTTCAAATAGTTCTTCGATCATATAGAATCTAAAGAACGATAATTCAGTATCAAGTATCATAGATACCCGTCTTTTCCAGGAACCAATGGTTTTTTATCAGCAAGAATCAAAGCGTCTGTAATCCTGTAAATAAATAACTATTGTAAGAGCTATCAGCAATCTTTTTAACGGAACAATTATTATCAATGAATCAGTTATATTTGTATTCTTTATTTATATCATTTCAGAAACCATATGTAAAGGAAAACGTTTAAGGATTAGTGATACTAAGTTCTGAATTTAAAGGCATCATACATTGCTTGAATGGCAAAAGAAACTCTGTGTTGATATGCACGTCTGCTTAAGGTAGCTCCTATCTGGAACATACAATATAGAGTCTCAGCTTCCTGAAAATAGAGAGAGTAATCAAGGGAACCAAAGTTATAGCGGTAATCAAAAGAATGTTATCTAGGGACAAAGACAAGACATAGAGAACAGACATGTACAACAAAGAACATAAAGTAACTAATTTCATACATACAAAGCAACAAAAGCAGATGAGCAAATCAGACTCCACTAAAAACTGGGAGCATTGACCAGGTGTACCGGTAGGGTAATCGTTCTCTGCTTTTCGAGAAACATCCGACGAGTTGTTCACCAAATGTCATGTCCGGGGTAAGGAAAGGAAAACTATGACACATTGAACAAATCAGTTTTCATGGAACAGATGAAAAATTGATTTATGTTCACCCACTTAGTTCATGACCTACGTTGCAGGTGAATGCAAGTTTTGTCAAGGTTTATTCGTGCTTTGATTTAGTTTATTTTAAGTTAATGTCATACATTTAACACCAATATGTTTTTTAAACAACAGTTCTGAGGAAAAGAGGTTTCTAACAGTGAAAATAGAGTTTGTTCACTGGTATTTGAAATTTGAACCATCAATTCCTAATGGTTTGGTTGCTTTGGGTTGTAGTATCCAGGACTGTTATCTAATGCTTCCATGTATGTCCACGTTTGGTCGTTTGAGATTTCTTACAGTTGTTATTTACTTAAAGTTCGATTTAAAGATTAAATGAAAAATACAAGATTTCACCTTAATTAGTATTAAGATGAGCAACTCCTACGATTTCTTCTAGGTAGTAAGAGTGAATAACACTTACCTTATCCCTGAAACATATCTGCTGGATATCATCAACCTCAATTACTCTGGAAAACTTCATACATCTCTTATGATCAAAGTTGTATATTATTCCCAGTCCATGACAATCTCTGGCAAAGGTCTCCCATTTGTCAACATCTATACCATTTCTCTTGTTAGCGACAATCTTTGAAGTAAGAGAACCTAAACTTTATGATACGCGGCATTGCCAAACTGAGTAAAAAATGAACAGAACATTGGCGTTCCATTGAAAATATCAAGTACGTCTGTATTGCAAAAATTCTTTTAAAAAAAGTAAACGTCTTGTCTTCAACAAATAATTATAAACCTTCTATCTTCGTATAACAATGAAAAATCTGCTTATCATGTCATAAGAACTGATGAACAACTTATTTTAAATGTTGCGTGGAAAGTGTAGTTATTTGTAAAAATAAAGTTTATTTCCGAAATAAATTTTGCCCCCTTCTGTATTGTTCGAAGTATAAGAACCTAAACTTTATGATACGCTGCATTGCCAAACTGAGTACGTCTGTGTTGCAATACATTCTTTTAAAAAAGTAAACGTCTTGTCTTCAACAAATAATTATAAACCTTCTATCTTCGTATATTGGAATTGTGAAATTCGAGGCAATGAACTAACAATGAACAATCTGCTTATCATGTCATAAGAGCTGATGAACAACTTATTTTAAATGTTGCGTGGAAAGTGTAGTTATTTGTAAATGTTTGGAAGTATTCCTTCCTCTTTACACATAATGAGTTGGTAGATTTAGATTTTGACCTTATATTTTCTATACGTTTTGTATGAAGACAAAATAATAGATGTGTTCATATTTTGTTTATTACGACAAAATAATTCAACTTATTTATGAAGATACGACATAGTCATTTTAGCGGCATTACGTCTCGCGGAAAAATAAAGAAAATTTCAATGCTACATTAAAAAAAAGTTTTCGTTTCCGAAATAAATTCATATTAAATCATTTCTGCCACCGTCTGTATTCTCTTTGCATAATTTGTTTTTGTAATGAGCCTCGAGTTCTACATCTTACATTGAATATACTACATTGTCGATCAATACACCAAACTTGTAAAATATCATATTACAACTCTTGATACGAACGAAGCATCGGGTACAAGAACTATGCTAGGGTTGATATTTTGGGACAGTTTATGACTGTAACTCATTAGTTCTTATTTTAAAACGCGACATTTTTACGTTTAGTAAATTTATTAAAGTATCATATTAGAGATTTGTTTTATTTTAATATTCGTGGGTGAGCAGGGGGCAACTGCAGTCATGAACTTCACTGTCGTAATTTTTACCAGTTATGCATTAGACAAAATAACCATTCC
This sequence comes from Perna viridis, assembly GCA_037379345.1. Taxonomy (NCBI): domain Eukaryota; kingdom Metazoa; phylum Mollusca; class Bivalvia; order Mytilida; family Mytilidae; genus Perna; species Perna viridis. The sequence goes on along the minus strand of CM074515.1, from coordinate 7,135,606 downwards.
TACCTCGTACAGAAAACTTTTCTTTTTGTCTCTACCTTTATACAGCCATGCCTGGAATAAAAACAAATATTTAAAATTATTTATGTAAATCGCCTTTAAAGCCTATAGAGACTTGTTTTATGTATCATTATCAATCTAATTGCAGCTTCCAACCAAGAAACATCATGTAATTATTTTCTTACGGAACTTCACGTTTTATAACTTTCTAACCTTCAATTCATTTCTGTCATATACGTTTTAGCAAGCTTGGTGGAAACAATAACATACAAGAGATCTTCCTGTTTTAGTTTTCAACAGATTGTTTTAAATACTTAATACCAAAGAACTATACGCTACTGACAGCATAATTCGTATGGTGACCAACTGTTCTATACTCTGTATATGACTGTCACTGTTGTGTTCTATTTGTTTAAAATTTTCTTTTATCAAGCTTATTGTGGTTGTTTTATGTTCTTTGATGTGTTTATATGTTTCACATGTCTGGTCTTCTTCCCTGGATTACATTCTGTTGATTTCCGCTAAAATCTTGAGGCCGGCCTTGATTATTTCTTCACACAAAACTATTCAACATCACCACGACTGTATCGGCTAGTTCTTTTAAGTAAAACTTATTTAACTGTAACATACATCTGTAGTTCTGTCGAACGGTGCACCAATTTGTTCTATTATGAATGTTATATCTCTTTCCTTTAAGCCATATCGGGTAAACTCTCCTCTCAAATTGTTCTCTTCTAACAAAAAAAAAAGTTAAACATCATAACTGATCCGTCTTCATGCTGAAAATTAATTCATATTTGATTACCGCTATAACCTTGGTTTACTTGATTACTCCTTAAAATTACTATCTCTAATTTTGATCTTTTCCAATTAATAAGTGTTCATGCATTGATATCAGCTCAGGACTTTAGACGTTTATAGTCATGCTTGTTATTTTACTAGAAAAACCAAATTCAGTTTCAAAAATACTTGGATAATTTGTGCAACTTGAAAAACTATTCTACATACCGTCCAAAATAAATTAGGCCTGGATCTTGGAATAAACTCCTGGTCGAATACATGTGAAAATGGTCCCTGACCTTAATTTAAAGAGAAAGGTGTACAATCGTTAAAGCAGTTTTTATACTGCAGTCTCCCTATTTGCATAAGTAAAACATATTGACTGTTAATTCATAGGGCTTTAATATGCCAATGTCATAATATCACTTTAAGCCACGCCCACTGATTGAATATTTACATGTTCGACCGTAGTCCAAATTTCCTCTGACCCTGCAACCCTCCACTTTTTTATTTGGATATGGATACGTCGGGTTGGGGTCAAAATGATGTGTCATACAAAACGTTTATCGGCACCGCTGAGTATAAGTAACCGTTCATGTCATTGTTGGGCTAACATACGAGTATATATACGCGTATTTTTATATCATTTAGGCGTAAATTGTTAAAATGTATGCGTATCTTGTTTAAATATACACGTATATCTACAAGTATTAGATATGTTCTTATATACGCGTAAAATATCAAGTTATACGTGTATATTTGTACTATATAAGCGTATATTTGTATTTTACACGCATAAATTTGCATTTTATACGCGTATAAATACGCGTTTTTACTATTTTCACGTGTATTGGTAATTTTCAATAAAAAATAAAAACAATATACGCGTATATATACGTGTATATATAACAAAATATACGCGTATATAAACGTGTATATTTGCATGGTTTATTGACCAATAAAAATGACAGTTATAAATTGGAAGAAGATATAGATAGATAGATAGATAGATAGATAGATAGATAGATAGATAGATACAAGGTAATACAATATCACCATGATTACGACATATCTTACAAGAATAGACCCCATCTGATTTTTTGAAAGAATGTTCTAAGATAACGATAACAAAGCATAGGTACAAATGCATCGCCAGAAACTTATTTTTAGAGGGATAATCAATGTGATAGAATAAGTTATCATAGGACAGAACATTAAATTGATTATAGTATTGCAACAAATAAAATGTACGTCGGACCATTGGCCCAAGACCGTTTAAATCCTACTCAGGCCTGTAAATGTAGAAATTAATAGTAACACACCATATTAAAATGACCCCAAGCCCATTATTACCACTCCAAAGTTTGCTTGGCATGAAAGGAGTATCCCGCCCATTCTCAAGTTATTGGCCCCAACCCGTGCATCGCCCTTCAACCACTTCTAACGACTTTCAAATTACAATCGTGCATGTCACGACTGCCTAGATCGATTCCGGAATCACTTTCGTGTATGCTGATACCATAGTTGCTAAGAAAATTACATTTTTATTGAAGTTTTGATCATTTTTTACGAGACTCTCTGTTTGTTGTCATTATGAATCGTAATAGATGAATCTCCAATTTTTGTATGGCACATCTTTCTAACCTCAACCCGACGTAGCAATATTCCAATGACAAAAAGGAGGGTTGCAGGGTCAGAGGAATTTTGGGCTAGTCCGACCGCCATTGATTGTGTCTAAAGCAAAATAATATTGTTACTTGTTATTATTTGTTAACCACAATACATATCTTTGTTGCAACATCAGTCAGTTATTTGTACATAAGTAGCACAATCTGTCGCACTCCAGTCGATCGCGAATAGATTAACAAATTTACACCTGTCTATGTCATCTCCATAATAATAGGATAATTAACTGGATAGGGTGAATAACTAAAATATTATCAGGAGTGCCGAAGAACGCCTAGATTTGACGATTGTGCGGAACTTGTTTCGCGCACGAGTTAAATCTTCAAGCGTTCTTGGCATGTGTGATCATATTTTAGTTATTCGCAGTTATTTCCTTGTCCAGATTGTGTACCTAAACATTCCACTACTGGGGGACTTCTCAGCAAGATACGACAAACCTAAGTATTAATATCCAATTTAGAGTATGTTCGTTTGTTGGTTTTAGCGTCCTCTACTACCCTTTCAGGTTTCGTACGAACGGCGAAGAATGATATTGTTCTCGCTTTTGTATAAATAATTTGATTGAATCATTCCAACTTTCACAACTCTGAACATACCAACAACATACTTAACCGTTATTATTACGAGACTCATATGGCAGTATATGGACCGGTTTATCGGCCTACGAAATTATATGGACCGAAGCGTAGCTAAAAAGTCAACCAATATGGAAAACATTATGTAATTATACCAGAATTGATTAACTATAATACACGACGTATTAGACGGCTAAATTCCGTACACTTTTGTATTTTTTATTGTATTGGCAGTAGTGAATTTACTAATATTCGAACGTTAATCAATAATATGGTATTATTACATAAGGTTTTCAATATTGGCTCAGATAATGGTCCGAGGCCAGCCATATTGGACTGATGCGTAGCCAAAGTCCAATATTTCTAATCCAGCCAATATGAAAAACCTTGCGCAATTATAACTTTATTGACTCCATTTGTCAATAAAACGTTTTATCAAATTATGTGAAAAACGGTCCTAATATATCGGCTTGACAAACATGTTTCACGTTTTCCTAGTCCGTAAAATTTATATGAATTATTATTTTAACCATTTTCCATTAGTAACTTTTCAAAATTTCGGTCAAGTCCAAAGAGTTTTCAAGGAAACCAAGATTGTAGCGTAAATCAAAAGAATGCAATCCGGGGACAAAGACCAGACATGGAATACAGACACACACTACAAAGAACATAAAATAAACAAAATAATACATACAAAGTAACAAAAGTAAATGAGTAACTCGGACTCCACTAAAACCTGGGACCAGGTGCACCGGTAGGGTTTCTAGAAACCCTCCCCGAGCTGCTCATAAAAATTCAAGTCCAGGGTAGTCGATAGAGAAAAGGAAAACCATGACAAAGTGAACAAATCTGTACTCATGATGCAGATGAATACAACATATTTCGTATGACCATAAAACTTCTGTTGTGATGACTTCAATCTTGCAGCTACATGACCTTGTTCCAGAAGCCTAATTGTAAGAAGTCTAGCGCGATACAAAGAGTCTGCATAGTTACGGCAAGTTCTGGCATGACATATGAGTTTAAATCTTCACACGCAAGTGCTGAAAGGATGTTGCCACAGATGAAAGGGAAGCTGCCAATACAGAATAAAAAGTCATCGCGTTTGTTATATAGTTTGTCAATAGTTTTTCTTTACCATCGATCCTAAAGTGCAGGTGAAGATATGAGGCTGACTTCACAGTGATTGTAGTATTCTTTATCTCAAGTTCTTTGGGGTAGATTCGATGATTAAAATCCCAGAATCTGGGATTGTTTAACGATAATGCGTCAGTTCAAGGATCTAGTTAACCGATGTTCCTTCATTTGGATCAGATCAGGTAAGAAGTCCGCCTCATAAGAGTGGAGGAAAATGTCAGCAAATAGAGGAGAAAAATTTGTTCCCATAGGAATGCCGACCGTTTGTTGAAAAGCGCGTCCACCCCACTGGACAAATACGTTGTCTGCAATTTGAAAAGATTTTCTTCTGTATAATTGGAAGTTGAATTAGAATAATTTATTGTTTTATACATAAAATTAAACAAATGAAAATTTTAAAAGTAGAGTATATAAAGAAAGGATACCACTTTCATTTAGAAGAGTAATCAAGGGAACCAAGGTTATAGCCGTAATAAAAAAATGTAATCCAGGGACAAAGACCAGACATGGAAAACAGACATACACAACAAAGAACATAAAGTAACTAAAATCATACATACAAAATAACAAAAGTAAATGACCAACTCGGACTCCACTAAAAACTGGGAGCATGGACCAGGTGCACCGGTAGGGTAAACGTCCTCTGTTTTTCCAGAAACACCCGCCGGCTTGCTCATAAAAAGTCAAGTCCGGGGTAGACAAACGAGGAAAGGTAAACTATGACCCGTTGAATAAATCAGTTTTCATGGTGCTAATGGATACATCATAACGATCCACGAGGTTATGATGACAACCATAAAATTTCTGTAGCGATGACTTCAATCTTGTAGCAACATAACCCTGTTCCAGAAGCCTATTTGTTAGAGTTCTAGCTCGATACAAAAAGTCTGCGTAGTTTCGGCAAGCTCTGGCATAACGTATGAGTTGTGATATGAACACTGCATACGCAGGGGCCGAAGGGATGTTGTCACAGATGAAAGGAAATCTAATCTAAACCCAAACATATCAAGCAAGTAACGTATTATCAACACCATAAATGGGAATGTGTGAGTAAAATACATGTTATATAAAAATAAAATCATCAAAATACGATGGTTGGCTTCGTTTTAATTTCTAAAATCATATCTTGGTTTCCTTTCAACCCTTGTTATCCTTCATATCATATTTATATCAAACATCAACAGGTCTTCAAGCCCAAACGTTTGCTAACCAACTATTACCTAAACCAAGGCATAGTCCAGCAATTTGAACACATAGTACATCTGCATCTGTTATACCCAAGTTTTTCTGGTTCTCCTGCAGATTACGAACAAACCGTTCAGCTAGATGACTCACGCTAAAATGACAGAAGACAAAAACCAAGTATAGAGTCATTTGTAACAACTTCAACACATGGAGTATCTACCTAGCTAGTTTGTTTTCACTAACACCATATCCCTATTGTTCATTTATATGCATGATCGGTTTGCAATGTCAAATTATGTCAGAAAAAATAATTAAAAGGCCGAACATTTTCAGAGAGTAGTATTTCTTCTCCATCCCATCGTAACTAAAGTTGGTCTTTAATGTGTCTTTGTGTCGTTACATTACTTAGTTGTTTGATTTTGTGGGTGCCTTTCATAGCTTTTTAAAAGGTGAGTTTGCATTTTTTGAAGACGTTCGCGTCTCACCATATCCGTTCTTTCCATGATTTTCTTTTAAGCTCCCCCACCTCCCAACTCATCAACTCATCAACTTCATGGTGATTTTCATGTACTTTGATACCTCCCATTACCGAATCAAGTTGTCCCCAAAGAATATTATCGGATTATTTTCCAATATAAGCCTGTATTTGTATCCCACTGGGTAATAAAGCCAATATTTTTGTGACCCAATTGTTCGCGTGTGACTTCCTGTGAAGAAATTAAATACATATAGTATCATCATATAGCCCAATGTCTGCGCTTTACAATGGTACCAAGAAAATGCGGTAACACTTAGGGTTTTTTGAGTCAAATGAAAACAATGTATCCCTATCCACCGAAAAATTGCTAAAATTGACATTTTTCAAAACACCAAGAGTACCTATGCTTCAGTAAAAAATGGCTTATTTGGTCTTTTTTGTTTAGTTTTATCACAATTAATACTTCTGGAATTCTGTTGATGACTTTTGGCGATTTTCGTACTCAGCATTTATCAAAGAGAAACCATCGGAACCAAGGTTCCATCGGAAACCAAAAGAATGAATGTAATCCAGGGGCAAAGACCAAACATGGAAAACAGACGCACATAACGAAGAACATCAAGTAACTAAAACAATACAAAACAACAAAAGCAAATGGGCAAGTCGGACACCACTAAAAATAGGGAACATGGACCAAGTGCACCGGTAGGGTAAACGTCCACTGCTTTTCTAGAGTTGTTCATAAAATGTCATGTCCGGGGTAGACGAAAAGGGAACGGAAAACTATGGCGATGAACAAATCAGTTTTTATGGATACACCGTAACGAACCACGAGTTCATGATGGCGACCATGAAACTTCTGTAGTGATGACTTCAACCTTGTAGCAACATAGCCCTGTTCCAGAAGCCTAACAACTGTAAGAAGTCTAGTGCGCAGTACAAAAAGTCTGCGTAGTTACAGCAAGCTCTGGCATTAAGTATGAGTTGTGATATGAAAACACCATACGCAGGTGCTGAAGGGATGTTACAACAGATGAAAGGAAAGTTGACAATTCTGAATGAAAAGTCGTCACGTTTGTCGTAAAGTTTAATCGATAGTTCTCCCTTTACCATTGATCTCTATGTGTAGGTCAAGATATGAGGCTGATTTCACAGTGGGGTAGATGCCATGTATTAAGCCCCGAAAGTAGGATTGTTTAACGATAGTACGTCATCTATATAGCGGAATATAAAATTAAAGAATTGAGGTAATCGATGTTCTTTTTTCGAATTAGATCAGCTATAAAGTCAGCCTCATAAGAGTGTAAGGATAGGTCAGCAGTTAGAGGAGCACATTTTTTTTCCCATTTGGTGAAAAAATCGTCCCCACACTGGACAAATGTGGTGTCGATAATTCCAGCATTTTGAAAATATTTTTTTTTTACAAAGTATGAGGAATCTCTACCAAGAATTATATAATTATATCTAGGTGTACCACATGAGAAACAACGATATATATAATGTTTTTGAGTCGGGATTTTAACTGAGTATGAGGAATAGAAGTATACAGTATTGAAAAATCATCGGTTTTAATGCGATTATATTCTGATAATAATCTTGAATTGAGGGTCTCCAAAAGAGCTTTTGAATTTTTCAGGATCCAAATTGAATTAATACCAGACTCCCCGTGCGGGTCCGAGTGTCAAAAGAATAGTTTACTACGGCAATTTAAACAAAATATCAAAAATAAAAATATGTAGGCTTTTCACCCATGAATCACATTTTGCATGATCCTTAGCAGGAGTGTTACTTAAGACATGGGTTTGGTTCATTTAGTGTTCTATTAAGACATAATAACAATAATGTACACCGTAAAATTTGGAAAGCACTTCTTTGTGACATTGAATGAAAGCGAGTATCCATGATCTTAAACTAGGCCTTAAACTTCGTCTTCAGCACGAATTAAGAATAAAGACAAACTGTTTGTTTTTCAATGCGATTTGTATTTAATGTATCCATTTAATATCGATATATATGTCCTGTATTTGATATAATGTCGTCTTTTATAAATGCATCCTGTACAATGTCCAGATATAAATGCTGAACTGTGGCTCTTAAGGTTCCTAGGTCTGCAAATAAGAACGTTAAGAGATACGGTTCGGGAGCATGTCCACATGTTAATCTCAGACCATGTGTTTTCCCCCATAGGAACCCAAAGACAATATGCGTCTGTGTCCACAATTGTTTTATCTAAAGAAATAAGATTATTACAACTATCAAAACATACCCAATACAACGCTCAAAGACGTTATGAGCAGCCCCAGGATACACAAAGTAACATGGCCCAAGTTGTTTTATGTTTCGAAGTCTCTGGAACTGTGGAGTATCAACAATCTTCACACAGAGGGGATGAAGTTCAATGTGGCCATGGACGGGATCATTGAATACTTTTCCCATTTCTTTCGAGAAGCTATTTTCATATAAATCAGTTGAATTTGAAGTTGGTCTGTTCATGTGCATGAAGTCTATGAACCACATTCACGTTTCTGATACAAATAGATTTGATTAGATACTGTTGCCGAAAATGATATTACAGAAAAGGATTCTTATCTTATTTAAAAACACATAAACACAAAACTGGGACGAACATTTCAAAATAGATCATGTAATATGCTTTTCCCCTGTCATATATCTTAATCCCGGGATAATAAATCTGTAAAGTTTTGTTTAAAAATACGTAGTTTAAATAGTGTTTAAATTAGTCGAGTTGCGTCTGATAAACGAGACACAATAACTGTTAAAATGCTATTATCTTTAGATACTCACATAGAAGGAATGTCATCTTATATCATAAAAGAATACACAAAGATTGAAACAAAGACTTCATGACGATATATTATGTAATGTTTAACACTGACTGCCTTTCCTACCTTTATTTCTTCCGGGATATTATATTATCTTCTTGTTTCTGAAAACAAAAATAGATTTAAGGTACTGTATCTCCAACAACGTCTTCCTCAAGATATTTAAAATGTTTTATGGCCGTATGATACTGACAACGTTTTGTGTGTTTTCGCTTTCGTTTTGGAAATTGTTTTAGGTTAGTTAGTATACAATGGATATAATTAAAACAGGTTTTATTAAACCAATCTGGGGTCCTAAAGGGTCATTAACATTACAAACATGAATAATTTGTGTTTTTAAACACATAATAATGCTAGAATGCAGTAATGGAAATAATCAATAAACGACACGTCATCAAATCAAAGATTTCAGAGTCCAGAAACGAGCAGCCCGGACCCAATTGCATAACAAACGTGGTGATGTAATGTGTTCCGGAAAAGTAAGTTGAATCTGCTTTTTATTAGAAAAAACAGTGATATCACTTGACGGTCATGTCCGGTGTCTGACAGACGGACTGGGAATGTTCTCTCTATTTCAATTAATCAAATCCTGTAGAATTTACCAAGAAAGATTTTAACGGCATATACCAATCCTATGTGATAGATATCGTGCAATAACAAAGACAATTTAATTTACTTATGCCAGTCATGGCATGCCATATCCTGTATTGTCATGAAGATGATCGGGAGTAATTAACCGACCAAAACACTTCAACAATTAGCTTCCGTTCGGGACATATTTCATAGTATAAATGGTAGCGAATCTGTGTTCAAAATGTGACAACTGCTTGGAGAAATAAAATTTCAATTTTCAGTTTTCTTAATTACTCTTATTAAGTCGAAACTTCAGTGGAAACGTCTAATGGAAAAATGTAATACTTACTGTGAAGGGATGGATATTAATATCATGAAAACCGACTATATTAATTACGTAATGCTCGTTGTCGACAAATTACTTCCGGGTATTAGTCAGGTTTATGTCGTTTAAATCCAGTTATCCCATCTTTGTCTATTTTGTTTGACTTGCAAAAAAAAAACGTACTAAAATTAGAATAAATCACCTGTTTAACAGACAAAGTAAAACGTCCAAGATTTTCATATTTATATACCAGGTAAATATTGAAAAATTCTATTTTACTTGTGTTTTTATGTTTGTCTGTTTGTGTTGATATGGTTTTTTTTCTTTAAAGAAAGTCATTTGTTGACTGAAAATTGTGATTAAATCATATTGTATTATAACAAAACATCTTTATGAGTTTCGTTGTACAATCCTGTAGACTAATATATATTTTATTTTTTTTGTTTTCTTACATAAATTTAAATCAAAATTGAATTTTTCAAAATGAAAGAAATGACAAAATGAATCATTTGCCGTACCATTTGTTGAAAGTGTTTACCATTTTTCACCGAACTTTATTTTACTAATCACATGTATACATTGTTTGTTTAAATTAGTTGCTTAATAACTATTTGTTCACTTCTTAATTAATTTGTTAATAAACCTTTACTCGTGCTTACTTTTTTATTTACAGATCAGAATTAATGGTATGATCACATACAAAATAATAACAAAAACTATTACTATTTCGTCAGTAGCGTTTAGAGAAGGGAAATTGGAATAGCAAATTATCTAACGAGGGTGAAATTTGACGACAATAAGTCACCAAGGGCACTATAAAAATTCACAGACGTAAATCAGGAAGTCGCACAACAAAAGACACAGACACGAGCAGCACGGAAACCATTCAAAACTGGTTGAAATTAGACTAGCAGTGCTTCAAGTTGAAGATCATGTCCAGGACAGTTGGGGTCATGTATAATGACAATGCAGTCAAGCTTGTTACAGCTATGAATTGATTTCAATTATAAATTTGACACAGGATAAGAATTTGAACAAATTTAAAGTGGCCCTTTTGTGGCCCCTAATTTATAAATGGTTCCATTAACATTTAATCAAAGTATGTCCAAACATCATGGAAATGCTTGTTAATCATCCCGAATTTATAAGTTGTTAAGTGATAAATCCATAAATCAATCACAGTCGTTCTTGTGTGGTGTGGCACTTTGTGGTTTTATTTTCGAAAGACTCAAGTTATTGACTTAAAACCAAACAGTCTACGATCGCCGGACAACGACTACGCCTACCACAAAAGCAGATCATAATAACACGGCAATCGTTTTTTCGGTCGTGTAAAATGTTATACTGACGACTGTTAAAATATAAAAGTTGAATTATCAATTCGATTTTCTTTTGAATTTATAAGTTGCAGAATACAAAATACTTACAGAAAAAAAACTTAAATATCCTAAAAACACACATAAACCGAAACAATAACTTTATAATCAATGCATATCTCTTCAGGTTGAATCCTTAACAGTTGAGGCAAGTATGGACATAACATTCAAGCTTGATTTAGCAATGAATTTTAATTTCGATTAAATATTTAACACAGGATAAAAATTCGAGCAGAATCAAAGTAGCCCCCCCCCTTTTTTGTTTTGGTAACTTATTCCTGATCAGTTAATTCATAACCTGTAAAAGTCTTCATTTAGTTGTATGGCATCTAAACATTATTTAAAATCATTTACTGAAAAGTAAAGTTACTGATTACATGAAAGGTGTTATGAAAAGTCCCTATTAACCCCTAAGTCCTAAGTTGTTTAGTCACAACCCCCAAAATCATTCCAAGCCTTCCCTTTTTATGGTAAGCCACTTTGTACAATTTCAGATTCATTCAAGTATAGTCTGTGCGTAATTGAAATGATTGTTTCTGATCCCCAATATTCCTGACCAGTTCAAGTCACAACCACCACATTTTGCTTCGTGCATCCTTTTGAGGTATGGCACACTGTGGTTTAATTCCGAACAGTTCCATTCATATTCAGTCAAATTATTGTCTGCACATTATGAAAATGCTTTTTTTTTTATTCTGGACTTTTTCCGGTCCGTACTCCCTAAACGGTCAAAAGCACAACTTGATGGTAACACGTTGTCGTCATCCTTAATGCCCAGAGAGTAACTTGAGTACAAGTGTATTTATCTGTGAAATCATACAACAAGGTATCTTATTACAAATGGAAGCCTGTGATTGATTTTGAGGGTTGTGACTAAGCACTAAGGGTAAAAAAAATGGAAAAAAACAACTAGCATTGTCAATAACTTAAGTAAATGTAAATGGATCTCTTTGAAATTACCGCAAAAGGAAAATTGGGAATGATTTTAGGGGTTGTGATTCAAACCGTCATGGAATGAGGGTTAAAAGGGGTCAAACAAGCATTTTCATGACACCTGGATAATAACTAATTTATTTGTGAATGGATCTGTGAAATCGTTCCACAAAGTGTCATTCCACAGAAGGAAGAATGGGATTGATTTTTGGGTGTTTTGATTTGAACAATTTCAGCGTAAGGAGCCAAAAGGGGGTAAAAACAAGTATTTTCATGATGTCCAAACAATAACTTAAGGAATAAAAATGGGTCTCTTTTTGAAATTGCATAGCAAGTTGACATACCACAAAAGGAACGCTGGGCATGGTTTTGGGGGTTGCGACTCAAATAGTCTAGGAATTGAGGTTCGAAAAGAGGCCAGAAAAGCAAAGAAAGATTAGGATTGATTTGCAAGATTGTGTTTTTTTTAAATAAGGGGCATTGCAATTCCGGTTAAATTCTTTTTCTGTGTCAACTTTTTAATTGCAATCAAAATTTCAGAACTGTATTAATCTTGAATGGTGTGTCCATACTTGCCCAGACTATTCAAGGTTCGTCTTCTGTGATCGTATCAAGCTGCCCCTGCTAACTATTTTATAGTGGTTAGGCACCAGATTATATAATTTCATAAAGATGTTTAATTAATGCTCATGTTGATGCCGACATGAAATGTCCACGGACGACGCCAACAGATCTTTACAGGACTATATTTTTTTTTAACATACGATAGAAAATTGCTAAAATCAATTGTCAAATTTGTCGTACAGAAAAAAATATTCAGAATTTTTAACTTTTATTCGCAGAAGTTATCAAAAGTAGTTTATTATCCTCTCTCTCTCTCACACACACACACACACACACACACACACACACACACACATACACACACACACAAACATGTGAACGTCACAACGTTCAAGAACAAAACATATATGTTCTGATTTTGGAAGGCACATATAACCAAATGATTAGGCATGAGAACGAAAACTAGAAATGAAAATAATGTGGGACCAATTAATAAAGTCAAACTGAAATTATTGTAATATATTGCTTAGTTCTATACCAGCTTTAGACCGGGCCTCACAATGAATTATATTCTCTCGTTCATTCCATCTGGAGAAATTGTTTTTTTTTCATCCAAAATCTTTCCCGAGACTCTTTTACTTTTTGACCAATTGACTGTAACTACAATGTTGTTGACATCCTCCTGGGTGTGTCCGATTTCACATGGCGACTTAGAAGGAGGTCTGGTTTACATTTGTAGTCAATGCGATGACCATTTATTCGCCTGGCTCCCTAACGTACTGAATACGACATCGGTACTGGAGAAAGTATATGGTGCTTTCGGTTTCACAAGTCACAATGCAAAAAATGGCGAACAGGTCTTACATCTTTAATTTATCTATACATGTTTGACACCGGTCCATTGTACTTGTTTGGACTTTGCGGCTTCAGCTTTATAATCTATGTTTTGATCTTGAACTTTGTGAGTTTTATGCTGAAGGATATTGGTTTTCCGAAATATTCAATGTAAATTTTACCATCGTTTGGTGATGTTGAACATATTTAGACGTTTGATTTCCACTAGACTTCTATTTAGACAAATATAATATGTGTGTGTGGTAATTAACTGTTCACGCTCTAGATTTACTGACGAGAAAGAATCACTCGGTTAACAAAAGCTATATTTTATTTAGCCTAGTTGGCCGAGTGGTCTAGAGCGTTGGACTTAGTGCAGGCGGTATTGCCATGTATGTCAAAAAAGAGAAGGGATATCGGAACTCTACCATCTCACTTGCTAGTGCATTATTATATAGACATATATCATACACGGCCAGGATCAATTCATTTTGTAATATTAAAAATTACAAATTCCTGATTTAGTTATATTATAAAATATCACTCATTTTGTAATATTACAAATTGAATTTGTAATATTAGAAAATAAATTTGTAATATTAGAAAAAAAATTTGTAATATCAGAAAATGCAATTGTAATATTAAAAAATCACTTTGCAATATTGCAAAATCAGTCACATTTTTTAATATTACAAAATGATTTTCTAATACTAATTTGAATACAACAAATCCGTTTTTCTAAAATTAGAAATTCAATTGTTAAAAAATGATTTTTAATATTTAAAATGGGTTTTATAATGTTAGAAACGAAATTTATAATATTAAAATATAAATTTGTGAAAGTAAAAAACATATTTTAATATTAGAAAACACTCATTTTTGTCCACTTTGGCTTCTTGTCATACAAGTTTGAGGTATATCCAAACTCAAATATACTCAAGTCTAAGCTACAACCCAACTTTGGAATGATGCGACGTTGCAAATATATGATGCAAGTTTGGTCGCTCCCGCGGCGAGATTCGATTTCTTTTCTTCTCTTATATCTATGGTAACACCGCTCTAGACCACTCGGCCATCTATGGTATACACATATAGCTTTCGTTAACCGGAGTCATGTCAGCTAAACAGCGTTTTTTATATTAACCTCAGTAAACTTCATTACCACCAATACAAGAGATCACCATTTGAAACACGATATTTCATTGGTCGTTGAAATCTCACGTTGCAGTCAAACATTTCAGTCCAACTACATTTTATGCACATCTTTATAACTCTTAACCGAATAAGTAAATATAGTATATCTTATCACTGAATAAACCTCATAAACAAAAAGTAATTTTCAATTACCTTAAAAAAAATGAAAAAAGTTATGATGATTTAATGATGCCTAATGCCACCCAATGGATTTTTTTGCCAACCAACACCAAATCACTGGTAAGTGATAACATTATCAAGAACTCTGCTGTAACTTCAGATTCAGAAAAATATCAGTGAATTTTTATTAGAAGTTTTATCAGAACTTACTTAAATCACGATGCAAAGAATTTACAAAGGCTAAATCATACACATCAATACATGTCATAAACAAAAAATTTTTGAAAACTTTATAGGAATGAAAAAAAAACAAATAAGGATAATAACACTCATAACAAGCAAGCAGCATTACAATATAGTGTTATATAGAGACATAGAAATTAATGACATCAGACACAATTTTAGAGTTTTTTTATGATTTCCAAAAAAGAATCATAAAATTTTGACTGAAAGGCAAGTGCATGTCTATAAAGCCTAAAATCAAGACAGCACCGAACTTTATTTTAGAAAATGCCGCATTAGAATAAAATGGTAAAAATGACTGTAAAAAGTACACCAGGGGTAAATTGATAAATTTATCCAGTTGGCATATAAACTTTAATGTAAACAAACTTATCTTAGCTGTACTTTATTTATGTACAAGTTAATTTTTTAAAAATATGAAATAATGGCTATGACAAGGCAGATTCTTTTGAATATTATTTTTCGTCATTTATTTCATTGACAAAAATACTGTGAAAAATCTATAGTGCTCATACAAATTAGTGCAGTGAATATATATAACCATATGAGAAGTCAAATAAAACAGGATACCATCCTATGTAACTAAAAAGAATTACAATTTTTAAAATAATTTAGAACAATAGCATACATACAATTGGAGGTATGTGAAACATAGCCCTCATATGCCTGTCATGTTCATACAACTTGCTCTAAATGACGGACGGTTTCCAATGACTGGTGTCATGGCATGTAAGTAAGTAATATACCTGAGGTCAAAACAAAACTACTTTTTATCATTAACTCGAGAGTACATTCAAAACAAAAAACTGAATTACAAGTATCATAAATATTCTAAAATTACAATTCTCATAATAAACAACGCAAAGCAAAGCTAGGCGTGGTAATACAAGAGTAATCAAGGGAACCAAGGTTATAGCGGTAATCAAAAGAACGCAATCCAGGGACAAAGACCCGGCATAGAAAACAGACATACACAACAAAGAACATAAAGTAATTAAAATCATACACACAAAGTAACAAAAGCAAATGGGCAACTCGAACACTAAAAACTGGGAGCATGGACCAGGTGCACCGGTAAGGTAAGCGTCCTCTGATTTTCTAAAAACACCCGCCGAGTTTCTTATAAAAAGTCAAATCCGGGGTAGACAAACGAGGAAAGGAAAACTATGACACGTTGAATAAATCAGTTTCATGGTGCAGATGGATACACCGTAACGATCAACGAGTTCATGATGACGACCATAAAACTTCTGTAGTGATGGCTTCAATCTTGTAGCAACCCTGTTCCAGAAGCCTATTTATTAGAATTCTAGTGCGAGACAAAAAGTCTGTGTAGTTTCGGGAAGCTCTGGCATAGCGTATGAGTTGTGATATGAACACTCCATACGCAGGTGCTGAAGGGACGTTGCCACAGATGAAAGGAAAGTTGACAATTTGAATGAAAAGTCACCACGTTTGTCGTAAAGTTTGGTCAACAGTTTTCCTTTACGACCGATTTTTAAGTGTAGGTCAAGATATGAGACTGACTTCACAGTGTCTGGAGTATCCTTTATCTCAAGTTCATTGGGGGTAGATGCGATGTATCAAATCCCCGAAATTAGGATTGTTAAAAGATAATACGTCATCTATATAGCGAAAACTGAGATTAAAGAATCTAGCTGAACGATATTCTTTCTTTCGGATCAGATCAGCTATAAAGCTATAATGAAGATATATTCTAACATTTAGGTATGTTGACTCCTTATATTATAATATTAGTCAATCTATTTTAATGAAAAATAAAGCTTTCATAAATAAAATTAATAAACAAACGTTTTACGGGTTTTTCTCTCAAATGAAAAACATCTGTTGCAATTTCGTCCTGTTTTGTAGAGAAAATTAAAATGATCAAATTACCAGATTAAAAGTCAAAACAAAATAACTTAAAACCCAATTCAGTAAAACAGTGAGCAATACATATACCCATGCTCAGCAAATAGTACTGGTGAGGTACTGATTGTGTTAATGTCATAGTAACAGTTCTAAAATGATACAAGGAGGGAAATATAGAAGGGAAATTAAAATGAAAAAAACATCTGAATAAATTATGCCAACAGTGACTTCTTGTATTTTTACGCTGTTTTATACTTTAAAATTTTGTGAATCACTTGTACTATTGGCAGTGCCTGACTTTTATATGGATTTGGTATTTAAAAGTAGAAAAATATCAACACGGGACAGATTGAAGAAGAGTGAAATACATTATAGCATAATTTTACACCGCTATAGAACTTCACATTACAATCAGTATAACAATATAACATGCTGGTACATGTATTTGGCACAACTAAAATTTCAAGTATGTACAAATGTTAAAGGCAGTATCACAGAAATGGTAAAGGATTTCATTATAATGATATAAACCCTAAATTACAAAAAAAACCTTATTTTTAATTCTACTAATACACTAATTCTAAAATACTGAAGTGAACTGTACAGGGAAAACCACCAGTAGGTACATGTACCTAGTCAGTTAATAAGTCATTTCCTGTTGTAAATTCGATGTGGGTGATGCTGGGGTGTGGTTTCCTTAATTAAGGGCCAATAAGCAATAAATACCTGGCATTGGATGCCATTTATGAGGTATGCCAGGTATTTATCAGACTATGCTGAGAGCTTTACTGTACTCACAGTGGTACGAGTTCGAATCCCACGGAGGGAATGACAATTTGACAGCCCTAATGTCGTTAAGAATTTTTCAGAACCTCAGAGATCACAAAAGGTCTTCAACAAGTGGTAAAATACCATTAAGTAACCCCTCCAAGTGCCGACAACAAAGTTATAAAATTTACGGTAGCTGAACGAAGGCAATTCTTTCAATTCTTTTTAAAAAAATCAAACTAAAAGGTAATGTAACGACACAAAGACACATTAATGACCAACAACGGGCGCATGAAATCTGTGATAGGGTTAAACAACATCACCAAATGATGGTAAAACAACTATAAATATTTTGGAGAACCGATATCCTTCAGCTTTTTAAAGCATGTTGTTGTTTAAAATGACGTATAACGTCCAATATGGATGGCATTTTAGATAAGAAAACAATTTAATTCACGTATATTTTGTGATTTATAGATCATAAACTACCATGCGAATAATTATGATTCTCTTATCTCGACAAAACATGACAAAACTTGTAAACACTTTTATAACAGGTTTCATCGAAGGACTATTTTAATACATAAATAATTATGATTTTATTTCAATATCGCAGGGCACAGTTTGATATATCCGCAGAGGTCGAATCCTGAATAGTTCGGGTAAATACTTTTATATAAGGAACACAACATTCAAGCCTGACATAGCTCTGATTTTATTGCAGTTTTATATTTGACAGGATAGGAATTGGAACAAATTCAAAGTGGCCCATTTATGTTACTTTATTCGTAAATGGTTCAAGTCACAACATATACAGTCGATGCCATCTTCCCTTTTGAGTGAGGTATGGCACTGAATCATGGTACAATTTCAAAGAGATCCATTCACTTATAGTCAGGTTATAATCCATGAAGATGTTTGTTTTCGGTTCCTAGTCCTAAACAGCTTACAAATAGTCAAAATCCCCTAGATCAGTCTAAGCTTTCCTTTGGTGGTAGAGCATATTGTGGTATATTCACTTATAAACAAATTACTGTTTTGGTATTATGCAAATGCTTGTTTCTGTCCCAATTTGGTCCCTGATTCTCAACTTAATCCGTCACAATCCCCAAAATCAATTCTAGCTTATCCTAATTAATGGCATGGAACCCTGTAGAGCAAATAAAAAGGGATCAATACTTTTCGAGTCACAATCCACAAAATCAATCCCAACTTTCCTTTCTTGGTGTGGCACTTTATGGTATAATTTCACACAGATCCATATACACTTATATCTATATGTATATAGATATGCCAATTTATATAGTCACAGAATGAGACACAGCAGTCGAATTGACTATTCACTAACATAATATTAATACTAAATACTTACAGAGAAAGGAATTTGTAATATCATACAAGGACACACAAACCGAAATAAGAACTTTATAATCAATTACGTAATGTGTATCGATCGCTAACAAATGACTTCCGGGACATTAGTTCTCTATATTCCATGGATGGAAATGGATGTGCTATTGAACGAATTTCGTGGTGTTTGTTGTTTCAGTTCATTTTTGACATTCAGGCCTTATAAAACTAGTTAAACATCATGATATTGTCTATATCTAGTCCCTTATTCAAAAGCTGTTAAGTCACAACCCTTAAGATCAATTCAAGCCGTCCTTTTGTGGTAAGGCATCTTTAACAATTCCAAATGTTCATTCGCGTAGATTTATCGTCTGAACATAATGGAAATGCTTGCTTCTGATCCCTTTTCATCCCGTAATTCCTAAACGGTTCGTCACTACACCCCAAAATCAGTCCCAGTCTTCTTCATGGTATGACACATGGTGGTACAATTTCATAAAGATATATCTACACTAATACACAAGTTCACGTTCGGACACGGAATGTCTACGGACGACAACGATGACATGATTATATAACGGCAATTAACAGTATTAGATCAAGTCACATACTTACAAAGTAAAAAGATATTATAGTTGTCTGGTTTGTAACAGAATCCATCAACGATTACTCTCTTTCAAGACTCTTTACGACCTTTCAACGCAACTAATGTATACGTTTTTTCCACAATATTGGAATACGTAAGGCACAGACATTGGTGTTCTTCAGTCTTCTAGAAGTACAAAATGATCATAGCAAACGGTTTGTTTTCTATTTCATTAGCACGGTTTTTAACTTAAAACACGTTCATCTGATAACGTAGAAACAAGACATTTGTCAGCACATATGGTATACTTGGTATTTTCAATATGTGTATAAACACTAAGAAAGTTTATAGATCAACAATGTTGGATAGAAATTACCTTTAGTATAATGTACTTATGATAGTTAATGTGTAAAAATGATATAAAACATTTGTCAATCTATCCATAATGCATCGTTTTGATGTATATAAACATCGTGCAAAGTTTAAATAACATTAGTTCAATACTTGTTGGGTTCGAAGTATGTAACCTCCGCAACATAAATGGAAAAACAATGTTATATGCACCAAGTTAAAAGTATATAATTTCTCCATAATAGGCGGTACACATACTCAATATATATGTAAACATTGTGCTAAGTTCGAAAAAATAATGGTTAAATACTTTGTTACAGTTTACAAAATGTATGTACCCCAAAGCCTGATAGTTGTACAGACGACAGACCGTTCGAGCGGCTGCTAGACCCGTTTTCAGCATTGGCCTTAGGCAGATTTAAATCAAGGTTAAGGATGGTTTGTTTGGACTTCATTTCAATTTGCAAAATGTATTAAGAAAAACATTACGCCTTTGAAATAACGTCATTTGTTATTTGAAAAGCCGAAAATTAATCTTCCTAAATGTAAACTTCCTGCAACGTAAGCATAAAATAGTATCCCGCATTGGCACCATTTGTTTCCAAAAATTACTTCAGGGTGGCAAAGGAAAACTATTGACCAAACTTTACGACAAACGTGATGACTTTTCATTCAAAATTGTCAACTTTCCTTTCATCTGTGGCAACATCCCTTCGGCACCTGCGTATGGAGTGTTCATATCACAACTCATACATTATGCCAGAAACTACAGACTTTTTGTATCGCGCTAGAACTCTAACAAATAGGCTTCTGGAACAGGGTTATGTTGCTACAAGATTGAAGTCATCACTACAGACGTTTTATGGTCGTCATCATGAACTCGTGGATCGTTATGGTGTATCTATCTGCACCATGAAAACTGATTTATTCAACGGGTCATAGTTTTCCTTCCCTCGTTTGTCTACCCTGGAGTTGACTTTTTATGAGCAACTCGGCGGGTGTTTCTAGAATAGCAGAGGACGCTTACCCTACCGGTGCACCTGGTCCATGCTCCCAGTTTTTAGTGGAGTCCGAGTTACTCATTTGCTTTTGTTACTTTGTATGTATGATTTTAGTTACTTTATGTTATTTGTTGTGTATGTCTGTTTTCCATGTCTGGTCTTTGTCTCTGGATTACATTCTTTTGGTTACCGCTATAACATTGGTTCCCTTGGTTAGTCTTTCAGCAAGTTAAAGGAACCTTATCAGAAACAGTATCTACGGAACTGAATTTGATGAGAAAATATTACATGTTGAATACCACCAGGAATTATAACTGTTATACTGCTTCTAAAATGTACTAACCTTCTAATTGTTATTGATAGACCATAAACAGGTATAAATCAAACACTGATTCTTTTGTAACAGACCATAATAATGACAGACCATATGTCAACAAGATTTAGTCAGTAGTAACAAGTTGAAAGTCTAGAGACGTTGATGTGACCTAGAACTAGAATACACAAGGATCACTCAATGGTATCTATGCCCTATCACATATGAATTGGTCTTCAATTTGTTAAAGTTCATACAAAATAGTACTCCATTATTTCACTTAAATCATTTCCATTTTTACAACAACCTTTAATTTCTGGGAAGGTGTCATTATATTAGAAATAGACCTTCATAGAGCAGGAGTAAGGTTTACTTGATTTGCAGCGACAACAAAAAGGTTCAAGGTCAGATACAACGGTGAAAATCCATGGTTTTTCAAGTGTGAAAACAAGGGCAAATGACATCTGACTTGTGAATTTTTATCAGAAGTTACTTATATCAAGATGCAAAGAATATACAAAGACTAAATCATAGACGTCAATAAAAGTCATAAACAAACAGTAATGGAAAACTTTATAGGAGAGAAAACAAGCAAGACTAACAGCACTCATAACAAACAAGCAACATTACAGTATAGATATATATAGAGGCTTAAAACATCAGACACAATTCTACAACAATGCCTGAAAGGCAAGTGTCCATTAAACCATAAAATCAACATGGATGATGACAGCACCGAACTATTATTAAAAATACAGCCAAAAAAGAATAAAATGGTACAAATGACTGTAAACACTACACCAGAGGTAATTTGATAAATTTATCCAGTTGGCAGATTAACATTAATGTAAACAAACTTATCTTAGCTGACACTCTATG
Source organism: Perna viridis (assembly GCA_037379345.1). Taxonomy (NCBI): domain Eukaryota; kingdom Metazoa; phylum Mollusca; class Bivalvia; order Mytilida; family Mytilidae; genus Perna; species Perna viridis. The sequence continues at coordinate 7,113,643 of CM074515.1, read as the reverse complement.
TATGTCCTAGTAAATTTTTGAAAACATGAAAAATTGACCATGACAAGGCAGGTTCTTTTGGATATTAATTTTCGTCATGTGCACAAAAAAAACTGTGAAAAATCTAAAGCGTTAAAAAAATAGTGCAGTAAATGTATATAACCATATGAGAATATACCATACTAAATGTGACTAAAAAAAGTTACTATTTTAAAACAATTTAGAACAACAGCATACATACAATTGGAGGTATGTGAAACATGCCCTGTCATGTTCATAGAACTAGCTCTAAATGATGGAGGGTTTCCAATGACTGTTGTCAAGGCAAGTAATATACCTGAGGTCAAAACAAAACTAATTACTTTTTATCATTAAATTGGGAAAAAATTAGAACACAAATCTTAACAACTAAATCAAGTATCATCAATATCATAAAATCACAATTCTCATAATCGCAAAGCAAAGCCAGGCATGGTAATATAATGAAGGTATATTCTAACATTCAGGTGTGTTGACTCCTTATTTTACAATATTAGTCAATTTATTTTAATGAAAAATAAAGTTTTGATACAAAACTAAATGTATCTATAAGCAAAGAAGGTTAAATAACAAATGTATAATAATTCTGCACAGTATTCTTATGTTAGAAGCTTTGCACCTGAAATGAAAATCTAGTACATGTAGTAATTACCTATGTGTGAAGGGAATTATACTGGTTAAATTATTGAACATTGGACAGGAATACCATTACATAATCACCATAGTGTTAACTAGTGTCAGTAGTTCAAAATAATGTACTCACAAGAGTTACAAGTTTTACCGGTGTGGAAATATATAGAAGATATAAATAATTGGAGGGAATTCATTTAAGTTACTTTAATAGAAATTTGATGATTTTTCTCAACTTGAAGAGAGCATGAAAAAATGCATTTATATTGTTTTATTTTTCAAATTAATTGATATAACTTGCAGGGTGGTTCTAAAAAACTAATCAAAATATGTTAATTATAACACTGAACATACCAAATATATATTTGAGATTATATTTCAGAGGACTACTACTCGCAATTACTACTATATATTCAATAACCCATCAAATCTGACAGTTTGTCTAATGTAAAGGGCTAACTGGAGAATAGATCACACTTTTATTCAATTCCAGAAATTCTTGGATTCTTACAATGGGGAAATAAACAAATGAAGCCACAACAAAAACAACAAGGATTAAAGGTAACCAATAACACAGGATAGAATACAGAATAATATAAACAGAATATAAGTTAAACAAAATAACATAAAACACAATTCAGTAAAACAGTGAATAATAAAAGTACCCATGTTTGGCAAGTATTTCTGGTGAGGTACTGATTGTGTTGATGTCATAGTAACACAATAGAGATCAATTCTAAAATGATACAAAGAGGGAAATATAAATGGGAAATTAAAATGGAAAAAAATCTAAGTAAATTATGCCAACAGTAATTTCTCTCATTTCTATGCTGTTTTATACTTGAAAATTTTGTGAATCACTTGTACTATTGGCAGTGCTTGACTTTTACATGGATTGGTATTTAAAAGTAGATAAATATCAACACGGGACAGATTGAAGAAGATTAAAATACATTATAACATAATTTTACACCGCTATAGAAATTCATATTATAATCAGTATAACAATATAACAGGCTGGTACATATATTTGGCACATCTAAAATTTCAAGTGTGTACAAATGTTAAAAACAGTATCACAGAAATGGAAAAGGATTTCAGTATAATGATATGGAGGGGTATATATTGGATAAAAATTAATGTAAATGACATAAGGAGTGCACCCTTATATTTTAAACTAACAAATTAAGACTTGGTACTGAATGTTAGAATAATGTGGCTATATGTATGCAATCATATTAATCACATTTGATTACAAAATTTGAAGTTTTCTGGTTTCAAGAGAATAAAAGATAACACACACAACTTTTTTTTCAATTTTCAGTTCTAAATTGCATCAATTCACATACAGTTTTTTTTTTATATAGCACATAAAGCTGGAGATATTACATGAGAGCAAATAAAGAAAGGAACAGAGTACATTTGTTAAACATCATAAAAATAAATATAATATTCTGAGAAAGCACCCACAAGAATCTCTAGGCAGCATGACAATTTTGTTTAATTCAGCTTCGGACTATACTTTGTCCACAACAAATAAAGCAATCTTAGGTTAAATATTTTTAAAGAGGGTGTCTATGGAAGACATGGGCAGTGGGTGGCACATGCTAAATTTTATTTTCAATACATTTTCATCTATTAGAGATCACAAACTCATGTGTTTTTTTTTTATAAAATGGATGGTTTTTTTGTAATTTACTGATGTGATAAGACTGAAATAAATTTCATAAAAAGCACTACAATATTTACAATAATGGGCAAAACATATATCCCAAGTCTTCCAATTTTGAATAAGACAAATCCTTGTACTTTCTGTTATCATAATAATATAAACATTACAATTTGGAACAAAAAATTCCTTTGGGTAAAATTTACCCTGTGCCACCCATATCATATCTACTTGTTTTTTACATGGACAGTCTCTAAAATAGATATTTACAAGTAAAAGATGGTCTACATCAATATTAAACAAAATTAAGGAGGTAAACAAACATAATCAAAGGAAACTCCATGACAAATAAAATACTAAATAAAAGATATCCTGACAACCAATGAAAACTAAAAGTATTCCTTGAACAATACTGAAACAGTAAATTCAGAAATTATTCCAAATATTATGATTACTACCAAAAAAGTGTAAATGAATTTCTAAAAATACAACTTAAAAATGAAATAATCTGTATTGTTATCATTAATGTTTTGGAGTGATTCTAGGCTTTGAGAAGTTAAAACTACATGTACCTTCTTTGTTCAAAATAACATAATGAGAAAAGCATGCAATACTTTATAAAAACATTTTTAACTAATTTTTGGACAAAGTTGACTAAGTTACATTTAAAAAAAAAATTAACTAAAAATTTAAATATAGTACTAAAATAAAAGATAATTTAAAATGTAAGTGCACAGACAGTATAAATTGTCTTATGAAATGATGGTTACTGGCACAAGTGGTTAATGTCCTACATTTTTAACAAAAGCACCTTGATTTTAGGTGTTACCTAACAAGACATTATTGTAAAATGTCAATATAACCTGCTCAAATAAGAGCTCAATTACATATAGCACTTACAGACATCATTGAAAGTCTACAAATGAAACTTTAAGTGGAAATATTCATGTTATAGCACTGATTTTACAGGATAAAAATTTTAAATGAAAAGATATGGTATCTATAGCAGTGTATAATATTACAGTATTTAAATGATTAAAAAGTTTGAAATAAAATATCTAATAAAATAAAATAAATTTAATGTCCTGCTATGATTTCTACCAAAAGTATTCCACTTGGAAAATAAAAATGTTCACCATAAAATTTGTTCAGAGAGCAGTCAATTTAAACACCTATACAGCTATTTTGCAGTTCTTCACTTGATAGTTTTTACAGTATGGAACTGACTGTTCCACTTTCTAGTGGCTTTAAAATGACAATCTCTGCTTAAACTTTCCAGCAGAGACTGGCGTTGTCTTGTTTACTGCAGTTGTATCATCCTTTACCGGAGTGACTAAGTCACTCCTTTTGTCTGGGGTCAATGAATCTTGTTTCTGAAATAATAAATTGAAAATCTAATTACATAATGAAGTAAACAGATAAAGTTGAGAACCCTACATAAAGATATTTTCATATAGCAAAAGAAAGCAATTAAATATTTTTTTGTAAAAGGAAAATGAAATCAGGCAAATTTTTTCTTCAATATTTGATCAAACTAAATGAATAAATCTTTTTGCATTTTCTGTTCAAGCAGTAAGTAGCCAATCACATTGATTGATTTATTATGGTTTAATATCCTATGGCATATATTTAATGCGTTTCATGACATGAACAATTGAAAATAGAACTTTACTGTGCTAGCTCTCAGTTGCAAGTCTCCCTCTCAGAGTCAGAGGCATACCACTCTACTTAGACACATAATTCTGACTCAGAGTCAACCAGTCATCTCTCTATCCCCTTGAATATTGCCTGCTTGGAAAAGAAGCAGTGACTACCAATTTTATGGTCTACAGTGTGACATGGCCAGGATTGGAACCCACCACCTCCTGCACTCGAGGCATGCACCCTACCGTAAGACCATCCAGGTGGTTAACCTAACAACAGTCAGATATGATCTTTTTCAAAATTAAACAAGGACAACCCATTTTTTTGGTTTAAATCAAATGATGCCTGTGTGTGCATTGAAAAACAGATCTGTACAAACTACATAAATATATTCTGGGCTAATACTTGACAAAATTATTAGAAATTAAAGATATATCATAAAATTTCTGAAATATTGAGAAAATAAGAAAAATTAACAGAAAATTCACTTTTACTTCTCAGACTTACAATACATTATGATTTGTTTTAATCGTTTATTTAATGAAATTCTATATTTCTGGTCATTTACACAGGTTTTGAACAGAAAAAAAACTATTAAAATATCCTGAATTTGTCAGTTTGTCTTTTATCCATGGTGACGAATTTTACATTACAGGACTTGTATCAATAACTGGTCAAATATAGAAGTTAAACTCCTGGTTAGAAAATAAACATGTAAATGCATTTGAAAAAATACAGAAAAGTTTGGGCAATTAAAGAAACAGCATTCAAGCTTTTTACAGCTCTAATTTTGGATTGTTGTTACATTTTCAACACAGCATAAGTTTCTGAATACAATGAAATTGGCAAAAAAAAACTTTAAATTTGCCCTTACTTTAATATTTTTGGCCTATTTTTCCTAACAGATGGAACAATATGCCAACCCTTCCTTTTGTGGTATTGAACTTTGATGTAAAACTTCATGAAAATTCATCAATATTTAAAAAATTGTACAAAAACCAAGAATCTTTGGAATAGTGGATGATACCATTATACAACAAAAACATTGTTAATATGAAACCCTGAGAAACAAGACTTTCCTTTATAAAGTAAATTATTAGATATTTGAAATAAAAAGAAACTGCAATGAAATAATAAAAAAAAACAATACCACATTATTTAAAGATTGTATTACCAAACAGCACACATCAGTAGGTAATCCATGATGTGGCAACTAAAATTAATAGGTCCAATCTAATCATGTAATTTGCATGGTACAGACCTGTTTACCACATATCAGTGATCACAGTAGTTTCCATATCAAGTAGTCAGTAGTTTTGCCATATTCTCAGTAGTTTTTGAAATTTTCATATATTCCAACAAAAAAAGCACCTTTATGCATATAAGGCACTTGTTTTCTTCACTTAATTTAATATAGGCCTTTCACGTTTAAAAAATAATTGTTTTGTTCAAGCATCCCTCCTGTACTTATCTTCTAAGACGAAATCTATATTTTCATAGCAAAACCTGTTAAAACATGACACCTGGACCAAATGATTTATTTTTAAACCTCAGTATGGTCAACAATAACAAAGAAGTCTGTGCTTTTCTTCTTGGTAGAAACATCATTATTTGTATTACAAAGGGGATTTTTAGCTTCTTGAGTGCCACAAATTTTAGTGTTACTGTGCATATACATCAAATTTTTAATATCATTGTACAATTCCCTTTATGAGTTCTATTTTCATTTTTTTTTAAATTATCAATATTCATTAAGTGAACTTGTAGCACTGCAAAATTAAGACTGAACAACATAACTGAGCAGCCCTCTGTATCCCTACAATCATGACTGAACAACTTAACTGAGCAGCCCCCTGTATCCCTAAAATCATGACTGAACAACTTTACTGAGCAGCCCCTGTATCCCTAAATATTTCTTAATTTGTATTCAACAACCCATTTAACAAACACTAAATACATACAGCTAGCATGCCTTTAGCATCACACCATTTCTGGAAACACTGCGTGGCAATTCGTATACTCTCTTCATCCGTTTTCTTACAATACAGACGAATCAGTTGCTCAGCAAACACCTTGGGTAACATCAAGGATACCTAGATTGAGGAACACAACAGATCTAATCATAGAAGTTATTGTACTGTTAAGTAGAGGAAAAATTGCAACATAGATTTTTCATATTATTGAAAACACCTGAAAAACTGGTGTTTTTTTTTGTTTCAAATGAGTTTTGAATACACAAGATTTCATGTATTTACTATAGCACAAAAATATATTTTTATCATAATGGTCCTAAATACATGTTTCCATGTTTTAAAACATCTGAAAACATATGTTGCAATTTTTCATATCTAATCTTTTTATTTCACAACTGGAAAAGATAACTTTGAAACAAAAATAAAATACTTCTATTATAATGAGGTATAACAGTATAAACTAATCTGATGATATAATTTGTTTAACTATCATAATATTAAATACTATATACTAACATGCTGTTCATCGAGACTTATGGGTTTTGTGACATCATTCTTATTATAAAACTTGACATTCTTTATCGGGTTTTGGGTCTTCATACCATAATCCAGGTAAACCAACTGTAAGGAAAACACAACTTATAAATAACTGTATCATTTAATGTATGGAGTCATACATATCGTTTGATATACCTTTATTTTTAAATAACTAGTGTATACATTTACAATACTAATCCTGCTAATCTATAAGAATGGCAAGTCTAGGTCAAGGTCAAGGTCAGTTATAATGCTGTTAGAAAAGCAAACTTTCCTTAGAATCAGAAATATTATTAAATGTACTGAATATTTTCGTAATTTTGTAGTGTCTATCTTATATAAGTAAAGTCATTACTAGAGATATAAAGCTGCACTTGAGGCCTATTCTAAAGTGATGTGATCAGGAAAATTTAAAAAAAATTAAGATCCGTTTGAGTGAATTTATGTAACAAGTGTAAACAAGTTGTCCTTTGAGTCTTTACAATTTACATGTACAATATTTAATAAATATTGCATTTTGAAAAAGTGCTTAGTAGGTAACACAACTATGTATTAAGGTGTACACTCTTTAAGACTTGTCTTCCTCTATGTTTCAATTGATGCTTGTGATGCTATGTATTTGTGACTTGACATATATCTTTAATAAACCATTACTGTACAGAAAACAAACCAACTTACATGTACAACGATATCATGTTCTCCAAGTATATCTCTGGAATCCTCAGGAATGTTAGATACAATGCCCTGTCGGATTTCTTCTATATCATTCTGTAAACAAATTATTAAAACTTTTAACTCAGAAAACACTTCATAAATAAAGAATGTAAGAGTGTGTTGACTTGAAATAAAAACAATATACAGAGAAGGCCTAGTATCAGGGTTAAATGCAACACTTTGCCAAGGGTGGTGTTTCTTTTTATTGGTTCTTCCTTATTTTGTTTCTAGTCAGTTATTGTCTTCATACTGCAATCTTTTTTTTAAAATGTTTTTTTTTTTCAAATTAACTTTTTTTAAAATATGTTTATAAACTTTTCCACCACATTAGTGGCCCTTTGTAGTGATGGTAAGTGAAATAGGTACCATAGTTAAGTAGGCAGAACTTGTTACATACTGCCAGTGACCGTATATCATTTATAAAAATACCTGCAATGCATGAAGATTGCTCAAATAGAATAATTGAAGTATATGCACTTAATAAGTGTCAAACGACAAGTAAGACCTCTTTTCTGAGAAATGATTCATACTTGTATAATGCACATGTATGTTAAAACATCCTTTACATTAAACGAAACTAATTTCTGCTAACTATTTGTATCTTTTAATTAATATAAACAGTGTGACTACCACAAAAAATCAATATCTAATTTTAAATATTTACTTTGATAGAACCATAAGAAGGGTACTTGAAAAACTGCATACATCATCATGTAGTTTCATTCATATAAGGCTTCTTTTTCCTTAAATAGTTTCAAATTGCTGTTTTTTTCAAATATCGATTTTCCTTATAAAATATTTGCCCCCTACTAAGTCACACAGAAGAGAACTTTTGATTTCTTTTCAGTAAAATCTTTTTCTGGTGAAGTTTTATATCATAGTGAGCACAGCTCAAGCTTTGGAAAAACCATAGTGAGAGCAGAGGATTAAAAATACCTATAGTGTTCAATTTATAAGAATGGCATTTCTCAACTAATTTACTATCATTTGGTGATGTTGGAACATATTTAGACATTTGATTGATTTAATTGTTATGTTCTGCATCATTTCTACCTAAGATCGATTGTTGACTATTAGATGATTTATATACTGAAAATCATTTATATGTTATAATAAGAATTTTTATTTCAAAGAAATATGAATATTCATATAACTACAGGTCATTTGCCTACAACTACACAACACAAATGGTCAAACGAATAAATATTTATACTGTTATTGTTCTATTTACAGTATATAACACTTTAGCCCCTCCTACTTTCAAACATGAACTACCTGTTTATCATCGCGACACTAATAGGGGCCACAAGTAGGGAAGAAATGTAAAAAACAAGTAGTATAAAAATATAATTTGATTAAAAAATCATAAGGATTGCAGTATAAAGAAAATTACTGTATATTGACTAGAAATAAAATCGATATGCAAATTCCAACCCAAATCAGAAAAAATGCTTGACAAGACTCACATTTTACACTGATTCTAAGCCTCATCTGTTTATTGTTTTTATTTCTAGTCAATACACAGTTAATGTCTATATATACACATACTTTTTCAAAAAGAAATGCTGTTCAAACAATGCTTTTCTACTGAAAATTAATGTTTTAAGACAACAAGGATTTTTACATTAGTTTTATTCTGAGTAGGAGTTGTTTCCCCAACACACTTGTACAATTTCCTTTGATAAACTCTGTTCAAAATGGCACGGGATTTGGCTAAATCTTCGTCTGTTGTCATCAATATGGAATGGACTATACTGTCGTTAAGATTAGTGAATGCTACAGGATCATCAATACAGTCAGATATCTTCACAAGATTTCTGAAAAATAACACATCACTGAATGACAAATAAGAAAACAGCATTTGACTAGTTAAATTTTATGATCTTCAATTAAAATACAATACAAAAATAATACCACAATTTTTACATTGACAACTTGTATTTTCTCAAACCAAAATCTGACTGGAAAATATACACAGTGGAACTTGTCTTATTCAACATGCCTCAGGACTAGTAACATGATTAATACATAATGATGGTGGGAGAAAAAAAACACTAATATTATATGTTTCTAAGTGTTCAATAATATAGAATTCTAGAAAATCCAGCTATGATATAGTATAGAAATACATAGCACTTTGTTTTTGATAGTGACTTCATTACTGTTCATTCAGGTGAGCCCACTAGGGCAAGCCCTGATATTAACAATGATGGAAGACACTATCTGAAACAAAATGTCATTTATTCCTTTTATCAGTAATTGTTATTTATGAAAGAATATGATGCTAGTAATCTGAAATGTGAAAAGTATTAATTAAATGGGGACAATTTTATTGGATGACCAAAGATCATCATGATTTGTAATACCATCCAGTCACAATTTAGCATATGAATTTAACAACGAAGTGATGTGACAAGGGTAGATTGGCATATCACAAGAATAATTTGTTTACATTTTGTGTGCATAATTATCAAAGATTACATAAATTCTTCAAAGGTGAGTTTCGAAATATTAATAATTTTGTCAGTTTTCTTCAATATTAAGTCTCTCTGTGTAGTGTATTGTTAGTTATCTGTTTATTATCAATGTGATATATTTTATTTTATAATACTACTTTATAGTAACAGGTTTACAAGACAAGACTAACATCAGCTGCATAATTCATAAGAGCACCATGGTTTTCCCATATTTTGTTCTTCAGCATGACAGTAGACAATATACATATATATATGAGAATGCAGCAAATCCTACTTGTAGCTTAAGAAAAGTACATTATTGATTTATTCATATCATTTCAGGATAATTGTTTAAGATTTGTGATATCGCTTTACATGTACCACAAAATATTGTTTACAGTAATAGTTACTAGGGTAATAAGTAATACGAATTTTCTGGTCATTGCAATGCCACCATAAAACATTATTTCATTGGCTTCCTGAATAAAGGGGATCCCTACCAGAGGTGAATGCCTATTGATAACTAACCCAATAATTTCTTGTATCAAGTCAGTTTGCAGATCCAAGTAATATCAGAAAGTATATGATGAATCATGACTGATTTAGTCTCAAAACCCTGAAATCCAGGAGCTCCCCATGATTCCCACCAAATCAGTTTCTAGACTAGTGTTGATAGACTTTGTTGACTGTTTAATACAATGCCATTTTATATAAAATTTTGGCCCTGTGCAGGTCCAGGTGTTAAAAGCAGCGCTAAACTTGTTGTATAAGGCAACTAAGTAGTGCTCAGAAACCTAGCTGGGGGCTAGGCGCTCTGCCCACAGAGCAACTGGGATGTGTGCCCCAGGTGGTGGAATGGGGTACCCCTGGCATGTTACATCCTGGGGTTGTCAGGCAATAATACGGAAAACCTGACCGCAAACCATAGTGGTGCACCGTGTTGGGAAAGATGCCACGTTCCTCGCACATTAAAGAACCATGCTGTGGTATTTGATAGGAGTAGGAACCTTTGTGCTCCGCCACAGGAGGCTAAATTGCCCGATCTTACCCATCTCCCCTTTTTCCAGTGGCAATCAAAATTTGTCGACCCTATTATCCTTGTGACCCATCCTTTTTTTTCCATTTCATGTTCATTTTATCATCCATTTCATGTTCATTGTCTGAATATAGCTGAAATATTGCTGCTCAGACCCCAACAAACAAACAAAACAATATATAAAATTTTGATAAATGCCATAATTTGTTCTTAGGCTTTTATTTACTTGTTACAAAATTTGAAACCTAACACATGCATAGGAACAAAACTAAACATTTATTAAAATGAAATTCCATCACATGTGGTGGTTCCTAGTGCTGACTAAATAATTTTAATAATAAAATTTTGTTGTTGTTTATTGCCTAATTATTACTGTGACATGTAGTGCAATTGCATGTGTCTTATTGTGAAATGTTGGTCTAAAATTCATAGTCTGATAAGAAATTTGTTGCTTCTGAAAAAGAACAAGGCTGGCAATTTTAGTCTGGTTGACTATTAGACAGACAGAATTTTTTTAACATTACAATGTATTTATTTTCTATTATTATTTATAGCAGTGTTGAATCTCCGATCCAATATTTTTTTCATATTCTTGGGAGCAAAGGCCAGACAAGTTCTTTTCAAACTTAGGGTTGCCAGAATATTTTTACCATAAGTCCCCCACGCTGCCGAATTGAATGGTCGTCCCTTAAATATATTTTGTAAAAGTTTGTTTCACGTGTTGACTACACTAAAAAATCCTAAACTCGTCCGCACAAATCACAACAAATATCGGGTATGGGGCAATTCCAAATATGAATGGCATTATTTTAACACATTTTCATAGAATCTTCACCTGTGTTTAGCTTTTTGTTCAACACAAAATAATCGGTGATTGCGCTTTACGGATTAGATTCTGATGCAGACCTCGACAAAAACAGTCATATAAACAATAATAAATACTACAGATTGCGATTTTGGAGACACTGTCCGTGCGATACCTGACAAGATAGTCAAGAACGTTAAAAAAACCCTTAGTACTAGTTTTGGAGAAATAGCCTACAGACGGCATGATCTTAGAGATCTATTTACTAGATTTTTTCTCAGTTTTTTTTTTTTGCTTTTATTTTATTCTGCCCGTACAAGGCGTTACCATAGCCGGATGAGTATTGGGTACCGGCTCTCCATGAAAGTACTGTATACATTAAAGGAATTTTATACAAATTACTGATAACAGGTTCTAATGTAGACATCTTATTATTATTAAGAATAAAATGCTCAATGAGGACAGCTTGATATGATTGCATAGGTCAACTTTGAATACAGACCCTGTTGGGCAGGTATTGATACAACATTCAAGATGATAAAGCTCTGAATTTGAATTGTGATAAAAAATGACACTGCATTAGTTTCTGTGACTATGTATGGGACTAAAGAATTTCAAAGTGAAATTGAACATTTACCTATTATAAAGCAATATAAAAAATTTCAAATTAAGTATAAGCTTAGCAGCAAAATCCAAGTATCCATGATGAATTCAAACAAACAGGGGTCAAGCAATTTATACAGATTAGAAAAGTTTTGGTTATAACCTTCCTTTATTGGTAAACATAGTGAGATCACTACATGGATACTTAAGCTACTGTCTGGATTACAAATACTGAATGACAATTACCCTGACAATGACCAGGATTATGACCATGTTCATCACCATAATTCTATACAACCACATTTCAATGTATAAAAACTATATTACAAAACAAGATAATTACCCATCCTTCCCTAGAACAATAGGTTTCTCATTAGCCTCAAGAAGGGCATCTGTGATCCTGAAAATAAATAGCACATAATTCAAACCAACAACCATGATTTAAAGTGGTAAAATCAAAAACATGACCTTAGGTAAACAGAACAATTTTTTTTTAATTCCATGTTTAATTTCTTTTCTGAGGTGATGGTAGAGAATAAGAAATCTGATTTCAAGTTTCCAAGTGGCTCTGACAAGTATCTACAGTGTAAAAGTTACGAGGAAAAAATTATGGATGGCAATTATAGTGACAAGGATCAGTTTATGTCTGTAAACATGTATACACCTCCTTCTTTCCAGGATTGATTCCTTCAGTTTTTATATATACCATAAGATAATTAGATATCATTGAGATGGGAGCTATCTCTGTGGGCCCCACTGTCAATAACGTGGTAAATAAGATGATATGAAGCATTATTTGAAGTTATTACAAAGTCTCGTTATGTGCAATTTTATTCTAAGATTTTCAGTGAAAACTGATAAATATCCTGAACTTGCTTTCATAGTATAATAGTGATATGACTGCATGGTGTGAATTCATTGTTGACCACTAGGTGACTTCTGGATATATGGGTTGATGTTTGAATATGTTTTAAAGGTGCTGCCCAATAGCTATTTGTCACATATTTAGAATTATGCCTTCAATCTATTATGACCCACCAAAAAAGGATGTGATTTAAATGTTAAAAACATGAAAATTTGCTGAGGTCTGCAACTCTTTGAAAAAGGATGTATGGGTTTTACTTTAAATAAGAAAAAGAAGCAATTGCAAATTACTTGTATCAGGAAAATTGTGGAATAAAATTTATAAAAACATTTTTGGGGGTATTATGACACATCGACGTAACTATGAAATAATAACGGTTCTCAAGAAATAGAGCAGACACGATCTTTACCACAGGACATGGGGTTGTCAAGTGGAACCAAAATTGTTGACCTTGACCTTTGACCTACGTATTTGTACATACATTATTACACACCCTCTGGTGTTGGTTAATATACATGTTAAGTATAAAGTATGAAATCATAACGGTTCTCTAGATATGGAGCGGACACAAACTTGTTACGGTTGGACAGACTGATCAATATAGGGAGACCCGCCTAAGGCTAGGCCCTAATTACTATAAGTACTTCAAGAAAACGGATACCCATACACTAATGAAATGTATGCACATATATGTAAATCCAAAAACTGTTTTAATTAGAAGTTGCACAAAAACATCATGTAAATGATTACCAGATATAAAAATGTATAATATTGAAGTCAATAGCAAAATTACAGTAAATTCACACAGCATACCAAGTTTATTCAGAGAGAGATTAAAAATTTCAGGTTCACTGTGGCATTACTTAACATTGACAGGGCATGGGGTTGTCAACTGGAACCAAAGTTATTGACCTTGACCTTTAACCTAGGAAGTTGTATATACATTACGACACACCCTCAGGTGTTGGTTAATATACGTTTTAACTATTTACTTTGAAATCAAAACAGTTCACAAGATATAGAGCGGACACGATCTTTACCACAGGACATGGGATTGTCAACTGAAACCAAAGTATTTGACCTTGACCTTTGACCTAGGAAGTTGTACATACATTATGACACAACCTATGGTGTTGGTTAATATACATGTCAAGTATAAACTTTGAAATCATAACAGTTCTCAAGATATAGAGCAGACATGATCTTTACAACACGACATGGGGTTGTAAACTGAAACCAAAGAGCGGACACAAATTTGTTACGGACAGAAAGACTGATCACTATAGGGAAACCCACCTAAGGTGGAGCCCTAATTACTATGAGCATTACAAGAAAAAGGATACCCACACCCTAATGAAATGAATGCACATATATGTAAATCCAAAAACTGTTTTAATTAGAAGTTGCACTAAAACATCATGTAAATGATCACCAGATACAAAAATGTATAATATTGAAGTCAATAGCAAAATTACAGTAAATTCACACAGAATACCAAGTTTATTCAGAAAGAAATTCAAAATTTCAGGTTCACTGTGACATTACTTAATACTCATTCCTTAATCCTTAAAAATTTAGGAGTTTTCAAAATAAAACACGGAGTAAATGAGTAGAAGTCTATATTTTGCTATTTGAATCCTTATATACATTCAGTTCAATAACTAAAATAGCAGATGTACAAATTCATTCTTAATAAGTGTCAAAAAACATCCATGAAGCTGTTTGGAGGACTTAAGCACTTGATATTGTAACAGAGGAATGGAAGAACATCATGTTCACCATGTATCGATACGCTTTAACGCAATAATATTACAGACTTTAATATGCTTATGTTATCTTCCCTGTATAAAATATGATTGATGGAGCAGTATAGCAAATAGTCTTCACATTCTGAGGTGTATGTATAATATATATGTATAATAATGCTCTATAATAAAGTATACAAAATACATACATAATTTCTATAGCATTACACACTCTATGTTGATAAGCACGTCTGTGTAAGGTAGCTCTTGTCTGGAACATACTGTAAAGTGTGTCAGCTTCCTAGTAAACAGTAAGGTTGTCATGTACATTTGGCTTGAGACTTCTACTTATATTTTCACCTGCTCAGGTCATTTTGCAAACAATAATGGCATTATAAATATACTTATAATTTGCATATGATAAAGAGACAGTAATATATGTTTCAGAATATATATTCCCTTATAGTCTTGTATATCGAACTAGGGTAGTTTTATAACAGTCCTTTTAGGTTCGCATGAATGTTTACTTGCAAATGTAACTTTAATAGCAATAAAAAAACTTTGCAAAGTGCAGCATGCTACAACCCCAAACAGTTGAATTATGTTCCCTCAGGGCAAGTGTGGACACAATTTTAGTCTTTGATACACTTAAACATGGGAACTAACGGTTCATTATGGACACAACAACTGGTTTGGAAACAATATTGCACAGTATTTAGATATTCAATCTTTAAAAAAGTTTTATTTTCAAGGATGCTTTTGTACCCAACTAATCTCAAAAACTGTTAATGAGTAAATTTACTACCATACTCCTTAAAACCCTTGTAAAGAGGAACAATTTACAAAAAAAAAATTATTGAAATCAGATGAAAAAATTCAGAAAAAGTCTTAAAAATGACGTTTTGACTCCTTGTTACTAAAAAATAGTAAAAAATATTCCAATACTGGTTGAAATATACAGTTAATTACTGATTCAGAACTGAAAACTGATACCAAACTGACAAATACTCATTAGGTTTCAACTTGTCAAAAAAAATATATTCCCCAGAAGTGAATGAAGTACTAGGGCACAGATATAAAATCTCGAGGAACATTTCACTCGCTTCTTTACCTAATTTTCAAAAAATTATGCCTGACAATTGGTAATTTTCCTCCCTTTGGGAAAAGTCTCCAAGGGAAACAGCCAACAGTTGGCTGCAATAAAAGGGTAACAAAATCACTGAAATCAGACCAGAAATAAAAAAGTTAATTTTTAAGGTGTGGCCTTACCAGGACCCTATAGATAGAAAATCTTGTTTTTAAGTCTGTTAAATATTCTTAAAACAAAATTACATATAAAACACATATAAATACATTGTCAAAATTGAATGAAAAATAATTTTCTATTTTCTACATCTTTTTTAAATTAACACCTACTTTACCCCTTTTTTAGCAGTATGGTAGGGATCAGTGACCCAATTTTAAATAGCAAAATATATCAAAACTTCATATTAACATTTAGTTCACTACAATTAAAATTATCACACAGAACCCAAAAAATTATGACAGCAATGTTGCTAGGGACAATGACAATGACAATAACAACATCATAACATAATACCACCACAATTTTTTGCGGTCGTATAAAAAAATAAACAATATTGTCATTATGTTCATTAATACAGCCACTATGAAATTTTAGGAAAAACAATTTAAGTCTTTCATTAAATAATTTGGACATATTATTTTAATTTTGTACCTGTGATGCACAACAGTGACAACTTTTGGATAAGCAAAAAAATAAATCCTTACAATAAATAACAGATGATATGCTCTATAAATTACTTATTTTGTACACATTTTTTACTCTAAGTTCCTGTACCTTATCCCTAGAACAAATCTGTAAGCTTCCATCAACATTCAGTACTATACCTTAACCCTAGAACAAATCTGTAAGCTTCCATCAACATTCAGTACTCTTGAAAACTTCATATATCTAAGATGATCAAAGTTATTCTTTATACCCAGGCCATGGCAATCTCTGGCAAAATAGTCCCACTTGTCGACATCAATACCGTTCCTCTTGTTGGCAACAATCTATATAGAGAGAGAATCTGACCACATCAACAGAATAGCTACAAACATAATAAGGATATTACTGCTATACATAATGTAAGGTAATTGATAAACAATCTTTATATTTTTGTGGCCAAATAACACAATAGCTTAATTATTGTTGCTAGATTATTCCCAGATAATACTTACTGGAAAGATGGTGGGTGTCACTTGCAGAGCAGAACATGCTTACCCATCAAGAGCACCTGATGTCACTCCTGGTTTTTGTAAGAGTTTACATTGCTCGTGCTTTAGTTTTGTTGTGTGATGTCTTGTTTCTTTATTTTTTATGTATAATCTTTTTATTCAGTTTTCTACATTGTGTATGTAGATTGTCTTTGTTTATTCAGAACTGTCGGATAAATTAATAAATCAGTAAAAGTAAAATATATATTTAAGACTCATTCTTTTCTCAAAAATGAAAAAAAAACTGTGAAATCAAAAGACTGGCTGTGAGTGGTATTTAAAAGTGACCATAAATCTAGTCATATACATCTAACAAACCTCCTTGTGATAGAAGTGGGTGTAAGACCAGTCATATACTTGATACATACCTACATGTTATACAAAAGTGTAGAATACATGTATAGCTACATGTACATTGTAGTTTAGCTTGAACTGATGCAACTGATTTTTATCCATAGGTAAACCCATCATTCAATTCCCAGATGCTTTTCCACATAATCAAATTTTCCAATGTTTTTGCATGTTTTGTAATACCATTTTTGTGTATTAGTAAACATTTATAAATATATACTAAAAACCAACTTATCTAATATCTGCTTTCTATAAATAGCAATACCTCATATAAGAACCATTTCTTTTTTCCTCTTCCAGACCATTCCTGTAATACAAAATATCTACTGCAATCATACTAATATAAAATTAGTAAAATGAATCATAGATTTCAGGATTTATTCTACATGTGGTCAAATGGACAGATAGCATCAAACACAACATTTAATCCTGAACCTTCATACAGCTTTAAATTTGGACTTCCTTTGGTTAGATGAAACCCTGTACAATTTCATGGAGATGTGCACACAGATACTAAAGCTATATACAGCTAAGTGTCATAAAAAGCCTATTTTTTGCAACTAATTCCTACATGGTTAAGGAACTTCATTTAGTAGCTCCAGATTAGTTTGTTTTTTCTGTCTTAAAATGGAAAACTGACTTTCCTACAATAGAAATATGAAATCTTCCCCGACAGGGAGTTAAGAAATTTCTCACATCACAAGAAATGAATTTTCATATTTTTAATATTAATATCAAAATTTATTTCTTGCGATGAGAGAAATTTCAGAATCAATCAGATAAAGATGTAGATTTTGTTTTTCTTAATTTTTCAAAATGGAAAAAAATCTAATTGCAAATTCTCACAACATATATTTTAATGCATCATTTGGCATATACCTCATGGCAGAAATTCCAGCTATTGTTTGTCGATGATGTCACTAGTTGTTTTAGGAGAACAAAGCAAGAAATGTCATAAAATCACTTTTGACCACTGAGATTTTATAGACAATGCAACACAATCACTCAACAACCAATTGCCCCATTGTATTTCTACCTATCAGCATCTGAGAATTCTCTCTTGAGATGAGAAACATGAGGTGTGAAAAATGATAAAAAATTAGAAAAATAAAACTGTCAAATAAACAACTATAATTTTCTTTGGAGTAAGTGTCACTTCTTGCTTCTTGAGTCCTGTGGTTTATATATTACTTAATTGAAATTCTATTTCCTGTATATATTACTTACAACTTCACTTTCTTTCGGAGGTACTGCAATTTGTTCCTTTATGAATGTAATATCTTGTTCATTCAATCCATATTTTATAAACTCTTCTCTCAAATTGTTTTCCTCCAGCATGTGATCAAACATAGTAACAGATCCATCTTCATGCTAAAATAATAATGTTCAGTTCTAAATACTGCTGGTATCAACTAAACTTCTTCTTCATTATTATTAACTGAACTGTGAAGGAAATAATTTTAAAACTAATTTTTAAAAAAAACTTAAAACTACTAAAGTAAAAAATATAAATTACGTTTTTAGACATAATGAAAAAAGTTAATTATGAGCTTTGATAAAACACATAAAATTGTATTGTTTAACCCTCCGAGTACCATGATGTTTGGGTAATACCTTCCTATGCATGCATAAGGATAGGTCCAAATGTTTTTCACATGAATAAAGAACATCACAAAACAGTTTTTTGAATTATTCTTCATTGTTGATGTCATTAGATAGTTTTCCAAAGAAAGTAACTGAAAATAGTAATTGAACATTTGAACATCATTTCCTGAGTTATTTTATTTTAATTTGTTCAGACGTAACCACCGAAGTGCTATTATATGCAATATTTTTGTAAATCACTTTAACATTTTATTAAATACTTTGTACATTTAAACTTTACTTTGTCAAAATTTAAAAAGATGTAAATACATGACAACCTCTAATGTTTTATTAAATGTGATACAGCTGGACTTTTCATGTCACAAAAACAAGTTTTGACTTAAAGCTCTTTTTCAATTTTTAAAATTGTATTAAAATTTTGATCAATACAAACTAGATTGCAAACAATACAGAAGGTGTACCTCTACCTAGTGCAAGGCTAGAAATTAGCTCTGGTTAGTCCAATGATTAATGCTTGAGAGCAATTTTTAAATTGGATCTTAGAAAACAAAGTGTGAAATATAATAGAAAAAATGTTGCATGGAAAATAAAAACCCAAAAGACTCAGCATGAATTTATTTCAGCAAGAAATAGATAAATCTATTAAATGTAGTTTGTTTTGGGAACCATCCCTGATTAAAAAAAAAGAGAGAGAGATGTGAGAATATGTGATTGATTTATATTTATCATACAGTTTTACATGTAAGACTCCTCTTAATATATTAAATATATCTAACGTTTTCCTTCTAGTGATTAGTTTCTAATATGCCTCACGTTGTCCTAGTGGTTAGTTTTTAATATGCCTAACATTGTCCTTCTAGTGATTAGTTTTTAATATGCCTATATTGTCCTAGTGATTAGTTTTTAATATACCTAACGCTGTCCTAAATATACCTAGTTAGTTACCAATCATACTGTTGCAGTTGAAATAATTTCTTAGCCTAGGGCCTACTTAGTGTATTCGGGTTTACAATCCATGCTGCGGTTATGGAAATTTTAACAGTAAATCAAATATGAATAATAACCTGATAGAAGATCATATATTATAATTGAGGGCCCACTCCATAAAATATTGAAAAACACCTAAGATTTCATTAATTGACATGCTGATTTGAAAAGGACATGTGAACACTTAGCAAATTGACTTTTGCACATGTATGCAAATATCTGGTTGAATTGCAAGTATGCAAAGCTCTTGTAAGCAAATTTTTGTCATGAGAATAGGGCTTAAGAAGAAATGGTTATGTGATCCTGAACATTGTGTATGCTAACAGTGAATAGAAATCCTACATGGTTTATCTAACAAAATAATCACTGTTTGTAACAAAAAAAGAAAACAAATAATAACCAAAAGCAATAAAAGATATGCATCACACAGCCAGTTACTTGTCAAAACTTAGTCTTCTTCTGCCTTTTCTGGAAGAACCACTCAAAACCTAACCCATGTTTCTGTCTTTCTGACTATGATACTCTACAGTGACGTTCAATTTATTCTGATGTCATTAAAAAATCATCGGGCCAACAAGCCTATCCCTTGGCACTCAAAGGAGAAAAAGTCAGGTAGGCCCAATAAGATCTATTGCACAAAGAAGGTTAATGAAAGCTTTTAAAGTCCAATAAAACTGAAACCAAAATTATGAGAAAAAAAAAATGTAAAAATAATGTGAAACACAATTCCACAAATAAAATACTCTAATCTCTTATATTAACATACAATATTTGAATAGAGGAGACAGTATACTGTATGTATGTCACGTGACAGGCATATACTAAATCATCAAGTTGCATCTTTTGTCATGCTAGATATTCTCCAAATCATACAAAATGCAACCAAGGCAACTTCTAATTTATACCCCACCTATACAAACCTACATACCAAATATGAAGTTAATCAATCAATTGGAAGTCAAGACAATTGCAACGAAATTCTGTCAGACAAACAGATTCTCTGATTCTAATATACAATCCACTAGTTGAGTGGTGTATAAACAAAACGGTTGTGTGGTGAAATTTCAATCAATAGCTCTAAATATGATGTACAAAGAGTCACTAACAAGCAAACTGAACAATTGTCATGACAAATTTAGTTTAGATGCAAATTACAATATAACTCGTGTAGTTAGATATCTCCAATAAACTAAGCCAAATATAGTCCCTCATTCTGTGTAAGGTCAAATCCCTAAAAGTATAAGACTAGTAACTAGGATATACAAACCTTCCATTTTATATCAGGTCGTGCTGTTGGCATAAATTTACCATCAAACATGTGAGAAAATGGACCATGACCTACAATAAGGAAAAGTTCATGAAAGATGATACAAAAGAACATGTATATTGACCTTATTCACTATTTACCAATAATATATCAACTGACCATAATTTTGTTAAACTTAAATCTCTCATCAGAAGCTATATACAAAAATTTCTTTAATTTTATTAGACAATGTTAACCATGAAACTTTCACAGCAGTTTAATTTTCACAATTTTTGCAGTATGATCTATAACACCAAAGTAGAACAATATAATTCAATTTGAGGAACAATTGTGAATTGTGAAAACTACATATGTATGTGCAAGCCTTGACAAAGACAAGGCTAAAATTTCCCAGTTTACTGTAAATCTGATTTAACTGTTATTATACAGTATTATAATGAGGTCCTTTCCTATTTGTTTGAATATGCTAAGTACCTTGTACATATTGTACACTGTAATTCTTGTACAGTTTCATTCTATTCTGACATGTATTATAGGTTGTCAATAATTGTAATATGCCCAAAATTTCTTAGTCTGCACTTAATAATGCTGAAGTCAGAAAAGATGTAGCAAACAGACAGACAAACACACACACACAGAGGTTCAGTAAAACAACATTGTGGCAACTGTTACAATATAAATTATGAAAAAAGTAGCCATAAAAATTATACATATAAAATGTTATCAACTTCATCTCTTATATAAAAGTACTTTTTAACCATCCAAACTTTTACTTTCAATTTCATATTAAATTGAGCATTACAAGATAAACAAAGCATATAGTATATTGTAAACTATAATTACAATCAGTCAACCATAACAGTACATCAGATATGTTTGATATGATAAATCTAAGCATATAAGGCTTTAAATGAGTATAATTATTGTACCTAAATTATGACATAAACCAACCATTTCCACACATAAGGCTGTAAATGAGTATAATTATTGTACCTAAATCATGGCATAAACCAGCCATTTCCACACATAATGCTTTAAACGAGTATAATTATTGTACCTAAATTGCATAAACCACCCATTTCCACACATAAGGCTTTAAATGAGTATAATTATTGTATTAAAATTATGGCATAAACCAGCCATTTCAACATATAAAGCTTTAAATGAGTATAATTATTGTACTTAAATCATGACATAAACCAGCCATTTCCGCACATAAGGCTTTAAACAAGTATAATTATTGTACCTAAATTATGGCATAAACCAGCCATTTCAACATATAAGCCTTTAAATGAGTATAATTATTGTACCTAAATCATGACATAAACCAGCCATTTCCACACATAACACATCTTTATTTGTGATGTCTAGTTCTGGTTGTCGTTCCTTCAGGTTTTGGGCAAGCTGTCCAGCAAGGTGACAAACCCTAAAATGATCAGAAATTTGACAGATAATAGAGGAAAACATGTTAATATCATTATTTTGATCTAATATAGTGAAAGTAATTTTTTTTAGCAGTGCTAGGACAAACAGTAGACGGAAGAATTATTTTGCAGAGTCTAAATACATTTTGTATAACCTACAGTAGAAGAGTCTAAGATCAATGAAATGAACAAAAACTAGATAATATATTAAAAGAATCATGCTAATATTCTTAAAACAAATTCATCTGTCCAGTGCAGCTTGATAGAACCACAGAGATTGAAAACTGAATAGTTAGGGCAAATATGCACTGATCCAACTCTATATTTTGTTCAGTAACATTGGTTTCTGACTCAGAATGAACTGGTCATTGTGAAAACTGACTAGAAATACTATACAGGGAATGCCTCATGTTTCAAATGTTAAACCCTCAAGTTAGATCATATGTTATTACAGACATCAGATATTAATTATCATTAATTCATATCTAGTACATATGATCTCTAGCCTTCTCACAAATTTCCATTGAAATCCATTATGCTGCTTAAGAGGAGTTGTGGTAACAATGTTTTAACATGTAGTAACAACCTAAGTTGGATTATTGCCTTATGCAATCATCAGAGAGTATTAACCATATAATCCGTCATACAGATCTACATTTGACACCTAAACTTCCAATAAAATTTTAACAAAATCCATTGGGGGTCTAGGAAAGTTGAGTTAATATGATATGTGGAAAGACAAATGGAGAGACACGATTTCCTATATACATGTAGTCATGTACCTTGCCCCCATACTTAGGGATAATATAAAAATCTACTTTTATATCTTCTAATACAGATTAGAAAATCTAATTATACTGTAATTTTATGCTTATCAAAGAACTGGAAGTTTTTACCTTTTTTTTTCAAAAGCAAGTCTAATTTTTGACAGTTTGAAACTTGATATAAACTAATATGAATTTGGAGCATAGATAAAATCCATTGACTATTATGCATACAAAGTAGAAGATAACAGTGCCATTTCATAAACAGCAGCCCATGAACAAAATAAAATGCTCTGCAGGAATCATCATGATATGACTGCAGAGGTTAAAATTCTAAACAGTTTTTTGAAAATATAGACACATCACTGCTCAATACTGCTTGTAATTTTGATTAAGATGAGCCATTTGTCAGAGTAAAAGAATTCGACCAGAACTGAAGTCAGGGTTCCAGGCCACTAGTACTTGAAACTAAGGGTTCAAAAGCCATTTTTGAACCTCATCAACATAGCTTAAAATATATATAACCTTGAGTTTTAGGGACACAATTTCAAATCTGGTGGTAGAAAACCCTCTGCAGAAGAAAGATGGGCATGCTGGCAGTGGCCTCTTTTTAGTAGTTAATCTTAGCCTTCCTACTGTAATATGACACCTCCCTTGTGGAATAATTGTAAATAGATCAATCCACTTATACTCAACTTAGCTTTCAGAAATTATTAAAATGTTTGTTTCTGACCATATAGCAGGTTCACAATTTGGAATTTGTAATAAAGATTCTGCGAAAGTTTCATTAAATTCAATTCAGAGGTGTAAAAGAAGTTACAGATAAGAGATGGGGATCGGTATGTCAGGGAATGCCAAAGTCCATGTATTGCTCATTTGAGACCTCAAAAACTTTAGATCAAAATATTACACCATGTGGTGTAGCAGGAGTAACCCAAACGAGACACACCCATATTTATAAATGACAAACTCTATATTGTTTAGCTACATGTATGTGAAACCTGCAAATTGATTTGGATCAAAACATTAAATAAAAGGTGCATTATGTGAATGTGTTAATAAAGATTCTGTAAAAGTTTCATCACATTCCATTCAGTGGTGTAGGAGGAGTAACAGATAAAAGATGTGTACCCCTCTTCATAACTGAAGGAATTGTGGTTGTAAAGACAGTCACCCCTATCATTATTATGAACCCCTCACTTTGCATGCTGAAATAATGCAGAATAAAGGTAACACAAAAACCTTCAATATCAATACAAACATACCCTATACAGTGTTCAAATCTGTTATGAGCAGCCCCAGGATATACAAAGTAACATGCTCCAAGCTGCTTTAGGTACCTAAGTCTCTGGAACTGTGGAGTATCAACAATCTTCACACAAAGAGGATGAAGCTCAATGTGGCCATGGACGGAATCGTTAAATACTTTTTTCTGATGCTGATCTGATATTCTTCTTATTAACTGCAACACTTCTAACTGGTCACCTATTTTGCTACAATGAATACAGTTACTCAGGTAAGATTCAGTTTTTTTTTTACATTCTACATATTTTTACATTTCAAGAAGTCGTTGGATCATTATTCTATAGTAACTGGATTGGTCATCATATCTTGTATTCAGGGGACCATAAAGGGCAAGATAATGGTATTAGTCTGTCTGTCTGTCTGTAAGGTTCAGGGATGATTTTACAATGTCTACAAACAAAGTGGAAATTGGCAAAATCGGAAGTATATATACAGTAAAAAAAGAATCATAACAGTAAAATCCAGATCTGATATAGCAGAATTCCGCTTATAAGTGGAAAAAAATCATGTCTAAAGGTTTTGTAGATGCATCTGCTCTGGGATTATCTTGTGGGGTTCCTTCTATATTTGATGGACATTGTTGTGTATACTATACCACTATTATTGGACAGATTATTTTCTACATTTCTTAAGAATCTTAAGCATCTGGAAAAACCTTCTTGGATTCATCCTGTAAGATGTATAGTAATGCAACATATATGTGCATACTTAACCACTGAAATGTTAAGTAGGACCTTGTGGAGAAACCTCCTTTCAAACCTACTTAGCCATTTTCTTCTGTTTTTTGTTGAATCTGTTTTTATTAAGTATACACTGACAATTGGATTCAACAAATCATGTTAAAGGATATCAAACTTTAACTATTCTCAACAGTAGGAGATCATTAGGATACTACTCCTCTGAAACTTCTTAAGTGACATCTATATCATGTAGAATATATTGTTATGAAATGTAAATGTGCATACTACACCACCAATTTGATGAAACAAAGTTTGTACTCTTGTAAACTACAATCTCATCAGTTGTTTGGATCTAGTTATTGCTTGAAAACCAATCAACTCTTGTTTTTTTTTGTTTTTTGTTTTTCATTTTTTTTATCAATTGATTCTTATAGTTATTACAATTAAGATCATAGCCTCCAAAATAGATTCCATAATTTTTTTTTAGTTTTGAAAAATTACGGGACTGTTACATAAAGATCTATGGACTTTACAGTTATTGCTAAGAAACCTATTGTATAGGGACAATGATACATGGCCTTAAGTTTTTATTTGCCAAATACAAATAAAACTCACTTAATACCCATCTTGGTTAAAGTTTCCTCAGTAATCATGTCTAGTACTGCTCCAGTAATGTTTTCATCTGAAATAAAAGTGTAAGTGAAACTAAACATTAAACTAAAAGTTAAATGTTTATCAATGTTTCACAATAAAATGATATTCTTTGCTTTAATAAAACTTCATTTCCTACAAAGCTACTCATTTTCACTATGAAAACTTATCTTAGATAACTAGAACAAGAGGTTCCCAGGAGCCTGAATCGCTCACATGGTTAAACTTTGTTTCTCAAGGGCAATAAATTTAACAAGGAGTTGTCCAATAATTTTGACTCAAGAAGACTTTGGTAGGACCGAAACTTTCTATCTATCATAGTTTTCAAGATATTGGCTGAAAACAGTAAAAAAAAAACTGTCATTTTTCATCTTTCAAGAGCAATAACTCTTACAAGGAGTTACCTGACAACTTTGATCCCTGAAGACTTTTGAAGGCCTTATAATACCAGTCATTTTAGCTATAGAAATAATTTTGCATGATACCCCAAGAAACATTCATACCAAGTTTGGTTCCAATCGGTCAAGTGGTGTCAGAGGAGAAGTTTTTGAAAAATTGTTAATGACGATGAAGACGGACGTCAGGTGATGACAATAGCTCACATGGCCCTCAGCTTCAGACTGACCCTTTATGGACATCAAAATGAGTATTTCATGTCAAGAACCCCATAATTGCCTTAATGAGAAAGCTTTACTCACATTTCATATTTGATGCCCAATTTTCATTCTTAATCAAAATCAACAATACAGGGTGTTATGAACACATGTTTGTGATAGAATTCAGAAAAAAAAACAGTGCAAAAATGGTGATAAAATGGTGATAAAGAAAAATAAAAAAAAAAACGAAGAAACAAGATATTTTGTAACAAACATAGTATGTAATGAAAAAACCCAAATTACAATATTTATTTTTAGATAACTACAAAAAAATAATTTTTTAAAGTTTATTCTCGATCTGAGCATGTAAAGAATCGAATTGTCTGCTGAAATTCGATAAAATTACCAACATGGGCTGTCAAAATTTCTGGAGCTATGGTCTAATCCATCAGTTGATTGGAAAATCAAGGAAATGCTTTTAAAATCTGAAAAAGGTTCTTGCAATATCCTACCATTAACAAATCATGAAATGTCTCAGATATTCAGTAACTGACGATTATGGTGATGATGAAAAGTGCATCATATTACTAATCATTATCAAATCATGAAGAACCAAATCACCCTTTTAATTTAGCGAACATGGAGCAAAAATCAAATAATGAAATATTTACTATTAACATAGAATGTTCTGAAATAACAGATGTTATCAAAATTTTAAACCCCAAATAAGGAATCTGGTCATAATATCAAATGCCATAAGAAGCTACAAATAAGCCCAGAAAAATTTCAATCTATTTACAAATGATATTAAACAAATCCCTTAATATTGCCAATTTCCCTCCAGCTGGAAGACCACAAAAGTAACTCCAATCTATAAATCAAATGCTGCACAGGGCACAGCATAAAACAACCACAGAGGTTGAATCCAGAACATTTGAAGCAAGTATGGACACACAATTCAAACTTGATACAGCTTTGAATTTTGAAAATAATTAGATATTAGAGACAGGATAAGATATGACCAGAATTGAAGCAGGTACTTTTTGGCCCCTTATTCCTAAATGATAAAGAATAAAAGTCATGTTATTGTCATCAGGAAAATGCATGTTTCTGGTCCCCTTTTTGGCCCCTTATTTCTAAAATATCCATGTTTTAACCTCACAAATCAATATCTGTTTGACCTTTGTGTTACATGTATAAAATATTGTGGAACAATATCATAGATATTCCTATGCTTTTACAGGAGATATATAGAAAAATTATGACAGACTGGTATATGTCCTTTTGGATGATTCCTACATACTGCTACACTGTTTGCAGAGGAACAACAATATAACATAAAAAATTATGAAAAGAAACTTACCTCTGAATTTTTCAGCAGCTTCACACTGGCCAATACCATCCAACATTTGAGCAATGGTATCAGCAGACATTGATGACTGCCCAGTCTCACTGACACAGCTCTGTTGAGTGGCTGGAATGTCCCAATCTGTGTCCTCCTCTATAACAGGTTGGCCATTAGAGACACTGTTTGATCCATTACCATTGGTGGCTTGAGATTGATCATTGAGACATAATCCAGTTCTTTTTGAGTTGGGTTCATCATTGGTAAAGAGTACTTCAGTCGATTTTCTTTTCCTACTTGCCATCACTGAGGTCTACAAAATGAGAAGTATTTTACCTAGTTTTCTACTCTTAACTTTAAAATTGGTCACTTGAATCATTTATACATAATACATTGGAAATGTAGCAGTACATGTTATAACTTTGAAATAATACTCACCCTGTAACACTGTAAAGCTAGGAAAATAAGCATGAACATGATACTACAAGCTCTACATTAGGGTAAGCTTCCTCTGCTTTACTAGAAACACCCGCCAAGTTGCTCATAAAAAATCAAGTCCAGGATAGACGAAAGAAGAAAAGAAAACTATGACACATTGAACAAGGCAGTTTTCATGGTAGAGATGGATACACCGTAATGATCCACAAGTTCATGAAGATGAGTAAAAGCTGCAGTTTTGCTGTCATTACTAAAAGAGATAAAAAATGAACTGAAAAGTTCCTGATTAATGGTAGTGGTAAACAATCCTAAATTCATGATCAAGCTGTAGTACTCAAATCAAATAAATTCAGTTTCTGGAATTTTTCTGTACATTCATTTAGATATTTACAGAATGTTCATGTATCGTAAGGACTGAGGTCATCATAGAATAATCAATAACTTTCTATCAATACCATGTATAAATAAGAGTTTTAAGATAAAGTTCAGAAGTAAAATAGAATACTCAAAATTATGGGTCCATTAAAGAGCATTTATAATCATATGCACATGACTCACATAGTATGAAAGTACAATATGGAGAATGACAACAGAATTAAGATGATAGAATGAGTAATATGAAGGAAGTAGCAGCTGTTAGTACATGTATTATAAAATAAGTTTACATATCAACAGTAACCAAAGTCGGTGTTCTGAACTGTCATCAAAAGACTAAAATAGCAGATGTAAAATGGCATTAACAAATAACCATTCCCTGAAAGTTTCATAAAAGTCACCCGAGCTAACAAGGGAATTATTGATTCAAAACAAGTACCCCTATTAACCTCTTTTAGTAAATAGTAAAGTCTATGTTACATGACATAGGTTACTGGAAACTTCAAATTGATTCACAAGTAGGCATAACCTTGTTGTCATTTTCTGAAAATTACATCAAAATCAGTCCACCAGAATGGGTAGGGGTACACTATTACATGCAAGAAGATCACAATTTTCCTATTACTAAATTTTAATCAACTTTCATGCACATGTAAATTGCTCTTGTAAGACCTTAATTCTGTCAGAGGGAATGAGGGCAAATTATGGGTTTATGGTAGTCAAAAATTTAAACTACATGTAGAAATACAGTGAGAAAGCTCAAAAAGAAAATACCCTTCCCCCACTTAAAATGGAATGAAATGGTAAGCTCAATTTCAATTATCTCCCTTTGGATTCCTCCAACAGTAATTATATTCTTTCATGCAATCTACAAATGATGCCTAACTTTCCTATAAAGTTTCATTTAAAGCCTTTGAGCAGTTTTGGAGGAGTTGCACATTTGAGGTTTTACATGTAAAATATATCCCTTTGAAGTCAGTCCTCTGACACCTAATTATACTCCTTCATGCACATCTTTATACACAGGAATAATTGCAACATACGTTTTTCATAGGTTTCAGAAACATATGAAAAAAATATTTTCCATTTAATTATTAATACCCCGGTATATATTACTCTCACATTACAATATTTTAATAGGTTAACATGTGTTTCCCAGATGATTTCATTCATTAAAAGAGTTATAAATTTATGTTAATGATTCATTAATACAAACAAGTATACAAATACTAGATCCCTTACCTTTTGACTAGAATGTGATTAAGTTATAATGACTAGAAGATGTTTAGTAGCGGCATCTTTTATAGTTCTAGAAAGAATATTTATAGAAATTTATCCGTGCAAAATTTCCAAAACTGTTCACTCAAGTAATAACCAATCAGATTGCTTGAAATTATATGACGAGTGTAGTGGTATTTCTCAAAATTAAAGGGAAAGCTACTGACATAGATTATGCTTATGAACAGTGGGACACCTTAACAATAGTGGTATTAATTTTTGTAAGTAACTGTGAAAGTATAGAAATTAAAGCTTGCTACGATTTTTATTCTAAGAATGTCAACATGTATTCATAACATGTATCACTTACAGCTAATATACACAGTTTAACTACAAAGGTTTTATAATTTTCAGTCACAGAACATACATGTACAATTTAATGAGTAACTGAGTTGAGAAAACCTGATTTTCGTGTAAGTTATATTCTAACATGGTTACATGTTGTACAGCAACATCTGTACATTACAAAAAGAAGATAAAAAATGGCAGTTACAAGTACTTGATTAAGTTTTATGTATGATGATTTCCATTGTCTCCTATTCTGGTGACATGATAATTCATACAGTTTTTGGTTTAGTGTACAGAGGGATTTACAGTCCTTTTAAAAAAAAGTTGTAAGCATAAAATTACTCGTAAGTTATGATGTCATAACACTTTGAACTACTATGACGCCATTAATTATGACTAATTTTACACTTACGACTTTTTAGCAAAAAGGACTCAGCTGTGCTTTTATTTACAGGCAACCTACAATAACTTATTTATTTTTCCTTTCAAAACTAATTCCACCTTTTTTATTTGGAATACACCACACTATTTTAAAATGGAAATTTTTACATAGAGTGGCAAATGTACAAAACTTTTAATTTCAATGTTAAAATTAGAAATTATACAATACATTTAACTGATAGCAGGAAATACACAAGTGAAAAAAAATGACAAAAACATATTGAGCACCATCAAAATATACTGGGAAATTTTGGATTATTTTATAGTCTGTTTTTGATAAATTGGAGGATCTCCTTTATTTTAGTGGGAATCTTGGAGAATCACCTTATTTCAGTGATAATCTTTAACTTGCAGAATCATCTTTATATCAGCTTGGAACATTTTTACTTGGAGGATCACTTAATTTCCATAAGAATATTTTACTTGGAGAATAACCTTTATTTCAGTAGGAATCTTTAACTTGATGAATCATCTTTATTTCAGTGGGAATCTTTAACTTGTAGAATCATCTTTATTTAGTGGAAATCTTTAACTAGGAGAATCACCTTTATTTCAGTGGGAATCTTTAACTTGTAGAATCATCTTTATTTAGTGGAAATCTTTAACTAGGAGAATCATCTTTATTTCAGTGGAAATTTAAGACAAACAGTATCACTGTACTTAATAAGCTGTATTGATTTATGTGTACCATTAAGGAACATATTTATATCTGAAATATTTGGCTAACAGATATTTCATGGACCTATCACTAAATCCTCTTTTGAAATACCTCTGTCCATCTGATACTAAATTTCTCCCTGTTCATCCTCTTTGATAGGATCCTGGCAATTGGAAACTTGCCATTTTAAAATTTTATGGAGACCACCAAATACTTAATACCATATAATAAGATAAAGTACTTAACTTAATATTACACAATGGTTTTTATACCGGTACTATATAAAGTTAATTAAGCTATTATTGATATGTTTATATCACACAATATGGTATTATAAAGTAGTAGTCATTAAAACTTGGGTGATACCCCTACTCCCCACCCTAGAAACTATATGGAAAACCCCAAAAGTTTTTCAGATGGAAAAATGGCATCTTGTAATAAAGAATGTGTGAGTTTCATCGAATTCCATTCAGTGGTTTAAGGGGAGTTGCAGATTAGAACTAGGGATGGAGGATCAGATGTCACAATCACTGCATACCTCCTGTTTTTTCAAGCAGGGGGTACAAAATTGAGACAGTAGGTGATTCATACATGTCAGAATACCACAACATTCACCTTTCTTATTCAGAAACAATTAAAGACCACTACAACAGTCTTTGTTCGTTGTTAAGTTGTTGCACTTCTAAAACAAAAAGTATTTTAATTTGATATAAAACTGGCACTTAATAATAGTTATTATTCTTGATTTGATTGAGTTCAAAGGGAGATGTATGGCTTTCTCTAATATACAGATCTGTAAATGTAATGTAAAAAGCTAGTAGTTGTATAAAAAAAATGATGTAGGTAAAAAAAAACATCATTTGTTTGATGGGTTTTCAGCACCAGAAATCAACTCTACCATTGGCAGTGTCTGAATGGTATTTGAACAAGAAAAACTGTGAGTAAGTGCACAAAAGAAAAATTCAAGTCAAATCAAACCCTCAAACAGGAAACCTTCCCTTGCAGTGACCAGGTCCTAAAGGGTTCAAGTCACAATCAATCCTAGCCTAGCTTGTATGGTAAGGTACCTTGAAGGGCAACACTGGGAATGACGCTGACAACACTGACAAGGACAGCATGATTCAATTATACAACAGTATTATTTTTTCTGGCAGTATAAAAAGACTTATAGAAAGTCTTGTTAACTTTACATCCAAGCAAAATGCTGACCTCCTGACCTAAATACATCAGAATTTTCAGGAAATCTTTCTGAAAAATGTTTCTGAAACCTTCATAACAGCTCATAGACAATGTACAAATTATGGGGTATATGAATTCATAATCAATTATATCTATCCTGAGAAAATAATATAAAAAATTGTTTTACTTCTTGAAAAATGAGAAAACTTAATATAATATTACGGTACATAAGCCACGAACTATCAAGGTAATACTCTATTAAATGACAATATTTCTGACAAGAGAATTCAAATTTCTACTAAAAAGGAGCAGTTATACTTACAAGATAGACCAACCCCAACTTTAACCTGGTGAGGTCAAATCTTATTTCATTTCCTTAATAATGATCGTATAATTTAAATGTCGACTTCTAAGTCCTTGTAGTAATTTAAGAAGAAATCATACATTCAATCACATTTTGATAAATAAACACATTTACACATCATATACATGTATATTGATTAAGTTCAGATCTGAACATCTTAATATTTATCAGTATTGATATCAATTATCTAGATCAGTGAACACCATATGTAATTTGTATTTCTTACAAGTCACTAACACAGATGATTTACTTTCTCGCGAGTGAGTGCATAATGTACATGTATTTTTAACAAGTACATGTATTACAGATAGTTGAATGCAGTATTCTACATGTATATACATGTACATGTTTATACATGCACATGCATCTAGTCAATATCCACCAATGTTATCATACATTGTGAATAAAGCTGTATCATTTTTTTGATATGTACATACATATATTACCTCATATGATTAATTGTGTACTTGGTTTGTAGAAAATTTGTATCCTTGATTTTACAAGTTTAGTCCAGTTATCATTTTAAAGCTTGTGGTGTAAAACAATGTACAATATCAATTTAGTACAAAATTTCAAAAAGTAAATACACAATAAATGTACAAACTGTACATATACATGTAATTGCAAATGTTGAAGCTGATTAACTGTATTTGATCTCAATACTGGAAGTCTAAGTAAACTCACTTTGTCATCTTTAAGGTCTCTCATCAGGCTGTGTCTGAATCTGTAAGAAATATTCAACACTTGGCTCAAGTTTAATGCTTATAGTACATGCATAACATTCACTTTTGTTTGACTAACATAAATTAACCATTTTTTGACAACCTGATGTTAAAATAGACTTCTATAGATAAACATTGTCAACGTATTGACAATAACTTATTTGAAGGCATGTCTGGCATGCTCAATACTATCCTGTTCTATACAGGGAATCTGAGGTCCCTATAAAATGTACATGTAGATTAGATAATAAAACTGCTGCAGCATCAGTTACATGTACCTGAGTGTTAGCTAATACATGTACAACAATGTCACTGTTGTAGTAAAATTAGTTAATCAATTAGTGTTATAATCAAACAAGAAAATATCAATAATATTATTACTGATAATCTAATGAACAACTGCCCTGCACCATTATGAGAGTCAAGATATTTAATCTTTTAACAGATTCTTAATTTATATCATAAATCAGAACATATATTGGAAAGAGACATATCTGGAGATGAAATTAGTAAACAAGACTTTTTCTTTTTTCAGCTCAATGAAAAGAATTTTACTACAGTATATTGTAAACTTATTTATCTCTGCAGTGAACCAATTTTTGCTTGTTTTATGGTGGACTAACTAACTATAGTTAAAAACCAACTTGTCAAAAAATGACACATATCCTTATCTTGACCTTAATCAAAATGACAGCGGATTAATCCCCAGAATACGCCAATATTGTAATCAACTTGATTTGCTTGTGGAGATCAAATTTTTTTTTTTAAAATTATAGAAAGTCTTTGTAGCTCTATATCCAAGGACAATGGCTGATTCCTTGACCTAATTTCAAATGAATTTTCAGAAAATTATTCTGATCACTTGATTTGTTTATGGAGATCAAATTTCACAAAAAAAGGTTTGTAGAGTCTTGATATCTTTATATACAAGAAAGTTGGCTGACATCTTGACCTACATGTAATTTCAACTGAATTTTCAGAAAATCAATCTATAAAAAGTTGGCTGACATCTTGACCTAAATATAATTTCAACTGAATTTTCAGAAAATCAATCTATAAAAAGTTGGCTGACATCTTGACCTACATATAATTTCAACTGAATTTTCAGAAAATCAATCTATAAAAAGTTGGCTGACATCTTGACCTACATATAATTTCAACTGAATTTTCAGAAAATCAATCTATAAGCAGTTATTCTTAACAACACAAGAAAAAATAGGGCACTATCAATGATTCATTCTGACAAAAAAATAACAAGAGGCTCTTGAAGAGCCTGAATTGCTCACCTTGCAAACCATGCCTCATTTACTTTAAGTAAGTAAAGGTATCTGCTATCATGCTTTGTTACCATGTTTGACCAAAAATTGCAAAAAAAAGAGCATACAATGTACCAGTATATTGATGAATGCTGGAAGTTCAACTGAGAACCAAGGCACTGTAAAATGTTGGAAATGCCTTCAAAGTGTTTTTAGAACCTCTGGAAAAAATTTAGGCAGGGGTCTTCTTATGCCCTGTTATCCCACTAGGTGTGAGAGGGCATAAGCCCAGTATACATTTGCTGAAAAGAACATACAATGAAGTTAAATCATGGCTATACAAAATTTTCATCATCCCCATTGAACTCAGGAGACCATACTATATCAGGAGATGGACTTGTTTTTACATGTAACAAATTTATTGAAATTGGAGAATACATGTACATGTAGATATTGATTTTAGAGGCAATCTAATACTTGCCCACCTCCACCAGATTCAGGGTATTTCTACCTTACACTTAGCTGTATGCATGTACCATATTTCATTAAATGGGCTATCTTTTTAACTGAAAAAAAACACTCCAAGCAAAAAAGTGTCATCAGTTTTATCACTTAAAAGTATTCATGTTGAACTGTAGCCTAACAACTAGTTTTTCTACTTGAAATATGGCTTTTAAGGCTAAAAGTATGAAAAATCATAAGCATAAGTCTGTATACTAAAAGACTGATTCTGGATTTCTGTGTAGCTTAATATTTCTAAATTGTGCATAAAATGGTTGTTCGGTTGACTAACTTATGTATAGAGAGAAAATAAATTGGTGGTTTTGGAAATTTTACACTACATGTGCAGGTCAAATATCAGTTCACACTAAGGAAAGTTTCATGATGTCGGATCTTACATGTTAAAAAATCAGCAAACTTGGTTGCTAAAGGCTTCCTCACACTGATCAAAGCAGCATATTATTAACACAAGTTATAATTTCTTACATGTTTTACTAAACCATACTTAATAAGAATTGGTTGCTATGGTAAAAATGATGCTATGTTCTAAATGTAGGGTGCATGAAACCTGCCATAAGGTTCCACTATATAAACAGGTCACTGCAGCTGACAATTTGTGGAAATAAAGCTAAATTGAGGCACTAAAACAAGCAAATCCAACATTTTTTTTTCCAGTAAAAAATATATATTTTTCAAAACCTTACAATACATTAGGAAAATCCATAAAAAAACATAAATATTATTTTCTATTTTGTATTAAAATCTGTAGCCATGGTTACATAATAAAAAAAAATGTATCAGTTTTCATTACAAATTTTGGGTGCCTTCCCAAAATTAATTATCAAAAAATAGGTTTTCTAAAATATCAGGCATGGTATTATTGTGAAAAAACAAATAAAAAATGTACCTTTTTCTGCTCATTTGTTCATGATTTTAATTTTTTAAGTTCGTGCTAAATTTAGCATTTTTGAAAATCAGCCAGTAGGTGCAGGGAAGGGAACCCAATCCAGTGAGGACCTGAATCTTTCCTTATAGCTTAAAGCATTTATTTTACACCTCTTTACCTTCAAAAGTATTGCATCTATTTATATACGAATGCTCTACTACCCACAATCAATATTTCCACCAAGTTTCGTCTTTTATTTTTAAGTTTTACAAAATTAGACCAGGTCAATTTAGTGTATGTAACAGTGCACCTCAATCCCATCTGTATAGTGCAACCTAAAGGAGAAGGATTTGTTTTTAAATGTAAATATTTTGTACTTTTTGGAAAGCTCTGTATATGTGGATTACAAAAATACCAAATTTATTGAAATTGGATAATAGATATTGATTCTAGATGCAATCTAATACTTGCCCACCTCCATCAGATTCAGTGCATTTCTACCTTACACTTAGCTGTATGCATGTACTTCATGAAATGGGCTATCTTTTTAACTAAAAAAAAACACCCTATTCAACTTCGAATATGATGTTTCCTAATACAACCAAAAATCATTGAAATCCGAGCCACTGGTAAAAATGGCAACAAAATGACAACCATTTTGAAAATGGCCGCTTAAAAAAAGATTTCAAAAAACCAAAATAGTATACACAAAGTAACTAAAGTAAATGAGCAACTCGGACTCCATTAAGAACTAGGATTATGGACCAGGTGCACTGGTAGGGTAAGTGTCCCTTTTCTAGAAACACTCAGCGAGTTGCTCATAAAGTCATCAAGTCCAGGGTAGTAGAAAGAGGAAAGGAAAACTATGACACGTTGAATAAATCAGTTTTCATGGTGCAGATGGATACATCATAACAATCCACGAGTTCATGATGATGACCATAAAACTTGTGGCAACATACAAAAAATGTAACCCTGGTCTAGAAGCCTAATTGAAAGATGTTTAGCCCCATACAAAAAGTCTGTGTAGTTAAGGCAAGCTCTGGCATAACGTATGAGTTGGGATATGAAAACTCCATATGCAGGTGTTGAAGGGATGTTGCCACAGATGAAAAGAAGTTGACAATACGGAATGAAAAGTCATCCCTTTTGTGGTATAGTTTGGTCAATAGTTTTCTTTTACCATCGATCTCTAAGTGTAGGCCAAGATATGAGGTTGACTCCAAAGTATCTGTAGTAACCCTTATCTCAAGAAAAAATAGCATTTTGACCCCTATGTTCTATTTTTAGTAACGACAGCCATGTTTTTCAACCAATAACAAATTTTAAATCATCAGTTTTTGCAAGATACCCTAAGAAACAATTATGCCAACTTTCATTAAATTTTGTCAAATGGTTTCAGAGAAGATTTTCAAAGTTGAACACATGAAAAACGACAAAAAAATCTGTTTTAAAAGCTATAACTCATACAAGTCTTTTTGAAATTTCGGCATAGGTTTGTCTTCTGAGGGTGAACTACATAACCCTTGTCAGCAATTTGCTAACTTTAAGTTTTTGAGTTATTTGCAAAAACTGTATTTTGACCCCTATGTTCTATTTCTAGTAACAGTGGCCATGTTTTTCAATGTTTCAAAAATCTTAAATGATCAGTGTGTGCAGAATACCATAAGGAACAACCATGCCAAGTTTTATTGCAATTGGTCATGCAGGTTCAGAGAAAAATGTTTTAAAAAAGCTAGACGAAGACAGACGCAAAGTGACGACAATACCTAATAGGGCCATTAGGCCAGGTGTCAGAGCTAAAATTGAAAAAAAATCTTTCTTCTCATATAATATCATCAAAAAGTACATAGTTATTAGTAAATACATGTATGGTAAAAATAGAACTTCATTGTTACATCATGCATGCACAATGTATGTCTTTAGTTTGGCACCAATCAACAGGTGGTTGATAGACAAAGAGTGACCCAATGACCTACATAAAGAATTAAAACAGAATGCAAACTTAATGCGTACTTTGTACACAAGTGTGCAAAACAGAATCTGCAGTAATTTTCAGAGTCCAAGAGCCATAACTCAGCAAAAAATAAACAGACCATGATAAAATTCAAATTTTGAATGGTAACTTGTAGTAAAGCAATCTATCAAATATCAAATTAAACTGAAAACTTGAAAATCCCTCCTTTTTTCAGTATAAAAAGTCATAACACAGAAACAAAAAAATCTGAAATTTATAAAAATCATAAGAGAGCTTACGTCAATAAATATGAACAATTCACCAATGTTTCATAAAAGTTGGAGAAAGTGTTTTTGAGTTATTGTCTGAAGTGTTGACGACAGACAGACAGACAGACAACGGTATACCATAACACGTCCTGTGTATGACAGGCGTATAAAAAACGTGGAGACAATTAAGATTTTACACAAATTTGTCCAAGGGCAATAACTAAAGCAAAACAAGAACAATTTAACTGTAACACCTCACGGTAAAGCAATGTACCAAAGTACATCTCCAAGCATGAGGAAAAAAGTGTGGAAAACAGATTTGCCTGACTGACTGACTGTGCAAACTTTTGCAAAGTCGCTGATAGGGGACTACCAATGTGAATCTCATTTAGGAACTGATTCTCTGCTAACTAATGTGGAAAATGCCCATTAACACAGGACATTTGAAAAAAAACAAAATTGCATTGTTTATAGATACTGTTTATGACAGGTGTGTTGCAATAGTGACAGGGCCAGATTTATTGATATACAATGTAGGCCTGCAGTATTCATTTCCTTTACAATAGTAAGTACACTTAAAAAAGCTTAGGATGTACATACATCTGCAGTGTTCATTGTGTATTTTTTCACTTGCAAGTAATATAATCATGTCTGCAATACACATGTATGCACTTAAGATAGAAAAAAAAACACCCAAATAACCATTCCCCCCCCCACCCCCAAGTTATTTAAATTTGCTGGTGAAAATTTTACGAGGCAACGCTACAGATGCTAGAAATAACATGGAAAAAAGGAAAAATACCACTGAATGGAAAAGAGCAAACATTAAATTTTTCAGAAAACCGGAAAAATCTAACTATTACTCGCCATCCTCCTATAGACTAATTAGTCTCACCAGTGTCATAGGCAAACTATCTGAAAGAGTAATATTAAACAGACTGGCAGCATTTATAGATGGGATGAGAATCATGTATGAAAAACAAAGAGGGCTTTTGTAAAAAACACTCTACTTCCGACAGTCTACTCTGGGTTGTTCAACTTACTACAGAAAATTCAACCAGGGAGAAATCACATCAGAGGTATTCATTGATCTGGAAAAAGCATGTGATTCCATCTAGGGAGAAGGTTTACTGGTAAAACTCCATAAACTGGACACTGAAGGGAGAATATGGTGTTGGATAAATAATTTCTTCAGAACAGGACTCCCAGATGCAAATTCAACAGTTTCATAGGAGATGAATTCAATCAGACATTGGACTACCACGAGGCTCCGTCTCATCACCTATTAAATGACATCATAGGAGATTACAAAAAATTTGCAGATGATGGCACTATATGAGACTCAGCACCTAAAAGTGAAATTCCCCAACTGAAAACAACAATGAAAGAAAACATGAACAAAGTCATACAGTGGACCCTGAAATGGAGAATAAACATCAACTTACAAAGGACAGAGACATGTGTCTAGAATAGCAACATGTAAGACCTAGATGACAAGCCAGGGCATGAAATACAACCCTACACCAAAACTACTGGGGTGATACTAGATGAGAAAATGACCTGTAGCCATATCGATACTGTAGAGAAAAAGGCAAAGAGAAACCTATCCATACTTAGTTAGGGAGGTAAGACATGTCAGCAAAATCAACACAGAAAAAATGATACAACAGTACAAAGCTTGGTGAGACAAGTAATTGAATACAGCTGCCCAGTTTGGCATATAGCTGACACCAAATAATTACAGAAATTTGACAAGATACAGAGAAGAGAAAAGCCCTGACTGTGACACTATGCTTAGAATTAGATATACCAACCACAGCTGGAAGGAAAGTTCTAGAAATTGAAGCCTGTATAAAACCTTTAGATATACACATATAACAAATAAGCATAAAAGAAATATCAAAAGTACAATCAAAGTCAATACAAGAACCTATTCAGAAACAACTAGTGAAATATAGGGAACAATTTGACAGATTTCAGACACCATTTGGAAAAGCACTAAATCAAGCAGATGATATGAAAATGCAACAGGAATTAACATCAGCCAAATTGAACAAGAGTTTGCATGTATACAGAGCTGGTGAAATATGAATGACAAAAACTAGACCAACATTTTGGAATAGACTTGGAAGCTCCAAATCCAGGACAGAAGAACAGACAGCTCTATGCCAAGAAATACAGAATATGAATATGCTCCAGTACACCAGTGATGACCAGGCTTTTTAAAGCATACACTGATGGGTCATACCTAGGAAATCCTGGACCTTGCAAAGCGGGAGCCATTATTTACTCTGAACAAACCTGTAATATGACTAAGCAGACAAGTAGCTCAGAGAGGTTCCATCTATGATATTACTGGCAAATATGGTAGCTGTCATGTTAGTCCTAGAATTTTTAATAAAAGAAAACTTGTCATTAATTCCCTGAAAATTATATTTCTCAGACCTCCAGTGTACAGTGGGACTACTTATTCTCAGCTACACTACATACATGTAGAGGTCATTAGAGATATAAAAGAGTATGTAGAATACCTCAGGGTGAAGGGAATTACTACAACAATATAATGGACACCTGGTCATGCTAAAAAAGCAGGAAACATTGAAGCAGACTAACTCGCTAAAGAATCATGACTGTACGGGATATAAAAAAGGAGCAGAGAAAAGTACGGAAATAAAATGGCAAAAAAAAAAAATGGACAATTGAAAGGAAGGGCAGAAAACTTCCAACCTTAAACCTAAAACTGCTACTGGATCATCCAAGCAAACAAATGTTCCCAATATTACTCCAAAACACTCAATGCCTAACGATTACTGAGTGGGATAAACCAACTCATCACCACTCTGCCACTATAGACAAATCAAATCAGAAACCCATTTTATTTTTTGTACATGAGGAAGAAAGTAAAAATATGCTAAAAAGCCTCAAATGATCTAGGAATTAGAAAAATGAACATGACCAGCCTAAATACATGTACACCATTAGATGGTGAAACAGTAGAAGAAACTAAAAGCAAGCAGGATATCGTAGCAATATTCATACACTGTCAACATGAATTTTTATTTCTCCACTTTCCAGAGTGGAGATACAATGTATTATGAGTGGAGTCACAGTGTCTCCACTCTCTATACTGGAGTCGCCATTTAAAAAATTGTGTGTAAGTTTACTACTCCTTTCTTATATGCTACGGCTGTATTATTAACTGGGTCCTGCACATACTTACAGGTAGAAAATGCATCAATATCCAATTTGTGCAAAAATTGGGAGCTAAAAGACAGTATGATGGCAGCTTCATTTTCATATACTTTGAAAAATGCAATTGAGAACCACACCAGTCTAGGAAACATTAGCTACATGTAGCTTTGATGATTAAATACAAATTAAATTTCAGCTTTTTCCAAGATAGGGATAGTCAAAACATGGCACCCGAATGTTTAAATAAATGGCATAATCAACTAATCAATACCAGACAATTGGACCCAAAGACATTTTGGTCCATGACAACCCATAATTCCTGACCAAAGCCCGAAGTTTCAGTCCATATATATTTCAGACCATGACAATAAGAGAATGTATAAGGACAATAAAACCATATATCATAACAAAATTCACCATTTTGGAAAAAATATGAAAGGACTTAGGTGTTTGAAATTATATGTTTCTTTGAGAGCGTTTAAGGTTTCACCTTCCTCATATTACCAAGGTATATTTAATGGTTCTAGCAATTTAATAACATTTCTCAGTTATGGGCAGAAAAAAATATTGAAAAGTATAGGTAATGGAGCAATTTTATCCTAGTTTTTTACATAATAGGAGGAGTCACAGTGGATGACATGAGTGACTTCATTGTGAAGAGTGGAGAAATTAAAATTTTGGTTGACTCTAGTGTATGTACATGTACCGGGGTACCTATGGAAAATAACACAAGGAGGAAAATCAACATTGAGACCATTGGTACCCTTAGGTCTTAAAATGGTGATTGAAGAAGCAATGTAATGTAAGATAAAATTAGTACATGTACATAATTAATTTATAATAATGCCTATTCCTGTACTAGTAAATTTTAAGGATTTTGGTTGGCTTAGAAAATGTAACATCTAACAGATTGCTGTGGTTTTGCTATCAAAAATGAGCTGTCATACATTTGTGCAACGATTTTCATAGAGGAATAAAATTTTTGTGATCAGATTGGCAAGAATTGCTTCCGTCTTGAAAATGACAAGACCTTCATGTACAATATGACTAGTCATTGCCAGTATCTACTGACTACTGTTGTACTGAACATACATATATATTGTCCATGATGATGATGATGCCATTGTGGGTATTTATGATGTCCTCAATTACTCTTACAAGTCTCGCATTATGAGGGCTCACGATTGTTAATTTTTTAAAGTTTATAAAGTTTATAAACTTTATAAAGTACCTTAGCTGATAAAAGAGAAAACAGATATATTGTACTTCTGGATGTTAAAGCCCCTTTGATAAAGTCGTACAGTCCCACCTCTTCAGAAGGGTATACCATGTTGAAATAAGATAAAACCTGGACAATTATAAAGAACCTACACATTAACAGAGAAAGCTGTCTCAAAACGTCAGATGCATTCAAAATTAACATAGGAGTCTGCCAAGGAGGAATACTAAGCACTGACATGTACAAACTTGTAGAAAAAGCTACACATCTGGGGATCATCAGGACCACCTCACTGAAACATACATAAAAACTAATGTGGAGGAACACATTACTAAAGCCAGGAGGAGTGCTTACAGTTTAATTGGATGTGGATTTCAGTGTCAAAATGACAGACCTAGACCCAGAATCACTTCAGCACATATATTAGACCTACATACTACCAGTCTTACTATAAGGCATGGAGCTATTTACACCAGCCTCAAAACCACTAGAGCAGTTAGAGTTATTCCAACATTGGACATTGAAACAAATTCTTCTATTACTTATGAGATGCCCAGATCCTGCTTTATACATCCTGTCCAGAATTTTCCCAATAGAAGCCAAAATTCATATTAAAGTCCTAACCTTCTTCAATAACATTTGTCACCAAGAGGAAATCACCATTGACAAAAAAACTTGCAAGAAGGCAGCTAATAGTATGTATTGACAACAGTAACAGTTGGTTCTTCATGATTAACAAATTACTAAGTCAGTACGACCTCAATGAGGCATATACTTACCTGGACTATCCTATTAAAATATCTAAATGGATCACAATGATCAAGGCAAAATTACTGGATTACTGGAGTACAAGAATAGTGGAATTGGCACATTTATACAATGGTCTAACATTCATGAGCAAAGAAAATCTCAGCAAAAGGAAATGAATAGTGACTGGAACATATATCCTCCAAACCAAGCATATTCTGTTATATCATTATGAAACAGATCCTACATGTCTTCTTTGTGGAAAAGCAGAAGAAAATCTACAACATTTCAGTGTGAGAAACTGCAAAACGAGAGAACAGACATCCTTAATGAAATGACCAAGATATGGTAAAATGAGCTTAACATTCCAACTAGACACTACAATCAGAAATTCTTCTTGATAATACCTCTATAATCAAATAAAGACAACTACTGCCGCAAGGATAGAAGGGTTGGCAAGGAGATTGATGTTCAAGCTCCATATTAAGAGGACATCAGAACTGAAAGAACCATACATGTAGACCAAAGAAATAAGAATAGAAGGAGAAACACCAGGGGTCTTCCAATTTATTTTTTGTTTTACATTTTATAAACAATGAGAACCTGACTTTTAATCTTTTTAAAATTCTTTTTATTTTTTTGCTAAATAGTGTCCAAGAACAACAATACAGTTTTAGATAGTAAAATCTTTTAAAATGAATAGTAGTTTTATGACAGTCATTAAATGAAGTTTAAGATATTAAAAGAGTGAAGATATAGGAAAGCTTACAGAATTTTAAATGGTAACAAGTCAAATTGGCACATGGTCAAATCAGGACTTAGTTAAATCGGCAC
Source organism: Perna viridis (assembly GCA_037379345.1). Classification (NCBI taxonomy): domain Eukaryota; kingdom Metazoa; phylum Mollusca; class Bivalvia; order Mytilida; family Mytilidae; genus Perna; species Perna viridis. The sequence continues at coordinate 7,069,089 of CM074515.1, read as the reverse complement.
CAGTCTGTGGTTATTTCGGCACCTACTTTTTAAAATATTTTATGTCATATATCTTAAATTAAATATTCATACTGAATACATAATAAAATTTGAAATTTTTTCACACAAACAAATCATCTGAAATGTGCACAAAAGAATAAAATAAAATGTAGTTACAGTTTTATATGTAATATTTAATAAATGTTTTGATAATTATTTTGTTTTTGTTATAAACTCTACTGAAGCCAATTAAAGACTGTTTGATGTGATTAAATAAAGAATTTGGATAAAGAAATACAATGAAACCCAAGCTTTCTTAGGATAAACAATAAGCTTAGAAATGGCAATAAGTCTGGTATCATTTCCACAATGTCAGACAGGGAGAACTACCCTGCATACACTGTGCAAGAGAAGTTAGATGTCATCAAGAAGGCCTTCCATGACTTGTGATTATTGAAACAATATGCCTTAAAACAAATTTGCGCAATTTCCTTTTTTGCAGAGAAAGAGAGAGAGAGATGTAAGAAAGACAAAATAGTTGTCTTGAATTATAGATACATTGTATTAATATGTATATTGTATCATAGTATCAAAATAAAATTTTTGGAAATATATGCCATCTTTATTTCAGTGTATTATGACATAAAACTATCAGTACAACCAAAGTCCAGGATTTACTATGTTCCTTTTAACATATATTTCTCTCAGTATATTCCATAACTTGACAGACTCATCACTCCTACAGATTATACAATAGTTGCTATCCCTTCTTAAAATAATAATACCAGAAGCTCAAAGACCTCCCATTATTCCTGCTACATTTGGTTTTATGGGCCAAGTGGTTTCAAAGAAGAAGATAAAAACATGAATTCCTGATTTCTTTAATTTTCAGTCATTTTTATATATACTAACAAAATTGTTACAGCAAAGATCTGGTACTTCTAATCAAATATATAAGACCAATGAAAAACAGGTGCTGATTTAACCAGCAGCTGATTTGAATAGAATTCATTTCAATAAGTGACACCTATCTTTTTAACTTATACAGAAAAACTATTTAACTCAACCATTTTAAAAGCTAGCAACACAAAGCGGTGCGAGCTCTATGGTATTACATGTACATGTACAATCTAAATTTCCCTTAAGGTTCCCAAATATACTAAAGAAAAAAAGTCATGTCACAGAAATAACAAAAAGTGACTGTCTTACGGAGAAAATTCGTCACTTCCTTAAACCAAATATACATTGTAAAAATACATAGGTTAAGATTACGTTTCAGTAAATATAAATTCATCTTTTCTGATAGTTTTCCAGTCTTCCTCTATTTTTTTCACTAATTAAAAGAAGTCAATATGATATTTTTAAAAAGTTTGGGAAACGTGTGAATGTACGTACATGGTCTTCTCTGTTCCACCGTCGCTGTTGTCAAGAACCTAACCAGCTTTGGAAATATAACTCTGATTACATTATCCAAATCGAAAAATAGCTTTTCTAAGATAGAAAAGCAAATTATTTTCTTGTTATTCATTTATTGAAAAAAAAACTTCCCCTTTAATTAACAAGGCAGATTTTCAAATAAAAATACTACATTAACGAAACAAAAATTTTCATCTGGGTCGACCCCCACCCCTTTGTAATGTCCTTTATTATTTTTATGAGTCTCACACAGACGGGACAAGTATGGTAAAGGTGCTCGCTGATTTAGGCAACGCCTACCCATATTAGACTACAAGCCAGTGAGTGTGACAAAAATATACATATTTTAACTTGAGGGATTTCATTTTTACACTCCCAAAGGGAGCATTTATGGTTGTATTATCAACTATCAACAGGGTTCTGTATACTTATAGCAAGAAAAAACATCAATATCCGGTTTGTACCTTTATTTTCAGGAGCTGAAAAACAGCATTAGGGTGGGTGCAGATCGTCAATACAGATAAGCCCTAGTGGTCATAAGTGAATCAAGGTTAAACAAAGAACTATGATCAGTAGGTTTTTAGCCTCCAAGTGCTGATATGTCACAATTTTGATTGCAAATACTGAAGTCGTACTGGCGTTCGCCTTAGTGTTCTTACTGTGATAATAGGTCTCCACACCGGAGAGCGATTTAAATACAATAAAATGCAAATTGGCGACGGAAAACGCCAATATTCCGAAGTTTTTTTTTTTGCCGACACCATAAAAAGTTAGGTCGGGGGGCACAAACTGGGGTCAGTCTGGTTACCGGAAACACATATTTTTTTTAGGCATGGCAGCTTCATTTGCGTATACAGTGAAACCAGTCACCACTGGGACAAGAAAAAATAGCCGGCTTAAAGGGGTAGCCGGTTTTGTGAAAAATAGCAATGCATTCTAAGAGCTGTTCCATTAATGTGTTCTATAACCCTACACCTTGTCAGTTTGTTGGTCAAGACATGTTTAATTGCCGATTCAAAACTTCTGGTCTTTTATTCATATCAAAGCTTGCATCATTTGTAAATGATTAGATTTTACAAACGGTACTACCAACAAAATAATGTTCACAGTTTTGAAAGAATGTGTATTAAAGACCAAAGGGCTATTGATGGTAATTAATTACTTGTATTGTTTTCATAAATTACCTATCAACAAAGTCAAAAAATTTCACCCCCATGTTGTTTTGGCTTGGGTGCAGGTCACATTAATTGACGGTTAAAGATCGTAAAGATCGTACTATTAAATGACCGCGGTTGCCTGACATGTGTACACAACAATTAACACCAACCAGTGACAAAATGTACTGACTGGATTAAATTTGTTGTTTAAACTACTGTCCCCTTCAATTATCATCTGTCCACTGATGAAATGTAAACCGGTCAGTGAATGAATTATAAATTACGTAATATTACATGGTCATTTACAGTTTTGTTGACACATTTATTACAGGTGAACAATAACCGGGCGGCCAGAATTGTGAGGTTGTTTCCATTTGAAATATTTAACTAAAGCTGTGAAAAACCGGTCAATGTACATTTTTAGGGAGTGGCCGGTCTATTGAAGACAAAACACACAGGTTTTAAGGTATATCAGCTGGGACTTTTGATAACGGCCGGTTTGAAGGGAAGACCGGTTTGCTGAGGGTCCGGTTTGGAGAAGTTTAACTATACTTGTATATATATGAAATTGAGAGCCAAACCAGTCTCGGAAAATGTTCGATAGTTTTGATAATTAAATATAAATCAAATCATAGCTTTTCCAAGATAGGGTTGGCTATAATGGTCTGCAGTATGGCGCCCAGATGTTTATGAAATAACATAATCAATATTACCCATAATTCTCAGGTCATAAAAATTGCGAAACAGAAACGAAACAAAACGAAACGAAAATAATCTATGAAAGAATCGAAACGAAACAATTCAATAAAATGAATCAAATTGTAATAAAAACAAGGTTAAACATACAATTCGAAACAGAACGAAGCATAACTAAATTGAAAAAAAGAAATCTTTTAAGACCGTTTCACAAATTGTATCCCAGTACCGGACAATTCGACCCAAACAAATTTCGGACCATGACAACCAATAATTCTTTATGAATGCCTGATATTTCAGCCAATAAACATATCAGACCATGACAATTAGTATAATGCTTTAGGACATTACAAAATTTACCATATTTGAAGGTTATATTAGTATAATATATCAAATCAGAGATGACAAACATTTTCAAAGTTTCGGGAGCGTTAAAAGGTTTCACCTTCATTATATTATATTACTCTTAATGATGATGGGATTTGAGTGTATAGCTGTACATATGTACACAGAAAAATCGATGGTGGTGGATATGAAATAGTGAAGAGCACCAACACGGTTGTGGCTATTTTCCACCGACTAGAATGAGGTATTAAGGGTACATAAAATCATAACACGGACTGGAAAGTTGGTGCATTTTATGAAAGTTGTAATGTTTCCTCGGTTCCGAAATGGAACCTACTCGATTGCCAAATGTAGAGTTAATTTACGTGAATTTCAAATATAATATAGGGGGAAAATATGTCTATCACAACAATTAAATAATTATAATGTTTTCAGTTAAAAATTCATGTAATACTTAAAAGTCTCAAGGCACTGAGAGATCTGTTACAAATGACAAAGTAAATTTTAGTATTTTATATGAAAGCTTATCTTTGTCATCAAGTGCATTATTCGGCCATAACAGTGGTTCTCTTGTGATTTTAATGCATCACTAAACTCTGCAGTCGGCAGACAACTTTAATATAAATAGTATTGTATTGTACAATGCTAAGATAAAATACCTAATGTGCAATAGGAAGTTGAACCATTTTGAACCCACCAACACACACTGTACAGAGAGCACTAGCACGCTATTGCACCTGTTGTACGCAGTTCAGTAACTGTGCTTCCTCTTTGAAGGGGTCTTGATCCAGAGGTAAGGTAAGGTTTATAGTAATAGATATCTATTATCATTTGAAAATCTATATTTGTACCTGCCGCTTCGTTATCGGAAGGAACTGGGTTGGTCTGAAAACAAGACGAGAAAAAAACCGGACGGTCATTTTCCGATACATTTTTGGCTATATCTTCTGTTTTACTTAATGGTATCCAAACATTTTAAATGATTTCTAAAGAAGAATAAAAGTACTTTTAAACGATTTAAGGTTTCTGGAAAATGTCAAATAATAAAGCGAAATTCTTGACAGATCGAACTTTTTCTGACAAGAAAATTGTAATGAAAAGGGGGACGTTGATGAATAAAGTGCGTTATCGATTAAGTGTGTCGTGTCTGTCAAATTATTTCATTTTGAGTCAGTAAAAGTGGAAAAATCTTGACAGGACGGACTTGTTCTGTTGTTTGATTTCTGTCGTTTTCACGGGGTCGGTAAGAAAACACCACCTATATTGATTTTAATTAATGTCTGTCAAAAATCCTCAATATATTCTAAAAGATTGTAAAACTTGTTGCTATATTTTGACGTGTAATTTTGTTAAATATGTCCAGATATGAATTCAAAATCTTTACTGGACAAACTTTTCCTAACATAAAATTTTCCATTTGGTATCGGATGTGGGAAAAAAGAAAGTTATTTTTTTAAGTTGATAAATTAATGTCTGTAAACTGTTTTTATATATTTTAAAAGTCTGTATTACATGTTATATTTTGATATAAAATATTTGAGAAAGTTAAAGGGGAAATTCATTGACTTGACAGACTCTTTCTCTTATGTAAGTTGTGCAGTTTTTACGGGGGAAACGTAACAAAGCATAAAATATTTGAAATTTTATTAATGTCTGTTAAAAACATTTATCCAATAGGAAATTGTGATAAGATTAAAAATTGGGATTCAACGAAAACACATATATTACAAGAAAATGTAGATGAAGAGAAAATCACTGATTTAATAAATCTAATTGAAAGCACACCAAACGAATCTGTTGATAAAAGTAAAATGAATAATATTGTAGATACTATGTGTGAAATATTTCTGACAAGTGCGAAACGTACTTTTGGTATATATGTACCGAAAAAGTCTTATAAAACCCACCATAAATCCCCCAAATCAGACAAGCCATGGTTTAACAATGAATGTAAATTTGAAAAACAAAACTTCAGAAAACTAAAACGTAAATATAAAAAAAGGAGAACAGAGACGAATAGAAAAAAACTCACAGAAGCTGAAAAATGTTACAAGAAAACTCTTGACAAAACTCAAAAAATGTATAGAAGAGAATTGAGAAAAAAAATTAAAAAACATGAGGTCAAATGATCCGAAAGAATACTGGAAACTTTTGAATAAAGATAGATGTAAAAAGCAACCAAATATTCCAATAACAGATCTTTATGATTACTTTAAAAAATTAAATAAAGCAGAAAATGAACTGCCTATTAATTTAAACAATCCTTTTCTAGATCATATAAACGAGCAAGTAAATTGGCCAATAACAACTGATGAAATCATGAAATGTATCAAGAAACTCGAAAATAACAAGGCAGGTGGGGAAGATGGCATTGTAAATGAATATATCAAATCAACGTCAACATTGTTCCTCCCACTTTATGAAAAGGTTTTTAACATGATTTTTGAAACGGGATTTATACCAGAAAATTGGCTAACAGGTAATATCATACCAATATACAAAAATAAGGGCAACCCCCTTGATGCAAAAAACTTTAGACTTATAACCATTCTTAGCTGTTTAGGAAAATTGTTTACCGCAGTCCTTAACGACAGATTGTGCAATTACTCAAATGAAATAAATCTGATACAAGAAAATCAATTTGGTTTCCGTAAGTCCTACTCTACAACCGATAGCATATTTACTCTATATTCCTTTTTCGAAATCCTAAAACAAAAAAAAGAAAAAAACTATTTTGTGCCTTCGTTGACTTTGAAAAAGCGTTTGATAAAGTTTGGAGAGATGCACTTTGGTATAAAATGTTACAATGTAATATCAATGGGAAAATGTATAATGTTATTTTTAACTTGTATCAAAATCTCAAATCATGTGTATCATATAACCGTTGTAAATCAGATTATTTCGAGTGTGAAATGGGGGTCAGACAAGGGGAAAATCTTTCCCCTTTTCTTTTTTCTATATTTGTAAATGATTTACAAGATTTCTTTGAAAACGAGAATATTACCGGTTTGGCTAGCATTACATATACTCTAGAAAGGGAATTAGTTATATTTTTGAAATTATTCGTTTTACTCTACGCTGATGATACAGTGTTGATGGCGGAGTCAGCCGATCATCTACAAAATATGTTGAACAAGTTCAATGATTACCATTTCTTGGAAAAAATGGTTTATTTTTTATCTGGATAAAAGAAATAATTTTAACTTCAGGAGATAGAAAATGAAAGAAAAATGAATGGACTGTGTCAATGAAAAAGTCTGCTGATGGCATGTAAATGAAACTTTCAAACTTAATAAATCTTCCAACCCCCTTTTAATATCAAATGGGCGTCCCCTTAGCGTGTGTCGTTCCATTGACTGAGTTATATTTGTCCATACGTCATTCATTGTCGAATTATGGAATAACAGACTGATTCTGCAACTTTTGTTATTATTGGTGGATGGACTTTCCGTTTACATATCATTCATTAAAATATTTTTTATCAATGGTGCATTGACATTTTACGTGTATTATCTCCATTTGCATATTACTGCTTCGGTTATTCAGACGACCACGAGTGGTCAACACAACGCAAAATCGTACGAAGAACATTAAAGTTCTTTACATATATTACAAAAGCAGAGTTTTTATTTTGACTTATTTTAAGCATATATTACTATTTGTTATTTTCTTCTTATTCCTAAGGAAAATGGGACACAATTTTAATTAGAACCAGCAAAACAGTAAAAGCTAATATAACTGGCTATTTTTCAAAAGCCGGTAAAATAGCTCCAGAGAGGCTATTCACTGCCTTATTGTTATAACTAATTAAGTTTATTGTTTGGATTTAAAAAAATAAGTTGATTTCTTAAAAAGAATGAAATTGCCTTTGATATAAAGCTTAATTTGTTTTGAAAACTAAAAAAAAATCAGTCTGCTTAGATCGATAAATCAAGAATTTCTAAAAAAAAAAAAAAAAAAAAAAAAGTATAATAAGGGGATACGTTGATGAATAATCATTATTTACCAAATGTGTCATGTCTATCAAATAATGTTTACATATTCTTAAAGCTTGTACTGATGGGTACATTTTGATATAAAAATTATTCCATTTTTGAGTTGCTTAAAGTGGAAAATCTTTAAATTCATAAAATAAAAAAATCATTATCATGCAATAAAAAAATTATACCATTTTATCTTTATTCTTTTAATTGTGGGTAGTAAATCAGCAGAAACAATGATTAACAGCTTGCTGGAGTATAGTTTTGGAAATTGATTTTTCTATAATTCTTCCTCAAGGCATAGTAAATTCATTTAGTCTTAATTTTATTGTTATTTTAGTACATTTATTAAAAACAGTCAATGCCATACAACAGATTCTTTTCTTTCATTTGATACTTATTTCATTTTAATAGACGTGATATTTTTCACAAACACTCAATGACAAATCAACCTTTATGAACCCTTAAAAAAAAGATAATTTTTTTTGTCATTTGTCTAAAAAGACCTAATTTTGAAATGAAAAATATTTACATTCATCTCATTTTAAATAAATACAAAAATATGTTGCCATTCTCCAATCTTTTATCTTTAATTCGGTACATTACTAATCAAAATCCGTCCAGTGGGTTTTACAAACACTCTCAGCAAAGTTACCCTATTTTCAACAGAGAAATTGGAGAAAATTGGCTTATAAACAGCCAAATAGCAATGACAGTGTTCTACATAGATTACTACCAGTGACTTCTCCCTCGAATATATACATGTCCCCCTGGTAAGTGGAAAAATCTTGGCAGAACGGACTTTTTTCAGTTTATCTGAAATTTACTATGTCTGTCAAAATTCTTCATCATTTTTTTAAAGCTTATATTTTTTTCTTTACTTTACTATATAGGTATATGAAATAATTCAATAGATAAATCCCAAAATTTAACAGGACCATCGAGTTAAATATAGATTTGCTATATGTAAATCCTGTCAAGGATTAACTTTTTTTATCAGAGTTTTTTTTTTTTTTTTGCTTTATTTATTAACATTTTCAAAAAAAAACTTTACATCAAAGCAATTTCATTCTTTTTTATTAATCGTTTTATTTTATTGTTAATCCAATCAACAAAACTAAAGTTGTAGCAAAAAAATTGTATCGAAAAATGTCCGTCCTGTTTTTAGAATAACCCTTGTTTGTCAGATCTGATCTTCGCTTCACTATATCCATTTGGATTTTAGCCTACAATTCATCAGTAAAATCTAGAGATTTACCGAAAAACCTCATGTGACTTCCGCATCATCATAATTTTCATGAAAACAGATTCAGACTTCGAACAATAATGTATTCGCTGCCAGAGCTAACATTTAACATTGACCATGGCTATCTTGAAGGCTTAGTTCGTGGCTTTAAAGCTGGGATTTTAACCCAGACTGATTATCTGAATTTAGTGCAGTGCGAAACTTTAGATGGTAACTTGTTATTTAATATCGATCTGGAAATTCGGAGTTACATATGTTAGATAAACCTCGAGCTTTTTTATTTTGGTTATTAGTTACTGGTTATATGACGGGAGAGCATGATTTGACCCACAAAATTATAATCATCCCCCGAGCATCGAACTTAGTGAAAGAAATTAATAGACCTATGGACCAGGTCGATATAAAATCAAGCAGGTCTATGATGAAATTGGCTCAATTTCCTTTGAAATCTACAGTGCGGTCTACATATGATGGGTTTATGTTGACCAAAAATTAAGTTTCTAACACTGGAACCCTAGTCCTCTCGATGACTAATCCCTTTTGGGATTCAGTGTCCGGAGCTATTTTCTGATTTGGTACCCAGTGGGTGGCCAAATCACAAAATAGCTTGGACACTGAATCCCAAAAGGGATTACTGGGTGACTATCCAGCGACAAACAGATTCAGCTCAAGAATTAATCTTTTAGCCAAGTCAATTAACTGGCTATTTACATGTAAATTTCAATACCAATTACAATGCAGGTAGGCTGTCCTGCCATAGTTAGAGATATGTGAAGGATGGCACCATATCAGAAATCAGCTTGCTAGACAACCTCTAGCATCCCTTGAAAAGTTGAATCTTGATAAATGTGAAAAAAAAACTTCAGCATCTCTTTCACTTTTAAAAATGCAATAAATTACAAACGTGTATGTATTTCACAAATGCTTCGAATGTGTAATGCTTATTTCAACCACACAAAATCTTGTGAGTTGCAGTGATTGTGATTTTCAGGCATCATTGGTTGCATTTTTTTATTCTTATCTTAAAAGTGATCTGGGAGAAAAAATACTGTATGAACCATGATATTTTTTGGTCTAAGAAAGTGGCTATCATTCTGATGATATGGAGGCATACCTGCCAACTTTTGAAAACCCCCATTGGGGTATTTAGGATGGACAACGTGTGAAAGGATATTTTCAGGACAAATTTTGCAACTACATGGGTTTTACTGTAGTACTGTATGAATAAGACGACTGCCAAAGTATTAATTGGCCTTTTTCAGTTGAACAATATGTGTATGCATTGTAATAGATTGAAGTTTGTAAGCCCCTTTTTTGTGGTGGATTCCTCCAAACCTAATCGAAATGTTGAAGTTTTAATTTAAAAAAAATAAATAAGAAAACTTGTATTTCCATTCAAATGTATTCCTTCTATTTTCAAGTACATTCAGCACATCTGTCCACCTTTCCATTGATGTCAATTGAAGGAGAGTTATTGTTCAGTTTTGAATGAAAGGGGTTTAGTCCTAACAGTGTGCTGGCTTAAGCAACCCATTTATAATGATACTGAATAGAGTTGTGAAATGAGGTACAAGGAAAGTTTAGCAACTCTTTTCTTTTTATTAAATGAACACCTTGATGTTCAGTATATGAGGAAATGTAACAATTATGTAAGAATGTTGCCACCAAATTTCCAAAATCATCACTATTTAATAGGAATAGAACTATTGCAAACAAAACTTTTGGGAAATATACTTCACCGTTGAAATTGCAGGAAATGTGAAAAAAGAGTTGAAGACTGCAAGGGAGGTAACTCATTTTGTATAAACAATAATAATTTTAATTATAATTTGTTTATATACTTGGTTGTACAAAGTTTAGACCTGTTAGATTGACAGTGTTTGTCAAATTAATTGTGTAGTACAAATTAATCTATTGAAAATGATTGGCTATTCATAAAATAGTGGAAGATCCATTTGGGATTGGGATTAATTCATTTATCATGGAAAACCCTGGTCAGCTGATTGTTCCTCGGAGATTATTTACCTTTCTTAAAATGTACCCAATACCTGTTTAGAGAGTAGTTAACACCTTTTGTCAGATTTATGACTCTTCCAATCAAAGAAATGAGATTGAAAAACAAATATAAGGTTTTGAATTTAAAGTTTTTTATGTAATTTTGACAAAATTGGGTTTTGGGACAAATTTGACCTGAAAAATCGTGTTAGTGGGACAAATGGTCAGAATTGTGAAAACACGTTTAAATCATGTAAGTTGGCAGGTATGTGGAGGGTCTACCTCTCTCCTGCCTATTTACAAATTTATACAACTACCAAGCTCATTAAGGACTACATCAGCACTATGGGAAGAGAGTACAACATCCTTAACATTTTATTTCTGATCAAGAGCTGATCATGAACATGACCAGATTTTAAATAATGCACCCTCAGTCGCACTGTCAATAAAATGTTGCACTTTGGCACTAATATGCTGTGACAAAAATTTGCATTAAATTTGAAGGGCATCAATCATGTCTTTCTTAACATTTTATCGCATAAAATGTGAACACCAGTCACCAGTGAATTGTAAACCTCAATTTTTCGTATAAATTTTTTATTATTGTGCTAATATTTTGCATCTTCTAGAAGGGACAATGAAAATTGACATTCACAACAGCAAATAAGAATGCTATTAATTCTGACCAACAAATGTTCGTGTACCAGTTGAAATATGCTTCAATGGAAATGCTTTTGGGATAGAATCAAATTGTCAAGTTTTGAAGTATGAAATTACTAACTCTGCAGTAACCATAAATATTTGCCACTCTTACACTCTAGATGAGCTCTTGATTTTCTTTTCATTTCATTTCAATTAATGATGAATAAGAAGAATAAATGGCCGTATATGTAGCTAATTTACATGAAACTGTGTATTGCTGTTTCAGACTTGAAGCTCCATTTACAGAGTACAGATTATGGTAACTTTCTTGCCAATGAACCAAGCCCACTGACGGTCTCAGTAATTGATGATAAACTGAAAGAAAAACTTGTGGTTGAGTTTCAGCATTTAAGAAACCACTGTTTGGAACCTTTAGCAACATTTCTTGATTTCATAACGTAAGTATTGCAAGTCCATATTCAAACTTAATCTAACCTGACTTAAAATTGGTCTTTCTGCACAGCATATTATGGAATAAAGCCATCAGTCCATAAATCATACGAAGTTGCTATAAAGGATATAGAAACATTAACAAATGTATGCTTCCGTGATAAGTATTCTCTGTTTCCATTTTCATAGTTTTTTTACATTTTTCATCTCAGGCTTTTTAAAAATCACTTGGCATCCATTGCCTTCATTGTTGTTGACCATCTTTCAAAAATCTTCTCGCCTAATACTACTGGATTAATTAAAACCAAACTTGTTGGTAAGGGTATTTCTCCTAAAACTGACAGGAAGATTTTTTATCTTTTGGCAAGCATGGTTGTCATTACTAAAATAGACCATAGGGTCTGTCACTAGCTTTTTTGTCTTTATTTCAAAAACCGTAACAAATAGAAGAAAACTAAGACTTGGGGTTGGATGGAGGAACCAACTTTGTTTTTGCAAACATAGTTAAAACCATTGAGTTTAGACAAATGTTTACATCTGAACACTTTGTTCAGCAAGATGAAATCTGTCCATGGTGAAACTTTTTGTGAAATTCTGTTGACACATTTTGGCTTAATGGTTTTTTTTATGTTTTTTTTTAGCTACATATATTTCTGTGTTATTCTAAAATCTTCTTCTCTGAAACTGTTTAACAGATTGTTACAAAACTTTGTAACTATCTCTCTTATGGTATTGTCCACAGAATTGTGAGGACTTGACAAGCGTAGCTGCTATTGCAAAAAAAAACAGTCGGAGGTCAAGCAGCAGGTTTTTGCAAATTTTTCAAAAACTGTTAGGGATTAGACAAATTCTGACTTAGGTTAAAGTATTCAGCACGATGTAATATTTTCATGAAAATCTGTTAACTCTTGTTGGAGTTGTTGTCCTATTTGACATTTCTCTTTGAGTAGAGTCCAAATGGCTTTGGTTGTATCATGCTGTACACTTCAAATTTTTTGATTGAATTTTCGTTTTGCTTTTTTGATATTTTAATTTTTAAGGATCAACTCATTTAAAACCTTGAGTGCCAATGTTTTATGGTGATGTTGACTTCTGTGCTCTTTACAAATGATCCAGTTTTTGTGTTGCTAAAATTGCTCAGCGATATATAAGTATAGGGGCCTGTACTAATGAAGATTTGTTTGTTTCAAATGATAAAATCAAATGATTTCAATTTTTAGGTGAGCCACTCAGACTTTACAGCCTCTAGTTTTTCATGTAAAGCAATAATACACACATAGTACTGAAAAAATTTGAACTTAGAAATATGGTACATATACATGTATTTAATTAATGAAACTGGAACATATACATATGTATATTATTCAAGGTATTTTTTCATATTTATTTCAACTAGGTACAGTTATATGATAGATAATATAATACTGCTAATAACAGGGACATTACACCAGAGACCGCTTAGTGAACTGATACCTAAATGTCATCCTCTTGGCAGCTTTGAACAGATGGAAGCAATTCACATAGCCTCCACACCTGCTGAATTATATAATGCAGTTTTAGTAGACACTCCATTGGGTTGGTTTTGTATTATCATTTGTTACAATTAAAGAATTACAGGATAAATAGGTTTCATTCACCACTTTCTAAAGCAAGGTGAAATATATTATTTCCAAGGTCAATGAAGTATGTAATTGTTGAAATAATTTAATTTAATTTGTCAGATTTTAATCCAAACTATTGGCACAATCAAACAGTGATACAAACTATTAACATGTGATATTAACGATTATCATCATGCACATGTGAAGCTGAGTATCATGTCTTAAATATTTTGACTTTCAACATGATGTTATGCCAAGAAAATGAAAAGAATTTTTTTTTTTCATTCTAATGAAATGGTTCTTTTATTTGCTGTTAGAGTTATTACCACAACTGTGTAAGACTCACTAATGTAATGAGACATAAGATGTGTTTATCAATGGAATGTTTCATTTTTCACCCATACTCAGAGAGAGACTTACTACATGTATGTACTTAATTCTGTTTACACAGGGCTGTGATTAAATTGATAAGTAAATCATATAGTTTAACAAAGTCCATGACCTTAGTAGATTAATATACTAGAGGGCACTGCATGTTGATGTAAAATCCCAAAATTTCATTTTAATTCTTGAGAAGAGAACTTATTTACCAATCAAAAAAGTATACTGATGTTTATATTACAGCTCCTTATTTTATTGACTGCATATTGGAACAAGATTTAGATGAAATGAATACAGAAATTATCAGAAATACACTGTATAAGGTACGATGTACATGTACATTTATGTTTAGAAAGAGATCATTATAGTTCTAGTTATCAAGATTTTCTCCAGCTTGAGTGATTAAAATAAAATATAATTCTTGTACTAATAATATGGTTTTGAACATGATATAATAATGATTTTAGAAATGCTGTGCACAGCATATTTAGCTTTTGTGTCTTATTAAAATGGTGTGCATCTGTCCAGTTGTCTGATGATAACTTAAAAAGGTTATATGAGATCGTTTTCAAACCTTGCATAGTTATTGATTGATTGATTGATTGATTGTTGGGATTTAACGCCCAAGCAGCAATATTTCAGCTATATTCAGGCGATGAACATGTGGATGATAAAATGAACATGAATTGATGATGACGAAATGAAAAATGGGATGGGACACAAGAATAATAGGGTCAACAAATTTTGATTGCCACAAGAAAAAGGGTGGGATGGGTAGGGTTAGGCAATTTAGCCTCCTGTGGCGGAGCACAAAGGTTCCTACTCCTATCGAATACAACAACAGGGTTCTTTAACGTGCAAGGAATGTGGCATCTTTCCCAACACGGTGCAACACTATGGTTTGTGGTCAGATTTTCCATTGATCAAGTTGATCAAATTATTTTCACGAAGTTTTTACCATTTTAAGTTGTTTTTACCCTACAAAATGTTTTTTTGATTTTCTTTGAATACTGAAGAATTGTGAATTGGAATGCTGAAAAAATATGAAAGTATGATCACATTATATTCTCTAGTTTTCCTCATGATTTCAGGCCTACCTTGAAGATTTCTATGCCTTTTGTCAGGAAACTGGAGGAGCTACAATGGATGTGATGTGTGAGGCCCTTGCTGTATGTAATAGATACATTTCCTTACCCAGATAAACCCTTGAGAATCAGTGGAAAAGGTTTTGAGTTTTTTTTTGTTTTGACAGTGGTTCTTTTAGGCTGCTGTGAGAATTAAAACATGAAAAAAATAATTGGTATGGGAACAATTTTATCTACAACAAAGATAGAACATAAATGACCATGCTGATAACAACTATTGAATTGGTTTGTTATATCATTCTTATCTCATTGATTGAATCAAAGCAAAAATGAAGCTGACTAGATTTTTTTTTTATATGATTCCAGTTTGAAGCAGACAGAAGGGCATTCATTATAACCATTAACTCATTTGGAACTGAGTTAACAAAAGACGACAGATCAAAACTGTATCCCCATTGTGGTAAATTGTATCCCGCAGGATTGGCCAAACTAGCAGCAGCAGATGATTATGACCAAGTCAGGGCTGTAGCTGACTGTTATGCAGTATGTTTCATTACTAAACATTCATTGATTACACTTTCCCAAGGTTCAGCATAGGGTTCCTTTATAATCAGTAGGTGTAGTGAATGAGATAAGAAATTTATTTCAGTGTCACGTTCTCCATGCATTTGAACTCATTTATTCAAATGGGTTATATATAAATGACTTAGATTTTTGCATTATTTCACTGTTTTTTGGTTGTTTTTTAAGAAAACTATTTTGGGTTTAGACAAAAAGAAGGCCATGAATGAACAATATATGTACGTGTTCCCATTTAATGCATCTGAAGGGTTTGATATATTTTCCTATATACCTATATATAATAATGCTTCACTGCTATTTATACATCAAAACATTTGTGGATGTATTATGCTATCATGCTGTCATCATCATTGTGGATGTATTGATTTTGTGGATGTAAATTCAGAAAATAACGAGTATGAATAAATGGATCTCTTTGAAATGTACCACAAGATGTCATACTACAAAAGAATGACTGTGATTGATTTTGGAGGTTGTGGCTTTAACTGTTTAGGAATGAGAGGCCAAAAGGATCAGAAAGAAGTTTTAACCTGATGTCTGGACAATAACTTGAGTATAAGTGAATCGATCTCTTTGCTGATGTCTGGACAATACCTTGACCATAAGTGAATCAATCTCTTTGCTGATGTTTGGTCAATACCTTGACCATAAGTGAATCAATCTCTTTGCTGATGTCTGGACAATACCTTGACCATAAGTGAATCGATCTCTTGGCTGATGTCTGGACAATACCTTGACCATAAGTGAATCGATCTCTTTGCTGATGTCTGGACAATACCTTGACCATAAGTGAATCGATCTCTTGGCTGATGTCTGAACAATACCTTGACCATAAGTGAATTGATTGCTTTGATATTTTATCCCAAGGTGTCATACTACAAAATGAAGGCTGGGTTTAATTGTAAGGGTTGTGACTGAACTGTGAAAGAATATGGATCATGAAGGAGGTAGAAGCAAGCAATTTTTTATGTGCATATAACAACTTTAGTAACAGTGAATGGGTCACTTTGATTGTGGTCAAATTCTGTTCCTGTGTTACATGTTTAAACACAATCAAAAATGCAGACATATTTAGCTTGAATGGTGTGTTTGTACTTTCCCTGACTTTTCAGGATTGACCTCTGCGGTTGTATCAAGCTGTGCCATCTTAGGTATTTTACTGTAAATGAGAGACTAGAGACTGGACTATATTTTCATTTGATATAGCCCTAAGAAAATATTTCATTTGATTTACAGTTGAAACATTTTTTTCAGGAATACAAAGAATTATTTGAAGGTGCTGGCACCAACCCAGGGGATAAAACATTGGAAGATAAGTTCTTTGAACATGAGGTAAATTTATTCATATTTACTTCTTTGTCAAGCTTCCATTTCATGTTGCAGGTTTGTTACATGCTTCAACATTCTATTAGGCGACCATACAAGTTATGATATGGATTTGATTGTCAACTGTTCAAATCAGAGGACACTGTCATTATTGTCTGTTGAATTGTTACTAAATGGATGTATGAAATTGGAAAAAAATTAGTCTCATCCCTTAGCAGACAAATTGAGAAGGATTGCAATGATTTTGGTCCTTACTGTTAAGGGAAAGTTGGGCCAAACAGGAGCCCAGTGATTTTCCACCCCATATTTTGGGTCTGAATTTTGGCCCCATACCCAAAGAGAAGTGTGCTCCAAATTTTCCGAATTTCAGCAGTGAAATTCCTAGTTTTGGCTTGAAACATCATCTCAAGATTATACATGATTAAATGGAAATTTGTTAGATATTAAACAACAATCTCCACTCTATTGTATCATATTTCTCATCCAGAGGTCATCTCATGGACTTCAATACAATGGAAAACTATGAGTCATTACCAAGGATTTTAATTAGATAATTATTTTTAAAATACTGTGTAAAAATCATTACACTGTTGTGTATAGATTATTTCTCTAATTTTGCTTCAATTTTCATACCACTTTACCGGTGTGGAAAAAAATGTTCTCATCACCAATGACTTTTTTGTTCTCAAGAGTTCAGTTGGCTTAGAAATCGATTGTCTTGGAGTTTTGAATTGCCTCGATTGCCATTGTAATTGTATTTCAGTTAAATGAGATAATTTTTGTGTTTTCTTATCTTAAATAAGAATTATGAAGGGACTCTGGAAGATTTGAAGTGAAAAAACCTTTGAAATCGTCTGGTTTCTTTTGTTTGGAATGTTTGTGTTTGTGTGACGTCAACATATTTCTTACAAATTGGAATCATAATGTTTTGCCCTCTTTTCATTTTTGGATATTTTTGATGTTTTTAGGGCATTAGAGAAACAGAATCTACACTCAAAGCTTGTTGATTATGAATTTCTCACATCTCGTGAAATAAATTTTATAGTTTTAATAGCTCAGCAAGCCTCGCGATCAAAACTATAAAATTTATTTCACTTGATGTGAGAAATTCCATAATCAAACATTCAATTTCAAGCTCATTTTCCCAATTGCATGAACCCCATGTCCTGGATGCCTTTCCTAAAACAGACCATTTTTCAGTCAATATCTTGAAAACTACAGTAGATTAAATGAAACTTCCAGTTGATGAAATGGTCCTCATGATAAGTCCTACTGAAGTTTTCATGGAGTCAAAATTGTCAGACAACTTCATGAGTTATTGCCCTTGAAAGGCAAAAATTTAACCAGGTGAGCAATACAGGCTTTATTATTTATGGTGTTACAGACCCTCAAATATAAAGGACTAGAGACGATGCCGCCTGCATTACTTGAAATTTGATTTGGAGAAGAATTTTCTGTTGTTTAGAATGTTAAATTAATGATTAAGAATGTTCAACCACATGTATAAGCTTATCATTTTTTAGTGATTGAAAGTAACTGTATTATGTCCCAAATTTGGTAGGTCTGCAATTTTTGAGTGCATCCAAGGACTTGACCCAAAATTATGGTTAATGATTTCTGAATGCCACATATTTCATATATTAACAAAAATTAAATCTTTTGCTGTATTTTCAGGTAAAATTAATGAAGAATGCATTTATGCAACAGTTTCACTTTGGTGTGTTCTATTCCTATGTAAAACTTAAGGAGCAGGAAAATCGTAACATCATCTGGATATCAGAGTGTGTGGCACAACAACATAGGGCTAAGATAGACAGTTACATTCCCATATTCTAAATAGATCTGGAAAATGTACTAATTGAAAGGCTGTGTAATTTTATAGATATAAATCTGTGTTAAGAATTTGATATGAAGGATATGTATGTTGCCTTCTCTAAGTAAAGTCCTGAAATTGTACTTCAGAAAGACCATTTATGACACAAAGTGTTATATTGACATACTTTGTACATTCTTTATTTTAGAAAAAAAACTCTCTCCATTTTATGATCAACTCACTATGCATTAAAAAAAACCATTATCTTTGAAGTCTAAATTTATGGAAGAAGAACTAATAAAAAGGTGGCCACTTTATTCGGCTGTGAAGCTAGGATAAAACATTGCATTAGCTTAATGTTATTGTGAACCCCAGATAGTTCACACATGCTTTTTAAGAAAGCTGTACTAAGAATTGTGTACATTTCAGACTTAGATAAATTAATTAGATGCTAGTAATTCATGTACATAAATTTAGAAACTGGGCATCAGTTGTATGAATTATTTTTTAATTAAAAAGTATTGCGTGAAACATATTCTGGAATTATGTAATGACTAAATTAAATTTGTTTTAAAAGTCTTCAGTAAATAACAAAAAATATAACCACTTTATAAAAAAATTGTAATAGACCAAAGTGTTTCCAAATTTGTTGATTTATCTAAGGGCAAACTGGAACTGTTCTGACAGTCTTCATGACATTTTAATCTTAAGGACCTCCAAACTTTTCTTTTTGCTTACTTGTTACATCATCTAGGGAAATTTATGCACTATAAATCAAAAAATGGTTTTCATCACTGAACTACATGGCTTACTCCATATTCTAAATTTTACTTATTTGACTTTCCAATTCTGTACTTTCTGTACTTCATGTACTGTGAAGGTACTCTACTTTATGTACTGTAAAGGTACTCTGCTTCATGTATTGTTGAGGTACTGTACTTCATGTAATATGGAGATACTTTTGTCATGGTTCAGTTACCATGTATTTTATTACTTTGTTGTCTAGCCTATCAGAGCTTACTTAAAGGTGTGTTTACACTTATTGCAGACCTTTTAGTAATCTCGGAAAATAATTACTATTTTGTATTCAGGTCATATACTTGTGCATTTGTTATGTTTCAACATATCCATTCTTTTTCTACTGTACTTCATAAAGAGGTACTGTACTTCATGTACTATGGAGATACTCTATTTCATGTACTGTGGAGGTACTGTACTTCATTTACTTTAGAGGTACTGTACTTCATGTACTATGGAGGTACTGTACTTCAAGTACTTTAGAGGTACTGTACTTCATAGGTATACATTTCCTATTCTTTTCAGGTTTTTATTTTTAAGTAAAATGTTTAGTTCATTAATTCAAAAAATAATAATTGGTTTAGAATAAAAGAATTGTGAATTGACCTTACTGAAAAACATGAGCAATAGTTTTCCTATTTAATGGTTAATGTAAAATCTTGAATATCTAATTAGCAACAGAACCAAGAGGAATGTGCAGTATGGCTATTCCCATGAAATCTCTGGTTGCTTGAAAATTTATTCAGCATTACAATTCATTCATACTGTAGTACTGTGTACATTAATGTGAAAAGTTAAGTAAATGATATTTCTGAGTTCTGTAAACATGACTTGGCCTCTGTTTATGATTTATTATAGAAATTGTGTTAGTCATACAAAGTGTCAAAATTTAATTGTTTTTAATTTATTGTTGTTATCCAAGAAAAATGACATTAAAAATCTCCACTGTTTTTAATTAATTGTCTGCCTTGGCCTAATGATACCTGGATAGTCAGGTGTCTGACCAGCATTATTGTGTAACATACTTAATGTCTTACCCCCATCTTTTCCTTTTGCAAAATATTTTTAATGACAATTTATAATGGATTCTATGTGTAACTATGATAGAAAAAAATAATCTAGAAGAAGACTGTACTCTATGTCACAGTTGACCAATGCTGTGAAGTTTATAATGCAGAAACATGTGTACAGTTAAGATAAATGAGCACATGTACTACATGATAAATGAGCACATGTACTACAATAACTGAAACTCATCAATATGTATGAATCCACAAAAATTCACTAAGAATAATATCGGATTCTTCTGTCACAAAATTACATGTGTATTATCAGAAATACAGGTAGTAACAAGACACAAGACATATACATTAAGTACACCATCTAATCTGGAGAACACGATTTTTTTTTTAATTTTTACACCCTATCGCTTTTCAATTATTGACACCTTTGTTAAATTGATACTTGTTAATATTTAAGTAATATAAAATGAGTAACAGTGTATGGATTAAATGTGTACCCTATGTCCCCATATTCATAAATGACAAAGTCCATGCTTTGCTAGATCTCTATATTGATTTGAATCAAAATCTAAAATCGGAAGTGCTTAATGGGAGTCTGTGAAAGTTTCATTAAATTCCATTCAGTTGGAGGAGTAACGCATAGCATATATTCATAGACGACTGATTCCTTGTTCGGCTAGTGTGAAACTTACAAAAATATAAACGTTTATATTATATCTTGTCTGCTCAATACCGAATCGAGTTTTAGCCATAACTGAATATCCATGGAAAAATGCAAGGTCGCTAGAAAAAATCCAAATATTTGTATGACCAGGAGCATAAACATGGCAGAATAAAATCATTATGTAAGCTTAACATGTGTAGAGGTATTTTTTTACCATATCCAGATTTAGATATAAAAAGTTTTGTTGTAGCTGACTCACAATGACGTCTACAAAAACTGCTTTTATTTTTAAACAATATAGAGCACAAGCTGGGAACATAATTTTTTACCAGACATTGTAATGATTAAAACAGGTTGTTTTTATGTCAGTAATAAGGGACACACGCGTTCTATGTTTTCTACATAAACATGTCTTGTGAAATAAGTGTTTTTCTTCATAGTTTGTCTGAATTTTTTAATTGTAACTTCATTTTCGTCTTCAGTTTCAGCGAAACACTTGAATAAGCAATCATTTAAGTTCGATTTTAGGGCCTGATTTTAATACTTTCTGAACATGTACCGTGAAGGTACTGTACTTCATGCATTGCTGAAGAACTGTACTTCGTGTAATGTGAAGGTACTGTACTTCCTGTAATGTGAAGGTACTGTACTCCATGTATTGTTGAAGAAATGTACTTCGTGTTTTGTGAAGGTACTCCACTTCACGTACTGTAAATAGGTACTGTATTTCGTGAAATATAAAGAGATACTGTACTTAATGGAGTTTTGTTTGTTGGGGTTTAACGTCCGAGCAGCAATATTTCAGCTATATTCAGACGATGAACATGAAATTGATGATAAAATGAACATGAAATGATGATGAAATGAAAAAGGGATGGGACACAAGGACAATGGGGCCGACAAATTTTGATTGCCACTGGAAATAGGGAGAGGTGGGTAGGGTTGGGCAATTTAGCCTCCTGTGGCGGAGTCCTATGGTTCCTACTCCGGGAGAATACCACAGTAGGGTTCTTTAACGTGCGAGGAACGTGGCTTCTTTCCCAACACGGTGCACCACTATGGTTTGCGGTCAGGTTTTCCGTATTATAGCCTGACAACCCCAGCATGTAACACGCCAGGGGTACCCCATTCCACCACCTGAGGCACACATCCCAGTTGCTCTGTGGGCGGAGCGCCCTAGCCCCCGGCTAGGGTTCTGAGCACTATTTAGTCGCCTTTTACGACAAGCTTAGCACTGCTGCAGGCCTATTCTTTTGATACCCGGACCTGCACGGGGCACTTAATGTAGTATGGAGATGTTGTATTTCATACTGTGTAGATATTGTTCTTCATGTGCTGTGCAGGTGCTATACTTCATGTACTATGCAGGTACTCTACTTCGTGTACTTCAAAGGTACTGTACTTCATGTTCTATGTAGGTACTGTACTTCATGTACTATGTAGGTACTGTATTTCATGTACTGTGCAGCGACTATACTTAATGTACCTTGTGTACTATGGAGATACTGTAATTTTTGTACTGTTGGGGAACTGTTCTTCATGTACTATGGAGATACTCTATTTCATGTAATGTTGAGGTACTGTAGTCATGCAATGTGGTTACACTAAACTTGATGTACTGTGATGTACTGTCCTTAATGTACTGTGATGTACTGTACTTTATGTGCTGAAGAAGTACTTTACTACTTCATGTACTGTGGAATTATGACGAGTATGGTGAATATGTCGACGAAACAACTCCCACCGGGATGAAGAATGTCAGCTCAAGGCCAACCATGGGTCTTCAGTGAGTGACGAGGAAACCCTTACACCACAGAGCCGGCTGTAGCTGGCCCCGAAACAACATTATACATAGGTACAGCCAAATAGTTGCCCCCATAAATTTCAGCAACATAAAAGTAAACTGAAAGTAAATACGAAACAAGACATATAGAGGCCAGACATTAGTGAGTTGGGACAGGCACAAAAAAATGCGACGGGGTAAGAGTACTTTAGTGTGATCACAATCCTTCCACTTTTAAATTTGGCAAACTATGACACATTGAACAAATCAGTTTTCATGGTGCAGACGGATACACCGTAACGATCCACGAGTTCATGATGACGACCATAAAACTTCTGAAGTGATGACTTTAACCATGTAGCAACATAACCTTGTTCCAGAAACCTAATTGTAAGAAGTCTAAGCGCAATACAAAAATTCTGCGTAGCTACGGCAAGCTCTGGCATAACGTATGAGTTGTCGTATAAAAAATTCTAGCATTTTGAAAAATCTACATTTTTTACAAAGTAATGAGGAATCTCTACCAAGAACTATATATTTGTATCTAGGTGTAGCATTTTTTTTTCGAGAAACAACCATATACAATGTTTTTGAGTCGGGATTTTAACGGAGAATAGAAGTATAAAGTGTTGAAAAATCATAGGTTTTAATGCTATTATATTCTGATAATAATCTTGAATGGAAGTAAATAATGTCGTAGTAGGACTGGAGACCTTCTTTGACAGCTGAGAGTATAGAAGTTAAAAGCTTTGAAAGAGGTTTGGTGGTTCATCTTAATGATCCAGCTAGGTAGCGTTGTTTGTATGGATTCTTGATGAATTTAGGAATCCAGAATATAGACGGTAAACCGCAATCAACGTCTTTGGTAGAGATACCAAAAGAGGATAGCACAGATTTCTGGTTTTCATCCCTTCCTTTCAGGCTAGAAACCACTATATCCACTTCCCATGGGCTTCTATGCTAATTTCACAATATTCAATGCCTTCTCTGGACTTTACCTTAACTTTAACCTGCAGGGGACTATATATCAGCATGATTCTACATATGTCAGCTCACAATCCTCAGAATGGCATGTGGGGTTAGCAGACTTGCAGTGCAGTACTGGTCACCGGAAGTGAAGTGTCTATAAATAGCATGGGAATCCCAGTGTTTTCACAAGATAGGGGTATATTTAGAAATCATTATGGAGATTAGGCTTCACATCACAAGAAGCAAAATGCACCTATAAAATGTACAGAAATGTTTTTCCTTTCAGAAACTGTTTAAATTTTTTAAATGAGATGAGAACTTTTTTCACAGCACTATGAGGAACAGGGGTAATTTCTGCGTAGGACTATTTTTGCGTACGTTTAAAATGCTCATTGGTTGAATTGGTGGTCTGTACCCTAAAGAGTGTAGTGGCGGTATATGACTTATCACTGCTATTATTCTCTACGTCTACCTCTGATAATAAACATTGGATGTAATACGTTTTGCAGACAAAAACAATGTTTTTTGGGCTTTGTTTGCTGGTACGACAACATATTTATCGTGTATAGTAGACGATGTTTTTTGTACTACATGGGGGTCTTTGAAAACTGATGTAGCATTGACACTCATTGACCTACTTAAAACTTTCATACGTTTCAAAATTAAAGACCTCACGGCTTTTATCCACTCTGACAGAGAACCAATGTCTTCTTGTTCTCGTTTTATCCATTTTCTTGCGTAGTCCTCCACGGTATGCATAAGAACTTTAAAGTTACAATTCAAATTTATGGAGCGTGGTTCACTGTACTTGGGGCCTTTAGATAGGACTTTACACAGAGATTCGTTTTCGATGATGCTTAAATCTCCCGTAAAAAACGAGACCGGAAGGACCATATTTTTATGGAGAGTTTCTGCAAGAACAGTCAAGTGGTTTAGCCATGAAGTCCTCAATCTCGAAGTTCTGCAATAGCCTTTTATAATTGAAAATTTAGGATGCAATAAGTGAAGTATAGGAATATGAAATAATCGGCATTAATTTGTTCTTGAAATATGGGGGAATTTTGTTGGTTAGGTTTTTGTGATGGAGGATGTTAGCCAAATTAATTGCATCTAAACCTTTGTTGACAAACGGTTTTTCTTCATCTTGACCTTTTACACAAACTGGTTTAAAGAGTCTGTGGAAATCAGTATCCGAAATGATGGCAATAAGTCTGTGTAATGATGAGGTAGGTTCAAAGACTCGTTTTGTAAAGGCAGCATAGTAGAGTGAGAGGCATTGAATAGAGTTTAGTTCGAAAGTGATGAAGTGCAAGAGGAATATGGTGGTTTTAATTCCCGAACGATGACCGCACATTCGTTTGTATAATCGGTCGTGTGTTTCACCAACATTTCTAGACTGCATAATTTGCATTCTAATCCATAGATTAAATTTGTCGACTGCAACTTAAGTCATCGTGACTTATTGTGTAAAATGTTTTGTTCATAAGGGTACTAGTGAAAAAAGAGTTAGTAATAAGAACGTTGCATGTTTTGCAATGTTTACATTTTGATAAAGTACAACATGGTTCATCATCGTTGTAGTCAGCTATATCATTTAATTTAAAAGTGATAGAACATAGCTTGATTACTTTGAAATAATTGGAATTTTTGTACTGGAATAAAAGAGTAATCAAGGGAATCAAGGTTGTAGCGGTAATCAAAAGAATGTAAAACTATTAATTATACTACTTGGCAGATGATACTGACGGTAACAATATCCACCAGCAGCGGTATCAACCCAGGGGTGCGAAAGAGTAATCAAGGGAACCAGAATTCTAGCGGAAATCAAAAGAATGGAATCCAGGGACAAAGACCAGATATGGAAAATAGACAAACACAACAAATTTCATAAAGTAACTTAAAAAAATAAGAATATAATGACATGAAAAATCTCCATAATTATTTACTCCTAGTCTGCATTGGCCAAGTGATACTAGGATATTTGGTCATATTGATCTTAGAAGCAGTATTTTAGAACATAAATTCATTGCATTATCCTTCTTTTCCTTTTGCTATCTTTTCTTCAATTTACAACTTAGAAGTTAAGGTATTTCTCTTAAACCAATCACTTATCTAAATAACGATGTTCTTTAAAGTTATAACATTAACAAACTATTTTAAATATGTGTTAAAAGGGTTAAACTATATGATTGTACTACATAACACATACACATCGCTAATGCACAATTTTAATGTGTTATTATGTGCCATATTTATGAATATTGCTACTTTGAATGGAAGGCCATTTGGTTTCAAATCAAGAACGCATGACCAGTATAAAAAAATATGTTACAAAAGTATTTGATAAATCACGAAATCGACAACAGATGACTGCCAAATACAGTATTGGATGTTATACTAATGGACAGTCTTGAAGAAATTAGTTACTGTTGCGATGAATTTATGATTGCAAACTAGTCTATGTATGTATATTGTAATCAAATAATTAAAACAAAATCTCAATAAAATGAACATGCAATAATTTTCAGTACTTCATTTATTATTTGTTCAGTGCTTATTTAATCAATTGATTGGTCGATCGATGGAGTTGACCAGTCTAGCAGACCCTGCGCAGACTTTGCTTAACCAGTATATCAAATCGGGGGTTATTCATATAACGTGCTAGCTCATACAACCGTTCATTGAATGGCATATCACCCGACAGTTTCGCAAATATAACTGTTTATTGTTTTATCGTATGTTGCGAAAATTGGATTTGTGGGAGGGAATAGTTGGCCTACATGTACACGTATTGACAAAAACCCCAAAACCCAAGGTCTTCAGTTTTAACTTCATTTAACCCATCCTTCTGACAATAATGAGGAATAGTTACCTTTAAATGGTCAATTACAACTGTTTTACTTAATTCTTGTTCATTAATGACTGAAGTGACCTTTCATCGAGTATTGTAATGTAAAATGAAATATACCATGAAAAACTATGTATTCGTTTTGACATGTTTCATACACTGGCGAAAACGTTTACTTCGTAAGATTCATTTGCTTTGGATCAAAAACAAATCGAATATGTCTCAGAATGAAACGACTCTATTCACTAATCATATTTGATACAGGGAAGATAATATTAGCATACTTCTTAACGACGCTAGGACTGTAAAATACGAAAGGCAAATGTTTGCTCGTCCATACATATGATTTGAATTCGTAAAAGCTGTAGCGTACATATAACACCCGCGCACCAAGCATAGCGCCCTATATTACTGAAGTAGGGATATATATATATATATATATATATATATATATATATATATATAGTGATGTGGGTGTCCATTGTATCGTCCATACGTCTTTCCGTCTGAACTACTTTCCATTTATACTTGTGTTACGCAGTGGAGTATCCGTTACCTCTCCTACACGACTGGATGGAATCCACAAGATATCTATTAAATATTGATCTGAATGTTTAAGGGGGTTCAACAATTTGCCTTTTAGGGATACTTACCAATCTCTTACCCGCAACACTATCTACACCACTGAATAGAATTCAATGTACCTTCTAAAGAACTGTCATTACATGTTCCCATTTTAATATCTTTTTATATTTAATCCCAAACAGTTGGAGCTGAAAAGGTACTCTGCTCGCAGTATTTTCCTCTAGTTTTCTAATAAGATGTTCAATATTAATCTTTCAACTATATAAACATATATGTCTTAATGGTCCCACTAAAAGGGAAAAAAGGTCCAAATGATTACATTAACTTTTTTTGCAATGTTCGTTTTAACTCAATGTGAAATTTTTTATTTAGAACATTACAAATAAAATTTACAAAATTGAAAAATCGATTTGCCTGCTGTATAAAAAGTTCGCAGGAAACGTCCATGCAGAAATAAAACCTTACACCAACCACCACAGTTTGGTAAGTTACTTTGACAACCACAGGCACATACGTCCGGTAAGTGTTATTTTGACAACCTCAGACTCAAACGCTCGGTAAGTGTTACTTGGACAACCTCAGGCA
Source organism: Perna viridis (assembly GCA_037379345.1). NCBI lineage: Eukaryota > Metazoa > Mollusca > Bivalvia > Mytilida > Mytilidae > Perna > Perna viridis. The sequence continues at coordinate 7,041,141 of CM074515.1, read as the reverse complement.
CAAACATCCGGTAAGTGATACTTGGACAACTTCAGGCTAAAACACCCAGTAAGTGTTACTTTGACAACCTCAGGCACAAACATCCGGCAAGCGTTACTTGGACAACCTCACGCACAAACGTCCGGTAAGTGTTACTTTGACATGCATTTGACTAAAACAGTAGTTAAGAAATACCTAAGAACGGGTAGAGTTTAATTTTAAATAATGCGACCATAAGAAAAACACCTATGTTTCTTCAGTGATAATATTTAGGAACTGTAGACGTGAAAGAGGTTATAAAAATTATTTGTCAATGAGAACATTATCAATGATATATTATAGTAAAATTAACTATTTAATATACTTGTTTCTTAGTATCTTAAATCTGACAAGAGATGCAAATTTTGTTTGATTTTGAATACTAATCATTTCTGAACTCTTTAACGTTCGGTGTTTTATCGTTCCAACGGCCATAAATTTAACACAAATTGTAGATTTAAGCATGCAGTCAAGTTTCAAATCAATTTATATGATTAAGAAATAAAATGTTACCTGGTAACTTGGACTTATATTTCTTCGACTTGTGTTGAACAGAAAATGTATGATTTTAGACATCTTAGCGGTAAATGATGAAGTATAGTATACTTGTATACGAAAACAAGCTTTGGCTAGCTTTGGAGAAGTATCAGTTGGATCTCGAGATAATAATTTGTTAATGTTATTCGGATATTGGTGTAATTTTCCTTCTGGTATAAAGAAAGAAACATTAAAATGTACAGATCTTTACACCAAAAAAAAAAAGAAAAAAACGCCGTAGGTTTGTACTTCTAAGTGAGGTTTTAGCCAACCAGTTGCTCATTAAAGCAGTCAACAATGCCGAGAATGTGCCTATGTACGCTAGAGGGGGCATTAAAAGATGAAGAGTTATACATACCTACGGATGCACCTTTGAAAACGAATGTGTATATAGTTATATCCTAAATAAATAACTTTGACGACAACAGGTCAGCGCACAATGTTTATTTTTTATTACTCCGCGATCAAACATAATACCTTTTGAAGTTAGTACTTGTTGGTATTGTAATGATTTACCTTTTCATCTTACTTTTTAGAACCATGAAAACAACAATTACAATACTCCTGGTGTGTTTGGTTGGTTATGTGGTTACTAAACCGACCCCTGAGAAGACAAAGGTAAATTGCCTAAATTGCTAGATGGTAAAAAGACAATACCTGCATGTTGATACTACTTTCTTTTTTCCGCTAAAACACGACAATCACAAAAATAAAATATATTGGAATGAATAATGCTATGAATAGCATAGTAAACTGTAATTAAAAGTCGTGGTGGTTCTCACATCGCTCCTTTTATCTAATCATATAATGCACCAATAAATCATAAATAATATCTTTATGACTTTTACAATCATAACGTGTTTTAAGTAGGTAGACCTAGGGTACAGGACATAACTCTTGAAATTTGCATTTCAATCTGAATAACTTTGTATAGTAGACAATGTTTTTGCTACATCGGGGTCTTTGAAAACTGATGTAGCCTTGGAACTCATTGACCTACTTAAAACTTTTATTCGTTTCAAAATTAAAGACCTAACGGCCTTTAACCACTCTGACAGAGAATCAAAGTCTTCTTGTTCTCGTTTTATCCATTTTCTTGCATAGTCCTCGACGGCATCCATAAGAACTTTAAAGTTATAATTCCAATTTATGGAGCGTGGTTCACGGTACTTGGGACCTTTAGAGAGGATATTACGCAGAGATTCGTTTTCGATAATGGTTAAACCAGAACGTGACCAGAAGGATCATATTTGAATGGAGAGGTTTTGCAAGAACAGTCAGGTGGTTTAGCCTTGAAGTCCTCAATCTCGAGGTTCTGCAATAGCCTTTTATAATTGAAAAATTTAGATGCGATGGGTGAAGTATAGGAATATGAAATAACTGGTATGGATTTGTCTTTGAAATATGGGGGAATTTTGTTGGTTAGGTTTTTGTGATGGAGGATGTTAGCCAAATTAATTGCATCTATACCTTTATATATAGTGAACAACGCTCACAGTTTTTTTTCAGTTGTTTTTTTTTTATATATACATTGAATCTATGTATTAAATCCTTGTTTAAACATGTGCTGATGATAATGTGTAATGTTAGCTCAGATATGTTTGAGCTATATGCGTTTACTCCCAATATATAGTACGGTACCTACCTAAGCCCGTTTTTTTTTATTCAAAATACATTTTTTTTTAAATTCTGTCAATAAAACGAAGCCAACACACCTGTATCTCAAAAGTAGACAGCATTATTTCATTATCGTCTGCACATGTATTAACTTACCTGTGCGGCCCCTATCTGTACATTTGACTCATACAACCACTGCTCATTGTCCAGCTTCCCAGGAAGTGATTTAGCGATCAGAGAACCCATAAAAATATAATTGTATATGGTTTAATATTTTAGATGCTTCATATTCCCGTTTCTAGCTCGAAGTACATTTGCATTTCAAATGAAATGAGGTTTCTTCAAATCATTCCTCAACTCAAACTTTGACCAATCCGATTATTGAGGAAAAACTTATTATTCGAGAAAATTCCCAACTTACGATTTTTTAATGAAACCTAGACGAGATCACTCGAAATTAAAAAAAAATAGAAAACCTTAAATTTGAGATTTTGTCATAAAATCCAGGCAAAAGCAATTGTTCTCAAAGCGCCAAAATGCTTTCATGAATTTGTAATATAATTCTGAATGGTTGGTTCTGTTTGGGAAAATATATGTGATAAATTAATTTGGTCCTTAACGTCGATTTGTAAGCAAGCCGCGATTCAATGCATTTGAAGAATGACTTTAGTTTGGACTGGAATCGAAAAGGAATTAGATTATAATGAATGTTTTAAGTTTCGATAGTTTCGTTTGCATGTCCAACTTTGCAATATTGAAAAAAAAAACCTTAAATAGAAAAAAATATACATGTATATAAATTTACAGAGTAGATAGTCAGGTTCATTATTCATTTACGTATTTTGTAGAGATTTCAACCGATGTTTGACAGACTGCAGAAAGAAGTTGAGTAAGTATTTCGTTGCCTTTGTAATAAAATGAAGTAAGTATAATTTCAGTAACAAATATCTGCAAATGTGGCAAAAAAAGAAAGTCGAAATTTTCTTCAACACCCAGTAGAGTCTGCACGAAAACGGAGTGAGTATAATTTCTTTAAAAGTTACACTCCGTGGATTTCTCAAATAAACTGAGGAAACGTTATTTCTTTTACAGATTCACCCGTTAAATATTCACATTAACGTTAACCATAGGTGAGGCAAATATGAATTTACCAAATTACACTAATAATTCCGGTAGGCTTTTATTTGTAAATGAAAAATACCAAATGAAACCAACCAGAACCAAAATGTATTCTTATTTCGAAAATTCTGATCCGAGAAAGGCAAATATATAACGTGTTCTTATCAAATTGCCCTCGACCTATAGCGTATTTCGTTCAAACAAGACTTATTCATTGTAACAACTTTCATTCGGACGATGCAAAAACAAAATGTCATTATCAAAATAACAAACCCGCGAGTTCGTTGCTCACGAACGAAAAAAAACTATAGAAAGTATTGATCTACTAGAACCAATTTAGTTTGATTTGTATATCACAAGTGTAGATAGCAATACACAACATTTTTTATTATCTGTCGTCAGGCTCCCTCGAACATCTCATTATTATTTGTCATCAGCCTTTCTCTAACATCTCATTATTTGTCGTCAGCCTTCCTCTAACATCTCATTATTACTTGTCGTCAGGCTTCCTCGAACATCTCATTATTATTTGTCGTCAGCCTTCCTCTAACATCTCATTATTAATTGATGTCAGCCTTCCTCTAACATCTCATTATTTGTCGTCAGCCTTCCTCTAACATCTCATTGAATTTCATTGCAAGATGTTTTTCACGCATTGCAAGTAAACTTTACTTGCGATCATTAAATTCTTGATGCCTCAAAATCAAAATAACTCTTCAATATTTTATGCATAATAATATGTACGTGTATTTCAGTAATGCAATGCAGAAATTGAAAGAACTTGAACAACAGAGAGAGAATAAATTTAAAGAACAGATGGACCAACTAGGTGGTTTAATGGGGAACCTCGGAAACATCAATATGGGAGATATGGGAGGTTCATTAAAAGATCAGATGGACCAACTAGGTGGTTTAATGGGGAGCCTCGGAAACATCAATATGGGAGATAAGGGAGGTTCATTAAAAGATCAGATGGACCAACTAGGTGGTTTAATGGGGAGCCTCGGAAACATCAATATGGGAGATAAGGGGGGTTCATTAAAAGATCAGATGGACCAACTAGGCGATATGATGGGGAACCTCGGAGGCAGTATGGGTAATAAATTAGGTGACCAATTCAAAGACCTTCAAAAAGAGCTTGGAAATATAGGCACTGACTTAGGACCAAATTTTGGAAATCTGGGTAACATGGAAGACTCGTTTAAAGATTTAAAAGACAAATTAGGTGACAATAATTTTGGAAATCTAGGCGGAGGTTCTAATCCTTTTGGTGACAGTGGATTCGGCAGCATGGGTGGCTCAAATGGATTAGATGGATTTGGAGGCTCTGGTGGATTTGGTGAGTCTGGAGGATTTGGAGGCTCTGGAGGATTTGGTGGATTTGGTGGCTCTGGAGGATTTGGAGATTTTGGAGGATTCAGACGACGACGTTGACGGTTATATCCAATAAAATCAAAATAAAATTGACTTTACCAGCAGTAGCTTTAATTTTGTACTTAAAATGGTAGTCTTAATCGGGCGATGAGCTATATTTAAAGGTAACCTAAAGGTACATGTAACTTAGATGTATCGGTCTGACACTGCCATTCCTGCAATACACCTTTCGGCCAAAATTTAAATTCTAGGAGGTTATACAAATTTATTTATTTATATATTTAAGCAATGACTTTCATATTTTTTCTATTTATGTGCACGTGGTGTGACACTCAACACTAAAAATATCCTGTGGTTATTTTCACATATGCAACACGGGCATCTATGTCATTTCAATTGATGACATCGTTACCAAGGAAACCGGGGACTAAGACGGAATTAGGCAATATGTATACGTTTCATGTCCATCAAAGAATTACAAAAAATACTTTTGTGTATAATATGTATAAAATGGTACTACAAAAAATACAAAAATACCAATCATATAACTATTGCAAATTTTGGTATGTGAAAGGTTTTCAAGGAGTAACCTCATATCAACTGCACAAGAACTAAATACTTAGTTCAAGATTCAAAAATGAATTACACACAAGAAGTACTCTAAACCATTAAATGTGTCACAGAATGACGGACACAGGTAAAACAGTATAATTCCTCTACCGCGGACAGGGGTTATAAAAATATGTCGAAATATGAAGCCAAATCCTAAACTGATAAGTTCTACCCGAGTTATGTAAGTATCAAGAGCTACGACATTGTGGCCCATGATAAATACAAGAAATAAAAGAAAGTCACTGTATTCTCCTTCACCATGAAAAATCATAAATTCTTATAAACCGCCTAGTTTCGTTTGTTTGGTCATATGCCACAAGTGAACAAAAATTGAAAAGCTGAGTATAACTAGACTCAATTGAAATTTTCCGTATGCCACAAATCTTTTTAAAAATGCTATAGAGCGTAATTTGCAGATTTCTTTAACTTTATGACTTTCTGTCATGTCACCCAGTTTTTAGAGGAGTCCGAGTTGCTCATTTACTTTGTTACTTTTATGTATTATTTTAGGTATTTTATGTTCTGTTATGTTTGCCTGTTTTCCATGTCTGGTCTTTGTCCCTGGATTACATTCTTTTGGTTTCCGTTAGAATCTTGATTCCCTTGATTACTCTCTCATCTGATTACAGCACGAATCTTGGTTCCTTTTATAACTATTACTAGGTCAGATGAAATAGCAAAGGACACAATTTCTGTTGTTCCGTTTTTGTTTTTGTTTTGGTGGTATTCATTATCAAAAACTGGCTTGAAAATGAATTTAAATAGTAAACAACATTCGGTACCTGAAGAAAATGACTAACATGTCCCTTACATTTTCAAAACAACACGACATAACCAAAAGAATCGAAAGAGCAAATCTGATTTTTTTTCCCCACCTATATTCGTCATGTATGTACCTCTGAACATGCTTGCATCTCCCTCAGATGAAAATGACGAGTCGAGCAACATATTTCAATTGCTATGAAAAACAACACCCGAGTAAATTCATATGTGCATATTTGAATATAAATAGCCTAAGATACAAATTTTGTTCTATTAAAGACCTGGTGAGTAAAAACATTGTTGACCTATTTATAATAGCTGACACAAAATTAGATGAATCCTTTCCAGATGCACAATTAAAACTAAACAATTACCATCCATACGGTAAACATCGCACCGCCAGTGGTGGTGGTCTTGTTATGTATTTAGGGTCTGATTTGGCCTACGATAGAAAAAGAGACCTAGAATGCAATATCGTTGAGTCAATTTCAGTAAAAATCTCCATTAGTAATAAAACGTGGTTAATATCAGGACATTACCGACCACAAACAATCCCGGACATCGATTTTACAAATGATGTTATTAAAACTTATGACAAAATTTCAGTGAAACATGACGACTTAATAGTTCTGGCTGATCTGAATTATGACTTACAATCAGAGGAGAAAAGTGCTCCATTAAGAAATATACTTGATATTTGTGATCTGGAAAACATTGTAAAAGGGCCAACATGCTTCATGAAATGTGCCGATCCAACATCGAAAGATATAATTTTTACAAACCGTAAAAACCTTTTACAAAATGTAACCAACTTCAACTGTGGCTTAAGCGACGTCCACAATATCATTTCTGTTCAAATTAAAGCCAATATATCACCTATTAGAAAAAACAATTCTAGGAATACCGAAGCTACAAACATTTAAATGAAGATTTCATCAAATACATGGTAAATGCTAAACTTCCAAGCAAAATTGACCATGCAGAAGACATAAACAGTGCTTGTAATGACTTTCAATCAGAAATAAAAACCATTGTTGATACACATATTCCAAAGAAAAGACGTAAAAACGTTGAAAAGCAAGCACCTTTCATGAATAAACAATTACGACAAGCTATATATAAGAAATCTATGGTCTACAACAAATATATGAATGTAAAATCTTAAAGAAATTGGGAATGTTATAGACTACAACGAAACTATGTTAACAAATTAAAAAGAAAGTCAGTAAGACATTATTTTATTGAACGTTGTGTTGGAGGCCCCAAACAAAAAGATTTCTGGCCTACCATAAAGCCTTTCTTACAAACAAAGGTAGTCATTTTGAAAATAATATTGTATTATATGAGAATAATGAAATTGTTGATGAATAATCAAAAGTAACAAATATTTTTAACAACTTTTTTGTTAATATGTCCATAGATATTGGGAGTGGCAGTTGCCCAGCAGATATAAACCACTCTAGTGTTACAGCTATAGCCGAAAATACTAAAGTAGAAAGTAATTTAAATTTTGAAAAGATTCAATGTGATTTTGTAGAAAAGCAGATAAATAAAATAAATGTAAATGAAGCCACCGGAATAGATGGTATATCTTTGAAATGTTAAAAATTGGACAATCAGCTTTACTAGAGCCTATCACTAAACTTGTGAACATGTCATTAGAAAAATCAACATTTCCTGACGCTCTTAAAAAGGCTCAGGTAGTTCCATTACATAAGGGAAATAGCCAACTTGAGGTCGGAAACTAGACCTGTTAGTATTTTACCTGCAATGTCGAAGGTCTTTGAGACAGCCATTTACCAGCAGCTAATTGATTATTTTGATAAGATTTTTCATCCCCCTTTGCCAGGGTACGCTGTAATACAGCATTACTAAAAGTAATTGAGGACTGGAAAAAAGCTGTCCATGAAAATAAATATGTTGCTGCTGTGTTGATGGACCTCTCGAAGGCCGTCGACTGCCTACCACATGATTTAATGTTACTAAAGTTAAGATCATACCAATTCCTCTAATACAGAGATATGATAGTCATATTTACAAGCATGTACAAAGATTAAAAAAAGAGAGGTGAAGTATTTATCAGATCAGTTTAAAAGAAAAATTGACAACTACGAAACGATTAAAGTTCGTCAAATTATCTACTTATTAGAAAAATGGATACGCGCCGATTCCCTTAGAAACTTTGCAGAAATGTTAATAAATTTGGGAATGGCATCAAACTATAGACTAGGACAATGTTCCATTAACGCAGTAACATTGCCAAGAATCATGTGGAGTAAGCGTTCTCTGTTAATTGAGAAAAGTCCGTCAAGGTAAACGCATGTTTCGACCCCAAAAATGTCTAACACTGTGTTCCAATATGTGTCTCTTATGACGTCAGTACATGAGCAGTCCATAGAGAATGTTCAATTGTGTCGTAAAATTGTCTGCCACAAACCTTGCACACTGACATATTTGATTGTAGAACACACGTTAACAGCTTTGACATGAAAAATATGTTGGAAAGTTCATTCGTACTCTTTGCAGCAGTCCATCCAGTGAAAACACCAGTTGTGTGAACGTTTTTAAAGCGGGAAAAGTCAGTATCACTGTTCATTCTAGTTAAACGTCTCCAACTTATTTACATGACATTATAACTTTAAAAAAACCTAATTACTCTTTAGGAAGGACAATTTGGCAGAAATTCCTAGGGTAAGAACAACAGGATCTGGTTTACACTCAGTAAGGTATGCTGGGGCCACACTCTCTGGAATGAGCTGCCAAATGAAATACATTCTCAGTCAAATTTGGACCAGTTTAAAAGCCTCATTAATAACTGGAATGGCAGCTCGTGAAAATGTGGCTCTTGCAGATCTTAATTTTTTAGTTGCTTCTAGTTCTAGTTTTATTTTTCCAACCATTTTTAGTTACATAGTATCTCAACTGAAACTTATTATTTATTTCATTGTAATGTGTGTGTCTTTGGAATTTTATGTGCTGTGCTGCTTGTATGTGTCTTGTTCTATTATTTATTATGTTTTGTTATATGTATGTCGGTTAAAAGCTCTGCAGAGCTTATGTTTTATGTTATACTGAAACCAACTTTAAATCAAATTTCTTAGTCTTAGTCTGAAATGGTAAAATTGGGGATTTTTTGCATGAAATCTTCATTTCACAAATGGTACTCCTTGTTTAATACTTTCAACTTCTCACCCCTAACCTGGAATCCTGTAACCACCCCTGAAAGTGTATCTATCATTTCTCAGTATTATGCACATATGCAATTTTATGTTTTAACACCAATCATTTACCACATTTCAGTATTCAAACTGCAAACAGTCTTTAGAAGTTCTTCAAATCTGAGCTAGCATTGCATTTATATTTTGACGAATTGACAAAAATGAGATTTAAATACATATATTATGAATCCTATATATTTAGCTTTACAAAAAAACTTCTCTTTCCAGATATGCTGGCCAATGTAAAATACACGTTGTATAGAAACCATTGCAAAGCATACATGCAAATTTATTTTGCAACTAAGATTGCACTGATAATCTTAATGTCTCTATAATAAAACATTTTCATGGTTACACGTATTTATATATAACAAAATAATAACAACATTTCATTAAAGACAACTGACCTGTTATTTCATAAAATGTTTGAAGTTACAATGTACCATAAAAAAGTCATGGAACTGAAAAGTAATAAAGTCATGAATAATGTTTTTGTGCAGTATTAACACACACTTACACACATAACACACAGTAGTTTACAGTATACACAGGTTATATTCAGGTAATTCATGGAAAATGGTAGTTTACAGTAAACACAGGTAATTACTGGAAAATGTAGTTTACAGTAAACACAGGTAATTACTGGAAAATAAAATGTAGTTTACAGTAAACACAGGTAATCTTCATGTTATTACTGGAAAGGGTTGTTAATAGTTACCAAATTATTCTTGGCCCAACTAAGCTTAATTTTGTTGTAAAAGAATGCATATTTACATGTATGATTTGGCACAACAATATGTTCAATTAACAGGCAAACGAGTTACTATAAAGTATCAAACTTAAATCATGTGTGGACGTTGATGTTTGGAATATATTGAGCAATGTTTCATTTCGAATGCAAAACAAAAAATCTTTTAGATATGAAGCCAATAAAACAATGAAGCAATAATATAAATACATTACATATCAATCACACAAATCTACACAACAGGCAACTCATAACCTATTTAAAACTATTTGAAACTTATAAACCTCTTTATCAAAATATCACTCAATATAATTTTAAAAAGTTAAAGCTTAACATGGATATAAAACAAACTATATTTAAAATGTAAGCATTCTAAAGATTATTTAAAAACTAGGACCAAAGAATGTTAAATAAATTATCCATTTATTGGTCTTAGGATATACATATCAAATTGAACTTGAAAGTAAAACCTATCAGATTAAACACTGTTTTCCAGAACTTATCGATGTGTAAACTCGTTGAGGTTGAAAAAGATGAACAACCAACCATAACACACCAAAAACACATACACTGATTAGATTGGAATTATTCAAAATTAAAAAAAAGACCTTAGTAGGGTATATCTACTAATGACCTTTGTGAGCAATGGGCCTCTGTCGAGGAAAACTCAACATTACCCTAAGTCTTTCCCGAACCCCCTATAATTGCTTTCAGACAGCCAGAGTTTGCGTAGTCTGTTTGTGAAGGCTGAAATATCTAAGCCCAACTTGACTCCAGGCGATAGTCGCTTCTGTGGTGACAAAAGGTGTAAATGTGGCAACCAAATGCACCACTCGTCATTATTCACCAGCACGGTCACGGGAAACACTACAAAATATTTTGTAACCTGCACTGCAAGAGTGCTAATGTAATAAATTTGCTTCACTGTCCCATCTGTGGCCTTCAATATGTTGGTGAATCTAAACAGCCTTATCACAAGCGCTTGAACGGACACAGGAGCGACCTAACAAAAAACCCCTTATTCTCAATGAGTCAACACTTCAGATTACCAAACCACTGCCTCGGTGATTTCTACAAAATGCATATCTTTATTGTGGAACGGGGGGGTTTTGGATAAAAGAACTCCGTGTTTTACATCCACATGGAATTAATTAAAAAAACATTAAGTTCTTCCTATTTTGCATAGTTTCTTATTACTGTGTTTGTAAATATTTTTAGTTTTACACAAAGTTCAAGATCAACACACAACATGTGTCTATAATACATCGTTCAAGATCTTTGTTAGCTGTGAATAAAATTTTAATACGTCACAGGTATTCGCCTGATTAGGTAGGGAGTTGTGTTCACAGATCACATACATACATATATATATATATACGACTACATCGGATCTTGTTTGTTTGTTTGTTTGTTGGGGTTTAACGTCCGAGCAGCAATATTTCACTATATTCAGACGATGAACATGAAATTGATGATGAAATGAACATGAAACGATGATGAAATGAGAAAGGGATGGGACACAAGGACAATGGGGTCGACAAATTTTGATTGCCACTGGAAATAGGGAGAGGTGGGTAGGATCGGGCAATTTAGCCTCCTGTGGCGGAGCCCTATGGTTCCTACTCCGAGAGAATACCACATTACGGTTCTTTAACGTGCGAGGAGCGTAGCATCTTTCCCAACACGGTGCACCACTATAGTTTGCGGTCAGGTTTTCCGTATTATAGCCTGACAACCCCAGCATGTAACACGCCAGGGGTACCCCATTCAACCACCTGGGGCACACATCCAAGTTGCTCTGTGGGCAAAGAGCCCTGGGTTCTGAGCACTATTTAGTCGCCTTTTACGACAAGGATAGCGCTGCTGCAGGCCTATTCTTTTAACACCCGGACCTGCACGGGGCGACTACATCGGATCAAATTGAAACAGGGATGATATGTAAACGTATAGAAAGTTCTGAAAAATTCCCAACAATGTTAGAACTGTCAAATTTGCGATGCAAATTTTTGGTCGTTCCCTCCGCGGGACTCGAACTCGTACCGCTGTGACATCTATGGCAACACCGCCTGCACTAAGTCCAGCGCCCTAGACCACTCGGCCAGCTAGGCCATGTAAAAATATAGCTTTCGCTGGCCGTGCCATTCCTCCTCGTAGGATTAATCTAGGGCTGTAACATCTTTCATCTTAATGAACTGTCCCGTACTACCACACACACACACATATATATTAGGCACTTCCAAGCCTCATACAACCACTAAATGTTGCAAACTACATAATTTCAATAGTGGGATAGTATAAAAAATCACTATTACCTGAACATGTTATGGATAAGACAGACAAATGGATAAATGTCTTGAAGGAAACATCACAGACAACATTTTTTAATAGAAATGACATAAATGATTTGCTCACAAGAACACGCTCGATGATAAAAGATGTCGGAGAGCTGAATTTTGACGTTCAACTAGCATTATCGGATGAGGACTTCGTCAATTTAACTGGTTTGACTAGAAGTCAGTTTGACGTTGTTGCCTTGCATGTTAAAGACTTGAGGAATTCCGGTGTACGTTCTGTGCGTACGTGCCTCGGCACTTTGTTGGTGACGCTCCGAACTGGCTTATCAAATGCAATCTTGGGAACTCTCTTCAGTCTGAAATCACATCAAATTCGTAGAGCTGTTCATTCTGCACGGGAATCTCTTATCAAAAACTTCTATTTCTAGGATTCAACCGCATGGGCCATTCTGGGTTCGTGGAAAAACACACAACACCCATAGCAAAAACATTACTTGCTGGTTATCAAGATGATGTGGCTGTATTGGTCCTAGACGGAACTTACATTTATATACAAAAAAGTTCCTATCACCAGTTCCAGAAACGTACAATTTGCATAAGAACAGACCTCTGGTGAAGCCCATGCTAATAGTCGGTTCAGATGGTTATATTTTGAGTGTGCTTGGCCCCTATTTTGCAGACGGTCATAACAATGATGCATCAATTACGAAACACGTTTCAAACTAATGCAGAGGACATAAAGCAGTGGATTAAAGACGATGGCGTCTTAGTCGTAGACAGAGGTTTTAGGGATGCTCAAACCTTTCTTGAAAATATGAACTTAATGTTGAGATGCCATGTTACATCAAAAAAGGGGAGAAGCAACACTCTACAGAGGATGCTAATTCATCCCGTCTTATCACTAAAGTAAGATGGGTCGTTGAGAGCGCCAACGGGCGAATTAAACAATGGCACTTTTTAGACAAACTTGTATCGAACCATTTCGTCCCTCATATAGGAGTCTTTGTAAGGATTTGTGCAGCTTTGATAAACTGCTTCCGTGCTCCTTTATAATGACTTCGGAAATGATGAACTGGGGCAAATAATGGAAGAAAGAGCACAACAACCAAACCGTATACAACAAATTGTAGAAGAGAACAATCTTACCAAGAAAAAGGCTATCTATACAGAGGTTAACGGAACTGAAAATATGCTTGATTTTCCTAGGCTAAGCTTACAACTAATCAGAGACATAACTATGGGTGTATACCAACTCGAGCTAGCGCCAGGGTATACAGAAAGTCATCAGTCTGATGATAACTATGTTCTTCAAACATGCAAGGATAGACCCAACTAGCTTAGAGTTAAATTGTCATCGAGACATTCCTCGTCTAAGGTCTATAGTTTGTGGATCAAGTTCAGTGATGACGACATCACAGGCTGATATTGTACTGTGCACGAGTTGTTGGGTGCTGTGCGCATTTCTTCCACTATCTGGTATCTAGGGTATAATAGATGACAACAACAACCAATGCCGTCTTGTCGATTCTCCGACTCTATTATCCATGCTAGAGATATGCCACCGCTTGAAACAGAGTCAGAATCATGGTTGTGATGGACCAATCGAGGAATCACATGTCAGTGATATTGATTAAGAATGCATATGCCAGTTTTACATTAAAGCCCCTTAACACATATAGGGGAAATACATTTAAATTAACTTTTCAAAGTACATGTATGATTAAAGGAGTTATTCCCGATATAAAGTTAATTGCTTTTCTTTGCGTCCCCGCTGTAACCATTTGCGGTGGAGGACATAGAAATACCGGCGTTCATCCGTCCGTCAAAAAATAAAATACTTTGAGACCCAGAATGATAATACAAAGTAAGACGTATATTGGATTATCTTTGGTCTTTTGATATATTCAAAACAAATCACTTTATTCTCGCGAACGAACTTTTTGGAGGGTAATAAGTTTCACCTGATCTGTCTGTATTGTGCTGTTCACTTCTGCTACATGTAGACTACAATGCTATAAAGATATTGTGAGGAATTAATTTTCGGGAAAATTTTTTTTTCTGTCTGTCCGTCTGTTTGTTATGGGATAATTTAGTCCTATTTCGTTATTATTTCCATACATGTATCTGTCTTTTTCAAGTATCCAACCTTTCTTTATCCAAAACATTAAATTATGTTATATACTGAATTGCTTTTTTATTTCCCCCTACATTTAATATTACTCTATGCTGATGATCCTGAATTTCAGACATTCCATGATTGTATCAAACTCTGAAAACATTCAGCATAAAATGAAAGAATACTGAAGCAAATCGTTTTTTAATAATTCTGTATTCAACAAGAGATTTGTAATGTCTGTCAGTATCCCAAGAAACGAAAAATAGTAATGTATTAACGCAATATAAATAAAAAAAAACCCCAAAAACTAACAAACAACACATAAACTAAGCTAAACAAATACATGTAAATATGACGTTCCTTGATATGTTGTATAATTCTCGGGTACCACTGTATCGTGTGAGTTGTTGTCACATGCACATTTATTCCATAATCTCCTTTTCAAATAAGCAAAATACATAGTTATAAACCTCAAGGGGATATATAACTCAGCCAAAAGTATTGAGTCAATTTTAACATTTTTATGAACCATATACATTTAAGTGATTGACCAATACTTGTTATTATGAACATGACCAATGAGTTTTTTAAAATGAAGTTGGCCATTTAATGAAGCATATGCATTTTTCGGGAATCTACATACTATAAGATGAATATAATACATGTATTGTTTGTCTCTTATAGCTCTACAAAACAATATTCAAGAATTTGCAGTTTTTTAGTCCATGTGATATTATCTAACCCAATGAAAAAGAATGTTGTCAGCATATAATTAGATATAACCATTATTGCCATTATTGACAAAATATACTCATGGTTGCTATGGAGATTTTTTTTCTGGTAACCATGGAAACCAATGTTGCCTGGTTTAGTTTTGAATAATAGAATTATAACTTTAGATAGTGATCTTATAAAAATACATCATAAAGCTTTATTCATTTTAGAACATGCGAAAATATATCACAATAATGGTTCATTGCTATGATAATTAATGGTTGCTATGTAATCTTTTGGGTAACCATGGAAGACCTTGTTCCTAGGAATAGTTTTTTACAATATAAATTGGAGTTTCTATTATTTTAGTAAAACTGATGTAATAAAAATACATTAACACTCAATAAAAATATATAGGCAACATGAAAGTAATGATAGTTGGTTGCCATGAAAATGAATGGTTGCTATGCAAAACAAATGGGTTTCGGGGGGAAAAGTTGATTCTCTGTTGTAAATGAGGTTTACAAAATCCAATTAATTACTCCACATTAAGGTAGTTGCCATATATTCTCATAACAGGACGTTATCTATTGTTATTGGCCAATATCTGAAATTAAGAAGGGTTTTCTGCAAGTGTCATGGTATACATTAAAATCTGTTGCTAGAAAACCAAAAATTTTCATAAACAAGAAAAAATTGTCACTTTGGGGGGGGCTACTATACCTTGCCTTTTAATATGGAATGTATGAAGTTAGAGGGGGCCAAAAACAGCCCTTATTGCACCTTACCCTTTAATGCTGACACATTGTCATAATATAGATTTACAGATATTTTGACATCCTTGAATATTCATATGTATCTTACACTGATGGACTACTTATTAGCATCATGTCACAAGTTTTTCCGTAATTATTCCGACTTTCCTAACAAGAAAGTTTTCTGGAAAGTAATTGTCAGTTTATCTGCAAAGAATGCAAAAAAAAATAATACATATAAATAAATAAATAAATAAAATATATTTAAGAAATTCTAGGATATCTTGTTCTATCAATGGTTTATTGTGTAAATAAAATGTAAATTGATCATAGATGGTAATAGGGGTGTGAATAGTATATAGTGTGTGAGTGTTTATATGAAAAAATAGGTATACGGAAGTTATTATTTTGCATTATAAACAAGTCCGGATAACACGTCTTCATCTGCCTCACACTAATCAAGTTAAGGCAGGTAGAGACACATCCATGCTTGATGCAGCTTTTAAAGATTGATGATTAAATAAATAAACGGTTGATTGATTGTTGGTGTTTAACGCCCAAACAGCAATTCCTCATCTATATCCAGAGGGGCACAATTAGTGCCTATTGGAATGCATATACTTTGTTGAAATAATGTCCTTCAAAAAGTGAAAAATATGTTGTTAAGGGGAAACTCCAGCATACTAATCACTTCTTGCTGGGAGTAGCAATTTTTGTCTTTTTGTTTGTAGTGGTAAAATAAGTAGAATCGAGGCCTTAAATAACTAGATAGTGAGAATTAAAATTCTTGCAGTCAAATGCTATGTGGATATTTTCTTTTTCAATTTATCATGGGTAAAGGTTGTATATAATGTTGAAAAGTTGAAAGTTTTAATAGAGTTATCTTCAGCCAAGGATCAAGATTTAAGATTATCTAAAGTTCATCAGAGTTTTTTTCAGAATCCACATATGATTCATACCACTATGTGAGTAAACAGTTTCACAGTATTTTTATTGTCACTCCTTCACCGCTGCCAAAATTTTGATGAGCCATGGAATTTTTATGTAGTTTTGGAATCCAATACAAACAAGGTCTCACACTTCTCCTTGATGGAATATTCAATGAGGCCATTTAGGACTTGTGGTTAGCTCGGATTTCATCCTTTTCGAACATACTGCGTATGTATGTAGGATAACATGCATTATCTTTTATTCCTAGCTCTTTTATTAAGCATTCCTAGTAATGCACTTAACACACAAAAACAGTAATACACTTTACACACAAAAATAATGTTGTTAGAGACCTTCATATGCTATTACTGGAGATTTATAATTAAAATCTTCTTCATATGCTTGTTTTTACCACCTTATTTGTTCTTGGTAGGGGCTATAATCCCAAAATCAATGCCGCAATTTTTCTTTTCTGGCTTGAAACCTTTTTGTAAAACTTTAACAAGATCAACCAATTACCTGTTATATACACGTTATTGTAAGAATACCAGTTGTGTATGGATGATAAATACATGTCATACCTTGATATAACTACATTTCTCTTGTGTTTTTGGTTTATACGTAATAAGTATAATGTCATTTCTTTGTTACAGTACACAGCCAGATTTGCCACATATGATAATCATATGGTGCTTGATTCATATGATAATCATATGCATATGATACAAGTATGTAGTTTTTTTGTCCTCTCAAATTTCAAGCAATACCTCACAAAATACATGCCAATTCACAAGTAAAACTTACATATCAAACTGGTGACAAATTTGGGTTTAGACTTCCAAGATACACCAACCCAATACACAGGAATGGCTGTCAAGAACAAAACCAATGCTAATCCAGTTCTTGTAGGTTCTGTTATTAAACAGATAACTAGCATGAAGAAATTGATTATTAGCTGTGTTACTGGTAATATCATGTTTACCTGTAAGTTAAAGAAAAAGTGTATGACAATTGACTCCAGGGCCTAATCTGAATAACAATGACAAAGATAAGTTACAGTAAATATGTTTGAAAAATAACAATATTGACATTTTTGCCTTTGTAATCTATTAAAAAAACTTATCTCTGTCAAGGACAAATTGGAGATAAACAAGGATAAATTATTGTTTAACCCTCTAGATTAGTCCCTTATTGATCCATCACCATGAATAAAAAGCCACTCTAAATGATACCTGGTATATCCATCCCTCTTTCTTCAGTACTTAGGTCTTATAGCTCTGATATAAATAATTGGAAAACTATGCAAAATGACTGGGAGCTCCTTCTATAAACACAAAGTATGTATTAAATATGATTTAAATCCCTAAAGGTGTTTTTGAGTTATTGTTCCGTGTGTGAATGGACACAAAGCAGTAAATGATTATATGATGTAAATTGACTGATACATAAAAACAAAATATTAATTTTCAGCTCAAGCAATACACAGTCATTTTGCTTTTTCTAAGTATTAATCAAGGAAAGCAGTCATATTTTCAGTAGATTATTCTTACATATAAATACCCATAAAAGAACTCTACCCTTTTTCATATCAAATCCACTTTCCCTGACCTACCTTCCAAGCAGAAACACTGTATATTCCTAAGCATATACATATATAATGAAAGAAGTGTAAACTGGGAAATTTCTGAAGGTTTATTTTTACTATCTTTGCACCAAAAAAAAGTCACCCAAAAGTAAAGCTGTTGCAAATAATGAATTTTTCACGCAGGATTTCATACAATATGATGACGATTCATGAATTAATGTGAAAGTAGCTTGAATAAAAATCAGCAAAAAAAATGGAGTAAAATTTCCAGGTTTACAATAATAGAAATTTTTAAACACTGGTAATACTCACTTTATATGGACGGGGGATTTCTGGGTGAAATCTTCGTAAATACAACAATGACGTTAAAACAAACAATGTCATGATTAATGAGAAAACTTGGATGTATTCTATAAATAGCACCAAACCTCCAGTAAAAAGCAGCAACAATGCAAGTAATGTCTGAAAGAGAATTATACAATACTTGTTATACAGGGTTCGACATTAACAGTAATCTGGTAGTCCTGTGCCTACCTAATTAGAGAGAGGACTACCTAGAAAATTCAATTAGTAGTTCTTTGGGCTACCTAAATTAATTCTTCAAATCTTACTATACCTAAAGTCAGTGCTGAAAGATAATTTTTAGGACTATCTAATTTATTAATCAGAAAATCCTTTTGGTTACCTAGCTAGAAAAGTTAGTATCAAACCCTGTAATAGTATAGAAATTTTTGGTAATATACAAATTTAGCCTTTTTTTTTTAAAGAAGCAGCCTATGTAGGAATAAAACAGCAGTAAGTTTATTTCATATTTAACCACATGGTACAAATAGAGACTTAAGAATTTGTTGCACAACCAATAAAATACAAGAATAATCATTAGAAAAGGGCACACAGAAAATTTTAAAAATCTCAACTTTATTTCACAACATGTTGTAAGTGTAAAATTATTGTAAGTTATAAAGCTAAATGCCAAGAATGGTGCAATGAATTATCTCCCTTGAGTAGACATATACTTACAATTGCTAAAATAGAGGCCCAAGGAGTAAGAAATTTTATTTGTAAGGTACCAAATATACTTGGAAAATGGCCATTTCTTGCACCAGCAAATAATACCCTGTACAAAATAGATGGATTTAGTCTATAAAAAAGCATATAGTAAAGCAGAAATATGCAAAAATGCTTCTATTTCAACACTATAGAAAGTGTGTGATACAAAAACAGGACTCCATTAAATCCATTGTACATAAAATACTGTACATTACACAGAGAAAATCTTCTAAAAATGCCAAGTTTTTCATTTAAAGATCCACGAATAAAATAAAAAATTTTATGAATAACAGCCACTACTTAGTTAAAAACTGAATTAATACATTTGGGACGGAGCATCAGCGATGTCTTTCATATGTAGAATGAATGACTTAAAATCAGAAGTGACATTTTTGGTAATTGATCTATACAGTTAAGATGGGATTGTTTTAACTTTAAAGCAGACATACATCGTGTGTTATAGGAAGTCTACTGTTGGTGAAGATATCAGCGATATAACAGCGAATTATCAACAAAGTCAAACATACTATGATTGGTCAAGACATCAGCGATAAAACAGGGAATTATCAGCAAAGCAATTTTAGTACAAATAGCTTTGTCTCTCAAGGCCTAAGACCATAATATTTCTTGTATGATGTGTCTGTATTATAACGGAAAGTAGTAAAATCTGTTCATGAAGTTTTATATTACTAACTAGTAGTAAAGTATATACAGGACAGTCTTGTTTGAATTAAGTATTACACATGTTGACCTATAAAACACCCATAAAATATGCTAATTCTATACCTTGAATGTCCCATAATAGAGGCATTGAGGACTCCTATACAGCACAAACCAACTAGTAGAGTAATAACTGGTGTCAATGGACCATACAAATTCTGCATAAATAGCTTTAAAAAAAATAAACAAGGAATCAATAAGATATACATTCGAATTTAATATGACAAGGACACTACCTTTAATCAGTTATCAATTTCAACAAGTCTTAAATACAAAATATTTATTTGTACAAACACATTAGCAATAAACAGTTATGACATGATATTGTCACATTAAACCCACATTTTTTAACAATATGAATTTAGTAAATCTAGGTTATAAGAATGATATATTTATCTAGTAACTTGGGTTGGGTTGGGGGGGGGGGGGGTAGTGATGTAAATGGACATAACTGCTCTTTAATAAAATAACTAATTATTAACATATCAAAACTATAATTGAAATGATGGTGATGAAATATTTCAAAGCCTAAAAGTTTTGCTTGTTAACCCCTGTACCATTTATCCACCCTGAATTAGTTCCACTTACAACAGCAACAGCATTAGACTGTAGTAATTGAGCTGGACGAAGAACTGTAAACAGGGCGATATTAGTCAGTATGTAGATTATACCAACAATCAGGAAAGTAATAAATACAGCCCTTGGTACATCTCTGAAATATAAAGTAATAGATACAGCCTTTGGTACATCTCTGAAATATAAAGTAATAAATACAGCCCTTGGTACATCTCTGAAATATAACATCTTGGTTTTAGTGGCTCATAAAAATCCTTAGCTGTAACTATAGGCTCAATCTTTAAAGCTTGAATAGCTCTCCTGGAGAACTTTGAAATATTGTGGTCATATTATATGACCAACCAAAATTATATCAATTTCATTTACAAAGGCCCAACCAAGTATTATTGAAGATCTATGCAGGCCTTATCATACGGATCATTTCATCAATGAAAGTTTCTTTCTATCTATTATGGTTTCAAGATAATGGCTGAAAACTGCATGTCTTGCTTTTCAAGGCCATTATTCTAAAAGTTAGTCATCGAACATCTTTTACTAATTATACACTTGTGTAGGCCATGTCATTAAAAATAATTTGTTGCTTTTCAAGGACAATATCTCTTATAAAGAGTCATCCTATGACTTCTAGCTGTAAATAGTTCTAATTCACCATGGAAGGGGGTTGTTGCCTCCTATAGTTAAATTCTGCCACATCTATATGTGAGTCTGCAATCTCGATCTTTTTTAACATTTTTTTTGGTTTTTAATCTTTAGGGTATAGTGAGATGACAATTTCCTGGAGCTGGCACAACTGTTTCAGGGATCAGTGGAAGACAGACCCGAGGTGTTGGAATTTTCTCATCCTTCACTGAATGTCAGTAGACTGACTTTTACTGTATTTCACAGCCTGGAAAGGTAGTAGTTATCTCTTTGATACATTCCTTGTTAACATTTTCTTCTCTTCCCCATAATCTAACATTTTAATGAAGTAGTATAGATTTAGCACAATATTCCCCTTTACTTATATTCATTCTTTCACCCCTACAACTTAATATCATTGACCTGTTCCTGATATAAACTTACTTTGCAGGATTTTTTACTTCTTCTAATAAGCTACTTATGACTTGCCTGCAAAAAAAATATATAATAATAGGATATATTGTAAGTTGTTAAAGCAGGTGATACCTACATGCAAGAAATCTGTAATACCCCCACATTCCAACCTTGGCTAAATATATGATATTAGGTACTAATTTTCAAACAGGAAGTTGTTATGGCCAAGATTGAAATCACATCCCACAGTATAGCACACCTGTACAACACTTGTGTCAAAATATAAACTGGGGCGTAGTTGCCTATACGCATATACGCAGCTGCGTACTTTCGGAAAAAGTAACAAAAATAAAAACACACATTTTAAAGATGAAATTAAGGTTATTTATCACATATGCATACCATGAACGTAGTATAGGCTCTGAAAAACTGGCTCCAAAATTGTTAAAATTCAGGAGTTTCTCTCAGGGCTTTGCCTTGCCAGACTCACTGGGGCCTTGACCCCTAGCCGTAATTTTGCGTATAACTAAAACAGGCCTAGCCACGCCCCTGGATGCATTACAAGTACGGACTACTTTACTTGTAATGCATCCCTTTATATTTTGACACAAGCTTTGTTTTCTTGTCAAGTACATGTAGCAGTAGATAAAACTTTTACTGGGACAGAGCCAATAACTGTTTCCATCAGAAAACAAAATTATCTGTTTAAATACAGTGGCAGATTTACCGCCGGAGCTAAGGGAGCCTTAGCCCCCCACCCTGCATCTCTTAAAATTAATAATCATCCCCATAAAATTAAGTTTACAAGTGTTATATAACTTATCTCGAACAACTACAATTAACACCCAGTGTGTGTATATCTTGTCAAATATGTTTCAGTCAATTTATTTTAAGTCATATGTCATCTCCATAGAATGTTTACGGCTATTGAAGTGAGTGATTCGATGCATGTACATGTACCTTATAAACAGATAAATGTCCAATGTTTATGTAAAGGATTAATATTATTGATAGGTGAATGATAATGGCTGCAAACTAGCAGAACTATAAAGAGACTCATACGTATATCACCAGCATTATCTTTAATAATACAATGTTTGAAGAAATGGACAATCGCTTAGAACATAGAACATAATGTGAATTGGAAAGTAAAGCAGATTTTACATCAAACCTTTTAGTTTTAATAAATTGTCAGGGGTTTGCCTTGTGAGACCAAAGACCTGTGGTTCTAATAGAAATTTCAAGTTTTGATTTTTATCAAAAGGAAAAGGTTCAGTTATGGCCAATTTTGGCCACAAAATTTGAAATTGTTCAAAATAAAGATTCTTATCGTTTTAGTACACATATGTGTTTACACTAGCTAGTTTGATAAGATTTAGGCCAAAACAGAAAAGCATTTTGTCATTGCAGCACCAACAAAAAATTCCAATATTTCAGCATATTATTGACGGTTTTTGTGAAAAACAAGTATGGCCACATTCGTGTTCATTCTTGATCTTTATATACATTGTGTAGTATTGAAAGATACAACATATATATGTCAACATTTTGAATAAACACGGATGCGGCCACTTTCGTTCTAGGCAAAAATATTGAAAAATATGTGTAAAAATGCAACAAAATTGAAGATTTCATTAATATTGTGTTAATTTTGACTGCTATTTGGTCAAACACATTCATGATATCACCAAAATTGGCTGAGATGTATTTTCTACAATAATTATACTTTCAAATAAACTAACTAGTATAGACCAAAACAAATCTTTCAAAAAAGTTGAATACCAAGGCCAAAATAAGGCCTTACCGAACCTTCTCCTTTAATTACTGCCCACTGGTATGTCATTTTGATGGTGAGACTACCATAAAGAAGATTGAATACAATTAGGAAATAACATTAAGGCTAATTTATTATGATGAACTGTCAACATATGAACAGATGTTACATTTGCCTAATCTCCAACAACTGAAATCAGATGAGTAAGTTCTCTTGCAAAATGAACTTTTAAGATTATTTATGGGAATGCTCTAACTTACTAAAAGACCTCATGAAACCTAAGAACTCTTCATATTCTTTCAGATATTCAAATACAGAACAACCATGCAAAAGTAAAAACCACCAGATATGGCTTACATTCATTTAGGTAGACTGTCCCAAAATTATGGAACTCTTTACCACAAGAATTCAGAGAAGGGATGTCTTTGAGGCATTTTAAAAGACTCATTGGAAAGTGGGAGAGGGTGCATGTAAATACAGTATTGCAGACAGCACATATCTCTCTAGGGCTTACATCATCAGACATGTCATTTGCTATTTACATGCATAATAGCTTAGTTTGTATGATATGTTTTTTTCATTTAGTTCCTTGTATTTATTTGACCTGCCTTATTCATATCTGTCTATGTTTGTATGCTTTTAAATTGTCTTAAATGTTTCTATGTCATGTTGTGTTAGGTATGTAATGTCAGAATTAGAAGCTCATTAGACCTTAGATATATCAACTTATAAATAAATATCATTTGTCTATACTTGATAAGGAAAACCAAGTGATAGCACATACAGACTTTCCATCCAGATGATGCTTAGTAATCCAAAATAAATTTTAAATGTTTGTCCCTAAATAGAATTTTTTAAAGCTCTACTAACCAACCTCCGTAAGAAAAAGTACAAAAAAATACAGCATAAGATAAACTGCCAATGTCTGTCTTTGTTCCTGACATTATGTCATTAAAATTGTCCACTTCTCCTAAGACAAAAGAAAACACATACTAAATAATAAAACACATACAAAGTAATGACATCAGTTATTTTCTATATTATTTAATTTATTAACAATATATAAAATATACAATGTAATTAATTATTTAAGAATCCGTTTTTATTTTTGACCAAACAATCAAATATTATTACCTTGACATAGTCTCATCAGCCCTCCAACTATAATCATTAGCAAACCAATGATTTTTGTAGAAGATAATACTGTTTGTATCTTGGTTACATACTTCATATAGACACAATTCAAAGCAACAAATGTAACTGAAAAAAATATTAATCAAGGAATCAATTTGAAATCTATTTACTAAAAAACATTCCTAATACATGTTGGACACAATGGCAATCTTGTCTTGGCAAAAATATGGACAATCTTTTATCAATTTGAGCATACAACTTGTCATGTGAGGCCAACAAAAATAATACTCTTGGTTTCTGCTTGAACCAGCAACAAAATAGGGTAGGGAGGCTGGGAAATTATTTCATTTTTCAAAGACATTTTACATTGAGTTAATTGGGAATCAATCTAGACTTTAACAGTGCTTGAGCCAAAATGGTCATAAAATGTTTAGGGTAGACACAAAAACTAGGGTAGGTAGAGTAGCAGGAAACAGATATATTATTTGTTTGGCCTGATTTTACAGACAAATTTGTACTAGTCTGCAATTTTCTTTTGATAAATAAACATTCTCAAACAAGTCAAGGTTTTGCAATTATGAGGGCAATGTGGTTCAAGTATGGGCTAATACACCAGTGAATGATTACAGAACCCACCAAATGATTTACAAGAAAACTCTAATTTTCATGAGCTGTGACGTTTTTCTTGTTTCATGTCATTTTATTCATATATTTAAATTATGATATAGACTGTTTGATGGAAGAAAGGGTCATTAAAGATACAATAACAAATTCCAAAGGAAAAACTTTCCAGAATTTTGTATAGGTAATCAATTACTTATGTATAGATGTATGAGGTGATAGCAACAGTAAATTTAAATGTTTATACCTAATGTATGCAGTCTAGGTTCTAAAAACCTACATGCACTCTAGCAAATTTATATTTTAATGTATCAAATTTTATATATGCGAAAAACTTCTGTTCTATTTTTAGTAATGGCCGCCATTTCTTTCAACAGTTAAAAAATTCCCACATCAGTTCTATGCAGGATACCCTGACTGAGGATACCCTAAGGAACATTCATACAATTTGGTTCTAATTGGTCAACTAGTGTCAGAGGAGAAGAGTTTTGAAAAATTGTCAACGATGAATAGAGAAAAATTTAGTATTGACGTAAATTTAGGCAAAAATAAATTTTAAACATTACTGAAAAAAAAAACAGCTCAAATTAAACTTCAGAAATGATTGGGAGAAAATGAGAGATTTACATCAACAGAATCAAGGCAAATTGGACATTTATCTTATATACAATAGGACATTATTTAGATATAAAACTCTACAAAACACATTTGTTAACACAATACTGACTCAGTTAAAGAATACCAATGGATCTGGTAAATATTAAATATTACCTTGACATGAGAGGCTATGTAGATTTTGTAATTCAAACTCTTTTGAAAATAAAATGCACTTTCCTCTAGAATGCCCTCTTTATAAAAACCTCAGAAGAAATATGAATGATTATATTGAAAAATGCCCAATTTAGTTAATTTAAACAAAAATGATCTTTTTACATAGATTATGATTAATAAGGATAGTAGTTGTTTTTATCTATTTTATGTGTATACCTTGATAAAGGCCTGCAAATAAGAAAAACAAAAATAATGAATTACTTTGATAACATAATTATCTCCCCTTGTTTACTGACCTTTTCCTCATGCATTTGAACTATTATTTTATATTACTTTATGTTTCTTTAATCACTCTGAAATGTTTTTGTCATGTTGTTGTTTGTGTTAAGCTCTAAATGGGCCTTATAATTTGGAAAAAATAAAATACTCGTATTATTAGTATTATTAGTATCTTCTAAAGAATATAGCTTCAAATTCTTAAGACTAGTTTTCAAAACATTATCTGTTTGATTTGTTTAAAACAAAACAGTTTTGTCATATACCTGTAAGACATCCCTGGTTTGTTAGTAATTGAATAAAGAATTTACCCAATTTACTGCCACAACCAAAATATCTGACTGTTTACCTAAAATCCATCCTGCAAGAATTTTAATTCCTATCTCAGGTGGTTTACATGTAGGAAAGAATGGTTGAAGAATGTAAACAGAAGCACCATATGAAACTAAAGCCCAAAATGGTCCATGAATTAATAGGTAGTAACCCCAAAGCATCATGAAAGCTGGTAATGGACCAAATACACGCAGCACATACATGTAAGGCCCTCCTGCAAATGGGAACATGGTTCCAAGTTCAGTGAAACATAAGGCTAAACAAAGGTTTATAAAACCTCCAATAACCCACATGATTAAAGTCAATCCAATTGATCCAGCATTTGTCAAAATTAATGTTGGAGAAACGAAAATGGAAACGTGACCAGTAACTGCTACCATGATTGCAACACAGTGAAAAAGATTGATTGATTTCTTCATCTGAATTGTTTCTATCTTCACCCCGTCACCGGGTTTACTTTGGTCTGCCATGTGCATGGTTCAATCACATGACACCAAAAACCTTTAGGTGTAAAGGATTGAGTATAGTGCTGATTTGTTGTTAAACCCCTAAAGACGCCATAAAAATTCCCTGATCTTCCGTTATCAGCTGATAAACCTCAGGTCAGTTCTTGTCATTTTTTTGTTGACAATATAACCGGAAATACCGAAACTAAATTTAGAACAATATCGTTCGTAAAATTCCGTTTTTATTAGAAATATTTTAAATTCAAAAACTGAAGACTTCAAAGTCGCTAATCGCCAAATGTTCAATGTCACTGATTTTGACATAATTTAAACATCCGAAATGGTACAAATGCGATATGCTCTAAAATCGGGGGACTTCTGCAAAAATCCTGGTTCCCTTGGTATTATTGCGTACTTGCGTACTTTTTCGTGACCGTTATGACCCGAATGGGCCATTGGCTATGTATAGATATCGGTGTACTGATAATATATGTATGACACGCCTGTGTTTGAATCAGAAACCGAGTAATATTACAATAATTCAATGCTAGCCTATCATTTATAACATACGTGTATGATATTTAAGAGGTACATTTTTATCTCGCATGAATCTGGAACTACGACGCTTTGATGGTGAACATGGCGAAGATCTGCTGGATTATGTGGCGTATGACTACACATTAATGCAAATCATATGAGAATATTAAATACAGAAATTACGAGTGCAAGAAGTCGCTAACACTATTAGCGACTTAAAACATTTTTTTTAGTGTAGCGGAAATGTTTACTGTTATGCCCTCATCGTCTGAAACATCAACCCCAATTCTTCCCATGCGCGGTACATCATAAGTTACAATAATAAGAACACAATCCGTGTCATGCCGGAAACGATTTTTTAACATTCTATGTAAAGACCCTATGAGCGAATTAATGTTTATTCCAAAAAATGCTATTTTTCTCGATTTGACAACAATATCATAACTACAAAATGTACATTCCTAACGAATTAGCGTATTCAAAGGTTTAGCGACAATTTTACTTTGCGTTTGCGACGTCTATATTTGCGCATTTGAGAGACAACATTTATACGGACAAATGAACATCTTATTTATGTAGAAAAACATTCAGCTCTACGACAGATTACATGCAAATGATTATGTGTTGCTTATAAACATGAATTGAATTGATTTTACAAAAAGAAAAACGCACATTATGAGAATTAGGATTATTGAAAACTTGAAATTACATTGAATATTAAACGATGCTAATAATTTCATTACATAATTATGTTAATTATACTGAACATGATACACATGTAGTTGCAATAGAATTGAAATAACTGTACTGCGTTTTAAGATTTGCAGTCAACCAATCGGATTTGATGGGGGTGTATGTGACATCTAAGATCCAGTTGATCCCGGCAAATCTTGAATGCACAATACAGATATTTTCTTACAGATACAATTTGCATATCTATATAACTAGCAGATGAGTTCAAGTTTTTATTAATGTATCCTATATTTTAGGAAATGGAAATCGCAGGATTTTTACCTTTAAATTTCATAACATATTAAACCAATAAAGATTGAAATATGTTTCGCCCTCTTTTTATAGGTTAATTTATCTTGTTTCGTTATAAGGCAAAAAAAAATATCCAAGATTCTCATCCTCCCTCCCGACCTCATTTAATAAGTGAACAGCAATGACAATTCAGACTTGGGTTTAATGGATACCAATAAATGATTAAGACAAGAAGAGGCGACAGAAGATATTGGAAACATATTGTCCAATTTGTAAAGTAACATCAAAAATACTCATCTAACTAAATTGGAACTCCACAATTAAAAAAAAATTATCTCTAAAAGTCGTGATAATTTGGGTATTTGTCGACATAAATGACAAATTTATCTAAAAAAGTCACGATAATTTTTCGCAGTAGTTAAGATAATTATGTCGACCGTTCGATATAATTACATGAATTATCGCGACTTTAAGGGAACCGACGACAACTTGTGCCTTTGACATAAAATATTTTCACGATAAATTATGACAACTTTATACTAATACAACGACCTTATGTGCTAATTATCATGACAAATCCTGATATATTATCTCAACTGGTCGTAAAAGATACGATATCTGTCGACATGAACTATCGCAATTTTATAGTTTAAAGTTGTGAAAATGCCAAGTAGTGTCAACAACAAAATATGTGAATTGCGGTATATTATGTGGACTTTTTCGTAAATTAACTTGAGTTATTGACTTAATATCTCGACAAAAGCTACTTTTTCGTGGTAAGTTACGATAACTTATCACGAAATTTCGCGTTCGGCGAAATAATACGTCAACAATTCAAGTTATTTCACAAAAAGTCAACATGATTTATAACAATGTATACATTTTGTAGCTGACACTACTTGGCATTTTCATAACTTTAAACTATAAAAGTGCGATAGTTTATGTCGACAGATATCACGACAAGTTGAGATAACTTGTATGGAAGTCTATTTCTGTCATCGTGATAAATAAAAGTCGCGAAAAATTATCTCGAAAAGTCGTGATAGTTTGGGTATTTTGTCGACAAAAATGACAATTTTATCTCAAAAAGTCACGATAATTTTTCACAATAGTTAAGATAATTATATCGACCGTTCGATATAATTACATAAATTATCACGACTTTAAGAGATAATTCGAGAAATAGACTTCCATATGAAACATCCCCAAAAATTAACAACTCGATAAGATTAAACTAAGGGAAAAGTTTGAGAATATTCCACAACAACAAAATTAACCTAGTTGTTGTAAATAAAAACATAGACGTCACATGCACTATGAACAAAAATAAGTAGTCTGTCCCAGGGATAGTGATTTTCCTACTGTCTTGAATTGTGAATTCCTGTCAAATTACTGTGCAAGAACTATAAAATAATATTATCATTTGGTACAGGCCATGAGAGTATATAACTGTCCTTACCCTCAGACTATTATGTATAGTGACGTTGAATTTTGGATATTTCATAAAAGCAATAAAAATGCGGTAAAACAAATATATATATATATATATATATATATATATTTTTTTTTTTTCAGTCAACAAATGACCTTCTTCAGTGCCTTAAATAAACTGAGTGTGTATGAAAGTAAATGGTCTGTGAACACAACTCATTACCTAATCAGGTGAATACCTGTGACGTATAAAATTTTATCGACAGTTATAAAGATCTTGAACGTTGTGTTATAGACACACGTTGTGTGTTGATCTTGAATACTGAACTATAAAACTAAAAATATTTACAAACACTGTTATAAGAAACTATACAAAATAGGAAGAACTTAATGTTTTTGTTAATTCCGTGTGAGTGTAAAACACGTAGTTCTTTTATGCAAAATCCCTCCCGCTTCACTCTCTGTAGATCGCTCCAGATCGTGTTTTGTTCCACGATGAAGATTTTCATTTTGTTGAAATCATCGAGGCAGTGGTTAGGTAATCTGAAGTGTTGACTCACTGGGAGTAAAGGCTTTTTTGTTAGGTCGCTCCTGTGTCCGTTCAAGCGCTTGTGAAAAGGCTGTTTAGATTCACCAACATATTGAAGGCCACAGATGGGACAGTCGAGACAGAACAGAAAAGGAGAAAGTTGTGTTCGGCTATGAAACAGGCTCTACGACAGAAGAGTCAAGTGAAAAGGTGCTGGATAGGCTGTATATAGGCAATGAACTACATTGCAGAAGATGTAAATGAATCAGCACCTGGCAACAACGACAATTAATGAACAACGCTACTCGCCATAACGCCGACTATCGGATACCAGCCCGCCGACCAAATAGAAACGACACGGTCCGTCTTCTCGATCTTTCAACCGAGGTCAGTATAAGATGAGATTTTTTTTTTTTTTTTTTTTTTTTTTTGCAAAAACTTGTATGTCCTGATTTTATTAATTTAATATGATGTTTTATTGTTGCAGAGACAAAAGTAGATAATATTGATTCATTGACCATACCAAAACATTTATCAGTATTTTTCAACGGTGTAGAAGAAAATCTGGTGGGATTGTAATAATACAAATCAGCATTACATTAATACTACACTTTTATAAGTCCGAATGAGAATTTGTCCAATGGGTTACGTTCTCAAAAGACATCGTTGGTAAAATATGCATACTCTTCTTAATTGTGTTTATATACCCCACAAAAACTCAAATACGTCTGTAAAGACTCTTTTGATGACACTGAAGCAGAAATGATAAATTTGAAACATAGATACGATCTGAATTGTTTGATATTTGGGGATTTTAATGCAAAAACTGGTATATAGAAAGATTACATTACCCAAGATGGAATTATTGTTATACTAAATTTGGATTGTGATGTTGATGTAAGTTCTTATATGTACGATTATGAAAGTCTGACTTTATTTTATAAGTAGAGCTTGATAATTTAGCATCAGTTGGAAAGAATTCTGTAAACCAAAGCAACATTGATAGCATAGTTGAGAGAAAAAAAAACAGTCTGCAGCTGTACAAACCTTTGGTAAAAATAGAAATTACAAAATCTTGAAAGATAAGGACAAAAATCAATCTTGGATTAAAGAATGTGTGGAAATTCCATAAAGCCAGGAAGCGATGTATTTTTTTTTTTTTTTAAATATTTGGAAGACAGAAAACTAATGAAAAAGACAAGCAAAAAATATAAAGGCGAAAGGAAAAAAAAAGCGTATGATAACTTTCAGAATAGAATTGGAAATAATTTACGGAAAGCAGACAATTCCGATCCAAAGGCTTTTTTTCTGGAAATATTGAACAGCATAGACAAAAAAGAAATAGACAAAAGCGGTATTTCTGTAGATGCATTGTATGATT
Source organism: Perna viridis (assembly GCA_037379345.1). NCBI lineage: Eukaryota > Metazoa > Mollusca > Bivalvia > Mytilida > Mytilidae > Perna > Perna viridis. The sequence continues at coordinate 7,009,147 of CM074515.1, read as the reverse complement.
TTTTCCTGTAACTAAATGAGGAAGAAAACATACATGAAAATAAAATTATTGATTTTAAAAAGTTTTTTTAACAACATAACAGTGAATTGATTAAATTACTAAATGGCCCGATCACTGAGGACGAAATAGTTCAAAATATTAGATATCTAAAAAATGACAAAGCCTTTGGAGTTGATCATATTCTTAATGAATATCTTAGAAGCACTGTTTTGTGGCAAATGCCTGTATACTTACAGATTTTTAATTTAGTACTCGATATACAGGTATTGTACCAGAACTTTGGTCACAAGGAATTAGTGTACCTATTTATAAGAACAAAGGTTCCGTATCGAATCCGAATAATTATAGAGAAATTACACTAAATTCAAGTTTAGGGAAAACCTTCTCAACCATTTTGAATGAAAGACTTACTAAATTTTCTGATGAAATTTATCTGAATCATAGACTGGATTTCTAAAAAGTTATTCTACTGTTGACAATATTTTTGTGTTACTGTATCTTTCAACTATATATTTTTGTCAAACGGCAAAAAAAAACAAAAAAAAACTCTTGCACATTTGTTGATTTTAATAAAAGCATTTAACACACATTGGAGAGACAGCCTGTGGCTAAAAGTTTAAAAAATGCAACATAACAGGGAAAATATTATCAGTTATTTTCAATATGCATCAAAATATTAAGTCTAGTATCAGGCATCGAGCTAAATTGTCCGCATTTTTAAATGTGTAATTGGTGTAAGACATGGAGAATTTGTCGTCTTTTTTGTTTTATTTTTTTAATGATCTAGAAATTTTTCTGCAAGGCAATGAAGTCCAAAATTTGGATTTTATAGAAAGTTCATGCTCATAAATCTTTGATCTATATGTACAAATATTTGTGATGCTTTATGCAGATGGTAAAATAATAATGATCGGAAAAAAGGAAGATATGCAAAAAGCATTGGTTCTATTTGCTAATTACTATAACGAATGGAAGTTACAAATTAATAAAAAGACGAAAGTTGTTGTCTTCAGTAAAAGAAAGTGTAAACAACATTTTCAATTTCAAATATTTAACAAAACACATAGAAATAGTAGAGTCGTATACATATATAGGGTTGGTTTTCTATTACAACGCTTATTTCAGTATTGCAAGAAAACGTCTGATAGATCAAGCCCAAAAACCTTTTTTTGCTCTCTATAGGAAAATAAGAAACATTTCACGGCGAATGGATTTACAGTTGAAGTTTTTTTTATACTTAATATCACCAATACTGTTATAATCCTCCGATGTCTGGGGTTTTGAAAACATGAAAACCATTGAAAAGGTGCTTCTTAAATTTTGTAAAAATATTCCTAGGCTGAGAAGCAGCACTCCGAATTATATGGTTCATGAAGAGTTTGAATAAAAACATTGATTCAGGAAAGAAGGAAAAGCTGCGGCTATAAAACTCCCTATATACACCATCGGGCCATTTCTGGTCAGTTTGAAATAAATGTTATGATGACAGTTCGGGTTTTGAAGAAGGAATTAGAACTTTAAATAAGGAGGGAAACGCCCTCGAATGCGGGGCTACGCAGTCAGGAGTTAAAACCCAAGCACATAAAATGTTAGTATCACAAATGCAGGGAAATGTACACCTATGAAACTCCTTATATACACCCTGGTACCATTTCTGATCATTTAAAAAAAATTATGACGATTAATCGGGTTTGGAAAAAGGAGTTTGAATTTTAGACTGAGGAGGGAAGACCGCCTTCGAAGGTGGGACCAGGTTGAAAATTTGATAAGATATTAAGGTCTCGAATCGAGGTATAGATCAAAACAAAACATTGAAAATCAGCCATTACATGTGTAAGCATAATCACTATTAGATTCATATGATAATTTTGCCAATCATGAAATAAAATTACACAAATTTTATATATATTTTTTCGAAAAACGGCCAGGTGGATGGTCAAGTAAGCTTTTTTTTTAAATGCTAATCTGGTCATTTCAGTAGCAGTCTCTCTAAAAATTAGACAGAAGGTGATTCATGCATGTCAAAAACCCACCGAATTCAGATTTATTTCTTGTTCAGAAGTAGTTACTGATCACATGACTTGTCTTAGATTTTCCATTGGTGGTTGCTCTTTTGAGATAAAAATTACATAGATTGTGCTTAAAATTGGCACTTTGCAAGAGTTAAGGTTCTTGAATTTGTTTCATTTGGTTGATTTTAGTGGGAGATGAATGTATGATTTTCTAAAAGTGCAGATCCGAATGCAGAAATGATTATCGTTTTGTGAAAGTATAGCTAGCATATGTAGAATGAAAGAGCATCATTTGTTTGATGGGTTTTTCTTCACTATGAAGTACTTTACTTCTGGCGATGTCTGAATTTTATGTGAACTGGTACTTAAAGATTTTAATGATAAAAAAATAAGAGAAGTGAGCGAAAAATGTGTGCGTTTGTTCCTAGAACTAGGGCGATCCTTGTAAACTGTGTGGTATAAGTGGCGAGTAAATTCATTCACGTTATTCCGACAGGTAATTATATCAATTTGAAAAAAAAAAAACATTTGTAGAATAGAAATGTATTTTAATTCGTCAGTTAAAAGACGGAAAGTAACAACTTATTTTAAATTTATTTGCTTGCTTACTGTATGACCTATCTACTACGAGTATTATAAAAAAAAATTATTAGAACCGATGTCAGGTTTACGAGATCATAGTTTTAGGCACTTTCATTTTTCGGGTATCGATGGACGCATTATCAAAAACTTGAATTTATGCATGTTTTTTTCATGGAGTTAAATAGTTATATATAAATGTTTGGTTTGTTTAACTCATAAGATGGCAAGTTTCAGAAAAAAACTTAAAGATAGGAGAACATGTCGCATATTCTTTTCGTCGCCGTTTGGAGGGATGGAGGATGAAAGAGAAGAGCTGACAAGGCAATACTTTCCAAGAATTCGCCATCTCTGTAGCTCACGTGGAGTCCAATTCGTTGCAGTTGATATGAGATGGGGTATAACATCAGAAGCCTCTAGTAGTGCTCAAGTAATTAACATCTGTTTACGAGAACTTGATAGATCTGACATGTTTGTTGGATTTTTTGGACAGGTATGTATAGTTATATAATCTACACCACAATCGTTTGCCATGAATGAGTTCAAAAAATGGCTGTCTTCAAACTATCTGGATAATAAAACCACAACAATACCATGCATATTTCTTTTGTAAAAGCTTAAATGTACTTACATGAAAGCATTAGTACTTCATATATCATTATATGTCCATGTGAACGTAATACAGTCTGTGCTCTCTTGGGCAAACTTGTGTAAAGGCTTCTAATGTAGTGCAAAGGTAGATTCCAAATGTCAAGAACCACTCTTTCCAAGTTTGCAGTGTTATAAATTTCATTTACCCTTCTTTGAACTTGAGTTTTAACCACCTTCCACACATTTTCAATAATATTGATATCTGGACTTTGAGGTGGCCATGATAAAGTATTTCAATAGTTTTCCTGCTTCCATTGATTTGACTGCAAGGAGACGTGGCAAGGTGTATTGTCTTCTTGAAAAGTCCATCAACGATTTGAGAAGTGCGGAGCAACAACAGGCCACAAACAATCATCAAGAACAGATATATACTTCTCGCTATTTATGTTTCCTTGGACAGGTGTAAGAGTCCCCACTCAATAGCAAGTTAAACAGCCTCAAAACATCATTAATGCATGGCAATTAGTCTCCCAGTCATCACGAGCACCAACACTTTCTGGGCATAATCTTTTGGTAGATTTAAGTTTTTTCCCATCATTATCTTTGTTTCATCACTAAAAATGATTGCAGACCAGTGATTTTGAACTGTCCAGTGAAGTTTTTCTTGTGAAAAGCACCTCCGTTTCTCATGTTTTACAGCAGATATTGTGGTTTTCTTGGAAAGGATCTGGCGTTTGTACCCCTAAACAGTTCTGATAGACAAGTCACATCCAGTTCTAGCATTAAATTTCACAGCAAGTTCTTTTATCGTTTGTCTACGATTGGACTTTACTGACCAAAACATAATCCTGTAGTCCCTCGGTGTCATCTTCCTACATTATATAGGTCCTCCACTTCGAGGTAAATTTGATATCTCCTCTTTTTCTCCACCACTTGAGAATTATTTGAATTGTTCTGCTATTCAGTTTGGTTGCTTGAGCAATTTTATAACTGGAAAATCCATCATTTGACATGGTTACTATGATTTCTTTTTGCTCCTTTGTCAATTACTTTCCATGCCGAGCCATGTTGCCAAGCAGACAATATTTTTGTTTACCAAAGGGGAATAATCAAAATTCAAGTACCTGCTAGGTGATTCTAAGTTAAGAACAGTGCTGGGAAAAATCTGTGTTAATTAGGACTTTGGACAAAATAGTGGTGGGCAGGGTCTATGAGTCTTCACGATGTGGCCATTTTGCGAACTCATTCATGGCAAATGACTGTGCAATATGGCTGTAGTATAAAATAGTCAAATTGTATGCTAAATGTGCATTAACAAGCAGGGCACGAAAAAAAAAAAATACATGCATAGGTTTTAGAAAGTGTTATCTCTGTTGTTCAGTAAAAAATGATGGGGAAATAGAAATAGAAATTTGATAGAACAATGTATTATATTGGTCAGAGAGTAGATCTTGCCATTTTGAAGACTGAAGGAATTCTCGCCAATCTGCTCACCAAACTTCTGACCAAAATTTTATTCCTCAATGAAAATTGTTGTTTGATAGCTCGTTTTATATATCAGCTATCTGGGCACAAACGAGACAGAAGACGAAAAATTTGTCAGCTAGAATTGTCAGTGAGAACTACACCTAGGCACAAACGAGACAGGTATATTTTAAATTCCTATCATTTGATTTAGTGCTAGTAGTGGATTGAAGATGATGAGTAACAAATATCAAACTTGTGGAGATTTTGTATCTCAGAAAAATTCAGATATTTTATTTTGTTTCCACAGAATGCATATATATTTTTTAATTCAATTTTATTTTCTTTGATTCTCACAGAGGTATGGTTGGTTTGGAGCAGACGACAAAGCTTTACAGGAAAACTTCGACAATGCAGTTGGGAATTATCCATGGCTTGATAAATTTAGAGACAAAAGTGTTACAGAGTTGGAGTTCTTACATGGACATCTGAATAACCCAGGTGATTTGCCAGGAATCATCTGTTTTAGAGATAAGGTATAACTTCTGTTGTATTTAAATTATAGGTAATATTCAAATTAATTTAGTATGCTGTTTTTACAGTGGTTAGAGCATCCTGATAACAAAATTATTGATCTCTCATGCATTCAGGGTTCTCAATGAGCTGTTTTATAATGGCTAGCCGTGACAGTTAAAATATTCTCTGCCATGGTTGAATTAAAACCAATTAATTTTATGGGAAGTACATGTATCAATCAGATGTAACTAAATATCCATGGAGCCAATCAAAATTTTAAAGACTAGAGTATAACAATTACATGTACTTGATAATTTTTCAATTCCAAAAATTTCAGTATTAATATTGAAAATTACAGAGACCAGGAAAGAGTTGAGGAAGAATGCACTTAATCAAATATCATTTTCCAGATTATCTGGAAACCCTCATTTCAAGATTATTATATCAGAATATAATAGCATTAAAACCTATTATTTTTCAACTCTTTATAATTCTATTTCCCATACTTAGTTAAAATACTGACTCAAAAATATTATATACATTGTTGTTACTCCAAAAAAGACAGTACACCTAGAAACAAATATATAGTTCTTGGTAGAGATTCCTCATACTTTGTACAGAACAATTCCAAATCATCTTCCAAATATACAGGAGGAGATGTTTATAAAATGCTGGAATTTTTAATCGACAACATATTTGTCCAGTGTAGTGGATGCATTTTTAAAAAAATGGTTGGTATTTCAATGGACACGAATTGTGCTCCTCTACTTGCTAACCTGCTCCTTCAGGTCTATGAGGCTGACTTCATAGCTGACCTGATCCAATAGAAGGAACATTATTTAGCTAGATCTAAAAATTCATTTCATCTACCCCAAAGAACTTGAGATAACGGATACTACAGACACTGTGAAGTCAGCCTCATATCTTGACCTACACTTAGAGATTGATGGTAAAGAAAAAATATTGACAAAATTTTACAACAAACACAATGACTTTTCATTCAAATTTCCTTTCATCTGTGGCAACATCCCTTCAGCACCTGCGTATTGAGTTTTCATATAACAACTTATACATTATGCCAGAGCTTGCCATTCTATGCGGACTTTGCATCTCTGCAGACTTCTTGCAGTTAGGCTTCTGGAACAGGAGTTTTATGGTTGCTTTTTGAACTTGTAGATAGATACAGTGTATCTATCTGCACCATGAAGACTTATTTGTTCAGTGTGTCATAGTTTTCATTTCCTCTTTCATCTACCGTGGACTTGACTTTTTATGAGCAACTCAGCAGGTGTTTCTAGAAAAACAGAGGATGCTCACCCTACCAGTACACCTGGTCCATGCTCTCAGTTTTTAGCTGAGTCTGAGTTGCTTATTTACTTAGTTACTTTGTATGTGTTATTTTAGTTATTTCATGTTCTTTGTAGTGTTTGTCTGTTTTCTTGTCCAATCTTTGTTCTTGGATTTCATTCTTTTGATTTCCTCCAGAATCTTGGTTCCCTTGATTAATCTCTTACAAAGCCCAAAAATAAAAAAAATGGTAATTGTTACTGTATATCTCAAGTGCAACCATCATTGGCAAAATTTTGCTTTTAAAAAATTTCCTCGATGGTTAATTTTTCTGCATTGAGAACCCTGTGAACAACCATAACTATCAATAACTTCTCTGCAGAGTGTACTGTGTTGGCATTTTATGTGGATATCATGAATATCAGGTCACTACAAGGGGAGATTATATGACTTTAGTGTTTCACATGATTTAAGTCCTTTATAAGCATGCTCAGAATATTTTTTCATGTTTATTTTCTCTTAACACATGTAACGATCACAATTATTTACTTTAGGCACATGATGATGTGAAAAGACAGGATGGCATAAATAAAGGGGATAAAAAACAGGTATTCAAATATTCAGCTGAAAGTGATCTATCTATACAACTGATGGATGATTTGAAAAGAAGAGTAAAAAAAACTGAGAAACAGGTAAAAACATGTTTAAGTTACCTACATAAGTAAAAAACATGGGGCACAGGGTTAACTTGATTGGTATAATTAGAACATGTATTCCAATAGATGCAGATTAACAGTATGTGTATTGACAGAATTGGCCTTGCACTTTTCTGTCAAAATCTGTTAAATGAAATCACTACTAGTAAAACATAAAATTGATTTAAAAAAAAAATGTGCAGACATGTAACCTCATATAGAACACAAAATCATTAAAATAAATGCAGAGGTCTTCCTTTTTGAAGAAAGGAATTTTGTCTCAATTGTTAAAAAGCATGTAGATTCTTTGTAATTATAGCCATATTTTTACAGTGGTATTTTGAAACTGTTGGTGAAATTACTAAAAGTAGTTAGTAGCTTATTATTCCTCTATCTTCTTACTTGTGACCCTTCAGAGAAATTCACTCTTGATACCTGAATATATACATCATATAAACTTAGATTAGCTTTAGGTTTCATTGTATGGTAATGGAATTAATGATAAAACACACTTCATATTCTCACACGTGTGTGTATTGTTGGTTTTGTGTTCTATTAAAACAGTTAACATCTATATTTAGTATCCAGAAAAGGTACATGTAACTTATCACATTGTGACTTGATATGTTCATAACTTCACTGCTTTATAGACAGATTACCACACTCAATCTTTTTGTTTCAATAAAAATATGTTTGCATTTGTATGGAGCACACTACATCAGTAAACTACTCAAGAAACCTTTCACATAACAGTAGTGTGAACATTTACATGTTTTGCTATACTTTGTAATCTTTGTACAATTTTTATTGGATATGAGTTATCTCCCTTTTCAACTAAAATCACTAGAGATCTCCCCTTTCACACCTTAATATAATGTTATATTTTTAATATTAGCTATTTTATATAGAATATTGGAGACCAATTTCCAAAATTTCAATGGGTCATTCAAAATTCAAATTTAATTTTCAAAGAAATGTATATTTTAACAATGTTTTTACATTTAAAAGTAAATGACCAGTACTGAGCATCTATAGCTTAGCTAATACTTTTAAAATTCTTAGAATAATTTTAATTTTCATGACAATTCTAATTAAATGCTGTGATATTTTTACATTGTAAACAGTTAAGAATATTTTCAGTCACAATTAGGTACACCTTAAGCTTCGGAGCTTTCACAATTAGATACACCTTAAGCTTCCAAGCTTTCACAATTAGATACACCTTAAGCTTCGGAGCTTTCAAAATTAATATTCATAAAATAAAAGTGTTTTGTTGCTGGTTTGGTTAAATATTCAATTGACAAGGAACAAAGATAAGCTAAAGAGTTTGACAGGAAAAAAATTAACATGAAAAAATTAAAAAAGACCAGAAAACCAAAGAGAAGTAAGGTATCTTGATTCCACCAAAAATTAGAAAGTGGATCATGTGCAACACCCCTAATTTCATATCAATTAATATAATGGAAGACAGTCATGTCATGTCCTGAAGCTGTTTATTCTCATTTGTCTTTCCAGACCCTGGGAGTACATATGAATTACAAAGACCCAGCTACAGTAAGTCTAATATAATCACATAAACATAACACAGTTTTACATGGAACTCATATAATGTTAACTTTTGTTTTCAATATACATGTACTTCCTCCTACAGTTTATATACCAGAAAGATTAAATGTTTATATACATGGATTAAACATATGCATAATTATCTATACCTATTCCAGATAACTCCTTCTGAAGTTTAAATGTCATGGATTTTCATTCTTCTGGGTGTTTGTAAAGGAATTGAAGATATACATATTATGAGGGTTTTGATTTTATGACAATTTCTGTTTTTGGGATACTGGTAGTTGAGTTTTGGCACTTTTGTGTACTTGCATATCTTGGCTCATATCTAATCACTATAACTTCTACAATGTTTATGCTTTGAAGCATTTACTTTCCTGGAACTTTGTATATGAATGAATTATCATGGTTTGGATTTTTTTCTGTATGTTTTTTTTTGTTTTGTTTTGTTTTGTTTTTAAACATTGAATCAACTCACTTTTAAGATTACTATCAATGAATAATGGACATTGTATTACAAATGGTGATATGCAGATTTTTATTATCTGTATCTCCATCACAAGAGAAGTTTTTTAGGAAAATTTTTGTGAAATGCATGCGTCCATATTCAGTGTTTGGCTTCTTTGACTTTGGCTATTATTGATTTTGTATGTACCAATATATGATCACTTGGACAATAGTTGAACTAAATTTAAGGGTACATCCTTGTAATACAACATCTTGGAGGGCAAAGATTTTCAGAATAATTCCTTGTGTAGTTCATATGCTTTGACATTTTCACTTTGCTGAATGTATGTACATAGCTTAAAGATGTGGATGTTATCAAAGTTTTGATATTTATCAAAATTTGCTGTTTTGGTGGTATATCTTTACAATATGGGTGCTTATCTATTCCAGATAAATCATCTAACATTTTTTATGCTAGAAAGCTCTGTTGGTATTTTGTGGTTTTTTTAAGCATTCATGGTAAGGGTAAATTTTTTGGTCACACTTTTTCATCAACAGCAATTTACAGCCACTTGATATTTGATATAAAGATCAAGTAAAGGTTCACATTTTGGGCAAAACAAAGGTATCCTAGCAAATTTACATCTTTTTTAATTCAGAAATCAATTCATTATACATTAATTGTGTCTGGTAATTTATGTTCTAGGGTGCTGAATTGATGTTTAATGCCATATGGAAACATTTAAATGAAGTGTTATTAAAAGATTCCAAACCAGAATCTAAGTTCAGTCGAATCAAAGCTGAACATGATGCATTCCTTTCCAGTAGAAGCTTATTATATGTTGGAAATGATGATATTTTACAACAACTCACTAGTAACATAAATTCAGGTATAGCAACTCACTATATAAACATAAATGCAGGTATATCAACTCACTAATAACATAAATTTAGGTACAAAAACTTGGTATAGTAACATACATTCAGTAACAAAAACGTGTTAGTAACATAAATTCAGGTACAAAAAAATTTGATGTAGTAACATAAATTCTGGAGCAACAACTCAATAGTAACATAAATTCTGGAGCAACAACTCAATAGTAACATAAATTCAGGTACAAAAACTCACTAGTAACATAAATTAATGTACAATTCACCAGTAACATAAATTCAGGAACAACAACTTGCTAGTAACATGAATTCAGGTACAACAACTCACTAGTAACATAAATTCATGTACAACATCTCACTATAGGAACATAAATTCAGGTACAACAACTCACTAGTAACATAAATTCAGAAACAACATGTAAGTAACATAAATTCATGTACAACAACTCGCTAGTAGCATAAATTCAGGTACAACAACTCACTAGTAACATAAATTCAGAAACAACATGTAAGTAACATAAATTCATGTACAACAACTCGCTAGTAGCATAAATTCAGGTACAAAAACTCTCTAGTGACATTAATTTATGTACATCAACTCACTAGTAACATAAATTCAGGAACAAAAACTCACAATAGTAACATAAATTTAGTTATAACAACAAATTTTTGTTTTTTTTTAAATTGTATAGTGATGAATGTTCAATAGTGATAGGCAAGTCCGTCCATCAATCCTTGAGTGTGTAACAAATTGTGGTAATTTTTTTTGTCTTAATCTATTTCTTTCCTGATGCATTTAGAATTAAAACAAAAACAATGTAGCATATACAGGCTATTAGTTTAATCTGCAGAGAGAGTTACAATCATGAAATACCTAGGTACATCTCTGTTACAATAATGAAATCCCTAGGTACATCTTGTTACAATCATGAAATCACTAGGTACATCTTTGATACAATCATAAAAATCCCAACGTACATCATTGAGATATGTACATCTAAACCAAACCCTGAATAAACCAAAATTTTGTCTAAACCAGACAATTTTTAAAGTCCCTTCAAATGAATTTAAATGTATTTTAACCATGAAGACCCCACACACCTGACAAAACCAGACAATGGTACAGTCCAAAAGGGTTCAGTATATTCAAGTTACATTGTATCAGCAATTTTTCCACTGTCTAAAAGGGAGGTATTTACACATCTAAAAGTGAAAGAAGACTGTCCAGTACCTTTTTATTAGTTTAATTCTTTACTTTGCCTGCAACTTTTAGTTCTAAAATATTCTTATCAATATGAATACACAAATTTAGAGATGGATAAGAAAATATGAGAACTGTCATGGAAATTATGTATTTATTACTAAGAAATGTGTAGAATTAGCATTTGTAGATGATCATTCAATGTGTATATTGGTGTTCTTGGTATCAGGGGTTTTTAATTTGCATTTTTGTTGTAAATGTATAATATATATATATATAACTGTGAAACATTATAGTTTCTGTGTTTTTACTTTCACATCCTTATGTCTACTGCAAAAACTAGATAACTAAATAAAAAACATTCCCAAAAAACATCATATACCACTAAACACATAGATATATGCTTTGTTAAAATATGAAAAATTAAAATGAAACAAAATTGAAAAGTGTTCTCCATTTATGGTTATCGGTGGAAGTATTAAAGGTTAAGAGACACTAGCAATAATCTTGTGTTTCAGAGACTTCTGTAAGTTACCTGATAACGGGACCAGCTGGATGTGGAAAGTCATCACTGCTGAGTACCTGGTTAAAACAGTTGACTGTACATAATTATCCTGATTTGTGTGTTGTCTACCACTTTGTTGGCTCAGCTGAAGAGAGCACAAGTAGGCCTTAGATGTTTCTGAACAAAATCGGAATAAACACTTTGTCAAATTGATGTACACAAAATGTTTATTATACTTTATGTCAATTTGCTGAATTTTGATTAATTCAATACATGGGCAATATTCTTTATAAAATAAAATCCTTTGATCTTGCTATACAATAATTTTCAATCTCACGTCAGATAGAGTGAGAATGAAAATTAAAGCTAGTTTCTATATCCTTGTGTGACATACAAACAACAGCGTAGGAATATTTGACGACCCAAATAACCAACCAATGACTACTTTGTGGCCTTATTTTGTAAACTACAATGGAAAATGATTAAATACAGTAACTTACCTGATTAGAATGAATAAATTCCAATATTATTCCACAAATTTTAAATGCGAATTTCATAGGTGACCAAATTTTTTCAAATGATGTGTATCAGAGCTGCACAACATACGTGACGTCATGTAGCACTCCGCATAAAAAAAAAATTAGTCCCAAAAGGAAACTTCGCAGCACTTATTAAACATACACTTAGCAAAATAGTGATAGACAGATTATTTAATATTTTTTCAACTTGTGGGAGTTTCTCATGCTCATCTTGTTGAAAAAATATTAAATAATCTAATATTATCAGAGGTTAATTGATAGTTTTTTGCCTATTACCCCGTTGAAAAATACATTGTCATCCAAGGCTATACCTTGGGTTGACAACGATTTTCACCGGGACACAGACTGCTCTATCACCCTCTTAACTATATGTTATTTATGTAATGAGACCTTAGAAAATAATTTTAAATTGTCACATTTTAAACTGGATTTACCAAAGGAGAAAATTGTTTAATATTAGTTTGGGGAAGTATATGGGGATGGGTGGGTTTCAGTCAACTTCATACATTGCTTGTGCAATAACTTGAAAACTATTTGGCAGATTCTGTTCAAATTTGGATGTACTGTTTTATGTTACAAATAAAGATTGAATTTAACATAAGCAAATTTCACTTTGGTCGTTTCCGAATTGCGGCCATTTTACCTTATACCCTTATGCCTTATACTACCATTTATTGAAGCCTGTGGAACAAATGGTTTTTAATGTTAAAGTTTGTTTGTCTTGTTTCTAAGGTAAGGCCCACAAATAACCTATGAATTGTTAAAAGGATGATTCTGTTTTCAGATGTTAGGAAAATGCTTATACAGATAATTAATGGGTTTGAGTCAGACAGTAAAAAGGACTTTGATGAAAAGTGGTTTGAAAAACAGGATGAAAATTTTCGACTTGCTAATATCGTTAATCAGTTGGTTGTGACTTTCGAAAAGATCATATCCTGTGGTAAAACCCCAATTCTTGTGGTTGATGGTGTTGATAAAATAAAAAAATCAACTAAAGTTGAAAAGGTAAGACATGTGTAGTAACTAAAGAGATACTGTAACCTGACTAGCTTTCTCTATTTTCCAAGTGGACATTAAATCGTGAAAGATAGTACCAGCAAAATTTTTTTTAAACAGAATATAATGCTTATCATTTTTTTGAATTGCAAAAATTGATACCGCGAGTATCTTCACTTGACAGAATCCACAAAAAATTGATACTGTGAGTATCTTCACTTGACAGAATCCACAAAAAATTGATACCGTGAGTATCTTCACTTGACAGAATCCACAAAATTAGCAACCACAAAAAATAATAGGCTTTCAGTATATCAATGTCATCTCCTAAACACAATAAAAGCTTATTTAAGGCCATAATAAAGAAATTTCTTAGGTTCTCATCCAACTTTTCTAAAATGTTTGGGCAGCGGGACAAATTTTTGTCCCTGTGACGTATTGCGAGGGGACATGGAAATGCTGGGCGTCCGTCATGCCGTGTTTTCCACACTTTTTTTCTTATGCTTTAAACAAGTATGTTTGTTTTTGGTATGTGGCCTCATTATGAAGAGTTACAGATTAAATTTGACTTCGGTTACAGTTGAATGATTTTTACAGAAATTATAGTCCTTGGATTTGGAAAATTTCAGTGAATTTACAGTTTTCCGCTCTTTTTTTTGTAATGCTTTTACCAATTGATTTTATATTTTGTATGTAGACTTACTATGAGAGGTTACAGATTAAGTTCGACTTTGGTTACAATTGAATTATTTTTACGGCAGTTACGGCCTTTGGACTTAAAAAATTTCAGCGAATATAAAGTTTTCCGCACTTTTTTTTCGCAGGGGACATTGAAATGCTGTTCATTTATATTCTTTATTTTTTCTTCTTCTTACAATAACAGTCACCCACACTTAATACTAAAATCAATGTTTTGTACAAATTTGTAGCAAGAATTATTTCTATAAAATAGTGTAATGATATAAAAGCTAGAAGTGGTTATAGGTCTAAAGAGGAGATTGGTATTGTTTACTTTTATTTTAGTTTAGTGATGTAATACACACAATCTGTATAGATAACAGTGAGAGATATAACATAAAACCTCTCTCATCAAGATTGAGGAAATTATTGAAATAGACTGGTAAAATTTCTCAAGCCTTGATATGATTATTCTATTGAAAAGCTTTATTTGACCTATTTTTGATCAACAGACACTCATATTATCACTTACAATGCGTAGATCTAGGTTCAGTGTGTATTTGTGGTACCACATATAGGGGGCTGTCAGAGCCAATTCAGATTTTACCAAGAAATGGTATGTGACTCAGACCCTGTCAAGAAATGAGTTATTTTCCTTCCTGTACATTTTAAAACATTTATGCAAACTACAGTTTAGAATTTGTTGAATGATTCAGAGTTATTCACCTATTAATAATACTTGTTCTTTATTTTCTGGATAATGAATATTTTAGTTTCACTGCCAAGCAAGTAAATCAAAATCTGTGCTATTATACAATTATTATCTTAGCCAATGTTCTGGTTGCCTGCCAAGTTGCCTGCTGGTGTCAAGGTGATAATCAGCACTAAGTCATCAGACTTGGAAAATATCAAGGAGCTTGTTAAAGAGAGACATTTTAAACAGATAGAAATCACCGAGCTTACACATGAGTACCAAAAAGATTTATGTCAGGTATGTTTTATCCATCTTTTGATTTATTTTTGTGTCCTGATGTCTGTCTGTCTGATTGTACAACAACTCATCAACACATTGAATCATTTTGGTACTCTATCTTTTCAGAAAGGAGCTCCCATTCATATATATTTTTGTCTGATTTTTTTTTATTTTGGGATTTTTGATAACAAAAAAAAAGGGTTGTATCAGGTGATTGAAAGCAGTTTTGGGTAACACTCCTCCTATGAATGAGGCAGAGGTTATAAGGACATTTCAAGATGTGATTTAATTTACCAAATAATTTTTGTATTATCTGATTCCCTTATTTTCAAATATTTGGTCTAATTTTTTTCTGATTTTAATAGTAATAAATATCAAATGGTATTATTCTACTTGGCATTATAGTACATGTATTACCTGCATTATAGTACATGCACTGCCTGCATTATAGTACATGTTTTATCTGCATTATAGTACATGTATGACCTGTTTTTAAGTACATGTATTATCTGCTTTGGTTGTCTTTGGTGTTTACCTGAAGTTAAATATAATTGTTCTTGATTTGTTTTGAATAGAAAACATTGATGGAAAGTGGAAAAGAGTTGTCTCCTAATCAACTTGAGAGGATTGTGCAGGTAGAACCAACCAAAAATCCACTTTATCTGAAAACCACAATACATGTAAGTTATCAAAGTTTCTCTATGATTTACTCACTTTATCTACTTCTTGGATATCTAGATATTTATCACATCATGGGACAATGTGATATGAACAATTTGTAGTGATATTGTGACATTTCTTACATTGTTCTCCCATTATAACTGGTGACATCATGGATGGACAGTTGCTAAATTTTCCATCATAGCAGATGCCAAGTGTAAAGCATCAGAACACTTCAAAGGAAGCATAATTTTGCATAATTGGTGAAATTTAAACATTGCAAAATATCAACTTTTGTTATTTAGTTTCAACATTATAACAAACTTGTCAAGGCTCATTTGAAATGTTACAATTAAATAACCTCAGTTGATATTTTGTGACATTCAACTTTCATTCATTATGAAACTTCAAAGTAGCAACATATACTTTATATTGAGTAAAATATTTATAGTGAAATATGTCTTAACTGATTCATAATTAATATGTAAACTTGTCTAAACCAGACGCTTTTTAAATTCCTGTTATTTCAATTCAAATATACTTTGAACCTTGATAAACTGAACACATGTTTATATTGAACCAATTCTAAAATCATACAGGGGTTTGGTTTATAAGAGTTTGAATGTATGACATGTAAGATCAGCAGAAAAGAAAATGTGTAATCCATATTGTATAACAAAGCAGTAAAATTTGAGTTACTTTGTCACGATACTTAATAAAAACTGATAATTATAGATTAATGTGTTATACTGAGTTAATATTTGATTTTACAAATGCTCTGAACAAAATAAGTTTTTACACCCAAGACGTTTGCATATTTAGGTACATTTGAACTGCCAATACATGTATTTATTACTGTTATTTTATTTTACAGGAACTTGTCTGTCAATACATGTATTGATAACTGTCATTTTATTTTAGAGGAACTTGTCTGCCAATACATGTATTTATTACTGTCATTTTATTTTACAGGAACTTGTCTGTCAATACATGTATTGATTGCTGTTATTTTACAGGAACTTGTCTGTCAATACATGTATTGATTACTGTTATATTACAGGAACTTGTCTGTCAATACATGTATTGATTACTGTTATATTACAGGAACTTGTCTGTCAATACATGTATTGATTACTGTCATTTTATTTTACAGGAACTTGTCTGTCAATACATGTATTGATTACTGTTATATTACAGGAACTTGTCTGTCAATACATGTATTGATTACTGTCATTTTATACTACAGGAACTTGTCTGTCAATGCATGTATTGATTGCTGTTATTTTATTTTAGAGGAACTTGTCTGTCAATACATGTATTGATTACTGTTATATTACAGGAACTTGTCTGTCAATACATGTATTGATTACTGTTATATTACAGGAACTTGTCTGCCAATACATGTATTGATTACTGTCATTTTATTTTAGAGGAACTTGTCTGTCAATACATGTATTGATTGCTGTTATTTTACAGGAACTTGTCTGCCAATACATGTATTGATTACTGTCATTTTATTTTACAGGAACTTGTCTGTCAATACATGTATTGATTACTGTTATATTACAGGAACTTGTCTGTCAATACATGTATTGATTACTGTTATATTTCAGGAACTTGTCTGTCAATACATGTATTGATTACTGTTATATTACAGGAACTTGTCTGTCAATACATGTATTGATTACTGTTATATTACAGGAACTTGTCTGTCAATACATGTATTGATTACTGTCATTTTATACTACAGGAACTTGTCTGTCAATGCATGTATTGATTGCTGTTATTTTATTTTAGGGGAACTTGTCTGTCAATACATGTATTGATTACTGTTATATTACAGGAACTTGTCTGTCAATACATGTATTGATTACTGTTATATTACAGGAACTTGTCTGTCAATACATGTATTGATTACTGTTATATTACAGGAACTTGTCTGCCAATACATGTATTGATTACTGTCATTTTATTTTAGAGGAACTTGTCTGTCAATACATGTATTGATTGCTGTTATTTTACAGGAACTTGTCTGCCAATACATGTATTGATTACTGTCATTTTATTTTACAGGAACTTGTCTGTCAATACATGTATTGATTACTGTTATATTACAGGAACTTGTCTGTCAATACATGTATTGATTACTGTCATTTTATTTTACAGGAACTTGTCTGTCAATACATGTATTGATTACTGTCATTTTATACTACAGGAACTTGTCTGTCAATACATGTATTGATTACTGTTATATTACAGGAACTTGTCTGTCAATACATGTATTGATTACTGTCATTTTATTTTACAGGAACTTGTCTGTCAATACATGTATTGATTACTGTTATATTACAGGAACTTGTCTGTCAATACATGTATTGATTACTGTTATATTTCAGGAACTTGTCTGTCAATACATGTATTGATTACTGTCATTTTATACTACAGGAACTTGTCTGTCAATGCATGTATTGATTACTGTTATTTTATTTTAGAGGAACTTGTCTGTCAATACATGTATTGATTACTGTTATATTACAGGAACTTGTCTGTCAATACATGTATTGATTACTGTTATATTTCAGGAACTTGTCTGTCAATACATGTATTGATTGCTGTTATATTACAGGAACTTATCTGTCAATACATGTATTGATTACTGTTATATTACAGGAACTTGTCTGTCAATACATGTATTGATTACTGTCATTTTATACTACAGGAACTTGTCTGTCAATGCATGTATTGATTACTGTTATTTTATTTTAGAGGAATTTGTCTGTCAATACATGTATTGATTACTGTCATATTACAGGAACTTGTCTGTCAATACATGTATTGATTACTGTTATATTTCAGGAACTTGTCTGTCAATACATGTATTGATTGCTGTTATATTACAGGAACTTGTCTGTCAATACATGTATTGATTACTGTTATATTTCAGGAACTTGTCTGTCAATACATGTATTGATTACTGTCATTTTATACTACAGGAACTTGTCTGTCAATGCATGTATTGATTACTGTTATTTTATTTTAGAGGAACTTGTCTGTCAATACATGTATTGATTACTGTTATATTACAGGAACTTGTCTGTCAATACATGTATTGATTACTGTTATATTTCAGGAACTTGTCTGTCAATACATGTATTGATTGCTGTTATATTACAGGAACTTATCTGTCAATACATGTATTGATTACTGTTATATTACAGGAACTTGTCTGTCAATACATGTATTGATTACTGTCATTTTATACTACAGGAACTTGTCTGTCAATGCATGTATTGATTACTGTTATTTTATTTTAGAGGAATTTGTCTGTCAATACATGTATTGATTACTGTCATATTACAGGAACTTGTCTGTCAATACATGTATTGATTACTGTTATATTTCAGGAACTTGTCTGTCAATACATGTATTGATTGCTGTTATATTACAGGAACTTGTCTGTCAATACATGTATTGATTACTGTTATATTTCAGGAACTTGTCTGTCAATACATGTATTGATTACTGTCATTTTATACTACAGGAACTTGTCTGTCAATGCATGTATTGATTACTGTTATTTTATTTTAGAGGAACTTGTCTGTCAATACATGTATTGATTACTGTTATATTACAGGAACTTGTCTGTCAATACATGTATTGATTACTGTTATATTTCAGGAACTTGTCTGTCAATACATGTATTGATTGCTGTTATATTACAGGAACTTGTCTGTCAATACATGTATTGATTACTGTTATATTTCAGGAACTTGTCTGTCAATACATGTATTGATTGCTGTTATATTACAGGAACTTGTCTGTCAGTACATGTATTGATTACTGTCATTTTATATTTCAGGAACTTGTCTGCCAATACATGTATTGATTGCTGTTATATTACAGGAACTTGTCTGTCAATACATGTATTGATTAACTGTTATTTTACAGGAACTTGTTGTATTTGGTTACTTCAGGTTACTGGACAAGAAAATTGATTCTCTGATATCAACTAAAGAGTAAGTTATTTTTCATTTTTATATTTCACATCAGTATATTATTTACTACCTTAACTCTGATTGTAAGTGTCATTAGAAATTGATAGATCTCTTTTTCTTTAACAAAGCCAATATTCAAATGACACTGAAAGCTTCCAATTATAATCTAATATAGTTCTAGGCTTTGCTTATGAGAAACAGAGCTTTTCGTATAACATATAACTGAATTGATTATGTTTTACTATGTTGTTAAACCACTGATATCTCGACCAACAGAAATATACGAAATTTCCTATAATGTGCACAGCATCAGCATCAGCTTTAAGTAGTAGTCTTTGTAAGAATCATGCATATTCTGTAATATGTCTTGTATCTTAAAAAGGCTACATATTTTTATTTTTGTTATTAAGTTGCTTTATATGTCTATATGATGAAATGTATAATTATTCATTTCAATCTGTCTGCCTTTAGGAGATAATCCATATTGAAAATCCTACAGTTTCTATTGTATTTTAGTGTGATTTACCTCCATTAATTTATCTCCATTAATTTTGAATTTTAGAGGACATTCTACATAATTTTAATCTCCCAAGAACAAGGTTTATATGAAAAGCCACTTGTTTATTTCTGTTTACTATAACATTCTAAACAAAATATTAAAAATAAATATGTAGGCTCTCCAAACATGAATCACATTTTGCATGATTCTTATCTGGAGTGCTACTTAAAAGTTCAAACTATTACTTCCTGACTGCATATTACATTTCTGGACAGAATGATTTTTGATCCATTCATTTTTCAGAGCGTCTACATATATAGGATGTCACTGATGCTTCATCCCTATTAATGTATTAGAGGGATTTGCCAGTTCAAAAAATGTTTTAGCAATATTCATGAAATGTTTTTGAATTTTCTGTATATATTGATATTGGTTCTCTTTTAATTTTTGTAAATTTCTGATTTTACATTGACAATTCAAAAAAAATGTTCTCTTCAGACAGCTATGGAACTTTAAATTCCAAGTGAATGAAAACAGTTTGTCTTAAATACAATCCAAATTTTATTGAAGCAGACTAAATATAATTGTGTCTCTTAAGAGCTTAAAAAAATTTATATAAATACTTTTTGTACCCATTATATCTTATTTTTTTGCTTTGATTTTTAATTAAACTAATTTATGATGAATTTATGTATTTTACAGTAATTCTTAAATAAATTGTATCATAGACATGTTATGGTGTACAATATGTCCATCTGTTGGTTTGTCCACACTGGGTACTTTAACTCAATATGCTCTAAGGAATTTAATATTTGTTGTCTTCATGGAAGCTTTCTTTTTGGATTTATTTTGTCTATAAGTAAACATTAGAAAGAGGGATGATATATTGTGTGCTTGAGGGCAGCTGTTTATGGTGTGTAAAACAAACAACATATGTCACCCAGGAACAATAAATATGCTGAGCATATGTAGTTTTAGCTTCATTTTCAGGATTTTCCATTTTAGAATTGAGTTTTTAATTTTCTCCAATTTACTTTTTGTAGTGTAGTAGAGCTGTTTGATAAAGTTATAGAAAGATTGGAAGATGATTATAATGTGAAAGAATATGCAGAAAATTTAGTAGAGCAGGTCAGTACTTACATATGATGATTATGCCGTTCATACCATAGTTAATATCTTGGTTCTCAGACCATTTTTTATTAAAAGGAGAAGAAGGGGGCTTTGGAGTACTTTATAATTGTTTATGGTAAGAAAAAAATGATAAGGGAAGAGCATTTTTGTTTTTTGTCCTTTGATATGGCAATAAATTGGATAGTAGGGAGAAAGATTAAGTTATGAAAACCAAGAAATCAATTTTATGTGGCCTTACTGTTTTATCTTTGTTTTGTTCTTTAGACAATGTTTATTGATTATTGATTATTGATTCTCAGGAACTGAATCAAAGGAACTGTAAGAAATAATTAAAAGACAGTAAAAACAACTGTAAAAATGTAGTTTCCCAGATAAATTTGTATTTTAGAAGTCATGACTTATTAAAAAGTTTACAAAAGAAAGCTTTTCTATGAAGAATCTTGCTAACATATAGATATGTTACTTTTTTTACTATGGATTTAGGAGATAGGAAAAAGTTTTAAATTTCAATTCTCTTATTCTTATTTAGGCATTGTGTTCTATCATATCATCTGTAAATGGTTTACGGGAAACAGACATCAAGACAATATATAATATTCCTGCTCATGTATGGTCACCACTTTATTTTGCTCTACAGATGTACATTATTGAACAAAATGGTTTGATCAGGTAATCTGATTTCTAAATAGCTTTTTATGACAGTCTATTTTTCAGGATTTCTTACAACAAACTTATAATAATATATTTTTTTTTTTTAAATGATTTTTAGGATTTCCTTAATAAACATTTACAACTTAAATTTAAAAAAAGTTATTTTGTGTGTTTGATTGAGGTAAATATTGACAGTATAGCTTCTTTAACCACCAACCAATTAGAAACGAGGGAGAATTAGATTGGTATTATTAAAAGCCCTGTTGGTGGTGCTTTATAGGAAGTAAGTGTGTGTGTGTGTGTGTCTGTTGATATATCATTTTAATAATTTATTTACACAATAAATTGACTTATACTATAATAGTATCTAAACCAGACACCTATTTATGTTTGTGTAAAACAAATTCTGTGTGAGATGTGACTAGTGAAGGATGTTAATCGCCTCCTTCATTTGGTTGAAAGAATTTCTTTAAATAGTTAAATAGTAATGTTTTTTCTGTTTGAATGAAGAAAAAGAAACATGCATGAACTCAAAAAAGGGTTGAAAGAAAAGGTTGAATTCTTTAAAATGGTCAGAAGTTGATTTTCAATTTTTTTATTTTTACCATCAGTTATCCCTTTTAAATGTAACAACAAATTGTATTATAGAATTATAAGTTTGCTGTAAATCAAACTAAAATATTTATTCAAGTTAATTTTTAAGATATAAATCTTTGAAAAAATATTAATTTTATTCAGATGTGCCTTCACAGAACTTGAAGAAGCCATTTCTTACAGATATTTAAAAAGTGAAGATAAAAGGTAAAATACTGATATTCACATGTATGACATAGCTACAATTTCCAGTTGATTATGTTCATTCTTCATGATTTACATTTTTTTCCTCAGACTTGTTGCCTGATAGCATTAATTTCCATATCATATGTGTAAATGCACACCCCTTTTTTTGGACCAATGGATTCAAAGAAACAATGTCTCTTATGGTGTAGAATCTGATTAGGATTCAAGGGCAATTTTACAGTAGAAGACCATTTGGAGATAATACATTACATGTTTACATTCCATGAAATACACATCTTTTCAATAAATAGCTTTAGATAAATGTTTTCACTGTTTTAATAATTTTTTTCTTGTTCAAAATACACTAATGTTTTAATAATGTCCATGGTCAGTTTAAATATTTAAATTTACTGTTTACATGTTTACATGTCTCTTTTTTTTACCTCTAGATACATTTCACCACATAAATAAAAGAATTTAAGACTCTATCTTTGCCACACCTCCTCTATGATCTTTTGTTTTTTGAGTAGTTAAATAGTAGCTCTCCAGCTAAGAATCATGCAAAATGTGAATTATTGTTAGAATACCTACTTGTTTTTATTTTTGATATTTTGTTTTAATGTTATAGTAAACAGGAATTAACATGTGGCTTTTCATTTAACCCTTGTTCTTGAAAGATAAAACATATTATAAAATGTACTGTAGAATTCGAAATTAAGGGAGATAACTCTGTAAATGACACTAAATTACAATAGAAACTGTTGGATTTTCAATATGGATTATCTCTTAAGAGCAGGCAGATTGAAAGAATAATTATAATTATACATTTCGTCATATAGACCTGTAAAGCAACTTAATAACAAAAATTGAAATGTGTACCCTTTTTTGGGGGGTTTATCACTTATTACAAAATTTTCATGATTCTTACAAAGACTACTACTTAAAAAAATGGTCCAGGTACAGATCAGCATTCGTGTGTTTGTGTTACACACCTTTCACCACACATATAGATAGATAAACAAAATATAAGCATTAGCATGTGGTATACTAAAAGAATCTATGAAAGGAAAATGGCTATAAAATTGCAGTAAACTTTCATGTTCATCTCTCAAAGAAACCATTCTTAAAATTAATAGATGTAGACAACTTCATAAAATCTAACCTATTAGTCATTACTAAAATGATACTATGGTTTTTAGTGGTGCTCAGTTGAACTTTTGAATATAAATTTAACTTGTGTACATTTTGAAAGAACTAAGATAAGAATATTATGTTTTTGTAGGGAGAAGTACATACGAGATGTTATTCATCATTTTGAAGCAGAAAATAATGTAAGTTATGCGATAAAATATATTTTTGATATGACATCCTATAAACGTCCAACATTATATCAACCCCTGAGCAATGCAGATATGTACAGTAGTCTTTTTGTTATATATGAATAGAAATAATCTATGTTGGTTATAGTGTATTACTCACTTACATACACGAGTGGGCCTTTATATTTACACATGAGTGGGCCTTTATATTTACACATGAGTGGGCCTTTATATTTACACACAAGTAGGCCTTTATATTTACACATGAGTGGGCCTTTATATTTACACACGAGTGGGCCTTTATATTTACACATGAGTGGGCCTTTATATCAGTATTTTATACCTCATTAATGCACTGTATAAAATAAATATAAAGACCCATTACATGTGTAAATGAGAACAACACTATACCCCCTCATTAATTATTCTTCATTTGACACTGAAAGTTCTGTAGTTTGATATTCCAGGCCGAGTCCGAACTGAGCTATCATAGTTTGATATTCCAGGCCGAGTCTGAACTGAGTTATCATAGTTTTATATTCCTGGCCAAGTCTGAACTGAGTTATCATAGTTTGATATTCCAGGCCATGTCTGAACTGAAAGTTCTGTAGTTTAATATTCCTGGCCGAGTCTGAACTGAGTTATCATAGTTTGATATTCCTGGCCGAGTCTGAACTGAAAGTTCTGTAGTTTGATATTTCTGGCCGAGTCTGAACTGAGTTATCATAGTTTGATATTCCAGGCCATGTCTGAACTGAAAGTTCTGTAGTTTGATATTCCAGGCTGAGTCTGAACTGAGTTTTCATAGTTTGATATTCCAGGCAGAGTCTGAACTGAGTTACCATAGTTTGATAATCCAGGCCATGTCTGAACTGAGTTATCATAGTTTGATATTCCTGGCCGAGTCTGAACTGAGTTATCATAGTTTGATATTCCTGGCCAAGTCTGAACTGAAAGTTCTGTAGTTTGATATTCCAGGCCATGTCTGAATTGAGTTATCATAGTTTGATATTCCTGGCCGAGTCTGAACTGAAAGTTCTGTAGTTTGATATTTCTGGCGAAGTCTGAACTGAGCTATCATAGTTTGATATTCCTGGCCGAGTCTGAACTGAAAGTTCTGTAGTTTGATATTCCAGGCCAAGTCTGAACTGATCATAAGATTTGGTTCTTTTTTAATGTAAGGATAATATTGAGGTAAAATGATCATTAGGACTGTTTTTTTTTTTTAATTTTATGAATATTGCCACTTATTCATATCATGGTCAGTTCATCATTACTTAAAAAAATGTTAAACTTAATTGCTAGTATCATTGATTATTGATTAGGAATTTGAAAAATTGTTAATATCTTTAAGTATTTGCACCTTTTATGCAAACAAATCTACCAGATTTTATTAAATTATGTAAATTTAAATGTTTCATTTACACAAAATTAGAATCCCATGGGTAGACGACGTTTTACACTATTTTCTTATGACTTTTGTTGCATCAGGAAAATTTATTGTGAACCTCTATGCATAACATTCAGTTTCATGTTTATTTACTGTAAATGTATTAATTTTCATGGCTGCTAATTTCTGTCAAGTGAGCATATTCACTGGTATCAAATTTCATGGTATATAAAATGATTAGTTTTATATAGGGTTAAAAATCAATGTTGCAGGTATTATTTTTCACATTTTTCAGTCCACCACGAAAAAAGCAGAAAAGGTACACACATATGATTCATTGAATGTTCATTGTAATTGGTAGAAACTATCTGAATTTTTTGTTTTCTTACGATTCTTTACAGAAAATATCATTAGTGTTTGCTATGGACTCTGTTGTCACTGAAGACAGATATGCTTATGAGTTACCTTGGTTGTATGTAAAACTTGGTGACATAGCTGGCTTAGAGAGATCTTTGTTAGACATGAGAATATTCAGAGTTCTTAAAGAGTAAGTTATACTGTATAAAGTGTAAGTTATGCAGTGTAAGTTATGTTTTATAAAGTGTTAGTTATGCTATATAAAGTGTAAGTCATGATATATAAATAGTAAGTTAAACTGTATAAAGTGTAAGTCATATTGTATAAAGTGTAAGTCATATTGTATAAAGTATAAGTTATGCTATATAAAGTGTAAGTCATGATATATAAATAGTAAGTTAAACTGTATATAGTGTAAGTCATATTGTATAAAGTATAAGTTATACTGTATAAAGTGTATGTTATACTGTATAAAGTGTAAAGTATACTGTATAAAGTGTATGTTATACTGTATACAGAGTAAGTCATACTGTATAAACAGTATAGTGTAAAGTATACTGTATAAAGTGTAAGTTAAACTGTATAAAGTGTTAGTTATACTGTATAAAGTGTAAAGTATTCTGTATAAAGTGTATGTCATACTGTATACAGAGTAAGTCATACTGTATAAACAGTATAGTGTAAAGTATACTGTATAAAGTATAAGTTATACTGTATAAAGTGTAAGTTAAACTATATAAAGTGTAAGTTATACTGTATAAAGTGTAAAGTATACTGTATAAAGTGTATGTTATACTGTATACAGACTAAGTCATACTATATAAACAGTATAGTGTAAAGTATACTGTATAAAGTGTAAGTTATACTGTATAAAGTGTAAGTTATACTGTATTAAGTGTAAAGTATACTGTATAAAGTGTATGTTATACTCTATACAGAGTAAGTCATACTGTATAAACAGTAAGTTATAATATATAAAGTTTAAGTTATACTATATCAAATTTAAGTTATACTATATATAGAGTAAGTTACAATGCATAAAGAGTATAAATGAGCTCTTAAAGTGTATGTTTGAACTATATCTGAACAATTTAAATTATGTCATACTTAGATTTGACAATGAATGTTGTGTAAAAAAGTTATAAACACATGACCTATATTTCGTAAAACACATATGCTGCATCTCTTCAAAATATGAAGAAACTAGTTATATTAGAATCAAAATAAATAAAAAAAACTCCATTTTATTATTGTTTTACCACAGGCTGTCCAACTTATGTTGTTATTTAACCCTTTGCTATTGCTCTGGATTAAATGTGACATAAATGGCCAGCCCGTGGTAGTAAAATGATAATATGAAGTTTCCATGATTTATTTCATAATTAGTCTGTCTGTTTGTCTGTCTGTCTGTGCAGTTTGTGTCCAGGTCATAACTTCTTTGTTCTTTGACATAGGCACACCAAATTTGGCACATGGGTGTATCACCATGAGAAGATGTGTTGCCTACATTCATGACCTTTGCATAACCTTGACCCTTGATCTCAAGATCAAAATTATAGGCTCATTTCAGGGTCATTACTTCCTTGTTCTTCAACATAGGCATACCATATTTGGCAGATTGATGTATCATCTTGAAATGATGTGTTGTGTAAATTCATGATCTCTATGTGACCTTGATCCTTGACCTCTATGTCAAAATAAGTTCTTTTAACATGAATTCGTGTCTAGAACCCTTTTTTTATCTTTTGATGTAGGCTTTTCTTTTTCAGTGTCTGGTAAAGCCCCATAATACAATGTGTCTGCTACATTCATGACCTTTAAATGACCTTTTATCTTTGAACTCAATTTTAATTTATTGGATTTTTATTACCTATTCTAACCATATATGGTGTATTTCCATGAGATGATGCAAAGTTCATTGGGGTGTATAGAAATCACACTTTCTATCTTTCTTTCTGTCTGTGCAGATTCCCGTCCAGGCCATACCTTCATCATTCTTCAATATAGGCATACAATATTTGGTACAGTTCTTGGACACAACTTTTTTGTCTTTTGTTGTAGGCTTGCCATTTTAGTGTATGAGTGAAACCCCATAAGACTCAAATGCAAAATTGTTGGATTTTTAATTTTCATACCTGATTTTGTCCATAACACTTGTATGCTGAGGCAACAAGAGATGATAAATTTACTGATTCCATCATAACTGTTCAATAAATGTATACTACATAAGTTTGTTATGTCAAGCAAGTTGCTCAAAACAAAAAGTTTTTTCTTTATTTCAAAACATTTCATATTTATTTTCAGGGAGAATGCTTTTGATACTATAGAATTATGGTATAAGAGTGGAAGGAACTGGACAGAAATTGCTGACCTTTACATGAGGGCGATTGATCTACTTTTGATTGACTATTATCAGTACATAGAAAATAATTACCTAGAAGGACCAGTGACTCCTGCTGTACTGGTACGGTTTGTATAATTACCTGGATAGAACAGAGATTCGTTCCATACTGGTATGGTTTGTATAATTACCTGTGTCATACGATATATTGACCCCGGGGTTAAAATATCGTAGTGAAATTTTGACCCCCCTTATGATAATTTAACCCCCCCTGTATGATATTTTAATCCCCCATGATATTTTGACTCCTCCAATTGCAAGTTGAATAAAACAAAGGGGTAAAAATATCACATCAGGGGGGTAAAAATATCATAACAGGAGGGTTAATTTATTGCAGGAGGGGGTTAAAAATATAGCAATGGGGGTGAAAATATCGCAGCAGGGAGTTAATTTATCGCAGCAGGGGGTTAAAATATCATAACAGGGGGTTAATTTATTGCAATAGGAGGTTAAAATATCATAAAAAGGGGTTAATTTATCGCAGCAGGGGGATTAAAA
This sequence comes from Perna viridis, assembly GCA_037379345.1. Taxonomy (NCBI): domain Eukaryota; kingdom Metazoa; phylum Mollusca; class Bivalvia; order Mytilida; family Mytilidae; genus Perna; species Perna viridis. The sequence continues at coordinate 6,980,526 of CM074515.1, read as the reverse complement.
TATCACAGCAGGGTGTTATAATATCATAACAGGTTAGTTAATTTATCATCGCAGGGGGTTAAAATATCATAAGAGGGGGGTTAATTTATCACAGCAGGGGGTTAAAATATCATCATGGGTTGGTCAATTTATCGCACCAGGGAGGTTAAAATATCAATGTATTGATATCTCCATTGAGCAACTTTCATTTGCACTTTTATTTTTAATACAGTTCCTATGAGGCTTACTGAAGGATTTCCATTAAAAAAATATTTGGGATCTGCTTTATGTCTTGAAATATTTTTTAACTGGTTATAGTGTAAAATTCTAGTGGGAAATTTTCCCTTATATTTTCTGTAGTAGAACATAACCAAATCTTAAAAGTTTTTATATCTCCAGTGAACTACTTTTATTTGCACTTATATTTTGACTCCAGAAGTCTTTGGTAGGACTTATCATAAGGATCATTTCAACAATTGAAAGTTTCTTTTAATCTATCACAGTTTTCAAGATATTGATTGAAAACGGTAAAAAAAAGTCATCTTCCCATTTCAAGGGCAATAACTCTTACAAGGAATCATCTGACAACTTTTATCCATGACGACTTTTGTATTCCTAATAATAAGGATCATTTCAGCTATTGAAAGAATTTGGCTAAACCTAAGGATTTTGGAGATAACATGTTTATTGGAAGAACTACTTACTGACCCCTATGTTCTATTTTTAGTAACAGCAATCATGTTTTTCGACTATGATTTTTGGGGTTATGGCCCCAACTGTTTTAGAATCAGAGGCCTAAAACGGCCACAATCAATTCATGGAATTTAATTATTTGACTCCAGTAAAAGCATTTCTTGACGTACAGACAATAATTTGAATATAAGTAAATGATCCTTTTTGATATTATATTACATGGTGCCATACCACACATGGAAGACTTAAGGCTGTTTTTTGGGGTTGTGACTTGAGCCAAGTATGAATAAGGGGCCTCAAAAGGGCCAGAAATAATTAGTTTTTTTCTGATTTCTTCACGATAGCTTGTTTATTTCTGGTTTGATTTTGAAATTTTTCTATTAGGTTCTTGGTTAATAACCTTGCTTGCATTTTTGAATCCGATTTCAGATATCTTTTATGGTTTGTGAGTTATAAGGGGCCTAATGAGACCATGCCCCAAAAAAAGGACTTTTTAATATTTTAGTGTGATTTTGAAATTTTTTTTATTGGATTCTAATGAAAATCCCAGCCTAAAGGCTAAAAACCACTAATTCCACTTCCCATAGGCTTCTATGCTAATTTCACAATATTCAATGGCTTCTCTGGACTTTACCTTAACTTTAACCTGCAGAGGACTATATATCAGCATGATTCTACATATGTCAGCTCGCAATCCTCAGAATGGCATGTGGGGTTAGCAGACTTGCAGTGCAGTACTGGTCACCGGAAGTGAAAGGGTCTATAAATAGCATGGGAAATCCCAGTGTTTTCACAAGATAGGGGTATATTTAAAAATCATTATGGAGATTAGGCTTCACATCACAAGAAGCAAAATGCACCTATAAAATGTACAGAAATGTTTTTCCTTTCAGAAACTGTTTAAATTTTTTAAATAAGATGAGAAATTTTTTCACAGCACTATGAGGAACAGGGGTAATTTCTGCGTAGGACTATTTTTGCGTACGTTTAAAATGCTCATTGGTTGAATTGGTGGTCTGTAACCTAAATACAAGAGCTTTAATCAGTATGCTTACCAAATTAACCCTATTATCTTATGTTTTTGAGACAATGAGGTACAAAGTGATCCATGAATGCACCCTGAAGCAGACCTTTATACTTATTGTGCAATATTGTGTTCAAATGAGTTGTTGTGTCTATAATGAACTGTAAGTCCCTATCTTTAGTCTGTCAAAAACTTATTTTGTGTCCACACTCAGAGTTCAACTGGCTGTTGTCTTATCATGCTGTGCTTGGCAAAGCTTTTTATTTTTTATTACCTAGATGAATCAGTAAATCCTCTCATACTGGTATGGTATAGGATAATTAATTAGAAGGAAGAGTGAATCTTTCTCTATTATAATGAATATATCTGTAATTATGATATTATTGAGGTTCCATTACAGAAACTATGATAAATATGCAGGTCAACAAACTATTGGATTGAATTAATAAATGAAATTTATATGATGTCTTAGCATCTTATGTATGTATCATAAGATAATTTCTGTTTGAGGTAACCAAATGTAAATGACATTTTATGTTATACCTTGTAAACATTACATTGATTTTGATGAAACTTTACATGAAGACAGGTTATTACATATCACATATTGTGAATTTTTTTCCCGGTATTTTTAAATTTTTTCTCTTATTTGGTTCATTTCATTAGCTGATGAATTCCAACTTGTTGAAGGATATATCAGAGATGTTAAGTAATGTATCAGAATATGCTGCTCTCAGATTGACTGAAAGATATGGTAAAATTTCTGTAAGTATGACTCTGTTTATGTTACTTTTCTGGTTAATTAAAGTTCATCATTTTGTTTAATCTAATTGTCTATGATATAACAGTTGGTTGATACATGGAGTACCATCATGATTTGTCAAACAGGGATTTAATTTACACATGTATTTGACCCTTTTATGTTGGAAACTTGGCATTTTGAAATTTAAAATTTAAAAAAACTAGATAAATAAAATTTTATAAATCACCAAAAAAAAAAATGAAACATCAACTTACCACAGGTCTTTTGCTACATTCCAACTTGCTGCAAAAAACATTATTTTGTTTTGAAATTCAAATAAAGATAAATATATTTCTTATGACATTTATTTCCAGCTGCATGCAATAGAGAGCCATCCTCAAATATTTAAAGATGGAGATAAAGACAGAATCTTATATGGCTTGGCTTGTAGATACACTGATTGTTCCAGGTTCAAGAAAGCAGAAGAATTACACTTGAAAGCTCTTGAGTCTAGGAAGGCGTAAGTCTGAGATCATCATAACAACAACAATGTTTCTGTCAATCAACAGATCATATCCCATTTAGGAATTAAAATCATTTATAGTATACAAACAATTGTATGTCTCACTAACAATTCCTGAAGTTTTCATTTCTTTACATGTTAAAATTAGCATTTTTAACAATTTCACCATGACTTCTCATGATAAATGATTTCTTACATATTGTTTGTGTTTGGAAATTAAGGCCTTCTAAACCATAATATAAATGGCCAAGAAGATCAGAGTTAGGAAAATGAAAAATATGACTGAATATCCACCAAATTGTGACATGAGGGGAAAGTGTATGGCAAGCCAAAGTGGACAAAAATCAATATTTTGTAATATTAGAAATTGAATTTTTAATGTTACAAAATCATTTTTTTTTAATATTAGAAAAGATTTTTTAATATTAGAAATTCAATTTGTAATATTAAAAAATCATTTTCTAATATTACAAATCCTGATTTAGTAATATAATAAAATATCACACATTTTGTAATATTACTAGAAATTGAATTTGTAATATTAGAAAATGAATTTGTAATATTAGAAAATGAATTTGTAATATTAGACTTTGAACCAATCCGCACACAGTTTGACTGATCGATGACTGTTGACTGATTGATTGCTGGCAGATCTATGACCGTTGACCGATTGATCGCAGTTTTGTTATGTAAAATGACGAATGATTTGTAAAAAATAAAACATATGTAAAATAAAAGTATAAATTGTATAAATTTATTGTATTATGTAAATATGTGTGGAATTGACAAAGAAAACACCGGAAACAGTAAAATATATTGACTGTTATGTGGTCACATGATGCGATTACCGGTTTGATGGATCGGTTTGACGGATCGATGACTGATCGGAAATTGATCGGTGATCAATGACTGATTGCAATTTTAGTTGTGTGGATTGGTTCAGGTACTGTATAAGAAATCTAATTTGTAATATTAGAAAGTGAATTTGTAATATTAAAATATCATTTTTTAATATAAGAAAATGCTCATTTTTGTCCACTTTGGATTGCCATAAAAATGTTTAGCATGTTGAGATTTATCTGTGGTCAAAATTTCTGTTGAACAATATTTGAGTTATTGCTCTTCTTTGACATCTTGTTTGCTATTTTCAATGTTATAATTTAAAAATATTTTCTCCTCAGAACTACTGGACAGAGTTTAATTAGGAATTTTTGTACAAGAGAAAACATGGCCACTTAAACAAAAATAGCATGTTGCTTAATTAGTCATTTGTTGTTTATCAAGCGAGGTGAGTGATTCAGGCTCTTTAGAGCCTCTAGTTCTCTATTACCTAGTGATGTTTCACTTAATGTTCTATTAATGCCCTGTTTTTTTAAATTACGGGTGTAAACTGATAATGGTTTGGCGCTGTTGTTGTTGTTGTTATCCATAGACACTTGCTTCTTGTGTGATAATTTGAGTACTACATGGTTGATCTTGATAAAATAACAAGGTTTCAAACCACAAAGGGATGGTTTGATGTTGATTTTGGAGATTATACCCTTTTAGAATTGTGGTAAAAAAGGGGTCTGAAGCATTTCATAGAATTCACAATGAAATACCTGTAAAAGAATAGAAAATTCTATAATATTGCTTCACAATATTCTATATTACAATGGTCAAACTTGGATTGATTTTAGGGCTTGATCTTTTCTTGTTGGGCCAAAAAAAGGCAGATAAAACATGCATTTTCCTGATGTCCAGGCAATAACTTCTTTATATTTGGTCCAATTGCAAATTTTTAAAAAATTTTGGATTCATTGTGATAAACCGTGCCTGCATTTTTCAATCAGATTTCAGATATCTCTTAAGCTTTTTTAGTTATTAGGGATCAAAGGAACACACCCCAAAAAATTGACTTTTTATTTTTGGTCTAACTTTGGATTTTTTTTTATTGGATTCCTAATGAAAATCCCTGACTGTTTTTCAATGATATTTCCAATATCTCTGATGGGTTTCGAGTTATAAGGGGTCTAGGTCAAAAAGTAGAACAAATCTAAAATTACCAAATTCTAAATATACCTTTATAAAAACCCTAATCAGTGAAACCAATTACAAGGCTATTTAAATTTTTATGACTACAAAAAGTATGTAAACAGCACACTTGCCCCAACTGTTCAGGGTTCAACCACTGCAGTCATATCATGCTACACTTGTCAAAACTCTTTATTACTACTTATCATCAATTTGCATAAACTGAAAAAGCACTTACAATGCATAGATTAAAGATACACTACAATGCATAGATTAAAGATACACTGTGTATTAATGAAACCTACAGTGATTTTTTGAGGGTGATGGTGGGGGATACATGTTTTATAATTTTGATACAAGTATTCATCTTTTTTCATTTTTTTATCTATTTCTTGTGTAGGTTTATGAGTACCGGTTTTCATTGAAAGTAACTGCATATGAAGACATGTAGATGGCCACCTTAAAAAAGAACAAAGTCTAAGCATGCCTGTAAATATGTAGTCCTGTATTTTTATAAGGATTGCATGTATGCTTTTTGTATTTGTACCATTTTTGTAGGAGATATGAGAATAATCCCTCTGATAAAGATGTCTTGTTTGAACTTGGACAGTCATATCATGGACTTGCTACTATATTTCTGAAGTCAAGACAATTCATCAAGGTAAATATGTGATGATAAGTCAATCAATGAAGTACATGTACGTGTATTGAGTAACTTGGGTGCTAAGGTTGTTAAATTCAGTGGTAAATGTATCAAGCCACTGGCATCCCTTTAATCTTTTATTTAATCAGATGCACTGGTTGGATTGGAGTATTAAAATTCTGTTCATTAGAATAAGGTTAAAAACACAATTTGAGGTAGCTTTTGTTTCATGCACATTACTTATAACATTTATTGGATGGTGATACCTACACATATAATCAACTTAAATGTACTCAATTGTAGGCTGAGGAATATTTTCTAAAATCTAAAGAGTATGAAGATAAATGCCCTGAAATGTCTGTGACTGCAGATAGCTGTGCTTTGCTGCAGAACCTTGGAGTTGTCTATTTAGAACTGGAGAGGTATGAGGAGGCCATAGAATACAATGAGAAATGCTTGGCAGTGAGTATCAGTACTTATTTGATGATAAGACAGAAACATGGAATTCATACCTGTAATATCCTTTCTGTCTTTCAAATAAATAGACAACCAAGGCAGTGGGTGACACATGGCAAATTTTGTTTTCAAAATAGTTTATCCATTTGAGATTACACATACGTGTATTCTAAAAAATAAATGTTGTTATGTGGTTCACTGAAACAGTAAGAATGAAATAAACTACAAAGTTTAAGATAAAGGAAAATAACTCTTTGATCTGTTTAAAATTTAATTGATTGATCTGTTTTTTTTGGTTAAAATTGGTCATATAATCTACTTTATTTATTGTAATCCATTTTGAAACAGAAAAATCCCTGTTCTTCCTGACACCATAATGAGTTAAACATTATGTTTGAACAAAAAAAATGGTGGGATAAAATTTACCATGTGCCACCCACATTATAGAATCCATCTGTTTTCTACATGGACTGCTTCTTAATGATTATTTGACCATTGAGGCATCAAGATTTACTGGCAAAGGGTACATTATATCACATCCAATCAGGTACATGTATTAACCACCTGTTAAACATCAGACTTTATTAGGAACAGCTAGTACTATGTTTTGTCCAATGGACAGAAAACAAAATAAGGATTCAATATTCCTTTGTATACTATATAACAAAAATTTTAACTCTGGCCTATGAAAAAAAATTATATGTGCACTTGCACAAAAGAAAATGCTCACTCAACAAAAAAAAAACCCAAACACAGCCCCTCTCCCCCTTGGGACAAAAATGGTTTGTGTTGTCTAGATCTATGATAAGACTATTGTAAATGTGATATGTATTATTAAATGTTTTAGCATGATCAAATAAGAGACAAACATTTTGTGTGTGATGGGTAGAGGATTGCCTTTAGTTATCAGGTATTCATAACAGTCTTATTAAAAAACAAATAAGTTGCTGAGAGATTTCCCTGTGGATATTACTTGACCACTCCAAAAAATGTTTCAGTATTTTGTTTTTTTTTCACCAATATTAACATAGCACTACATCCTGTAACAATCTCCCGTAGTATTTGGTTCGCTGATTCATGGTCTTGGTATGTCTGTCCTTCTGTACAATGTCCTGTCCTGTAGTATTTTGTATATAGATTCATGGTCTTGGTATGTCTGTCCCTCTGTACAATCTCCTGTAGTATTTAGTACACTGATTCATGGTCTTGGTATGTCTGTCCCTCTGTACAATGTCCTGTAGTATTTAATGCACTGATTCATGGTCTTGGTATGTATGTCCCTCTATACAATGTCTTGTAGTATTTGGTACACTGATTCATGGTCTTGGTATGTCTATCTCTCTGTACAATGTCATGTAGTATTTAGTATACTGATTCATGGTCTTGGTATGTCTGTCCCTCTGTACAATCTCCCGTAGTATTTAGTACACTGATTCATGGTCTTGGTATGTCTGTCCCTCTGTACAATATCCCGTAGTATTTTGTACATAACACTGATTCATGGTCTTGGTATGTCTGTCCCTCTGTACAATCCCCTGTAGTATTTAGTACACTGATGCATGGTCTTGGTATGTCTGTCCCTCTGTACAATGTCCTGTAGTATTTAGTGCACTGATTCATGGTCTTGGTATGTCTGTCCCTCTGTACAATGTCCTGTAGTATTTGGTACACTGATTTATGGTCTTGGTATGTCTGTCCCTCTGTACAATATCCAGTAGTATTTTGTACATAACACTGATTCATGGTCTTGGTATGTCTGTCCCTCTGTACAATCTCCTGTAGTATTTGGTACACAACACTGATTCATGGTCTTGGTATGTCTGTCCTCTGTACAATCTCCTGTAGTATTTTGTACACTGATTCATGGTCTTGGTATGTCTGTCCCTCTGTACAATCTCCTGTAGTATTTGGTGCACAGATTTATAGTCTTGGTGTGTCTGTCCCTCTGTACAATGTTCTGTAGTATTTAGTACACTGATTCATGGTCTTGGTATGTCTGTCCCTCTGTACAATGTCCTGTAGTATTTGGTACATAACACTGATTCATGGTCTTGGTAAGTCTGTCCCTCTATACAATCTCCCATAGTATTTGGTACACTGATTCATGGTCTTGGTATGTCTGTCCCTCTGTACAATGTCCCATAGTATTTGGTACAGTGATTCATGGTCTTGGTATGTCTGTCCCTCTGTACAATGTCCTGTAGTATTTAGTACATTGATTCATGGTCTTGGTATGTCTGTCCCTCTGTACAATCTCCTTTAGTATTTAGTACACTGATTCATGGTCTTGGTATGTCTGTCCCTCTGTACAATGTCATGTAGTATTTGGTACACTGATTCATGGTCTTTGTATGTCTATCCCAATGTACAATCGCCTGTAGTATTTAGTACACTGATTCATGGTCTTGGTATGTCTGTCCCTCTGTACAATCTCCTGTAGTATTTGGTACACTACACTGATTCATGGTCTTGGTATGTCTGTCCCTCTGTACAATGTCCTATAGTATTTGGTACACTGATTCATGGTCTTGGTATGTCTGTCCCTCTGTACAATCTCCTGTAGTATTTTGTACACTGATTCATGGTCTTGGTGTGTCTGTCCCTCTGTACAATCCCCTGTAGTATTTAGTACACTGATGCATGGTCTTGGTATGTCTGTCCCTCTGTACAATGCCCTGTAGTATTTAGTGCACTGATGCATGGTCTTGGTATGTCTGTCCCTCTGTACAATGTCCTGTAGTATTTAGTACACTGATTCATGGTCTTGGTATGTCTGTCCCTCTGTACAATGTCCCATAGTATTTGGTACACTGATTCATGGTCTTGGTATGTCTGTCCCTCTGTACAATCCCCTGTAGTATTTAGTACACTGATTCATGGTCTTGGTATGTCTGTCCCTCTGTACAATCTCCTGTAGTATTTAGTACACTGATGCATGGTCTTGGTATGTCTGTCCCTCTGTACAATGTCCTATAGTATTTGGTACACTGATTCATGGTCTTGGTATGTCTGTCCCTCTGTACAATGTCCCATAGTATTTAGTACACTGATTCATGGTCTTGGTGTGTCTGTCCCTCTGTACAATCCCCTGTAGTATTTAGTACACTGATTCATGGTCTTGGTATGTCTGTCCCTCTGTACAATCTTCTGTAGTATTTAGTACACTGATGCATGGTCTTGGTATGTCTGTCCCTCTGTACAATGTCCTGTAGTATTTAGTACACTGATTCATGGTCTTGGTATGTCTGTCCCTCTGTACAATGTCCCATAGTATTTGGTACACTGATTCATGGTCTTGGTATGTCTGTCCCTCTGTACAATCACCTGTAGTATTTAGTACACTGATTCATGGTTTGGTATGTCTGTCCCTCTGTACAATCTCCTGTAGTATTTAGTACACTGATTCATGGTCTTTGTGTGTCTGTCCCTCTGTACAATCTCCTGTAGTATTTGGTACACAGATTCATGGTATTGGTATGTCTGTCCCTCTGTTTGTAGCTTGGTTTTTTCAAAACTCGAAAACACTTGCACCAAATGGAAACATTGTGAAAGTGAATTTTTCCATACTGGGAAGCTCACTTCAATTTTTTTAGTTTTTGAGTTAGGCATAAAGGGAGTGTTTTCCAGTTTTAATACAATCAAAAAAAGCTTGCACCATTTGAAATGAAACCATGTATTGATCCATAGCGGTAAGCTCACTTTAGGCAAGTGAAATTTTCTTCAAACTGCCAAATGTAATAAGGCTCTAGTTTTTTTTCTTCATTTCAGTTGCTTGAGAACTTATACTTTGGCCATTTACCAGAGTCTGTAGGACAAGCTTTGACCAACCTAGGATTATGCTATCGGAGACTTGGCAAATTAGAAGATGCAGAGAGAATATATCAGAAGTTTGTTTTTGTTTCAAAATCCTCCTTCTCCATACACATTTGCTTTTTGAATTTTTTTTATTACAACAATTGGTATTACAACATTTTTTTCAATATCACAAAAGCTGAAATTGCATTGCAGTCTCAAATGATGATGATAATATTGCATGAAATAAAGGCTTGGAAGTTAAACATTTATTTTGACAGTACCTAATATATAACTCTTAAGCTCTTGAATGCATGATTCATTGAAAATCAGACATTCTCACATTGTTGAATTTGCTCATTCATTGAGAAAATGAAATTAAAAAAGTATATTACTTTATCATATGATTTAAACTAGCTTTGAAAATTTACTTAATATTACAAAACTGCATTTCATTCCATCTAAAAGTATTTAGAACTTTACCTGAATGTTTTCATCTCAATAGGTCTTTAGAAGTGAAGATAAATGCAGTTGGATATTTCACAGTGGATGTTGCCAAGTCATGGATGAATTTCTGTGTCTTAGAATCAGCCAAAGGAGATTATAACAAAGCCTTGGAGTATGCAGAAAAGGCATTTACTATATTTAGGGTATGGTTGTGCAGCAATTAACAGCCATAACAGAACTGCTTTTACATGTAGTATAGTGGACAGCAATAAGTAATTACACCATCATATAATGTTTAATTAAATTACATGTGCTTGTAGTCTAAGTAAACCTACATACATGCATGTGAATTTATTCTAGGTTGTATATTTATAAAGGTTATAACCTGTGAATCTTGTAAAGCAAAACGTTGAAATAGCTTGCACTAATGAAATAACTCTCTTGCAAATGGCAGGTATCTGGAAACTTTGATCATAACAGTGTCACATAATACAACAGTTTATATTGCACATTTTATTTACAGCAAGTTGGAGTTACAGAGAATGATATGGAGTTTATGATGACTAAAGAAAACATGGTATTAGCCTACATCAACCTAGATAAGTTTGATGAAGCAGTAGAGTTGTATCGACCTTGGTGTAAGATAAATAAATAGATAGTATACATGTTTATCACTACAAGCTTGGGTTTCTATGTTTTTATTCTCCTTTTCAACTGTTGCAAAAAAGAAATAATATACAGTTATCAAATGGGTTGGATGCAATAGACCAGAATATTTGTCCTTTGGTACTGAGAATGATCAAGTGTTCTGGTCTATTGCATCCAACCCATTTAATAACTGTTTTATTACCTAATTTGTCTATGAGATATAATAAAGAATGGAAATGGTGAATATGTCAAAGAGACAACCATTTGACCAGGAATAGGAAATTGACCGCTCCATGTTTATGAATTGGCAGACAAGAGTCACATCTACGTTTTTACACACGAGTTTTTTTGTGTGTAAATTCCAATTCAATGAAGCGCTTAAAAAAAGTTCAACCAATGTAAAGGCTTAGATAAAGGTCATTATGGGGTCAGTGCAATAGTACATTGACAGTGCAATAGATCGCCCTATCCTGAATAAATTTTGAAAATAGAGAAAAATATGTGTATATTTAATAAACAAGATAAAACCTTATAATAAGGTAATAATGGTAAATAGTTTTATACCACTTTGTTTGCCAATCATTTTTGACTGCAAACAATAATGATTATATAAATAACAATATTAATCAAGTAAATGAATGACATTTGTACCTATTGTAGTTAAGCCTGCAGTTGAGTCATCTGTATCAAATTATTGCAGTGATGCTTGCAGTTGAGTCATGTGTATTCATTGCAGTGTTACCTGAAGTGGAGTCATGTGTATTCATTGCATTGTTACCTGAAGTGGAGTCATGTGTATTCATTGCATTGTTACCTGAAGTGGAGTCATGTGTATTCATTGCAGTGTTACCTGCAGTTGAGTCATCTCTATCAATTTATTGCAGTGAAGTTTGCAGTAGATTCACTTTTATCAATTTTATTGCAGTTTACCAAGAGGTTTAAAAAGAACCTTTTTCAAATATATTGCAGTCAAGAATGCAGTGGAGTGAAGTCTTTAAATTTCATTGTAGTTAAACATGCAGTAGAATCAGACTTATTAGTCTATACTCTCCCTCCATCCCACTACAGAGTGGCTCAGTATCTGATAGACAAAGAACAGTATGAAGAAGCAGAGAATATAATGGTTACCATGCTTAATTTGAAAGAGAAATTAGATCCCAACTACTTCGTCTGTCTACACAGGATAGATAAAGCACAAGGCAAGGTGGATAGAAAAGAGGAATTCACTTTGGAGCATGGATTTAAATTGTAAGTCACATGTTGATTTTAACATGTAGCATACATTAACATAGTACTGTTTATTGATTGTTTTGATTGTAAAGTCACTCATTCTGACATTTGTGACAATTGTCCAATCCGAATCACTGCTTAAAAACCTTGTTATGCATGGAATGGAGCTGTCATTTTGAATCTTATTCTAATCAAATTATAGACTCTTCATTTTATTTCTTGCTAATTACTTATTTTCATTGCTGCTTAGTTTGTACATAACCTACTGAAGGAGTTGTAGTTTGTGATTGGGAGTGACACTGTATAGAGTATTTATATTTTTGGTTTCACAAAAAATTGGAGTAAGCATAGCCTGCAGTAAGAAACAGATAAATAAAACTTCATAACAATTTTATGATCCCAGGAAAAAAAGTCTTTTATCACAGGAATTTTAACAGTTGATTATCGGTATTTGAATTACTTCAAGATTTCCAAATGATCCGTACATCATAGAATTTATGGTGAAGGATGTATATGTACCCCAGGCAGACACTGAAAAGCTTATTGAGTTGTTAGAGACTAGACAGAGTATATTCCAACCTCAGCGGCTCTATGATGCAGCTAATTCTTGGTTTAACCAGGCTGGTGTGGGAACATATGAAATGCTATTAGCAATCAACCTCTCAGCTTTAAAGTTTGTTCCTGACAATTTGGTAAGCACATTTCCCTACTTTAATCAAGTATTTTCTTCCACCTAGTCAATATTGACTAATACATTTCACATGGTAAAACTTTGTGAAAAAATGGTCTGATGGAAAAGTTATTTATTTTCCTTTTAGTATAGCCCGAACAAATTGCTCAAATATGACATTAAGGCTTATGCTGTCTGGTAGATCTTGAAACTTCACTCTTGAAAATCTTCAACGAGTAACAAAGGTGAGAGACATATGAATTAGCGTAGGTGAAATGGGCATATGAATCATTAAAAATAAAAATTGATAAAACATAATATAATTGCTGCATAAATCTTAGCATTTTAGACCCCTTCAATTTATCAGTGGTTTGCTTCTTGTTGGTTATAATGTTTTATATCCCCCAATAATATATATTTCCAGATGTTCATGAAGAATGTTGCCATTGGGTACCAGACTTTGAGGAACTATGAGAATGCTCTTCCCCATTGTATGAAGCTATTAGAACTCGAACCTAATGATGCACAGAATATGTTCTGGGTGGCTAAGTGTGCATGTTTACAAGGAGATTTCCAATTGTCACAGAAACATTGTCAACTGATCAAAGATACATTTCCTGATGAAGAAAGTCTTATTTCACAGGTACGCTCCATTAATCCTTTTTTAATTAATTATCAATACTGTTAAGGTAAAATCAGCCTAAACTGGACCATAAATAAAGTTGAAACTCTCTGAACAAGTCATTAGCTCACCTGGCCATTGTCGTCGTTAACAATTATTCAAAACTCTTCTCCTACAACACCAATCAGAACCCAACTTTGTATGACTGTTCCTTAGGATGTTCTGGGTAGAATTGAGGTGTTGATGATTGATCTGTGGAAAAACATGGTGGCTGTTACTAAAAATAGAACAAAGGGGTCAGGGGGTTAGACAGAAGTTTTTTGCATACATCTCCAAAACCGTTAGGTTGACCCAAATTCTGACTCATGTAAAAGTGTTAAGCATGATGAGATCTACCTCTCATTAAACTTTTATTTCAATCTGTTAAGCTATCTTGGAGTTATTGAATTTTTTTGACGTTTTTTTTTTACCTAAAATCTGGCAGAGGGTAAAATTGTTCAGCATGATGAGATGAACTGATGCCAAAATTTCAGAAAGTCTCCTTAACGGATAACTGAGTTATGAGTTCTGAAATGGATTTCTTTACAGAATTTTACATTTCCAAATTTGAAAATCTTTTCCTCTGAAACTACTTGATGGATTGAAACAAAACTTAGCATGAATGTTATTTGGAACATCTTTAACAATCTGTGGTGGGGATTTTTGTTCTTGTGAAAAACATGGCCACTATTACTAAAAATAGACCAATGGGGTCAAATTACATAATTTTGCACAGAATTCAAATGGATTTGGGTTTATTTAAGATCTGACAGAGGGTAAAGTAGTTCAGCATGATGGGATAGATGTATGCCAAAATTTTCAGAAAGACCCATTGACAGATGAATTAGTTATGGGTCCTGAAATGGATTTTTTTCTAGAATTTTTGTATTTCCAACTTTGAAAATCTTCTCTTCCTAAACTACTGGATGGATTGTAACCAAACATGGCTTGAATGTACCTTATGATATCCTTTACAATTTTTATGTGGGGATTTTTGATCTTTCAAGAAGCATGGGTGCTGTTCTTATGAAAAAACCATTAAGGTCAAACTGCAGAGTTTTGCACATAACTCTAACGGATTTGGATTTATCTAAAATCTGGCAAGGAGTAAAATTGTTCAGCATAATGAGTTGGACCTATGCTAAAATTTTCAGAAAGATCCATTGATGGATGAATGAGTTATGGGTCCTGAAATGGATTTTTTTTCCTGAAATTTTGTATTTCCAACTTTGAAAAATCTTCTCCTCCTAAACTACTGGATGGATTGTAACCATATTTGGCTTGAATATACCTTATGATATCCTTTACAATATTTTTTGGTGGATTTTTGATCTGGCAAAAACCATGGCCAATGTTACTCAAAATAGACTATAGGGGTCAAATCAAAGATTTTGGGAAATAACTCTGAAACAAATGGGTTGAGCAAAATTCTGATGGAGAAAAATTGATTAGCATGGTGAGATTGAAGTTTGCCAAAATTTTCATAAAAATCTGTTGACCAATGTCAAAATTATTGCCCTTGAAGAGTCAAAAAGTGACTGAGAGTTTTACTTTATTATATGAAAACCAGTTAGATAACTGAGATTGCTCTCTATGGATTAAATGGTTCTTGTAACAATATTACAGTGAGGTCAAGAGTACAGCTTTAGAAAGCTAAAAAGACTTCTTTTGACAAGGCGCGATTCATGCTTTCTAGAGCCTATAGTTAATATTATTTCTTTCAAAAATATTCTACTCTGTAACTACTTAACCAATCAGAACCAAACTTGTTATGAATGTTCCTTAGTGGTTCTGCATATAAGTGATGTGGGTGTTGTTACTAAAAACAGAACATAGGGGTCTGACTAAAGTTTTGTTCATATATCTCCAAAACAATTAGGTTTGGCCTAATTCTGACATGGGTAAATGTATTTAGCCTGACAAGATCTATCTCTGGTCAAATTTTCATTTTAATCTGTTAAGCCATGTTGGAGTTATTGCCCTTTTTTGTCGTGTTTTCCCTATTTTTAATGTTGTTTCTTTCAAAAATCTTATCCTATGAAACTAATAAACTAATCAGAACCAAACTTGGTATGAATGTTCCTCTGTGTGTTCTGCATTGAACTACTGATGTGGGTTCTTTTCATTTGTTGAAAAAGGTGGCAGCATTATTAAAAACTGAACACAGTGGTCAGACAGATGTTTTTTGCATAATATCTCCAAAATTGCTAACTTCTCTAAAATTACCCAACGGAATTTCATAAAACTTGGTGTGTAGCAAGAATATCATATGTAGTTGTGTATATTGTCAGGTAATTTTGATTTCCTTATTTTTATGGAAGTTAATGCCCTTTTAACTTAGAAATTTACTGAAAATCATTATGTATCAGGTTATCATCGCAACTCTTCTTTTTTTTTGTTGCGTTTTCCTCAGCAACTATAAACACAGCTGCAGTGCTAGCTGGTCCAGACATCGATTGATCTAGCTTGTTTTCCCCAGAAATATCACAGCAATCCTTTCTGGGAATAACTTGATAGTACAGATTCAGCTGGATGGTTTGTTCTGTATGTAAGCTTTCTAACTCTGTTACACATCAACTTCATACTGCAGTTATTCATTATTTATTCATCATTATTTTTCCAATCAGGTCAATGCAATACTCCATGCTATTGAAGAGGCTCAGAAAGAACAGCCAAGTGATAACCAAGAGGTAAATAACTCAAATGATAAAGACAAAGAGATCGATGGCAACAGTCCTGTTACTTGATACAATATAGAAATGATAGGGATTAATGCATTTTCAAAGGGCTATAAAGTGGATTGTTTTGATGGAGTCAGTAGTCAATGATTACACTTGTGTATCCATTGTTGGAGCCTATCTAGTGTCATGTAGTGTATTTCTGTAGTTAAATGATAAATTTTTGTATTAAAACCTATTATATTGTAGGTACCACAACTGATAATTTTAAAATATCTAATGATACAAATGTTTGTCCATCTGACACATTTGACTCCATTCATACCACTTGGAAATCAAATTTATTATTCTACAAAGCTACTTCACAAGCTCTTTAAACTTTTTAAAAGTGAAGTAACATTTCCGAAAAAAAATAAGCTGTTTTTTCATATCAAGTGATAATTTTTCTAAACAATAAAAAAATCTAGATGTAAAAGCTCTATATGAACACCATGTACAAAACTATAGCAGTCATTTGTTATATCTAGGAGAAAAGACAGGATTTATATTTTATTAAATACATAACAATTATTGTTGTGATAATTTGTTTTTCTGTGATTTTTAAAAAATTTTACACTACTTTTTTGGAGGATAAAACCTTGTCTATGTTATCTAACTTGTGGGATATAGTCAGATCTGTTGGTATCTATATTCTAGTTTATCTGTCGATGCAAGATTGATTACTTTTTTAAAATCTTGAATATCTATCCCACTTGCTAATTAAGTGAATATAGGAATGCTACCATTTGTCAGCTATCCGTCTGTCCATACCACCCTTGTTTAAATGGGTTTTAATAAAGTTGGTGCTTGCTTAGTCCTTAAGAAAAGCTAAACCATCCATATAAATATATCACAGGGTAATCTTAAGTGAATACATGGGCTTGATGTATTCAAAATAAAGATATATTCAGCTGTTTGATCCTATTATAGTTTCTTACGATTTATTTAATACTAATGTCATTGATAAAAATCTCAATGTATGTATTTATAAACTGCAGATTTTGTTCTGTGATACCTGGTGTTTATTTTTGTTATAATTTAGTTGTTTAAACAGGATGTAATATTTAGATCTATTGTTTAGTATTTTCTATTTTTTTTTATATACAGTTTATACAATACTTTCAGTAAGTTCTTTT
The DNA here is from genome assembly GCA_037379345.1 of Perna viridis. Classification (NCBI taxonomy): domain Eukaryota; kingdom Metazoa; phylum Mollusca; class Bivalvia; order Mytilida; family Mytilidae; genus Perna; species Perna viridis. The sequence goes on along the minus strand of CM074515.1, from coordinate 6,963,152 downwards.
TATGTTGTTGTCATGACTCAGACATTGTTCCTTTTGAACTACATGTTTATGCAATGACTTCATAGTATAAACTTTATCTATTGCAGGCACATCAACATATTTTCTAATTTATTCAACTGAGATTGCACTCCTTTTTTATCCCTATTTAAAAGGGTTTTGTGTTTATTACAGTTGTAACCCAGTGGAATCTGCCATTTTACTGCAAAACTTTATATATAATGTTTTTAAGTGATATTGTTGTCTGTATGTTCGTCCATCCCTCTCCAGTTTTTATTGATAACCTTTGCTATGTTTTTTCTAGCTATTTTTTTGGCTTTTACAACAAAGTTATATATATTTTAAATATAAAACATATTTTTTTGATATAGAATATCTACCTTTTAAGCAATCCTAGTGACAAATGACATTTTTCATTAGTTCTAGTGTTAATTTGTTACACTGTTTTTAATAAGAATTGTATTTATACCATAGATTTAATTATAATTATATTGTAAATGTTTTATACTGTAAATGTTTTTTATTGTATTGTTTTTTTTAATACATATTTACTTTAATGAATATTAAACTGTTATCTGTCTTTCATCATTTTTTGTTTACTTTATTATTACAGTTTAGTTTAATTAACTCTGTATTTTATTCAAGTGTGTAGTTCTATAGAAGTACATTTGTTTGTAGGAACTATGTTTTCTCTAACTGAAATATTGAATTTGTTTAATGCATGAATTAAAAAAAAATACATATTATTATGAGCTAGGATTAGTAGTGATCAATTCAAGCCAAAATTATAGCATCTAATAGAACTAAATATGATATGCTACACTGTTGGGTCGTAATTAGCTAAGAACACCAAAAATCATGAAAATGAAGACAATGAAAAGGGGGAATGGCGAAAGATTATAACAGCAAAACTTGAGAACAAAAATGGGATTGTGTTAAACTGTACTTTATGGCACTAATTAATAATTTATAGTTTAATTAAAAACCTTCCAACTTTTCTCATGTAATAACTTCAACTAAGCTTACAAATGATTGAAAAAAAACATAATTGGAAAGCTACAAATGGTATAGTGCAGAGAGTCAATTATTATTTGTATTTTATGTACTACTATCAGTTTTTTACTAAATGTTTTTGTTCAGGTCTTAAGAAGAACAAAAACTAAAATAATACATACAAATTAACAAAAGTAAATGAGCAACTTGGACAGCATGGACCAGGTGCACCGAAACAAATTTTGATTATCCTTCAGTAATGAGTAAACTATTTTACCCCTCAAGATTATAAACTTTAGATTTTCAACATGCAGTTCTAAGTGAGCATATTATAATCTAAATTTTACCATAGAGAGTGGAGAAATAGTTTATGTCAAGAATAAAATGAAAAAGAATCTGTTTCTCCCATGATATCAGTAGAAAACTTGGATAATGTAAAATATATTTGTTGTAGCAGGAAATCTCTCACAGAAATTTAATCACACCCTTAGAATGGGAGAAATACTCTTTATAAATCTAACTTTATATAACCTACAAACTTAATCTAAGTTGTTAATTTTCGTGGTATATGAGAGACACTTCTGGAGTACTTCAATAAACAGTGGTGTTAGGTTTTCCTCGCGTTCATTGAAGACCAATGGATGGCCTTGGGCTGACATTTTCATCTCGGTGGGGTTGTTGTCTCTGACATATTCACTATACCTATTCTTGTTACAGTTTATGTGAATAACATGAATCAATAAATGGTTTTTCTCTAATGCCACACCATTTTGTGTGACAGGGTGTAAAAATTGTACCCCACATGCAATTGTTTTTTTTTTAATGATTAACATATTAGCCTTATGAAACCAAGGGGCGGGGATCTGAAATAAATATTGTTTATGTTATACCTTTAATTATTACCATTAATGATATGTATGTGGTCAGTGGTAGGATATAAGGTATAGCAATAATTTAACTGATATATTTATATATTGTACATTCATTATTGTAATTATTATATTTGGAATAGAAACAAGAGAGAAATATTTTTCCCAAAACAGAATAATTGCTATAATGTAATACTTTTGAAATAATAATAAAGCATATTTAGACATGATCATAGTTATTGTTTCAGAGTTTATTTAAAAAAAAAACTAAGAAAAATATTTATCTTCTAACTAAAGTCTACACCACTAACATAGGGGAAAATTAAAACCCATTAAATACAGTTTGATCTTATCAATTTACTGGTTGTTGCTAAAATTCAGTTAAAAAAATAATGAAGATATGTGGAAAAATAAAATGCATTAAATTTTGTGATATAATGACGTGACTATATTAATAAAACAAGAAATATTTCTCAAACCACAACATACTAGTCGTCTACCCCATAAAGGGTCAAACACTCTAAAACTCAATAAGCAAGGTATTTTCTTTGGAGTAAGCGAGTATTTTTTTGTAATTTAATATTCTAAACATTAAGCCTACTAACAACCTGAACTATCCAAAAAGATCAATAGCATCAAATTATGCTGATGGCTACAGCAAAACCATTAGGTTCTAGGTAAAAACGGAGACGGACTCATCAAAGTGACCCCTAACAAAGACGACTGTCCTCAAACTAGTGTAAAATAGAATCTGCAAACTTTTCCCTCTAAATTTGAATGCTGTAATATCATTTAGATCTGGTTCCAGTTTCATTACCAAAGTGCTGTTAGCACTAGATTTTTTATCTTTGTGAAAATAGTAGCATAAACAGAATTTCAGCGACAGTAAAATTAAACTTTAATCATAAATTAGTATTTTCCACATAATTTAGAATTGTTTTCCTGATATGTTCAATCTGAATGCAAATCTTCACAACTGATTACAGAGATATAATATTTAGATCAATTTTTAAATATTATCCAACTTAATACACATTTACAAATTTTGTTTTATTTTAGTTTTCACAAATTTTAAAACTGCCAAAAGATACTTTGAAATGATATTCAAAAACTATTTTAAACAAGGTATTATTTGAATTTGGCATTATTTCAGATTTAAGAAAGTAAGTAAAATAATTGTAGAACTTACCCTACTAAGGGGGGTTAGTCGTACTGCCATGACTAACTGAGGTTTAATAAATTTCCACGCCTTTTGTTATCCAACTAACCTTATCCCTTAACCATGCCAGCATGACTAACCCTCTTAGTAAGGGTTATTTTTACAAATTATTTTTTTTGTCCTTTTCTAAATTCCAAAATTCTCTAATCATGTTTTTTTTTTTGTTTGCAGCAATGAAAGAATAATATTCAGCCAAATATCATGATTGACTGACACATATTTACTGATTGTAAAAGAGATATTAAATGATATAAAAAGGATTATATGTACATATGTACATATGTACTACATTTTGTGTATTTTTCAGAAATAGTACGGAGGTTTCTTCTGATGAGCTGGTGACATTAGTTATTTTCTTCCTGAAGGTTTAAAATCATTAAAAAAAGGCAAATAGATATTTTCCTCTAATCTTTTCTCAAGTTTTGACCATGATTGATTACTATTAAAGATTTAATTTTCAATTTGATGTTTTTTTTTTATGAAACCAGGCCAATCTGCATTAAAAAGATTGAAATGAATAGGACCCATAACTTCAGAGTAAATATTTTGCTATGACCTGTATTTCATGTATTGGGTAAGTGTTTAGTCAAGCTGTAATTTAAAGATACCAACAAACAGACAAAAACGCATACCCTAGATTTTTTTTCGTTATTGGTAAGGAATATAGTTATGATATTTTTAAACATTTTTGGTATCAACATTGATTTGCTCACAGGGTATGTACATAGAAATTAAAGCACTATATTTAAAAGAAGTTTTTGGCATGACATGGGTTGTGTCCTTATTGTATGACTTACAATGAACCGTGATTCTCAACCTTGTACTGGAAGAATTAGGAGTGATTTTACATATGATAAGGACACAACTTTTGGTAGGTTTGAACTGATTGGGAGCTGGCATGTCAGTTAACTGCTAGTAGTTCTTTGTACATTTGTGTAATTTTTGTTCAGTTTCTGTTGTAACAAGGGACTCAGACATTTTTGAACTGATTTTGTAGGTGTGTTTAATTGTGAAATATTTTTTTCCACAAAGGGCAGCGCTGTGATCATGCCAAAGTACTCTGAAACTGCCACATTTTCTGCACTAGCCCTGTTCCAAGTCAGGAATTTGTGGCCTCTGTATGTCTTGTTTCATTTTCACCTTTAGTTTATTTTTATATTACTTGAGTATATAGGGGCAACTCTTTCCCTATATCTGGTATAATAATATTTTGGGGCCAGCTGCAACCTGCCCTGTGGTATAAGGATTTCCTTGTTGTTCATTGAAGATCATTGGGCTGACATTTTCTCTTTGGCATATACACCATACCTATTCTTGTTATATTGTTGAGCAGGTTTATGCAAATATATAATCACACTTTAAAAATTACACTTCTATGTCACGAGTTTGCTCTTTTTGTCAAAGATACATTTATTAAAAACATATTTATTTACAACATATCATGAAATGTTCATAAATATCAACTCTAAAAAATACAAACCAAGCTCACAGATAAAATCTGTTCTGTCATCATACATCTCAAAAAATGAAAAAGATTTTTTGGTTGTGGCCAATCAATTTAAAAAAAAGGGTTTTGCAAGACTTTTTAAAGGAATGTAAAAAAAAATAAAATAAAAGGAATAATTTTATACAAAGAATATAATGTAATATGAGTTAAAACAACAACATAAATATATTGACATCCAATAATATATACAATCTATAAACCAGATAAAAATAAATAGCAATAAACTCTAGGATTTCTTGTGTATAACAAAAGCTAAAAAACACGATAAAAATATATCAACCATTTGGGGTAAAAAGTGAAAAGAACCAAAAAGCTGATATAAAAGTTATTGTCATGTGAATCCACTCAGTGGGTGTACACAATTAAACAAGTTATTATCACGTGAATCCACTCAGTGGGTGTACACAATTAAACAAGTTATTATCACGTGAATCCACTCAGTGGGTGTACACAATTCAACAAGTTATTATCACGTGAATCCACTCAGTGGGTGTACACAATTAAACAAACTAAACACATTTTTTTAAAAATATTTTCCTTCTTAACTGAAAAGAGATATTGTCCAATAAGGGAGGGCATGCCTGTCCAGAATCTAGCATTAACAACACTTCATTACTAAAATAGGCTCCATGCACTATCAGTTATTTTCAAGAAATGATCCATAAGAGCATAGCTCAAACCACTAGAATAAAAAAACTTTTAACTTAACTTCAGTGTTTCATTACAAAAAATATTACATACATAATCACATTCTTAAAAGTTAACTGGGGAACAATATAATAAACACTACTTGCTTTGTGTTATTAAATGGTAAGGATATATACAGACTTTGATTGGCTGTTAAAAATTTTAGACCTATAACTTCATGAAATAACATGCTTTTCAATATTACCAATGGATTTGGAATAAAGATGCTACCCTTATCCCCTCAGCATGGTCTTTGAAACTGGAATAAACATGCTACCCTTATCCCCTCGGCATGGTCTTTGAAACTGGAATAAAAGTAAAAAGCCATAAGGAATGGAATGGTAAACAGTCCCCAAACTGGTCCACTGATCACTGAGTGGTTGGTGACTAATCACAGGAACAATGACCAAAGATTGGCCCAATCAGTTACTTCAAACATCAAGTATCAATAAACTTAAAAATGTACTAAAACTTTTATTAAATACCAATTTCATGTTCCTGCATATGTTTAAAAACTCAAATATCAAAATGTATTTCAATAAAATTTGATGAAATTCATATTTTTTTATCAATTTGTGATTAAGGAGAAATAAAAAACACTGTAAAATATATATAAGAGTAATCAAGGGAAACAAGATTCTAGCAGAAATCAAAAAATAAAATTAAAAAAAAAAAAAATAATAAAACAAGATTAGGGGATTTAAAGACTGGCCAATGAATGACTGCAGACTGTTGATGGATCACAAAAAAGTTCACCAATTGGTACACGTACTGTATTATAATACCTCTGTCAAATGATGGGTGAATCAAAATTGAGGCCAAACTTCAGGGAAATAGGATAAAGGTGTGATCAACTGGATAAACCTAACCTCTGATCATCCAAATGTAGGAAAAATATTACTAGCATCTGAATTTGTTTCTTAGAATTAAATATAGGTAAGATGACTATGATAAGATTGTGTTATCATTGATTTGTTGTTTAAATACAGTTAATACATAATAATTCAATTTTCAACATGATTATTTTTTTGTTCATACAGTATGTACTAACACATTCTATTTTACCTTATTTGTTCAGAAAAAAGAAATTCTCTTATCATTGACCCTTAAAGTCTCAGTAAGTTGGTAGAAAAACCAAGGGCAAATAACTCCATAAAAAGCATTATTTTGAA